>CAKXYN010000070.1:12947609-14205961 GCA_935064755.1 Tragelaphus eurycerus | reverse complement strand
AAAAAAAGTCTTCCTCACATACAGAAAAAGCAAACAAGCACTTAGTATTGCCAGGGACTATTCTAGTACAATACCACTCAAACATAGTAGAGAAAACAGGATGCACTGAGCTATAGTACTGTATGCATACATGCTAAGTCGCTTTATTTGTGTCCGACTTTTTGTGACTCTGTAGACTGTAGCCCTCCAGGCTTCTCTGTCCATGGGATTTTCCAGGCAAGAATACTGGAGTGGGTTGCTATGTTCCCCCTCCAGGGAATCTCCCAATCCAGGGATCAAACCTGAGTCTCTTACTCTTCCTGCCTTAGCAGGTGGATCCTTTACTACTAGCGCCACCTGGGAAGCCCCATAGTTGTATGCTGCTGCTGCTGCTAAGTCACTTCAGTCGTGTCCGACTCTCTGCGACCCCATGGACTGCAGCCCACCAGGTTTCTCCATCCATGGGATTCTCCAGGCAAGAACACTGAAGTGGGTTGCCATTTCCTTCTCCAATGCATGAAAGTGGAAAGTGAAAGTGAAGTTGCTCAGTCGTGCCCGACTCCTAGCGACCCCATGGACTGCAGCCCACCAGGCTCCTCCATCCTTGGGATTTTCCGGGCAACAGTTCTGGAGTGGGGTGCCATTGCCTTCTCCCCATTGTTGTATAGAACTATCTATTACAGTTTTATCCACACACAGATGGGGAATAAATGCAGTGTGCATCTAGTTTATGTCAAGCACTTACCAAATTCAAACATAGGGAACAAGAAGCAAAATGTATTGAGTGCTTACTGTATGCCAGGTCTTATTCTAGCACAACCTTACTCACACTTAATGGAAGGAAACAAGATCACACTTGGTATTGAATACACGCCAGACACTATTCCAGTATGTTACTCACACACAGGCTTATTTTCTTTCTCATTTTGACAGTAAGATTGTACCAGAATATTACCTAAGAATATCCCAGTACCATATTATTCACACACAGTAGGAGTAAAGCAATTGCACACTGAAACACTTGCATAAGACAGGTATTATTCTAGTACAGCATAAATCACATCTAGAGAGAAAGAAAAATGCATTCAGTGTCTCCTAATACATGCCAAGTTTTATTCCATTAGAAGTTATTCACTTATGAGTAAAAAAAAAAAAAAAAAAGAAATATGAATTGATTACATAAAATCATCCAGGAAACATTCTAGGACATTATTACTTATCGACAAGAAAAGAAAATGAGCTTGTAGAGTTTAGTAAGTACAGACCAGCAATTATTTAAGAATAGCACTGTTCACACATAGTGGAATTAAGCGAGCATGCATTGAGTCCTAGTATATGTAAGGTGCTATTAATTACAAACTTACTCACTCATTGAAGAATGAAATGAGGATATAATAGGCACCTAGGAAGTGCCAGACCCTATTATATGCAACATTACACATGTAACTAAAGAAAATAAGGATGTATGGAGAAAATAGTGCTACATGAAAGCACAATTCTAGCTCAACATTATTCATATAGAAGCCGCAGAGAACAAGTGTAAGTGAACAACTTGTTCATGCCAGGCACAATTCTAGTAATACATTCCCCATATGAGGAGAGAAACAAATAAACAGATATTAAGGACCTATGATATGTCAAGCATGATTACAATAAATTATTACTCACACATCATGTGAAAGAAAAAAAAAATGCATTGAGCCCCCAGCCTAGGCCAAATACTTTTATATTACAACATCACTCATGTATATGGGCAAACATTCATACACTTAGTGTCTATTATATGCTAGACAGTGTGCAAACACATCATTATTCCCATTGTGAAATACTATGAGCATACATTAAGTGCAAATTATATGCCAGGATTACTTCTGCACAACATTACATGCACCTTGAATAAAAGGAAAGACATATACATCAATTGACTATCATATGCTAGGAATTATTCTAGTCAAATGTTTTTCTAGCATAAATGGAATGAAATAAACCCACATTAGATACCTTGTATATACCAAACAAGTGCATGCAAGCTCAGTCTCTCAGTCGTGTCCAACTCTGTGACCTCATGGACTGTGGCCCACCAGGCTCCTCTGTCCATGGGATTTCCCAGGCAATAATACTGGAGCAGGTTGCCATTTCCTTCTCCAGAGTATCTTCCCAACCCAGAGATCAGATACGTGTCTCCTGTATTGACAGATGTATTCTTTACCACTGAGCCACCAGGGAAGCCCAATGTAACAGGCAATCTTCAGTAAAACCATACCTCACATGAGTAGACATCAAGTATACATTAAAGAAATGACAACCCACTCCAGTACTGTTAACTAGAGAATCCCATGGACAGAGGAGCCGGGCAGACTACAGTCTATGGGATTGCAAAGAATCAGACATGACTGAGTGACTAACTTTTACTTTTTACATCCATTAAGTATGTGGCACATACCATACACTGCTGCTGCTGCTGCTAAGTCACGTCAGCCGTGTCCGACTCTGTGTGACCCCATAGACGGCAGCCCACCAGACTCTGCCATCCCTGGGATTCTCCAGGCAAGAACACTAGAGTGGGTTGCCATTGCCTTCTCCATTGTGTGAAAGTGAAAAATGAAAGTGAAGTCGCTCAGTCATGTCCGACTAGTAGCGACCCCATGGACTGCAGCCCACCAAGCTCCTCCATTCATGGGATTTTCTAGGCAAGAGTACTGGAGTGGCTTGCCATTGCCTTCTCCGTACCATACACTACTCTAATATATTATTCACACTTTGGATACAAAAGAAATCATGCATGACATTGCTAGTAATTTCAAGCACTGTTTAAGTGCAACATTACTCACACATGAGGAAAGGAAATTAACATGGATTGAGCCCTTAGGATATGTCCTAGTCTGCCTGCCTGTGTGCTAAATCGTTTCAGTCATTGTCCAACTCTTTGTGACCCCATGGACAGTAACCAGCTTGCTCCTTTGTCCATGGGATTCTCCAGGCAAGAATACAGGAGAGGGCTACCATTTCCTTCTCCAGGGGATCTTCCTGACCCAGGGAATTAAACCTGCATCTCTTATATATACTGCATTGGTAGATGGGTTCTTTACCACAAGTGCCATGTGGGAAGCCCAAGCAAATAAAGAGAAAACTTAGTGTATAAATGGTACAATTCTAGCACAACTTTGTATATGACTCAATGACTGAAAAAAAAAAAACAACAAATAGGAAGAAAAAGAATGTCCAGGTCTATGCCAGGCAATCAATATTCAAGTGCATCATTACTACCAGATATATGGAAGGAAGGTAGCATATAGTTAGCACGCATTGTATTCCATATACACAAACAAGCATGTATATATACATAGATGCATATCATGTGTGTGTATAAGGTACATATGTATATGTATATCTGTATTACTGGTTCTTTTTCTATGGAAAACCTTGACTGATACAAGTGCTATTACATACCTGTTATTATTTGGTACAATGTGCTCACTCTTAGGGGAAGAAAATAAGCCTGCCTGGAGTAACTAGTGTATGCCAAAATTTAAGCTAGAATAAACACAATTATTCCCACAATGAGAGCTTAGTACTGAGCATGTACTGAGCACCTAGTATATGCCAAGCAATATTCTGCACAATGTTACCCATGTATCAGTGAAGGACATAAAGATCTTTTTCTTTAGTGCCTGGTACACAACAGGTATTGTAGTACAAGCTTGCTCTCATGTAAGCGAAAGGAAATATGCATGCATGGAATCCTTATATATGCCTGGGACTATTCTAACTCAAGATTACTCACATTAAGGGGGAGGAATTGAGCAGACAGAGTACTTAACTGAGGTTGTTAGATAGTATCACTGACTCAATAGACATGAACTTGAGCAAACTTTGGGAGATGGTGAAGGACAGTGAGGATAGTGGGAGATACTGAGGAACAGGGAAGCCTGGCATGCTGTAGTCCATGGGGTCTCAAAGAGTTGGATATGAATTAGCCACTGAACAATAACAACAGGAAGAGTACTTAGCACATCCCAAGCACTTGTTGTTCAGTCACTAAGTCATGTCTGACTTTTTGCAATCCCATGGACTGCAGCACACCAGGCTTCCCTGTCCTTCACTATCTCTTGGAGTTTGCTTAAACTCATGTACATTGACTCAGTGATGCCAACCAACCATCTCCTCCTCTGTTGTCCCCTTCTCCTCTTTCCCTCAACCTTTCCCAACATCAGGGCTTTTTTTTAATGAATTGACTCTTTGTATCTGGTAACCAAAGTATCAGAGATTCAGCTTCAGCATCAGTCCTTGCAATGAATATTCAGGGATGATCCCAAGCACTATTCCTGGACAATCATATTCAAAAGGACAAGATACAAGCTTGCATTGAGTGTCTAGTGTATGTAGGGTTCTGGTCTAGAAAACATTACTCACTCATCAGATCAGATCAGATCAGTTGCTCAGTCGTGTCCGACTCTTTGCGACCCCATGAACTGCAGCACGCCAGGCCTCCCTGTCCATCACCAGCTCCCGGAGGTCACTCAGACTCACACCCATCAAGTCAGTGATGCCATCCAGCCATCTCATCCTCTGTCGTCCCCTTCTCCTCCTGCCCTCAATCCCTCCCAGCATCAGAGTCTTCTCCAATGAGTCAACTCTTCGCATGAGGTGGCCAAAATACTGGAGTTTCAGCTTTAGCATCATTCCTTCCAAAGAAATTCCAGGGCTGATCTCCTTCAGAATGGACTGGTTGGATCTTCTTGCAGTCCAAGGGACTCTCAAGAGTCTTCTCCAACACCACACTTCAAAAGCATCAATTCTTCGGCGCTCAGCCTTCTTCACAGTCCAGCTCTCACATCCATACATGACCACAGGAAAGACCATAGCCTTGATTAGGCGAACCTTTGTTGGCAAAGTGATGTCTCTGCTTTTGAATATGCTATCTAGGTTGGTCATAACTTTCCTTCCAAGGAGTAAGTGTCTTTTAATTTCATGGCTGCAGTCACCATCTGCAGTGATTTTGGAGCCCAGAAAAATAAAGTCTGACACTGTTTCTACTGTTTCTCCATCTATTTCCCATGTAGTGATGGGACCAGATGCCATGATCTTCGTTTTCTGAATGTTGAATTTTAAGCCAACCTTTTCACTCTCCACTTTCACTTTCATCAAAAGGCTTTTTAGCCCCTCTTCACTTTCTGCCATAAGAGTGGTGTCATCCACATATCTGAGGTTATTGATATTTCTCCCAGCAATCTTGATTCCAACTTGTGTTTCTTCCAGTCCAGCATTTCTCATGATGAACTCTGCATATAAGTTAAATAAACATGGTGACAATATACTCACTCATAGGAAAAGAAAATAAGATTGAATTGAAGACTGAGTATGTGCCAAGAACAATTCTTAGGGGAAAAGGAGCCATCATCATCGAGCACCTATGTCAGCTGCCCTTCCAGTACCAATGTGCTCACAAGTAGAAGGAAGTATAAATGCCCACCTAGGGAATGTCATGTACTCTTCTGGTACAATGCTGCTGCTGCTAAGTCACTTCAGTCGTGTCCAACTCTCTGCAACCCCATAGATGTCAGCCCACCAGGCCCCCCTACCCCTGGGATTCTCCAGGCAAGAACACTGGAGTGGGTACAATTACACACATATAGGCAAAAGGAATAAGTGTGGATTGAACTCTTGCTCTATGGCACATTCTGGTCTCACACAACTTCACTCACATAGAGTGACCAGAAAACAAACATACATTGAGCACTTAGCACGTGACAGGCAAACTTACACACCTGAGAAGGAAATGAGCATGATGCAGCCAGGTATTCTTCTAGTACATGTCTCATGTAAAGGGGGAAACAAGCAAGCATGAATCCAATGCTTATGCCAAGTATTATTCTTGCAGTATTACCCACACAAGTGGGAAGGAAGCAACCATGCATTGAACCATCAGGATGTTCAGTGGTTTATTCTAGCATAAATTTTTCATGAATAGGAAGAAGAAACATGCCTGCAATGAATACCTGATATATTGCAAGTACTATTCTAGTAAATGTTTACTTTCTCACCAGGAAAGGAAATGAATATATGTTAAGTGCCAAGTACATGCCATGTATTTTTCTAGTGCAACATCACTTACAAATCAATGCAATAATACAGGTGTTATTAAGTATCTAATATTTGTCAGGCACTATTCTGATACAATTTACTCACTCATAGGGGAAGAAAACAGACATGTAAGGAGCAACTGGTATTGTCAATCATTATTTTAATATAATATAACCCAAAATTAAAAGAAAGGGAGCATGCATGTGTTAACTGCTTGTGTCAGTTTTCCATTCAACCTTTCTGTTATATAGAATAAAGGATTTTTTCAAACATTTTACACACAGGTTAAATCAAACCAAGCACTGGACTCCGGATACATGCCAGACACTAATCTAACATTACTTACTCATAGGGAAGAGAAAGCATGCATGCATTAGCACCTAATATATAACTGACACTGCTCAAGTACAAGAAGCCTGCATGAAGCACCTGCTGCTGCTGCTGCTGCTGCTGCTGCTGCTAAGTCACTTCAGTCGTGTCCGACTCTGTGCGACCCCAAAGACGGCAGCCCACCAGGCTCCCCCATCCCTGGGATTCTCCAGGCAAGAACACTGGAATGGGTTGCCATTTCCTTCTCCAATGCATGAAAGTGAAAAGTGAAAGTGAAGTCGCTCAGTCATGTCCCACTCCTAGCGACCCCGTGGACTACAGCCCACCAGGCTCCTCCGTCTGTGGAAGTTTCCAGGCAAGAGTGCTGGAGTGGAGTGCCATGAAGCACCTAGTATAGGCCAAACTATATGCCAGAATAATTTTACTCACACACTGGAGAATTAAGTAAGCATGCATGAAGCACCTAGTATATGACTGACACAATTCTAATATAGCCTTACCCAACACATCAGTGAAAGATACAATTTCTTGAGTACTTATGTTGACTTGCAATTTCAGGAGATTCCTGGGTGAAATTTGACCCTGGCCCCATATAGGGAAGGAAAGGAGAGGGCAGACCAAAGAAAGAGCAGACCACTCCAGATTGGCAGGTGGTGGTTTCATAAGTGAGTGAACTTACACAAGAAACTTGCCTTGGATATTGTTGTTCAATTGCCAAGTCATGTCAGACTCTTTGCAACCCCATGGACTACAGCACGCCAGGCTTCCCTGTCCTCCACTATCTCCTAGAATTTGCTCAAATTCATGTCTGTTGAATTGGTGATATCATCCAACCATCTCATCCTCTGCTGTACCATTCTTCTTTTGCCTTCAATCTTTCCCAGCATCAAGGTCTCTTCTAAGGAGTCAGCTGTTTGCATCAGGTGGCCAAAGTGTTGGAGCTTCAGGTTCAGCCTCAGTCCCACCCATGAGAATCTTAAAAGTCTGTACAGAAGTCTTAATAGGGTTCAGTCACCTATACCATCCAAATGTTGTCAAGCACTCCTTACTCTCTCAAAGTTGTATCCTTGAAGCAGATCCCATGATAGAAATCGTGGATGAAATGTGCATTCCAATGAGAGGGGAGGGGATAAGGAGTTTCCCATTCCCCAGGTCTAGCTTGCATGTCAATAGGCAGTAACTTCCTCTTGATGACTTCATCTAACACCTGACACCTTGTGAGCAGCTCATACAATTTAACATGCTTCCCCCACCTCTTACCACAATGTGCCATGAGAGATTAGCAAGGGGTTTCATTAGCATGGAGGTGGCTTCTTGGGCCGCTCTCTGGCTACACAGGAGACAGATGCTACAGCAACAATATAGATGGGCACATGTAAGAGAAAACACAGACTAGAATAATGATTCTCAAAATAAATAATCATCTTTTCATCAAGAGACCCATGATCTGAATCACTGATTTTTTTAAATCCCCTAGGTTGAGGGTCAGGTCACTCAGGACATAAACTTGTGTTGTCATGCAACTTCATAAAGATGACATGTTAGCAGACTCATCAGGTATGGATACAACATTCTGCTTAGATAAGAGCACAGGTGCCTCCTTGCAAGGCTGTAAAAATCTCCAAGGCCATCGTATTTGAAAGTCAGCTCTCCTCATTAGAGGCATCTCAGTGTTCAGTAAAGACAGTTCAGAAAAGGCTACCATTTAAGGCTTGTTGGGTGAATTCAATAAGGACTCCTGTGTGCTATATCATCTTCCAGGCCAGTGGAGGGAACAAAGACAGCAGCAACAAAAGGATTAGATCCAAATTACACATCTCCCCTTGAGGAGAGACAGGTTGGCAGCTTTACAAACTTGACCTGATTGTGCACACCATACATGTTTGCTGTACAGGGCATGGGATATGCCAGACCAGGATTCCCACCTTCCTCTCTCCTTCAGTGATGTGTCTATCAGTCCACAGATAGAATTTCAGTATGTTCAGCTCAAAGCAGGACAACAGGACCCTATGAAGACTAAAACCAAATTCTATCTGCCTGTAATTCTTCTGAGCAACAGTGAGAAACACTATTTTGCACACACAAAATGTACTTTTCTCTAAGCTTTATTTCATATGCTATATATAATTACATGCAATCCTTTATGTCTAAAAACCCTGTGGGCTACATAAGTAGCCTTTGATTTTCAAAATACACTTGTGTTATAAATCCTGATATCCAGTTATGATTTAACCATGTTTCTAAATTAATTTAGATCCTGGATATTTGTGATGAATTCCCTCTCTCAGCTTCTCTTTTCTTCTGCTTTCCTTGCTCTGGTTTTTAGTTACTCTGACCGTATTTCTGTGTCTTGTAAATAGTCTCCGGAGACTTTTAATATAATATGATGGCTGTATTCTTAATGACTCCCTCTATACTCTTCATCAACTTCACTGGTAGCTTAGCTGGTAAAGAACCTGCCTACAATGCAGGAGACCCCAGTTCGATTCCTGGGTCAGGAAGATCCACTGGAGAAGGGAGAGGCTACCCACTCCAGTATTCTTGGGCATCCCTGGTGGCTCAGCTGGTAAAGAAGCTGCCTGTAATGTGGGAGTTCAATCTCTGGGTTAGGAAGATGCCCTGGAGAAGGGAATGGCTACCTACTCCAGTATTCTGGCATGGAGAATTCCATGGACTGTATAGCCCATAGGTTGTAAAGAGCTGGACACGACTGAGTGACTTTCACTTTCATCAGATCAGATCAGTTGCTCAGTCATGTCCGAC
Organism: Tragelaphus eurycerus; assembly: GCA_935064755.1. Taxonomy (NCBI): domain Eukaryota; kingdom Metazoa; phylum Chordata; class Mammalia; order Artiodactyla; family Bovidae; genus Tragelaphus; species Tragelaphus eurycerus. Next base: position 14,196,805 of record CAKXYN010000070.1, on the reverse strand, counting down.
TCTTTGCGACCCCAAGAACTGCAGCACCCCAGGCCTCCCTATCCATCACCAGCTCTCGGAGGTCACTCAGACTCACATTCATCGAGTCAGTGATGCCATCCAACCATCTCATCCTCTGTCGTCCCCTTCTCCTCCTGCCCTCAATCCCTCCCAGCATCAGAGTCTTCTCCAATGAGTCAACTCTTCGCATGAGGTGGCCAAAATACTGGAGTTTCAGCTTTAGCATCATTCCTTCCAAAGAAATCCCAGGGCTGATCTCCTTCAGAATGGACCAGTTGGATCTCCTTGCAGTCCAAGGGACTCTCAAGAGTCTTCTCCAACACCACAGTTCAAAAGCATCAATTCTTCAGCGCTCAGCCTTCTTCACAGTCCAGCTCTCACATCCATACATGACCACAGGAAAGACCATAGCCTTGATTAGGTGAACCTTTGTTGGCAAAGTGATGTCTCTGCTTTTGAATATGCTATCTAGGTTGGTCATAACTTTCCTTCCAAGGAGTAAGCGTCTTTTAATTTCATGGCTGCAGTCACCATCTGCAGTGATTTTGGAGCCCAGAAAAACAAAGTCTGACACTGTTTCCACTGTTTCCCCATCTATTTCCCATGTAGTGATGGGACCAGATGCCATGATCTTCGTTTTCTGAATGTTGAGCTTTAAGCCAACCTTTTCACTCTCCACTTTCACTTTCATCAAGAGGCTTTTTAGCCCCTCTTCACTTTCTGCCATAAGGGTGGTATCATCTGCATATCTGAGGTTATTGATATTTCTCCCAGCAATCTTGATTCCAGCTTGTGTTTCTTCCAGTCCAGCATTTCTCATGATGTACTCTGCATAGAAGTTAAATAAACAGGGTGACAATATACAGCCTTGACATACTCCTTTTCCTATTTGGAACCAGTCTGTTGTTCCATGACCAGTTCTAACTGTTGCTTCCTGACCTGCATAGATTTCTCAAGAGGCAGATCAGGTGGTCTGGTATTCCCATCTCTCTCAGAATTTTCCACAGTTTATTGTGATCTACACAGTCAAAGGCTTTGGCATAGTCAATAAAGCAGAAATAGAGTTTTTCTGGAACTCTCTTGCTTTTTCCATGATCCAGTGGATGTTGGCAATTTGATCTCTGGTTCCTCTGCCTTTTCTAAATCCAGCTTGAACATCAGGAAGTTCACGGTTCACATATTGCTGAAGCCTGGCTTGGAGAATTTTGAGCATTACTTTACTAGCGGGTGAGATGAGTGCAATTGTGCGGTAGTCTGAGCACTCTTTGGCATTGCCTTTCTTTGGGATTGGGATGAAAACTGACCTTTTCCAATCTTGTGACCACTGCTGAGTTTTCCAAATTTGCTGGCATGTTGAGTGCAGCACTTTCACAGTGAATGTTGACATTCTAGGAATCAGCCAACTAAAATGGACTGGAATGGGTGAATTTAACTCAGAGGACCATTATATCTACTACTGTGGGCAGGAATCCCTCAGAAGAAACGGAGTGGCCATCATGGTCAACAAAAGAGTCCGAAATGCAGTACTTGGATGCAATCTCAAAAAGGACAGAATGATCTCTGTTCGTTTCCAAGGCAAACCATTCAATGTCACTTTCATACCCTTCATCTATGTTACTGATGTCTTTTCTTTCCCTTATTTCTTTGTTTCATCTCTGACACATTTGTTTCCTATGGAACATGCCTGTTTACTTAGCAGAAGCTACATTCTCTCAACTATTTTTGTTTGGACCATTTGCCTCTGTTTTATTTTCTGTTCCTTCTTATTGTTCCTTGAATCCATCTTCTTTATCTTCCCCATCTATTTCTGAAAGTCCAGTTGACTGTATTCTCATTTTTTTTTCCTTCTATTGTACCTGAGGATCTAATTACAGCACTTATTTCAACAGATCATTAGGCTGTCTTCAGCCTTTAATTCTGACATAAAGCAGGCAGAGTCCTTTAAATGAATTTCATCCAGTTTCAGCAGGATGAGACTTAGCTATCACTGGTTTTGATCTAAAAAGAAATTACCACTGATCAAAAAGTTCTAAGTTTATCCTACAGTTTCAGAAATATTTGAACTGAAGAAAACTTTATATTGCTTACTTGTTTCAAGTAATTTTGACAAATTTAAATAGCTATGGATAAGCCTGAATTAAACTAATGAGAACAAATGTGGGAAAGCCAGAACTGGTTTAATTTGCTCAGAGCCTATATAAACATATCAAGCCATTTTATAAAGCTCATGGGGATTTATGCAAGTTTCCCCCAGCTGTGACCAACCCAAATGATTGGGGCTGATTTAAACTTCTCAGAAAAGCTTAATTTTACATTAGAACCATTATTAACTGAATGTGTAAGTTATTTGAGTTCACTTTGCTTCTGATGATTAACCAAAATATTTAAGCCTGGAAGGATAGGCCTTGACTTATTTAGCGAATCACCACAAAGCTTTCCTCTTATTTCTCCTTAAAATTGGCTTCTTTGTGCCTGATATGTATCTCCCAAATAAATCCAATTTCTGGATTGATCATGAGGTCTTGATCTCAGAAATCTGACTTACAGCAAACATTTCTTGCTTTCATCCCAAATGAATTCATTTGTCCTGAATTCAACGTTGCAATTTCTAAAGTTGATCTCATTTCCTTCAAAGTGAATCTCCCTGCCCTTTAAGGGGAAGATGCTGAGGCAGGCAGTTGATGATTACTGAGGAACTGCTGAGAAGAAAATGCCAGAATAATCACTTTACATACAGTATCTCATTCCATCCCCTCAAGAGCTCTCTGAAGTGTCGGCAACACTGCCTCGGTTTCCAAGAAAATAATCACTCCTAAAAGATACAGGATGGAATTATTTTAGTTTCTTTGGAAGCCTCTTTACTCAGATATACATCCCGAAAAGGGACTTCTGTCATCCCATCGTTCTGGCAATGCAGTTCTACAGACTTGTAGCCACAGAAGTCATTTTGTAGTGAATGATTCTTCACACTGTCTAGGACTCCATGCAACCCTGGGTCTCTCCTTTAAGTTCATCTTCACATCAGAGATACTCTATTCATATAATTGTACAGGACATGTGACAGAGGAAAATGCCTAATCTGCGCTTTTTTTAATAGCTCAATATGAGTTCCAAAGTATTGTTGTTCTTGCTGATGATCTCTCTGGCTGTGTTTCCCCACCTCTGTCAGGATGCATGAGCTTTCTTTTCCTAGAGGAGCCTGGTGTGCTGCAGTTCATGGGGTCACAAAATGTTGGACATGACTTAGCAACTAAAAAACAACACCATTAGAAGTACTGCAATAAAAGTGTTGGCTCACTCTGCATGGTCTCTGGATATTGCAAACATTCTTCTGATGGAATTATTTTATTCTTCTGATGGATTAATTCTGATGGAATTAATCTTCTGATTAGATCTTACTTCTCTGTGTTTTTACATGTCTGGACTCCTTTGTTATTAACCTTGTAGACCCTTAAGGAGTAAGCAGTGCTATATGAAAAAATGAAAGTGTTAGTCACTCAGTCTTGTCCAACTCTTTGCAACATCATGGACTGTAGCCTGCCAGGCTCCTCTGTCCATGGAGTTCTCTAGATAAGAATATTAGAGTGGGTAGCCATTCCCTTCTCCAGGGAATCTTCCTAACCCAGAGATTGAACCTGGGTCCCACGCATTACAGGCAGAATTTTTACTATACAATATTGTCTAATGGTTAAGTACATGTGGTTTGGAGTCAGGCTGCCTGTATTTAAGTTTCAGATGTATTACTTAACACCTTTGTGACCTGAGTAGCTTATTTAACTTCCCCAAACTTTACTATACTTATTCATTTGTTAATGAGGATAATTACAGGGACATTTCCTTACCTCCTTAGAGTATCTTCAAAGATTAAATGAAGGTGTCTGTGTTTTAAAGTGCTTGGTCTTGCACAGAATAAGTACCCAATAAATGTTAGCTAATACTACAACTATACAAACAAGGACTCAAGGACTTTAGCTATTACTATTACTATGTTATGGACAATTATTCCTCAAATTCCAACAGTAAGTGTTGTTATTCACTTTTATTGATAAGGAAGCAGATTCAAACAAGTCTAGTAAGTTACTAAAGGTTACACAACACTATGGGATACCACCAGCATCAGTTCCTGCCTCTGAGTAGTCAAAAACTGATGTTCTTTCCCTGTTTTTAATACTATATCTCACTCCTTGGTATTCCTTAGGTCCTTTCATGTGTTTTTGTTTTCTTTTTCCTCTTTCACTTTTTAGAGAAGAGAACCTAATGGTCAGCTTGCTTTCACTTTCCCCCCTCCAAGTTTTTCCTAATTCCTCAGTGTCTCGCTGCCTCTCTTCCTCATTTTTCCCCCTAAGGCCTTCCTTTCAGGTAAAACTGATGGTGATGATTCTACCTAGCCCAGCTAGAAAAGAGCAAAGTTCAGTTCAGAGTTGGATTCCAGAAGGGTCTGCTTTCCCATCCATTGAATTTCACTGTAATGCTTTCTTTCATTTCTCTAGGCTATACCAGATGCTCATCAGCTTTTGAATTTACAGGGCTACCCTGAAATATCACTGGAAATCCCTCTTCCTTTCCTTCATTTGAAGTGATCAGCTCTCTATACTTAGCATGTGCTGTAAGCCACTGCCCTCTCACCTCATGCAGAAGGGGATGTGGTATTTGTCTGATGAAAACAAAAGAAAGGGAAATAAGAGATGTTGCACAGACAGGCGAGGGTTCTAAAATTTGGGACCATGTGTGTTTCAGATAGGTACAGCAATCATCTATTCATTCAGTCAATTATCACATGTTTACCATGGACTAGATGTGAGGCACACTGCCTGGAATGGAAGTCTGAAAAGGCCAATTCATCAATATGAATTCCAATTCACTATCCTGGAATATGGGAGCTCATGTCATAGTGACTCTTATTAAGTAAGATAGAAGACAAATTCATTCAGTCAATTTTCACATCTTGACCACGGCTAGCTGTCAGAAGAAAAATTGATGAAATAAGAGATATACCTGGAGAGACAGCATACATAATGTCAGTAACGAGAAAGGACAGAGCCGTAAGTTAAGACACTGTCCAAAACACAGAGGAATTAGCTAGCTGTTGGTAACTTTGCTACTCTAAAATATCACTTGCTGGAGAAGGGCAGTGATACACCTCTTAAAATCAACAGTTTGGCAAAATAGTTGCCTACAATGGATAAAAGTAAATGCAACTGGTATTAGGAGGTGCCAAGATGAAAGTTGTGGTTGAAACACAAAGGAATGTCTGCAATGGATTTGTTCAGAGTTATGAAATGAAACAATGAACAACTACTGGAATTGTCTTGCTGACATGTAATATAATAGAGGCATAACTCAAGGACTTGCTTTGTACTTTTGATCTGATACGAAGAGATGAGAGTTCCAATTTTCAGGATATGCTTTTAGTTGTCAGGTTGAAAGTATTTTCCAAACTCAGAAGATGAACAAGTGTCTTATACCAGATATAAAGTGCCCCTAGGAAAAAAGTAGCTGAAATAATACTCCGAAAGGAAAAATGCCTTCTCCCTTCAAAGGAAACCCTGGAGCAGAAGATCAGTTAGAAATATAAAATATGAAGAAGTCCTAATAAGCCAAAATCATTGGATTATGCCCCATGTCATGCATATAGCAGGTGATGGTAGGGAGAATTTCAGGGAACTAATAATGGGAAGTCATACAGAGGAAAGGAACCCATGGATGGTTAACCAAGAGTTGTCCCTTAGAGGCAGCTGATTCTTTGATGACCTAGGACCAAGTCAGCATTTTCCAAACTAGTACCCCAAGGAACAATATTTCATAGGACTCAATGTAAGAGATGCAATGTTATAAATGTTCTAGATTCAAATAAATATGAGAGTTGTGAGTTAAACAAAATGAAACAGGTATATTTTTCCTCTAAAAAGGAAATCTGAGATCTTTTAATCTAATAACACATAATATGTTTCTCCAAGAGGGAGAAAAATATTTTTCAAGCATAACAATAAAAGGGCAAATTTTAGCATCTTTCAGAACTTGTATTTTGTGAACTAATGTTTAGGAGACATTGATTTGGATGACTGTTGTTATTTGATCTATGAATTTGGCAACTACAGAAGGGAAGAGCAAAAGCGTCTGGCCCACAGGAATTCACACAGATAGGTAGAGAAGAGTGTCACCATGTGGAATGGTCTATTCACAGTATGGTCTCAGAAGATGGAGAAAAAACAAGTTAGAGAGAGACTAAGCCCCTGAAAGCAGTGCTCAGGCTCCAGCTATTTTTCTATTCAAATAGAATTAAGGGTAGAATTCCTAATTTCTTGAGCAAACCATGAACTACACAAAGAATCCAACAGAAAGGACAAGAAGCATGCAATGCAACATCATATCAGAGTTGCATCATATCAGATGTGATTCCCAGTCTTTAATGTCCAGCCCAGCCTACATCTCTGGCCCTCCAAATAACAGACCTATAATTAAAAGACTAATTGATTACATTTTTTTTCCATGAAACGTTAGAAGACAAGTAAATAGCATATATCCTGTCCTATTTTTAATTCAGAAAATGGAGGAAATCTTTCTATACATGTTATATGCATCAGTGAATGAAGTATGTATAGCTAGACAAGGATATCCAAGGAGAAATTAGGAAAGAGCTGACAAGTAAAGTGCCTGGTGTGGCCTGGGTTGATGAGGCTTCACAATTTTTAAATGCCTACATGATAAACTAGAAAACTCCTGCATTCCTCTCTGTTTGATCACATATTTGTTCAAAAGCCATTTGGAGTCATCATGATACTCAGTGTTGCATCCAGCACTTTAAACCTTAAAAGGAATAATTAATGTGCTTCTAATTACAAGCTGATAAATCCTATCATCTGGAAATGATAATCTCTAAAGAGTACAGTTAGAGAAGGCAATGGCAGCCCACTCCAGTACTTTTGCCTAGAAAATCCCATGGACGGAGGAGTCTGGTAGGCTGCAGTCCATGCAGTCGCTAGAGTCAGACACGACAGAGCGACTTCACTTTCACTTTTCACTTTCATGCATTGGAGAAGGAAATGGCAACCCACTCCAATGTTCTTACCTGGAGAATCCCAGGGACGGGGAAGCCTGATGGGCTGCCGTCTATGGGGTCGCACAGAGTCGGACACGACTGAAGCAACTTAGCAGCAGCAGCAAAGAGTACAGTGAGAAGCCAAAAGGGAGAGATGTCTGGGATTTTGATGACCAACAAACTGATGAAGATATAACCTGCAGGTTCATCCCAGTGTTAGTGCCAACCATCTCCAAATAATAAATTTATGAGACACTTTCTTAAAGTAAATGTCTCCACTTTTACAGACATCTATCTATCTATCTATCTATCTATCTATCTATATACCCTACTAATTTTAAAGCATTGCTCATGCAATCATTGACTAGATATAATTGCTGGGGACCAGCCCCAGCTGATCCAGGGACTTTGAAGTGAGGACAGCGTCGGTAAAGGAGGTCAGGACACAATAGTTATAATTAGAGATATAAAGAATAATAGAACGAGGATAGCTCAGTAGGAAAATTCAGTGGAGAAAAGAGGCTGAGTAGCTTGGTTTACGCGGGAGACCAATAAAACTTCAAGACAAGAAGTTTGCACCACTTACGTAGGCCACAGTCGTCCTTCCGTTCTCCCGAAGGAGAGGAGACACTGAGGCCTCCCCGGTCAGATCTTAGAAGCCCAGGCATAATTAGTAAGCATGGTGGGTTCCACGATCCAGATGGAGACTCAACCAGAATTTGAGAGAGCGAGCGACATGGGGAGACCAGTCTTTCGAGGAACTGATCCCCATTCTTTATTTTCCATGGTCTACTTTTATACACTGAGATGTTATACAAAAGTCACACGGGGTCAGCAGTCCTGACTTTTATCAAAGTCAGGTGCTTCATACAAATGTATACAGAGGTCTTAGGGGTGTTACATCATCTTCTGGCCAGAGGGGCTGCTGACAATTTATGACCCTCTCCTTGTGACAGCGGTCAATCCAGGACATTTATTTCTCCAGGGGTGATTATTCTTAAAACAGACTCCACCAGATAAATTTACATTCCTATAGGGTGAGGGTGTAGTGAGTTTTAATTAAAGAAAGAACTTACTTAGCCTAAGGTCTAACGTGATTAATATCAAAGGTTAATACCTATTTCTTCTAAATATACATTAATGTGTGTAAGGGCAGGAGATGTGGAGACTTAGCAGCAAACATTGGCTCAACAAATGAAAAACCCTTCACCAATACAATTTCTAATCAGCCCACTAATAGTTTTCTAACTTCTCCAAAGAACCTGTTTTTAGAAGCACATGTGGCCAGACAAGCCTGTCATGTGGGCTAAAGAACCTTCAGAGGAGTTTGTAGGTTAAAACACTCCTGTCATGCCCAGGAATTTTTATTAACTGGAGCTCTAAGTTAACTCTTTTTTCAGAGAGAGGTAGAGGGGTACAGCCCCCCATAAAGTCAGAGGTGTAGGTAAGAGCACAAAGTAGTAAAGTAGGCAGGCTCTGGTTATGGGGGTAGATGCTCAAGGATTTCCAGGGGGACTCCTGAGGCTTGACGCCGCCTTTGCATATGTCGAGCCTCCTTCCTCATGACCTTTGCCATGGGCGGAGGTCCTCTCGCCCGCTCCCGGCATATAATGACCAAATGTGTTAGTCACTCAGTTGTGTTCAACTCTTTGCAATTCCATGGAACCCACCAGTCTCTTCTGTCCATGGAACTCTCCAGGCAAGAAGATTGGAGTGAGTTGCCATTCGCTTCTCCAGGGGATCTTCCTGACCCAGGAATTGAAAACAGGTCCACCACATTGCATGCAGATTCTTTATCATTTGAGCCACCAAAGAATAATGACCAAAGCCTGTAGTATAAAATCATGTCAGCGCTTTCCAAACATTCTTTAAACATGCAATGAACTCTGAGCATTGGAGCTATAAGATGGTAGCCTTGTCTTCAAGGTATTTACAGTTAGCAAATGAAAAAGAGCATTGTTTTGCAAAAAGAGTTATGCAAGTAGAAACAAGAACTAATCTTGCTTCTTGAGAGTTACACAGTTCTGAAGCCATTCACAGCTGCCTAGGCTGTGCTGTAACAAACAACTTTGGCAATGTCCTACTAGTAAATGCTACTAAATTTCCAACCTAGTATCTATGTAAGTAACATGCTTTCTAAAGTTCCCTTTTAACTGACTGGTAAATAACAGGCAATGGCACCCCACTCCAGGACTCTTGCCTGGAAAATCCCATGGGCAGAGGAGCCTGGTAGGCTGCAGTCTATGGGGTCATGAAGAGTCAGACACGACTGAGCGACTTCACTTTCACTTTTCACTTTCATCCTTTGGAGAAGGAAATGGCAACCCACTCCTGTGTTCTTGCCTGGAGAATCCCAGGGACGGGGGAGCCTGGTGGGCTGCCATCTATGGGGTCGCACAGAGTTGGACACGACTGAAGCGACAGCAGTAGTAGCAGTAACATTAATTGAACAGTGGTGTTGGAGAAGACTCTTGAGAGTCCCTTAGACTGCAAGGAGATCCAACCTGTCCGTTCTAAAGGAGATCAGCTCTGGGATTTCTTTGGAAGGAATGATGCTAAAGCTGAAACTCCAGTACTTTGGCCACCTCATGCGAAGAGTTGACTCATTGGAAAAACTTTGATGCTGGGAGGGATTGGGGGCAGGAGGAAAAGGGCATGACAGAGGATGAGATGGCTGGATGGCATCACTGACTCGATGGATGTGAGTTTGAGTGAACTCTGGGAGGTGGTGATGGACAGGGAGGCCTGGCGTGCTCTGATTCATGGGGTCACAAAGAGTCGGACATGACTAAGTGACTGAACTGAACTGAACATTGCTGCTGCTGCTGCTAAGTCGCTTCAGTCGAGTCCAACTCTGTGCGACCCTATAGACGGCAGCCTACCAGGCTCCTCCATCCCTGGGATTCTCCAGGCAAGAGTACTGGAGTGGGGTCCCATTGCCTTAATTATTAATAATCTAATAACATTTATAAATTATTTATTCTGCATCTGTACTAGTCTGTGTTAAGATACTGTGTTAAATGCTTTACTTATCTTATATAATTTGACTTTTAAAAACAACATTATAACTTAAGTTGTATTATCACTTTCAGATTATACATAGGGGAACACAACAGAGAGATTAACTAACTTGCCCAGAGTCACACAGCCGGGAAGTAAAAATGCCAGGATTTGAACCCAGGTATTCTAAATCTAAACTCCAAGTGATACTAAAGAGAATTATTGGTGTGCAACAATGAACCTCAATTATCCAGCCAGTAACTTCATAGTGACTTAATTTCAGTTGATAGCATTGCTATTTAACAGAATAAAACATAATTCCCTTTTCTTACCAAAGCCTCTAATATTTCAATGTTTAAAGGAAATGCTGGGCTTCATTCCCAGGTAGGCAAAGACTACATTAATTACACTTATCAGTAGGCTGGAGATGGCACTAATTAACAAATGTCCTAATGACAGTGGTTACACACAACCTCGATCAGCCAAAATCTTACAAAATCACCAAAGGAAGAAGATTGTGACTTTGCCAAAAGTTCAGTTTTTTGTGCTGTTCTCCTCCTCCTATTTCAGCCCCTTGATCCTGTGAGTCATCCTAAAGCTTGCATAAGTCCAGCACTGAAGCTCTCCCCACCCTCATGTCTACTCCCTCTCTTTTGACAGGGCTTTCATTCATAGCCTCAGAGAATCTTAGCTGTTCCTGAGCAAAGCCATCTGCAGAGGAACAGCTTTTCAACCAAACATGCTTAAAAATTAAAACAATGCCCTTTGGCATGACTCTGCTTCTTCTCCCATAGTTCTGTGAAGAAGAGAAGCCTTCAGGCTTTGAGACTTCAGATAGGACAAAATCTGCATCGTGAGCTGAATGTACCAATGATCTATTTCCTATGATGTTTCAAAAATCAAATTGGTTCTAAGCCTCCTCCTTCAGTGGATGCTGCCTCATGGTAGATGAGGGTGGTGGCATTTACTGCTTCATAAAATCATAATGAGGATACATATCAAACCTGATTGTCTCAAGGCAAGGAATATCACGGAAATAAAATGGTCTCGGTTGAAGCATTGGGGGAGTAATGGGGGCTTGCTTAGGTTCCCCATGAGCAGAGGCACTGTATGACTCTAGCAGAATAATAAATAAGACCCTGCCCCTGCTCAGTTCGGTGAGCTACTGAAGCTTCCAAACACAGTGTCCCAGAATATGGTCATTATTAACATTCTACCTTCTCATATTAACAACTCATGTGTACACTGAGTTTCAGAGTAACAGAGGATTCCATATAGAAAAACACTGCTGCAGATCTGTCATAGTCAGTTTTTGGCATTTTGTGTGAAATCAGCGCTTCCATCTTAGTATAGCCTGGAGGTAAAAGAAACGAAGGATACTCAGAATTATCAAGTGAAACCCGTGGGACCCTCATAAGAATGTTGTTTGCTTGTGTCTTTGAAAGAATGTAAGCATCACAGGTTGAGAAATACATTTTTCAGAAGATTAAGTAAAGATGTATAAGGGGGCTATTTTGACAAACACAACAAGAAATCACATATTTGAAAACCTCTACCACATTGGTATTTCATCTATTTACCAGCAGAACCTCCATATGGCCCTCAAAATTCAATGTCCTACCTGTGCCTCTAGGAAGGGAGCTGTGAAGGAGGAAAAGTTTCCATACACTCAGAAACTCCCTCACAAGAGGGGACAGGGGGAACTTCAGAGGGGAGCACAGCAACAGATACATGGAAGGCAAAGTGGAAAGAATTCAGCACAGAGATCAGTGCCAACCAGCACTTCTCAGCCTGAGACACTTTTGTGCACACCTGCTGTGGCAAATGGAGGCTGGGTGTTGAGGCTCAGGCTTTGGAAGTCACACTCCAAAGAAGGACCTGGGGTTGACTGCTGTAAAGATACTCTGAGGGGGCTAGTGTAACACAGCTGAGGGATTTCAGGGAAAACTCTGGGACTGCCAGAGAGGCAAGACATTACTGCTATGGAGACCCTCTAACACTGCACATTCACAGATGCCAGGATGCCACCTTTGTGAGAGCCATAGGAGAGATGAGCTGCAGGTACACTCGGTGACCCCAGAGTTGGGCACATTGAGTGGCTGCTGCAAAAGCCTGTGTGAGCATCAGAACCTGGGGGGTGCTGGCTGTGGCTGCCAGGGCAGGCACACGGGCTGCCGCCAAAACCTATGTGACTGCTAGAGACGAGGGGCAAGACAAGGCTTCAGTCTCTGACTCCAGAGCTGAGTGTGACAGCTACTGCAGCAGCCACCAACCTCTGAGCAGGGGTAGGTTACTGCCCACACGCACAACTCAGGCCAATTGCCCTGAGAGAGTGTACAGGCTGACTCAGGCTGTAGCAGCTTCCCTCAGCTTCTGCCACTGCAGGCACTCTCTGCACATCCCAATGGTGTCTGTCATATCCCATCCTCTCCCTGGCCTGAGCTAGCTAGTGAATCCTAATTGGCCGCTGCTTTGGCCCTCTCCTGTCTGGGCAGGGAAGAAATTCTGGAGAATGGACTACAAGCAAAGATAGGGCAAAACCCAAAGCTGAGCATCAGGGGCAGGGTGACCAAAGAAGAGGAAGGGAATTCGCTTGTGCAGTTACAAGAGCAGTGTATTAAAACCCTCCAATTGCCATGAGGCTGTGTACTTCGGGGTCAGCTGTGGACTTCAGAAGCAAGTACAGGCTGGAGTAAGGCCAGATCTGAGTCTGAGCTGACACCACAGAGCCCACAGCAGGTAGAGAGACTTTCCTATAAATATTGGAGGACTTCTTGTCTAAGCAGACTGACTGAAGCTCACTGTGTAGCAAGGACAGGGACAACTGAGATCACAGGAAAATATTCTAACTGCGAATCTCTTTCTCTCTATAGATAGATAGATAGATAGTCTTTTTCTTTTTAGTTTTGTTCTATTGTTCTTTTCTTTTTACTATTCCTTTAAATTTTTACTGTTTCCTTTATTAGTGCCATTATTTTCAATTAAATTTATTTATTTTATTTTTCCTATTTATACAGTATTTTTGGTTATATTTAATTCTCTCTCACGCTTTTGGTATTGCACTTTTGCTAGTTTAGCCTTTAGTGTGTTATTTCATTTATGGGTTTATTTATTGGATTGATTGCTCTCTTTCTCTTTTTTTTTTTTTTTTTTTTTTTTGGTTCATCTTTCTATTCTTTTTTGCACATATATATAATGTGCATATATACACTCAGCCATAAAAAAGAATGAAATAATGCCATTAGCAGCCACATGGGTGGATCTAGAGATTATTGCACCAAGTGAAGTAAATCGGACAAAGACAGATATCATGTGATATCAATCATACGGGGAATATAATTTTTTGAAATGATTCAGATATATTATTTATGACACATAAGTGGACTTACAGATATCAAAAACAAATTTATGGTGACTAAAGGATAAACGTGATGTGTGTGGGGGGAAGGTGGGGCGGGGGGCAGACAATAAATCAGGAGCTTAGGAAGAACATACACACACTATTATGTATAAGATAGATAGCCAACAAGGACCTACTGTATAGCACAGCGAACTCTACCTAATACATTGTGATAATCTGTACAAGAAAAGAATCTAAAAAAAAAAAAAGAATGAAAACTGTGTATGTGTAACTGAATTACTTTGCTGTATACTGAAACTAATACAACATTGTAAACCAATTACATTCCAATAAAAATTTAAAAGTTAAAAAAAAAAAGAAAATTCAACATCTCAAGATCAGACTGTGTCCTACATTGTAAATATCTTATTGTTCATACTCTTGCTTCTATTTGTTCAGCTTTTAGACCCAATCAGGTCTACAGGATCTATAAGCTATGGCTTGATAGCAGTGAGTGAAGTTGTTCAGTCATGTCGGACTCTTTGCGCAGTAGGTACTTATTATTTGTTTAAAAGTAGTTGAATCTTTACCACCTTCCTCAGTTTATCTCTTGCCATCTACTTGCCCACTCTTGCTTCCAAATTGGTTACTTCGATTGCTGGGATTTCCTCTATCTCTTAAATTTCCATTCTGTTTTTCTACTCCCAGTGCTGAGCCATAGAATGAGGGTGCTGAACACTTCAACACAACAAAACAACAGCAGGCCTGGTGGATCACAAGTTAAGCCTTAGCAGACTCAACATGACCCAGCACCAGCCCCTGGGCATGGCCCATAGCAAGGGTGGATGTATATTCACAGGCCTGGACTGGTCCCTGCCCAGCTGATGCATCAAGACCTTCTGCGAGCCTCTGACTCTCTGTTGTGTCCACCTCACAGCTACAACCATGTATTTTGCATCTTGAGAATTTCTGATATGTTTTATAAACAAATTGCAATAGTGCCAAGAAGACTTAGCAAATTTCAAGGTAGGTAAGAATGTAGATGGAAGAAATATTCTTTCCTTGATGTAAACAGCAACTGTTCTTGAATTATCTTAACCCAACAACTCTTGTTTTCCCAAGACAGAGGCTGAACAAATGAAGTAAACAGACAAGGAGAAGACTGGGAGAAAACATTTTGATCATCAAGGTGAATTAGATCAGGACAGTCTACTTTGAAGAAACAAAGTCAAATTAAACAACAAAACCAGCTGTGATGATTCTAATGAGACTCTGACATTACCCATTTTCCCAAAGCCTGATAGAGTGAATATTTTCTGTACAAAAAAAAAAAAAAAAAAACTCACTTTTTTTTTTTTAACTCTGTAGAACCTAAGCTGCCTTAAGTTGATAAACCTGTCAATGATCATTTGATTGTTTTCTTCACATTAAGGTCTGGATATACGTATAGAGGGGGCTTCCCTGGTGGCTCAGTGGTACAGAACCCATCTGCCAATGCAGGAAACATGGGTTGGATCCCTGGGTGGGCAAGACCCCCTGGAGGAGGAAATGGCAACCCACTCCAGTATTCTTACCTGAGAAATCCCATGGACAGAGGAGCCTGGTGGGCTACAATTCATGGCGTCACAAAGAGTCAGACAGGACTTGGTGACTAAACAACAACAAGTATGTGTAAGAGATTAAGAATGGGAAGAGGAAGAATAATAGATGAGTGTACCTTTTTTTTTTTTTTTCAATGGAATAAGTGAACCAACGAATTGTCTAACTTTTTTGAAAATGTCCTTAAATGCAATGTAAGCAAATCGGTCTTCTCCCCATAATTTCTTAGCAACCCGTATTCTCTCCTGGGTTATTACAATCCTTTATTCTTTAATTATTTATTTTAATTAAAGAATAATTACTTTACGATATTGTGGTTGTTTTTGCCATACATCAATATGAATTGACTATAGGTGTACATGTGTCCCCTGTATCCTGAAGCCCCCCACCTCCCTCCCTACCCCATGCCTCGAGGTTATCACAGAGTACTGGCTTTGTGTGCCCTGCATCATTGAAACATACATATTACTATATGTAAAATGGATAACCAGTGCAAGTTTGATGTATGATACAATCCTTTTATCCAACACCAGTATGTGGTGTAGTTACCTTAGTGGACAATCACATAACAAGCAAGGAAATGATTCTGCTAAAATGATAACAACAGTAAGATGAGAAAAAACAATAATTCTTGTTTACCTTAGATCCCAATGTTGGCAAATTCTCAAAAATAATACTATCTCAATAAGAACTTGTCTCATATCAGAGGACTGATAAAAACACTGGAGCTGAGGTTAAGAACATATTCAGGACTTCTCTGATGGCTCAGTTGTGGAGAGTCCACTTGCCAATGATGGGGCTATGGGTTTTGTCCTGACTGGGGAGGATCCCACATACTGTGGAGCAGCTGAGCCCATGTGCCACAACCATTGAGCCTGTACTCTAGAGCCTGGGAGTCACAACTACTGAGACAACATGCCCTAGAGCCCATGCTTTGCAACCAGACAAACCACCACAATGAGAAGCCTGCATACTGGAACTAGAGAGTAGCCCCATGCACAACAAGGGAGACCCAGCACAGTCAAAAATATTAAATAAACAATTTTTTAAAAAAAGAATGTATTCAACATTTATCAGCTGTGTTGTGCTGTGCTTAGTGCTCAGTTGTATTCAACTCTTTGCAACCCCATGAACTGTAGCCCACCAGGTTCCTCTGTCTATGTGGATTCCCCAGGCAAGAATACTGGAGAGGGTTGCCATGCCTCCTCCACAGGATCTCCCCAACCCAGGGATGGAATCCAGGTCTCCCACATTGCAGGTGGATTCTTTACCAGCTGAGCCACCAGGGAAGCCCCAAAATACTGCCATGGGTAGCCTATCCCTTCTCCAAGGTATCTTCCCAACCAGGAATCCAACTGGGATCTCCTGCATTGCAGGAGGATTCTTTACCAGCTGAGCTCAGAATTTCCCCCTAAATTCCCTAAATCTTTGATTACTCTCACTGTCTCCCACATCATTAAATTTCTGTAGTAAACAGTCGGAAGCACTTGTTATTCTGGTTATACTCTCTACTGCAAGGAGTGTGTGTGTGTGTGCATGATCAATGTCCCCAAAAGAATTTTGATCAATTTGAGAGGAGTCATATTTTGTGTTAAAATCATTTTTTGGAAATGGTGTTCTGAAACCATTATTCTGGTCAATTATTAAATTATTCTCCCCTTGTCCCATTTCCACACCTCAAACCTCCATTCTGCATACATTTGTGTGTTAATGGGGGAGGGCAGGACCTGCAGCTTGACTAATCTGGGATAGGTGGAAGCAGTCATTCTTTTATTCGCTCTCTCTTGGAGAAAAGCTGCTTAAGATAGAGTGTTGATAGTCTACATGGATTCTCTAGTCATAAAACTTGTTACTGTTACATTTTTTTCTGTTCCCTTTTTTAACACTCTTCTAAGCAGACTGCAATCACCCAATAAACACCTGTTTATTTGAGCTTTCATTGCAATGATGAATCAATATACAGGAAGACAAATAGCTCTTGGTACCTCTAGAAATGTTCTATCATTTTTCAAGATTCAGAATTATGCCAGGGGACCCAGGTCTGCAGGCTCAAGTGGTATTTTTGAACACTTGTGTCTTTTGGCTCAGTGATAAACAATCTGTCTGCAATGCAGGAGATGCAGATTCAATCCCTGGGTTGGGAAGATTCCCTGGAAGAGGAAATGGCAATCCATTCCAGTATGTTTGCCTGGGAAATCCCATGGACAGAGGAGCCTGGTGGGCTACAGTCCATGGGGTCACAGAGTTGGACATTGCTGAGTGACTAAGCACACATGCAAGCATGTCTTGAAACGTAGACTTAAAGAGACTTGTCTTTGTTTTTCCCTCACCCCCACCTCCTGCTCAGACTAAACATAATTTGAAACAAATCTCCTTTAGACTTTCAGGCAGCTGAGGAATGGCCTGGTGGTCACCTTCATGCTTTCAAAGAGCATGTTCTTGACCAGAAGCTGTTTCCAAAGACAGCTTGATGGGCTGGCCCTGGCTTGTTGTTCAGAGAGACAGCTTCCTCTGAGTGGTGCAGGAAGGGAGAAAGTGGAGAAAAGTTTCTTTGGAAGGTGGTCCCTAACACAGTTACTCCCTTGCTTCAACAGAGATCAGTTCTTCAATACCCAACCTAACTGGTATCCCTGTTACAATAGAAGAAACACAAGGACTAGAAATGGAGACCAATTTTTTTTAATGTAAAATATTTAAAGTTTTCACTTTTACTTTTTTTCATTTATTATTTATGTGACCTTAGCAAGTTTTGGGGGCTTCCCTGGTGGTTCATCAGTAAAGGATCAGTCTGCAGTGCAGGAGCTACAGGAGATGCAGGTTCAACCCTTGAGTTGGGAAGATGCCATGTTGGAGGGCATGGCAACATACTCCAGTATTCTTGCCCGGAGAATCCCATGGACCACAGAGCCTGGTGGGCTATAGTCCACAGGGTCACAAAGCATCATACATAACTGAAGTGACTTAGCATGGACACCCACAAAAAGTCTTTTTTAATGTCTCTATAACACCCTTTTTTTCTGATTTGTTAAAAAGGAATAAATAATAATGCATGTTTTGCCTGTGGTTGGTATTACATTAAATGATACATTTTCAAAGTGTAATAAAAACTTAAGTGTCCTACACAACCAAAGGGTATTCTGGTAGTGTACTGGGAATAAGAAGGAAAATATTGAAGAGTGGACATCTTTTAGGTTAACTTGACAAAGTACTTGTTATATAATTACTCTATTAGGTTAATTTAAAAAAATAAATATTTCCAAAAAACTCTAAGTAATATTACACATGGCCATCATACTATAATTACACAGCAGAGATTTAACCATGATTTTAGTTCACATAATATTTAATTAGAATTTTATGTTTTTTCTATAGATGAATGTTTGAACAAGTGTGGCAATGTTATAACAGAAGATCATAGACTTAAAGTACATAATACATAATTATTCAAAATAATTTAAGCAATAAAACGTTCACCTAATACGCCATTAGCTGCTAGTAAATGTCCTTCTGTTTTAATAACACTTAATACCGATTAAAAGCAAAAAGTACTTTTAGTATTTTGCCTTGAAGGGTCTCAGGGCGGAGACTCTAGTATATTTAGTCTTGACAATGTTACTTATATAAGAAATAGGATAGGAAGGAAAATCCAGAGGCCTTTTGGACCCCAACTATCAATACCATGTCCAAGGACAGTCATTCACAATGTGATCCACTGAAACCCCAGGACTGCCAATGAAGGCAGTAAAGAGAAAAGGGAGGAATGAACCAGATAAGATTACAATCCCTTCCCCAATTTGGCTTCATCTAAAGCAGCTCTTCTATTTTATGTTTCATATATAGGTCCTCTCTGTAAAAGAAAAAAAAACTTGTCAGCTTCTAAAAATCATCTTAGGTCATCTTCTTAACAAGTATAAAGTAACTTTAAATCCTGCCTTAACTGAAAGTGAAGATTTTTACGAATGTCTTCCCAAAGGACCAATTTCGAATTCTGTGATTATTGAAGTAAAAATGAGGTAGACAGCATGAAAAGGTAAAATAGTCATTGTGATATGTGGTAATAAGTTAAATGAATTGGTTATGCTGTGAAGGAAAGAATCTTGGATAAGAAATTAGAGAAATTCACCTCTATTTTTGTGATCCTGGGCAAGTCATTTCTCCTCATTGGAACATAGTTAACAGAAAGATTGAATTAATATGTTTAATTGTAAACTACTTTCAACTTTTTGAAATATGAGCTCTTGGGTTAATTCTAGAATGGAATATCAGGAAATTAACATTTCATTTTTAATTCCAACAGTAGCTGGTCATTCTATGGAGCATGAAGAAATCTTTATCTGGTCAAGGGGAGTTAGGCGACTCACATCTTTAACTGGTGATGACAGTACTCATTGTACACCTAATGTGTACACAGATAAATTGTACACATTTATCTTGTTTGGAGTTGATGTTAGTCAGGCCACATCTACCTTAACCAACTCTTCAGCCAGAAAGAAAAGCCAGTCAGACATGTCTGACTCTTTTGTCACCCCATGGACTGCCAGGCTCCTCTACCCACAGGATTTTCTAGGCAAGAGTACTAGAATGGGTTGCCATTTCTTCTCCAGGGGATCTTCCTGACCCAGGGATTGAATCGAGGTCTCCTGCATTGCAGGCAGACTCTTTACCATCAGAGCCACAGGGGAAGCTCATACTTGAGTGGGTAGACTTTCCCTTTTCCAGGGGATCATCCCAACCCAGAGATCAAATCCAGATCTCCCACATTGCAGGCGGATTCTTTACCAGCTGAGCTACAAGGGAAGCCCCACCCTGAGGCACCTCTGTTTGAAAACCATTGCATGACCAACTGCTTTATTACCACATATTGCAATTCCTATTTACTTTTTCATAATATCCACCTCGTTTTTACTTCAGTAATCATGGAATTCAAAATTGGTCCTTTGGGAAGACATTCGTAAAAATCTTTAAATTAAGGCAGGACTTGAAGTTACTTCATACTTGTTAAGTAGATGATCTAAAAATATTTGCTTTGTGCATTCTTTTCTCTTTGTTTTTGTCCCCATGGGAAGTGGTGATTAGAAGCTAGGTTGACTCATTCCTAATTTCAAATAAGAAAATCATCCTGCTTTCAAATCTATCACTGCTGAGCACTACCAACCTTACTTGGATGCAATCCAGGGGAAAAAAGCATTAGAAAAATTCTCATTGTTATGTTTATTCTTTGATTTCTCAGCACATTCCAGCTGCAATAATTTAAAGGTTTTATACAGCATTAGTAAGAAATGACCTTAATTAAACACACGAAATCAAGTCTTCTCACCTTAACTATCAGGTGCATAGATTTATCAGAGTAGTGCCAGGAACAGGGGAGAAGGGAATGGAATACAAGCTCTGCCGACAGCCAAACTGCAGAAGAACTGCTCAGAAAATGTGACAAGTCAGGCGAGGTCACTGATGATTAAACAGATGTGTAGCAGAAATAACACCCAAGAAAGGAGGGGAAAACCAGTTGTGGAGAATTACCCAATATTTCAGGAACTAAAATGGCTTGAGAGAGACATGAAGCATCTGGAGGTCCATTCTGGGACATGGCAGGGATAGAGGAAATGATTCCAAATACGACACTGAATGTGCAACATAGATAGCCTCATGGTTTTAGAGGAGTTTTCCCACATTCTTTAAGAGATGGCACTATATGAAAATTGACAGGATAACCTATCAGTTTTTGAAAGGTTTTTAGATTAATTAAAGTACTATAATTACAGGTGAGGGGAAAACCTTCTATTGTTATCACTGAAGTGATGTTGTCTTGGATGCAGGTAAATTCTTGGCAGTGGATATCACTGATACAGTTTCAGTTGACCATGGCCACTCTCTAATAGGTCCATGAGGGTGAGACACAGGTCCAAATCACCACTTTCTCTCTTTGCACCAAGTAGCCCCTGATTTCCTTGAAGCTTAAACTCATCTCCCACATCAGAGCTTAAGTGGCATGTTCAGATAACATTATCTACATCTAGCCATCATTCATCCCAGTATTACTTTGCTTTCTTGGACCTCCTCTCACCCAAACTCCTAGAATCTGTTGACGTATAATTTAGGGGCACTGAACATATCCCTGGGTTCTATATCTGGCCAACTAGTTCAAGTACTGCTGGAAGAGAGAGGAATAAGAAAAGATTTCCAGAAATCTAAAAGATTTCCAAAAATCTTCTAGAAAATTGAAGATAGAACTTTTCTATTTGAGGACAATGGGCTCAATTATTTAAGAGTCAGGATTGTAATTTAGACTCAAAATGTTCTAGGTGTTGAAACTGAGTTTCCTAAAACCAATTATGACTAACCTTTCTATCCAAAACTTTATTTCCCTTTGTGTCCAGCACCAGTTCCCACTCAAGACTGAGAAGTATTAAAGCAAAGAGGAGATTGTAATTGAGTAGAATCCTACGGGGTCTACCCAGGACAAAATCCCCAGCCCCAATATATTCTCCCCATCCCTTATTCATAGAAAATATTTAGTCTCTTAGGCATCTCCTGAGTCACAAAAGGCTGGCTCAAGAATTAATGACTAAAAGAATGTGAACATGTAATACCAAAAAAGGTGGTGAGGCCAGGAAAACTAGAAATAATTTAAATAATACATCAGCCATAGGGCAGTCACAGAATCTTTAGTTCCTCCCTGAAGAAAATAGATAACAGATACATATTCTGACACATATACACATAAGTGATGTGTATTCTGATCGTACATAAACATGCATACAGACATGTGTACCTACATATCAGATACATATTTTGATACATATATATAATATATACATAACTGATACATACATCACTTCTGTTCAGTAGCTCAGTCATGTCCGACTCTTGCAACCCCATGAATTACAGAGTGCCAGGCCTCGCTGTCCATCACCAATTCCCAGAGTTCACCCAAAATCATGTGCATAGAGTTGGTGATGCCATCTAGCCATCTCATCCAATGTCCTCCCCTTCTCCTCCTGCCTTCAATCCCTCCCAGCATCAGGATCTTTTCCAATGAGTCAACTCTTTGCATGAGGTGGTCAAAATATTGGAGTTTCAGCTTCAGCATCAGTCCTGCCAATGAACACCCAGGACTGGTCTCCTTTAGGATGGACTGGTTGGATCTCCTTGCAGTCCAAGGGACTCCCAAGAGTCTTCTCCAACACCACAGTTCAAAAGCATCAATTCTTCAGTGCTCAGCTTTCTTCACAGTCCAACTCTCACATCCATACATGACCACAGGGAAAACCATTAGTCTTGACTAGATGGACCTTTGTTGGCAAAGTAATATCTCTGCTTTTTAATATGTTATCTAGGTTGGTCAAACTTTCCTTTCAAGGAGCAAGCCTCTTTTAATTTCAAGGCTGCAATCACCATCTGCAGTGATTTTGGAGCTACCCCCTGCCAAAAAAAAAAAAGTCTGACACTGTTTCCACTGTTTCCTCATCTATTTGCCATGAAGTGAGGGGACCAGATGCCATGATCCTAGTTTTCTGAATGTTGAGCTTTAAGCCAACTTTTTCACTCTCCACTTTCACTTTCATCAAGAGGCTTTTTAGTTCCTCTTCACTTTCTGCCATAAGGGTGGTGTCATCTGCATATCTGAGGTTATTGATACTTCTCCCAGCAATCTTGATTCCAGCTTGTGCTTCATCCAGCCCAGCATTTCTCATGATGTACTCTGCATATAATTTAAATAAGCAGGGTGACAGTCTACAGCCTTGACATACTCCTTTTCCTATTTGGAACCAGTCTGTTCTTCCATGTCGAGTTCTAACTGTTGCTTCCTGACCTGCATACAGGTTTCTCAAGAGGCAGGACAGGTGGTCTGGTATTCCCATCTCTTTCAGAATTTTCCACAGTTTATGGCGATCCACACAGTCAAAGGCTTTGGCATAGTCAATAAAGCAGAAATAGATGTTTTTTCTGGAACTCTCTTGCTTTTTCCATGATCCAGCGGATGTTGGCAGTTTGATTTCTGGTCCTCTGCCTTTTCTAAAACCAGCCTGAACATCAGGAAGTTCACGGTTCATGTATTGCTGAAGCCTGGATTGGAGAATTTTGAGCATTACTTTACTAGCATGTGAGATGTGTGCAATTGTGTGGTAGTTTGAGCATTCTTTGGCATTGCCTTTCTTTGGGATTGGAATGAAAACTGACCTTTTCCAGTCCTGTCGCACTGCTGAGTTTTCCAAGTTTCCTGGCACATTGAGTGCAGCACTTTCACAGCATCATCTTTGAGGATTTGAAATAGCTCAACTGGAATTCCATCACCTCCACTAGCTTTGTTAGTAGTGATGCTTTCTAAGGCCCACTTGACTTCACATTCTAGGATGTCTGGCTCTACGTGAGTGATCACACCATCATGATTATTTGGGTCATGAAGATCTTCTTTGTACAGTTCTTCTGTGTATTCTTGCCACCTTTTCTTAATATCTTCTTCTTCTGTTAGGTCCATACCATTTCTGTCCTTTATCGAGCCCATCTTTGCATGAAATGTTCCCTTGGTATCTCTCATTTTCTTGAAGAGGTCTCTAGTCTTTCCCATTCTGTTGTTTTCTTCTGTTTCTTTGCATTGATTAATGAGGAAGGTTTTCTTATCTCTCCTTGCTATTCTTTGGAACTCTGCATTCAAATGGGAATATCTTTCCTTTTCTCCTTTGCTTTTTGCTTCTCTTCTTTTCACAACTATTTGTAAGGCCTCTTCAGACAGCCATTTTGCTCTTTTGCATTTCTTTTCCATGGGGATGGTCTTGATTCCTTTCTCTTGTATAATGTCACGAACCTCTGTCCATAGTTCATCAGACTCTCTATCTATCAGATCTAGTCCTTTAAATCTATTTCTCACTTCCACTATATATTCCTAAGGGATTTGATTTATGTCATACCTGAATGGTCTAGTGGTTTTCCTTACTTTCTTCGATTTAAGTTTGAATTTGCCAATAAGGAGTTAATGATCTGAGCCACAGTCAACTTATTGACATGGTCTTGTTTTTGCAGACTGTATAGAGCTTCTCCATCTTTGGCTGCAAAGAATATAATCAATCTCATTTTGGTGTTGACCATCTGGTGATATCCTTGTGTAGAGTTTTATCTTTGTTGTTGGAAGAGGGTGTTTGTTATGACCAGTGCATTCTCTTGGCAAAACTCTAGTAGCATTTGCCCTGCTTCATTCCATACTCCAAGGCCAAATTTGCCTGTTACTCTGGCTGTTTCTTGACTTCCTACTTTTGCATTCCAGTCCCCTATAATGAAAAGGACATCTTTTTTGGGTGTTAGTTCTAAAAGGTCTTGTAGGTCTTCATAGAACCATTCAACTTCAGTTTCTTCAGTGTTACTGGTTGGGGCATAGGCTTGGATCACCGTGATGTTGAATGGTTTGCCTTGGAAACAAATAGAGATCATTCTGTCATTTTTGAGATTGCATCTAAATACTGCATTTCAGACTCTTTTGTTGACCATGATGGCTACTCCATTTCTTATAAGAGATTCATGCCCATGGTAGTAGATATAATGGTCATCTGAGTTAAATTCATAACTGGTACATATTCTTGCATTATTTTACAGATATTAAAACCCTCACCAGATAGGAGAGACTAACTGCATAATGACCATGAACATGTAGTCCCCAGACCAGCAAGGGCCTGAGGACCGATGATCTTAACCCCTTTGACACCACCCTTTTACCTCACCATCAACCAGTCAGAGAATTATGCACAAGCTATTCATGTACTCTACGATTCTCTCCCACATCTTCTCTTTTAAAACCCTTCCTTGAAGCCCATCAGAGAGGTCTGGCCTCTCAAGCATTAGCCACCATGACTTCTTGCTTGGTTTTGCAATAAATGCTACACTTTCCATCACTAAAACCAAATGTCAGTAGGTTGGGCTTGATGCAGGCAGGTGAGCCAACTCGAATTTGGGTCAGTAATGGTGTCTCAACAGAAATCAGAGGACAGAATGGAGAAAACCAAAATTATCTAAATATCAAAATCTAAGGATGCCATTAGTTATGTATTTTATACATAGTATTAGTACTGCATATACGTCAGTCCCAATCTCCAAATCCATCCCAACCGCTACTTCCTTTGGTGTCTGTTTTCTAAGTCTTTCTCTCTATTTCTGTGTAGCTCAGGGAACTCATCTAAATGGGGAGGAAATCCAAAATAGAGGGCATATATGTAGCTGATTCAGCTGTATGTGTAGCTGATTGTGTAGCTCTATGTGTATGTGTAGCGGATTCACTTTTCTGTATAATAGAAACTAACACAACACTGCAAAGCAAATATCCTGTGCTGTGCTCCATCACGCAGTTATGTCTGACTCTTGTGACCCCATAGACTGTAGCCTGCCAGGCTTCTCTGTCCATGGGGGTTCTTGAGGCAAGAATACTTAAATGGGTAACCTATCCCTTCTGAAGAGGATCTTCTCAACCCAGAAATTGAACCTTGCTCTCCTGCAAAAACAACTATACTCCAATAAAAGTTTTTTTTCATAATATATATATTTTGTTGAAGCATATTGACTTACAATGTTTCAGGTGCACAGCAAGGTGATTCAGTTATACATTACACATGTATTATTTTTCAGATTATTTTCCATTGTAGGTTATTACAAAATATTGACTTTATTTCCCTGTCCTAAATAGTAAATCTTTGCTGCTTGGTGCTTATCTATTTTTTTAAAAATTCGAAATCTAGCATTCTATGCATACTAAGTCAAACAAGTGGAGTCAAATGTCATAAATTATTTAATTTGCAAAAATTCATATGTTTTCTAGGATATGCATATTATACATACTACATATATTATATATATATCTCAGATCAGATCAGATCAGTCGCTCAGTCATGTCTGACTCTTTGTGACCCCATGAACTGCAGCATTCCAGGCCTCCCTGTCCATCACCAGCTCTCGGAGGTCACTCAGACTCACATCCATCGAGTCAGTGATGCCATCCAGCCATCTCATCCTCTGTCGTCCCCTTCTCCTCCTGTCCCCAATCCCTCCCAGCATCAGAGTCTTCTCCAATGAGTTAACTCTTCGCATGAGGTGGCCAAAATACTGGAGTTTCAGCTTTAGCATCATTCCTTCCAAAGAAATCCCAGTGCAATTGTGCAGTAGTTTGAGCATTCTTTGGCATTGCCTTTCTTTGGGATTGGAATAAAAACTAACCTTTTCCAATCCTGTGGCCACTGCTGAGCTTTCCAAATTTGCTGGCATATTGAGTGCAGCACTTTCACAGCATCATCTTTCAGGATTTGGAATAGCTCAACTGGAATTCTATCACCTCAACTAGTTTTGTTCGATGTGATGCTTTCTAAGGCCCACATCACATTCCAGGATGTCTGGCTCTAAGTCAGTGATCACACCATCGTGATTATCTGGGTCATGAAGATCTTTTTTGTACAGTTCTTCTGTGTATTCTTGCCACCTCTTCCTAATATCTTCTACTTCTGTTAGGTCCATACCATTTCTGTCCTTTATTGACCCATTGAACTTCCTGATGTTCAAGCTGGTTTTAGAAAAGGCAGAGGAACCAGAGATCAAATTGCCAACATCTGCTGGATCATGGAAAAAGCAAGAGAGTTCCAGAAAAACATCTATTTCTGCTTTATTGACTATGCCAAAGCCTTTGACTGTGTGGATCACAATAAACTGTGGAAAATTCTGAAAGAGATGGGAATACCAGACCACCTGATCTGCCTCTTGAGAAATTTGTATGCAGGTCAGGAAGCAAGAGTTAGAACTGGACATGGAACAACAGACTGGTTCCAAATAGGAAAAGGAGTACGTCAAGCCTGTATATTGTCACCCTGCTTATTTGACTTATATGCAGAGTACATCATGAGAAATGCTGGACTGGAAGAAACACAAGTTGGAATCAAGATTGCTGGGAGAAATATCAGTAACCTCAGATATGCTGATGACACCACCCTTATGGCAGAAAGTGAAGAGGAACTAAAAAGCCTCTTGATGAAAGTGAAAGTGGAGGGGGAAAAAGTTGGCTTAAAGCTCAACATTCAGAAAACGAAGATCATGGCATCTGGTCCCATCACTACATGGGAAATAGAGAAAGAGTGGAAACAGTGTCAGACTTTATTTTTCTGGGCTCCAAAATCACTGCAGATGGTGACTGCAGCCATGAAATTAAAAGATGCTTACTCCTTGGAAGGAAAGTTATGACCAACCTAGATAGCATATTCAAAAGCAGAGACATTACTTTGCCAACAAAGATTAGCCTTGTCAAGGCTATGGTTTTTCCTGTGGTCACATATGGATGTGAGAGCTGGACTGTAAAGAAGACTGAGGGCCGAAGAATTGATGCTTTTGAAGTGTGGTGTTGGAGAATACTCTTGAGAGTCCCTTGGACTGCAAGGAGATGCAAACAGTCCATTCTGAAGATCAGCCCTGGAATTTCTTTGGAAGGAATGATGCTAAAGCTGAAACTCCAGTACTTTGGCCACCTCATGCGAAGAGTTGACTCATTGGAGAAGACTCTGATGCTGGGAGGGGTTGGGGGCAGGAGGAGAAGGGGACGACAGAGGATGAGATGGCTGGATGGCATCACTGACTCGATGGATGTGAGTCTGAGTGACCTCCGGGTGTTGGTGATGGACAGGGAGGCCTGGCATGCTGCGATTCATGGGGTGACAAAGAGTTGGACATGACTGAGTGACTGATCTGATCTGATCTGATATGCAAAAGCTGGGAGCACTGAATATGAAATACAAAAAGTGAAACAAACTAGATAAAAGTAAAAGATCATTATATAGTCTAGTTATTTTTAAACATGGTTGCTCATTAAAAACATGTCTGGAGCTTTGGAGGAAAAAAGCAGTATCTGGGCATTTTTATTTTTCAAAAATTTCAAGATAACTCTGATGTGCATCTAGATTTTAAAAGGTGATTACAGGTTTTCCTATTAAATGGAAGTTTTGGTGACATAAAATTCTATTATTTTTCTGTTAACCAATCATGATACAAGGTTATTGGGTGAGCAACAATTGCATAATCACAGTAGTAATGGTGTTTATCAGTTTCTACAGTCAATAGCCAGACAAAAAGTAAAAGATAATTGCAATTGCAAACTATAATGGAAACGTGATTAACCTAACAATATAAGATAATTGCATACAATCTGGGCGATCAAGCAAAGTAATATGGTAAGTGCATACATGCACATGTTTTTAACCACCCAGTCAGTCTATATCTTTTGGTTGGTGCATTTACATTTAAGGTAATTATCAATATGTGTGATCTGATTGGGCTTCCCTGATAGCTCAGTTTGTAATGAATCCACCTGCAATGCAGGAGACCCCGGTTTGATTCCTGGGTCAGGAAGATCTGCTGGAGAAGGGATAGGCTACACACTCCAGTATTCTTTTGCTTCCCTTGTGGATCAGCTGAGAATCCATCTGCAATGCGGGAGACCTGGGTTTGATCCCTGGATTGGGAAGATCCCCTGGAGAAGGGAAAGGCTACCCACTCCAATATTCTGGCCTAGAGAATTCCATGGACAGTATAGTCTATGGAGTTGCAAAGAGTTGGACATGACTGAGAATTTCACACACACACACACACACACACACACACACGATCTTATTACCATTTTCTGAATTGCTTTGGGTTTATTTTCTGTAGGTCTTTTCCTTCTCTTATGTTTCCTGCCTAGAGAAGTTCCTTTAGCATTTGCTGTAAAGCTGGTTTCATGGTGTTAAATTCTCTAACTTTTGCTTGTCTGGAAAGCTTTTGATTTCTCCATCAAATCTGAATGAGTCTTGCTGGTTACAGTATTCTTGGTTGTAGGTTACACCTTTTATCATTTTAAATATATCATGCTATCTCCTGGCTATCTTCTGGCTTGTAGAGTTTCTGTTGAGAAATCAGCTGATAACCTGATGAAAGTTCCCTTGTATGTTATTTGTTGTTTTTCCTTTGTTGCTTTTAATATTTTATCTTTGCCTTTAATTTTGTCAGTTTGATTATGTTATGTCTCAATGTGTTCCTCCTTGGGTTTATACTGCCTGGGATTCTCTGTGCTTCCTGAACGTGGTTGACTATTTCCGTTCCCATGTTAGGGAAATTTTCAGCTATTATCTCTTCAAATATTTTCTCAGGTCCCTTTTTTATCTCTTCTCCTTCTAGGACCCTTATGCAAATGTTGCTGCATTTGATGCTGTCACAGAGGTCTCTTAGGTTGTCTTCATTGCTTTTCATTCTTTTTTCTATATTCTGTTCTGTGGCAGTGATTTCCATCATTCTGTCCTCTAGGTCATTTATCCATTCTTCTGCCTCAGTTATTCTGCTCTTGATTCCTTCTAGTGTATTACCCATATCTGTTTGTTTGTTCTTCAGTTCCTGCAAGTCTTTGGTAAACATTTCTTGCATCTTCTGCATTGTTTTCCTGAGGTCCTGGATCATCTTCACTATCATTATTCTGAATTCTTTTTTTCTGGTAGGTTGCCTATCTCCACTTCATTTAGCTGATTTCCTGGGGTTTTATCTTGTCCCTTCATCAGGGATACAGCTTTCTGCTTTTTCAGACTGTTTAACTTTCTGTAATGTGTTCTTTGTTCTACCTGCGGGATTATGGATCTTTTTGTTTCTTCTGCCTGCCCTCTGAGGGAGGAGGCTAAGAGGTTTGTGTAAGCTTCCTGAAGGAAGGGACTGGCAGTAGGAAAAACCAGGTCTTGCTCTGTTGGGTAGGGCCTTGCTAAGTAAAGCTTTAATCCCTCTCTATTAGTTGCTTGACTGAGATGACCCAGTCCTGGCTTCTACCAGGCGCTATGGTCAGGTTAGTGGTGACCTCCAAGCCAGGGTCCCAGTCCCTGTGATGAGTCTCTGCCAACAGACACCTCCACACGAGATCCTCCAACACTAGCAGGTAGTTTTGGTTCAGTCTCCTGTGGGATCACTTCTCCTTTCCTCTGGGTCTTGGTACACGCAAGATTTAATCTGTGCCCTCCCAAACTGGAGTCTCTGTTTCCCCTGGTCCTGTGAAAGTCCTATAATCAAAACCTGCTGGCTTTCAAGGTCAGATTCCCTGGGGGATCCCAGTCTCTTTGTCAGATCTCCAGGCTGGGAAGCCTGACTTGGGATTCAGAGCCTTCACAACAGAGAGAACTTCTTTGGTATTATTGTTCTCCAGTTTGTGGGTCACCCACCTGGCAGTATGAGATTTGATTTTATTGTGATTGTGCCCCTCCTTCCATTTCCTGCAGCTTCTTCTTTGTCTTTGGATGTGGAGTATCTTTTTTTGATAGGTTTCAGTGTCCTTCTGTCAATGTTTGTTCAACAGCTAGTTGTGATCTTGTTGCTCTCACAGGAGATGATCACACATCCTTCTACTACAACATATTAAACTGGAAAGCTATACGCCAGTAAAAATTAATTTAAAAAAACCTAAGAATGCCTTGGCAAACATTTTTATTTTCTTTTAAAATGTCCTGAATGATCATGTATTTACCTGATCTCTTTACATGCTATTTCTGATATTAGCCTCAGATAGACGTTTATGAATTTTCCAAGTTTCTTACCGTAACACTACTTTTCAAAGTTCTGCCTAGCCCCTAAGCCCTGTTAGTCTTTTTAATATATCACTATTCTTAGGTAGACAGACTCAAATATATGCTCATCACATAAATGCCCAAAGCTCTGAACTGCCTTTTCTGTTTAAAATTAAATATATTGAGTACAAAATCCTTAAATTCCCTTCTTGCCTTCCCAGATTTCTTAAATCTCTGTACTTGCTTTTGAATGACATCTCAACCTTGGCTGTATATTGGAATCTCTTAAGAAGCCTAACAAAATACAGCAAGATTTTGATTTAATTGCTCTGCGTTGGGATTTTGGCCTTAGGACTAATTTTCAAAATTCCCCAAGTAAATTTAACGTGCACTTCAAGCTGAAAATCTTTCTGGAGCAGTGGTTCTTAATGCACTGGCTTACTAAATCTGAAACTTGGGAGGTGAGGCCTAGCAGACATAGAGAACAGACTTATGGCCACAGTGGGGAGATGAGAGGGTGGGACAAATTGAGAGAATAGCATGGAAACATATACTTTACCATACGTAAAACAGTGGAGAAGGCAATGGCACCCCACTCCAGTACTCTTGCCTGGAAAATCCCATGGACGGAGGAGCCTGGTAG
Organism: Tragelaphus eurycerus; assembly: GCA_935064755.1. Taxonomy (NCBI): domain Eukaryota; kingdom Metazoa; phylum Chordata; class Mammalia; order Artiodactyla; family Bovidae; genus Tragelaphus; species Tragelaphus eurycerus. The sequence continues at coordinate 14,165,654 of CAKXYN010000070.1, read as the reverse complement.
GCTGCAGTCCATGGGGTCGTTAAGAGTCGGACACGACTGAGCGTCTTCACTTTCACTTTTCACTTTCATGCATTGGAGAAGGAAATGGCAACCCACTCCAGTGTTCTTGCCTGGAGAGTCCCAGGGACGGGGGAGCCTGCCGTAGGCTGCCGTCTATGGGTTCACACAGAGTCGGACACGACTGAAGTGACTTAGCATAGCATAGCATATGTAAAACAGAGAGCAGGTAGGAATTTTCTGTGTGACACAGGAGCTCAACTCAGTGCTCTGTGAAAACCTAGAGGGGTGGGATGGGAGGAAGATGGGAAGGAAGTTCAGAAGGGAAAGGATATATGTATATCTGTGGCTGATTCATCTTGATGTATGGCAGAAACTAACACAATATTGTGAAGCAATTATCCTCCATTTAAAAAAAAACTTCAAAACAAAAAATCCCTATAGGAGATTTTGATGTACATTTAAGATGAAGAATCACTGTTCTAGAACAGCAGTCCCCGATCTTTTTGGCATCAGGAACTGGTTTTGTGGAAGACAGTTTTTCCACAGATGAGGGTTGGGGGATGGTTTGGGGATGATTCAAGTGTGTTACATTTATTGTGCAAATTATTTCTATTATTATTATATCAGTTCTACCTCAGATTATCAGGCATTACCTCAGAGTTTGGTGACCCCAATTTTAGAGCACTGGGCTTCCCAGGTGACTCAGTGGTAAAAAAATCTGCTTGTCAATGCAGGAGACACAGGTTTGATCCCTGGGTCAGGAAGATCCCCTGGAGAAGGGAATGGCAACCCACTATAGTATTCTTGCCTGGAAAACCCCAGGGACAGAGGAGACTGGTGAGCTGCTGTGCATGGGGTTGCAAAAAGTAGAACACAACTGAGCAACTGAGCATGCTTGCACATTCTAGAGCATAGCAATGAATACTACAACATTAATTCTCAAAGAGTAGTCCCTAATCAGCAGCTGGAGCATCACCACCCTCTGGGAATTCAGTTGTTGTTGCAATTGTTCAGTCGCTCAGTTGTGTCTGACTCTTTGAGACCCCATGGACTATAGCATGCCAGGCTTCCCTGTCCTTCACCAACTCCCAGAGTTTGTTCAAACTCATGTCCACTGAGTCAGTTGCAAATTCTTGGATTCTATCCCCAGACTTATTTAATCACAAACTCTGGAAGTAGACCAAGTTGCCTGTGTCGTAACAAGTTTCCATGTGGTTGAGAATCACAGTCCTTTTAGAATAAGAACCAATCAAAATAAACCTTTCTACATGCAGACATGGAGGGGATAGGGAAAAAAAAAGGAAAAAGGAAGAAAGGAAAAACAGATGTCCAGTTGGGAAAGCAGACAGAGGCAGGCAGCAGATTTTTTTTTTTTTTTCACTGCCATGGGTTTGATCTTTGTAATTCAGCCCTATGATATGCTTCTTTAAAGAAGAATGCCAAGAGACAAAGCAAATTTTGTCCATGGCCAAATCAAGGCAACAGAAACAGGATTTGCACCTGTATCTGACTTCTGCTGGAACATTCCCTCTATCAGACTAGGCCATTAAGAAGTTAGAAATTGGGCTGGCAACTGTCTTGCTCTGTTGTTTTCTTTTAATAGTTAGTTTTGTCTTTAAATAAATAAATCTGTAAAATGTAGACCATCTGGTAGATATTAATAATATGAATTATAGTTTATAATTATTGATTGTTTACTATGCACCAGACATAATTCTAAGCATTTTCATGTTAATTTATTTGAATATCACAATAATGCTATGCAGTGGTCACTTTCTACATAGATGGAAATTTAGGGTTTTAATCAATGTCACAACCCCCAGGTGGAGGAGCCTAGGTTTAAAACAGTATAATCTGAGTCAGATATGTAATCCTTACAACCAGTGGTTCTTGGCCAAGGGCAATTTTGTGTCCTGGGTGACATGTGGCAATATCTGGGGACATTTTTGGTTGCCACAACTGGGAGAAGGGTGTACTTGTAGCTAGTGAGGAGAGGACAGGGATGCTGCTAAAGATCCTACAATCTTCAGGACAGTCTCCCAAAGCAAAGTGCTATCTGGTCCAAAGTTTCAAAAACATTGAGGTTGAGAAAAGTCCTACACTACCCCAAGTATGGGTTTCCCTTGTGGCTCAGACAGCAAAGGGAATATCCCCTGAAGAAAAGAATGGGTATCCACTCCCGTATTCTTGCCTGGAGAATCCCACAGACAAAAGAGCTTGACAGGCTACAGTCCATCGGGGCACAAAGAGTTAGACACGATTGAACAGATAACACTCCTACTACACTATTCCAAATACCAGAGCAGTCTCAAGACAGGCAATTTAATAAGCGAATGATAACTATTTAATTATGCTTTAATCAGTTGTTACCAAAAGTCCCTGATAATAAGAATGCCTTGTGAGTAAAAGCATGGGTATAGCGTCTCTCTGCAACTGAAAGCAGTTTCATCTCAGGAGTTAAATTTCACCCAGGTCTGGAAACAGCAAGCAACTTTGTGTAGGGAATAAACACTGCAACTGAAGGTGCCATGAATTAATGTGGAGTTTGGTAAGCAAAGTCCCAAACACAGCAACAATTCCAGGTAATTAAACTTGTGGGCTACTCACCTCATACTGTATCAGAATTTATATCTGGTTTTATCACCGTAATTAAGGAAACTAAATTAACCTACAAACTCCTGCTCCTGGGTGTAATAGAAGGCTTAGCTGAGCTAATTAAAATACTATCAGACTTTTGTGCTGTAAAATTCCACTTATAGGTCTGGATCCATGGAGGGAAAATTTTCTCAGGGCATAATGAAATGAAGGAGGTCCCTGGGTGAGAGATTAGCTGCTACTTGATAAATTTAATCAGTAAAGATGGCCAATGAGGATAATATAAAGAGAAAGTCCACTTGAGAATCTGAATAAGGAGGAGGATATGGCAGACAGGCTTGGATGATCTTTGAACATACAGGCAGTTTCATTGGCACTAAATACACATTTCCTCCTTCACCCACCTCTTTTAAGATATAATTCATTACTCAGAAATAACTATAAATAATTGGTGTAAGGGGGAGTGGGATAAATTGGGGGATTGGGATTGGCATATATACACTACTATGTATAGAACAGATCACTAGTGAGAACCTACTGTATTGCACAGGGGATGGAAAAGAAGGTAAAGTCTGTTTATACGACATAGAGAAAGTTAACCTTAAAAATGCATCCCAATATACAACGTATGCATGCTAACTCACTTCACTTATGTCCAACTCTTTGTGATCCTATGGACTATAGACCACCAGGCTCCTCTGTCCGTGGGATTGCTGAGGCAAGAATGGGTTACCACCCCCTTCTCCAGGGGATCTTCCCAATCCAGGGATCAAACGCGCATCTCTTATGTCTCCTGCATTGGCAGACAAGTTCTTTGTCAGTAGTACCACTGAGAAGCCCCCAGTATATAGTAGGTACATACAAATATTGCTTGATTCCATGTATAGAGGTACCTAGAAAAGTCAGATTCATAAAGTCAGAAAGTATAAATACATTGGTAGCTTCCAGGGGGCCAGGCTAGGGATGGGGGATGGTGAAATCGTGTTTAATGGGGACAGAGTTTCAGTTAAGGAAGGGAAAAACTTGGGAGATGGATGATTGTGAGAGTCACACAATAATGTGAATGTACTTAGTGCTGCTGAATTTTACAGTTAAATATGGTTAAATCAGTAGGCTTTATGTGATTTTCACCACAATAAAAATTTTTTCTATAAGAAAGAAAAGAAATAAATAGCCATAAACAGGGAGTGTCTTCCAATGATTTAGGGTTCAGACCAACACTATTTCTGCTACCTTCCCTCCTCCCCGGTCCCCCACCCCAGCCCACCTTGCCCCACAGCCTGCCTCTGTCTGACACCTTAGATGTTGCTTTCCTCTCCCTCTCACTCTCTCCTCCCTCACTCCAGGACTGTCTCAGCACTTTTCTGCAGCACATGTGCACCCCTTGTCATTTCTACCTTGTGTCTTTGTTATTGATCCATGTATCTTGTCTCCTACAGATACAGAGAACATGAACAGGGTCCTGCCATATCTTTGTATCCTCAGCTACATGATCTAAAAGGGGCAATAATAACAAATGCTTGACAAATGAATGGACAGAGAAATTAGATGAAACTCTCTCATTCTCATATCAGCTGCTTTCTCTTTATAGCCACCCCTCACCTCCATCCCCTCCTTAGTATGTCACTCTTTTAAAAGACAGCATCATACTTATCTGTCTTATGTACTGGCAACCTTGAATACATTACATTTGAGAACAGGAGTCTACAGTCAAAAGAGAAAAGGGCTTAGAAAATAATTTAGTTTCATCTTCTTATTTTACCAGTGATGAAACTAAAGCCCAGGGAGAAAATAACCATCCCCATATCACAAGGCTAAACAAAAGACTGAATCAAAACTAACACCCCTTGACCAGTTTTCGTAGACCAAACTTCAGTTCTTGCCATGTTGTCGTGGGAAGGCGGGGGTCAACAGAAAGGCAGAAGTTGAGGGTAGGCAACAGCTGCTAGTTAACCAGGAATGTTAATTCACTATATGAGCCAAGGAAGGATCCCCAAAATGATCAGATCACCCTTGCACTTCATAGACTGCAGGCAAAAGGAGGCGCGTGCAGCCTCATTTTGCCCCAATTAGAATGGGCAGAGAACACATCGATAATCTGAGAAACTGCTCCAAAGAAGCAGGGGTGGAGGGGAGGAGTTTAGTTCATATACAATTTTTGTATATGTGCATATGTGCATATACAATACATGCAATCAAGCACATATCTTTCCAGAAGATTTCTGCTAGTCTCCTGAAGCCTTCACTATTCATGTGGAACAGTCATCACCGTAAAGTATTTTACTGTTTTTCTACATATGGCCACCTGATGCGAAGAACTGACTCATTGGGAAAGACCCTGATGCTGGGAAAGATTGAAGGCGGAAGGAGAAGGGGACGACAGAGGATAAGATGGTTGGATAGCAACACTGGCTCCATGAATGTGGGTTTGAGTAAACTCCAGGAGTTGGTGATGGACTGGGAGGCCTGGCATGCTACAGTTCATGGGGTCTCAAAGAGTCGGACATGGCTGAGTGACTGAACTAAATTGAATTGAGATTTGGGGACAGACAAGAATTGGGCTCATAAAATCAGCCCCTGTAAATATCTAACTCTCTGAAGACCTGTCCTGCCAGTTCCCTGCTCCACCAGCACAGAGTGCCTAGGACTTCCCAAGCAGCTCAGCCATAAGAATCCACCTGCAATGCAGGAGCTGCAGGAAATGTGAGTTCAGTCCCTAGGTGGGGAAGATTCCCTGGAGGAGGGCATGGCAACTCACTCCAGATTTGTGCCTGGTGAATCCTATGAACAGAGGAGCCAGGCAGGCCATGGTCCAAAGGGTCGCAAAGAGTTGGACACAACTGAAATGACTTAGCATGCACACATGGAGTGCCTAATTAATGCTCATTAACTCCTTTCAGATGGTATTGAAGGTCAGCAGCACCTGCAGTACATGACTTAATTTTTGTAGAGGTAGATACTGTTACTGTTACTGTTAAGTCGCTTCAGTCGTGTCCGACTCTGTGCGACCCCATAAACGGAAGCTCACCAGGCTACCCCATCCCTGGGATTCTCCAGGCAAGAACACTGGAGTGGGTTGCCATTTCCTTCTCCGATGCATGAAAGTGAAAAGTGAAAGTGAAGTCTCTGAGTCCTGTCTGACTCTTAGCGACACCATGGACTGGAGCCCACCAGGCTCCTCCGTCCATGGGATTTTCCAGGCAAAAGTACTGGGGTGGGGTGCCATTGCCTTCCCCGAGAGGTAGATAGGTAGATGGTAAGTTCCCAAGGCAAGTGCCAATTTGTAGTTGACAAGGGAAGAGTCAGATGGGGAGAGTCAGCATGGAGAGTCTGTGTGGTGGCATCAGCATCCCAGAAGTTGAAGAGAGACAGGATAGTTCCTACCATGGTCTTAGCATCATGTCGGCATTTGGCAGGAGCCTGTTTGCAGAAGCTCTTGTGAAGAAAGCTTTAATGAGTAAAACTCCAGATTCAGAAATAGGATCCTTAGTTGTGCGTTTCAGCTCTGTTTTTTTCATTTTTTTTTTTCCCTTAGCTTTGTTACTGTGGATGAGACACTTCACTTTTCTGAGTCACTGTTCATTTTCATCTGGAAATAAAGTGCATATCCTGCTCTGTATGTTTTACAGGATGGGTCTGAGGAGCAGGCAGCATATATGTGAAAATATGCTGCTGCTAAGTCACTTCAGTAGTGTACAATTCTTTATGACCCTATGGACCCTAGTAGCCCACCAGGTTCCTGTGACCATGGGGATTCTCCAGGCAAGAATACTGGAGTGGGATGCCATGCCCTCCTCCAGGGGATCTTCCCAACCCAGAAACCGGACCCATGTCTCCTGTGGCTGTTGCATTGCAGGCCAATTCTTTACCACTGAGCCACCAGGAAAGCCCATGTAAAAACATAATCTACAGTACAACAAACTGTATATGTGCAAGCTTGTGCTCAATTACTCAGTCCCATCTAACACTTTGTGACCCATGGATTGTAGCCTGCCAGGCTCCTGCCCATGGGATTTCCCAGGCAAGATACTGGAATGGGTTGCCATTTCCTTCTCCAGGGGATCCTCCTGACCAGGGATGGAATCTACACCTCCTGTGTCTCCTGCATTGGCAGGCAGATTCTTTATCACTGTACCACCTGGGAAGCTCTATAACAAACTATAAGGGACTTTAAAAATGTGGCGTACCCCACACTAGAATTATAATCATAGAATTTAGCAGAGGGGGAAGTAATGGACTTAGTGTCTTTTGTGACTAGGGCACTGGTTTTTAAGCTTAATGTCCAATTTCCTGGAGAGTCAATGCCTGAGGAAGGTGCTAATGGACACAGCTGCTCTCCTGTTCTTTGCCATTCACACTTAAATGCACAACAAGAGCAGAAATTCCTTTAAAACTAACCTAAGCAAATCAGGAGAGCAGCCAATACTGCATTGCAGACCTTGGCTCCATTTCTCTCCAAAAGAAGAGCACAAGCTTGCTGCAGAAATTTTGGAGACATTTAGTGCTTCATTTGAGATTTGAGTCTTGTCGTTGGTGTTTTGCTATTAATTATTATTTTTTCATTCTTTTGTTTTTAAGTGGAACTGCTGGGTGCTGCTGCTATTTGTGATGTGACAAAATAATGATTCACTGCACAGAACTGGGGTGAAATGCCAGCAATTCACAGGGGAAATAAATACAGGAGTATTCGTAAGGATTATCTTCCCAGCCAGCATGACGTGATATGAAACAAAGATATTTCGCTGCAGAAAGTGTTCTCCAGAGTCCAGAAGTGTGATCTTTGTTACTTTCCAAATAGAAACTTTGTGGACAGGGTTACAAAGTTCAGATGCCCTGATTCCAGAGAACCATCTCTGACTTAACTTTCGTAGGGCATGAGCTCTAATGAAACAAAGCAGAGCCTTTTTTTTCTCCTTTTTGCTCTTTGAAACATTAAAAAAAAAAAAAAAAAACAGTCCTCACGGCTAGATCATTTTAAATGCCTCCTCCACTGCCTCTTTCTGCTTATTGAATCACTTTTCTACTTCTTGATTTTGCAAGTGGAGTCAGCACAAATCAGACTGTTAACGTATTTGAGTAATATATGGCCACTCTATGGGGGGAAAATGAGCACTGGCATTTCCTCAGTTAATGTTACTGAGAAAGTGCCAAAAACAAAGAAATGTATTAATTGCTCTCTGCATGCCAAGAACTGGGCTAAATGCTCTGAAAAACGTTATCTTACATAATCCTCACATCAACTACAGAAAATAAGTACTGAACTTCTACATTTAGAAACAAAGATGATCTTAGAGATGAATGCTAGGACTTCCATAGGAAATTGCTTTCGTGGCCCAGATGCCAACAGCACCTATCACCCCTGAACAATAATCACTTGTTGTGAAGAATGTGGGATACTATTGATAGAGACAAAATGAAGGGACAAAACAGGTGATTAAATAGTTAATCTCACTAGGGGATTCTAGGGACTCCCCTGATAGCTTAACTAGTAAAGAATAAACCTGCAATGCAGGAGACCTGGGTCCGATTCCTGGATTGGAAAGATCCCCTGGAGAAAGAATAGGCTACCCACTCCAGTATTCTTGGTTTTCCCTGGTGGCTCAGATGGTAAAGAATCTGCCTGCAATGTGGGAGACCTGGGTTCAATCCCTGGGTTGGGAAGATTCTCTGGGGGAGGACACGGCATCCCACTCTAATATTCTTGCCTGGAGAATCCCCATGGACAGAAAAGCCTGGAGGGCTGCTGTCCATGGGGTCACAAAGAGTCAGACACAACTGAGCAACTAAGCACAGCACAGCACAGCACAGGTGATTATAAGTAAAAAATATAGGCTGTTGCTGTTGTTCAGTAGCTAAGTCATGTCCAACTCTGCGACTTCATTGACTGCAGGCTTGCCTGAACTTCACTATCTTCCAGAGTTTGCTAAAGTTCATGAGACCACTGTAAGTTAAATATTATTCAAGAAAGTAGGTTTGCTTACCCACAAAATCAATCAGGCTTGCTTAACAACAAAACCATTCAACAGAAACACAGCACATGCCCTCAAACAATAAAACAATAGCGACATGGGACCCACATCCTGCCCAGTGAGCTCAGGGAGTTAATGATCCCTAGAACATAATCTCTGCACACATAAAAAAATAATAATTTTGTGAACCTAGCTTGACCACACAGGGGAAAGAAAACTGCCCTGCTCAACCTGGAAGAGGAGCTAATGATGAAAACATGAAAGACAAAGAAAGGTATTCTCCCTCTCCCACTTTTCCTTTGATTATAAAACTGTAATAAGTTCTTGGGGCATGGCATTTCTCACCCACTCACTTGTAAGACTCATTAGAGTCATATTCTAATAAATCATTTATTTACCATTTTTCTATTGCTGAATTTTCCTCTGCACTGAGACAGAAATGGACTATAGTACTAGAGTTCTTCGAAGCTCCCTTGAAAAGTTATCAGTCCATTTCACCATATTGAATACTATCCTGAAAGATGGCATGCCCAATATTCCTTTTATCCCATTTCATGATATTTGTTCCCTTATCAAACTTGGTCTTTGATGGGACTTCCCTCTGCTTTTCCAGGGGCACAAGTTCAATCCCTGGTCAAGAGAACTAGGATCCTGCATGGTTTTTGGTGCAGAAAATAATCTTGGTCTCTGGAAATGGTCTCTATCAACTCATTTAGATTAACAATCATTGGAGTCACTTGTCCAAACAACTTACATTTCCAGACTCATTTTTCCTAGTAGAAATTTACTGTAGGTACCCAATACACATATTTTTGCTAGGAGAAATTTATTGTAGGAGTTCCCTGGTGATTCAGATGGTAAAGAATCTGCCTGCAATGCAGGAGACCTGGTTTCGTCCCCTATGTTGGGAAGATTCCCCTGGAGGAGGGCATGGCAACCTACACCAGTATTCTTGCCTGGAAAATCCCCATGGACAGAGAAGCCTGGTGGGCTATAGTCCACTGGGGTCACAAAGAGTTGGACAGTATAGAGCAACTAACACTTTCATTTCAGCCAATACATCAACCAGATTAGCGTAGCTGCTGTGGTTGGAACAAGGATGGGAATCATGGTGTGGGTAAGAAATCTGAAAGGCATTCTTAAGGTTCTGTGGGGCTCAGTTAAAATCCAGTTATGTGGAGTCTTCTCTCTCCCGGTTCCCACTACACTTTTTTTTTTTTTTTTTCCTTCATTTAAGTTTCGAATAGTCTTCCCTATTTTCTGATTTTGACCTTGACCAAACAGGGAAGTGTAGACTCTGTGGAAGGCAGGGGGCTGCTGTTTGCAATAAATTCTTATGTGCTTATTTTCTGTAAAAAATAATGACGTTACTGTTCTCTACTCCCCTGGGGCTCTTGTACCTTTTCATTTTGAGTTCAGTAGCCATAATGAAGTTAAGATGATGCATGTGAAATGAAAATTTTCTGGTCCAGATACAATTACACCCTTCTAAGTGTGTTATTTTTTAATTTTAGTAAATATTCATTTAGCAGCCTCAGGTAACAGAATTAATGATTACCATTTTGCCTCAAACAAAGGAGAAGACAAATACTGTAATTATATAAAGTACAAATCAAATCACCTAATTAAATAGAGAAAGAAAATCTACAATAATTACCGAGTATAGGCTAGTCACCAATGCACAGGAAAGGAATCATAATTTTAAGAAATACACCAATGCCTGATGTATTGAGGTAAATATAATGAACAAGTGCATTTTAACTGAAAATATAAAAGTTTCATCTATTGTAAATTAATCTTAAATAACTCCTCAAGTGTGGGATTTCAGAAATTCCTATCTGTATTTATTCAGAGAATTGAAAACAATTAAATTATTCATTCTAGCTGAAAAGAATATTAAAATTTAACTGTGGAAACTTAAATAAAATTTTGTTCATATCCAAACTTCATGAAGGCACTGTGATAATGGCCAGACCATGATAGCTACGTTACATACAATGCTCAGCTTGTAGACATCTGATTCATTTTGTTTTCTTTGGTACCATGGTTGACATAGTGTTGTCCTGAATGCCTAAATTATTTTCTGGAGAGGGCTAAATCTGCCTACCCAAGAGGACCCTATATATAGGGTCCTCTTACATATGTTATACATTTATATATAACTATATTAATATGTGTCATATATGTATATATTATATATACATATATTATACTACATATTATTATATGTATAATATGTATTATTATATGTATAATATAATATGTATTAGTTCAGTTCAGTCATCCAGTCATTTCTGACTCTTTGCAACCCCATGAATCACAGCACGCCAGGCCTCCCTGTCCATCACCAACTCCCGGAATACACCCAAACCCATGTCCATTGAGTTGGTGATGCCATCCAACCATCTCATCGTCTGTCATCCCCTTCTCCTCCTGTCCTCAATCTTTCCCAGCATCAGAGTCTTTTCCAATGAGTCAACTCTTCACATGAGGTGGCCAAAGTATTGGAATTTCAGCTTCAACATCAGTCCTTCCAATGAACACCCAGGACTGATCTCCTTTAGAATGGACTGGCTGGATCTCCTTGCAGTCCAAGGGACTCTCAAGAGTCTTCTCCAACACAACAGTTCAAAAGCATCAATTCTTTGGTGCTCAGCTTTCTTCACAGTCCAACTCTCACATCCATACATGACCACTGGAAAAACCATATCCTTGACTAGACAGACCTTTGTTGGCAAAGTAATGTCTCTGCTTTTCAATATGCTGTCTATGTTGGTCATAACTTTCCTTCCAAGGAGCAAGCATCTTTTAATTTCATGGCTGCAATCACCATCTGCAGTGATTTTGGAGACCAGAAAAATAAAGTCTGACACTGTTTCCACTGTTTCCTTATCTATTTGCCATGAAGTGATGGGACTGGATACCATGATCTTAGTTTTCTGAATGTTGAGCTTTAAGCCAACTTTTTGACTCTCCACTTTCACTTTCATCAAGAGGCTTTTTAGTTCTTCTTTACTTTCTGCCATAAGGGTGGTGTCATCTGTATATCTGAGGTTATTGATATTTCTCCCAGCAATCTTGATTCCAGTTTGTGCTTCCTCCAGCACAAACTGCTTATAAGTTAGATAAGTAAGGTGACAATATACAGCCTTGATGTACTCCTTTTCCTATTTGGAACCAGTCTGTTCTTCCATGTCCAGTTCTAACTGTTGCTTCCTGACCTACATACAGGTTTCTCAAGAAGTAGGTCAGGTAGTCAGGTATTCCCATCTCTTTAAGAACTTTCCACAGTTTATTGTGATCCACACAGTCAAAGGCTTTGGCATAGTCAATAAAGCAGAAATGTTTTTCTGGAACTCTCTTGCTTTTTCAATGATCCAGCGGATGTTGGCAATTTATCTCTGGTTCCTCTGCCTTTTCTAAATCCAGCTTGAACATCTGGAAGTTCACGGTTCACATGTTGCTGAAGCCTGGCTTAGAGACTTTTGAGCGTTACTTCACTAGCTTGTGAGATGAGTACAATTGTGCGGTAGTTTGAGCATTCTTTGGCATTGCCTTTCTTTGGGATTGGAATGAAAACTGACCTTTTCCAGTCCTGTGGCCACTGCTGAGTTTTCCAAATTTTCTGGCATATTGAGTGCAGCACTTTCACAGCATCATCTTTCAGGATTTGAAACAGCTCAACTGGAATTCCATCACCTCCACTATCTTTGTTTGAAGTGATGCTTCCTAAGGCCCACTTGACTTCCCATTCCAGGATGTCTGGCTCTAAGTGAGTGATCACACTGTCATGATTATCTGCATCGTGGAGATGTTTTTTGAACAGTTCTTCTGTGTATTCTTGCCACCTCTTCTTAATATCTTCTGCTTCTGTTAAGTCCATACCATTTCTGTCCTTTATGGAGCCCATCTTTGCATAAAATATTCCCTTGGTATCTCTAATTTTCTTGAAGAGATCTCTAGTCTTTCCCATTCTGTTGTTTTCCTCTATTTCTTTGCATTGATCACTGAGGAAGGCTTTCTTATCTCTCCTTGCTTTTCTTTGGAACTCTGCATTCAGATGTTTATATCTTTCCTTTTCTCCTTTGCTTTTCCCTTCTCTTCTTTTCACAGCTATTTGTAAGGCCTCCCCAGACAGCCATTTTGCTTTTTGCATTTCATTTTCTTGGGGATGGTCTTGATCCCTGTCTCCTGTACAATGTAACAAACCTCCGTCCATAGTTCATCTGGCACTCTATCAGATCTAGTTCCTTAAATCTATTTCTCACTTCCACTGTATAGTCATAAGGGATATGATTTAGGTCATACCTGAATGTATAATATGTATGTGTGTGTGTATATATATATATAATGCATATAATACACATATAATAATATATATTGCTGCTGCTAACTGCTGCTAGGTCACTTCAGTTGTGTCCGACTCTGTGGGACCCCATGGACTGCAGCGTACCAGACTTCTCCGTCCATGGGATTCTCCAGACAAGAACACTGGAGCGGGTTGCCATTTCCTTCTCCAAATACATATTGCTATATATACACATATCATATACACATATACACATATATATCGTATAATATGCACATAATACATAGAATATTATATATACATGTATAATGTATATATAATATATTAATATCTTGTATATATAGCAATATAATATTACATGTTTTATTATGTAGTATATGTATATTATATTACTATGCATTTATTATTATACATAATTATGTATAATATACAGACACACACATACATGCACACATTCTATTATTTATTTATTTGAAGAAACCTAATGCCCCACATTGAACTAATTATTGTTGTTTTTATTATTGTTATTTTAATCTGAAAATATTTCCATTTGAACTTCTTTGTGCAAGACAGTAGCCAAGTATATTAGAGACTTAGAATCTGAAAACCTAGTGATAGTCTATATCAGGTAACTTAATACCACATATGAATAACAGGTCTCGTGGCAGGAGGTGAGTGGCAGGCAAGGGAGTGAAAGTTTGTATTTACAGCCACTGTCCCTGGCTTGCATTACTGCCTGAGCTCCCTTCCTGTCAGATCAGTGGCAGCATTAGATTTTCAGAGGAGCTGGATACCTGTGAATTGCATGCGTGAAGGATCTAGGTTGTAGGATCTCTATGAGAATCGAAAGCCTGATGTGGAGCTGAGGCAGTGATGCACTGGAGAGTGGCTGCAAATATAGATTATCATTAGCAGAGAGGTTTGACTGCACAGAGACCACAATAAATCAATTATTTTCAGACTCATATCAAAATTATCAATGAGTGGCAAGTGACAATTGTATAAATATTTCATTATATATTAAAATGCAACAACAATAAAAAATAAAGTGCATAATAAATGTAATGTGCTTGAATCATCCAGAAAATAACACTCCTGCCACCTTGGTCCGTGGCAAAATTGTCCCATGAAACCAGTCCCTGATGCCAAAATCGTTGAGCCCCTTTGATTTACATTATACAGACCAGAGTCACTGTATGTCTCTCTGAAACTTGTTTCCTCTTCTGTAAGATGAAGAGGGTACACATGGACTGAAGTTCTCTGCCAATGTAAAGTATTGAATATGTGACACTTATTCATTTGTTAATCATTCCCAAAAAGATTAGGGCTTTTTTTTAGTGATGAATGAGTACATACATGTGCACTCATTCATTCAGTCAAGCCCAATTCTTTGCAATCATAGGACTGTAGCCTACCAGGCTCCTCTGTCCATGGGATATCCCATACAAGAATACTGGAGAAGTTTGCCATGTCCTTCTCCAGGGGATTTTCCTGACCCAGGGATCCAACCTGTGTCTCTTATATCTCCTGCATGGGCAGATGGATTCTTTACCACTGAGTCACCTGGGAAGCAGTGATAAATGACTTAGTGATAAATGGATGCTATGCAGGCTTTATCTCACTGGATCTCTTCGTAGCATCACAAACTGCCATCACACCTTCTTTGTTTAGGAGCTCTTCCCCTCCCGTGGTTTCAACAGCACATTTCCTTCTGTTTCTGCTCCAGGCAGAGGCAACAACTGAAAAAAATATTTATAATAAATATGGCAAAAGTTTGATTTTCCCAATAAAACAGAAATACAAACAAATGATAAAAATCTCACTGAGGCAAAAACCAGGAACTGAATATTGTCAAATAAGGAGATTCAGTGATTGGTAAATATTGAAAAAATATTTAACTTCATAATTAAATAATTACCAATTATAATGATGTGATGGAGTTTTTCAACCATAAAATTAGCAAAGGTTTCTCTTATTTTAATTCAATACCTGACATGAGGATGTGGTGAGCCTGGCAGGGGTGGTATAAATTGGTAGAGAGCTTTTAAAAGGCAATTAGGCAATGTGTATCAAGAGACTCAAATATTCAAGCCCACAGACTTATATCTAGGTACCTTTATTATGCATTATATATAAACCAGGGGTGTGGGGAGAGTTTATATACATGGGTACTTATTACTACAGCATTATGTAAAATAACAGAAAAAGGAAAGAATAATCAAAACTAAATACACGGGTAATTAAATTATACATTCACTTGACTAAAAAACTAAGAACCCACTGAAAATTACATTTATAGAGTTTTTAATAATGTCAGAAAAATTTATATCATAGTGTTAAATGAAAAATGAAATAGGATTCAAAGCTAAACTTAAAATAAAGTTCCCTAGAAAGCATTTGTTCCATTGCCCATAATGCCACAGAGGTCACAGATCTGGTGACGATTCCATGCCTCTTTCCTCATCCAGAAAAGCTGAATTTAAAGGTGTCCCAAGGGAGGCTGGTCAGGAGAGGGTGAATATTTGTCAGAGTTGTTGATTCACTGGTAAACAAGCTTTGTACCACGTGGGCTAAGCATTCAGTCCTGATTGCAAAGCCCAGTCCACCATTTTTTTTTAACTCTAATATTCAGTTTTCCCTTCAAATATTTTTAGCTTCAGCTGTCTCATCTATGAATGGGAGATATTAATACTGTATCTCCCACATAAGGTAAGTATGGGGCTTCCCAGGTAGTGCTAGTGGTAAAGAACCTTCCTGCCAATGCAAGAGACATAAAAGACGTGGGTTCGATCCCTGGGTCAAGAAAATCCCCTGGAGGAAGGTATGGCAACCCACTCCAGTATCCTTGCCTGAGAATCCCATGGACAGAGGAGCCTGTCAGGCTTCAGTCCAGTGGGTCGCAAAGAGTCAGACATGACTGAAGTGACTCACCACACACACTAGATAAGTATAGTGTTTAGCACACTGTAAGCACTTAGTAACTGCTGGTTAATTTTATGCAAAGAAGGTTCACCTGATGAAACAAAACATAAGCTCTAATGTGTTCCATTAATTAATTAAGACTAAATTAATGAATACTTAAAGGTGTTAATGGAGAAGGCAATGGCACCCCACTCCAGTACTCTTGCCTGGCAAATCCCATGGACAGAGGAGCCTGGTAGGCTGCAGTCCATGGGGTCGCTAAGAATCGAACACGACTGAGCGACTTCACTTTCACTTTTTACTTTCATGCATTGGAGAAGGAAATGGCAACCCACTCCAGTGTTCTTGCCTAGAGAATCCCAGGGACAGCGGAGCCTGGTGGACTGCCATCTATGGGGTTGCACAGAGTCGGACAAGACTGAAGCGACTTAGCAAAGGTGTTAATACTCATGTGGAAATCTAGCTACTACTTTTTTTAAACTTTCTATTTTCTATTGGGGTATAGCAGATTAACAATGCTGTGATACAGCAGAGGGACTCACCATACATATACATGTATCCATTCTCTCCCAATCTCCCTTCCCATCCTGGCTGCCACATAACATTGAACAGAGTCCCCTGTGCTATACAGTAGGTCCTTGTTGGTTTTCCATTTTAAATGTAGCAATGTGTACATGTCCATCCTAAACTCCCTAACTATCCCTTCCCCTGGGAACCATAAGTTCATTCTCTAATTCTCAGTCTCTTTCTGTTTTGTAAGTATTTCTTTTTAAAGTCTACCTTTAAGGGATGCCATATGATATTTCTCCTTCTCTGTATGACTTATTTCAATCAGTATGACACGCTATAGATCCATCTATGTTGCTGCAAATGGCATTCTTTCTTTCTTTTTAAAGGCTGGTTAATATTTCTTCGTATATATGTACCACATCTTCTTTATCCATTCCTCTGTCAATGGACACTTAGATTGCTTCCCTGTCTTGGCTATTGTAAACAATGCTGCTGTGAACATTGGGATGCATGTATCCTTTTGCATTATGTTTTTATCCAGAGTGGGATTGCAGGGTCATGTGGTAGCTCAATTTTTAGTTTTTTAAGGAATTTCCATGGTATTGTCCATAATGCCTATACCAGTTTACATCCCCACTAACAGTGTAGGAGGGTTCCCTTTCCTCCACACCTGCTTCAGCATTTATTGTTTGTGGATTTTTTTGATGATAGCCATGCTGGCTGGTGTGAGGTGATATCTCATTGTAGTTTTAATTTGTGTTTCTCTAATAATTAGTGATGTTGAACATCCTTTCACTCTTTATTGGCCACTTGTATGTTTTCCCAGTGGTCATGTATGGATGTGAGAGCTGGACTGTGAAGAAGGCTGAGCACAGAAGAATTGATGCTTTTGAACTGTGGTGTTGGAGAAGACTCTTGAGAGTCCCTTGGACTGCAAGGAGATCCAACCAGTCCATTCTGAAGGAGATCAGCCCTGGGATTTCTTTGGAAGGAATGCTGCTAAAGCTGAAACTCCAGTACTTTGGCCACTCATGTGAAGAGTTGACTCATTGGAAAAGACCCTGTTGCTGGGAAGGATTGGGGGCAGGAGGAGAAGGGGACGACGGAGGATGAGATGGTTGGATGGCATCACCGACTCGATGGACATGAGTTTGAGTGAACTCCGGGAGTTGGTGATAGACAGGGAGGCCTGGCATGCTGCGATTCATGGAGTCGTAAAGAGTTGGACATGACTGAGCAACTGAACTGAACTGAACTGAACTGATGTCTGGTTTGGAGAAATGTCTATTTAGGTCTTCTGCCCATTTGTTGATTAAGTTGTTTGTTTCGATGTGATTAAGCATCAGGAGATGTTTGTAAATTTTGGAGACTAGTCCCTTTTTGGTCACATCATTTGCAGATATTGTCTTCCAACCTGTGGGCTGTCTTTTCCTTTGGTCTATTGATTCCTTTGCTGTGCAAAGCTTTTGAGTTTAAGTAGTTCTTATTTGTTTATCTTTGTTTTTATTTCCATTATTCTGGGAGATGGATCAAAAGAAATATTTCTGTGATATGTCAGAGAGTGTTCTATGTTTTACTCTGGAGTTCTACAGTATCCAGTCTCACATTTAGATCTTTAATCCACTTTGAGCTTATTTTTGTGTATGGTGTGTTAAAGAATGATCTAATTTCATTTTTTTTTACATGTGGCTGTTCAGTTTTCCAAGCAACACTTGTTAAAAAGACAGTCTTTCCAACATTGTGTAATCTTGCCTCTTTTGTTATAGATGAATTAACTATGGGTGCATGGTTTTATTTCTGGATTTTTTATCCTGTTCCATTGATCTATATTTCTATTTTTCTATACTGTTTTGATGACTGCAGCTTTGTAGTATCTGGGTTGGTAAGAAATCCCATGGACAGAGAAGCCTGGCGGGCTACATTCCAGGGGGGTCACAAAGAGTCAGACATGACTTAGCAACTAAACAACAAGTGAAGTCATGGAACCTGATTCCTCCAGCTTCATTTTTCTTTCTCAAGACTGTGTGAGCTATTTGGCGTCTTTTGTGTCTTTATAAAAATTTCAAGATTTTTTGTTCTAGTTCTGTGAAAAATGCCATTGGAAATTTGATAGGAATTGCACTGAATCTGTAGATTGCCTTGGGTAGTATAATCATTTTGACAATATTGATTCTTCCTATCCATAAAAATGATATATCTTTCCATTTGTTTTGTTTTCTTCAATTTCTTTCATCAGCCTCTTATAGCAGTACAGGTCTTTTGTCTCCTCAGATAGATTTATTCCTAGATATTTTGTTATTTTTGATAAGATGGTAAATGGAATTGTTTCTTAAATTTCTCTTTCTGATATTTTGTTGTTAGTATAGAGAAATGCAACAGGTTTCTATGTATTAATTCTGTTACCTACAACTTCACCAAATTCATTGATGAGTTCTAGTAGTTTTCTGGTAGGATCTTTACAATCTTTCATGCAAAGTATCATTTCATATGCAAACAGTGACAGTTTAACTTCTTCCTTTCCAATTTGGATTCCTTTTACTTCTTTTTCTTCTCTGATTGCTGTAGCTAAGACTTCCAAACTATGTTGAATAAAAGTGTCAAACATGGACATTCTTGTCTTGTCCCTGATCTTAGATGAAATGTTTTCAGCTTTTTACCATTGAGTATGATGTTAGCTATAGGGAAATCTAACTACTTCCTGACACAGTCCATTGTGTTCTATTTCTGATAAGTCAACTATAGTAATGAACATAGGATTGTAGAGTTGGGAGGAAATTGAAAGAGATAATGCATTGCAGGTGCTTACCAGAGTGCTTGGCACATGGTACAAAATCAATGAAATGTTAGCTTTAGAGATAAAAAGCATAATCTTCCTCCATAATTTCAGTTAAATGAAAGCTTTCTTCATCAGTCAGTTGACCAACCAATTTATATTGATTGATTACTATGAACCAGAAAGTGTGGCAGTGCGACACAGACTCACATATTCACAACTACAAGAACTGACAAAGTAGATGTCTGTGCCAAGTGACAAGGGAAATAGCTCTCTTTGTACCCCATAGAATTTTTTTTTCTCTAAATATATTGTGCTTCAGTTTTCTCTCCACTCTTTCTCCAAAAGGGGTATAATTTCTATTTAAAGGGCTAGAAATAGAGAGTTTGGCAGAATAATGACAACAACTAATGGACTTTAAAAAGGATAAATGTGACTTGGGTGATTTGCTAGTGATTTATTTTCAAATCTGGGAGAAAAAAGTAACTAAGAACAGAAGAGTTTTCTAATTTGTATTTCACTTAAAATGCCACTGTGTATTTACTGAAATGTTAATGACAAAATTAGCTTCATGTGTGGTGAAAAAGAAACCATGCAAAGGCTTGAACAGGAAAGCACCACAAATGAAATAGTCCCCAGAGTGTGTTCCAGGTTGGAGCAGAGATGTGGTGGTCTGGAAGCAAGAGTAAAATGCAATGGATTGTGTAATAACTGCAAACAGTAGTGTTTGGGAAACATTATCAACCATGTGGGTGGAATGTAAAAAGCTCAATGGGAAAATATAAGAAGAGAGAATAAACAATAGCATGCTACTACTACAACCTCAGGATAACACTCTGAATATCAGTATCTCACTTTCCTCATTCACATTCAAAGTATACATGGAGAGAGCTCTTTAGGAAGGGAAGATTATGAATCTCAATTGATCTCAAAACTTCTTTAGGACGGAGGGAAAGGAAATGGTCTGTGGTTTTAGAAATAATTGGAACATTTACAGTATTCAAAGCATCTTCACCAGCTTTATTACATTTATACTCACCAAGCCACATATGTTAGAAAGAGGAAACATTAATATTCCCTTTATAGGAAATGAAAACCAGGGTAGGCAAAAAACAGAGCTGAAACACAGAATTTAGTCTTTGGGGTATAAAACCCATTCTTCCCTTTCCTTCTCCTATAAAAGGAGAGACTTGGGGCAAAAATACTGCTTTTTTGTGATGCTAAATGTCAACATGGGCTTCCCAGGTGGTACATTGGTAAGGAATCTGCTTGCCAATGCAGGAGACTCAAGAGAGGCAGGTTGGACCCCCAGGTCAGGGAAATCCCCTGGAGTAGGACATGGCAAACTACTCCAATATTCTTTCCTGGAAAACTTCATGGACAGAGGAACCTGGTGGGCTACAGTCCATAGGGTCACAAAGAGTCGGAAACAATTGATCACAACAACAAACAAATGTCAATGTAGGGTTACACAGTAGCTTTTTTTTTTTGATTAGTTGTGTTATTCAATTATATTAGTATTCTCACTTTGTACTTTTATTTAACAGAAAGGCCATATGTTTAACTGTTGTTGTTTGACCACAAAATCATTCCACCAAAACACAGACAATTATAGTAGTTTTGCCATTGTTTTTCTCCAGGAATTTCCCTAGGTTTCTGGCTTTCTTAGTTGCATTCCCCCAGTGCTTCTTGAACTTGAATCAACAGGGGGATCACTGATGATCTTGTTAAATTGCAAATCATTGTGTTAGTTATCTAAATATGTTCTAATAAAATGAAACAAGTATATGTTGTTAGAATATGATCTTGGCCAAATCCTTCTACCAAATCACTGATTTCTGGCCATGTGAATCCTCAAGAAAATACTCATCTAAGAGTTGAAAGCTTTGCCAGAGCAATGTAACATTTAGTCTTCCTGAGGGATCTCAGAATTACCCTGCCTTATAACCCTCAAGACTTCCTGTAGCATAAACTAACTTAGCTCTGTGTCCTCCAGTGCTTTTCTAGTGTGCAAAGAAATAACCTGGCGATTTTGTTTAAAGGCAGATCCTGACAGTTGCTCTGGAGAGGGAAACTGGGATTCTGCATTTCTAACTCATTCCCAGGTGCTGTGCTGCTCTACTATCCATACCTTCAATACCAAGGATTTAAACTATTCAGGTTTACTCTCTGCACATTCTTTCTCTTGGAAACTTCAGTTGTTCATGGCAGCAGGTTTTCTTTTTTGAGCTAGCAATACAGTGAACATTTATATCATTGTGTGTAGTGTCATCATGCACAAATTAGCTTTTATTTTTTCCTTTTCTATCCTTTGGTTTTCTCAAAGAATTGATACTTTTGAACTGTGGTGTTGGAGAAGACTCTTGAGAGTCCCTTGGACTGCAAGGAGATCCAACCAGTCCATTCTGAAGGAGATCAGCCCTGGGATTTCTTTGGAAGGAATGATGCTAAAGCTGAAACTCCAGTACTTTGGCCACCTCATGCGAAGAGTTGACTCATTGGAGAAGACTCTGATGCTGGGAGGGATTGGGGGCAGGAGGAGATGGGGACGACAGAGGATAAGATGGCTGGATGGCATCACTGACTTGATGGATGTAAGTCTCAGTGAACTCCGGGAGTTGGTGATGGACAGGGAGGCCTGGCGTGCTGCGATTCATGGGGTCGCAAAGAGTCGGACATGACTGAGTGACTGATCTGATCTGAAACAGCTTTATTGAGACACAATTCACATACCATTTAAAGCAGACAATTTAGTTGTGTTTAGTATATTTACAGATATGTGAAACTACCACCACAGACAGTTTTAGAACATTTTTATCATCTCAGAAGGAAACCACAGATGTTTAACATCACAGGCCATTAGGGAAATCAAATCAAAATAAAATGAGATACCAATTTGCACCCATTGTGACAGCTATTGTTTTGAAAATGAAATATGGGAAATAGCAGGTGTTGGCAAGGTTGTGAAGGAATTGAACACTTGTGAGTTACTGGTGGGATGTAAAATGGTGAAGCCACTGTGGACAACAGTTTGGAAATTTCTCAAAAGGTTAAACACAGAATTACCATATGACATTCTTCTATCAGTAATTGACAGATCCAGTAGGCAGAAAATCAGTAAGGATATCATTGAACTCAACAGCACTATCAATCAACTGGATCTAATTGGCATCTACGAATGCTTCATCCAACAAAAGCAAAATATACATTAGTTGCAAGCTCACATGAAATATACACTGACACAAATCACATTCTGCACCATGAAACACATCTTAACAAACTGAAAAGAATAGAAATTTTACAAGATTTGCTCTCAGATCTCACTGGAATTAAACAAGAAGTCAATAACCTACCCAGAGACATTTCTCTCTTGGGCTTCCCTGGTCACTCAGATGGTAGAGAATCTACCTGCATCTCAGAAGACCCAAGTTTGATCCCAGGGTCAGGAAGATCCCCTGGAGAAGGGAATGGCAACCCACTCCAGTATTCTTACCTAGAGAATTCCATGGACAGAGGAGCCTGGCAGACTACAGCCCATGGGTCACAAAGAGTTGTGCATGGCTGAGGGATTAATGCAATAACAGAAAGGAAGACAGCTGGAAAACTCCAAAATACTTGGACACTAAACAACACTTTTTTTAATTAATTAATTTATTTTAATTGGAGGATAATTACTTTACAATGTTGTGATGATTTTTGCCATACATCAACATGAATCAGCCACAGGTATACTTGTGTCCTCATGTCCTGAACCCCTCACCCCCCACTACTTCCCCACCCTATCTTGGGCCATCCCAGATTACTGGCTTTGAGTTCCCCACCTCATGCATTGAACTTGCACTGGTCATCTATTTTATATTAGTATATGGTATTATATTATATCTGCTTTATTGACTATGCCAAAGCCTTTGACTGTGTAGATCACAATAAACTATGGAAAATTCTGAAAGAGATGGGAATACCAGACCACCTGATCTGCCTCTTGAGAAATCTGTATGCAGGTCAGGAAGCAACAGTTAGAACTGGTCATGGAACAACAGACTGGTTCCAAATAGGAAAAGGAGTACGTCAAGGCTGCATATTGTCACCATGTTTATTTAACTTATATGCAGAGTACATCATGAGAAATGCTGGACTGGAAGAAACACAAGTTGGAATCAAGATTGCTGGGAGAAATATCAATAACCTCAGATATGCAGATGACACAACTCTTATGGCAGAAAGTGAAGAGGGGCTAAAAAGTCTCTTGATGAAAGTGAAAGTGGAGAGTGAAAAGGTTGGCTTAAAGCTCAACATTCAGAAAACGAAGATCATGGCATCTGGTCCCATCACTACATGGGAAATAGATGGGGAAACAGTGGAAACAGTGTCAAACTTTGTTTTTCTGGGCTCCAAAATCACTGCAGATGGTAACTGCAGCCATGAAATTAGAAGACGCTTACTCCTTGGAAGGAAAGTTATGATCAACCTAGATAGCATATTCAAAAGCAGAGACATTACCAACAAAGGTTCGCCTAGTCAAGGCTATGGTCTTTCCTGTGGTCATGTATGGATGTGAGAGCTGGACTGTGAAGAAGGCTGAGCGCCGAAGAATTGATGCTTTTGAAGTGTGGTGTTGGAGAAGACTCTTGAGAGTCCCTTGGACTGCAAGGAGATCCAACCAGTCCATTCTGAAGGAGATCAATCCTAGAATTTCTTTAGAAGGAATGATGTTAAAGCTGAAACTCCAGTATTTTGGCCACCTCATGCGAAGGGTTGACTCATTGGAGAAGACTCTGATGCTGGGAGGGATTGAGGGCAGGAGGAGAAGGGGATGACAGAGGATGAGATGGCTGGATGGCATCACTGACTTGATGGGTGTGGGTCTGGGTGACCTCCGGGAGTTGGTGATGGACAGGGAGGCCTGGTGTGCTGCGGTTCATGGGGTCGCAGAGTCGGACACGACTGAGCGACTGATCTGATCTGATCTGATCTTTAATAATGAGTGATGTTGAGCATATTTTCATGTCAAGTAACATTTTTCTAAATAACACATGGGTTAAAGAAGTCTCAAGAGAAATTTTAAAATATTTCAAACTAAAGAAAATGAAAATAAAAATTAACAAAATTTGTGGGATGCAATGGAAACAGGGTTTGAGGGAAGTTTATAAGATTGACTGAAAATAATAGAATAGAAAAAATATATAAAGTCAATAATTTAAGCTTCCATCTTTGGATTTAAAAGAAGCAAAATAAGCAGAAGAAAAGAAAATTTAAAAATCAGAGCAGAGATCAATGAAATTGGAAACAAAAATCAATAAAGAAAATCAACAAAACCAAAGGCTGTTTCTTTAAAAAGATCAATAACATTGATATACCTCTGCTGCTGCTGCTGCTGCTAAGTCGTTTCAGTCGTGTCCGACTCTGTGCGACCCCATAGAAGGCAGCCCACAAGGCTCCCCCCTCCCTGGGATTCTCCAGGCAAGAACACTGGAGTGGGTTGCCATTTCCTTCTCCAGATACACCTCTAGCCAGGCTAACTAAGAAAAAGAGAGAAGACACAAATTATCAATACCAGAAATAAAGGAAAGGAAATCACTACTGAATTCAAGGATATCAAAAGGATAATAAAGTAATATTATGAAGAACACTATGCCCACAAATTTGGTAACTAAGATGAAACACACCAATCCCTTAATATATAATCTACCAAAATTCACACAAGGGTAAATAATAATCCAAATAGGACTATTCCCATGAAAGAAATTTAATAAAAAAAATTAATAACCTTCCAAAATGAAAGCATTAGTTTCAGGTGGACTCACTGGTGAATTCTTAACAAATATTTAAGGAAGAAATAATGTCAATTCTCAACCATCTCTTCCAGAATAGAAATGCTACTTAGTTCATTTAATTCATCCAGGATTACCCTAATATTCAAACCAATATTACAAGAAAGTAAATATCTCTCATAAAAAAACTGGGTGTGCTGAAAAGTTTGTTCTTTTTTTTCTTTTTCTTCTTTTTAAGATGGCTCTAGAAGTACTTTGTAGTCTAACTTATTCAAAACAATTTTTCTAAACTGTTTTGTGATAGATGTCACATCCACATGCATTTAAAAAACCCAATATTGATTAATTTTTATGTAACTATTTTAATATTGAAGATGGAAAAAAAGCAACATTTTTGGCCTATTATGCTTTATCATTTCAAGATACTCCTGGAGTAGGAAATGGCAACCCACTCCAGTATTCTTGCTTAGAAAATCCCATGGACAGAGGAGCCTGGTGGGATACAGTCCATGCGGTCACAAAGATTTGGATATGACTGAGCAACCACCCTGATAGCAGAAAGTGAAGAGGAACTAAAAAATCTTTTGATGAAAGTGAAAGAGGAGAGTGAAAAAGTTGGCTTAAAGCTCAACATTCAGAAAACGAAGATCATGGCATCTGGTCCCATCACTTCATGGGAAACAGATGGGGGAAAAGTGGAAACAGTGGCAGACTTTATTTTTCTGGGCTCCAAAATCACTGCAGATGGTGACTGCAGCCATGAAATTAAAAGATGCTTACTCCTTGGAAGGAAAGTTATGACCAACCTAGATGGCATATTCAAAAGCAGAGACATTACTTTACCATCAAAGGTCCGTCTAGTCAAGGCTATGGTTTTTCCTGTGGTCATGTATGGATGTGAGAGTTGGATGGTGAAGAAAGCTGAGCGCCGAAGAATTGATGCTTTTGAACTGTGGTGTTGAAGACTCCTGAGAGTCCCTTGGACTGCAAGGAGATCCAACCAGTCCATTCTAAAGGAGATCAGTCCTGGATGTTCTTTGGAAGAACTGATGCTAAAGCTGAAACTCCAATATTTTGCAAATATTTTGCAATATTTGCAATATTTTCCAATAGTTTGCAATATTTTGCAAACTCCACCTCATGCAAAGAGTTGACTCATTGGAAAAGCCTCTGGTGCTGGGAGGGATTGGGGGCAGGAGGAGAAGAGGGTGAGATGGCTGGATGGCATCACTGACTCGATGGACATGAGTTTGAGTAAACTCCAGGAGTTGGTAATGGACAGGGAGGCCTGGCATGCTGAGATTCATGGGGTTGCAAAGAGCCGGACACGACTGAGCGACTGAACTGAACTGAACTGAGCAACTATCACATTTCAAGAAAGGTAAAACTGCAACTGAAATGCAGAAAAGATCTGTGCAGTGTACACAGAAGGTACTGTGACTGACTGAACATATCACAAGTGTTTTGTGAAGTCTTATGCTGGAAATTCTCACTGAATCATGCTCCATGGTTGGTAGACCAGTTGAAGTTGATGGCAATCAAATCAAGACATTAATTGAGAATAATCAACATTATACTACACCTGAGATGGCTGACATATTCAAATGAAAATCATTTATACCAGCTTGGTTACGTTAATAGGTTTGATGTTTCAGTCCCATATATGTTAAGCAAAAATGAAAAAAAAAAAAACTTCTTGGCCGTTTTTCCACATGAGATTCTCTACTTAAATGTAGCAAAAGCATTCTGTTTTTAAAACAACCTCTGATGAGTAATGAAAAGTGGATACTGTACAATAACATAGAATGGAAAAGATCTGGAGCAAGTGAAATGAAACACCACCAAGTACACCAAAGGCTGGTCTTCTTCCAAAGGTGATGTTGCGTATATGTTGGGATTGGAAGGGAGTCGTTTATTATGAGGTCTTACTGGAAAACCAAACAATTAATCCCAATAAGTACTGCTCCCAATTAGACTGACTGAAAATAGCACTCAACAAAAAGTGTCAAATTAGTCAACAAAAAAAGCATAATCTTCCATCAGGATAACGTAAGGCCATATGTTTCCTTGATGACCAGGGAAAACTTGTTATAGTTTGGCTGGGAAGTTTTGAGTCATCCACATATTCACCAGCCATTGTGCCTTTGGATATCCAGTCTTTACAAAATTCTCTTAACAGAAAAAAAAAAAAAAATGTAATTTCCTGAAAACTGTAAAAAGCACCTTGAACAGATCTTTGTTCAAAAAGATAAAAAGTTTTGGGAAGATGAAATTATAAAGTTGCCCGAAAAATAGCAGAACATAGTGGAACAAAACAGTGAATATGCTGATCTTGATGAAAATGATGAAATGATGAAAATAAAATTCTTGATGAAAATGAAAGATGAGTCTTTTTATTTTTACTTAAAAAACTGAAGAAACATTTTGGCCAACCCAATACATGTAAAAATCCTCAACGAATTATTAGCAAATTGACTTCAACAATGTAAAAAATCATTATACACCAAAATTACCAAGTGGAATTTATTCCATGTATACCAGGCTGGTTCAACCTTCAAAAATGAATTAATATCAGCCAACCCATCTACACACTAAAGAAGAAACATATGATCTTATCAATAGATGCAGAAAAAAAAAACAGTTGAAAAAAATCCAACACCCATCCATTAAAAAAAAAAAACTCTTAGCAAACTAGGACTAGAGAGTTAATTCCTCAACTTGATAACTTGATAACATCTACAAAAACTCTACAAGTAACATCAAACTTAATGATGAAAAAATATATACCTTCACATTAAGATCAGGAATAAGACAAGAATGTTCGTTCTCCCCTACTCTATTCAGCATCGTATAGGAATCAGAGTTAATGGATGGTCCTGGGCCTTTATAGGGCACTGATGGGCGGGGCTATGATCTGGGGCCTCTTGTGGATGGCACTGGCTCCTGGGATTCCTGAGGACTCAGGGGATCCTAAGGCAGCCAGCCAGCTAATGAGTAGGATATGTCTCTACAAAGCTAGTTGCTTGGCCTGAGGCATCTAAGTACTGGTCCTGACAGACTGGTGGGTGGGACACCGTCTCAGGTTAATAAGCTAGAGAGAGGTTTGCAAAATGGCATTTGCCAGCACCAGTGTTTTCATGGTGGAATGAGCTCCCCAAAAGTGCTGCTACCAGCACTTTTCCAGTTGCCCTCTGCCTTTCTTGAAGGCTCTTCAAGATCAGTAAGTATGCCTCACCCAGGTCCCTTTCAAATCACAGCTTTTGCCTGGGTCTTAGAGTGTGTGAGATTCTATGTGCACCCTGTAAGAGTGAAGTGTATTTCCTATAGCTCTCTCACTCTCCTGGAAGTAACTCACACTGGCCTTCAAAGCCAGACCTTCTGGAGGTTTACCTTTCTAGTAAACCTTCCAGCAGGATTCCCAGTCTGGGGAGCCCAATGTGGAGCTTGGGCCACTGGCTGATTGGGGTGAACCTTCACGGTTTTAATTATCCTCTCCTTTTGGGTCACCTGCCTAGGGGAATGGGTCTTGACTATACCCTGCACTATCTGTTACACATCTTGTGGTTCCTCCTTAACATCTTTAGTTGTAGGAAACCTTTTCTGCTAGTCTTCAGATATTCCTCATCAATAGTTTCTCGATAAACCACTGTAATTTTGGTGTGCCAATGGGCAGAGGTATGCTCTGATCTTTCTACTCCACCATCTTGGCCATACCTCTCTCTGTGCACTTTCTTGAGGTTCTTTTTAGAGCACCAATATTTTTGGCTTTGATTGACAAGTCCAGCTTGTTGATTAATTTTTTTAAATTACTTACATCGTATCCTAGAAGATTTTTTCAAATCGAAGTTCAGGCAGTTCCAACCTTTATTTTTCTCTAAGAGTTTTATGGTTTCAGTTCTTATATTTAGGCTTTTGGCTTTCTGTTTGTTTTTCAGTCACTAAATCATGTCAGACTTTACAACCCCATGGACTGCAGCATGCCAACCTTCCCTGTCCTTCACTATCTCCTGGAGTTTGCTCAAAATCATGTCCATTATGTCAGTAATACTATCTAACCATCTCATCCTCTGTCACCCTCCTCTTCTTTTACCTTCATTGTTTCCCAGCATCAGAGTATTTTCCAATGAGTAAGCTCTTTACATCAGGTTGTATTGAAGTACTGGAGCTTCAGTTTCAGCATCAGTCCTTCCAATGAATATTCAAGGTTGATTTCCTTTAGGATTGACTGGTTTGATCTCCTTGCAGTCCAAAGGACTCTCAAAAGTCTGAGATTTTTGGTTAGTTTTGAGCTAATTTTTGTATATGGTTTACATTAACAGTCTGAAGACAGCTTCATTCTGAAGATTCTCTTTTCATTGTGTTCAAGATTTCCTTTGCTGTAGAAAAACTTTTAATTATGTCCCATTTATAATTTTTTATTTTTATTACTCTAAGAGGTAGGATAAAATATTTGCAAATAAAGTAACTGACAAAAAATCCATTTCCTAAAATGCAGACAGATCATGCAGCTCTATATAAAAAAATAAAAAATAAAAAAAAACAACTTAATCAAAAATTGGCTGAAGACCAAAATAGACATTTCTCCAAAGAAGACATACAGACAGCCAACAAACATATGGGAATATGCATCATATCATTAATTATTCAGTTCAGTTCAGTTAAGTAACTCAGTCGTGTCCAACTCTTTGCAACCCCATGAACCGCAGCACCCCAGGCCACCCTGTCCAACACCAACTCCTTGAATTCACATGAACTCCTATCCATTGAGTCAGTGATGCCATCCAACCATCTTATCCTCTGTCGTCCCATTCTCCTCCTGCCCTCAATCTTTCCCAGCATCAGGGTGTTTTCAAATGAGTCAGCTCTTCGCATCAGGTGGCCAAAATATTGGAATTTCAGCTTCAACATCAGTCCTTCCAATGAACATCCAGGACTGATCTCCTTTAGGATGGACTGCTTCGATCACTTGCAGTCCAAGGGACTCTCAAGAGTCTTCTCCAATACCACAGTTCAAAAGCATCAGTTCTTGGGCGCTCAGCTTTCTTCACAGTCCAACTCTCACATCCATACATGACTACTGGAAAAATCATAGCCTTGACTAGATGGACCTTTGTTGGCAAAGTAATATCTGCTTTTCAATATGCTGTCTAGATTGGTCATAACTTTCCTTCCAAGGAGTAAGCATCTTTTAATTTCATGGCTACAATTACCATTGCAGTGATTTTGGAGCCCAGAAAAATAAACTCGGCCACTGTTTCCCCATCTATTTGCCATGAAGTGATGGGACCGGATACCATGATCTTCATTTTCTGAATGTTGAGCTTTAAGCCAGCTTTTTCACTCTCCTCTTTCACTGTCATCAAGAGGCTCTTTAGTTCTTCACTTTTTGCCATAAGGGTGGTGTCATCTGCATATCTGAGGTTATTAATATTTCTTCCAGCAATCTTGATTCCAACTTGTGCCTCCTCCAGCCCAGCATTTCTCATGATGTACTCTGAATATAAGTTAAATAAGCAGGATGACAATATACAGCCTTGACGTACTCCTTTTCCTATTTGGAACCAGTCTGTTGTTCCATGTCCAGTTCTAACTGTTGCTTCCTGACCTGCATACAGGTTTCTCAAGAAGCAGATCAGGTGGTCTGGTATTCCCATCTCTTTCAGAATTTTCTACAGTTTATTGTGATCCACACAGTCAAAGGCTTTGGCATAGTCAATAAAGCAGAAATAGATGTTTTTCTGGAACTCTTTTGCTTTTTCCATGATCCAGCAGATGTTGGCAATTTGATCTCTGGTTCCTCTGCCTTTTCTAAAACCAGCTTGAACATCTGGAAGTTCATGGTTCACGTATTGCTGAAGCCTGATTTGGAGAATTTTGCGCATTACTTTACTAGTGAGTGAGATGAGTGCAATTGTGCAGTAGTTTGAGCATTCTTTGGCATTGCCTTTCTTTGGGATCGAAATGAAAATTGATGTTTTCCAGTCTTGTGGCCACTGCTGAGTTTTCCAAATTTGCTGGCATATTGAGTGCAGCACTTTCACAGCATCATCTTTCAGGATTTGGAATAGCTCAACTGGAATTTCATCACCTCCACTAGCTTTGTTCGTAGTGATGTTTTCTAAGGCCCACTTGACTTCACATTACAGGATGTCTGGCTCTAGGTGAGTGATCATACCATCGTGATTATCTGGGGCGTGGATATCTTTTTTGTACAGTTCTTCTGTGTATTCTTGCCACCTCTTTTTAATATCCTCTGCTTCTGTTAGAGGAATGCAAATCAAAACTACAATGAAGTATCACCTCACACCCATCAGAATGGCCATCATTAAAAAACCTACAAGCAATAAATGCTGGAGAGGGTATGGAGAAAAGGGAATCCTCTTGTACTGTTGGTGGAAATATAAGGTGATACAGCCACTATGGATAACAGTATGGAGGTTTCTTTAAAAAAACTAAAAATAGAATTACCATAGGACCCAGCAATCTCACTACTAGGCATATACTCAAAGAAAACCATAATTCTAAAAGAAACATGCACCCAGTGTTCATTGTAGCACTATTTACAATAGCCAGAACATGGAAACAACCTAAATATCCATCAACAGAGGAACGGATAAAAGAGATATGTTAAGTAATAACAATGAAATATTAGTCATATTAGGGAATGAAACTGGGTCATTTGTAGAGACATGGATGGACCTAGAGACTGTCATACAGGGTAAAATAAGTCAGAAAGAGGAAAATAAATATATACTGATGCATATATGTAGAATCTAGAAAAGTGGTATAGATGATCTGTTTTGTAAGACAGAAATACAAACAGAGACACAGAGAACAAATGTATGGATACCAAGCAAGGAAATGAAGATGTGATTAATTGGGAGATTAGAATTGACAAATATACACTACTGATACTATACAATAGATAACTAATGAGAACCTACTGCATAGCTCAGGGAACCCTACTCAATGCTCTGTGGTGACCTAAATGGGAAGGAAATACAAAAAAAGAGGGGATATATGTATAAGTAAAGCTGATCCACTTTGCTGTACAGCAGAAGTTAATACAACATTGTAACACAGTTTCACTCCAATAAAAATTAATTTAAATAAAACAAGCAAACAAAAAAGAATCCAACTTTACTCTTTTTGGGTGTGGCTATCCAGTTGTCCCATAATCATTGTTGGAAAGATTGTTCTTTCCTCATAGATGGTCTTGGCATCCTTACCAAAAATCAGTTGACCATAAAAGAGTGGGTTTATTTCTGGATTCTCAGTTCGACTCTGCTGCTGCTGCTGCTGCTGCTAAGTCACTTCAGTCGTGTCCGACTCTGTGTGACCCCAGAAACGGCAGCCCACCAGGCTCCCTGTCCCTGGGATTCTCCAGGCAAGAACACTGGAGTGGATTGCCATTTCCTTCTCCAATGCATGAAAGTGAAAAATGAAAGTGCAATCGCTCCGTCATGTCTGACTCCTAGGGACCCCATGGACTGCAGCCTACCAGGCTCCTCCATCCATGGGATTTGCCAGGCAAGAGTACTATGTATCTATATATGTTTCTATATGCCAGTACCACACTATCTTAATCACTGTTGCCTTGCAGCAGATTTTGAATTAAGAAATGTCAGGTCTCCAATTGTGTTCTTCATTTAAATACCTTTTGACTATTCTGTGTTCCTTGTAATTCCATGTGAATTTTAGAACCAGATTTTCATTTTCTACAAAGAAGTCAGTTAAGATTCTCCTAAGGATTCCACTTAAATCACAAAACAGCTTGAGGTGTATTGTCATATTTACATGTTAAATCTTTCAGAATATGAACATGGGATGTTTTCCCACTGTTAAGTTATTTTTTAATTCCTTTCAATAATTTTTAATAATTTCAGAATATGAATTTTGTATTTCTTTTGCTAACCATATTCCTAAGTATTTATTCCTTTTGATGTTATAAGAAATGGAATTATTTTAGCTTCTTTCTTTAATAGTTTATTATTGTATAGAAATGTTAACAAATTGTGCATATTGATTTTGTGTCCTGCAACTTTATTGAATTTGTTTATCAGTACTAATAGCTTTTGGTAATCTCTAGAGTTTTTTATGTATTATATCATGTCATCTGCAAAGAGATACAGTTTTACTTCTTCCTTCTGATTTGGATGCCATTTATTTCTTTTTCTTGACTACCTGATCTGGATAGGATTTCCAGTACTATACTAAATTAAAATAGTAATAGTTGACATTCTTGTCTCGTGCCAGATCTTAAAGAAATGTTTTCATCTTTTCACCATTGAGTATGAAGCTAGCTCTGGGCCTGTTACATACGGCCTATATTATGTTGAATTATGCCCTGTCTATACATACTTTTTTGAGAGTTCTTAATCTCAAATGGATCTTGTTGTTCAGTCGCTCAGTGGTGTCTGACCCTGACTCTGCAACCCCGTGGACCACAACTCACCAGACTTCCCTGTCTTTCACCATCTCCCAGAGCTTGCTCAAACATATGTCCTTTGAGTCAGTGATGCCATCCAAACATCTCATCCTCAGTTGTCTACTTCTCCTCCTGCCTTCCATCTTTCAAAATTTTAAATGAATGTTAAATTTTCTCAAATGCCTTTTCTGCATCTATTGATTTTTTATCCTTCAGTTTGTCAATATAGTGTATCACATCGATTGATTTGTTGATGCTGAATCATCCTTGCAGCCTTGAAATAAATTCCACTTGATCATGGTTGTATGATTCTTTTTAATGTCCTGTTAAATTTGGTTGCTAAGATTTTGTTGAGGAATTTTACATCTATTTTTCCTCAAGAATTTGTCCTGTTATTTTTGTTTCTTGTATCATTGTTTCCTTTTGATATTGGAGTAATGCTGACCTTAAATTAAGTTTAGAGGAGTTCCTCCTCTTTTAATTTTTCAGGGTTTTATAAGAATTGGTATTAACTCTTTTCTAAATATTTCATTAAATTAACCATAAAGACATCTAATCCTGCTGAACCGTTCTTTGTTGGGAGTTTATTTGTTTAGTGAGTCAATCTTCTTACTATTGGTCTATTCAAATTGCTTTTTTTTTTTTTTTTTCTTCATGATTCAGTAGTGATAGGTTGTTTCTAGGATTTATCCATTTCTTCCAGGTTGTCCAATTTTGGGGCATATATTGTTTGTAATAGTCTCCTATAATACTGTGTATTTGTGCAGTATCAGTTGTACTGTCTTCTCTTCACCTATAATTTTAGTTATTTGACTTTTATCTTTTTCCTGGTTAGTCTAGGTAAAAGTTTGTCCGGTTTTTTTTTTTATTTAAAAAAAAAAAAAGCTCTATCCCTAATAAAGTCCCTAATGAGGGACCTTTAATGTTGGCACACTTGATATGGAGTCCAAACTTTTCACTTTTTAAAGAGAATCTGGTAGCTGGAAATTCCCTTCTGATTGTATAGTGCTGTGCCAGAGGTGAGGGTTATGTCTACAGTGTATCTCAGCCTTTCCTACCTGTTTTGACATGGGCTTCATGTGTAGGGCTTCCCTGGTGGTTGAGATGGTAAAGAACCTGCCTGCAACGCAGGAGACCTCAGTTCAATTCCTGGGTCAGGAAGACCTCCTGGAGAAAGGAATGGCTACCCACTCCAGTAAATCTTGCCTGGAGAATTTCATGGACAGAGGAGCCTGGTGGGCTACAGTTTGTGGGGTCGCAAAGAGTCAGACACGACTGATGGGCTGACACTTTGATGTGTAGGAATCACTCAGACAGTTACTGGATTTCTTTCAGAGGAAATTCCTCCATGTTTAGCTGTACATTAGGCGTGTCCACTGAGAAGGGCAGCTCAGGCATCTCCTATGTTTGCCATATTGAACTGGAACATGACATCATTATAGTTTATGTTTTGTTTTGTTTTGTTTTTTTAAATCCAGCCTGATATTCTCTATCTTTAGATTGAATTACTTTAATCATCCACATTTAATGTTTTTATTGATATATAGACAATCCTTACCATTCAAAAACATCATGTATACAAATTCATGTACCCATTAAAATTTATCTGTAACCTTGGATCAATATTTGCAGTGTTGTGGAGG
This sequence comes from Tragelaphus eurycerus, assembly GCA_935064755.1. NCBI lineage: Eukaryota > Metazoa > Chordata > Mammalia > Artiodactyla > Bovidae > Tragelaphus > Tragelaphus eurycerus. Next base: position 14,130,734 of record CAKXYN010000070.1, on the reverse strand, counting down.
TCACTTGCAGACACATGTAGAGCAGTGAAGACTTTAAGTCACCTGTCATACACATTTCTGTTAGTTGCTCAATCATGTCTGACTCTTTGTGACCCCATGGACCATAGCCCACCAGACTGCTCTGTCCACGGAATTCTCTAGGCAAGAAGACTGGAGTGAGTTGCACATTTCTAGCTGAGGTTAAACAAGGTAACACATTGCTTTGTTTTGGCTTAATACTAGAAAAAATGTTCTTTTCATAGTCTGTTTAATGTCATATTGTTTACATTTTTCTGCTTTTCACTGGTAATTTATTTATTTATAATGACCCCAAACATAGTGCTGAAATGCTATCTACCATTCTTAAGTGTAAGAAGGCTGTGATATGCCTTATGGAAAAAAATTTATGTCTTAGATAAGCTTTGTTCAGACATGAGTTATTGTGCTGTTGACCATGAGTTCACTGTAAAAGAATCAAAAATACATATTCAGTAAGGCATCTTAAACAGAAACACACAGAATATGTGGTTCTGTATTGATTGATGAAATGTTGTGACCAAAATGTCACAGAAACCTAATTCTGATTTTCTCCTAGAAGAGATGATTCAGTTGCCAGTAATTGAGTGCTTGTGGTAAGTAACAGAGTATAACCACCACAAATAATGAGAATCATCTATTGTTCGATCTATGTCTGCAGTTTTACCTTTTGCGTTCTTTATGTCATATCTTTTTTACCCTTTTTCTCCTTTACTGTTTGTGTTTACATTAAGTGAATATTTTCTAATGTAGCATTTTCATTTCTATAATTACTCTTTCACCTATTTTGAGTTATCCTTATAGTGGTTGCTCTAAGGTTTACCATATACATCTTAATTGATCTGAATCAGCTTAAGAAACACATTCAGAAAGAAGCCCATGCCTCTCAATCACAGTCACCTAGGACTTCGCCTTAGCAAGGCCAACATCTTGCTCATCCCTACTTTGTCTGTGTGCGGTGGTGAGTGGGAGCCATGTGTTCTTGGCTGTAGTGGTCTAGAGTGGAATATTTGCCTTGTCAAGCTTGAAGGAAGTGGTTTTGATTCAAATACAACCAACTCATACCTTTCTTATGGCTTTCTCATGAATGCTTTTGAGTAGATGTATTCTTTATTTTCTTTTTGCACTTAGGACCATTTTACAGATGTTTTTAAATAGTTGCAATTTTATAGTTTTTACTGGTTTCACTAGAAAGCAGGACAGTGGAGATTCCCACTTTGTCATACTGGAAGTTTATTTTTTTCTATTTTAAAATAGTAACTATTTATATGAATAATAAAAAAACAGTAATATTTCTAATATTTATTGAGTGTCTACTATGATACACTTACTAGTTTAGTTTATTCACATTGTTATCATCAAGATAACTCTATTTAATATTACATACATGCACAAATAAACATATTTTTACATGTATATTTGCATATAAATGTGTATGTGTGCGTGTGTGTGTGTGTGCTCAGTTGTATCTGACTCTTTGCTACCCATGGACAGTAGCCCACCAGGCTCTTCTGTCCATGGAATTCCCCGGGAAAAAAATACTGAAGTGGTTTAAACATGGGCTTTATATAAAGGCTTTATATATATAAATAAGGGCTCATATGTATATATAAAATATATAAGTATATTTTATATATCTGCCCACAATGCGGAAGACACAAGCTTGATCCCTAGGTTGGGAAGATCCCCTGGAGAAGGGCATGGCTACCCACTTCAGTGTTCTTGCCTGGAGAATTCCATGGACAGAGGAGCCTGGCAAGCTACAGTCCCTGGGCTTGCAAAGAGTCAGACACAACTGAAGTGAGTGAGCACACAAGCATGCATATGTTAATGACTATATTATATATTATTATCAATACAATGTCAATATAAATGCAGATTTTTCAGCTTCTTGAGATATAAGTGACAATATTATGCAGAGTTTTAAAGAAGAGAAACAAAATAAAAATAGGGATGGACATACAAAGATACAAATTTCTTTCCTCTTTTCTATTTTATCAGAAAAAGTCCAAAGAGTTACTGTGTTCAGTTATTTGAAAGATGGCCTTTTCTTACATTATTAATCTTCATGAAATCCTTATGGAACTGACAGTTGCAACCAAGCATTTAAAAATCCAAAAATGCCAGCCAAAGTTGTGCTCAGCATCCCATCTCTGCCATTAAGATTGTTTTAGCAGCTGCTCATTGCCATCTTTCTTGACTTCTAAGTGAAGAGCTAAGTTTTAAGATCAGAAAACAGTTGGGAATAATTCAAATGCAGCTCAATTTTTCTCCAGGGTCTGAGCAATGTTATTCTCATCACAGATTCATAGGTGGACTCAGTGAGCACAAATATACAAACTACTTTTTATAAAACAAGTGCTTATCTTTAAGCAATGAACCCTTGCAAACCTCAGCTTGGAGAAAACATTTATCCTGAATGTGTTATGTGATCAGAAGAAGGTACTCATCTGGCTTAGTCACTCCAGGCACTTTCTACCTGGGATCCATTTAACCCTGAAGGGTTTAAAGAGTATATACTGATCTGAAAGTATTGGTTGGTTTTTGAAGGAGTTAGAGCAGTGAAAGCTAGGAGTCGCAGCCTAGTCAACCTTGGATATAGGGAAAGAAAAGACAGGGAGGCATGGCTAGTCATAGGCCAAAATCAAATAGGAGAGACAATTGTTCCTAGAGTTATAGAACTGAAGATATATTAAAGAAAAAGCTTAGAGGAAAAAAGAGAGGAAGTCAGACCCTAATCAGTTTGAGATCTCTGGCTCTGGCCAAGCCAAAAGGATAAGCAGAGCATATCTGCTTATTTTCAAGCTCTGACAGCCAGGCCCAGAAGAGCCAGTGGTTGGCCAATGCTTGTAGTTAGTACTCAGGGATTGGAAATGATGGTCCAAAAGAGTGATGGGCTATATTTCATCCCAGGTTTGCAGGGTCATTTATTACATTCAGTGAATGATTTTTGAGTACCTACTAAATACACACACCCTTGGATGCATGAAAGCATGGGGAAATCAATGATGACCAATATAAGAAGCCCATTCTTTTTATCCTAGTCTGGGGTTGGGGGGAGAAGGAAGAGAACAATATAAACAAGGGGCAGGAATACCTAGGTGGTATAAGTCTTATTTTACAAGTAACAGAATACACACATGCAGAATTAGGGTTCAGGTGTAATTAGAGGAATGACATAATCTGATTTGCATTATTGAAAGTCCATTCTCATTACTACAAAGACAGTGGCTTATAAAGGTGCCAGAGGAGATCAATTAAGAATTTATTGGAAAGACCATGTGAAAAGAAGTGCTAACCTGAGTTTTAGAAGTAGATATAGTGTGTCACATGTTGGAATAGTGTGTATTGTGCAGGTATAGCTGTGAAAATGAAAGGCAAGAGTCATTTGGGATATCTTTGGAGATAGAAACCTTAGGACTTAGTTGTTTGATTGTATGTGGAGATAAAGGAAAGGGAGGGAACAAGGAGAGTGCTCAGGTTTTTTAAATTATCAGCAGGGAAAATGGTGATATGACTAACTGGGATAGAAATTACCAGTTCAATTTATTTTTAGGTCAGTGATACCTTCTCAAAGTGATAGTATTCCTCAACCAGCAATGTTACAGATTTAAGGACAATTAAATCATCTCAATCAACTCTTTGGAGGCTTCCCAGGTGGCTCAGGGTAAAGAATTTGCCTGCCAATAAAGGAGATGCATGTTCAATCTCTGGGTCAGGAAGATCCCCTGGAGGAGGAAATGGCAACCCAATCCAGTATTCTTTCCTGGAGAATCCCCATGGACAGAGGAGCCTAGTGGGTTACAGTCCATGGGGTCACAAAGAGTCGGACATGAATGAGCAAGGACTCATGCACATATCAAGTCCTTTTATTCTATACTCCAGGAATTAGGAAAAGTTTGGTAGACTACCTCAGGAAGTGAGCACTGCATTTTAAAATATATATCTTAATTTGGTCTCTGTAGGAAGCAGAGCCTGAGTCAGAGTTTTCACTGGAAGACAAAGACACCAAGTTCACAGTTTTACTTGGCCCAGACAGCCCACAAGGCTAAGAGATCAGTCTAGGGACTATGCAGAGGTAACACTAATGTTGAGGTTTTATGCTGCTCTCAACCTTGCCGTATTAAGATGGTCATTATAACCTTGTTACATTATACTCTCCATTTCCTTTCCCCTGACTAATATAATTGCAAATGAAGCTACATTTTCATAGAATTGCTTTGAATTTCTTTTTGGTCACATAAGGCAAGTCTCAGCAGCTTAAGTTAAACTATCGTTCGCAAGTTAGATGAGCACTTAATGGAAAAAAACATGAAGATGTCTTTCCAATTACTGAACATCCTTAATGATCTGGAGATTAGCTATAGATCAGAATCATAATCAAGGGAGGAAAAAGTAAGATTGCATTGGAATGCTGTCAAAATTAACCTGAGATGACTTTTTTAAAAATGCAAGCTCAAAGCAAATCACTTAGGGTCGGGAATAAGCTTCAAATATTAGATAAGAAAAAAAACTAGGCAATTATGGGTAAATGACCTGAGGAGGAAATAAGAGGAACTCTAGACAAGATGAGTCAGCAAAACATGGTGTCAAGTTGAAGCAGGATGTTTTGAGAGTGAACTAAAAGGAAAACTATAGGAAAATGGAAAGTTAATAAGATTAGAGTATCCACGTGTATTGTATGGCTGAATCCTTTTGCTATCCACCTGAAACTGTCATAATATTGTTAATCAGATATATACTCCAGTATAAAATGAAAAGTTTAAAAAAAAAATTTTAAGTCTCCAACCGGAACCCTGGGAAACTGGTATATATTACTCTTTCAGGAGAAGGGCAGGAGGACCTTATCCAAAGGATGTTGAAGTCAGGAGATCTGGTTCCAACCTAAATTTATTACTATGTATTTGTGTGCTTAGTCGTGTCTGACTCTCTGTGACCCCATGAACTGTAACCTACCAGGCTCCTTTGTCCATGGAATTTTCTAAGCAGGAACACTGGAGTGGATTGCCATTTCCTACTCCAGGGGACCTTCCTGACCCAGTGATCAAATCCATGTCTCTTGCATCTCCTGCATTGGTAGGTGGATTCCTTACCACTAGCACCACCTGAAAAGCCCAACTTTGTTACCAACAAGTTTCAAAAACTTGGCAATTCACTTAATTTCTTTGAGCCCTCATAGATTGTGCATCAATAGCATGAGTATTATTATAATACTGATCTTATCTTCATTGCTCCCAGAAAAAGCACTCTGAAATAAGGAAAAAGGATGTGATAATACATTCCCAATGACCATTATGGGAAGTAGTATTAATGAAGAAAAATAAAAATACATAGAATATTAGCAAATGTCACACAACCAGAAAGTCAGAATAGGCTGTTTATTTTGTGGGACTCAGTGCAAAAAGAAATGGGGAGGGGGCCCTTTGTTCAAAGCATGTTAAGAATTTCAAGATAGCAACAGCAGAGCATTAGATCAAGCATGGGGACCACGGAGTCATGATACAAGTGGAAATGCAGGGGTTGCAAGTCCACAAAACTAGTGCTGAGGAGAGGGAAGAGATATATGCTGTTCTGCATATTCCAATGGGACAGAACCTATACATTTTTGCTCCAACAGTTGTGTTATAGCATAAGGGACAATTCCTCTCCTGGTAAGCTATTGTATGACTCTTAGTTTCATAGTAACCTTAAGGAGTGGGTCTTCAAAAGGCATGGCAGTATCCAGTGAGGTCTTGGGAGTCTTCATTCCAACTATCAGGAAAATCTTTGAATGCTTGTGACAATTTCTTCAGACATTTGAAAGGCTGTTATAAGGAAAAGAGATCAGATATTCTAAAGAGTGTTCTTGCCTAGAGAATCCCAGGGATGGGGGAGCCTGGTGGGCTGCCGTCTATGGGGTCACACAGAGTTGGACACGACTGAAGTGACTTAGCTAGCTAGCTAGCTATTCTAAAGAGTATAACTTATGGCCAAATGTATCAAAGACTATTTTATAAAGTTGAACATAGGAATACACTTCCTATCAAAGAGTAATGCCCAATAGTGTGATACAACCAGGTCTTAGGCACTGCAAGGTTTTATGCAGAGGCAAAGCCCATTTGCCTGGGATGGTGTAGAATAAACCATTGCAAGTAAAAGTGACTAGAATATCTGACCAATAACTTTGGTATTTTGTGGTTCTGGTCAAACTTGGGAAGGGAACCATTACACAGCCAAAGAGTAAGAAAGAAAAGGAACATGAAGAGAATGAAATTAGAACACTTCCTAAGACCATACAGAGAAATGGAAACAAAATGGATTACAGACCTAAATGTAAGGCTAGAACCTATTAAAGCCTTAGAAGAAAATATAAGCAGAACACTTTGACATATATCACAACAAGATCCTCTTTGACCCAGATCCTAGAATAATGAAAATAAAAACAAAAGTAAACAAATGACTGTGGCTCAGACCATGAACTCCTTATTGCCAAATTCAGACTTAAATTTAAGAAAGTGGGGAAAACACTAGACCATTCAGATATGACCTAAATCAAATCCTTTATGATTATACAATGGAAGTGAGAAATAGATTTAAGGGACTAGATCTTATAGACAGAGAGCCTGATGAACTATGGACAGAGGTTCATGACATTGTACAGGAGAGGGGATCAAGACCATCCCCATGGAAAAGAAATGCAAAAAAGCAAAATGGCTGTCTGAGGAGGCCTTATAAATAGCTGTGGAAAGAAGAGAAGCAAAAAGCAAAGGAGAAAAGGAAAGATATACCCATGTAAATGCAGAGTTCCAAAGTATAGCAAGGAGAGATAAGAAAGCCTTCCTCAGCGATCAATGCAAAGAAACAGAGGAAAACAACAGAATGGGAAAGACTAGAGATGTCTTCAAGAAAATTAGAGATACCAAGGGAACATTTCATGCAAAGATGGGCTCGATAAAGAACAGAAATGGTATGGACCTAACAGAAGTAGAAGATATTAAGAAGAGGTGGCAAGAATACACAGAAGAACTGTACAAAAAAGATCTTCATGACCCAGATAGTCACGATGGTGTGATCACTGACCTAGAGCCAGATATCCTGGAAAGTGAAGTCAAATGGGCCTTAGAAAATATCACTAAGAACAAAGCTAGCGGAGGTGATGGAATTCCAGTTGAGCTATTTCAAATCCTGAAAGATGATGCTGTGAAAGTGGTGCATTCAATATGCCAGCAAATTTGGAAAACTCAGCAGTGGCCACAGGACTAGAAAAGGTCAGTTTGCATTCCAATCCCAACAAAAGGCAATGCCAAAGAATGCTCAAACTACCACAAAATTGCACTCATCTCACACGCTAGTAAAGTAACACTCAAAATTCTCCAAGCCAGATTTCAGCAATATGAGAACCGTGAACTTCCAGATGTTTAAGCTGGTTTTAGAAAAGGCAGAGGGACCAGAGATCAAATTGCCAACATCCGCTGAATCGTCGAAAAAGCAAGAGAGTTCCAGAAAAACATCTGTTTTCTGCTTTATTGACTATGCCAAAGCCTTTGACTGTGTGGATCACAATAAACTGTGGAAAATTCTGAAAGAGATGGGAATACCAGATCACCTGACCTGCCTCTTGAGAAACCTATATGCAGGTCAGGAAACCACAGTTAGAACTGGACATGGAACAACAGACTGGTTCCAAATAGGAAAAGGAGTACGTCAAGGCAGTATATCGCAGAAGGCGATGGCACCCCACTCCAGTATTCTTGCCTGGAAAATCCCAAGGACAGATGAGCCTGGTAGGCTGCAGCCAGTGGGGTCGTGAAGAATCGGACACGACTGAGCGACTTCCCTTTCACTTTTCACTTTCATGCATTAGAGAAGGAAATGGCAGCCCACTCCAGTGTTCTTGCCTGGAGAATCCCAGGGATTGGGGAGCCTGGTGGGCTGCCGTCTCAGGGGTGGCATAGAGTCAGACACGACTGAAGTGACTTAGAAACATAACAAGGCTGTATATTGTCACCCTGCTTATTTAACTTATATGCAGAGTACATCATGAGAAACGCTGGGCTGGAAGAAGTACAAGCTGGAATCAAGATTGCTGGGAGAAATATCAATAACCCCATATATGCAGATGACACCACCCTTATGGCACAAAGTGAAGAGGAACTAAAAAGCCTCTTGATGAAAGTGAAGGAGGAGAGTGAAAAAGTTGGCTTAAAGCTCAACATTCAGGAAACGAAGATCATGGCATCTGGTCCCATCACTACAAGGGAAATAGATGGAGAAACAGTGGAAACAGTGTCAGACTTTATTTTGGGAAGGTTCCAAAATGACTGCAGATGATGACTGCAGCCATGAAATTAAAAGACGCTTACTCCTTGGAAGGAAAGTTATGACCAACCTAGACAGCATATTCAGAAGCAGAGAAATTACCTTGCCAACAAAGGTTTGTCTAGTCAAGGCTATGGTTTTTCCTGTGGTCATGTATGGATGTAAGAGTTGGACTGTGAAGAAGGCTGAGCGCCAAAGAATTGATGCTTTTGAACTGTGGTGTTGGAGAAGACTCTTGAGAGTCCCTTGGACTGCAAGGAGATCCAACCAGTCCATTCTGAAGGAGATCAGCCCTGGAATTTCTTTGGAAGGAATGATGCTAAAGCTGAAACTCCAGTACTTTGGCCACCTCATGCGAAGGGTTGACTCATTGGAGAAGACTCTGATGCTGGGAGGGATTGGGGGCAGGAGGAGAAGGGGACGACAGAGGATAAGATGGCTGGATGGCATCATTGACTTGATGGATGTGAGTCTGAGTGACCTCCGGGAGTTGGTGATGGACAGGGAGGCCTGGTGTGCTGCAGTTCATGGGGTCGCAAAGAGTCAGACACGACTGAGCAACTGATCTGATCTGATCTGATGAAATGCATTCACATTCAGATCAGATCAGTTGCTCAGTTGTGTCCTACTCTTTGCAACCTCATGAATCTCAGCATTCCAGGCCTCCCTGTCCATCACCAACTCACGGAATTCACTCAGATTCATGTCCATCGAGTCAGTGATGGCATCCAGCCATCTCATCCTCTGTCGTCCCCTTCTCCTCTTGCCCCCCAATCCCTCCCAGCAACAGAGTCTTCTCCAATGAATCAACTCTTCGCATGAGGTGGCCAAAGTACTGGAGTTTCAGCTTTAGCATCATTCCTTCCAAAGCAATCCCAGGACTGATCTCCTTCAGAATGGACTGGTTGGATTTCCTTGCAGTCCAGGGCCCATAATTACAGTTGCATAACAACTGTGAAATGTTTGGTTTGGACGAACAGACCTTGACCAAATTATGTTCAAGCTCTTAAGTATTGAATATACCAACTAGTATTCTCACCATCACTGTATTCTTACTGTTTCTCCATTGAAGTGGCTGCCTATGTAGAATGAGCACTGCAGTGAGTCTGGGAAGCACTATTCATACTCTGGTCTTGAGATGTGGCCTACAATAGAGTACCTGTCCTCCATAGGAAAACTGAAGGGGTACTCTATATCCCTCCATGCTGGGTTGTTTTGATCTCCTTTGTATGAATTATCAAGGTAGAATAAAGTCTTAGTGGCTTTAGCTTCATTCTAAAAATATAGAATTGAGCAATAAAATGTCTGGAACTGAGAAAATCAATGGAAACTTGGAAAGCACCTGATTCCATTACTTGGCTCTGAAAATATCAGAACAGTTCTGTATTTATCACATCATTGCCAGAAAACAGAAATGCTTTTCAAAATAGCAGAAGCAATGCCAAAAGACACAGTTCAATGAATTTAGCATTAATCAGAGTACAAATAGAAAGATTTCTTCTACACCCATTCAGTCTCTCAGACATTAATGAGGAAAAATCAACATACATCCATAAACAAATAATGTATAAGCCAATCTTTTGGAAAAGAGTCACTTCTCCACTATGAGTTCATGCTAAGTTGCTTCAGTTGTATCTGACACTTTGCTACCCTATGGACAGTGGCCCACCAGGCTCCCTCTGTCCATGGGATTTTACAGGCAAGAATACTGGAGTGGGTTGCCATGTCTTTCTCCAGGGGATCATCCCAACCCAGGGACTGAACCCATGTTCTTATGTTTCTTGCACTGGTAGGCAGGTTCTTCCACTAGAATCAACCAGGACTAATGTTCACAAAAGTGTAGAGGAATAAAACACTGAAGAAACAGCCAGGCTAATAACGTAAAAGCACCAGATCAAGGCTTTCCTTTAGTTTATACCAGCACTGCTAGTGAGATTTTTATTGCTGAAATCAAAAATGCTATATTGCAGTGTTCTTATTGGAAAGTAGTTGCTATAAAAAGCATTTGCTGGTTGTTCATTTACTTGAAGCTTAATATATGCTTTTATGTATATTTATAATATTCCATTAAAGTAGGTATAGTATTTAATTCAAAGAGAGGGAAGCAGTTACATTAACCAAAATATACTTAAAATGCTCAATTTAATTTTTCATTCAATGGTATGTGTTTAAAATTTTAATTAAAATATAATTTAGATATAAAAATGCACAAATCACAAGGACACAGCTTGATGAATAACTCACAATAAACCCATCTGTATCCACCACCCAGGTCAAGAAATGTAATATATGCAGCATGCAAGAAGCCCTTCTCAATAGCAAACCTACCCATATACTTCAAAAGTAAATTTCTATGGTTAGAATTTACCCTGCAATGTTAAATAGCTGTGGTTAAAGTGGAAATCCTTATCTAGTTCCTGATCTTAGGTGGAAAACTTTCAGTGTTTCACCATTAATTATGTTAGCTATGGATCTTTCACAGACGTCCAGTCATCTGTTTGATTAGTGATTTTTCCTATCTACTTTTTCCCTTCAGTCTACTTTTGTAAAGACTGCATTCCTTCTCATGTGTAATTACTAACAGTTCTGTTCCTTTAACCTGTATTCAACTAGAATCTCTTGGAAGAGATTTCCTTTAAAACTAGCAGTTTTTTGTTTTTTTTTTTTAAAGAAACCTCTCCCTGTCTTTGCAGATTCTCTGTCCTAAGGCACTCCTTCAAAGTTGTTCAGGCAGTCCATTTACAACTCTGCCTTAGCCTTAGTTTCCTGCTTGCACTGAATCTAGAGAGCAGCCAAAGATGATAGCTTACGGTTTTCTCAGATCTTTTCTGAGCATATATCCAGTCCTGGGCATCTGAGCAGCTTTATAAGATTTCAAATATTCATGGGAGCATTTAAATGACCTAATTTCCAAAAGAAACTTTCTTCCCATATATGACTCCCAGGCTTTAGACTATCTATTATATGTCTCATACATCTCAACTATAATATATTGTCCCAGGTGGCTGAAGGTTTTCCATTTTGCCTTTAATGTTTGGGGGAAACATCCAGTACTTTTTTTGCCCTGAGTTCCAAGTTAGGCAAAATAGAAATGAAGCCTTTGTGCAAAATCATTCACATAGCCTCTAGACAGCTTAGAACAAGCAAACATAGTAACTTACATCACTCTAAGTTATATTAAAGAAGCAATGGAAAGATCTTATTTAAGAATCTTAGTCCTGAGTCAGGTAGATCACATGGGGGATGGCATGGCAATCCACTCCAGTTTTCTTGCTTGGAGACTCTTATAGACAGAGGAGCTTGGCAGGCTATAGTCCATAGGGTCACAAAGAGTTAGACATGACTGAAGTGACTTAGCACAGCACACAGTCAATACCAGGACCTGAACTCTATTCCTTAGTATGATAGTAGTACCCCTTCATCATATAGGTAAAATCTGACTTTATTTGACTTTCACTTTTTTTATATATTCTAAAAGCCCACTCCACTTTATATATCCATATGTCTCCAATGATATCCTCTAAGTTATATTCTATCAGATCAGATCAGTCACTCAGTCGTGTCCGACTATTTGCGACCCCATGAACCGCAGCAGGCCAGGCCTCCCTGTCCATCACCAGCTTCCGGAGGTCACTCAGACTTGCATCCATCGAGTCAGTGATGCCATCCAGCCATCTCATCCTCTGTTGTCCCCTTCTCCTCCTGCCCTCAATCCCTCCCAGCATCAGAGTCTTCTCCAATGAGTCAACTCTTCGCATGAGGTGGCCAAAATACTGGAGTTTCAGCTTTAGCATCATTCCTTCTAAAGAAATTCCAGGATTGATCTCCTTCAGAATGGACTGGTTGGATCTCCTTGCAGTCCAAGGGACTCTCAAGAGTCTTCTCCAACACCACACTTCAAAAGCATCAATTCTTCGGCGCTCAGCCTTCTTCACAGTCCAGCTCTCACATCCATACATGACCACAGGAAAGACCATAGCCTTGACTAGGCAAACCTTTGTTGGTAAAGTAATGTCTCTGCTTTTGAATATGCTATCTAGGTTGCTCATAACTTTCCTTCCAAGGAGTAAGCGTCTTTTCATTTCATGGCTGCAGTCACCATCTGCAGTGATTTTGGAGCCCAGAAAAACAAAGTCTGACACTGTTTCCACTGTTTCCCCATCTATTTCCCATGAAGTGATGGGACCAGATGCCATGATCTTAGTTTTCTGAATGTTGAGCTTTAAGCCAACCTTTTCACTCTCTACTTTCACTTTCATCAAGAGGCTTTTTAGCCCCTCTTCACTTTCTGCCATAAGAGTGGTGTCATCTGCATATCTGAGGTTATTGATATTTCTTCCGGCAATCTTGATTCCAACTTGTGTTTCTTCCAGTTATATTCTATAACTGTACTTATTTTGTGCTCATGTTCTTTAGATCCAAGACATGCAGTTTTGATCCATAGATCAGGAGGATCTCTTGGAGTAAGGAATGCCAACCCACTTCAGTAATCTTGCCTAGAGAATCCCATGGACAGAGGAGCCTGGTGAGCTATAGTCCATGGGGTCGCAGAGAGTCATACATGACTGAGCGCATGTACAGACACACACACACACACACGCGTGCACACACACACACATTCTTGTTCCTTTTCTTATAAGACCGCATAAGAATTCACTGCATTTTCTTCTTAATGAAGCACAATCACAACCTTAATTTCATCTTATCTCACCTCATTTCTACAGGTATTTATAGAATTCTTATTTTCAAGACTAATAAATAGGGTTATCTCCTGGAAGAAAACAAAGTTTCTATCTCTGCAGCTCTTCACTGTAATTTGGGGAAATAGATCCACAGAGTAAGATGGATCTATATTTCTCATCTAGGTCCCCAACCTCCCTTTGTGATTCTCTACTTTGGCACCCCTCCAAGGATCACAGTGAAAACGTTTATCCAGTTTATGATGTGCTTATGGCTTTATTTTTTAATGAGCTTAGTCGTAGAGGCCTCCGAGAGAATGAAGATCTCATTGAGGGGATAAATTGTTCCCTGCTTTAAGGTTGAAGAAAAAACTTCCCTTCTGCCAGTTTTTGCCTCACTTCACTTCACCTAATTTGTTCAGCAAAAGTTTCTGTGCAAATGCTATGTCCAAATCACCACAGGGGCAGAGCAGTATGCATTCTTGGAATATGAGAGAATTAACCTAGTTGTTGAAGTATTCATGTATCCATGTGGGCTTCCCTGGTGGCTCAGTGGTTAAGAATCTGCCTACAATGCAGGAGACATGGGTCTGATCCCTGGGTAGGGAAGATCCTCTGGAGAAGGAAATGGCAACCTACTCCAGTATTCTTGCCTCAGAAATCCCATTCAAGAGGGATTTTGGACAGAGAAGTCTGGCAGGCTACAGTCCATGAAGTTGCAAAGAGTTCAGTTCAGTTCAATTTCAGTCATATCTGACTCTTTGTGACCCGATGAATCACAGAACGCCAGGCCTCCCTGTCCATCACCAAATCCTGGAGTCTACCCAAACCCATGTCCCTCGAGTCAGTGATGCCATTCAGCCATCTCATCCTCTGTTGTACCCTTATCCTGACCACAATCCTTCCCAGCATTAGGGTCTTTTCCAATGAGTCAACTCTTCACATGAGGTGGGCAAAGTAATGAAGTTTCAGTCAACATCAGTCCTTCCAATGAACACTCAGGACTGATCTCCTTTAGGATGGACTGGTTGGATCTCCTTGCAGTCCAAGGGAATCTCAAGAGTCTTCTCCAACACCACAGTTCAAAGGCATCAATTCTTCAGCACTCAGCTTTCTTCACCATCCAACTCTCACATCTCTACCTAACTACTGGAAAAACCATAGCCTTGACTAGACGGACCTTTGTTGGCAAAGTAATGTCTCTGTTTTTCAATATGCTATCTAAGTTGTTCATAACTTGCCTTCCAAGGAGTAAGCATCTTTCAATTTCATGGCTGCAGTCACCATCTGCAGTGATTTTGGAGCCCAGAAAAATAAAGTCTGACACTGTTTCCACTGTTTCCCCATCTATTTCCCAGGAAGTGATGGGACCAGATGCCATGATCTTCATTTTCTGAATGTTGAGCTTTAAGCCAACTTTTTCACTCTCCACTTTCACTTTCATCAAGAGGCTTTTTAGTTCCTCTTCACTTTCTGCCATAAGGGTGGTGTCGTCTGCATATATGGAGTTATTGATATTCCCCCCGGCAATCTTGATTCCAGCTTGTCCTTCTTCCAGCCCAGCATTTCTCATAATGTAATCTGAATATAAGTTAAATAAGCAAAGTGACAATACACAGACATCAAGGATATGGATTTTCCAGTGGTCGTGTATGGATGTGAGAGTTGTGCTGTGAAGAAAGCTGAGTGCCAAAGAATTGATGCTTTTGAACTGTGGTGTTGGAGAAGACTCTTGAGAGTCCCTTGGACTGCAAGGAGATCCAACCAGTCCATTCTGAAGGAGATCAGCCCTGGGATTTCTTTGGAAGGAATGATGCAAAAGCTGAAACTCCAGTACTTTGGCCACCTCATGCGAAGAATTGACTCATTGGAAAAGACTCTGATGCTGGGAGGGATTGGGGGCAGGAGGAGAAGGGGACAACAGAGGTCGAGATGGCTGGATGGCATCGCCGACTCGATGGACGTGAGCTTGATTGAGTAAACTCCAGGAGTTGGTGATGGACAGGGAGGCCTGGCGTGCTGCGATTCATGGGGTCACAAAGAGTTAGACACGACTGAGTGACTGGACTGAACTGAACGTATTTCTTTTCCTATTTGGAACCAGTCTGTTGTCCCATGTCCAGTTCTAACTGTTGCTTCCTGACCTGCATACAGATTTGTAAAGATTTGGACACAAGTAAAAACTAAACCACTAATCACCAAAGTGAGAGAATTGGTTTCAGTAACTACTGTGACTCAAGATCATGTGACTAATAACATCATGAAATAGAAAAAAATGTAGCAGCAGTTTATTTTTGCTGAATCATGCACAAAAAGAAATAACACAGAATGGGATAGGTATAGGCTTCCTAGGTGGCTCAGTGATAAAGAATCTGCCTTCTAATGCAGGAGATGCAGGAGACATAAGTTTGATCCCTGGGTCAGGAAGATCCCCTGGAAGAGGAAATCACAACCTGTTCCAGTATTCTTGCTTGAAAAATCCTATGGACAAAGGAGTCCTGCAGGCTACAGTCCATGGGATCTCAAAGAGTCATAACTGAGCAACTGAGCCCTGTGCTGAGCACTGGGATAGGTATACCTAATATAGTAGCTTGGTCCTCCCAAGGTGAGTATATAAGCCAGTCTGAGAATCTTAACAAATTTTGAGATACTGGAATTTCCATGTCAAAGCTTATTGTAATTAAGTTGATTTACTGCTGTCAGTGGAAAAATGTTGCCTGCCCTGATATCAGTAAACAAAGAATGTTACATCCATTAAGCTCTCACATTACAGCTGCCAACTAACAATGAGTCCTGAGGGAACTCAGGATGGAAAGAGGATGCCTGCCATCAAGTAGGCAGTCTCTGCAGCCACCCCTAATAATGCTCCCTGAGGAGACTCAAGGTGAGTAACACAAGACACTGACCCCAGATAGGTGCAGTACATATCAAAGGAATGATTTCAGGGAACCCAGGCTCTTGCATCTTCCCATGGGTTAAAGTACTAAATTTTTTAACATAAGATACCTGGTTTTCTTTAGTTAATGGTAATCTTTCGATATTCTGACTACCTGGTCTTTGTTGCAAAAGCTCCTCTATAGGAAGCCCCAGTGGTTCAGTGGTTAGGACTCTGCTTCCACTGCAGGTGGCATGGGTTTGACCCCTGCTCAGGGAACTAAGATGCCACATGCTGCTCAGTACACCGCAAAAAATAAATAAATAAAGCTATCTGAGAGTCTGTGTCCCAGGTTTAAGTTCATAGCTTGGTCCATCAAATAAAACATAATTCTCAACTTTTAGGTTATGCATTATTTTTCAGTTGACATTGCTCATCTCCCTTTGATTATGTGTATCCATGCAGGTGACCTAGAAGAGTGGTTAGACAGAAATAGAAACAACCTTGGTACAATTTCTACCCATTGGTTTCAATTCCACTTGTGGAGCTTGCATATGGAAAAATATAATCCTTAGATCTAGCATCAACCCCTAAAATGTTTTAAAGTCCGGTCCATATGTCTCAGTTCCCTCATTTTAATCCCTCATCAATATAAAATGATCTGGAGTCACAGATGACAAAGGCAGTCTGAATTCTTGGCTCTCAAGTATATCAATCAGAGATGTGAAGTATCAGCTTTTATGTTTGTGCTTACACAGTGACCAGCATATTTATATTGTCGACTGAAAAAAAAAAAAAAAAAGCATAGCATGAGAGTTGTTGAGTTAAATTTTATTTGGGGCAATACGATGACTGCAACCTGGGAGACAGCACCACAGGTAACTCTGAGAAACTGTTGCAAGGACATAGGGGGAGAGGAGAGAATATATGTGATTTTGGTAAAGGCGGAGTACATGCAATCAAGCACAAACATTTTGGAGAAAGTTTTTGCTAGTCTCATGAAGCTTCTGCTAGTCACGAGAAACAGTCATTACCATGAAGGATTTTAGCACTTTTCTAGACATGAGTCAATGCATGATACTAGATGCTTGGGACTGGTGCACTGGGACGACCCAGAGGGATGGTATGGGGAGGGAGGAGGGAGGAGGGTTCAGGATGGGGAACACATGGATACCTGTGGTGGATTAATTTTGATATATTGCAAAACCAATACAATATTGCAAAGTTAAAAAATAAAATAATAAGAATTGGGCTCATAAAATCAGCTCCTGAGAATACCTATCTGAAAATCTACCCTGCCAGTTTTTCCCTGAGCACAGAGTACCTCATTTCTGCTCTCCACCCTGAACTCCTTCAGGGAGTGTTGAAAGTCAGAAGCTGCAGCAGCACATGATTTAATCCTTGTAGAGGTAGATGGCAAGCAGTCACGGCAAGTGCCAATCTGTGGATGACCATATGCGTGGATGTGTGCTAAGTTGCTTCCATTGTGTCTGACTCTGCCACACTACGGACTGTAGCCCACCACACTCCTCTGTCCATGGGATTATTCAGGCAAGAATACTGGACCCTCCTCCAGGGGATATTCCTGACCAAAGACTGAATCCATATCTCTTAAATCTCCTGCATTGACAGGTGGGTTCTTTACCACTAGTGCCATCTGAGAAACATGGTTGACAATAGAGTCAACAAAAATGGACCTGAGTTTGTCCCTGGAAAGAGTGGATTTCCTCAAAGATGGACTCACTCCTAACCTTTGGGGGGAAGTGTAGAAGGCAGAGAAAAGGCATTCACTGCTCTCCACTTACACCAGCAGCCTGAACTTCTCACACCCTCCTTCTTCTCTGCCTTGGTGACCCTATAATGGATGTGGTTTATAATAGGCATAATGCCTTATGTAATCATCATTTTGATTAAGCTATAAACCTACTCACTTGTGAGAAAGAAATAGGCTTTCAAATTCTAGGGAGAGAATAGACCACAGGGCAGGCCAATTTAGTTTAAATAATTTAGAGATGCCCAGTGAGAAGATTATCCCCCTGAATATTTAAGACCCTAAAGGAACAAGTCATTCTCAGTTGCTTAATGTATTCTCTCTGGGAAAACTGCAACCAGGGTGATTGTGGACTCATCAGAGCTTCTGTTTGAAGCCCTGAGAGTCTCAGAACTTACGAGTCTGGGTACAGTCACTGGATTAGAAAGCAAGATAGCCAGGCTTCTTGCCTCTACAGAGATGGATCTCTTGTCTAGAGATAACCATGATTCCTGTGACACATAGCATATCATATATGTAAAGACTGTGAGTATCTAGCAGACAGAGTTTCCCAGGTGGCTCAGTGGTAAAGAATCCACCTGCCAATATGGGGGAAGTGGTTTGAGCCCTAGGACAGGAAGATCCCTTGGAGAAGGAAATGGCAACTCACCTCTGGATTCTTGCCTAGGAAATTCCATGGACAGAAGAGACTGACAGGTTACAGTCCATGAGGTCACCAAAGAGTAGGACATGACTTAACAATTAAACAGCAACAATAACAAACATCTAGTAGATCCTCTTATTTGGATCTGGTTATTAAATGCAGCACAATTATGAATTGGTTGATTTAAACACATTTAGGAAAAGTTGTATTATGCCAAGTAGATGTACACGTGTGCCAAGTCACTTTAGTCGTGATGGATTCTTTGTGGCCCTATGGATTGTAGCCTGCCAGGATCTTCTGGCCATGAAATTCTCAAAGCAAGAATACTAGAGTGGGTTGCCATGCCCTCTGCCAGAGGATCGTCCAAAAAAAAGAGACCAAACTCATGTCTCTTATGTCTCCTGCATTGGCAGGTGGAGTCTTTACCACTAGGGTCATGTGGACAGCCCATTCCACGTGTAGTGAGATACAAAGAATAGCAAGACATTGTCACTACTTGCAAGAGGATGCCATTACTTCAGTGAGCCAGATTGACAAATAACTTTATATGCAGGCTAATTAAGGTGATGTGTAGCTAAGACAAATCAGTTCAGTTCAGTTCAGTCATTCAGTCATGTCCAAGTGTCCAACTCTTTGTGACCCCGTGAACCGCAGTACACTAGGCCTCCCTATCCATCACCAACTCAAGTAGTTTACCCAAATCCATGTCCATTGAGTCGGTGATGCTATCCAACCATCTCATCCTCTGTTGTCCCCTTCTCCTCCTGCCTTCAATCTTTCCCAGCATCAGGGTCTTTTCCAATGAGTCAGACTTCACATCAGGTGGCCAAAGTATTGGAGTTTTAGCTCCAACATTAGTCCTTCCAATGAACACTCAGGACTGATCTCCTTTAGGATGGACTGGTTGGATCTCCTTGTAGTTCAAGGGACTCTCAAGTGTCTTCTCCAACACCACAGTTCAAAAGCATCAATTCTTTGGATCTCAGCATTCTTTATAGTCCAACTCTCACATCCATACATGACTACTGGAAAAACCATAACCTTGACTAGAGGAACCTTTGTGGACAAAGTAATGTCTCTGCATTTTAATATGCTGTCTGCTGCTGCTGCTGCTGCTAAGTCGCTTCAGTCGTGTCCGACTCTGTGCGACCCCATAGACGGCAGCCCACCAGGCTCCACTGTCCCTGGGATTCTCCAGGCAAGAATACTGGAGTGGGTTGCCATTTCCTTCTCCAATGCAGGAAAGTGAAAAGTGAAAGTGAAGTCGCTCAGTCGTGTCCGACTCTCAGCGACCCCATGGACTGGAGCCTACCAGGATCCTCCGTCCATGGGATTCTCCAGGCAAAAGTATTGGGGTGGGGTGCCATTGCCTTCCCCAATATGCTGTCTAGGTTGGTCATAACTTTCCTTCCAAGGAGTAAGCATCTTTTAATTTCATGGCTGCAGTCACCATCTGCAGTGATTTTGGAGCCCAAAATAATAAAGTTATCACTGTTTCCAGTGTTTCCCCACCTATTTGCCATAAAGTAATGAGAACGGATGCCATGATCTTCATTTTCTGAATGTTGAGCTTTAAGCCAAATTTTCACTCACTTCTTTCACTTTCATCAAGAGGCTTTTTAGTTCTTCTTCACTTTCTGCCATAACGGTGGTGTCATCTGCATATCTGAGGTTATTGATATTTCCCCTGGCAAGCTTGATTCCAGCCTGTGCTTCTTCCAGCCCAGCACTTCTCATGGTGTACTCTGCATATAAGTTAAATAAGGAGGATGACAATATACAGCCTTGATGTACTCCTTTTCCTATTTGGAACCAGTCTGTTGTTCCATGACCAGTTCTAACTGTTGCTTCCTGACCTGCATACAGATTTCTCAAGAGGCAGGTAAAGTGGTCTGTTATTCCCATCTCTTTCAGAATTTTCCACAGTTTATTGTGATCCACACAGTCAAAGACTTTGGCATAGTCAATAAAGCAGAAATAGATGTTTTTCTGGAACTCTCTTGCTTTTTTGATGATCCAGCAGATGTTGGCAATTTGATCTCTGGTTCCTCTGCCTTTTCTAAAACCAGCTTGAACATCAGGAAGTTCACGGTTCACATATTGCTGAAGCCTGGCTTGGAGAATTTTGAGCATTATTTACTAGCATGTGAGATGAGTGCAATTGTGCGGTAGTTTGAGCATTCTTTGGCATTGCCTCTCTTTGGGATTGGAATGCAAGCTGACCTTTTCCAGTCCTGTGGCCACTGCTGAGTTTTCCAAATTTGCTGGCATATTGAGTGCAGCACTTTCACAGCATCATCTTTCAGGATTTGAGAGAGCTCAACTGGAATTCCATCACGTCCACCAGCTTTGTTTGTAGTGATGCTTTTTAAGGCCCACTTGACTTCACATTCCAGGATGTCTGGCTCTAGGTGAGTGATCACACCATCGTGATTATCTCAGTCGTGAAGATCTTTTTTGTACAGTTCTTCTGTGTATTCTTGCCACCTCTTCTTAATATCTTCTGCTTCTGTTAGCTCCATACAATTTCTGTCCTTTACTGAGCCCATCTTTGCATGAAATGTTCCCTTGGTATCTTTAATTTTCTTGAAGAGATCTCTAGTCTTTCCCATTCTATTGTTTTTCTCTATTTCTTTGCACTGATCACTGAGCAAGGCTTTCTTATCTCTCCTTGCTATTTTTTGGACTTCTGCATTCAAATGGGTATATCTTTCCTTTTCTCCTTTGCTTTTCACTTCTCTTCTTTTCACAGCTGTTTGTAAGACCTCCTTAGACAGTCATTTTGCTTTTTTGCATTTCTTTTTTTGGTCTTGATCCCTGTCTCCTGTACAATGTCATGAACCTCTGTCCTTAGTTCATCAGGCACTCTGTCTATCAGATGTAGTCGCTTAAATCTATTTCTCACTTTCATTGTGTGAGAAAGAACACACATAAGGAATTTGACTTAGGTCATACCTGAATGGTCTAGTGATTTTACCTACTTTCTTCAATTTACATCCTAATTTGGCAATAAAGAGTTCATGATCTGAGCCACAGTCAGCTCCCAGTCTTGTTTTTGCTGACTGTAAAGAGCTTCTCCATCTTTCTATGAGCCTTTGCACTGCTTCATTCTGTAATCCAAGGTGAAATTTGCCTGGTATAACAGGTGTTTCTTCACTTCCCACTTTTGCATTCCAGTCCCCTATAATGAAAAGGACATCTTTGGGGGGTATTAGTCTAGAAGGTCTTGTAGGTCTTCATAGAAATGTCCAACTTCAGCTTCTTCAGCATTACTGGTTGGGGCATAGACTTGGATTACCGTGATAGTGAATGGTTTGCCTTGGAAACAAACAGAGATCATTCTTTTTTGAGACAGTATCAAAGTACTGCATTTTGGACTCTTTTGTTGATGATGTCTACTATATTTCTTCCAAGGGATCCTTGCCCACAGCTGTAGACATAATGGTCATCTGAGTTAAATTCACCCATTCCAGTCCATTTTAGTGATTCCTAAAATGTCGACATTCACTCTTGTCATCTCGACTGTTTGACCACGTCCAATTTGCCTTGATTCATGGACCTAACATTTCAGGTTCCTATACAATATTGCACTTTACAGTATCAGACCTTGCTTCCATCACCAGTCACATCCACAACTGGGTTGTTGTTTTTGCTTTGGCTCCATCTCTTCATTCTTTCTGGAGTTATTTCTCCAGTTAATCTTCAGTAGCATATTGGGCACCTACCGACCTGGGGAGTTCATCTTTCTGTGTCCTATCTTTTTGCCTTTTCATACTGTTCATGGTGTTCTCAAGGCAAGAATACTGAAGTGGTTTTCCATTCCCTTCTTCAGTGCACCACGTTTTGTCTGAACTCTCCACCATGACCATACGGGTCATGCATGGCCCTACACAGCATGGCTTAATTTCATTGAGTTAGACAAGGCTGTGGTCCATGTGATTAGATTGGTTAGTTTTCTGTGTCACACTGGAGCAGCAAGTGGCTGAGCGTAGATACCCCATGTTCAAGGTCAGTAGAAGCAGACATGAGGAGATACCCCACATCCACAGTAAGGAGCAGTGGCTGCACTTTGCTGGAGCAGCCGTGAACAGATATTCCACATCCAATATAAGAGAAACCCCAGTAAGATGGTAGACATTGAGAGAGGGCATCAGAGGGCAAACAGACTGAAACCACAATCACAGAAAACTAAGCAATCTAATCACATGGACCACAGCCTTATCTAAGTCAGTGAAACTTAGCTAAGACAAATAAATTGCCATTTAAGTGGGTTACATGAATGAGATTAAGAATTAGAAGACTCTCCATGGTGGGAAGTATTAAGGCTAAGAGTTTTCCCAAAACCTCCTCCTATTCAGGGCCCTGAAACAGAGTTATAGCAACAGAACAATAGTCTAAGGAGAAAAAAAATAATCAGATCAGATCAGATCAGATAAGTCGCTCAGTCATGTCTGACTCCTTGCAACCCCATGAATCACAGCACGCCAGGCCTCACTGTCCATCACCAACTCCCGAAGGTCACTCAGACTCACATCCATCGAGTCAGTGATGCCATCCAGCCATCTCATCCTCTGTCGTTCCCTTCTCCTCCTGCCCCCAATCACCCCCAGCATCAGAGTCTTCTCCAATGAGTCAACTCTTCGCATGAGTTGGCCAAAATACTTGGAGTTTCAGCTTTAGCATCATTCCTTCCAAAGAAATTCCAGGGCTGATCTCCTTCAGAATGGACTGGTTGGATCTCCTTGCAGTCCAAGGGACTCTCAAGAGTCTTCTCCAACACCACACTTCAAAAGCATCAATTCTTCGGCGCTCAGCCTTCTTCACAGTCCAGCTCTCACATCCATACATGACCACAGGAAAGACCATAGCCTTGACTAGGCGAACCTTTGTTGGCAAAGTAATGTCTCTGCTTTTGAATATCCTATCTAGGTTAGTCATAACTTTCCTTCCAAGAAGTAAACGTCTTTTAATTTCATGGCTGCAGTCACCATCTGCAGTGATTTTGGAGCCCAGAAAAATAAAGTCTGACACTGTTTCCACTGTTTCCCCATCTATTTCCCATGTAGTGATGGGACCAGATGCCATGATCTTCGTTTTCTGAATGTTGAGCTTTAAGCCAACCTTTTCACATTTGAGCAAATATCCTGCTCCCCTACATGCAGGGTTTGTGCATGAGTGCTCAGTTGTGTCCAACTCTTTTCAACCCTATGGACTGTAGTCCACTGGGCTACTCTGTCCATGGGATTCTCCAGGCAAGAATATTGGAATGGGTTGTCATTCCCTCCTCCAATAAGCCTTCCTGAACCAGGGATTGAACCCGTGTCTCTTGAGTCTTCTGCATTGGCATGCAGATTTGTTTACCTCTGAGCCACCAGGGAAGCCCAAATGCAGAGTTTGAGATCAAATATGCCCAACAATGGTGCAAAGATGGGCTTCCTATCTCTCAAATTAGACAAACAAGGCATAAGCACAGACCTGGCCTCACTTCCTGTTCAACCAGAATGTAGAGTAACAGAATACTGTGGCAACCGCCACCAGGAATGCTTCCTGCAAGAACACACACAACCCCTTGGGTATAAGAAATAAAAGAGAAAGCACAACGCCAGGTTATTGACTGAGCAGACCAATGATGCCTTCTAATATAATACTGCTTCTCCTCCCATGGAGAGAATACAGCAAGGTGTATTGCAATCAGAATTCAATAAACGCTGTGAATTCACATAGTACTCAGAAATATTAAAGTGTTGGAGAATTTGTTCACCCTGGTTCCTCCATTTACTCTCTCAACATTGAATCATGAAGTTCCTTTTACCCAAGAAGGACAAGTAACTTACAAGAGGTCAGTAGACAGATTTGAATCTCAAAGCTAACATCTTTGCAATCATAATCTTAGAAGAGGGAAGTCTTTAAAATCTAAATCTTAAAAACCTAAAAATCTGATAACTCAACCTCATGAAAGAGAAAAGGATAGAATACATGTGGCAGAAATAAACACCACAGTGGGACAAGCACCCCTTAGAGAGGTAGCTTGATCCACCTAAAATGAGAGTGTATGCCAACCCAAGAATAATTCATGGAAGAAACCTGGAGGGGCTGGAGGCACCATCATTTTACTGGTGAGTTCTGGAGTCAGAGCTCAATGTCATTACAAGTTTTATTTGCTGCTCATATTCCTTTGATTGTCTCTGTGGAGAGAATAAATTATGTAGTTGTTTTACTTTTCATACATTGTTTCTATCCTTTGTAGTCCTTTGTAGGGAAAACTCAGAATGTAAGCAAAGTGACCTCCCCAAAGCAAATGGAAATACGAGCCCCTTGGCAAGGAAAATAAAAGTCATGAGAGAAAGAAAAGGGAAGGACAGAGAAGGGAATAGTTGGATCCCACTAACCACTCTAAGTTGAAACCCCAGGGAGAGGAAAGCTGGCAGTGGTTCTAGAAAGAAGGCAGCAGGTTAGCAGTCCCCAGAGCACTGGCACTCCTTCTCAATTTGTCTGGTGAAGACTAGGGAGCTTTCTGGTTCTCTTAGACAATCTCTGTGACTAGCATGACTCTATCTATTTGATGGAAAGAAAATAAGCATAGGAAGAGACTATGAAGAGAGATGGTCACAGATATTGTCTCTAGAGTTGCCCTCACCTCCCTGTGTTGCGGAAGGGAGATCCCTTCCAGGGCGGACAAGTGGGCTCTTTTCTAACACTCAGAAATGAATTGCATGAGGAGACAAACGTGCTGACAAGGAGACTTTATTGGGAAGGGGTGCCTGGGTGGAGAGCAGAAGGGTAAGAGAACCCAGAAGGACTGCTCTCCTCCAGGGGATGAGAGTTCCTGCTCTGCCATGTGGCTCATGGTCTCCAATTTTTTGGTGATGGGATTAGTCTGGATTGTCTCTGACCAGTCATGCTGATGCAAGGTCCTACTTGAGTGACATGTGCACCACTCAGCCAAGATGGATTCTAGTGAGAAGGATTCTGAGAGGTTGATAAGATATATGGACTGGTGTCTCCTGTCTCCTTTTGACCTTTCCTGAATTCTTCTAGTTGGTGGCAGTGGCTTGTCACCAGGATCTATCATAAAATAACTCATGCAAATGTTTACTGTGGTGTCAGTCAGGGCGGGCAGTTTCAGTCAAAGGTTCTCCAACACCTCGGTTAGGGATCAGGAAGTTTCTGTTTGCACCAGGTCGGTACTTAGCAGATGGCAGAGTTGGGAATGGCAAGTTGTCAAGCTCTCTCTGTGGGAGAGCCATTGCAGGGGACCCATCAGGAGCCAGGACCAGAGTGAATCACATGAGAGAGACCCAGAGATAATAGCTCCAGCAAGAGTGGAGGGGAGGCAAGCCAGCTAATGGGAAAGGAGCACAGGTCTTGAATGAGTGCAGACTGCAAAAGTCACAGGTAAGATCCCCTGGGGGAGCCTGGTGACCCACTCCAGTATTCTTACCCAGAGAATCCCGTGGACAGAGGAACCTGATGGGCTATATCCATGGGGTCACCAAGAGTCAGACACGACTGAAGTGACTGAGCACGCACACATGCAGACTTCAGCAGCTGCTAACAGGACACTGAGATCACTTTTCCTAAGTCAGATTTCAGGTCAAAGTTGCTTTAAGCAAATGATCGATCTCCATCAGAGTCACCTGGATAGTTATTATAATGCAGGGTACTGGGTTCCACTCCAGGCCTATTTAATCACAATCTTCAGAAATGGTACCTAGAAATCTGTGTTTTAATGGTCACTCCTGGGTGATTTTTATGCACCATAAATCTTCAATCAGCTTTCTCAATTTGGTTATTGTGTGCTCCTGTTCTTTAAATGTATTTGGATGCTCAACTGGGATTTGCTGGAGCACAAAGGAGCTATGCATATAAGTACGTAACTTCACATATGGTTAATGTAAGTTTAAAATATGAGGGTTCACCTTATTAACTTCATTGGCCACAGATGGCAAGCTTAAAACTGTCTCTTCCAGGCAGTTCCACGATTTTTGCTCTTTCCAGTTCATGGACCTCTTCCTTCAGGCTTTGGAGGTATGAATCAGTTTTTTCTTAATTGTTTGAAGTATTGCTACTCTAAGTCTCTGTGGACCGCTTTCTGCTTATCCCTTCATTCATGAAGAAACAGGAAAGTGACCCTTCCTGGCTATGGACTAAGAATGCCCTCTGCTGTACCAGTAAATGAAAAATGCTGCAGCTGTCAAGCCATCAGCCATTGCAATTGCCCCTAATAGCATAACCTGAGGGGACTCAGGATGGAAAAGAGCAAGATACTGGCCCTAGATAGTTAAGGTGCATATCAAAGAAATTATTTCAATGAGCCCAGATTTTTGCATCTTCCCATACATAGAAAAGTGCTAAATTCATTACCTTGATGTCTGATTTTTCATTAACTGTAATCTTTTGACTACCTGGTTTTTGTTGCAAAATTCCTAATACCTTGGCTACTACCCTCACAAGAGAAGTCCCTCAGAGCTATCTGAGAGGTGGCCTCTAGGGCTTGAAGTCCTCAGAAATTTCTCCAAGCAGAACATAATTCTCAACTTTTAGTGTGTGTGTGTTTTCCAGTTAACATGGGTCTTAGGAGGAGGATACATGGCATGCTGCTAAGTCGCTTCAGTTGTGTCCAACTCTGTGCAACCCCATAGACGGCAGCCCACCAGGCTTCCCTGTCCCTGGGATTCTCCGGGCAAGAACACTGGAGTGGGTTGCCATTTCCTTCTCCAATGCATGAAAGTGAGAAGTGAAAGTGAAGTCACTCAGTCGTGTCCGACTCTTCGCAACCCCATGGATTGCAGCCCACCAGGCTCCTCCGTCCATGGAATTTTCCAGGCAAGAGTCCTGGAGTGGGGTGCCATTGCCTTCTGCATACTTGGCATACCTGTCTCCAGATTCAGAGCAGACTGAGTTTGAGTCAGAGGACTTGATACTTACTAGTAACCCTATGCTAGTAAATTCTGAACCTGTTTTCTCATGTTTGAAATGGAAGGGAAAAAAAAAATTTCTTTGCAGAATAAAAATGAGACTACTGAAACCATGTGGGGCTTCTTCCCTCATGCCTCAGAGGTAAAAAATCTGCCTGCCAATACAAGAGACATGTTCAATCCCTGTGTCAGGAAGACACCCTGGAAAATGGGAATGGCAACCAACTCCAATATTTTTGCCTAGAGAATTCTATGGATAGAGGAACCTGGTGAGCTGTAGTCCATGGGGTTGAACAGGAGTTAGACATGACTTATAAACTAAACAACAACAACTGAAATAGTGTAACTCAGGTTGGAACTTAAACCCACTGTTTATTTTTTTTTAATTTATTTAATTAATTAATTTATTATTGAGTGGGAACACACACCTGGTCTCAGTACTTAATGAAACTCAAGTTCTTGATGTCTCATCACAGAAAATAATTCAGTGAGAGAGAAAATTATGAGTAAGAAGTAGATTCACTTAGAGAAAAGTGAATTCCACAGAGTGTGAGCTCACACTCATGGTCTTTCAGAAGCTGTGAAGGGAATGAAGTGAAGTCACTCAGTTGTGTCCAACTCCTTGTGACCCCATGGATTGTAGCCTATGAGGCTTCTCCATCCATGGGATTTTCCAGGCAAGAGTACTAGAGTGGGTTGCCATTTCCTTCTCCAGGGGATCTTCCTGACCCAGGGATCAAGCCCGGGTCTCCCACATTGTAGGCAGGCGCTTTTACCATCTGAGCTGAGAGATCCCAAAATATGGAGTGGTTAGTTTTTTGATCTGTGTAATTTCATAGGCTAATGAGTGGGAGGATTATTACAATCATTTGGTGGGGGAGAGAGGAAGGGTGTAGACTTCCAGGAATTGTGCCACCACCCACTTTTTTAGCCTTTTATGATTAGCCTCAGAACTGTCATGTCAATGGTTGGTATGCCAATTAGCATGCTAATGTATTACAGTGAGCATCTGATGAGGCTCAAGATTCACTGGAAGTTAAATATTCTACTGTTTTGGACATAGCTGATTCTAACCAGTTTATACTCTATCCTTGGGCTATGTCATTCTTTAAAAGGTTGTGACCTTCCCTCTTCCCTTCTGTTTCACTACTATGTTTATATGCCTGACACAGTATCTGCTTATGAAACTCTACCTCCCACTTTTCTCATATTTTCTGGGTCCAGATCAAAATTACTGTCATGGCAACCCTCCATAATAAAAAGGAAAAGAGTCTGAAAGAAAGCAGGACTCTTGGGGTTTCTGGGTACAAATCCTTTCTCTGTCTCTCATTCCTTATCTGTATGAAATAGGCATCATTCAGATTCCTTGACCTTCCCAGAGTTCCAAAGGGTAGGTTTAAACAATTCCTAATCAGGGAAGGGAAGGGATGCAGAGACAACGGAGGAACAGACAAAAAACAACAGTGCAGTCTGGGGTCAGAGTCCTGGTTTCTCTTCAAGGAATATACATAATATTTTTGAGTTCTTCTACAGAACCGAGGTGGTGCTAGTGGTAAAGAACCTGTCTGCAAATGCAGAAGAGATAAGAGATGTGGTTTTGATCCCTGAGTTGGGAAGATACCCTGGAGGAGGGCAACCCAGTCCACTATTCTTGCTGAGAGAAGTCCATGGACAGAGAAGCCTGGGCTATAGTTCATAGGGTTGCAAAGAGTCAGACATGACTGAAGTGACTTAGCACGTATGCGCAAAACCAACGAAGAAGATGGCAACTTCAAGTTGAGTGTAACTTACAGCCCTGCCCTGTGACCCCACCACCAACCAATCAGAAGAAATCTCACACCCTGCAGACTTCAGGCCAAAAGGTTTTTACCCCAAACCATTGGGGAGTTCTAGATTTTTGAGCATGAACCATTCCTTTTCCTTGCTTGGCCCTGCAATAAATCTTTCTCTGCCCCAATCTCCTATGTTTCAGTTTAATTGGCCTTACCGTGCGCTGGGCACACAAACTTTTATCACAAGTCCACTTTTTTTCCAGGGGGCCTATTGAGTGCATTGCACTCGGGAGCCATCTCATCCACATGCCCTCATCTCCCCTCTTGCTATGCTTGTGTACTTGGGAGAAGGCCATTCTCATGGCCTTTCTTGAGGGAAGCCCCTGAAGCTCACCCTCCATTTATTCTAAGGGCCTCTTCTTCTGTTGTCAGTTCTCCTACTCTTCTCATCCCCTGGCTCCATCAGCACATCTGATCTGGTCCAAATGCCTCTTGTCTTCAGAAGGGATGTTTACGTTATGAGAGCTGTTATCTGGATTCAGAGATGTCCTAACATTATCTCCCACAAATATAAATGCATCTTACACTTTTCATTCCCCCCTTCTCACTCCTTCTTGAGGCCACAGGAACTTTCCAAGGGAGGAATTTTGTTTTATTTTGTTTCTCTATGGAAGTCTTCTTGATAGCAGCCCTCTTTCTCCAGTACCCATTATCTCCATACTGTCTCTAACCCCCTAGGATCCCTACTGCAACTGCTCACAAGGGGTTTCCTCTGAGACTGTGAAATGAAGTGAAAGTCTCTCAGGTGTGTCTGACTCTTTGTGACCCCATGGACTGTACAGTCCATGAAATTATCCAGGCCATAATACTGGAGTGGGCAGCCTTTCCCTTCTACAGGGGATATTCCAAACCCAGGTCTCCTGCATTGCAGGCAGATTCTTTACCAGCTGAGCCACTGTATTCCACATCATAATCTTCTGTTTCTTTGATTAAAAGAAATTACACATCAGGGCTTTGCTTTTTGCTCTGTTCACTTCTCTCAAGTGTGAACATTGATATTAATTTCATAGCATCTTCTATCTGAAGCACTCATAATACCCTTGTGAAACAGAAGATGGAGCAGGGTGCAACTTTTAAAAGAAGGACATAGCTGTTAAGGGCACAACAAAAACTAATTAGAACCAACTAGGTCCATCATTGAAGACTCAACTTCCATTAGACCCTGAGCCTCATCCCACACTTAGCATGCCAAATGACACCCCCACAATGACAGTTATGAGGCTAACCATAAAAGGCCAAAAAGAGGGCTGCTGCTGCTGCTGCTAAGTCACTTCAGTCGTGTCTGACCCTGTGCGACCCCATAGATGGCAGCCCACCAGGCTCCCGCGTCCCTGGAATTCTCCAGACAAGAACACTGGAGTGGGTTGCCATTTCCTTCTCCAATGCATGAAAGTGGAAAGTGAAAGGGAAGTCGCTCAGTCGTGTCCGACCCTCAGCGACCCCATGGACTGCAGCCTACCAGGTTCCTCTGTCCATGGGATTTTCCAGGCAAGAGTACTGGAGTGGAAAAAGAGGGCAGTGACCCAAATCCTGGAAATACCCACCCTTCTCCAAAATAATTGGAATAATCCTCTCACATGTAGCTTATGAAATTACCCAGCCCATAAAAACTAAGCACCTCATATTTTGGGGTCTCTCACCTTTTGAGATGGTCCATAATCTGTGGAGTGTGTTTCTCCCTCAGCCTTTTCTTGCCTTTTAAAATAGATTGCATTCTGCCTATGGAATGTATATCACTCTAAATAAATCCACTTTCTATCACTTCTTTGTCTCTCACTGAACTCTTTCTGTGATGAGACATAAAGAACCTGAACTGCATTAAGCCCTGAAACCAGATGTGTGATCTCAGTTGAAAGATAGTGCATTCAAGTCCCAATCTGGATTCTGGCCAGGTTCAAGTCCCAGCCCATGGGTTCAAGTCCCAATCTAAATTGTATGATTTCACTTGGAAATACTAAAAGAAGTCAGTGGAGGAACAAGACCCATTTCTAGAAACACTGATTTTGTCTTAAGATTTAGGAAATAAGAAAATATATGAGAAAGAAGTAAAGCAATATAACAATAATTTAAATAGCATTTCAACTTAAGTTTACTTGACTGAATTCTGATTTGCATGTTGATCAACACAGGCAGGAAACAAACAGCATGATCAAATGGTAGAGCTGAGCAAAGTTCAATAAAATACTATTTTCAGATATGTGGGAAGAAAGAAGGGAAACCAACAAGGGACATGCTACTGCTAAATCACTTCAGTCGTGTCCGACTCTGTGCGACCCCATAAACGGCAGCCTACCAGGCTTCCCCATCCCTGGGATTCTCCAGGCAAGAACACTGGAGTGGGTTGCCATTTCCTTCTCCAATGCATGAAAGTGAAAAGTGAAAGTAAACTCACTCAGTCGTGTCCGACTCTTCACGACCCCATGGACTGTACCCCACCAGGCTCCTCCACCCATGGGATTCTCCAGGAAAGAGCACTGGAGTGGGATGCCATTGCCTTCTCCAACAAGGGACATGAATCACCCTAAAAGCAGGAGTCTATTCCCACTCCTAGACCAGGCTCCTGGAGGGAGCCTGGAATAGCTTGTCACTGTAAGAAAGAACCACTCAGTTAGAATTGTGACATTTGGTAGAAGGATGCACTGAAGCTGTAGCCTTGCAGGCAGAGTCAAGTGAGTAAGTAACCTAGCCTCCCCATCTATCTGCACTCTGATGTGTCAATGCCCATTGGCCAAATCCACCCATAAGCCAGAGGGCAAGGACTCTCTATTAATGCCATCTATAAAGGTTGACTACACGGGTCCAGAGCAAGGAGGACTGGGGATGAAGTATCTTAATCTAGGGGAGTAGACAGAATATCCAGCCCAGGTTAGAAAGCAAAAGTCATAACAATTTAAAGCTTCAAGAATGAGACTTGAAACAAAATTTGAGCTTGGAAAAATGAACTCTGACTTATCATTATGCTCAGAAAGAGGATCCAGGGTCTTCTGCTTTTTTGCAGACCCAACAAAGGGATTGAAAATCAAGATTTAAGAGAAAATGTTTTTCAGTATTTAAACAAAATGAAAGCTTTTAATAGCGAGAGCCTCATGCTCCTCACAGGGCTGCCAGAGAATTTTAGACCTTTGGTGCCTCAAAGTTATACATAATGTGTGCAATGATCTGCTCCCCGCCTCTAATGTTACCAATGTCCATCACCACCTATGAAGCTGGGATGAAAAGAGACAGCTCCCAGCTGTGCTGCTGTGTCTATTTTAGAAAACTATCCCATTCTTCCAAAAGGGGTTCTGGGTCAAATTCATTTGGAAAACCTTAAATATTATCTTTCTGGCTTGTAGATTCATAAAGTAGATCAGAATTCCAAAGATTCCTAGACCTTCTGCAAAAGTCTAAAAGTGGTTTAAGGAGACCTCTCTGGCAGTCTAGTAGCTAAAACTCCATGCTTCCAATGCAAGGGGCACAGGTTCATCCCTGGTTAAGGAAATAAGATCCCACATTCTGTGTTGCACAGCCAAAAAATAAAATTTAAAAAAAAATGATTTAAGATTCCAGAGCCAGATCATCTAGGTTTCAACCTAATATTCTGCTTCACTAGCTATGTGGCTTTAATTTCTTGAAGCTTAGTTGCTACATCCATGAAATTAAGACACTTACTTTACTTTCCTCAAAGAATCATGGTGAAAATGAGAAAATTTCTCAAGTGTAACTTGGCCTTAGCACCAGTTACAGTAGTAGCAGTGTTAGTATTTTCACCATTCTCACCTGTTTAGTCCACAGATTTTCAAAAGAACCTTAGCAAATAGTCCTCAGACAATAGCACATGTTGGGATCATATGGAATTGGGCTACTCTGCTGAGACATTCATATAGGACATTTGACCTAGACCTTCACTTCCATGGAAGGAACAGGTCTACAGAACAGAACTTTCCCATCTTTGATCACCTGAGAATCTTCTTAAAATATAGATTCTGATTCAGTCAGTCTAAGACGGAGTCAAAACTTCTGCATTTTTAATAAATTCCCAGGTAGTACTTATGATATGGGTGCCTGCTTTAAGAAGCAAAGTCTGAGATTGACTTGTTCTACTTGAGGTTAGAGAAATGGACTTTTTTTTTTATCTTTTTGTTTATATTTGCTTGTGCCTACAGAACTTAATCCCTGGCTCTGGGAACTAGAGTCGGAGAACAGTATTTGATGTATGCATTAATCCTCAGGAAGTAAGCTACTGGAGTAGTTTCATGAATGAATAGGTTTCCAAGAGGTAGGGGAGAGAGGCTCACACAAAAGAGAGAAAAAGAGATGCCCCACAGAAAAGCTGTGTGGAATGTATCACTTTGCCTAGGTCAGCCTTCAATTAAAGAAAGGACCCTTCACACTCCCAACACTCTCCTCTCTTTCCCCACATACCACCCTTCCCTAGGCACAGTTTACCACAGTATTTTGTAAACAGTATCCAGTTTTCAGGCATTTAAAAAGCAGTCAAAAAAAAAAAAAAAAAAACACTCTCTGCATTAGGCTGAAAATCCCACTAGGGAAGGAATGGGTGGTTTCACAGAAGCTGATATCATTCCCTTTGACATTTAAAAGATAAAGCCTACTAGGGTTTTCTTTACTTCACATCATTTTCAACTGGAAAAAAAAAAGAAAAAAGTACAATGTGAGATTTGTAAGTTAAATTGTATTGGGGGGAAAATAAGGACTCTAGTCAGAGAGGCAGCATTTCAGATACCTCTGAGAAACTGCTCCAAAAGGGCAGAGGGAGGAAGGAGGTCAGTAAACATGTGATTTTCATAAGGAGGGCAGAGGGCAGTGCATGGAACACATTTTTGCAGAAGTTTCTGCTATGAAACTGCTTGTGAAGTTTACTGCTAGTCATGAGGAGCAGACATCACCATGAAAGTTTTTGGTGCTTTTCTAGATATGAAAACAGGCAAGAATTGGGCTTATAAAATCTCCTGAAAGTACCTATCTGAAGGTACTTTCTGTCAGAAGTACAGAACAGAACAGAAGGCCTGTTCTGTCAGTTTTTGCCAGAAGGCAGAGTGCCTCATTCCTGATCTCTACCCTAAACCCTTTGCAAGGTGGGTTGAAAGTTAGCGGTCATAGCAGCTTGTGGTTTAATCCTTGTAGATGCAAATGGCAAGTGCCAACCTTTAGTTGGTGTCGTGTTGGCTTTTTCCACAAACAAATGGTAAAGGTTGGCCTCCATGTGCACATGTGCAGAAATATCCACCCAGACTCCCCAATTTCAAAGCTTTAAATGAGAAAAGGAGAAAGAAAACTGATGGCAAAGTCATTTTTTATTCTGCCTAACCTATGAAGAAAGGAAACTTCATTATTTTAGGATCAAGTATGCAGGCTAATGCATACTTTCCTCTTTTAAACTCAGTCAGTGGCTTTCTCAAAGCACTCCAGTAGCCACTATAAAAGTCCATCCCTCTGCTCTAAATGTGGCAAGTTGTCTAATGTTTGTCCCTTCAGAATCTCCTAAGGCTTTTATTTTGTTGGTTCTGGGAGCCAACAGAATGCCCTGCACACAGGCTTTCTCCAAACCACCTGCCTGTCTCTTTCATCAAGACGTCAAGAAGCCATAGGGCCCAGTGACAAGGAAATCTCCGGGGCTGAGTAGAACAGACTCTGAGGGCTCTCTTCCTAGGTCTGGGACTTTGGCATGTTATTTTACTTCAGTTCCTTCATCTTTAGCATAGCCCCCATCTTGGTGTTTCTCTAAATATGACAAGTTCACTACTGAAACTGTATTCACTACCTGAGGACGAAACTATTCATTCATCAGGTCAAAAATATACTGACTGAAATGTCACTGTAACAAGATGATATAGAAAAATAGAGACTCCTTCAGTGGAAGCTCCCAGTGATGTTTATAAGGATTTGTATTAACTTTTATGTACAGTTCCTGACCATTGCTTCACAATCCGATTTATTTTAAATGCATTTTGTCTTATCTATGTTGTACCTGTCCTTAATAATAAGAACTATACCTGGACAGCTTTTATAATCTTTGCCCAGCCTATCTATATAGATTACTTATTTACCAAATGCATTTTTCTTTTCAAAGTTATTTAAAATTAATTTTATTGGTGTATAATTGATTTACAAAGTTGCAATAATTTCCTGTATATAGCAAAGTGAGTCAATAATACGTGTACATATATCTCTTCTTTTTATATTCTTTTCGCATATAGCTCATTACAGAATATTGAGTAGAGTTCCCTGTGCTATACAGTAGTTTCTTATTAGTTCCTATTTTTAAATATAGTAGTGTGTGTATAAGGGAGAAGGCAATGGCACCCCACTCCAGTACTCTTGCCTGGAAAATCGCATGAATGAAGGAACCGAGTAGGCTGCAGTCCATGAGGTCGCTGGGAGTCAGACATGACTGAGTGACTTCACTTTCACTTTTCACTTTCATGCATTGGAGAAGGAAATGGCAACCCACTCCGGTGTTCTTGCCTGGAGAATCCCAGGGACTGGGGAGCCTGGTGGGCTTCCATCTACGGGGTCTCACGGAGTCAGGCATGACTGAAGCAACAGCAGCAGCAGTGTGTATAAGGAAATGACAACCCACTCCAGTATCCTTGCCTGGGAAATCCCATGGACAGAGGAACCTGGTGGGCTGCAGGCCAGGTGGTCGCAAAAGAGTCAGACATGACCTAGTGACTAAACAACAGCAAGAAAGTGTGTATAAACTCCAAGGTTAAGTCCAAAAGGGAGAAGAGAAAAAAGAGAAAGCACAATATTTATTGAAGGCCTGCTCTATTTTCCAAACTACCTCATTTTGACTTATTATCAGGACATTTTGGTGAAAAAAATACTAATCTTCATTTATTTCTTCCCTCCTTTTCTCTCCTTCCCCCTCCTCCTCCTTGTCTCCTTTTTATTCTCTCTTCATTCTTTCCCTCCTTTCTTTCTTTTTTCATTTTTTTAATCAAATAGAACTCTGAAACTAAAGAGGAAAATGATTATATCAGTCATAAAGTTAATAAAACTTAGAGCTAGTAGGTATATGCAAGTAAAACTGCAAAGCCCATGCTCTGTTTACCACCTCACACTACATACTGAATAAAGACCCAGTTATGAATTTCATGTGAACTGTCCAATGGTACCTAACGGGAAGTCATTTCTGCTTCACCTATAAGTGTATTAAACTACCAGGCTCCTGAGTATCAGTTTCCTCTAGTAGGAAGTATCTGGGACACCAAAGGAATTGCCTGGATGATGTTCCAGTCTTTGACCAGAGAAGGTGCAATCACCAGACACAGCAAAAACTAAAAATTCTGCACAACAACCATAGGGTTTAGAATAGCAATCAGAATGGTAGACTAAGACAGAGAAGTCTTTTGGAAGAAAATGAATTTTGTCCAGAGAATGTGCTAATTGCCCTTTGAGTATGACAGACAAATAACTGCACTTGACTTGGAAAGGCCAGACGGCCTTTCCTTTCAACCCTGCAAGAACCTTAACATGCATATTCTTGACAGAATGACACAGCCAATTAACATTCCCCTCTGCTCCATGGAATGTGGTTGTACAAAGAAAGAAAGGAAGCTAGACTTTAATTACCTACTCTGTCTAAGGTAGTGTATGTCACTTATGCATTTACCAGGTGGCTCATGGATAAAGAATTCACCTGCCAATGCAAAAGATACTGGAGATATAGGTTTAATCCCTGTCCAGGAAGATTCCCTAGAGGAGGAAATGGCCCACCCACTCCAGTATTCTTGCTGGGAAAATCTCGTGGACAGAGGAGTCTGGCGGGCTGCAGTCCAAGGGGTCAGAAAAAAACGGACACTACTTAGTTCACAAGCACGCACGCACAGTTGATCCTCACAAGCACACTGTGAAGATAAGTCCCGGTGTTTCAATTTCACCCCAGTGGCTCAGACAATAAAATATCTACCTGCAATGTGGGAGATCTGGGTTGGATCCCTAGGTTGGATGCCATCCTCTGGAGGAGGGCATGACAACCCACTCCAGTATTCTTGCCTAGAGAATCCCATGGACAGAGGGCCTAGCAGGCTAAAGTCCATGGGGTTGGAAAGAGTCAGACATGACTGAGTAACTAACACAAGAGAAGAATGCTGAAATCACAAATCTGAGAGTTTATATAAAAATTGCCATATAGCTGCCACTTTCTGCTCCAGAAAGAGTGATACAGTCTTTGGAATTATAAACAAATGTTTTTGGGGATTTCATCCCCCTACCCTGAAATGTAAAAGTGTAGTTCTTGGAGATAAATTTCTATCTCTTGAGGTCTCTACTCAATCATTGTTTAACACCTAATGTTTACTCTTTTACTTATTTTTCTTTGCTCAGAAGGTCATACTTATGCAATAATACTTTCTCTAAGTTCCTCACTAGTGTGCCCAATGGTTCAGTCTTCAGTCTACTGGTCATTTCACCCTACAGTATCTCTCTAGTGCTTTTCATGTGCCGGATACTACATAGATGCTGTTGAATCTTCAATTTCTCCTTTAACAT
This sequence comes from Tragelaphus eurycerus, assembly GCA_935064755.1. NCBI lineage: Eukaryota > Metazoa > Chordata > Mammalia > Artiodactyla > Bovidae > Tragelaphus > Tragelaphus eurycerus. The sequence goes on along the minus strand of CAKXYN010000070.1, from coordinate 14,093,207 downwards.
AACATTGTCCTTGTGGCTTTTGACTTTCAACCTAAATTTCCAGTTTGCATCTCTATGAGGATGTTTTGGGACCACCAAAAACCCAATATTTTCCAAAATAAACCATCCACCTTTCTTTCCTGGGCTTTCTTGGTGGCTCAGCAGTAAAGAATCCTCCTCCTGCCAATGCAGGAAATGTAGGCTTGATCTCTGGGTTGGGAAGATCCCCTGGAGAAGGAAATGGCAACCCATTCCAATATTCTTGCCTGGGAAATCCCATGGACAGAGAAGTCAGACAAGCTATGGTCTGTGAGGTGGCAAAGAGTCAGACACAACTTAGCAACTAAACAACAATACCCCCCTTTAATAAACCAATAAACCTCAGTTTTAGTTACTTGGATATGGGGAGCATAGAAATCAAGAAGTGAAGAGCCTGGTAACCCCTTTTGCCTCCTCCAATTTATGGTTATGTCTTTCCTACTATTTCCCGTACTCAACAACTTACAGTTGTGTCTGCCTAAGTGCCTACTGAGCATCTACTGTTTGTCAGGCTCTAAGAATCCAATAGTGAACAAAACAATCAAATTCCTTGCTCACAAGGAGCATATTGCAGTAGAGAAAGAGAGACAGTAGGCAAGTAAGCAAACGGTAACATTGGTAACATATTACAGATGGAAATAAATGTTACAAAGAAAAATAAAGACATCTAGGTACTCCTATTAACTGTATTACCAGACAGGGTCATATTGGAAAATATCAGCTTTGGCCTCTGAAACAGAACAGCTGAATCACACAGAAAACAAGATAGACCATTTCAACATAGTCATTCCTCAAAAAGCAGTTCTTGTCTCAAACATAAATGAGATAATAATGCTTGTGTTTTGAAACAGCTATGACTTAATACTACCCTCTTCCAATCCCTTCCACTGTATATCCCAAAAGGAGAGTGATTCTTGCACCCTTGAGTGTCAAGAAGGCAGAGAAAGAGACAGGAAAAGATAGAACAGAGTAGTTCGGTACTTCCATTTTGCATGCAGTTCCTTTGAATAAATAAGAATTACTATTAATACCTACTTTATTTTGCTTTCTTTATTATTTTTATTGGAGTATAATTATTTTACAATGTTGTGTTAGCTTCTGCTGTACAACAAAGTCAATCAGCTATATGTATACATACATAGCTTCCCTCTTGAAACTTCCTCCTTTCTAATGCACAGAAATTCATCATATTTCTGTCAGAGACTCTCACTTTACTTCAGCTGAATTTGACCACATATTTCCATGACACAAGGAACTTGGCCAGGGCCATGCATCAAATTGTGCTCTTCATACCCAAGGCCACTCACCATAAGTGAATAAAAACATTATGGAGCTCTCCAAGAATATAGTAAAATATAGTAAAAACATTGAGATAATAAAAATGACAAAGAGAAAATGGATATTAAACCTGTGTATAACTGCCAGTATAATAAAGAAAAGCTGGATAAATAGGACAAAGGTAGTAATCAAAGTTAAAATGGAAATAGAAACTCTAGAGCTGAAGACTGAGCTAAAACTACAATCAAGAATTTCTTATGTATCAGGTAAAATTCATGCAAAGATACTAATGCCTAGATCTACTTTTGCTAAAACAGTTCGATCTCAAGCATAAAGAAAAAGGAGAATATTTTCTCCTCCTTACACATATAGACCCTGAATGTTAAAGTTCTTCATTGACATTCTGGTCCAAAGTATAGGCTGTTTATATACAATCCTAGGAGGAATCATTTGATCTGGAAGTGATTCAGACAGGAGTGTATATGCACAACTCTTTGGTAGTAAAGATCATTAATACAATATATTAATATTAGAGCAAAAGATATGGGTTGATAAGGAACACTGCTTCCAGAAAAGCATGGTATAAATCAAAAGATGGGGAGGCTGACAAAACCTCAGTAGTGGGCCTTTTTCCCCTCTCTTGTACACAAGCAAACAATTTCTCTGAAACAAAATGGGGGGAAATGTCTAGAGAAATAAAGGAGAATAATAATCAGAAAATACTTGCAAACAGATAAAGTTAGAGTCTAACAGAAGAACATACAGCTCTTTTTCTATATTTCTCTTTACTTTTTCTTGAGAGGTCTTTATAAGCTATAGCACTATAGCTGTTCATTTCCCTGCCATTGCTTTTGGCAAGCTAAATTCTAGATAAATTCCTCCAGAGGATATGGTAGAACTGGATATTACCCATAATATCCAGATAATTACTACCTCTAAAAAAGTGGATTGCAAAAAATGACCACAATTAAGCCCTTAAGTGGATAATCATACACTTTGTCATATTTCCTCATCAAAAATAAACTATTTTTTTCATATACTTGCTTTTGTACTTTTTTCAAATCCTTCATATATGGGTCTATTTTCTGCCTTGAGATTTCTTTCTCCCTGAATCTGAACATCAATAGATTCTGACATATCCTCAAAAACACTGGTGCATCTTAGAGTCTAATCTTTGCTGCCTCTTGAATTTGATTCTGCACCCTGTGGGAACTGTATGTGAGATAAGGGAAGGTTTGGTCATAAACTGTCTAGACATGTGACCCAAACAATTTTCATAAATTATATCACTGCCATACACTTAAATAAAGCATCAATAGAAGGAAAATAAATTGATATATTTTTTAAATTTAGTTAAAGAGGTTGGCAATATGTAGTCAAGAACTTCCTTATAACATTTGCTTTTCCTTGAGAACAATAAATCATGACTTTTCTGTAACAGAGATTTCTAGCCTGGGGAAATTGGTAGAAGAGACTTTTCCCAGAGATGTACTCATCCATATAAAGTTGTCTCCTAAAGAAGTGGAGTGCAGGGAGAGAACAGCATGTAGATTAAAATGTTACAAAAGCAATTTCTTTCAGAGGGATCAAAACATTTCTGTGAAGTTGCTACATCTTCCTAAGAATACAATTGCTTAGTTTTTTTTTTTGTTTGTTTGTTTTTTTTAACTTTACAATATTGTATTGGTTTTGCCATACATCAAAATGAATCTGCCACAGGTATACATGTGTTCCCCATCCTGAACCCTCCTCCCTCCCCCATACCATCCCTCTGGGTCGTCCCAGTGCACCAGCCCCAGGCATCCTGTATCAGGCATCAAACCTGGACTGGCGACTCATTTCAAACATGATATTATACATATTTCAATGCCATTCTCCCAAATCATCCCACCCTCTCCCTCTCCCAGAATTCAAAAGACTGTTCTATACATCAGTGTCTCTTTTGCTGTCTCATATACAGGGTTATTGTTACCATCTTTCTAAATTCCATATATATGCGTTAGTATACTGTATTGGTGTTTTTCTTTCTGGCTTACTTCACTAGGCTCCAGTTTCACCCACCTCATTAGAACTGATTCAAAAAATGGGCCAAAGAACTAAATAGACATTTCTCCAAAGAAGACATACAGATGGCTAACAAACATGAAAAGATGCTCAACATCACTCATTATCAGAGAAATGCAAATCAAAACCACTATGAGGTACCATTTCACGCCAGTCAGAATGGCTGCGATACAAAAGTCTACAAGCAATAAATGCTAGAGACGGTGTGGAGAAAAGGGAACCCTCTTACACTATTGGTGGAAATGCAAACTAGTACAGCCACTATGGAGAATTGCTTAGTCTTAAATGCAGAAGCATAGAGGTACACATAAAGCATATAACACAGGAAATTGGGGAATGCAAAATAAACAAACATGTTAAGTCCGATTTGCAGGAAAGGTACGTTTTCCAGAACAAATCATATGATTTATTTCCCCTTTCATTTTCCTATAAATATGATTTCTCAAATATTTCAGATGTCTCTTCTCGTTTGGAGAATTCAACTTTCTTATTTAGAGGCAGTTTTACTGTAGTGAACTTTTAGGAGCCTGGACTCAACAATCATGGGTGTTTGTCCATCAGTTCAGTTCAGTTCAGGTCAGTCACTCAGTCATGTCCGACTCCCTACAACCCCATGAACCACAGCACACCAGGCCTCCCTGTCCATCACCAACTCCCGGAGTTCACCCAAACCCATGTCCATTGAATCGGTGATGCCATCCAATCATCTCATTCTCTGTCATCCCCTTCTCTTCCTACCTTCAATCTTTCCCAGCATCAGGGTCTTTTCAAATGAGCCAGCTCTTTCCATCAGGTGGCCAAAGTATTGGAGTTTCAGCTTCAACATCAGTCTTTCCAATGAACACCCAGGACTGATCTCTTTTAGGATGGACTGGTTGGATCTCCTTGCAGTCCAAGGGACTCTCAAGAGTCTTCTCCAACACCACAGTTCAAAAGTATCAATTCTTTGGCGCTCAGCTTTCTTTATAGTCCAACTCTCACATCCATACATGACTACTGGAAAAACCATAGCCTTGACTAGACGGACATTTGCTGGCAAAGTAATGTCTCTGCTTTTCAATATGCTGTCTAGGTTGGTCATAATTTTCCTTCCAAGGAGTAAGCATCTTTTAATTTCATGGCTAAAATCACCATCTGTCGTGATTTTGGAGCCCAGAAAGATAAAGTCAGTCACTGTTTCCACTGTTTCCCTATCTATTTGCCATGAAGTGATGGGACCGGATGCCATGATCTTAGTTTTCTGAATGTTGAGCTTTAAGCCAACTTTTTCACTCTCCTCTTTGACTTTCATCAAGAGACTGTTTAGTTCTTCTTCACTTTCTGCCATATGGATGGTGTCTTCTGCATATCCGAGGTTATTGATATTTCTCCCAGCAATCTTGATTCCAGCTTGTGTTTCCTCCAGCCCAGCATTTCTCATGATATACTCTGTGAAGACTAAATGGGAAATCTACACTTCTGCCTCCCTGACACATACACTAGTAATGTGCCCCCTCCCCCTCCCTGCTGGGATGCAGTCAGAAGGGTCCAGTGGAGAGACAAGATTTTAAATCACTCAATAGTAGTGAGGCTGGAGGAGGAAATGGCAACCCACTCCAATATTCTTGCCTGGAAAATACCATGGACAAAGGAGCCTCGAGGGCTATAGTCCAGAAGGGTCATAAAGAGTCTGACAAACCTTAGCAACTAAACAACAGTAATAAGATAACCTCCATTCTATTGCCAATAGAGACCACATGAACTCCTATCCTTATCAAGCAATAAGAAGACGAGTCCTATCCAACCGTCAACAAAATTTAAAGAACCTGGGTTTCTATAGCCACCTGACATTAGGAGGTGGTGCCCTTCTCTCTCTGCTGTTGAAGTGGTGTGAGAGAAACTCAGCTAAAATTAAAGGTTTAAATAAAATTCAGTCATAATACAAAAAAGTTCCAGGTTTCAATAAAAAAGGCTTATCATAATGAGAATGAGGATGACTTCAAACAAAATAAAAAGAAGTAATCAATCAGTGCTAATACTAAGATGACATTTTCTGACAAAGATTTTGAAGCATCCTCCAAAAAAGGTTTCAGTTAGAATTCCCTGGTGGTCCAGCAGTTAGGACTCAGTGCTTTCACTGCTGTGGCCTGAGTTCAATCCATGGTTGGAAAACTAAGCTCAAACTGTGTGTTGTTATTCAGTCACTAAGTCATGTCCCACTCTTTGCAATCCCATGGACTGCAACACACCAGACTGCCCTGTTCTTCACTATCTCCCAGAGTTTGCTCAAACTCATCTCCATTGAGTCAGTGATGCCACCCATCCATCTCATTCTCTGTCACCCACTTCTTCTCCTGCCCTCATCTGTAAGCCAAGATCACCACTAGAAAAAATGAAGAGAAAATGTAGGGTTACATAGCTTCCAAATCGCTATTGTAAACTGCCCCGAGCCAGTTTAGTCTTTATTCACTGTAAGATCCTTTCTGGTAAATATTCAAGCTACCCGTGATTACCAAGCATGTTATAAGGTCACATATTATAATGTAATCATGCAAGACATTCCAGACACGCAAACTTACAACCACATGCAAACATTTACTATCATGCTTGGAAAGACTCAGGGCAGTAGAAGAAGGGGACAACAGAGGATGAGATGGTTGGATGGCATCATCGACTCCATGAACATGAGTTTGGGCAAACTCCTGGAGTTAGTGAAGGACAGGGAGGCCTGATGTGCTGCAGTCCATGGAGTCATAAAGAGTCAGACACAACTCAGTAACTGAACAACAGCAAACACAAAAGCAAGCATGAGACCTCCTCATTTTCTGTCTGAGCAAACAATAGCAAGCATCTTTCATGAAAATTTCATGCCGAGGTAAATATGACAACATTTTGAGAGCAGGTTCAGCTATTCTTATACTTCAATCAGATACCAGAATTAAACAGAGGGACATACAACCCAATGAATTCTTCATTTATTTTAGATACCACTTCAAAAGCTACTGGGATACTAAGATTCTGATATCTAATCTCTGAAGGGCAAAGGTGCCTGTATAATGTTTCTCATAAACCATGCATTTGTTCATTACTCATTTCACCAAAGCAAAAATTATTTCTTACAGCTCTCATGCTAATTAACAAACTGCCTAGTGCAGTGATTCTCAAATTAAATGTTCGTAGAATCCACTGGGAGTCTTGTTAAAATGCAGCCTCTGATTCATTATGTCTGGGTTGAAGGCCTGAGATTGTACATTCTAACAAGCTCATAGGTGATGCCTGTGCTACTGGTCTCTGGACCACACTTTGAACAGCAAGAGGCTAGTTCAGATTTAGATTGAAGTACCTGCTTAAGCCTCCTCTGACATGTGAACTTCTGATTAGGATCTTTAAAATGCTCACTAATTACCTTTGAGATATGAATTTAAATAGGAAATATCAAGTATTTAACAATTATTTTGGTGGAAAGTTAATTTTACTACATATGTACATATCACACAGCTTATAATGATGTATTTTAAAATAAGGTACAGACAATATAATAGTCTACCCAAATGGAATGGGTACAAATAAAATGTCCATTTGGAAAAAATACAGAGAGAAAAAGAGATTTTAAAAAACAGAAGAGTGCTACTAATCAGTTTAAGATATTATATAAGCAGAGCTTACATGGTTCCCCTTTTTCATGGCAACCTGAGAATTTCCAATACAGAACACAATAATTAACCACCTGTTTTGTAGCCTAACTTTCTCAAATATAATACACTTAACACATTAGACTGTATCTTTTACCAGTGGGAAAGATAAGCTAGTTGGATGACATTTCATAATGAGACTTATTTATTAATAGGCTTGATCCAACCAGTCCATTCTGAAGGAGATCAATCCTGGAATTTCTTGAGAAGGAATGATGCTAAAGCTGAAACTCCAGTATTTTGGCCACCTCATGCGAAGAGTTGACTCATTGGAGAAGACTCTGATGCTGGGAGGAATTGAGGGCAGGAGGAGAAGGGGACGACAGAGGATGAGATGGCTGGATGGCATCACTGACTCGATGGATGCGAGTCTGAGTGACCTCCGGGAGCTGGTGATGGACAGGGAGGCCTGGCGTGCTGCGGTTCATGGGGTCGCAAAGAGTCGGACACGACTGAGCGACTGATCTGATCTGAATAGCAATGATCCTAGTCATTGGTACTGAAACCATGAATTGACAATATTAAGCATCCATCCATCAACATTAAGGATAATAGACTCCCTTGATACCAATGTGAATCGTTTATACTTTTTCCTTCTAATCAAATTTCATAAAGACTATCCCAGCCAATTGAAAATATATATGCTTGTATAATATAATCTGTTAAAATATTATAATTTGGGTCAGTGAGAAAATATGTTAAGATATATTTTCTGTCATTAGGCATCAGATCAGATCAGATCAGTCGCTCAGTCGTGTTCGACTCTTTGCGACCCCATGAACTGCAGCACGCCAGGCCTCCCTATCCATCACCAGCTCTCGGAGGTCACTCAGACTCACATTCATCGAGTCAGTGATGCCATCCAGCCATCTCATCCTCTGTCGTCCCCTTCTCCTCCTGCCCTCAATCCCTCCCAGCATCAGAGTCGTCTCCAATGAGTCAACTCTTCGCATGAGGTGGCCAAAATATTGGAGTTTCAGCTTTAGCATCATTCCTTCCAAAGAAATCCCAGGGCTGATCTCCTTCAGAATGGACCATGGAAAGACATAAAAAATATTATATATATATACATTCAAAATTTTCATTAAATGGTCTCAAATTAGCAATTTCCAAAGTATTCAAGGCTTTAATTGTGATTCCAAGCAATTCAGAAGCTTTACATTTTGAATATTTTTTATCAAATTACAGCAAGATCTTTTTTGATCTACACCCTAGAGTAATAAAAATAAAAGTAAAAATAAACAAATGGGACCTAATTAAACTTAAAAACTTTTGAACAGCAAAGGAGGCCATAACAAAAATGAAAAGACAACCCTTAGAATGGTAGGAAATATTTGCAAGTGAAGCAACTGACAAAGGATTAAGCTCTAAAATATGCAAACAGTTCATGCAGCTCAATATCATAAAAACAAATAACCTAATCAAAAACAGGCAGAATATCTAAGTAGATGTTTCTCTAAAAAAGATATAGATGACTAAAACACATGTGAAGAGATGCTCAGCATCACTGATTTTTAGAAAAAAGCAATCAAAATCACAATGAGATATCACCTCACACTACTCAGAACGACCATCATCAAAAAAGTCTGCAAACAATAAATGTTGGAGAAGATATGGAGAAAAGAAAACTCTCACACTGTTGGTGAGAATGTAAATTGGTGCAGCCACTATGAGAACAGTATGGAGGCTCCTTAAAAAACTAAAAATATATCTACCATGCATGTGTGTCTGTGTGTGCTAAGTTGCATCAGTTGTCTCCAACTCTTTGAGACCCCATGGACTGTAGCCCACCACACTCTGTCCATGGGATTCTCCAGACAATAATACTGGAGTGGGTTGGCATGCTCTCTTCCTAGGCATCTTCCTGACCCAGAGATTGAACCTACATCTCTTACATCTCTAGCATTGGCAGGTAACTTCTTTACCACTAAAGCCACCTGGAAAATCCATATGGAAAATCCATAACTATCTAGTCCATGCTGCTTCTGCTGCTAAGTTGCTTCAGTCATGTCCAACTCTGTGCGACTCCATGGACTGCAGCCCACCAGGCTTCTCCATCCATGGGATTCTCCAGGCAAGAACACTGGCGTGGGTTGCTGTTTCCTTCTCCAATGCATGAAAGTGAAAAGTGAAAGTGAAGTCGCTCAGTCGTCTCCGACTCTTAGCAACCCTATTGACTGTAGCCCACCAGGCCCCTCCTTCCCTGGGATTTTCCAGGCAACAGTACTGGAGTGGGGTGCCACTGCCTTCTCCATCTAGCCCATATATATGTATGTATGTGTATATATATATATATATATATATATATATAATAGATAAAAAATCCATTCAGTCATGTCCTACTCTTTGAAACTCCATGGACTATACTGTCCATGAAATTCTCTAGGCCAGAATACTGAAGTGGGTAGCTGTTCCCTTCTCCAGGGGATCTTCCCAGCCCAAGGATCAAATTCATGTTTCCTGCATTGTAGGGGGATTCTTTACCAGCTGAGCCACCAGGGAAGCCCAAAAATACTAGAGTGGGTAGCCTATACCTTCTCCAGTGGATCTTCCTGCCCCAGAAATTGAACCCAGGTCTCCTGCATTGCAGGTGGATTCTTTACCAGCTGAGATACAGAGCTAGTAATTCCATTCCTAGAATTTACTCAGAGAAAACGATGATTCCGAAAGACACATATACCCCAATGTTCATTGCAGCACTATTTGCAATAGCCAGGATGTGGAAGAAAGCTAACTGTCCATTAACAGAGGAATGGATAAAGAAGATGTGGTACATATACACAGTTCAATATTACTAGCCATATATACTACATATACAACCATATAAAGTTGGCCTAAAGCTCAACATTCAGAAAACGAAGATCATGGCATCTTGTCCCATTACTTCATGGCAAATAGATGGAGAAACAGTGGAAACAGTGTCAGACTTTATTTTTCTGGGCTCCAAAATCACTGCTGATGGTGACTGCAGCCATGAAATTAAAAGACGCTTACTCCTTGGAAGGAAAGTTATGACCAACCTAGATAGCATATTCAAAAGCAGAGACAGTACTTTGCCAACAAAGGTCCATCTAGTCAAGGCTATGGTTTTTCCTGTGGTCATGTATGGATGTGAGAGTTGGACTGTGAAGAAGGCTGAGCACTGAAGAATTGATGCTTTTGAACTGTGGTGTTGGAGAAGTCTCTTGAGAGTCCCATGGACTGCAAGGAGATCCAACCAGTCCATTCTGAAGGAGATCAGCCCTGGGTGTTCTTTGGAAGGAATGATGCTAAAGCTGAAACTCTAGTACTTTGGCCACCTCATGCGAAGAGTTGACTCATTGGAAAAGACTCTGATGCTGGGAGGGATTGGGGGCAGGAGGTGAAGGGGATGACAGAGGATGAGATGGCTGGATGGCATCACTGACTCGATGGATGTGAGTCTGAGCGACCTCCGGGAGTTCGTGATGGACAAGGAGGCCTGGTGTGCTGTGATTCATGGGGTTGCAAAGAGTTGGACACGACTGAGTGACTGAACTGAACTGAGTCATATATACAATGGAATATTATTAGACATAAAAGAGAATGAAATAATGCCCTTTACAGCAACATGACTGACCTAGATATTTTCACACTAAATGAAGTAAGTCAGACAGAGAAAGACTAATATCATATGATATCGCCTATAAGTGGAATTTAAAAAATGGGTAAAAATGAACTATCTACTACAAAACAGAAATAGAGCTATAGACATAGAAAGCAAACTTATGGTTAGCAAAGGGTAAGGGGAGGGAGCAATAAATGGGGAGATTGGAGTTGACATATGCACATTATCTTGTATGAAATAGATAAGGACCTACTATATAGCACCGGAGAAGGCACTGGCAGCCCATTCCAGTACTCTTCCCTGGAAAATCCCATTGACAGAAGAGCCTGGTAGGCTGCAGTCCAGAAGGTCGCTAAGACTCGGACATGACTGAGTGAATTCACTTTCACTTTTCACTTTCATGCATTGGAGAAGGAAATGACAACCCACTCCAGTGTTCTTGCCTGGAGAATCCCAGGGACTAGGGAGCCTGGCAGGCTGCCATCTATGGGGTCACACAGAGCCGCATCAGGTAGCCAAAGTATTGGAGTTTCAGCTTCAACATCAGTCCTTCCAATGAACACCCAGGACTGATTTCCTTTAGGATGGTTTGTTTGGATCTCCTTGCTGTCCAAGGGACTCTCAAGAGTCTTCTCCAACACCACAGTTCCAAAGCATCAATTCTTCAGTGCTCAGCTTTCTTTATAATCCAACTCTCACATCCATACATGACCACTGGAAAAATCATAGCCTTGACTAGATGAACCTTTGTTGACAAAGTAGTGTCTCTGCTTTTGAATATGCTGTCTAGGTTGGTCATAACTTTCTTTCCAAGGAATGAGTATCTTTTAATTTCATGGCTGCAGTCACCATCTGCAGTGATTTTGGAGCCCAGAAAGATAAAGTCAGCCACTGTTTCCACTGTGTCCCCATCTATTTGCCACGAAGTGATGCTAAAGCTGAAACTCCAGTATTTTGGCCACCTCATGCGAAGAGTTGACTCATTGGAGAAGACTCTGATGCTGGGAGGGATTGAGGGCAGGAGGAGAAGGGGACAACAGAGGATGAGATGGCTGGATGGCATCACTGACTCGATGGATGTGAGTCTGAGTGATCTCCGCGAGTTGGTGATGGACAGGGAGGCCTGGCGTGCTGCAGTTCATGGGGTCACAAAGAGTCGGACACGACTGAGCAACTGATCTGATCTGATCTGATCTGATGGAACCAGATGCCATGATCTTAGTTTTCTGAATGTTGAGCTTTAAGCCAACTTTTTCACTCTCCTCTTTCACTTTCATCAAGAGCTTCTTTAGTTCTTCTTCACTTTCTGCCATAAGGGCGGTTTCATCTGCATATCTGAGGTTACTGATATTTCTCCCAGCAATCTTGATCCAGCTTCCTCCAGCCCAGCATTTCTCATGATGTACTCTGCATAGAAGTTAAATAAGCAGGGTGACAATATACAGTCTTAATGTACTCCTTTTCCTATTTGGAACCAGTCTGTTGTTTCAGGTCCAGTTCTAATGGTTGCTTCCTGACCTGCATACAGGTTTCTCAAGAGGCAGGTCAGGTGGTTTGGTATTCCCATATCTTTCAGAATTTTCCATAGTTTACTGTGACGCACATAGTCAAAGGCTTTGGCATAGTCAATAAAACAGAAATAGATGTTTTTCTGGCACTCTCTTGCTTTTTTGATGATGCCCATGCTCAGTGCTGTAGATAAGCTCTGTTGGTACGTACTCATTATTGCCAACAAATGGGGCAGGAGAGCCTGAACACACCATCTTGGCTAATTTGCTCTCTCCCCACACCTGGAAAACAGAATTGACCTAAAAAAAGTTTCAAAGAGCAAAAGTGATAGTGATAAATGTGATTTTGAGAAAGCTAAGTCTGTGATAATATAGAAATTCAATTAGTGGAAAATCGACTGAAGACAGGCAGAGCAAGCATAAAGCAAATGCAATGGCTTGAACAGGACAATGTGAGGTTGACTCTAGTTGAGATTTAGATGGTCATATTGGCATGGCAATGGACGTGGAGTCTAGATACCAAGAAGCAGTCTTCACAGGTATGAGCACTTGGGTGTGAGGTTGAGGAACTCTTTGCATTTATATAGTGTACAATTTAGTTTTGATTGCTTGATTATGCCCTATGGTTTGATCTAAAGTATGATAATTCCAACTCATCTTTCCTTCTATCCTCCTTTTTGAACAAGTTGGGTTCTCTCAGTATTGGATTAGCAAGAAGTCAAAGGACAGATGAATCACTCTACTACAATTACTACTGTAGCCCACCTTGCATATTTGTCATGTATAACATCTGAATTGTCCTAGGACTCAAGTATCCACCTCTGTATCCTGCTAGAAAAGTTTTGAAGATGAAATATAGCTGTTGTTAGTCCCCTCCTGAATCATTTAAGATTTTATTTTGCTGTGTGTGATTGCAACCTAAGTTCTATTAATAAACCAAAGAAGGATTAATTTAAAAAAACCACAACAGAGCTTCATGGTTTCACAATTGCAGAGGGTCTCATTCATATTGTAGCACTTGGAATTGTGGTACAGTGGGCCCCACACACAGAAGCTACAACATGGATGGAATGCAATGTTGTCCAATTCCTCAGGTGCCATGTTGTGGTCCTGAGAGTCAGAGCTGACAAAATTGCTTGGGTTCCATCTTCCTGCTCTGTCATCTCTGACATGTGCAAGGTGAACTCCTGCAACTCCAGGGATTATGTTCATATTCAGGTCAGAAACAAAGCAAAGGAAATAGAAACTTTCTCCTCTAAAGTCTTTCACTTTGAGAGTAAAAGAGATGACCCATCCAGGAACATTTGCTTATTTATCTCAAAACGAGAAGTGATTTGCATTGCCTTCGATAGCTGCAAAGAAGTCTGTGAAAATCAGTATAAATTTGTGCAGAGAAAACCAGGATTCTGTTAGCAAAGAACAAGAGTATAAGAATATTAGCTAGGCAACAAGAGTCCACGGTACGCAGTAACTGAAATACCCAGTAATTAAGACACTATCTGAAGGTGAGTTGGGCCTGAAATATGTATCCCACATCCAATATAGAATGTTCTCTTTGATTTATCATCTATCATGTTATATATTTTATATAATTATCTCATTGTCTTTCTTTCTTACTTGCAAATAAGTTTGATGTGGATAGGAATTTCTGTCTCTTTTGTTATATTCTGTATTTTCCAATGCTTAACAGAACTGTGACTGGTACAAAGTGAAAGTGTTAATCACTCAAGTCATGTTGGACTCCTTGCAACCCCATGAATTGTAGCCCACCAGGCCCCTCTGTCCATGTGATTTCCCAGACAAGTATACTGGAGTGAGTTGCCGTTTCCTATTCCAGGGGATCTTCCCAACCCAGGGATCAAACTCGTGTCTGCTTTATTATAGGCAAATTGTTTACCATCTGAGTCATCAAGGTATGAAGTAGGTACTTAACATTTGTTACATGAGTAAATGAATATGCATCCCAGCCATGGACTCAAGGGATCTGAGCTCTCCCTGGGAACATGGTGGAAAGCACGGAAGAGAGTAGCTCAATATGTACTGCTGAGAGTTCATGTTTACACTCTTATAAAATTCTTTGGAACTTTAAAAATAAATGGTCAAAAAACTGATCCATAATTATGGCCTTATCTTTAGCAGCTGGAGAATAAAATGGCAACCCACTCCAGTGTTCTTGACTGGAGAGTTCCGTGGATGGAGGAGCCTGGTGGGCTGCAGTCCATGGGGTCACAAAGAGTCAGACACGACTGAGCAACCTCACTTTAGCAACTAGCACTAAAGGATTCTGTAGTTAAAAAAAAATAGTAGGTAGAACTAAAAATAATATAACTCATCCTGTAACCCATGTATGCAGGTCAGGAAGCAAGTTAGAACTGGTCATGGAACAACAGACTGGTTGCAAATAGGAAAAGGAGTACGTCAAGGCTGCATATTGTCACCATGTTTATTTAACTTATATTCAGAGTACATCATGAGAAATGCTGGACTGGAAGAAACACAAGTTGGAATCAAGATTGCTGGGAGAAATATCAATAACCTCAGATATGCAGATGACACCACCCTTATGGCAGAAAGTGAAGAGGAACTAAAAAGCCTCCTGATGAAAGTGAAAGTGGAGAGTGAAAAGGTTAGCTTAAAGCTCAACATTTAGAAAATGAAGATCATGGCATCTGGTCCCATCACTACATGGGAAATAGATGGAGAAACAGTGGAAACAGTGTAGAATTTATTTTTCTGGGCTCCAAAATCACTGCAGATGGTGACTGCAGCCATGAAATTAAAAGACGCTTACTCCTTGGAAGGAAAGTTATGACCAACCTAGATAGCATATTCAAAAGCATAGACATTACTTTACCAACAAAGGTTCGCCTAGTCAAGGCTATGGTCTTTCCTGTGGTCATGTATGGATGTGAGAGCTGGACTGTGAAGAAGGCTGAGTGCTGAAGAATTGATGCTTTTGAACTGTGGTGTTGGAGAAGACTCTTGAGAGTCCCTTGGACTGCAAGGAGATCCAACCAGTCCATTCTGAAGGAGATCAGCCCTGGGTGTTCTTTGGAAGGAATGATGCTAAAGCTGAAACTCCAGTACTTTGGCCACCTCATGCGAAGAGTTGACTCATTGGAGAAGACTCTGATGCTGTGAGGGATTGCGGGCAGGAGGTGAAGGGGACGACAGAGGATGAGATGGCTGGATGGCATCACCGACTCGATGGATGTGAGTCTGGGTGACCTCCGGGAGTTGGTGATGGACAGGGAGATGGCACCCCACTCCAGTACTCTTGCCTGGAAAATCCCACGGACAGAGAAGCCTGGTAGGCTGCAGTCCATGGCGTTGCTAAGAGTCAGACATGACTGAGCGACTTCACTTTTTCTTTTCACTTTCATGCATTGGAGAAGGAAATGGCAACCCACTCCAGTGTTCTTGCCTGGAGAATCCCAGGGATGGGGGAGCCTGATGGGCTGCCGTCTATGGGGTCACACAGAGTCGGACACGACTGAAGTGACTTAGCATAGCATAGCATAGCATAGGGAGGCCTGGCGTGCTGCAGTTCATGGGTTCGCAAAGAGTCGGACACGACTGAGCGACTGATCTTACTTATGTGCAGGGCCTGCACTTCTTTAGTCTGGCCTCAAGTGATTTCCTGATGAGCTTCTGTGGCTCCTTTAATCTGTCCTCAAGTGGTCTCTTAATGAACTTCAAGGTTATCAAACTGACCTTCTTTTTGGAATATTTTCTATTCTGGGGTTTTAGTTCTTTAGAAGAACTTAAAGACATTATGTGTGTCCCTTGAGGTGGAACCAGGACCCTGTCTCAAGACTACACTATTGTTTCTTGACTGCCCTTCCTTTTTTTCTCTGAATCTACTTCCTTCCCGGATTAGCAGCTGTTTGAATTTGCCCTTAGGCACTCAGGGAAGATCGTGGATCCTGGAGTCTGTTCCCTACAAAAAAGAAACAGGGAACACAGAAAGGCTTCTCTTCCCCAGAGCTGCACCAGGCCCTGCTTGGTTTCAACACTGGTTAGGGGACAGCGCAGCAGAAAGAGTCATCCTAAGAATATTTAGTCAGGAAACAGAAAGGCTTAAGTGATGCTGCCCAATTATGTTAGCCATAAGAGAGTTCTTCCAGCCTGCACAGAGAGTTTATTTCCCAGACCTGCTTTTCAAGTAGGGATTTAAGAAGTCTCTCCTGGGTGCAATTACTGGTGAATAAGCCTCAAGGCCAATATAGCAAAAGGAAACAGTGCAGCCTTTTTTTGAGGCATTCATTTGAAAATAATTTGATAGTAGGTGGGGGTTTGTTTTCTAATGTACTGGCTCTCCTATTATCCTCAGCTCAATTTATTATGCAGTCATCATAGTCCCCAGGATAGTTTTTCTGACAGGTCTGTGGCAGTCTTGGATAAATTCCAGTATCAATCATTCAAAATCACTTCTCTCAGTTGCTATGGATTTAGATCCGCTAAAGAGTTACATTTCCATCTTATTGATTTGTATAAAATTATTTCAATCACATAGGAAAATGTTTTCTCCAAAATCTTCCTTGGCTGAGTTGAATATTCATACAATATGCAAAGAGCAAAAGGTGAACTTCAAACACATTGGTAACAGGTTGCTTTACAAGTAACTAGTCAAGCAGGAAGAATTTCTGGGTTCACTCAGGAGTTCAGTTCAGTTCAGTTCAGTCGCTGAGTCATGTCCGACTCTTTGCGACTGGAGTGGTCCAGAGCTAATCATTTCAGCATTCCAGATACAGCAGCCTTCCTTCTACTATCTCTTACCCATGACACATCCTGATGATTTCATAGCTCAGAAAGCCTTGAAAGGAGAATCCTGCCTCATCACTGCCAAATTTTGTTTATGCCCCTACTTCTAAGGTAATTGACATTTATTCACAAGATCAGGCATTGATTATGAAAATCAGGAAAAATACAATTCTGGCCATTACCTGAATCATACTAGACAAATTTAGAGATAATAACTTGCACCAACTATACTCCAATAATTTCTAAAAATGAAAAAGCATAACTTTTAGGATTGGTGAGATCAAATCAAGTAGGACTTTGGGTTTTAGGCAGTCATCCTCTTGTTTGAAGTTTTATAGATTATTATGAAGATTATGGGCTTCCCTGGTAGGTCAGTTGTAAAGAATCTGCCTGCAGTGCAGGAGACCCTGGTTCAATCCCTGGTTAGGAAGATACCTTAGAGGAGGGCATGGCAACCCACTCCAATATTCTTGCCTGGAGAATTCCATGGACAGAGGAGCCTGGCAGACTACAGTCCTAGGGTTACACAGAGTCAGACAGGACTGAAGCGGCTAAGCTGCAGCAGCAGCATGGAGATATGCCTTGAATATTATTCAAGACTTGGACTCTCATCTGAATAAAAGGAGTGACAATTGGGCAAGCAGCACACTCTCAATGTACCAAGTGTAATGTGATAAAGTTACAGAAAATAAAGATATTTGAATATCTCAATTTGAATATCCCAATTTTTGTGAATAGGACAGTGTATTGGATGTCTGCGTTATTCAACCTAGATTCAGTCCAGGCCTGCTTGGGCCACAAAGCAAGCCTTAGTAAATTTAAGAAAACTGAAATCACAACAAGCATCTTTTCCAACCACAATGCTATGAAATTAGAAGTCAACTGTAAAAAAATTACAAAAAGCACAAAAATGTGAAGACTAAATAATGTGCTACTAAGCAACGAATGGATCTGTGAAGACATAAAAGAAGAAATTGCTTTAAAAATTCCTGGAGAATAATTTAAATGAAAACATGATGATACAAAAGCTATAGGGTGCAGCAGAAGCAGAAAAAGGCTGTACTAAGAGGACAGTTATAGTGATACAAGTTTACCTCAAGAAATAAGAAAAATATCAAATAAACAAGTCAAGCTTATACCCATAGTAACTAGAGAAAGAAGAACAAACACAGCTCAAAGTTATTTCTCCTAACTTTCTGCTCTACTGTCAGAGCAAAAATAAATAAAATAGAGATTAAAAAAAGATGAAAGAAATTAAAATCTGGTTCTTTGAAAAAATAAACCTGATAAACCTTTAGCCAGGCAGATTAATCAGGAAAAAAAAAAAAGAGAGGGAGAGAGAGAGAGGACTCAAATCAATAAAATTAGAGATGAAAAAGGAGAAGTTACAACTCACATCAATAAAATGGACAGCCTAGAAGAAACAGAAAAATTCTTAGAAAGGTACAATCTTTCAAGATTGAACCAGGAAGAAACATGAACATTACAAGACTGCTTGTGGAACAACTCTATGGCTTTGAAATAACCATCCATCTAAGGCTATGCCAGAAGGGTACATGTTCTGAAATTTTTGTCACAAAAAGTGTCAGTGTTAAGTCACCCAGACTTTCTCATGTTCTCATTCTTCTAGGACTAAGCAAAGGGAAATGCAATAAAAAGGAATTTTGAACACTGCTGGCCCTTTCAGTTAAAATAGGGAACATTACTAAAAAAGTATTAAATCCTGGTGAATACAAGATTCCCATGCATCAAACCAGTTCCTGTGCTTTCCTATAAAGGGAGGAGGTAAACATCATTGGCCAAAACTAGGTCCAAAATGTCTGCTGGCTTCCTAAGACCACTACTTAAGCAAGATAATCTCCATAAATTTTTAAGGACTGTTGACATTTCCATTAAAAAGTTCTCACAGAAAACAGCTAGATTCCCAAAGTTCCCTAGAGATATTCAAAGGATCCTGTCACTACATCATTAAGTTCAGTTCAGTTCAGTTGCTCAGTTGTGTCCGACTCTTTGTGACCCCATGAACTGCAGTATGCCAGGCCTCCCTGTCCATCACCAATTCCCGGAGTCCACCCACACCCATGTCCACTGAGTCGGTGATGCCATCCATCCCCTGTCATCCCCTTCTCCTCCTGCCCTCAATCTTTCCCAGCATCAGGGTCTTTTCAAATGAGTCAGCTCTTCGCATCAGGCGGCCAAAGTATTGGAGCTTCAGCATCAGTCCTTCCAATGAATATTCAGGAATGATTTCCTTTAGGATGGATTTGTTGGATCTCCTTGCAGTCCAAGGAACTCTCAAGAGTCTTCTCCAACATCAAAGTTCAAAAGGATCAATTTTTCAGCACTCAGCTTTCTTATGTGAGAGTAGTCCAACTCTCACATCCATACATGACGACTGGAAAAACCATAGCCTTGAATAGATGGACCTTTGTTGACAAACTAATGTCTCTGCTTTTCAATAAGCTGTCTAGGTTGGTCATAACTTTCCTTCCAAGGAGTAAGCGTCTTTTAATTTCATGGCTTCAATCACCATCTGCAGTGATTTTAGAGCCCCCCAAAATAAAGTCTGACACTGTTTCCACTGTTTCCCCATCTATTTGCCATGAAGTGTTGGGACCAGATGCCATGATCTTCGTTTTCTGAATGTTGAGCTTTAAAACTTTTTCACTCACCTCTTTCACTGTAATGAAGAGGCTGTTTTGTCCTTCTTCACTTTCTGCCATAAGGGTGGTGTCATCTGCATATCTGAACTCATTGATATTTCTCCCAGCAATCTTGATTCCAGCTTGTGTTTCTTCCAGCCCAGCGTTTCTCATGATGTACTCTGCATATAACTTAAATAAACAGAGTGACAATATACAGCCTTGACATACTCCTTTTCCTATTTGCAACCAGTCAGTTGTTCCATGTCCAGTTCTAACTGTTGGTCCTGACTTGCATACAGGTTTCTCAAGAGGTAGGTCAGGTCGTCTGGTATTCCCATTTCTTTTAGAATTTTCCACAGTTTATTGTGATCCACACAGTCAAAGGCTTTGGCATAGTCAATAAAGCAGAAATAGATGTTTTTCTGGAACTCTTTTGCTTTTTCGATGATCCAGCAGATGTTGGCAATTTGATCTCTTGTTCCTCTGTTTTTTCTAAAACCAACTTGAACATCTGGAAGTTCACGGTTCACGTATTGCTAAAGCCTGGCTTGGAGAATTGTAAACATTACTAGCGTGTGAGATCAATGCAATTGTGCAGTAATTTGAACATTCTTTGGTATTGCCTTTCTTTGGGATTGGAATAAAAAGTGACATTTTCCAGTCCTGTGGCCACTGCTGAGTTTTCCAAATTTGCTAGCGTATGGAGTGCAGCACTTTCACAGCATCATGTTTCAGGATTTGAAATAGCTCAACTGGAATTCCATCCCCTCCACTAGCTTTGTTCATAGTGATACCTCCTAAGGCCCATTTGACTTCACATTCCAGGATGTCTGGGTCCTGGTCAGTGATCACACCATCATGATTTATCTGAGTCGTGCAGATCTTTTTTGTACGGTTTTCTGTGTATTCTTGCCACCTCTTCTTAATATCTTCTGCTTCTGTTAGGTCCCTACCATTTCTGTTCTTTATTGAGCCCGTCTTTGCATCAAATGTTCCCTTGGTATCTCTAATTTTCTTGAAGAGATTTCTAGTCTTTTCCATTCTGTGTCACTACATATCTTTACCTATTTCAACTCCAACATCCAACCAAAAAGGGACCTGAGTTGAGATGGCTTATACATGGTGCACATACATCATTCCTCTCTTATATTCACAACCAGCATTGCTACTCAATAGAACACACCCACTCTCAGAGCCCTTCTTAAAATAGTACTCTGTCTTTTTTTCCATCTCCTGAGACTCCAGAACAAAGAAAGTTCTGAGGGAGCAATTCACTCAGTACATTATCTTCCATTCTGTCTGTGGCTGTCTAGACTACTTTGGGAATCCTCCTGACTCTTCTTAAGAACAGTGGCTGTAAGAATGAATGCAATTTCTAAATGAAGCCTCGCAAATTTCCCACAAGTAGAGTAGGCTCTTGTCAGTATCAATTTCATATTTTACCAAGCAGTATGTGATTAGCTGCCACTCTCCTTCTGCTGAGGATCAAAGAAATCAGAGTAGTGGAGGTGAAGTGTTTTATTTATTGGGAGAAAGTGCTAAGAAATCAGGTGAAGTAAAATCTTACTTATGGGCGAGAGCCTTGGGCACTCTGATGCTCACTGTCTCTGACAACTCACTCATCCTCATCTCTCATATCCACCTCAGTAGAGTTTTTATTCCTGCCTCTAAAATGGCTCTTGAATCCATCCCTCCTTTGTGCATTGACTAATAAGCCCTCTAAGAGACTGTATCAAGGTCGTATTTGGTTACTCTTGGCTCCAATTTATATCATCCTTTGCTGCCAAGTCAACCATCTTGAAGCACACTCAAAACCTTTGAAGTATGTCACCTTTTAATTTGTATGCAAACTCCTAAACCTAGCACACAAGTTCTTCTAAATTCTGGCCATTACCTCTCAGCTCTATCTCATGTTCTCATTCTAGTTCTTATCCAAAGTTATTTACTGCCCCTGTGCATGTTGTGCCCTTGGGACTTTCCCTTTGCTATTTCCTTTCTTGAAATTGCTCCCTTCTTTCTTCCTTTCTAGCACTCAAATACTATGCCTGGACATAGATCAAACTCTGGCTTGACCATGAAGTCTTCCCTGATCCTCTGACCTGAAGAAGACTGCTCACTCCTTCCCCTTTTCTCTCTTAGCAAATTGACTGCCTTGTTTCATCTAGCCCTGAATCACACTCTCCTTTACTTTATCTTTCACTAGATTGTGAACTAAGAGACTATAAAATTATTATCTAGTACAACTTAAGATCTATTCTTGCATGAATACAATCCTGGCACCTGATACAAATACAATAAATATTGCATGATTCAATCTGCTGCTCTGGCTCTCCTATTTTATTACCTGGGTGTTTATTTAAGGAGGCTTTATGGTGTGTTGGTGAAGAATTCAGCCTTTGGGAGCCAAACTATCTGGATTTGAGTCTAGGCTCTGTCCCCTAATATCTGTGCAATCTTGGGCAAGTTACTTCATGGGGATAATAAAGACCTCACATGCTCATTGGGGCATTTGGATTGATGTGTGTGCACTGCCGTGTGTGAAACAGATAGCTAGTAAGAACATACTGTATAGAGCAGCAAGCTCAGCCTGGTGCTCTATGGTGACCCAGATGGATAGGATTGAAGGAGTGGGAGGAAGGTCCAAGAGGGATATATATCTGATTCACTTCATTGTACAGCCTGGTGGCTCAGATGGTAAAGAATCTGCCTGGAATGCAGGAGACCCAGGTTCAATCTCTCAGTCAGGAAGATCCCATGAAGAAAGTAATGGCTACCCTCTCCAGTATTCATGCCTGGAGAAATCTATAGACAGAGAAGCCTGGCAGGCTGCAGTCTATGGGTCACAAAGAGCCAGACATAACTGAGCAACTAACACACACACACACACATACCCAGAAAAAAAAAAAATGTATATATATATATATATATATATATATATAATTCTTCATCAGTTTCTTCATAGTTGTTGTTCAGTCACTCAATCATGTCTGACTCTTTGCAACCCCGTGGACTGCAGCACACCAGGCTTCATACAATTTTTCATATATATAGTTCTTACTCATTCTCAGCCAGTATGAGTAAAGCATTTAGAACAGTGCCTGGTACACAGTAAACATTCAATAAAGGTTGGCTGGTTCACTTAGCTAAATTCTCCCTCAAGCCTGTGATCCCTGAATAACAAAGGGCAGGGTGGTATGATGTGCAGAGCTTTTGTTCAGAATGAATACTGGAGGGAAAGGGTCTCCAGCAGAAAGGGTCAGGCCCAAATTCTGTAGTCCAGGAAAACAGTGAGCCAAGTTGAGGGATACCACTAAGACAAGAGGAATTAGACAGCTCCTGAGCCCTGGATGGGCAGAAACCAGAGACGGTGTCAGAGTCCGCAAGGGCAGCTCCATGAACTGTATGGAAACTGGGTAGTCCCAGGGCAGAGGTGGATTGTTGTCTGCCTCATGTTTGCTTTCCTTCCAGGAGCTGACAGACCTGAAAACTCAGGGGAAAAAGTACAGCTAGAGGAACCAAAGACCTCCATTTGGGCCCAGATCTGTGGAGGTAAAAACACAGATCCACCCCATCTCAAGCGGACATAATTAGAGTATATGCAGCTCACACATCCGCTGGTCTAATATAGATCAATGGTCATCTCGATCTACATTAGGTCAATTCCTTTTTTTAACTTCCAAAATTATAGGTCATCACTCTAGACAAGGTATGAGCTGCAAGGAATGTAATACAAAATGGCAATCCACTTCCTTTAGTGCCAAACTCATTTTCTCCTCATAAAACATTCAAATAATTTAAAATTATTACTTTATGCCTGAGTCATAATATTGTTAAAGCTTATAAAAATCATTTCAGTGTAATTCCCCTGACTCAACTTTATTAAATATTCTTCCTCAGAAGTTGTACATAATTTAACCAGAAAAGGTCTTTTTTTTTTAAAACCAACTGAAGTAATCAGAAAATAGATGAAGTAAGGAAAATAAAATAACTGCTAGGTGAATGCTAGGTTTGGAGTTGGGAGTTATGAGCTTCTCTCACTCACTTCTTTCCATGAGCATATATAAAAAGACCACTTGAATATCACTCAGCCACAAAAAGGAATGCCTTTTAGTCCATTCTAAGTACATGCATGAACCTAGAGCCTATTATACAGAGTGAGGTGATTCAGAAAGGGAAAATTTAAATATCATGTGTCAATGCATGTATGTGGAATCTAGAAAGATGGTGTTGTGCTGTGCTTAGTTGCTCAGTCATGTCTGACTCTTTGTGACTCCTGGACTGTAACCCTCCAGGCTCCTCTGTCCATGGGGATTCTCCAGGCAAGAATACTGGCATGGGTTGCCATGCCCTCTTCCAAAGGATCATCCCAATCCAGGGATCAAACCCAGGTCTCCTGCATTGCAGGTGGATTCTTTACCATCTGAGCCACCACAGAAGCCCATAAATACTGGAGTGGGCAGCCTATCTCTTCTTCAGGGGATCTTCATGACCTGGGAATTCGACTGAGGCTCCTGTATTGAAGGCAGATTCTTTTCCAGCTGAGCTACCAGGGGAGCCCAGAAAGATGGTACTGAGGAACATATTTGCAGGGCAGCAGTGGTGACGCAGACATAGAGGACAGACTTGTGGACACCTGGGGAAAGGAGAGGGTGGGACAAATTGAGAGAGTAGCACTGAAACATATACATTACCCTATGTGAACTAGACAGTCAGTAGAAATTTGCTATATGATGCAGGGAGCTCAAACCTGGTACACTGTGGCAACCTAGAGAGATGGGATAGCATGGAAGGTGGGAGGGAAGTTCAAGGCAGGGAGACATATGTATACCTATGGCTGATTCACGTTGATGTATGGCAGAAACCAACACAATATTGCAAAGCAATTATCCTCAAATTAAAAATAAATATATTTTTTTAAAGGATCACTTGATCTGGCCCTTTGTCCCCTAGGCATCCCTGCCAACTGTCACAGGCTGAGCTATATACAGCTAAATAAAATTATTATTTTCTTTAACTCTTTCTCATCACCAACCCTGGTCAACTAATCTGTAATGAGTAAAAGTCATGCTGAAGGCAACTCAAGCATAACATATCAAAGCAAAAACATTCTGGCTTTCTTCAGGCAATTTATCTCTCAAAGGAGCTGCTTCGGGTGCTGACTGGCTCAGTGAGGTATGAAGCAGCAAGGAACCCATACCCCCAACCACTGGTCATACCAACAAAGATGAGTGAGAACCTGAGTTGAAAGAATCCCATGAGAACATGGAGCCAGCAGGAGCTGGACCAGAACTGCAGGAGTTGCAGGAGGCACAGGGGCAGGGCATGGGTGATCATTTTTTTTGAGAATAAAGTCTATAAACCTCTCAAGATTCTCAAAAAATACTGACTTGAAAAGGATTAAATCATCATCCCAGAGATCAAAGAGACATCTTCCCAGAGCATGTCATAAAGTAGTGTTTTAATGATTTAAAGTGAGCCGATAAGAAGCCCATGCTGCAGTCCATGGGGCTGCAAAGAGTTGGACACAATAAGTGACTGAATAACAACAACAAGATTGAGAAATATCAATAACCTCATATATGCAGAAGACACCACTGTAACGGCAGAAAGTGAAGAGGAACTAAAGAGTCTCTTAATGAAGATGAAAGAGGAGAGTGAAAAATTTGGCTTAAAACTCAATATTCAAAAAACTAAGGTCATGGCAACTGGTTCCGTCACTTCATGGCAAACAGGTGGGGGAGAAATGGAAACGGTGACAGACTTTATTTTGGGGGGCTCTAAAATCACTGCAGACAGTGATTGCAGCCGTGAAATTAAAAGACACACACTCCTTGGAAGAAAAGCTATGACCAACCTAGACAGCATATTAAAAAGCAGAGACATCACTTTGCTGCCAAAGTCTGTATCGTCAAAGCTATGGTTTTTCCAGTAGTCGTGTATGTATGTGAGTCAGACCATAAAGAATGAAGAGTGCCAAAGAATTGATGCTTTTGAACTGTGGTGCTGGAGAACACTCTTGAGAGTCCCTTAGATTGCAAGAAGATCAATCCTAAAGTAAATCAACTCTGAATAATCATATGAAGGACTGATGCTGAAGCTGAAGCTCCAATACTTTGGCTACCTGATACAAAGAGCTGACTTATTAGAAAAGACTTTGATGCTGAGAAAGATTGAAAGTAGGAGAAGAAGGGGACAACAGAGGATGTGATGGTTGAATGGCATCACTGATTCAATGGACATGAATTTGATCAGACTCAAGGAGATGATGAAGGACAGGGAAGCTTGACATGGTGCAGTCCATGGGGTCGCGAATAGTTGGACATGACTGAAAGACTGAACAACATCAACAACAACAACATAGGAAGCTCCAGACTGAGTGACTGGTTTACCTTGCAAGAGGTGGACACCACTGGGCATGAGAGTATTAAGCCACTAAATAATTCCATAAGACAAAGAGTATGGAGTTAACACTGTACAGGACAGTCCAAAAAAGAGAAATTGCCATTCTTGGTGATGTGTAAGAACAGTGAGAAACTATAGACCTTTGCCAAAAAGGCTACACACGTTCTACCTGAAGTGCCTTTACTGAGTGATATACTATGGTTATTTGCCTAGTTGAGTGATTTAGTTTGTAACATAGTGAAAACTACATTTTTAACCATGGAACAACAGCATCTCACCCAATAGTGAAGATACAAAAAAAAAAAAGAAAAGAAAACCCTGGAGGCATCACAGTACAACACTGTAAAGTAGATGATGACTTTAGTGCCTAAAATGACAGGCTCCAGTCCCATAAATATTAATATATGAAATTGTTTTGAGGATAAACATGTAGCTCTGAAATGAATTTCATAACACTGAGCATGGAACTCAATTTCATTTCCCTGGAAGAGATGGTTGCCAGGAATGGAGTCCTTGAAACACTTCCCCCCTCAAATAGGTAATCCCAGACTGATGCTTTATGAATAGGAAGCTGATCTTGAAGGGCACTTTCTGAGCAGTAGAAGAAATAGAACACTCTAGAAAGGTTCTGAATCCAGCTCCAGCTCTGCAACTTATTTCTGTGGGCAGACATTGACATTCAGACTCGAAACAGAGGCGATTGGAAGGGAGAGATGTTTAAGGAGTACGAGCAGAGCACAGAATGAGTAAGACTCTCTACAGAAGCATCGAACTGTGTGCTATTACAAACAGTGCCATTTTTTTAAATGAAAAAGAAATGACTAATCAGTTCCCTGTTCAGTTACTCCTGAACAAGGGGTTTGATATAGCTGTCACATTTGACATTGGAAACTATGACTCTATGAACCACCACTAAACCAAGGCAGAAACTTCAATCTTCTAAAAACTATTAGCTTGAACAGAGAAGCAGTTGTTGACTGGCTACATGATTAATCATGTGGATCTCTTTACATTGGATGCTCATTGTTTTCATCCTGAATGGAAAGTGCTAGTGTTTTAGATTCTTGGATGACTGACTTTGGTTTACAAGGTTTTAGGGAAGCTATTCTCAACCTAGATTAGTTTTAATTGATTAAAATAGTTGGATTCTCCTCAGAGGGCTATTGGAAATGAAAAATATTTACTGGATTCATTTTAGAACATGTTAGCAATAAGTAATGTACATGTCATGGACGAAACCATAATGTCATCAATTTTATTTTAGCATAGTGTTCATTAAAATATATCACAATAAAAACTGAATTGTCTTTAAAGGTACCCATATATATGGAAGCCTATACTCTTCTACCATACTTTTTTTTTTCTTTTGGTTGCACCACACAGAATGTAGGATCTTAGTTCCCTAACCAGGGACAGAATTCTCACCTCCTGAATTGAAAGCGCAGGGTCTTAACCACTGGACCACCGGGGAAATCCTTGTACTTCTTTTTAAAATTTGTTGTTAGAACAGAAAAAGTCAATGTAACACTATTCAATTAAATCTGATCTTTTAAGGATCCAAAACAATTTAAAACTTAGAATAAAACAACAAGAAGAGACCTAAAGAAAGCAGAATACTGCAATATACATTCATCATGTGCTGTCCATGTAAGTATGTGGAGTGTGCTGTCCACATTCAGGTATTTTGTAAGTAGTGTTAATTTTATCTTATGTTCAGTAATTTTTGAGTCCTACAAGCATTATAATTTTTACCTATGTTTAAATGCCTGACCAAATATTTTCAATAATCAAAGAATTTTCTTTTGCTGTTTCTTTACAGTGTGACTCAAAACAGTCTAACGCACGCATGCTAAGTCGCTTCAGTCGTGTCCGACACTGTGTGACCCTATGGACAGCAGCCCATCAGGCTCCACCATCTGCAGGATTCTCTAGGCAAAAATACTGGAGTGGGTTGCCAGTTCCTTCTCCATAATGATATATTAGTAAATAAAAGTAAAAAGTCGCTCAGTCGTGCCCGACTCTTTGCGACCCCATGGCCTATAGCCTACCAGGCTCCTCAGTCCATGGAATTTTCTAGGCAAGAGCACTGGAGTGGGTTGCCATTTCCTTCTCCAAGACAGTCTAAAGGATTTTTATAAGGCAAAACTACCTATGGAAGTAATGCACATAGCAGTGTTAGTCAGTTCATGCATATGCAATGTGAACACATACATATCCAGCCTTAGTTACATGCTTGTACTATTTGTAGGATACAATTTGCAATCCAGTTAAATGTCAATTTGATAAAATGATATCAAACAAGCACTGTAGGGGAAAGAGAAATAGAGGAAACATAAAGGCTCTTTTTAAAAAATATTTTATTTATATTTATTTATTTTTGGCTGTGCTGGTCTTCATTCCTGCACAGGCTTTTCTCTAGTCGTAGAGAGCAGGAGCTACTCTCTAGTTGCAGTGTGCAGGCTTCTTATTGTGGGGGTTTCTCTTGTGGCAGAGCACAGCTCTAGGGTGCTTGGGCTTCAATAGTTGTGGCACATGGACTCAACAGTCGCAGCTCCCGGGCTCTAGAGCACAAGCTCAGTAGTTGGGACTCATGGGCTTAGTTGCCCTGCAGCATGTGGGATATTCCTGGATTAGGGATTGAGCCTGTGTCTCCTGCATTGGCAGGTGGATCCTTTACCACTGAGCCACCAGGGACACCTTAGATAGAGGCTCTTAATTGCATGGTTCAGAAGATACACCTGCCTACCACTTCTGTTCACAGTCTGTTGGCCAAACTAGTCACATGGTTCCAACCTATTTTTTGAAAATTGAATTATGTATAAAATATTTGAACCATTTGTTTCATGTATAAGAATGATCTTAATTTATTATACAAGCCTACTGATTTTGTATTTCAGTGTGAATTTTTCCTTTTCACAAGTACAAAACTGTTTTGAAAGTAAGTTTGATTTTTTTGTAAGATAATTTGTTTGAAGATTCAATTTCCCTGTTATATAATCATAAGCTTTTCCCTTACATTTGTACACATAAATAAGTTATCTTTCTTTTGGTTGGTGAAGAAGGTTAAGGATTCATTAAGTTAAAAAGATGTGCTGGAATATAGTTGCCTTGTCCAGCAACTGAAACAAAATAAAAAATTAAAGTAATTTTTTAAAAAGCTGTTTCACATGATGTAGAGAATAGACTTGTGGTTGTCAAGGGAAGAGGGCTGGAGGAGACATAGACTGAGAGTTTGAGATTAGTAGATGCAAACTATTATGTACAGAATAGGTAAACAACAAAGTCTTACTATATAGGGAAGCATATCCAAGTTCAGTTCAGTAGCTCAGTCGAGTCGACCTCTTTGCAATCCTATGGACTGCAGCACTCCATGCTTCCCTGTCCATCACCAACTCCCAAACCTTGCTCAAACTCATGTCCATCAAGTTGGTGATGCCATCCAACCATCTGATCCTCTGTCATCCCCTTCTCCTTCTGCCATCAATCTTTCCCAGTATCAGGATCTTTTCCAATGAGTCAGTTCTTTGCATGAGATGGCCAAAGAAATGGAGTTTCAGCTTCAGCATCAGTCCTCCCAATGAATATTCAGGTTTGATTTCCTTTAGGGTGGACTTGTTGGATCTCCTTGCAGTCCAAGGGACTCTCAAGAGTCTTCTCCAGCACCACAGTTCAAAAGCATCAATTCTTCAGCACTCAGCTTTCTTTATAGTCCAACTCTCAAATCCATACATGACTATTGGGAAAACCATAGTTTTGACTAGACAGACATTTGTTGGCAAAGTAATGTCTCTGCTTTTTAATATGCTGTCTAGGTTGGTCATAACTTTCCTTCCAAGGAGTAAGTGTCTTTTAATTGCATGGCTGCAGTTACCATCTGCAGTGATTTTAGAGCCCAAGAAAATAAAATCTGTCACTGTTTCCCCATCTATTTGCCATGAAGTGATGGGACCAGATGCCATGATTGTAGTTTTTTGAATGTTGAGTTTGAAGCCAACTTTTTCACTCTCTTCTTTCACTTTCATCATAGACTCTTTAGTTCCTTTTACTTTCTGCTGTAAGGGTGGTATCATCTGCATATCTGAGGTTATTGATACTTCTCCTGGCAATCTTGGTCCCAGCTTGTGCTTCATCCAGCCCGGCATTTCTCATGATGTACTCTGCATATAAGTTAAATAAGCAGAATGACAATATACAATATAGTGCCTTGCCGCCTTCCCTTTATAAAATTTCCTTTCTAAAACTGTACTCTTTTCCCATTTTGGAACCATTCTGTTTTTCCATGTTTGGTTCTAACTGTTGCTTCTTGACCTACATATAGATTTCTCAGGAGGGAGATAAGGTTGGTCTGGTATTCCCATCTCTTGAAGAATTCTCCACATATCCAAACTCCTGTGATAAATCATAATGCAAAGGAATATGAGGAAATATATATATATGGAATGGGGTCGTGGAGATTCGGACACGACTGAGCGACTGATCTGAGATAGATATATATATATATATATATGTACGTGTAGATTTTTTGAATATGCTATCTAGGTTGGTCATAACTTTCCTTCCAAGGAGCAAGCGTCTTTTAATTTCATGGCTGCAGTCACCATCTGCAGTGATTTTGGAGCCCAGAAAAACAAAGTCTGACACTGTTTCCACTGTTTCCCCATCTGTTTCCCATGCAGTGATGGGACCAGATGCCATGATCTTCGTTTTCTGAATGTTGAGCTTTAAGCCAACCTTTTCACTCTCCACTTTCACTTTCATCAAGAGGCTTTTTAGCCCCTCTTCACTTTCTGCCATAAGAGTGGTGTCATCTGCATATCTGAGGTTATTGATATTTCTCCCAGCAATCTTGATTCCAACTTGTGTTTCTTCCAGTCCAGCATTTCTCATGATGTACTCTGCATATAAGTTAAATAAACATGGTGACAATATGCAGCCTTGACGTACTCCTTTTCCTATTTGGAACCAGTCTGTTGATCCATGACCAGTTCTAACTGTTGCTTCCTGACCTGCATACAGATTTTTTTAAGAGGCAGATCAGGTGGTCTGGTATTCCCATCTCTTTCAGAGTTTTCCACAGTTTATTGTGATCCACACAGTCAAAGGCTTTGGCATAGTCAATAAAGCAGAAATAGATGTTTTTCTGGAACTCTCTTGCTTTTTCCATGATCCAGCGGATGTTGGCAATTTGATCTCTGGTTCCTCTGCCTTTTCTAAAACCAGCTTGAACATCAGGAAGTTCACGGTTCACATATTGCTGAAGCCTGGCTTGGAGAATTTTGAGCATTACTTTACTAGCGTGTGAGATGAGTGCAATTGTTCGGTAGTTTGAGCACTCCTTGGCATTGCCTTTCTTTGGGATTGGGATGAAAACTGACCTTTTCCAATCTTGTGGCCACTGCCGAGTTTTCCAAATTTGCTGGCATATTGAGTGTAGCACTTTCACAGCATCATCTTTCAGGACCTGGAATAGCTCCACTGGAATTCCATCACCTCCACTAGCTTTGTTCATAGTGATGCTTTCTAAGGCCCATTTGACTTCACATTCCAAGATGTCTGGCTCTAGGTCAGTGATCACATCATCATGATTATCTGGGTCTTGAAGCTCTTTTTTGTACAGTTCTTCTGTGTATTCTTGCCACCTCTTCTTAATATCTTCTGCTTCTGTTAGGTCCACACCATCTCTGTCCTTTATTGTGCCCATCTTAGCATGAAATGTTCCTTTGGTATCTCTGATTTTCGGCTATGGTCTTTCCTGTGGTCATGTATGGATGTGAGAGCTGGACTGTGAAGAAGGCTGAGCGCCGAAGAATTGATGCTTTTGAACTGTGGTGTTGGAGAAGACTCTTGAGAGTCCCTTGGACTGCAAGGAGATCCAACCAGTCCATTCTGAAGGAGATCAATCCTGGAATTTCTTTAGAAGGAATGATGCTAAAGCTGAAACTCCAGTATTTTGGCCACCTCATGCGAAGAGTTGACTCATTGGAGAAGACTCTGATGCTGGGAGGAATTGAGGGCAGGAGGAGAAGGGGACGACAGAGGATGAGATGGCTGGATGGCATCACTGACTCGATGGATGTGAGTCTGGGTGACCTCCGGGAGCTGGTGATGGACAGGGAGGCCTGGCGTGCTGCGGTTCATGGGGTCGCAAAGAGTCGGACACGACTGAGCGACTGATCTGATCTGATCTGATCTGACGTGTAGATTTATTTATATAACTGAATTACTTTGCTGTATAATAGAATTTAAAAGGTATAAATCAACTGTACATTACTAAAGTGATTTAAGTTGCTTGATCTACAGACCTCCCAGCTTCCAGCCCTGTCCTATCTCCAGTCCTCTCCTGTCCCTCTAACCTCTCTTTTGTGTACCTTTAAACCCCGTTGCTAATCTCTTTGTCTCTCCCCCTCCATCTCCTTCTACAAGACATGGATTTCTTGCAAGCTATGATCCCACCTATTCATACTAAAGGGTATTACCAAATACATTTGTGCTTGAGGAGTACTAGAGTGATCAAATCTTCAGCACTAGAAGTCTGAGTGAAACAGGAATATTTGTTAAATAATGCTGAAGAATAGGGAGAAGGCAATGGCACCCCACTCCAGTACTCTTGCCTGGAAAATCCCATGGACAGAGGAGCCTAGTAGGCTGCAGTCCATTGGGTCGCTAGGAGTTGGACACGACTGAGCGACTTCACTTTCACTTTTCACTTTCTTGCATTGGAGAAGGAAATGGCAATCCACTCCAGTGTTCTTGCCTGGAGAATTCCAGGGACGGGGAAGCCTGGTGGGCTGCCGTCTATGGGGTCTCACAGAGTCGGACACGACTGAAGCAACTTAGCAGCAGCAACAGCTGAAGAATAGAGCTGAGCACTTTGGAAAACTATCAAAGTAGCATGAGTCAAGAAATAGCCTGGCCTTCGATCTTATTTGAGAGAATGCTGAAGTACTTGACATAGTACTTTACTGTTAAATACAGGATAATGTATTTAAAGGAAACACGTGTATTCTGAACCATAAATGCTTCAATACTCAAAATAAAAGTGGTCTAGTGATGACTGTAGTTACCAAGAAAGGTTGTCTAGAATGGGTATTACAAGGTTTCAAGACAAAAAAACTCTGTATCAGAGAGAGATCTGAATAGCAAAAAGAAGAATTGAAGTATTTAAGGGTGGAAAATAAGAAACCAAAGTGTGGATTTTTATTTTTTCCTTGTTTTTAGAGCTTGGTTATGATAAAATAAAATCAGTTCTTTTATATTATTTTGAAACAATGTATGAACCAATGAATGCAATGTTATTTTCTCAGAGTATAGATCATATTATACCGGAGCTGAGCAAGACTCAAAGATAACTTGTTTATTAATTGCAAACATGTGTCCCATGAGCAGAATATAGCCCATAGACTTTTGTGTGGATCAAATAGTGATTTACAAATTTGATCCAATATTTAAAAATTAAGGGATTTCATATGAAAATTTGGATTTGTAAATTCATCTAAAAATATATGAGGTAAAAAGTACAGCAAACTAAATGGATATAACAAAAAGAAAGACTGACAGATATAGAGAAAAAACTAGTGGTTACCAGTAGAGAGAAGGGAGAAAGGAAGGGCAAAAAGGATAGGGAATTAATAGGTACAAAATATTATGTACAAAATAAACTATTAATATAAGTATACATTGCACAACATGGGAGATATAGCCAATATTTTATAACAATTACAAATGGAGTACAAGCTTTAAAATATGTGAATCACTATATTGTGTACCTGTAACTTATACAATAGTGTTCATCAACTGTACTTCAATTTTAAATAAGAGCAAACTTAAAAATAAATGAGATGTATTACAGTCACATCTCTGCATGTAAATAATGTGCTATGGAAGAGTCCTTGCTTTCTTTGAATAGTAAACAATTACTCCAGGTTCACACAGTGCCCAGCTAGGGAGCCTTCAGATCAGATCAGATCAGATCAGTCACTCAGTCGTGTCCAACTATTTGTGACCCCATGAATCGCAGCACGCCAGGCCTACCTGCCCATCACCAACTCCAGGAGTTCACTCAGACTCACATCAGTTGAGTCAGTGATGCCATCCAGCCATCTCATCCTCTGTCGTCCCCTTCTTCTCTTGCCCCCAATTCCTCCCAGCATCAGAGTCTTCTCCAATGAGTCAACTACTCCCATGAAATGGCCAAAGTACTGGAGTTTCAGCTTTAGCATCATTCCTTCCAAAGAAATCCCAGGGCTGATCTCCTTCAGAATGGACTGGTTGGATCTCCTTGCAGTCCAAGGGACTCTCAAGAGTCTTCTCCAACACCACAGTTCAAAAGCATCAATTCTTCGGCACACAGCCTTCTTCACAGTCCAGCTCTCACATCCATACAACACCACAGGAAAAACCATAGCCTTGACTAGAGGAACCTTTGTTGGCAAAGTAATGTCTCTGCTTTTGAATATGCGATCTAGGTTGGTCATAATTTTCCTTCCAAGGAGTAAGCGTCTTTTAATTTCATGGCTGCAGTCACCATCTGCAGTGATTTTGGAGCCCCCAAAAATAAAGTCTGACACTGTTTCCACTGTTTCCCCATCTATTTGCCATGAAGTGATGAGACCGAATTATATTCGTTTTCTGAATGTTGAGCTTTAAGCCAACTTTTTCACTCTCCACTTTCACTTTCATCAAGAGGCTTTTTAGTTCCTCTTCACTTTCTGCAATAAGGGTGGTGTCATCTGCATATCTGAGGTTATTGATATTTCTCCTGGAAATCTTGATTCCAACTTGTGCTTCTTCCAGCCCAGCGTTTCTCATGATGTACTCTGCATATAAGTTAAATAAACAGGGTGACAATATGCAGCCTTGACGTATTCCTTTTCCTATTTGGAACCAGTCTGTTATTGTTCCATGTCCAGTTCAAACTGTTGCTTCCTGACCTACATACAAATTTCTCAAGAGGTAGATCAGGTGGTCTGGTATTCCCATCTCTTTCAGAATTTTCCACAGTTTATTGTGATCCACACAGTCAAAGGCTTTGGCATAGTCAGTAAAGCAGAAATAGATGTTTTTCTGGAACTCTCTTGCTTTTTCCATGATCCAGTGGATGTTGGCAATTTGATCTCTGGTTCCTCTGCCTTTTCTAAAACCAGCTTGAACATCAGGAAGTTCACAGTTCAGGTGTTGCTGAAGCCTGGCTTGGAGAATTATGAGATTTACATTACTAGCGTGTGAGATGAGTGCAATTGTGCAGTAGTTTGAGCATTCTTTGGCATTGCCTTTCTTTGGGATCGGAATGAAGACTGACCTTTTCCAGTCCTGTGGCCACTGCTGAGTTTTCCAAATTTGCTGGCATATTGAGTGCAGAACTTTCATAGCATCATCTTTCACGATTTGGAATAGCTCAACTGGAATTCTATCACCTCCACTCACTTTGTTTGTAGTGATGCTTCCTAAGGCCGACTTGACTTCACATTCCAGGATGTCTGGCTCTAGGTCAGTGATCACACCATCGTGATTATCTGGGTTGTGAAGACCTTTTTGTACAGTTCTTCTGTGTATTCTTGCCACCTCTTCTTAATATCTTCTGCCTCTGTTGGGTCCATACCATTTCTGTCCTTTATCGAGCCCATCTTTGTATGAAATATTCCTTTGGTATCTCTGATTTTCTTGAAGAGATCTCTAGTCTTTCCCATCTGTTGTTTTCCTCTATTTCTTTGCATTGATCGCTGAAGAAGGCTTTCTTATCTCTCTCTTCTTGCTATTCTTTGGAACTCTGCATTCAGATGTTTATATCTTTCCTTTTCTCCTTTGCTTTTTGCTTCTATTCTTTTCACAGCTATTTGTAAGGCCTCCCCAGACAGCCATTTTGCTTTGTTGCATTTCTTTTCCATGGGGATGGTCTTGATCCCTCTCTACCGTACAATGTCACGAACCTCATTCCATAGTTCATCAGGCACTCTATCTATCAGATCTAGGCCCTTAAATCTATTTCTCATTTCCACTGTATAATCATAAGGGATTTGATTTAGGTCATACTTGAATGGTCTAGTGGTTTTCCCTACTTTCTTCAATTTCAGTCTGAATTTGGCAATAAGGAGTTCATGATCTGAGCCACAGTCAGCTCCTGGTCTTGTTTTTGCTGACTGTATAGGGCTTCTCCATCTTTGGCTGCAAAGAATATAATCAATCTGATTTCGGTGTTGACCATCTGGTGATGCCCATGTATAGAGTCTTCTCTTGTGTTGTTGGAAGAGGGTGTTTGTTATGACCAGTGCATTTTCTTGCCAAAACTCTATTAGTCTTTGCCCTGCTTCATTCCATATTCCAAGGCCAAATTTGCCTGTTACTTCAGGTGTTTCTTGACTTCCTACTTTTGCATTCCAGTCCCCTATAATGAAAAGGACATCTTTTTTGGGTGTTAGTTCTAAAAGGTCTTGTAGGTCTTCATAGAACCGTTCAACTTCAGCTTCTTCAGCGTTACTGATTGGGGCATAGACTTGGATTACTGTGACATTGAATGGTTTGCCTTGGAAATGAACAGAGATCATTCTGTCGTTTTTGAGATTGCATCCAAGGACTGCATTTCGGACTCTTTTGTTGCCCATGATGGCTACTCCATTTCTTCTGAGGGACTCCTGCCCACAGTAGTAGATATAATGGTCCTCTGAGTTAAATTCACCCCTTCCAGTCCATTTTATTTTGCTGATTTCTTGAATGTCGACATTCACTCTTGCCATCTCTTGTTTGACCACTTCCAATTTGCCTTGATTCATGGACCTGACATTCCAGGTTCCTATGCAATATTGCTCTTTACAGCATCGGACCTTGCTTCTATCACCAGTCACATCCACAACTGGGTATTGTTTTTGCTTTGGCTCCATCCCTTCATTCTTTTTGGAGTTATTTCTCCAAGGATCTCCAGTAGCATATTGGGCCCCTACTGACCTGGGGAGTTTCTCTTTCTGTATCCTATCATTTTGCCTTTTCATACTGTTCATGGGGTTCTCATGGCAAGAATACTGAAGTGGTTTGCCATTCCCTTCTCCAGTGAACCACGTTCTGTCAGATCTCTCCACCATGACCCGCCCATCCTGGGTTGCCCCACGGGCATGGCTTAATTTCATTGAGTTGGTCAAGGCTTTGGTTCTAGTGTGATTGGATTGACTAGTTTTCTGTGAGTATGGTTTCAGTGTGTTTGCCCTCTGATGCCCTCTTGCAACACCTACCATCTTACTTGGGTTTCTCTTACCCTGGGCGTGGAGTATCTCTTCACGGCTGCTCCAGCAAAGCACAGCCATTGCTCCTTACCTTGGATGAGGGGTATCTCCTCAAGGCCGCCTTTCCTGACCTTCAACATGGGATAGCTCCCTAGGCCCTCCTGCGCCTGCGCAGCCACGGCTCCTTGTACGTGGGGTTGGTTCTCCCAGCCACCGCCCCTGGCCTCGGGCATGGGTCTTAATAATAAGATTTATTAGAGTGTCTTATTAGTCTTTAAATCTTAGAAACAAGTAAATATGAAAATTTTGGTAGCTTAAGTCTACAAAGGGTTTTTTCACATTCTGGTAAGTTCAGGTGTGGGGCAGATGCTCTCCTTCTTATAATAGCTGCACCATCAGGAAAATTTAGATTCTAAGGCACTATGGGGGGAAAAGGAAAGATACTGGTTCTTAATTGCCTGATTCAGAAAATACACCTACCTAACTTCTGCTCACTGCCCATTGACCAAACTAGTATGGCTCCAACATATCCACGAGGGGAGCTGGGAAATGTAGGTGAAGAAAACCAACTATTGCCACAGACAAAGAAGAATATTATGTTGAATAAAACAAATTTACTTAAAATGTAGAACTGGAATCAATGTCAAGACATTCACCTGAATTATCCATCCAGTATTTGGAAATACGAAGCTGCCCCTGAGAAATGAAGCCAAAATAGAAAGATATATTTGAGAGTAATTATCAATAGTTTAAAAGGGATAAGTGAAACATGTAAGTGAGTGGGAGATATAGAGACAATAAAGCCTTAGATAAAAGTTGAATTTGATAGCTGGGAGTATATTCTGATCATTGAGGTAACAAATTCATTGAACCCTTGTGTTTTGATTAAAATGCTGAACCCACCTCAATTTCACTAAGCAGGCTTTAGGCATTCACAATTCATAATGTGTCAACATGGAGAATAATATCTAGGGACAGAGTAGAGCAGGAATATAGGGACCTGGGTGACAAAAGAACTACAGAAGTAACCAAGGATACAACCGTTGAAATTAAAATGCCAACGGTTGATATACCTGTGTTATTCCACAAACAGTAATTCTAAAACTTACTGGAACCTTATTTAAAAACACTTATCTTAAAATAAAAGTTTATAACAATGAGGTAGGCCATTGAAAAGAGCCCATTTCATTTAGCAGAGTGGTTTAATCACTTCCTATTCAACTTCTTAGTGAAGAATTGATTCCTGTCTTGAGATTATAGGATGGCCAAACACACAACAGCTGACATAGGACTGATGAGAATGATAGCAAATTATTAGTCACATATACTCTTATCCTAGGACAGGAGGACACTGTGCACCATGCAGAACCACAGGAGTCTACAATCAGCAACAGAGTGAACAACGAGAGAGGAACAGTGGGGTGAATCCTGGTTCCCACAGGAGGGTGTAATCAGCTTATTTGAATAATGCCATGGGATAGCTGAAACTAAGCCATGCCATGTGGGGCCATCCAAGATGAATGGATCATGGTGGACAGCTCTGGCAGAATGGAGTCCATTGGAGAATGGAATGGAAAATCACTTCAGTATTCTTGCCTTGAGAATCCCATGAACAGTATGAAAAGGCAAAAAGATAGGATACTGAAACAGGAACTCCCCAGGTTGGTAGGTGCCGAATATACTACTGGATATCAGTGGAGAAATAACTCCAGAAAGAATGAAGGGATGCAGCCGAAGCAAAAACAACAACCCAGTTGTGGTTGTGACTGGTGATAGAAGCAAGACCCAATGCTGTAAAGAGCAATATTGCATAGGAACTTGGGATGGTAGGTCCTAGAATCAAGGCAAATTGGAAGTGGCCAAACAAGAGATGGCAAGAGTGAAGGTCAACATTCTAGGAATCAACGAACTAAAATGGACTGGAATGGATGAATTTAACTCAAATGACCATTATATCTACTACTGTGGGCAGGAATCCCTTAGAAGAATTGTAGTAGCCATCATAGTCAACAAAAAAGTCCTAAATGCAGTACTTGGATGCAATCTCCAAGACGACAGAAAGCTCTGTTCTTTCCAAGGCAAACCATTCAATATCACAGTAATCCAAGTCTATGCCCCAAAGAGCAACACTGAAAAAGCTGAAGCTGAGTAGTTCTATGAAGACCTACAATACCTTTTAGAATAAACACACAAAAACAAATGTCCTTTTCAGTATAGGAGACTGAAGAGCAAAAGTAGAAAGTCAAGAAACACCTGGAGTAACAGGCAAATTTGGCCTTGGAGTACAGAACGAAGCAGGGCAAGGACTAAAAGACTTTTGCCAAGAGAACACACTGGATATAGAAAACACTCTCTTCCAACAACACAAGAGAAGACTCTACACCTGGACATCACCAGATGGTCAACACCAAAACCAGATTGATTATATTCTTTGCAGCCAAAGATGGAGAAACTTTATACAGTCAGCAAAAACAAAACCAGGAGCTGATTGTGCCTCATATCATGAACTCCTTATTACCAAATTCAGACTTAAATTGAAGAAAGTAGGGAAAACCACTAGACCATTCAGGTATGACCTAAATCAAATCCCTTATAATGATACAGTGGAAGTGAGAAATAGATTTAAGGGACTAGATCTGATAGACAGAGTGCCTGAAGAACTATGGACGGAGGTTTGTGACATTGTACAGGAGACAGGGATCAAGACCGTCCCCAAGAAAAATAAATGCAAAAAAGCAAAATGGCTGTCTGAGGAGGCCTTACAAATAGCTGAGAAAAGAAGAGAAGTGAAAAGCAAAGGAGAAAAGGAAAGATAAACAGATTTGAATGCAAAGTTCCAAAGAATAGCAAGAAGAGATAAGAAAGCCTTCCTCAGTGATCAATGCAAAGAAATAGAAAAAAATAATAGAATGGGAAAGACTAGAGGTCTATTCAAGATAATTAGAGATACCAAGAGAACATTTCATGCAAAGATGGGCTCGATAAAGAACAGAAATGGAATGGACCTAACAGAAGCAGAAGATATTAAGAAGAGGTGTCAAGAATACCCAGAAGAACTGTACAAAAAAGAGCTTCATGACCCAGATAATCACGATGGTGTGATCACTGACCTAGAGCCAGACATCCTGGAATGTGAAGTCCAGTGGGCCTTAGGAAGCATCACTATGAACAAAGTGAGTGGAGGTGATGGAATTCCAGTTGAGCACTTTCAAATCCAAAAAGATGATGCTGTGAAAGTGCTGCACTCAATATGCCAACAAATTTGGAAAACTCAACAGTGGCCACAGGACTAGAAAAAGTCAGTTTTCATTCCAATGCCAAAGAAAGGCAATGCCAAATAATGCTCAAACTACAGCACAATTGCACTCACTCACACACTAGTAAAGTAATGCTCAAAATTCTCCAACCAGGCTTCAGCATTACATGAACCGTGAACTTTCAGATGTTCAAGCTGGGTTTAGAAAAGCCAGAGGAACCAGAGATCAAATTGCCAAAATCCGATGGATCATTGAAAAAGAAAGAGTTCCAGAAAAACATCTGCTGCTGCTGCTGCTAAGTCGCTTCTGTCGTGTCCAACTCTGTGCGACCCCACAGACAGCAGCCCACTAGGCTCCCCCGTCCCTGGGATTCTCCAGGCAAGAACACTGGAGTTGGTTGCCATTTCCTTCTCCAGTGCATGAAAGTGAAACGTGAAAATGAAGCCACTCAGTCATGTCTTACTCTTAGCGACCCTATGGACTGCAGCCCACCAGGCTCCTCCGTCCATGGGATTTTCCAGGCAAGAGTACTGGAGTGGGGTGCCATTGCCTTCTCCCAGAAAAACATCTATTTCTGCTTTATTGACTATGCCAAAGCCTTTGACTGTGTAGATCACAACAAACTGGAAAATTCTGAAAGTGATGGTAATACTAGACCACCTGACCTGCCTCTTGAGAAACCTGTATGCAGGTCACAAAGCAACAGTTAGAATTGGACATGGAAAAACAAACTGGTTCCAAATATGAAAAGGAGTATGAAAAGGTTGTATA
This sequence comes from Tragelaphus eurycerus, assembly GCA_935064755.1. Classification (NCBI taxonomy): domain Eukaryota; kingdom Metazoa; phylum Chordata; class Mammalia; order Artiodactyla; family Bovidae; genus Tragelaphus; species Tragelaphus eurycerus. The sequence continues at coordinate 14,052,033 of CAKXYN010000070.1, read as the reverse complement.
CTGTCACCCTGCTTATTTAACTTATATGCAGAGTACATCATGAGAAATGCTGGGCTGGAAGAAGCACAAGCTGGAATCAAGATTGCCGGGAGAAATATCAATAACCTCAGATATGCAGATGACACCACCCTTATGGCAGAAAGTGAAGAGCTAAAGAGTCTCTTGATGAAATTGAAAGAGAAGAGTGAAAAAGTTGGCTTAAAGCTCAGCATTCAGAAAACTAAGATCATGGCATCTGGTCCCATCACTTCATGGCAAATAGGTGGGAAAATGTAGCTGAGTTTATTTTGGGGGGCCCCAAAACCGCTGCTGATAGTGACTACAGCCATGAAATTAAAAGACACTTACTCCTCGGCAGGAAAGTTATGACCAACCTAGACCACATAGTAAAAAGTAGAGACATTGTCCACAAAGGTCCATCTAGTCAAGGCTATGGTTTTTCCAGTAGTCATGTATGGATGTGAGAGTTGGACTATAAAGAAAGCTGAACGCTGAAGAATTGATGCTTTTGAACTGTGGTGTTGGAGAAGACTCTTGATAGTCCCTTGGACCGCAAGGAGATCTAACCAGTCCATCCTAAATTAGATCAGTCCTGGGTATTCATTGGAAGGACTGATGTTGAAGCTGAAGCTCCAGTACTTTGGCCACCTGATGCAAAGAGCTGACTTCTTTGAAAAGACCCTGATGCTGGGAATGATTGAGGGCAGAAGGAGAAGAGGACTACAGAGGATGAGATGGTTGGATGGCATCACTGACTCAATGGACATGAATTTGGTTAGACTTGGGAGTTGGTGTTGCACAGGGAGGCCTGGCATGCTGCAGCTCCTGGGATCACACAGAATTGGACACGACTGAGCAGCTGGACTGACCTGCACTGATGAGCTATCTTGCTACTCAGAAATAAACAGAAACTATATTTGGTTTCCATGATAAGGAGGGTTGCCTGCCTTAGAAACTTCATTCCCAGGAGCAGAGTGAAGTTAACTTGTGACTAGTCTAGTTGAGGTACTGCTGTATCAATGCAGATGTCAAAAAACACATATATTGGGACTTTTGTTAAGCCTTATTCCACAGGAAAAAAACAGAGTACTACATGGAAATTCAAAATAAGTAAACAAAAAGTAGATGGCAATGAGTTAAGAGCAGTATCTGGAAAGGAAAAGACTGTGGCAGACACAAAAGAGCTATTTGAAAGCTTGGTGGAAACAAAAGTAGGAAAGAAAGGTGATGGTAGAAAGAAAACGTGGGTAGGAAAACTTTCTTTCAGCTTGTTACAGTTTGTTTCACTTACTCTGTCTTAGGAAGTGGTTGATATGCTTTCTATGAATTATCATATTTAAATTACATTCATAACTGTGAAATGGTCAATACTGTTAAAGGGAATAAATACTCAAAGAAGGGTTCTATACATCTGTGTCTATTTTGGGGCTGGTGCACTGGGATGACCCGGAGGGATGGTATGGGGAGGGAGGTTGGGGGGGCAGTTCAGGATGGGGAACACATGTATGCCAGTAGTGGATTCATGTTGATGTGTGGCAGAACCAAGACAATATTATAAAGTAATTAGCCTCCAATTAAAATAAATAAATTTAAATTTAAAAAAAAGAAGGGTTGCAAGTATAGGGAATGTTTGAGACAAATATTTACATTCAGTAATTTCATTGCATAATGTGGGCAAAGGAAGATGTTGACCTGTGATTCTCCTCAACCAGGCCTCAGATGATCCCATGAGAAGCTCTGGAACTGGGATAGTCTTTCAGATTCTCCCAAGTCAAAGCTAGAGGAAAGACTCTGTACTTGTGCATCAAATAATCATTGCAAACAGGCTGCCCCAGAGAAGAAATACAACCTTGGGTGAGGCATCCCCTTCAACTGATCGCCATTCTGAGACTCAAAACTACAGCCACCAATATTCTCATCTACTTAGAGTATTAGTCCTGCTGTCCTGAGCAGACACTGCTCCACAGAAGCTATTTGGAGAGATTAAACAATTTATCTGAAGTCACAGTTATTACATTTTGATGCCATATTCAAGTCCAGGTCTATCTGATTCCAGACCCATGTTCTTTACCTTAACATTCTGCAAATCACTTCACTGTGACATTGTTTATAATTAAAAAAAAAAAATGTATTTAGCTTACATCCACAGTTCCTGGCTCATAGCTTCCAAAACCCTTGGAATTTTCAGATTTAAGAGTAATGCGGGGAAAAAAGAGTAATGGGGGTATCTTTTATTCTAATGTTTGGCCTCTAGTCCTAAGTTCTTGAGATTGCTTCAGAGCTATAAAAATGAAATGGGTGTTGTCCTATTCATAATAAACCCCTTTCTGAAACAACTGTGTTTATATTAATGAGGTGACTTTTGGAAAGCACCTAAGGATGGGAACTGTTTGCCAACAGAACCAACTGACAGAGGGCTGCAAATTTCAGGGGAGGTGAGAAGGGCTAGAGGTTGAATCAATCACCAGTTGTGAATCAAGCATGCCTATGGAACCTACTCTAGTATTTTTGCCTGGGAAATCCCATTGACAGAGTAGCAGTCTGCCAGTCTGTAGCCTGACAGGCTAAAGTCCATGGGCTCATAAAGAGTCAGACACAATTTAGCAATTAAATAGTATGTAATGAAGCTTTGAGGGGGGGGCAAGAAACAAACATAAAAACCAAAGGAGAGGATGCAAAGAGTTTCCAGGTTGTTGAACCAGAATGCTTTCTGGTACTCTCATGTTGGGCCCCAAACTCCATGATAACAGAAGTTCTTTTGTTCAGGACTTCACCCTATGTATTTCTTCATCTGGCTATTGATATGGATCCTTTAATATCCTTTGTAATAAACCAATAACCTACTGAGTAAGCAGCTTTCCTGAGTTTTGTGAGCTGCTCTAACAAATTAATGGAACTCAAGGTAGGCCTTCTAGGAACCTGCAGTATGTAGCCAGTTTGTCAGAAGCTCAGGCAACAACCAAAGAAGCTTGTAAATGTTGTCTGGTGGGCAGGTTAGTGGGACTAAGCCCTTAACCTATGAAATCTGATGTCATCTCCGAGTGAAAGTGAAAGTGTTAGTCACTCAGCTGTGTTTGACTCCTTGTGACCCCATGGACTCTAGCCTGCCAGGCTCCTCTGTCCATGGGATTTTCCAGGCAAGAATACTTGAGTGGGTTGCCATTTTCTTCTCCAGGGGATCTTCCTGATCTGGGATTGAGCCCTGGTCTCCCACCTTGCAGGCAGATTCTTTACTGTTTGAGCCATGAGGAAAGCCTAGTGTCAAACTGAGTTGAATTGTAGGATACCTGGCTCTTGTCCAAGAGTTGCTTGGTAATGGGGAAACCCCTCATCTTCATACTGAAACTGGAGTCAGAATGCATGTTTATGATAATGTAGCAGTAGGACTAGAAAATTCTCCTGGAAATGCAATTGTTAAGTGAACCTGCATTGGAAGATCAAAGCACAGGCCCCTTGAAAATACATTCTGGGCAGCATACACTTGGAATCACGTCATGTCTCTGGCTATTGTCTCATCTCATTTCTGTTTCTTTCATCATTGGTCACTTCCTCGGATGAGATGCCTTCTATCCAAATAACTTCCTACAGTCTCAGTTTGCAGGCTGATTTTGACCATCTGCTTCCTAAAATAGTTCTTTGATTATGCTCACTTTGCCTTGAATAGCTGTTATGTGTGTGTGTGTGTGTGTGTGTATACATAATATATATTGATATATATTTAGTTATATATAACTAAATATCTTTATATAACTATTCTAATGTCATTGACCTAGCATTTTGCAAAACTTCAAGTGTGGCCACATGCATATCCTATGAGTCACAACGTTCATCAGAACACAAAATGATGACAGAAAAACAAGGCCACAAAAAATAAAAACACTCACACACAAAAATACAGAAAATAGTGAATCACACTCCAAATGAAGAAAGAAAACTCAGTTTCTGTCTCAGAGATCTTTGGACAACATATAGAGCCAACAGGCCTTGAATGTGTGATTGTGTCCAGCTGATGGAGTTATGTTCAATTTACCATTCAAAGTGATAAGAAAAAGTATAATAGATAACCAGCATTCTGGTCAGTAATATGGATATGCAGACTATGTGTTTGTCTGAGATCTATAATTTTATAATTAGCCTTATACGTATCACATCTCAGCATCATAATGTGTAAAAAAATAAAATAAAATCACTGCATTTGAATAATACACATATGTTTAGCCCGTGGGCTTGCCCAATCTGCTCTAAACAAACAATTCAACCCTGCTGTTCCTTGTACTGACTTAGCATCAACCTAGGTGAGGCAGAAAGAAAATCCTATCTCACCCCTAGCCTTCCTCAGGTAAAAATGAGAAAGTTCTTTCTATCTCAGAAAGTCAAATGCCAGCATGGAAAGGATAAGAACAATCTTACTAGCTAGAGTTCTGGGAAACTGAAACTTCTTTGAACAGAGCAATCTCCTGAGTCTAATTATTTTAGCGCTTTGTACTCTCAGATAACGTCACCTTTGGTGCTTCACCCACTGTCCACTTTTGCAGATTATGTAACAAAGGGAGAGAAAAGGTAGTTGGCTTTTCAAGATGAGGAAAACAGATCAAGGGGTTAGATTCACAACTTTCTTATTTCCAGGAATTGAGCTTCTACTGCTACGCTGGGTCTGTCCTGAATATTCTGCTTACAGTCCAAAGACTGCTACAAAGCATTCCCTGTGTATAACAACTTTTACAGCACTGTTGCAATCATTTTTTGCTTATTGGGTTCCTCTGTGAATTTCAATAAATTCAGTAAATTCAATAGGAGCTGAATTTACATTAGTACTTTAATTCTAGTTGTTGAGTTCATTCATCCCTGGTGTTAAGGGTACTGATAAAAATCTATCTTCCAAAACCCCAGAACCGAAGCCAGACATTGATCCTTGGTGAATTATCTAAGGCAAATGCTCCTTGGAAAGTCTTATCAGCTAACTACCTGGCATAGCACATGGACCTGTCCAAAGCCATGAGACACCAAGACATCAAATCACAAGTCTTGGTTAAATGGACTGAATGGTGATAATATGTTGTATGAGACTTCCTTAAACCAGTCTAGAAAGCAACCAAGTCCCAATAAAAGGCCAAAAGTTACAGATCTAATTCATCTAAAATTATTAAATGGATTATCAGCTAACTCAGTTCAAATTAATTGAAATTATGATTTGCAATAATCAAATGCCTTATATTTATACAGTGGGAATGACAAATAGATTCAAGGGACTAGATCTGATAGGCAGAATGCCTGAAGAACTATGGACTGAGATTTCTGACATTGTACAGGAAGCAGTGATCAAGACCATCCTCAAGAAAAGAAATGCAAAAAGGCAAAATGGTTGTCTAAGGAGGCCTTACAAATAGCTGAGAAAAGAAGAGAAGTGAAAGGCAAAGGAGAAACAGAGAGACACACCCATTTGAATGCAGAGTTCCAAACAATAGCAAGGAGAGATACGAAAGTCTTCCTCAGAGATCAATGCAAAGAAATAGAGGAAAACAATAGAATGGGAAAGATGAGAGATCTACTCAAGAAAATTAGAGATACCAAGGGAAAATTTCATGCAAAGATGGTCTCAATAAAGGACAGAAATGGTATGGACCTAACAGAAGCAGAAGATATTAAGAAGAGATGGCAAGAATACACAGAAGAACTATACAAAAAAGATCTTCATGACCCAGATAATCACGATGGTGTGATCACTCACCTAGAGCCAGACATCCTGGAATGCAGTCAAATGGGCCTTAAGAAGCATCACTATAAACAAAGTGAGTGGAGGTGATAGAATTCCAGTTGACCTCTTTCAAATCTGAAAAGATAATGCTTTGAAAGTGCTGCACTCAATATGCCAGCAAATTTGGAAAACTCAGCAGTGGCCACAGGACTGAAAAAGGTCAGTTTCATTCTAATCCCAAAGAAAGGCAATGCCAAAGAATTTTCAAACTACCTTACAGTTGCACTCATTTCACACACTGGCAAAGTAATGTTTAGGATTCTCCAAGCCAGGCTTCAACAGTACATGAACCGTGAACTTCCAGATATTCAAGTTGGATTTAGAAAAGGCAGAGGAACCAGAAATCAAATTGCCAACATCTGTTGGATCATCAAAAAAGCAAGGGAGTTCCAGAAAAATATCTACTTCTGTTTTATTGACTAAGTCAAAACCTTTGACAGTGTAGATCACACCAAACTTTGGCAAATTCTTAAAGAGATAGGAATACCAGATCATCTTACCTGTCTCCTGAGAAATCTTCATGCAGGTCAAGAAACAACAGTTAGAACTGGACATGTAACAACAGACTGGTCCAAAATAAGGAAAGGAGTACATCAAGTTCATATATTTCACCCTTCTTATTTAACTTATATGCAGAGTACGTCATGCAAAATGCTGGGCTGAATGAAGCACAAGCTAGAATCAAAATTGCTGAGAGAAATATTAAGAACCTCAGATATGCTGATCAACCACCATTATGGCAGAAAGCAAAGAAGAACTAAAGAGCTTCTTGATGAAAGTGAAAGAGAAGAGTGAAAAAGTTGTCTTAAAACTCAACGTTCAGAAAACTAAGATCATGGAATCCAGTCCCATCACTTAATGGCAAGTAGATGGGGAAACAATGGAAAGCATGACAGACTTTATTTTTTCTTTTCTTTTTTTGGCTCCAACTTTACTGCAGTTGGTGACTACAGCTATGAAATTAAAAGACACTTGCTCCTTGGAAGAAAAGCTATGACCAACCTAGACAGCATATTAAAAAGCAGAGACATTACCTTGCCAACAAAGATCCATCTAGTCAAAGGTATGGTTTTTCCAGTAGTCATGTATGAATGTAAGAGTTGGACTATAAAGAAAGCTGAGCACTGAAGAATTTATGCTTTTGAACTGTGGTGTTGGAGAAGACTCTTGAGAGTTCCTTGGACTGCAAGGAGATCCAACCAGTCCATCCTAAAGGAAATCAGTCCTGAATACTCATTGGAAGGACTGATGCTGAAGCTAAAATTCCAATACTTTAGCCACCTGATGCAAAGAACTGACTCATTTGAAAAGACCCTGATGCTGGGAAAGATTAAAGGTGGGATGACAGAGGATGAGATGGTTGGATGGCATCATCAACTTGATGGACATGAGTTTGAGCAAATTCCAAGAGTTGGTGATGGACAGAGAGGCCTGGCATGCTGCCGTCCATGGGGTTGCAGAGTTGGACACAATTGAGCGACTGAACTGAATTGACTGATGGTTTGACTGAATATTCCTAACTTAGCTAACAGTGCTCTTTTTTGCAACATAGTAATGATAATTCTGTAATAGAATTCACTTCACTGTCAGGCAGTCCACAGTATAATTGACACCCCCATCAAACACCCTGAAACTTCACATAGTTCATAAGTTCCAAGAGTGATCTTCATACTTTACCTTACATTTTATATGCTTTCATTGTATCGCCAATGCAAAAAAAAAAAAAACAGATTGTCAATTGATTGTCACTTATGGGATTATTTAATCTCAAATTATATTGTCTTTTCTGCTTTTTATTGTGTTACCACTTTGCAAGATAAGAATATTCCAACCCCACCCCACATGGGGCAGAAGCAAGTTGGTGATGTGCTCAGGGAATTAACATCTTACAGAAAGATTCTTAAGACTGATCCTTCAGTTGCTGAAGAACTACTTTGAAGTGTTCTATGAAACGTTGACAGAGTGGGGAGACGGGCTAGGCATTGTGCATTTGCCTGTATTGGTGTTAAATCTTGGTCAAGTGATAGGTCTTCAATGCTCAGCTGACATCCCTAAAGTAGCACAATAACAAATGCTCACTTCAAGATATTCAATTCTGAGATATGCCTGCCTTTGGCTAGCTGAGAATATATGGTCTTATCTTCTTGAGAGTGTTATCTTTCATTTTACAACAAATCTAGAAAACGTGTCCATTTTGTTTTGGTTAAGGTTGAGATGTCTATCTAAGACTCAGAGGGGACTTATCTTGATAGAGTCAAACAAAAGATCTCAGGTGTCTCATGTGGAAAGAGTTGTGAACACATCTTCTATATCTCCTGATTTGAAGAAGGGGAGAGGGGAAGGAAGCTGGAGCTCTTCTCATAGGTGGAAAAGGTGAAAAAAAAGTTTCCATCACTGAAAGAATGAAAGCCATAGCTTTACAATGAAAAGCAAAGAGTTCAGGGTTCAGAAACTTTGGAGTCAATGCTGGTACAACTGAATGATGTTAGTCTTGTGTAAATGCTTCCATAGAGTGACCTCAAGATGCCTATCTTGATTTATGCAAAATTTCAGTGGATTCTTTTTTCATTTAAGATAGCGGTTAGAAAATTTCCAATAGTTTCTTGTGATAAAGTCACAGGCACTAACCTAGTCACAAGTATACAAATGTGTAAGCAAGTATATGTCTTTAGCATCTGTGTTGATCAAGCTCAACTTAAAATACTCCAGGCCCAAGATAAGTTCTCCCATCACTGAGTACCAGCAGAAAAGGAGCCCAGTGTAGGAGACCAGGATTAGAAGCTTCGATCAGAGTGAATCCTGCGCAACATTATTCCCCTCCATGCCTCTCCAGTCATTTTCTTTGCTGACCTTAGTTAGCCTACAAGACAAGTACAGCAGAAAAAAATTTCCCGTTTAACAACAGTGAAAACAGAACCTCAGAAGAGTTCATGCTCGCCCAGTGTACCAGGAGTTGGTTCTGTTTTCTTCCATCACTCAGTGACTCTCTCTAGGGCCCATGTTACTTTTTCTTTACTTTCTCAACCCTGCCCTAAAGATATGTTCTCAGGATGCAGAACAGCCCATTCACTGGGAAAATCATGCATATGATTAACAACAAAAACAATAATAATAACAATAAATCGTTAAGGCTTCCCTGGTGGCTCAGATGGTAAATGCAGGAGACTTGAGTTCAATCTCTGGGTCAGGAAGATTCACCTGGAGAAGGGAGTGGCTACCCACTCCAATATTCTTGCCTGAAGAATTCCATGGACAGAGGAGCCTTGCAGGTCAGGCCACGGTCCATGGGGTCATAAAAAGTCAGACACAACTGAGCAACTATGACTTTCACTAAATCCTTAAGCCTTACCTAAATGTTAAGATCTATACAAGAACATCTGTAAAATCTGCCTTTTTTTTCCTCCTTTTGTGGATTGACTTTGCTATTTCTCATTGCTGTTTATAGCATGCTGATTTTGAAAACTAAATTGAAATGTTTTTACTCCTTTGTAATTCTGATTAAATATCTTTTATATAAAAAGGCAATTGATTTGTATTTTCTTAAGAAAATGTACATTTATAGAAAGAGATAGCATGCAGCAATGTCTTATTTTTATAAATTATCCAGATTAACAATTCAAAAATATTTTTCCTATTTTATCTGTCTGAAATAATGTTCTAAATCATTTCTGAGTCTTTGAGAGATCTAAAAATGACTTAAAAATTCTAATTTTTTTTTTTTAGCTGTTTAGTATATTGTTCACCTCAACTGTTGGGGAAAAAAAAAAAAAGAACAATAGATGAATATCTCCATCTAGAGCCTGTTTTGGAAAAATGTAATTGTTCAGAAGAAGTCATTCTGTATTCTGATGATGAGCTGCAATACAACAGCTCATCAGTATGTTAGTAAAAAACATCAAGGATGTGACTGACCTCAGACTGGAATGGACACTGTTTGATCGGGTTTATATTCCCTGGGATGCTGGTTCAGTTTCTATTCCTATGTCCTCAGATTGCTGGACACAGAGTAATTCAATGCTTTATAGTTCAAATGAACTAGAGTTCTAACGTCTCTCTGTGCCTAATACCAACCCTGCATAAGCAGCAAATAAATTATTTGGAGTTTGTGTGTAAATTCCATAGTAACATAAGCAAAGGGTACATTGTAAAGAAAAGAAGTAGCACTTAAACCAGATTTGGTAGTTCAAGGAGAATCTCTGGGATAAGTTGATTTATAAATTAGTCATGAAAAGATATTTTTATTGTTAATAATTTCATTTAATTTGCTTTTGTGTACATTTTGAGTATTAGTTATAAATATTCACACAACATCATTCCATCTTCTCCTGCACTTTATCAATTATTCATTCTCTATCTACTTTTGTTTATGTCTATTTTTTCCATTTCTATGAGCATCTTCCCCTTGACTTGTGACCCATTTTCAGTTCTTTCACTTATTTGTCAGTCTTTTGTGATGTTCTTTAATACATCTTCCTTCCAGTAATTTTTCCCTTGCTTTTCATGGCACTAAACTGTTTTTGTTGTTGTTCAGTCACTAAGTCGTGTCTGACTCTGCAGTTCCAAGGATTACAGCATGCCAGGCTCCCCTATCCTTCATCATCTCCCAGAGTTTGCTCAAACTCACATCCATTGAGTCGGTGATGCCATCCAACAATCTCATCCTCTGTCATCCCCTTCTCCTCCTGCCTTGAATCTTTCCCAGCATCGGGATCTTTTCCAATGAGTAAGCTCTTCACATTAGGTAGCCAAAGTATTGGTGCTTCAGCTTCAGCATCAGTCCTTCCAATGAATATTCAGGGTTGATTTTCTTTAGAATTGATTGTAGCAGGTGCTGTTAATATTCCATCCCCAAGTTTTAAGCACTTAATATTTACATGCATGACAGTGCAGACTTGACATGACAACCACCAGCACATGACACTCTTTTGCTTGACCACCAGAATCCACTCTTACTGCGCATATGACAAGAGAGCTGCTCTGCTGCTGCTGCTAAGTCTCTTCAGTCGTGTCCGACTCTGTGCGATCCCATAGACGGCAGCCCACCAGGCTCCTCCGTCCCCAGGATTCTCCAGGCAAAAACACCGGACTGTGTTGCCATTTCCTTCTCCGATGCATGAAAAGTGAAAAGTGAAAGCGAAGTTGCTCAGTCGTGTCTGACTCCCAGCAACCGCATGGACTGGAGCCTACCAGGCTCCTCCGTCCACGGGATTCTCCAGGCAAGAGTACTGGGGTGGGGTGCCATTGCCTTCCCCGACAAGAGAGCAGTGCCAGAGAATTAACCCCTGAAACTGCCCCTAAACAATGACTAGTAGCAATTCGTATATAAATATTTGGGTTCATTCACCCCTAAACAACCAAATGTTTCTGCCACACATGTCTACACTGGATCCAAGAACTTCACAGTGAAATTAAGCTTCAGTTGCTCATAACTAAAAACAAACTTTACTGGCTTGCTTCTCTTCTCTGTCTCACATCTTATACTCCTTTACTGCTACATCCTAGGATCATGTACCAGCTAAATTCCTCCAACTCAAACCTTGTCTTGGGGTGTTCTTATGGAATCCAAACAAAGTCAGAATTTTAGTTTTATAATTACTTCCCGATTTTTTCTTTTCAGGATTTTTTTTTCCTCCCCCTGAAAGTCTTTAACTGTTGGGAATTTTAAAATTTCATTTTCTGGTAGAGCTCATCCACATGCCTATTTGCATTTGCCATCTGTATGTTGATAACTCTCAAATCAATTATCTAGCTGTAGTAACACAGCTAGATAAGATTTTCAAAGATTTACTTTCACCAGGCTGTTTCTGTCCCCCCAAATATTGTGAACTCCTTGAAGACTGGCCTATCTCTTTTTATTTCTTTACTGCCAGTCTTTAAAATAGTATCTGACATGCTGTGGATATTGAATAAATGGTTTTGAATTAATTAGAACACGAAAGTACAGGGAAAATGTCAATTTATTGCACAAAGGCAAGTACTAGAATCATTCATTGACTACATAGTAGCAAAATAAAGTCTGTTTGGTCAATTAATACAAAAATACATTCAACTCTGTGAAGAAAGAAAAAAAAATCCTAATTTTTCAGAGCAGGGTAACATAAATAGCCAGCTGATTGAACTTCCCATGTTCTGACTGAATTTACTGGCAAATTCAACAATTTGAGTATTAAGTGCTAAAAATCAATATTTAATATCCATAGCTTTTGTTCCTCTTTCAGATAATCAGCTATTAAAAAACTTATCTTACTCAACTGAGGTCAATTAGTCTAGTTTTCAGAATATCTATTAACCACCGGAACTAAATTTCTTATATTTAAAATAAATGAGAGCACCAGTAAGACCTCTTTGCTCCATTCAGAAAATGGAAGGCTGCCAGACAGAGTACCAGATCAACTGCTGACATTTAAATACCTATTTGCTTAATTCCAACTGAGTATTTCATGTGGAAGAATGAAGATTGTGAGCAATAAATTAGGCACATTTTTGTTGTGAATCCTTTAAGGAATCATTCTTTATAATAGCAGAATATTACTGTTAATTGCAATTTGAGTCAATTGCCTTATTCCAGAGGTGAGGCAGCAGAGATCCAGATACATGAAACAGCCTTTCTAGAGCACAGTACAGGTGGTGAGCTGCAGGAGGCTGAGATCAAGGCATTACCCTGTGGGGTATAACCCTGTGGGGTTATATCCATGGTTTCCTCTACCCCACTGGTTCAGTTCAGTGCAGTTCATTTGCTCAGTCACCTCTGACTCTTTGAGACCCCATGAATCTCAGCACACCAGACCTCCCTGTCCATCTCCAACTCCTAGAGTTCACTGAGACTCATGTCCATCGAGTCAGTGATACCATCCAGCCATTTCATTCGTTGTTGTCCCCTTTTCTCCTCCTGCCCCCAATCCCTCCCAGCATCAGGGTCTTTCCAATGAGTCAACTCTTCACATGAGGTGGCCAAAGTACTGGAGTTTCAGCTTTAGCATCATTCCTTCCAAAGAAATCCCAGGGCTGATCTCCTTCAGAATGGATTGGTTGGATCTCCTTGCAGTCCAAGGGACTCTCAAGAGTCTTCTCCAACACCACACTGCAAAAGCATCAATTCTTCAGCACTCAGCCTACTTCACAGTCCAACTCTCACATCCATACATGACCACAGGAAAGACCATAGCCTTGACTAGGCGGACCTTCTTTGGCAAAGTAATGTCTCTGCTTTTGAATATGCTATCTAGGTTGGACATAACTTTTCTTCCAAGGGATAAGTGTCTTTTAATTTCATGGCTGCAGTCACCATCTGCAGTGATTTTGGAGCCCCCAAAATAAAGTCTGACACTGTTTCTACTGTTTCCCCATCCATTTCCCATGAAGTGATGGGACTGGATGCCATGATCTTCGTTTTCTGAATGTTGAGCTTTAAGCCAACTTTTTCACTCTCCACTTTCACTCTCATCAAGAGGCTTTATAGTTCCTCTTCACTTTCTGCCATAAGGGTGGTGTCATCTGCATATCTGAGGTTATTGATATTTCTCCCGGCAATCTTGATTCCAGCTTGTGTTTCTTCCAGTCCAGCATTTCTCATGATGTACTCTGCATATAAGTTAAATAAACAGGGTGACAATATACAGCCCTGACATACTCCTTTTCCTACTTGAAATCAGTCTGTTGTTCCATGTCCAGTTCTAACTGTTGCTTCCTGACCTGCATACAGATTTCTCAAGAGGCAGATCAGGTGGTCTGGTATTCCCATCTCTTTCAGAATTTCCCACAGTTTATTGTAATCCACACAGTCAAAGGCTTTGGCATAGTCAATAAAGCAGAAATAGATGTTTTTCTGGAACTCTCTTGCTTTTTCCATGATCCAGCGGATGTTGGCAATTTGATCTCTGGTTCCTCTGCCTTTTCTAAAACCAGCTTGAACATCAGGAAGTTCACAGTTCACATATTGCTGAAGCCCGGCTTGGAGAATTTTGAGCATTATTTTACTAGCATGTGAGATGAGTGCAATTGTGTGGTAGTCTGAGCATTCTTTGGCATTGCCTTTCTTTGAGATTGGAATGAAAACTGACCTTTTCCAGTCCTTTGGCCACTGCTGAGTTTTCCAAATTTGCTGGCATATGGAGTGCAGCACTTTCACAGCATCATCTTTCAGGATTTGGAATAGCTCAACTGGAATTCCAGCACCTCCACTAGCTTTGTTCATAGTGATGCTTTCTAAGGCCCACTTGACTTCACATTCCAGGATGTTTGGCTCTAGGTCAGTGATCACACCATCGTGATTATCTGGGATGTGAAGATCTTTTTTGTACAGTTCTTCTGTGTATTCTTGCCACCTCTTCTTGACATCTTCTGCTTATGTTAGGTCCATATGATTTCTGTCCTTTATCGAGCCCATCTTTGCATGAAATGTTCCCTTGGTATCTCTAATTTTCTTGAAGAGATCTCTAGTCTTTCCCATTCTGTTGTTTTCCTCTATTTTTTTTGCATTGATCATTGAGGAAGGCTTTCTTATCTTTTCTTGCTATTCTTTGGAACTCTGCATTGAGATACTTAACGCTTTCCTTTTCTCCTTTGCTTTTTGCTTCTCTTCTTTTCACAGCTATTTGTAAGGTATATTGCTTCAAAACTGCAATATCAAAGATAGAACAAAGGGTTTTCACCTGTTGAATTTTGGGCAAAATTTGTTAGAATTATAAAAGCAAACAGATGGAAGAGACTTTAGAGATTATTACATACAACTCTTATTTCTGATAAATATGTCAACTCTGGGCTTCCCAGGTGGCACTAGTGATTAAAAAAAAAAAAGAAAAGAAAAAGCCTGCTTGCCAATGCAGGAGATATAAGAGATGAGAGTTTGATCCCTGGGTTGGGGAGATCCCTTGGAAAATAACATGGCAACTCACTTAAGTATTCTTGCCTGGAGAATCCCATGGACAGAGGAGCCAGGAGGTCTATGGTCCATAGGATCGCAAAGAGTTGGACATCCACAGATAAACTTAGCATGCATGCACATGTCTACTCATTTAAAAACTGAGTTTAGTAATTTAGTTTATAGGCTGACTTGCAAAACTTTTGGGGTCTTTACTTCTAGTTTCACAAGAAAAATAGCTGAACAAAATGAAAATCAACAACTCTTCTTAGATCCATCAGAGTATTGAGATCACAGGTCAAACCACCACCCTGAAGCTGGAGAGACAGATAATCATAGTTTACCAAGAGTAAAAGCTTCTGCTATAGCCTGTGAGGAACACTTAAAGGGTAACTGCATTGCTGCTGGAGATGAAATGTTGACTACAATGAGAGTTAAAAACTCATAGGTGGGGAACTTCCCTAGCAGTCCAGTGACTAAGACTTTGCCTTCCATTGCACAGGGCTGAGTTCAGTCCCTGATCTAGGAGCCAAGATGCCTCACAGTCAAAAAATCAAACATAAAACAGAAGCAATATTGTAACAAATTCAATAAAGACTTAAAAAGTGGTCCACATAAAAATAAAAATTAAAAAAAAAAAAACTTAAAAAGAAAAATCTCGTGAGTTCACCCATACTTTCTTGAGACTTACCTCAAAGAATTTCACTGCATTCTCACTATGAAAATCAAAGGAAAAAAAACTTTTATTTCTCTGGTATAAGGAGGAGTAAAGTAAAAAAACTTTAAATAAGCTCTGGATTTAGAAATGGCAGAGGAACTAGAGATCAAATTGTCAATATCTGTTGGATCATAGAAAAAGCAAGAGAGTTCCAGCAAACACTACCTCTGCCTTATTGACTACACCAAAGCCTTTGACCATGTGGATCACAACAAACTGTGGAAAATTCTTACAGAGATAGTAATACAAGATCACCTTACCTGCCTCCTGAGAAATCTGTATGCAGGTCAAGAAACAACAATTAGAACTGGACATGGAACAATGGACTGGTTCCAAATTATAAAAGGAGTACGTCAAAGTTGTATATTGTCACCCTGCTTATTTAACTTATATGTAGAGTACATCATGAGAAACGCTGGGCTGGAGGAAGCACAGGCTGGAATCAAGATTGCCGGGAGAAATATCAGTAATCTCATATATGCTGATAACACAACCCTTATTGAAGAAAGTGAAGAGGAACTAAAGAGCCTCTTGATGAAAGAAGGGAGTGAAAAAGTTGGCTTAAAATTCAGCATTCAATAAACCAACATCATGGCATCTGGTCCCATCACTTCATGCCAAATGGATGGTGAAACAATGGAAACAGTGACAGACTTTATTTTCTTGGGCACCAGAATCACTGCAGATGGTGACTGCAGCCATGAAATTAAAAGACCCTTGCTCCTTGGAAGAAAAGCTATGACCAACCTAGATAGCATATTCAAAAGCAGAGACATTACTTTTCCAACAAAGGTCCATCTAGTCAAAACTATGGTTTTCTCCAGTAGCATTGTTTGGATGTGTTTTTGAACTATAACAAAAGCTGAGCACTGAAGAATTGATGATTTTGAATTGTGGTGCTGGAGAAGACTCTTGAGAGAATCTTGGACTGTAAGGAGATCCAACCAGTCAATCCTAAAGGAAATCAATCCTGAATATTCATTGGAAGGACTGATGTTGAAGCTGAAACTCCAATACTTTGGCTACCTGATAAGAAGAACAGACTCATTTGAAAAGACCCTGATGCCAGGAAACATTGAAGGTGGGAGGAGAAGGGGACAACAGAGGATGAGATGGTTGGATGGCTTTACCGACTTGATGGACATGAGCTTGAGCAAGCTTCGGGAGTTGGGGATGGACAGGGAGGCCTGACATACTGCAGTCCATGGGATCACAAAGAGTAGGACATGACTGAGTCATTGAACTGATTAAAGTTCAGATTGCTTTGTTCTCCTTAATGACTGCCTGTCCCCAAGGGAAATTGTTTTACCAGTGCTTAACCAACTAGGCTTTTATTAGAGCCTAACCGATATGTAGAACCCAACTTTAGCCGCCTCTAGATTTTGAGTCTCACCTAAAGAAAGATGTGTAAGCTGAGAAGCACTTGTGAAAGTAACAGCCCAGGGACACAGTCTGGCTAAAATACTGAGATTTAATCATAAGACTACAGAATACTCCTCCTCCCCTATACCATCACACCAGTAGGTCTCCTGTGTAATAAAGGGTTACAGTTGAAAGAATGGTGAGACTCAGATATTTAAGAATTCTCTAGGGGA
Source organism: Tragelaphus eurycerus (assembly GCA_935064755.1). Lineage (NCBI taxonomy): Eukaryota > Metazoa > Chordata > Mammalia > Artiodactyla > Bovidae > Tragelaphus > Tragelaphus eurycerus. The sequence goes on along the minus strand of CAKXYN010000070.1, from coordinate 14,035,105 downwards.
ATGCAGGACAATAGGGAAGATGAAAACAAGGATACTAGAAGAAATTTTAGCTTCTGACACCACATCTACAGCAAACAGTAAATACAGCCTTAGTCTTAATCAGGTAACCATAAACATTCACACACTAAAAAAACTATTTGCTTCAGTTTCTTTGCCCCAGTACATAGTATTTGACTTTTAACAAAAACTCACAAGGCATGTTGAGAAACAAAACATAGTCTGGGGAGATAAAGCTACACTGGGGAGTGTAGTCATAACTACACTCAGGTATGTCAGAGATTTTGGAATTGTCAGACAAAGCATTTAAAATAACAATAATTAATATGCTAACTAGCTCTAGTTTAAAAAATGGATATTGTATAAGAATAGATGGATAATGTAAGCAGAAAGATGGAAATTCTATGGAAGAATGAAAGGAAATGTAAAATCAAAAACACTGTAGTAGAAATGAAGAATGCCTTTGATGGACTCATTAGGCTGAAAATGTCCAAAAAAGAATCAGAATATTGGAAATAAAATCAAAAATAAACAAATGGGACCTAATTAAACTTAAAAGCTTCTGCACAACAAAGGAAACTATAAGCAAGGTGAAAAGACAGCCTTCAGAATGGGAGAAAATAATAGCAAATGAAGCAACAGACAAACAACTAATTTCAAAAATATACAAGCAACTCCTACAGCTCAATTCCAGAAAAATAAATGACCCAATCAAAAAATGGGCTAAAGAACTAAATAGACATTTCTCCAAAGAAGACATACAGATGGTTAACAAACACATGAAAAGATGCTCAACATCACTCATTATCAGAGAAATGCAAATCAAAACCACTATGAGGTACCATTACACGCCAGTCAGAATGGCTATGATCCAAAAGTCCACAAGCAATAAATGCTGGAGAAGGTGTGGAGAAAAGGGAACCCTCTTACACTGTTGGTGGGAATGCAAACTAGTACAGCCACTATGGAGAACAGTGTGGAGATTCCTCAAAAAACTGGGAATAGAACTGCCTTATGATCCAGCAGTCCCACTGCTGGGCATACACACTGAGAAAACCAGAATTGAAAGAGACACGTGTACCCCAATGTTCATAGCAGCACTGTTTACAATAGCCAGGACTTGGAAGCAACCTAGATGTCCATCTGCAGATGAATGGATACGAAAGCTGTGGTACATATACACAATGGAGTATTACTCAGCCATTAAAAAGAATGCATTTGAATCAGTTCTAATGAGGTGGATGGAACTGGAGCCTATTATATAGAGTGAAGTAAGCCAGAAAGAAAAACACTAGTACAGTATACTAACGCATATATATGGAATTTAGAAAAAAGGTCACAATAACCCTGTATACGAGACAGCAAAAGAGACACTGATGTATAGAACAGTCTTATGGAATCTGAGAGAGGGAGAGGGTGGGATGATGGGAGAATAGCATTGAAATATGTATAATATCATTTCTGAAATGAGTCACCAGTCCAGGTACGACGCCTGATAAAGGATGCCTGGGGCTGGTGCACTGGGACGACCCAGAGGGATGGTATGGGGAGGGAGGAGGGAGGAGGGTTCAGGATGGGGAACACATGTATACTTGTGGTGGATTCATTTTGATGAATGGCAAAAGCAATACAATATTGTAAAGTTAAGCAAAATAAAATTAAAAAAAAAAAAAGAACCAGTGATTCTGGATAAATGTCAATAAAAACTTTCCAAACTGAATAGGAAAGAGAAAAAAGGATGAGAAAAAGTGGGAAAATAACCAAGAACTGGGGTAATTATAAAAGATGTAATATATATGTAATGAGAATATCATAAACAGCAGATCAGAAGACGTATTCTAACTAGCAATGGCTGAGAATTTTGCAAAACTGGTAACAAACACCAAATCATAGGTTCAGAAAACTCAGATATCAAGTAGAATAAATACTACAAAATCTATAATGAGGTTTATTATATTACAATTGCAGTAGAGAAAATATTGAAGGAAATGTGGGGCGGGAAATATGCTTATAGAGGAGCACAAAAATTGCATCAGACTTCTGGTTCTAAACCAGGCTAGCAAGAAGAGAGCAGAATGAAATATTTAAAGTATTAAAGGGGAAAAAACCCTAGAATGATGAATCCAGTGAAATTATCCTTTAAAAGTTAAGGAAGAATAACAACATGATCAAACAAGAAAAAGAGAAAGAATTTGTTGGCAGTAGGCCTGTCTTACAGAAATATTAAAAGTTCTTCAGACAGAAAATATATATATATTGTTCAGAAATGTGGATCTGCATAAAGAAAAAAAGAGCATTGAAGAAGAAAGGAATAAATGAAGGCAAAATAAAAAAATCATTTTTCTTACCCTTAATTGATCTAATAGTTTGTTGAAAATAATAGCAATAATGTGTTTAGTAATTATAGCTTGTGGATAAATAAATACAACAATGAAATAAGAAACAAGGACTTCCTTGTTTTAGCGAGTGCTTGTTTTAAGGTTCCAGTACTATCCATGAAGTGGTACTGCATTATTTGAAAGAGGATTTAGGCTAATGGTAAGTGTATGTAGCAAACTCTAGGGTAAACACTGAGATCTCTTTAAAAAGAATTATAATTGATATGCTAGGAGAAGAAAGTGGAATCATATAAAATACGTATTTAAAATCACAGAAGACAGGAAAAATGAATGATGAAAAGAAAAACAAGGAGCAATGAATTGAAACTATGAGGGATATAGTAAATATTAATCCAACTGTATCAAAAATCAATTTAAAAGTGAATACAGAGATTGTCAGTGTATATTAAAAAGACGAGATTTCATGATAAGCTGTCTATAAAAAAATCCACTTTAAATCTAAAGACACAGATAGATTGAAAGTAAAGTGCTGGATAAAAACAAGCATTCTTAGCAATACATCAAAAGAAGGTGGTTTAGCTAAATTAATTTCATACAAAGAAGACTTCTGAACAAGGGACAAAGAAGGGCCTTACATAATGATAAAGGAGTCAGTTGACCAAGAAGACTTATAATCTATAATGTGTATGCACCTAAAATCAGAGCATTAAAATACTTAAGGCAAAAACTTATGGAACTCAATGAAAAAAACATGAACCTACTATGATAACTGGAGACAGATCCAGCAGGCATAAAAATGGTAAAGAGAAAGTTGAACTGACTAGCATCATCATTTAATTATATCTAATTGACATTTATAAAATACCTCATCCAATACATTGTTCTCAAATTCCCATGAAGCATTAACCAAGATAAAATATGGACCATAAAGTACACCTTAGGGTATCTGTAATCAGATCAGATCAGTCGCTCGGTCGTGTCCGACTCTTCACGACCCCGTGAATCGCAGCACGCCAGGCCTCCCTGTCCATCACTTACTCCCGGAGTTTACTCAGACTCAAGTCCATCGAGTCGGTGACACCATCCAGGCATCTCATCCTCTGTCGTCCCCTTCTCCTCTTGCCCCCAATCCCTCCCAGCATTAGAGTCTTTTCCAATGAGTCAACTCTTCACATGAGGTGGCCAAAGTACTGGAGCTTCCCTGGTGGCTCAGACGGTAAAGCGTCTGTCTACGATGCGGGAGACCCAGGTTCGATCCCTGGGTTGGGAAGATCCCTTGGAGAAGGAAATGGCAATCCACTCCAGTACTATTGCCTGGAAAATCCCATGGACAGAGGAGCCTGGTAGGCTACAGTCCATGGGGTCGCAAAGAATCGGACACGACTGAGCGACTTTACATTCGCGTTCAGCTTCAGCAACATTCCTTCCAAAGAAATCCCAGGGCTGATCTCCTTCAGAATGCACTGGTTGGATCTCCTTGCAGTCCAAGGGACTCTCAAGAATCTTCTCCAACACCACAGTTCAAAGGCATCAATTCTTCGGCGCTCAGCCTTCTTCACAGTCCAACTCTCACATCCATACATGACCACAGGAAAAACCATAGCCTTGACTAGACAAACCTTTGTTGGCAAAGTAATGTCTCTGCTTTTGAATATGCTATCTAGGTTAGTCATAACTTTCCTTCCAAGGAGCAAGCGTCTTTTCATTTCATGTCTGCAGTCACCATCTGCAGAATTCAAAAGCCCAAAATGGAATTAAACCAGAAAACAATAACAGAAAGAGTTGGAAAAGTTCCAAAATATTTGTAGATTAAACAATACATTTCTAAACAGTACTTGAATCAAAGAATATCTCGAGAAATTTTTAAGTACTTCAAACTAAATGAAAATACCACTTCTCAAATGTGTAGGTAGTGGTGAAAGCAGTTTTTAGAGGGAAATGTATACCACTGAATGCATATTTTAGAAGAAATATCTAAAATGAATAATCTAAACTTCCATTTTGTACTTAGTCTCTCAATCATATCCGACTCTCTATGACTTTGGATTGTAGCCCAGACTCCTCTGTCCATGGTATTTCTCTGGCAAGAATCCTGGAGTAAGCTGCGTTTCCTCCTTCAGGATATCTTGCAAAACCAGGGATTGAAACTGAGCCTCCTGTGTCTCCTGCATTGCAGGAGGATTCTTTACTCACTGAGCCATCAGGAAATATTCCATTTTAGGAAACTGTAAAAAACAAACAAAGTCAAATTATATTTAAAGTGAGCAAAAGAAAAATAATAATAAAAATAGAGCATAAATAAATGAAGTTGAAAACCTCATCATGTTCTTATAACAGAGGGAAGATGAGTTTTGTACACACAAAGGAGAAAGCATGGAGTGAAGCAATGTGACCATAAGCCGAAGAATGCTAGCAGCCACCAGAGACGGGAAGAGGCAAGAAACAGATTCTCCCCTAGAGCATCAAGAAGGAATGCACCCCTGTTGACAACTTGATTTTGGACTTCGGGGTTCCAGAACTGTGAGAGAATAAATGTATGTTGTTTTAAGCCACTAACTTTGTGCCAGTTTGTTAAAGCAGCCAAAGGAAACTGATATGATATTCAACACCTAGTTTCTTTGGCACAATTCCCAAAGAAAATATCATCAGATCAGATCAAATCAGATCAGTCGCTCAGTCGTGACTGACTCTGCAACCCCATGAACCGCAGCACACCAGGCCTCTCTGTCCATCACCAACTCCCGGAGGTCACTCAGACTCACATCCATCGAGTCAGTGATGCCATCCAGCCATCTCATCCTCTGTCGTCCCCTTCTCCTCCTGCCCCCAATCCCTCCCAGCATCAGAGTCTTCTCCAATGAGTCAACTCTTCGCGTGAGGTGGCCAAAATACTGGAGTTTCAGCTTTAGCATCATTCCTTCCAAAGAAATCCCAGGGCTGATCTCCTTCAGAATGGACTGGTTGGATCTCCTTGCAGTCCAAGGGACTCTCAAGAGTCTTCTCCAACACCACAGTTCAAAAGCATCAATTCTTCGGCACTCAGCCTTCTTCACAGTCCAGCTCTCACATCCATACATGACCACAGGAAAGACCATAGCCTTGACTAGGCGAACCTTTGTTGGCAAAGTGATGTCTCTGCTTTTGAATATGCTATCTAGGTTGGTCATAACTTTCCTTCCAAGGAGTAAGCATCTTTTAATTTCATGGCTGCAATCACCATCTGCAGTAATTTTGGAGCCCAGAAAAATAAAGTCTGACACTGTTTCCACTGTTTCTCCATCTATTTCCCATGTAGTGATGGGACCAGATGCCATGATCTTCGTTTTCTGAATGTTGAGCTTTAAGTCAACCTTTTCAGTCTCCACTTTCACTTTCATCAGGAGGCTTTTTAGTTCCTCTTCACTTTCTGCCATAAGGGTGGTGTCATCTGCATATCTGAGGTTATAGCCAAATATCAATTAATGGCATCAAGATAACAGAAACTCATTTAAGTTGAATTGTCAACCTACATGACAAATACTGGCCAGTCAAGAGATTTCAGAAATCTTAAGTAATTTTCTCATATTGAGTATTTTTGTTGTTGTTGTTGTTAATGAGAAACTTTGATAAATGTCCATGTTTCTTTTTAAAATTTATATTGATTATACTAAATTGGCTCTTGGAAATATCATCTGCTTAATTAAGTCCAGTCAAACTGTACATACCATTGGTGGTAGACTTGAGTATGAACAAAAGAAAGGCAAATTTAAGGGAGAGTTACATCCTTAGTAAGGTATTGTCAGCCCACTGAGATAAAAAGACATATATAGCTCTGTGTACTGACTCCTGATTATATCTTCCCTCTCTGAATACTCTCTTTATTATAGGAGAAAATCAGAAAATTCTATCCCTTTCCTTCTCCATCATTAAAACTTACATGATGCTGAGTATCAAGTCATATCATTCTGTGCTTATTGAAATTCTCTCACACTTCAAGACCTGGCTCAAAACAACAGATATTCTGAAATCTGTATGGGTTTCAATACTTCCTAGTTCATGTTAATGGATTCCTGTTTAGAAAAGAGTTCATCCTGTCTTGAAGTATATTTATTTAATGTTTATTTATTTATTTTTCACATTCAGCAATAACTTCCAACCTGGATAAGAGGTAAGAGCCTACAGAATCTTGTTCTGTAGGAAAAACTTGTTTGTATTTCTGTGCCTTCACTTTGCTGAAATTCTGATGATCAATGGGGAGTCAAGTTTCAGTTTGACTCTGAAACTCTCCTCCAGTCCCACACCTCACCTTCAACTAGCATCTGAACCTTTTGCCTGAATAAAAATAGGCATTCAACACATGCCAATTGTATTGAATTAATCTACTCTGATGGATTTTGTGCTACACACTATTTCTGTCCCACACACTGTTTTTCTCCCAGTAGATACTGAGGAAATAAAATATGAAGACTGCTGACATTAGAGAGTTTAGATTTTAAAGTATTTTTGAGATCATAGATCCCTTCAGAAATTCTATGAAAGCTGTGGATTCATACTTTCAAATAAACATATACACAAAGTTTGTCTGTAAATTCAAGGGATCCATAAGCTTCTGAAACTCATTCTTGAACGCTCTAAAGATCCAAGAGCCTCAAGTAATGAGCCCTAGGTTAAAGCATAATACAGTAGATAGTGTTACATGGAGGACACTCAACAATATTTGCTTAATTTAAAATGTCATATAAACATACACACTATTCTAAATTGCCTGCAACTATCCCTAGACTTTCAGTTGAAATCACATATTTGCCTATAACCAGTGCCTTTTTCGGGGAAGGCAATGGCACCCCACCCCAGTACTTTTGCCTGGAAAATCCCATGGACGGAGGATCCTGGTAGGCTCCAGTCCATGGGGTCGCTAAGAGTCAGACACGACTGAGCGACTTCACTTGCACTTTTCACTTTCATGCATTGGGGAAGGAAATGGCAACCCACTCCAGTATTCTTGCCTGGAGAATCCCAGGGACGGGGGAGCCTGGTGGGCTTCTGTCTGTGGGGTCGCACAGAGTCGGACACGACTGAAGCGACTTAGCAGCAGCAGCAGCAGCAGTGCCTTTTTATCTCTGCTTGTGACAAATTACAGAGTGAATATATTTATAAAAATTACACAATAGGGGAAAAAAGGAAAAGACATAAGAAACAAATCAGAGCTGAACCAATGTCATTTCTTTTGGAAAAAACAAATTTCAAAATGACCAGTCTTATTGCCCTAAAAACACAAATCCTCAATCATTCTGCCCCAAGTTCCCAAGGAGAATTTAAAAAGAAAAATTGTCCAGGTACAGTTATTTCATTTATTTACATCAAATATTTTCTTCAAACAGTATCAGACTTTTCTGACTGCTTACACAAGGCCCCATAAGCTCATTTATTTGGTTCAAAATAAATGAGCCTAGAAATGGAATATACCACACCCAATTCTCAATCCTCTGATCTAGACTTAGCAACTCAATGTTGGAAAAAAAAAAAAAAACAGGATAAAGAATGGAGAAAAGAGAAAGTCTCATCTAAAGACTTGACCTACTGGATTGAGCTGCTTTTCATGATTCCTTCCCCTGGAAGGGACTATGATTCTCTTTGGCTCAATGAGCACAATCTTTTAAGCTAAAAGAAACTCTGAAGCCTTTTCCTACTCATTTGTAGGGGAGAAATAAAAGACATCAGAGACATGAATTCCAAAATGTTCCAAAGAAGGACATTCAACCTAAGGGCTCAGAAAATTAATTGTTTCAGCACATGGCTAACTTAAGCATAGCCCAGTGGTACAGTAATGATCCTTAGACTTGTCCTCAAGAGAGGAGATTATAGAAAAACCTTGAACCTACTGACTGCCAGTCAACTGCTGCTACTGCTACTGCTGCTAAATTGCTTCAGTCGTGTCCAACTCTGCGACCCCATAGACGGCAGCCCACCAGGCTCCCCCATCCCTGAGATTCTCCAGGCAAGAACACTGGAGTGGGTTGCCATTTCCTTCTCCAATGCATGAAAGTGAAAAGAGAAAGTGAATTCACTCAGTCGTGTCCGACTCTTAGCAACTCCGTGGACTGCAGCCCACCAGGCTCCTCCGTCCATAGGATTTTTCCAGGCCAGTCAACTACCCAACACAATTTGCTCAGAAAAGAGCTGAAACAGAAATCCAGATATTTGGACAACCACCCAGTGTTATTTTTATCCCATTATAATCTTTAGGCAATGGCACTCCACTCCAGCACTCTTGCCTGGAAAATCCCATGGACGGAGGAGCCTGGTGGGCTGCAGTCCATGGGGTCGCTAAGAGTTGGGCACGACTGAGCGACTTCACTTTCACTTTTCACTTTCATGCATTGGAGAAGGAAAAGGCAATCCACTCCCATGTTCTTGCCTGGAGAATCCCAGGGACGGGGGAGCCTGGTGGGCTACTGTCTCTGGGGTCGCACAGAGTCAGACACAACTGAAGTGACTTAGCAGCAGCAACAAGAGATGAAATACATGTTCATTGTGAGTATAACAATCATTCCAGGGTAGGGGGAAGTTTATCTTCAGTTGTATATTCCTTAATATTATTATTCATTCGTTTGTAATTCACAAATATTTGTCTTTCACCTTGAAGTTGCACTTATTTAGCATTGTATTTTTCCACTGTTAGAAGTAAATTTCTATAGGACAGCATTTATATCTGCTTCATCTTGATGCTGAAAACTTGGCCTCTTTATACTGTTGCTGAATTGAATCTTGAAGACAGAGTTTTGGGTGAAGTATAAAATAATGACTTTATTGATTTGCCAGGCTAAAGGGGACAGAGTGTGCTTATGGCCCTCAAAATGGTTGGAGGGATTTGGTAAGGAATTTTATAGCAATGCTTCAAGGATGGGGTTACTGAAAAGGAACAGAGTGTGTACAGGGCCTGCACTCCTTTAATCTGGCCTAAGGTGTTCTCTTGATGAGCTTCTCTGAAATGAACAATGCTAACATCTTCATTTGTTGGGGGTTCTAGTTCTGTAAAGAGCTCGAAGATCCTTTGAAGCAGAAATAGGACCCTGCCCTAAGGCCGCACTATCATTTCTTGACTGCTCCTCCCTTGTCTCTGCTTTCCCTCCCTAATTAGCAACTATTTGAATATGTCCTTTGGAACTCAGGGAAGGTCATAGAGGCTGGACCCTATTTTATATTAACAAGAAACAAGGGACACAGAAAGCTTTTCTGCCCAAGAATCCCATAGGGTCCTGCTCAGTTTCAATCTTAGAATATCTAGAACAGTTTTGCACATACTAGGAACTGAGCAAAAAGACTGTTAAATTAGAATGAACACACAGGAGTAAGAAACTTCAACAAAACAAAATATTTTCCTCAGTATTTCACAAGCCCACTTTATTGGTTTAACTATTCACTTTCAAAGGAGTAATATATCAATGTATCAGTGTATCTCATGCCACATACAGATTGAAAAACTGCTTTCCAAGGCAGTTACACTTACAGATTATACATTGCTCAAATATCAAACATTTGACATCCAGATTTTAGACAAAATTTTTGTATAAGAACATTTAATGGAATATGTATTTCTCAAAACCAGTAGGAAAAATAAACAAAAAACAAGCAAAAAAAACACAAAAGCTAGCTTCTGATCCTGCAAGAACATCTCGACCGGAACACAGAGATCTTTCATGATTTTTGGATATAGGTTCACTTTTTAACGCATGCTCTTGGCAAAAATATCAAACAAGACAAAAGTATACAACATTCTTTAACACCATTCCCTAGGGGAAAACACACATAAACCTGTTAGCTTGTAACCTTTCTGTTTCTCCTTTAGAAGTTATTCATATCTAGAACACAAAAAATAGCCTGGGAGGTAATTCTGACGTTTCTGCCCCAGCCCCAGTCAGAGGCAAGGTTTACCTGGGAGTCTCACATCTCCCTCTGGCCATAATCTCCAAGTAAACCGAGGTTCAACCATGACCAGCCATTCAATATTGAATAAATCACTATTAATGATATTGTAAATCAGTCACTGTGCTGAAGAAAATGCTGTCATTGTAGAAACATACATTGAGTTCCTTTCCTTGTTCACTGAATAAGACTAGACATATATGCGTGTGTGTAAAGGATAAATTGACTCACGAAATATTTCTGTTTCTGAATGATCCACCTTCCAGACACTGACCATGTCTGTCTGTTTGGAACCCTCTAGCCTGCCATCCTTTCTAACTTCCATGAAAGCAATTCCTTGCCAGGCTTGATAGTTGATACATGTCAAATGCCTCTGCTTGCCTGAGCAACCCTTTTAAAGAAATTCGAATGTTCCAACTATATGCTGGCTGCTCTTGCTTATAAATACAATGGTTTGCTGAAAAGATAAACGACTGGGTTGTCAGTGGAGATAGTCATCTGAGTCTACTGTCATAGACCATGACTTCTACAAGCTGTCTTCCCTTTCTCAGGAGTAAGTCCACCTCACACATATATTTGCCAAAGGAAAAACTGCTACAATCACTGCACATGGTCCACAGGGTATTTTCTTTGACTGTTGATTTTATTGTTTTACTCCAGCATGTATCTAAATGAGATTGGTTTCCCTACTCAGACCTTTTCACTAACACCAGCCTTGACATATATAAAATCTGGCTTTAGCAATGGCTGTAAATGATTAATATGCTTTTCTTTCCTAGTTATCTCAACAAGGCAATGTGATGGATTTGTTGAGCTATTTAAGCGTTTCTTTACACAGTGACTAAATGCTATATTGCCCATTTTAAAACCACTTCAGTGCCCATAAAGGCTGTTGTAGAAATCAGTATTGCTAATCTCACAGGATTGTTGACCTCTTCGTGGATTCACCAAAGCAAACATCTGTTGCATGGAAGGGAAAATCAACAATGTTCTCTGAAATTAGACAATCTTTTGCATCATTTTACTCTTCCTCTACCCCAATTTAAAATTTAAATGACTAGAAGTCAGAGAATGCAGACACTTGTCACCAGATGCCACTTGCCACTTTCCAAGAGCCCATCTGCTCCACTAACTACTCTGATCAGCCACTACATACAAATTCTTATCCAAAAATAGCTTTTAAATTGATCTGAGTTATCTCCACTTTGTTAAGGCAGTTTTCCCAAGCAGTCACCCTTCTGAATACATCAGTAATTGATATGTCATAGCCATTTCCCACACCTGCCAGGACTTTTGTACATTCAGTGCATTGTCATTAGACTAAGAACTACCTAAAAGTGTGAAAGTCACTCAGTCACATATGACTCTTTGCCATCCCATGGACTGCAGCCTGCCAGGCTCCTCTGTCTGTGGAATTTTCCAAGCAAGAATACAGGAGTGGGTTGCCACTTCCTTCTCCAGGGGATCTTCCTGATCCAGGGATTGAACCCTGGTCTCCTACATTGCAGAGGTCTGAGCATCTCTTGCTTTACCATCTGAGCCAGCAGGGAAATCCAAGACATACCTATCCAGTTTCAAATATCATTAGAATGTGGTCATCATCCTGAAGCCAGAGCTAAATGGGGAAAGGAAATATGTAGACATCTGTACATTTGATGCCAGCCAAGTAGAACCCTTCCTCAAGCTTCACAGTTCAAGGAAAGACAAACATTATAAACAGAAGGAGAAGGTCCAAAAAGAAAGACCCCTCATAAGCTGCCCAATTTTATGGAGTGGATTTGAGAAGTCACAGCTGCCTTATTCAGTCCCTGTGAGCTCTGTTCCTCTTCACTCAACCATTATTATATTCACACACCGTTTTCCAGTTTGGCTAAGGTACTAATATCAAGACATGTTGTGCTCCGGGTGCTGGTGGATGAGAAAAGACCCAGGCTTCTTGGCCATGAGGATTCCCGTTGATGTTGAAATCTCTCTTGGCTTTGTGTCTTTAAATATTATCAATGCCTTTTATGATGTCCCACCAATTTCAGGCATGTGTGACCCTTTCTCCTTCCTCTGAGGCACTTAAAAAAAAAAAAAAAATGGGGAAAGCTATGCTGTTTAATAATAAATTCTAATGTTTCCACCCCCATTGTATTAGAGAATCCTTTTTATATGCAAAACCACTTTGTAAAATTGAGAAAGTGTCTTCTTTGAGGAACTCTCAATTTTTCCTTTGTTCTGTGTTTTGGAGCCTCTGGTTCTAACTAATTAGATCATTTGGAACCACCATGGAGCCTTATCGTTCACAGGTCACCCTCTATTCTTTATTCATTGACAGATTAACCTTTACTTGAGAAAGAGGAAGCTACGAACATTAGCATTAACATCAAGGTTCATAATTAAGTTGATGATAAAAACCTTCTCTTTAGACCTTCAGATCACGTCCATTTAGCTTGTACAAATACAGCCATGACATTTCAGTTTTCATCTTCATCTTGCTCTTCGAATATGATAAGACGTTACCATGTTTAAAACAGCTGGCCAGTGCTCCCCCACCACACTTCATTATAGGTGTGAGCTAGGGTAAAAGCAACTCTGTATAAATGGTATGTTTTAGATAAAAGCAAAAGGTAACATTTATTCTTCTTCCCATTCATTAAACGTGCTTTGTAAACTTCTTCCCTAGCCATAGCTGGGAATATCAGCTAGGACTCAGAGTATTTCTTTCTTTCTTTTTTTTTTTTTTTTTTGAGTAAAGCACATATGTCAGAACAAGATCATTTACAATTTTTGGTTAGTTACACATTATTTTTCATGTGTGTGTGCTCAGACGCTCAGTTCAGTTCAGTTCAGTTCAGTTCAATCGCTCAGTCGTGTTCGACTCTTTGCGACCCCATGAATCACAGCACGCCAGGCCTCCCTGTCCATCACCAACTCCTGGAGTACACTCAGACTCAAGTCCATCATGTCGGTGATGCCATCCAGCCATCTCATCTTCTCTCTTCCCCTTCTCCTCCTGCCCCCAATCCCTCCTAGCATCAGAGTCTTTTCCAATGAGTCAAATCTTCAGTTGTGTCCAATTCTTTGCAACCTCATGGACTGTAATCCACCAGGCTGCTCTGTCCGTGGGATTTCCCAGGCAAGAACACTAGAGTAGGTTGCCATTTCCTACTACAAGAGATCTTCCTGACCCAGGGGTCAAACCCATGTCTTTTACATTTCTTGCATTGGCAGGTGGATTCTTCACCACTAGCACCATGGACACAACTGAGCGACTTCACTTTCACTTTTCACTTTCATGCATTGGAGAAGGAAATGGCAACCCACTCCAGCGTTCTTGCCTGGAGAATCCCAGGGATGAGGGAGCCTGATGGGCTGCTGTCTATGGGGTCGCACAGAGTCGGACACGACTGAAGCGACTTAGCAGCAGCAGCAGCACCACCTGGGAAGCCCTTATTGCTTCATGTGTGTGCCTTTTTATTGTGTTATATTACAGACTATTTACATGTTATCATTTGTATTAATATGACAATAAACCTGCACAATCCAGCCAACCCCAGGAGGAGAGTGCCAGTAACATTTCTATCTATCACATCTCCCTGCCTTACTTCTTGACCACAGAGCTTAGCACAACCCTAAATGTTATGCCTCTTATTCCTCTGCTTTAAATCACCCAATATATTCATAAATGTTGGAATATATTGTTTAGTTTTACTTTCTTTAGCCTATATAAGAAAAGACATTATACTATATGTAGTTCTCTGGGACTTTTTTCCTTTTTGATCTATAACTACAGTTCAACCTTATTATTAAATATTCTTGTATTTTATTAATTTTCACTGCTCTATAAGATTTCATTCTGTAAGACCTACTACAATATATTAAGACTCTTCTATCAATGAGCATTTGTGTTATTTATAATTTTGCTGTTATGAATAGTGCTGCTATGAATATTACATGCATCTCCTAGTTCACATGTGCTATGTTATGTGTGTGTGTGTGTGTGTATACATATATATATACTGCTCAGTCACTTCAGTCATGTCCAACTCTTTGTGACTTCATGCCATAATGGACTGTAGCCCACCATGCTCCTCTGTCCATCGGGATTCTCCAGGCAAGAATACTGGAGCAGGTTGCCATTTCCTCCTCTAGGGGATGTTCCCAATCCGGAGATCAAACCCTTGTTTCTTACATCTCCTGCATTGACAGGTGGGTTCTTTACTACTAGCACCACCTGGGAAGCCCCATGTTGTGTGTGTGTGTGTGTATTATATATTATATATTTATATTTATATATATAAATAAAATGTTTTGTCACTCTCAAGCATTAAAGAATCTAATATAGTAAAAATGATAAAATTCTGAAATATGATCTGATTTCAGAAGCATCCTCTCCTTCAACTAAAGCCATCTGGAGGCCTGAAAGCCTGTAGTGAAGGAAGGCACTGGGTTAACTTTGTCCATATGTCTCACTCTTCCTCCTTCCCCAACAGCAGGAGGCTATTTCAGGACCCAAAAGGCAGAGGGCAACAAAGGAGGATAGGCATAATCTTATGATGTTGGTACAACTGTAATCAATATGGCTCCCTTTTATTGATCTTTTAAAATTAATCCCATAGGGAGCTCCCATGGTTTTCTCAGAGATTTTTCTGCTGGAAAACACCTCCTGAAAATCCCTTAATACTGACAGTTCTTTTATGACCCGCTTCTTATCCCGCAGACTTCCTACTAAAGCTACTTCTGTGAGCATCTCTTTGTCTCTCTGGGTAGCCACTTGACAAGATCCTTTTTAAGAGGACTTTGAGTAAGCTGTGGATCCAGCCTCCAAAACACCTTGGCTTTGCTTTTGAAGAGAATGCAGCCACCTATTCCAAAGGAGTTATATTCCTTTTCTCTGCTGCTTCAGGCCCACCTAAAAACCTCCTGCTCTGAGAGCTCTTAAAGTGGAGTTGAACAGCACTCCAGTGTGCTCCAAATTTGAAAAATGCATATCAAGTTCCCTGAGCTATTTTGTTGGTGCTTCTTTTACTTGGCTTAGTATAAGAGTCCATCACCCTCTCTTGCCCCACTGAGAGAAGAGGAAAACAGCCTGAGTACACTAACAGCTCTCTCCGTGAAAAGTCTCTTCCAAATAGAATAGAAATCTCTCACATAAGCTGTGAGTGTTTGGCTTACATAGGCAAGACTGATTTTACATCTGTTGGCATGCCCCCTCATATGTATTCTAACTCCTTATTTTAATATATGCGGATATCTGGCACCCATTCTATCACTTGTAAACATTAAGGTCTCTACTGAAATTCCAATTTCAATGATATTCATTTGAATATCTTGCTATACGAGCAACCTAAAAGGCCTTTCAACAAATTAAAGAGTTTAAATTCTAATATGACTTCTTCCATATCCATTGGAAATTTTTAAAAAGTCTTAAGACTCCAAGCTCTGATTTTAAGAGTCCATAGTCCCTGCCCAGTGGGTGAGGATCATTCAGGAAGAAAGGAGTGTCTTTTGCTTGGATCTGCAAAAGACACAGAAATCAATTAGATGTGAAGAATCACCAAAAAGGAAGACTAGACAGGTTACTGAGGAGTCCTAATGTCTCACAACACAGAGAAGCAGTGAAGATTTGCAGAAGCAGAAAAAGAATTCCAGTACGTGGTGCCAAGGAAGAGAAAAAGCAAGAATAGGAATGTAAGAAGAAATTTGAGAAGAGAGTCATCCCTGAGCAAGCACTCATGTCTTTGCTTAGGTTAGCATGTCTGAGGTTAAAAAGTCAAAGATGGAGCAACCAGCACTTAGAAAGCCCAGTTATAGTAACTAATTTGTTCCCTTGTGCTCTAAATCTTCAGTTTATCCCAGTTCCAAGAAATGTGGTTTTGCCCTACAAGCTTGAGTTCTTCCCTTTACTAAGTGTTCTTTCAATAAGCCCACGTGTTCTCCTCTGAAGTCTTACTTGGCTCTCCCATTGAGTTGAGACACTTGAGTTTGTAGGGAATTATGTCCAATCAGCTGGATCCCAACCACCATTTGTCATGATGCTATGTTCTGTCTGACGTCCAAACTCTCTCTTTATCTTGGGCCCACCATTTTCCTTCTAAAATTAACAAGATAGTTTCCTTTCTCTCCTGGTCATCCTTCTGTTGTTCACTTACCCTTGTTTCTGAATCTAGTTGGTCAAAACATTCTAAGGATTCCATAAAAACCATCGTGCCTGTTGAGCCTTAATAGCATAACACCATGAAGTATGAATTCCACCTTTATTAATCCATTCATTTATCCCTTAATTTCACAAACATTTATTGAGCATATGCTATGTACCAGGCACTGTTGTGGGTAATGGAAATGCGTCAGTGGAATAAAGCAAAATCTTTGCTCTCATTAAGATTGTATAGTAGTAGGGGATACATCTGGAACAAGACAAATAAATAAACAATATATCTGGAAGTTTTAAATGCTATGAAGAAATATAAAGGAGATGTGGAAAGGGAGTCCTAGAGAGGTTCCAGGAGGACTTCAAGATACACACAATAAAGGAATTACACATGTATGGACTCATGAAAAGTTACTGGGAATTTTGTTTCTATAAAACAGCTTTGTTTCTTTGTCTCTTACATCTTCGTAAGAAAATAGCAGGCATCTCTATTAGGACATATGTGTACAAATGCCATTTCCTGTTGTGAGTCTGCTGTGCTGCTAAGTCGCCTCAGTCATGTCCGACTTTGTGCGACCCCATAGACGGCAGCCCACCAGGCTCCCCCGTCCCTGGGATTCTACAGGCAAGAACATGGGAGTAGGTTGCCATTTCCTTCTCCAATGCATGAAATTGAAAAGTGAAAGTGAAGTCGCTCAGTTGTGTCCGACTCTTAGCAACCCCATGGACTGCAGCCTACCAGGCTCCTCCGTCCATGGGATTTCCCAGGCAAGAGTACTGGAGTGGGGTGCCATTGCCTTCTCCGAAGGGAAATATAAATAGTTATAGGCTCCCAGATATGAAAAAAAAAAAAAAAAAAAACATGACTACCAAAGGAGAAAGGGGAGGAAGGATAAATTAGGAGTTTGGGATAAATATATACACACTACTATATATTATATAAAAATATGTTGGTGCAAAAGTAATTGTGGTTTTACATTTTTGAATTTTGCTGTTTGATATTAGAATACATTCTTAAATAAATGTAGTTATGTTATACATCATTTTATCAAATTTGAGTGATTTTTTAATTCAAATTCAAAATAGATTTTGAAGCAGTGAAGACAACTTGCAGCATTAACAATAAATTTGGCCCGGGAACTGCTAATGAACCTACAGTGTACTAGTGGTTCAAGAAGCTTTGCAAAGGAGGTGAGAGCCTTGAAAATGAGGAGCATAGTGACCGGCCAATGGAAGGTGACAACAACCAATTGAAAGCAGTCATCAAAGCTGATGCTCTTACAACTACACAAGAAGTTGCCAAAGACCCCAATGTTGACCATTCTGTGGCCATTCAGCATTTGAAGCAAATTGTAAAAGTGAAAAATCTCTATAAGTGGGTGCCTCATGAGCTGACCACAAGTCAAAAAAAACCCATCATTTTGAAGTATCATCTTCTTTTATTTTATGCAACAAAAACAAACCATTTCTTGACTGGCTTGTGACATGCAATGAATAGTGGATTTCATGATAACCAGCAATGATCAGCTCAGTGGTTGGACTGAGAAGAAATGCTCCAAAACACTTCTCAAAGCCAAACTTGCACCAAAAAAGGTCAGGGTAACTGCTTGGTGGTGTGCTGCCTGTCTCATTCACTAGCTTTCTGAATCTTGGATAAACCATTACTTCTGAGTAGTATGCTCAGCAATGAGATGCACCGAAAGCCATAAGGCCTGCAGTTGGCATTGATCAACAGAATGTGCCCAATTATTCTTTACAACACCCGACTGCACATCATACAATCAAAAATTTAATGAATTTTTGCCTTATATGAAGTTTTGCTTCATCTGCCATATTCACCTGACCTCTAGCCAGCCAACTGCCAATGCTCCAAGCAGCTCAACAACTTTTTGCAGTGAAAATGCTTCCACAACCAGCAGGACACGGAAAATGCTTTCCAAAAGGTCATTGACTCCCTAAGCACAGATTTTTACATTACAGAAATTTAAAAAAAAAAAAAAAAAACTTATTTCTCATTGGCAAAAATGTGTTGATCATAAAGGTTCCACAATTTCTTTTGTAGCAACATAATAATTAATCAACAAAGACCCACTATGCATGCATGCTCAGTTGCTTCAATTGTGTCTGACTATCTGCAACATCATGGACTGTAA
This sequence comes from Tragelaphus eurycerus, assembly GCA_935064755.1. Lineage (NCBI taxonomy): Eukaryota > Metazoa > Chordata > Mammalia > Artiodactyla > Bovidae > Tragelaphus > Tragelaphus eurycerus. The sequence continues at coordinate 14,016,575 of CAKXYN010000070.1, read as the reverse complement.
CCTGCCAGGCTTCTGTTCATGGGATTCTTCAAGCAAGAATACTGGAGTGGGTTGCCATGCCCTCCTCCAGGAAAGAGAAATATAGAGAACTATATTCAAAATCTTATAATAATCTATAGTATAAAAGAATATGAAAAAGATATATATATGTATGTATCTTTTCCAGATTCTTTGCTGTTCACCTGAAGTTAGCACAACATTGTATATCAACTGTTTCAATTTTTTAAAAAGCCCTCTCCTGCTCTGACCCTCATCTCCCCTTCTACTACCCCAAACCCTTCCAATGTGCCCTCTCAAATATATTGCCCATTATCCAAAAAGATCTACTTTATCTCTAAATGTTTTCTTCACCTCTTGTTCTAACTGAAACCCACCTTGCCTCGAGGACCTCCTTACCCAACAACCCCTAGATAGTGACTGTTTCCTTCTCGTAGTTTCCTAGGACAGAGCCAGAGGAAGTTAAGTTGTTCAAGTTCTTTACCATTACAAAACCAAGGCCTGCCACACAGTACAAACTCTGTAAAAACTGATTTTGAATGAATGCCTTACATTCCTTCCCTTTAGATCTTAAGAGATTTGATGCATATAAACCAGCCCCTTGTTTACAACTGATGGGACTGAGTAATACAGCTCCCCTGAGCTATGGCAAGGAGATTTCTCTCTGGCAAATTAGGAGAAGCACACATTTGCAATGTGAAGCCAACATGGAAGATCTTGTAAACCCTTGTAGATTAACATTTGGAGGCAGTTGAGTGAGAAAGCAGAGGAGTGAGAGGAGAGGTACTCTATGAAGAAAAAAGAGACAGAAGGAAATTAGGGACAATAGACCATGTGGTAAGAAAGAGGGAAAATGTGAAGGCTTGACTACTGTCCATTTTGCAGGACTAGCTGTGATTTCTACAACTTAATTCCTTGAGTTCCTATTCTCATATCCTGAAAATACACAGATGCTGTTCAACTCCTTTATTTTCACTATCTCAAATGGTTTTTGTTCTGGGTAACTGAACTGTGCCTGCTTGTGTGTTGGCTCTTCACACTAGCATATATAGCAGGCTTCTTATTGACCCAACTGAATGCTTCAGTTTTCTCAAGCCTTTCATCATCTTGTAATAATAAGGTCATCTATGGCACCTAAGCTTCTACCCAATTATTTTTTCTCTAGAGAGCCTGCTCTTTCAGAAAACTTTGTCTCTAAAGAACCAAATAGTAAATTTTTTAATTAAGGCTTTACAGGCCCTTCTGCCTATTCCAACTCAGTTCTGCAATTGTAGCATGAGAGCATCCATAGATAATGTGTAAACAAATGGGATTGACTGTGTTCCAATTAAACCTTATTTATAAACATTGAAATTTAATTTCATATCATTTCCATGCATCATAAAACATTATTCTTTATTTTCAACCACTTAAAGTATATAAAAGGATGGGGGAGCATTTTAGCTCAAAAGACTTACAAAAATTAGTGAAAAGTTGAACTTTGATCATGGACATTAGTCTGCCAACTCTTGTAATAGAGTATGAATTACCTGATTTTGTGATCGTGCTTTACCTCCTTGCAATTTAAACCCTCAGGCTTCCCTGGTGGCTCAGACAGTAAAGAGTCTTCCTGCAACAAGGGAAACCTGAGTTCAATCCCTGGTTTGGGAAGATCCCCTGGAGGAGAGTATGGCAACCCACTCCAGTACTCTTGCCTGGAGAATCCCCATGGACAAAGGAGCCTGGGATATAGTCCAAATTTCAACCTCATACGTTTTCCCTTTGTATCCTTCAAAACATTTTGTGGAATAACTTTCAGAAATATTTGGGTGGTAACCAAGCATTGTGGATAAGACAATGTGCTCAGAAACAGGCTAAATTCAGAGGTTGACTCTGCCATTAATTAGCTCTGTCATCCAGGGCAAGACAGTAAAGTTCTCTATATATCTTCAGTTCTTTTTTTTTTTTTTTCATCAGTAAAATGTGGATAATAACAGTACCCATCTTATAGGATAATTGTGAGGTTTAAATATAATAATGTCTATTGGAATATTGACCAAGCACCAAAAGTTATAAGTTTCTAGTACTGGTATTGGGCTTCCCTGGTGGCTCAGACAGTAAGGAATCCACCTGCAATGCGGGAGACCTGTGTTCAATCCCTGGGTTGGGAAGATCCCCTGGAGGGGAGCATGCCAACTCACTCCAGTATTCTTGCCTGGAGAATCCCTATGGACAGAAGAGTCTGGTGGACTACAGTCCATGGGGTCACAAAGAGTCAGACACAACTGAGGGACTAAGAAGATCATAGTACTGATATTAAGAGGTTTACATTTCTTTACCTACCAACTTTTTCCCCCAATATTCTTTTTTTAAAAACATTTTAAAAATACCTATTTATTTTTGGCTCACAGGCTTAAGAATGTAGGCTCAGTATTTGTGGTACCAGGCTTAGTTGCCGCATGGCATATGAGAATCTTCCCAGACCAGGGATTGAATCAGTGTCCCCTGTGTTGCAAGGCAAACTCTTAACCCACTGGATCACCAGGGAAGCCTCTTCTCTAATATTCTTATTTCTTCACTAATTCTAGAGCCTCCATTCCAGAAACACCTCTTTCATAATATATGAATAGGTAGCGTGTCACAGAAAGTGCCTCCTGGTCAAGATCGGGAACGTCTATAGACTAAATTATGTTGAATCATACCCTACACTGTGCTTTGGGTTTGGTGGGGGTAAACACGTAAGAATTTCTCAGTTACCAAAATGATGTTTATTTTAATTCAACAAGAAGAGTATCTCATAAGATACCCCTTGTTTGGGAACTGCTACCCCAGTGGTTTATGGTCAATTCTCATCACTCAGTAGTGCAGTATTATTCCACTGGCATGCCTCTCCTTGGCATTTGACATAGTTTCCTGTTCCCTATTTCCTGAAGTTCATATCCCTTTCCCCTGGGCTCTATTGGAGCATGCCCTTCTCATTTTCTCATGTTCAGCATTGCTCTTCAACTCCATTTACTGAGTTTTCTACTTCTGCCCACACTTGAAGATCTTGTCCATCTTTTTTTCAATACTTTCATTCAGTCTCAGAATTTTAACCTGTACTGAAGACTCACACATCTGTATCTCTGGTACAGACCTTTCTCCTGGTCTTAAACCACATATCTAGATGCCTGCTAAAAGATAATCATGTATTCAAAGCTGAACTCACTGTCTCTTCTTTTAAAGATTTTTTTATATGGCCCATTTTTAAAGTCTTTATTGAATTTGTTACTACATTGTTTCTGCTTTCTGTTTTTTTGACCACCAGACATGTGAGATCTTAGCTCCTTGACCAGGGATTGAACTGGCATCCCCTTCATTGGAAGGTGAAGTCTTAAGCATTGGACTGCCGGGAAAGATCTGGACTCACTATCTTTGATGAAGGGCCTGAGTCTATCTTTATTAATAATGTTACTTATCCATGAAGCAGAACTCCGATAGAAATCCCTAGACTTTCCCTTTTAATTCAACCCCCACATTTCATCAAATATAATTTCTGTTCACTCTTTCTTTTCTAAATTTATTTATTTTTAATTGAAGGGTAATTGCTTTACAATATTGTATTGATTTCTGCCACACATCAACATGAATCTGCCATAGGTATACGCATGTCCCCTCTCTCTTGAACTTCCTTCCCATCCCTCTAGGCTGTCACAGAGCACCAGGCTGAGTTCCCTCTGCTATACAGCAGCTTCTCATTAGCTATCTATTTTATGCATGGTAATGTATATATTTCAATAGTATTCTCTCAATCCGCCCCACCCTCTCCTTCCCCATACTGTGTCTGTAAATCTTTTTGCTATGTCTGAGTCTCTATTCCTTCCCTGCAAATAGGTTCATCAGTACTATTTTTTCTAGATTCTCCTGTCATTTTAATTGCTTTCCTTGTGCTTCCCTCTTCTTTATCTTTATACCTACTTTTCACCTATTTCTTACCCCCAGTTTCATAGCCTTGGTATCTCTCTCTTATTCTATGCATCAGTTGATCTTTATAAATACAAATCTGATCTTGTTACCTCTTCAGTAGCCCCAGATGGGCTATTTTCATGCACTCAACATGGTACAAAAACTCCTTAATTATTTTACTCCAAACCTATCACTATGTGCTAATCATTCAACACAGTCCTCCACATACCCCATATGGTTTCTATAACACACCATTGCTCCATCCCATTTTCTAGAATGACCATCTAAGCTGTCCCCAAAATTTTTCCAAGTTTGTGCTCTCTCAGAAAAGAATTCTTATTGTAAGAAAATATTATAAAAGTTTTGAAGTGAAAAAACAAAAAAAAACAGTGAATACCCTGTCTAGCATACCCTCCCAAGTTATTTCCAACTTTCACTGTCTTTGAGATTTAATTTGTAGAAAACTGTTAGTCATGCAAATGTTTTTTATGCACACTAGAGGAGCTATCCCATGTTGAAAGTTGGGAAGGGCAGTGGTGAGGAGATACTCCTCGTCCAAGGAAAAGAGCAGCAGCTGCGCTTTGCTGGAGCAACAGTGAAGAGATACCCCATGCCCAAGGTAAGAGAAACCCAAGTAAAACGGTAGGTGTTGCAAGAGGGCATCAGAGAGCAGACACACTGAAACCATGCTCACAGAAAACTAGTCAATCTAATCATACTAGGACCACAGCCGAGTCTAACTCAATGAAACTAAGCCAAGCCCCTGGGACAACACAAGATGGGCAGGTCCTGGTGGAGAGATCTGACAGAATGTGGTCCACTGGAGAAGGGAATGGCAAATCACTTCAGTATTCTTGCCTTGAGAGCCCCATGAACAGTATGAAAAAGCAAAATGATAGGATACTGAAAAAGGAACTCCCCAGGTCAGTAGGTGCCTAATATGCTACTGGAGATCAGTGGAGAAATAACTCCAGAAAGAATGAAGGGATGGAGTAAAAGCAAAAACAATACCAAGCTGTGGATGTGACTGGTGATAGAAGCAAGGTCTGATGCTGTAAAGAGCAATATTACATAGGAACCTGAAATGTCAGGTCCATGAATCAAGGCAATATGGAAGTGGTCAAACAAGAGGTGACAAGAGTGAATGTTGACATTCTAGGAATCAGTCAACTGAAATGGACTGGAATGGGTGAATTTAACTCAGATGACCATTATATCTACTACTGTGGGCAGGAATCCCTCAGAAGAGATGGAGTGGCCATCATGGTCAACAAGAGTCTGAAATGCAGTACTTGGATGCAATCTCAAAAATGACAAAATGATCTCTGTTCATTTCCAAGGCAAACCATTCAATGTCACAGTAATCCAAGTCTCTGCCCCAACTAGTAACTCTGAAGAAGTGGAAGTTGAATGATCTCTGTTCGTTTCCAAGGCAAACCATTCAATGTCACAGTAATCCAAGTCTATGCCCCAACCAGTAATGCTGAAGAAGCTGAAGTTGAATGGTTCTATGAAGACCTACAAGACCTTTTAGAACTAACACCAAAAAAAAGATGTCCTTTTCATTATAGGGGACTGGAATGCAAAAGTAGGAAGTCAAGAGACACCTGAAGCAACAGGCAAATTTGGCCTTGGAATATGGAATGAAGCAGGGCAAGACTAAGTGAGTTTTGCCAAGAAAATGCACTGGTCAGAGCAAACACCCTCTTCCAACAACACAAGAGAAGACTCTACACATGGGCATCACCAGATGGTCAACACCAAAACCAGATTGATTATATTCTTTGCAGCCAAAGATGGAGAAGCTCTATACAGTCAGCAAAAACAAGAGGAGGAGCTGACTGTGGCTCAGATCATGAGCTCCTTATTACCAAATTCAGACTTAAATTGAAGAAAGTAGGGAAAACCACTAGACCATTCAGGTATGACCTAAATCAAATCCCTTATGATTATACAGTGGAAGTGAGAAATAGATTTAAGGGCCTAGATCTGATAGATAGAGTGCCTGATGAACTATGAAATGAGGTTCGTGACATTGTACAGGAGATAGGGATCAAGACCATCCCCATGGAAAAGAAATGCAACAAAGCAAAATGGCTGTCTGGGGAGGCCTTACAAATAGCTGTGAAAAGAAGAGAAGTGAAAAGCAAAGGAGAAAAGGAAAGATATAAACATCTGGATGCAGAATTCCAAAGAATAGCAAGAAGAAATAAGAAAGCCTTCTTCAGCGATCAATGCAAAGAAATAGAGAAAAACAACAGAATGGGAAAGACTAGGGATCTCTTCAAGAAATTTAGAGATACAGAGGGAACATTTCATGCAAAGATGAGCTCAATAAAGGACAAAAATGATATGGACAAGAGAAGCAGAAGATATTAAGAAGTGGTGGCAAGAATACACAGAAGAACTGTACAAAAAAGATCTTCATGACCCAGATAATCACGATGGTGTGATCACTGACCTAGAGCCAGACATCCTGGAATGTGAAGTCAAGTCGGCCTTAGAAAGCATCACTACGAACAAAGCTACTGGAGGTGATGGAATTCCAATTGAGCTATTCCAAATCCTGAAAGATGATGCTATGAAAGTGCTGCACTCAATATGCCAGCAAATTTGGAAAACTCAGCAGTGGCCACAGGACTGGAAAAGGTCAGGTTTCATTCCAATCCCAAAGAAAGGCAATGCCAAAGAATGCTCAGACTACCACACAATTGCACTCATCTCACACGCTAGTAAAGTAATGCTCAAAATTCTCCAATCCAGGCTTCAACAACATGTGAACCGTGAACTTCCTGATGTTCAAGCTGGTTTTAGAAAAGGCAGAGGAACCAGAGATCAAATTGCCAACATCCTCTGGATCATGGAAAAAGCAAGAGAGTTCCAGAAAAGCATCTATTTCTGCTTTATTGACTATGCCAAAGCCTTTGACTGTGTGGATCACAATAAACTGTGGAAAATTCTGAAAGAGTTGGGAATACCAGACCACCTGATCTGCCTCTTGAGAAATCTGTTATGCAGGTCAGGAAGCAAGAGTTAGAACTGGACATGGAACAACAGACTGGTTCCAAATAGGAAAATGAGTTCATCAAGGCTGTATATTGTCACCCTGTTTATTTAACTTATATGCAGAATACATCATGAGAAATGCTGGGCAGGAAGAAGCACAAGCTGGAATCAAGATTGTCGGGAGAAATATCAATAACCTCAGATATGCAGATGACACCACCCTTATGGCAGAAAGTGAAGAGGAACTAAAAAGCCTCTTGATGAAAGTGAAAGTGGAGAGTGAAAAAATTGGCTTAAAGCTCAACATTTGGAAAACGAAGATCATGGCATCCGGTCCCATCACTTCATGGGAAATAGATGGGGAAACAGTGGAAACAGTGTCAGACTTTATTTTTCTGGGCTCCAAAATCACTACAGATGGTGACTGCAGCCATGAAATTAAAAGACGCTTACTCCTTGGAAGGAAAGTTATGACCAACCTAGATAGCATATTCAAAAGCAGAGACATTGCCTTGCCAAAGAAGGTCCATCTAGTCAAGGCTATGGTTTTTCCAGTGGTCATGTATGGATGTGAGAGCTGGACTGTGAAGAAGGCTGAGTGCCGAAGAATTGATGCTTTTGAACTGTGGTGTTGGAGAAGACTCTTCAGAGTCCCTTGGACTGCAAGGAGATCCAACCAGTCCATTCTGAAGGAGATCAGCCCTGGGATTTCTTTAGAAGGACTGATGCTGAAGCTGAAACTCCAGTACTTTGGCCACCTCATGCGAAGAGTTGACTCATTGGAGAAGACTCTGATGCTGGGAGGGATTGGGGGCAGGAGGAGAAGGGGACGACAGAGGATGAGATGGCTGGATGGCATCACTGTCTCAATGGACGTGAGTCTCAGTGAACACCGAGAGTTGGTGATGGACAGGGAGGCCTGGCGTGCTGCGATTCATGGGGTCGCAAAGAGTCGGACATGACTAAGCAAATGAACTGAACTTGTGGCATGTAAATTGTGTTCAGTGGCTCGCAATTGATTATTGTCTTGTAGATATTGATCGATACTGCCCACTTTGCATAGATGCATAAATTTATATCACAGCATCTTTATCTTCATACATATATTAAGTAGTTAAATTCTGTTTTGAAGTAGGTTGTCATATTTAGTAAATCAAAATAACATGATGCCCAGTTATATTTAAATTTCAAATAATAACTAAATTTTAGTATAAGCACAGTCCCATGCAATATCTGGGGTGTGTTTATACCAAAAAAATATATATTGTTTATCTGAAATTCAAGTTTACCTGAACATTCTCTCTTTTATCTGGAAATTCTACCTTTGATTTGGTTGTGATTTCTTTTTTGGCCCTGGTGTGTGGCTTGCAGAATCTCAGTTCCCTGACCAGGGATCAAATCCGTGCCCCCTGGAGTGAAAGCCCTGAGTCCTAACCACTGGACCACCAGGGAATTCCTCCAGTTGTGACTTCTTACCAGTTTTCCATTTCCCTCATTAATTAATAAATTAAATAGAATCTTTGTTATGTATTCATTTTACAGGTGTATGGCAGTCTTGCGCTGTGCTCAGTCGCTTTAGTCGTGTCTGACTCTGCAGGACCCTATGGACTGTAGCCCACCAGGCTCCTCTGTCCGTGGGATTCTCCAGGCAAGAATACTGGCATGGGTTGCCATGTCCTCCTCCAGGAGATCTTCCCCATCCAGGGATCAAACCCTTGTCTCCTGCATTACAAAGAGATTCTTTACGGCTGAGTCACTGAGTGATGTCCCGTGAGAGCCTTACTACTGTTGCTGCTAAGTCACTTCAGTCGTGTCCGACTCTGTGCGACCCCATAGACGTCAGCCCACCAGGCTCCCCGTCCCTGGGATTCTCGAGGCAAGAACACTGGAGTGGGTTGCCATTTCCTTCTCCAATGCATGAAAGTAGAAAGTGAAAGTGAAGTCGCTCAGTCGTGTCCTACTCTCAGTGACCCTATGAACTGCAGCCTACCAGGCTCCTCCATCCATGGGATTTTCCAGGCAAAAGCCTTAGTTTTCCTTTAAAAAAATCATCCCACAACAGAATGCCTTGGTTTATTTGGAAAGAAGGGAAATAGAGAAGTAAGTCAGGAAGGAAAAATCAGCCAATAAACATACATTATAAAGCCACTTACTACTGTGCCTGAGGAACCCCCAATCAGGCCAGTACACATTCCTCAGAATTATCTCACACATAAGTATAAGAGGTATGGTATTTATCCACCAACTCCTGTATTTAACACACCATCCCAGACCCCTTAAGTATGATTGAAGTCTGCTTGGGAGGGAGTGGTTAACTGCCAGCAGGTCCAGCATGCCATGAGTATGGTCAAAAGGGCAGCTCTAATGACATCTGAGCCAGAAGGCGCTCATGTTATAAAAACAAAAAATAGATATATATCAGCAGCTATCAGCAACTTCAGCTATACTGGCCACGTTCTTCAATATAATCACAAATGCCACTTTCTCTGTGACATCTTTGTTGGTTCCCTTTGCCTTAGTGACTTCCTTGTGCTTTATAAAGACTTCTCTAACAGAAGCTTTAACAAATGTCACACTTACTTTCCTCAATATGTGTATCTCATCCAAATAGATTATAAACTTCTGGAAGATCAAGATTAAGTCTTATTGGTATTTATAACCCCCAATTCCCGGTAGATAATTAGAACGTTTTATTGAATCCATGATTAAGCAAGTGAATGAATTTATAGCAATTTGGGTAAGAGATTGGAGAAGGCTTCAGGATAGAGTTATGTCTAAGCAGGGTCTTGAAGGATAATAAAGAGTCTACTGAGTAGAGAAGTCACTTCAATCAAGGAAATCATTATAAGCAAATAAATGAAGAGGGAGGATTTGTATCCAGGAAGATGCTTGCTCTTGTCAGTAACAACTATTTATCTTTTCTTATAGTTTAGGTGTTTTTTCTGTTCTTGTTCCTCAGGTCTCTAAAAAGAATGACAGACCTGTGCTGTGAAAATCTTTACCATAGCATCTACCAGAGTAAATAAAACCCCAAAGAACCAGTAAATGTTTCATCTGAAGCAATTTAGTATTGAAAGGCATTAACACTGCTATCATTTCCCTCCAAAGAGGTTATCATTGCTTTGTTTCTTCTGTGCAGTTAAAAGTTCACACCACCCTCAAGACTGGTGTATATACAAACTAAATAATTAAAGTCATTCTCTTTTGAATTCCTTTTTCACTAGGAAAACCTCAAAAATCCCTCCCTTTTATTCTGATATAACATTATAGTTCCCAACATATAAAATGGTTGATTTTGTCAACCTAATATTGAAAGCATGAATACCTCTGCAACTCATTCCTGGGGCTTACCAATTTTATACTTTAAAAGCTGAGAGATGAAAAATAAAAAGGGCTGTGTAGGCTGGCCAACTAAGAAATACAGGAATCTGTGAGCAATTTGAATAAGCGTGACTACGGTGACTAATGAGGTGATTAAGATTACTGAAAACAAATACTTTGGCATCAATCAAGAAATGTTAATTGGGGAATTTAAGATTTATGAAATATCTCTAATTACATAGCTTAAAGGGAAGCCAGTGCCTATGCTATGAAGTGATGGGGATGGGGGAGGCATTTGGGGCTTTACCAGGAAGCCTACAAGGTCCTTTGTTAATCAGACTTGACTACTGGGAGAATTCAGGAAGCCAAAACTCTGTGTGACTGAAGCTTAGGAACAAAAACACAATCAACAAATGGTCTTTGATGGGTTCATTATTAATTTAATAATATAGGAATGTGGCAAACCCAGTCTTGACTGGGGATAGCATTCATGTTAGGAGAAGAATTGTGTGTTTATATATGAGCATTCATGTGTTTGCTGGTTGTGGTCAAGTTCTAATGAGGAAACACATTGTGAATTTCATGTATTCATTTGTTTGCAGCTGGTGTCCTACCAGTTAACATTGTGTAGCCCACAAGTCTAAGAGATGGGAATTACCAGTGTTCATGGTAGGATTGTTTTAGGGTTTTGGCAAGATCTTTTTGTTGGACACAAGTTTGACTAGACTATTCCATCTATTTTTTCCCCTTGCTATTCTCTGTGAACTTCAATTTGCTTATCTATAAAATGGAAATTTTAATAGACTATAGTGTTGTTATTCTTTGGTTGCTCCAACTCTTTGTGACTTTATAGACTGTAGTCTGCCAGGCTCCTCTGTCCATAGGGATTTCCAGGCAAGAACACCGGATCATGTTGCCATTTCCTTCTCCAGGGCATCTTCCCAAACCCCAGTGTTTGAACCCACATCTCCTGCAAGATATCCTCTCCTGCATTGCAGGTGAATTCTTTAACACTGAGCCATCAGGGAAGCCCTTGATTATAATATCTTAGAGGACTGGTTGAGTAGTAAATCAATCCCTTTATAGAGATCCTTTAGTACAGTGTCCGGAAGATACTAATTGCCCAATAATGTTTTCTCTTTCTCCTTCTCTAAATTCCAGAAAACTGAGAGAGATGAAAAATAATTTGATTTGGCAAAAAAAAAAAAAAAAGATGAATTTTGTAACCTATGGCTATCTGAAGTTTGCCTTATGAGCAAACTAAATAGGGCTCTAACCTTTAACAGCAGGACTAATTTTATACCTGATCTAGATAGAGAGGTTGGAAACACCAGATGCATTGCCTCCTCTAACCAAAATTAGATTAGAAACTGGAGCTGAGATTGTTGGGAAAAGTCATGTCTTGGAAGGTCAAGGATCCTTCGACTACTAGTTTCTTTATATAAATTAGAACACATACAAGTAAAATAGTACTGAAGGGTAATCACAAGACAAAACAAACAAAAAAAATTCCTTGCTTCACTCTTCTCACTTGGCAAAAAAAAACCCTTGGACTTAAATGCAGTTATATTACAGTGATCTTTACCTATGTTTTGATGCTATGCTATGCTAAGTCACTTCAGTCGTGTCCAACTCTGTGTGACCCCATAGACGGCAGCCCACCAGGCTTCCCCGTCCCTGGGACTCTCCAGGCAAGAACACTGGAGTGTGTTGCCATTTCCTTCTCCAATGCATGAAAGTGAAAAGAGAAAATGAAGTCGCTCAGTCATGTCCAACTCTTAGCAACGCCATGGACTGCAGCCCACCAGGCTCCTCCATCCGTGGGATTTTCCAGGCAAGAGTACTGGAGTGGGGTGCCATTGCTTTCTCCATGTTTTGATAAACAGATTCAAAAAGAGATCAGATCAGATAAGTCGCTCAGTCGTGTCCGACTCCTTGCGATCCCATGAATAGCAGCACGCCAGTCCTCCCTGTCCATCATCAACTCTCGGAGTTCACTTAGACTCACATCCATCGAGTCGGTGATGCCATCCAGCCTTCTCATCCTCTGTCGTCCCCTTCTCCTCTTGCCCCCAATCCCTCCCAGCATCAGAGTCTTCTCCAATGAGTCAACTCTTAACATGAGGTGGCCAAAGTACTGGAGGTTCAGCTTTAGCATCATTCCTTCCAAAGAAATCCCAGGGCTGATCTCCTTCACAATGGACTGGTTGGATCTCCTTGCAGTCCAAGGGACTCTCAAGAGTCTTCTCCAACACCACACTGTAAAAGCATCAATTCTTCGGCACTCAGCCTTCTTCACAGTCCAACTCTCACATCCATACATGACCACTGGAAAAACCATAGCCTTGACTAGACGGACCTTCTTTGGCAAGGTAATGTCTCTGCTTTTGAATATGCTATCTAGATTGGTCATAACTTTCCTTCCAAGGAGTAAGCGTCTTTTAATTTCATGGCTGCAGTCACCATCTGTAGTGATTTTGGAGCCCAGAAAAATAAAGTCTGACACTGTTTCCACTGTTTCTCCATCTATTTCCCATGTAGTGATGGGACCGGATGCCATGATCTTCGTTTTCCAAATGTTGAGCTTTAAGCCAATTTTTTCACTCTCCACTTTCACTTTCATCAAGAGGCTTTTTAGTTCCTCTTCACTTTCTGCCATAAGGGTGGTGTCATCTGCATATCTGAGGTTATTGATATTTCTCCCGACAATCTTGATTCCAGCTTGTGCTTCTTCCTGCCCAGCATTTCTCATGATGTATTCTGCATATAAGTTAAATAAACAGGGTGACAATATACAGCCTTGACGAACTCATTTTCCTATTTGGAACCAGTCTGTTGTTCCATGTCCAGTTCTAACTCTTGCTTCCTGACCTGCATAACAGATTTCTCAAGAGGCAGATCAGATGGTCTGGTATTCCCAACTCTTTCAGAATTTTCCACAGTTTATTGTAATCCACACAGTCAAAGGCTTTGGCATAGTCAATAAAGCAGAAATAGATGCTTTTCTGGAACTCTTTTGCTTTTTCCATGATCCAGTGGATGTTGGCAATTTGATCTCTGGTTCCTCTGCCTTTTCTAAATCCAGCTTGAACATCAGGAAGTTCACGGTTTGCATGTTGTTGAAGCCTGGATTGGAGAATTTTGAGCATTACTTTACTAGAGTGTGAGATGAGTGCAATTGTGCGGTAGTTTGAGCATTCTTTGGCATTGCCTTTCTTTGTGATTGGAATGAAACCTGACCTTTTCCAGTCCTGTGGCCACTGCTGAGTTTTCCAAATTTGCTGGCATATTGAGTGCAGCACTTTCATAGCATCATCTTTCAGGATTTGGAATAGCTCAATTGGAATTCCATCACCTCCACTAGCTTTGTTCGTAGTGATGCTTTCTAAGGCCGACTTGACTTCACATTCCAGGATGTCTGGCTCTAGGTCAGTGATCACACCATCGTGATTATCTGGGTCATGAAGATCTTTTTTGTACAGTTCTTCTGTGTATTCTTGCCACCTCTTCTTAATATCTTCTGCTTCTGTTAGGTCCATACCATTTCCGTCCTTTATCGAGCCCATCTTTGCATGAAATGTTCCCTCTGTATCTCTAAATTTCTTGAAGAGATCCCTAGTCTTTCCCATTCTGTTGTTTTTCTCTATTTCTTTGCATTGATCGCTGAAGAAGGCTTTCTTATTTCTTCTTGCTATTCTTTGGAACTCCGCATCCAGATGTTTGTATCTTTCCTTTTCTCCTTTGCTTTTCACTTCTCTTCTTTTCACAGCTATTTGTAAGGCCTCCCCAGACAGCCATTTTGTTTTTTTGCATTTATTTTCCATGGGAATGGTCTTGATCCCTGTCTCCTGTACAATGTCACGAACCTCATTTCATAGTTCATCAGGCACTTTATCTATCAGATCTAGGCCCTTAAATCTATTTCTCACTTCCACTGTATAATCATAAGGGATTTGATTTAGGTCATACCTGAATGGTGTAGTGGTTTTCCCTATTTTCTTCAATTTAAGTCTAAATTTGGCAGTAAGGAGTTCATGGTGTAAGCCACAGTCAGCTCCTGGTCTTGTTTTTGCTGATTGTATAGAGCTTCTCCATCTTTGGCTGCAAAGAATATAATCAGTCTGATTTCGGTGTTGACCATCTGGTGATGTCCATGTATAGAGTCTTCTCTTGTGTTGTTGGAAGAGGGTATTTGCTATGACCAGTGCATTTTCTTGGCAAACTCTGTTAGTCTTTGCCCTGCTTCATTCTGTATTCCAAGGCCAAATTTGCCTGTTACTCCAGGTGTCTCTTGACTTCCTACTTTTGCATTCCAGTCCCCTATAATGAAAAGGACATCTTTTTTGGGTGTTAGTTCTAAAAGGTCTTGTAGGTCTTCATAGAACCATTCAACTTCAGCTTCTTCAGCATTACTGGTTGGGGCATAGACTTGGATTACTGTGATATTGAATGGTTTGCCTTGGAAACGAACAGAGATCATTCTGTTGTTTTTGAGATTGCATCCAAGTACTGCATTTCAGACTCTTGTTGACCATGATGGCCACTCCATTTCTTCTGAGGAAACCCTGCCCACAGTAGTAGATATAATGGTATGAACAGTATGAAAAATCAAAATGATAGGATACTGAAAGAGGAACTCCCCAGGTCAGTAGGTGCCCAATTTGCTACTGGAGATCAGTGAAAAAATAACTCCAGAAAGAATAAAGGGATGGAGCCAAAGCAAAAAGAATACCCAGCTGTGGATGTGACTGGTGATAAAAGCAAGATGTTGTAAATAGTAAAATTTCATAGGAACCTGGAATGTCAGGTCCATGAATCACGGCAAATTGGAAATGATCAAACAAGAGATGGCAAGAGTAAATGTCGACATTCTAGGAATCAGCAAACTGAAATGGATTGTAATGGGTGAATTTAACTAGATGACCATTATATCTACTACTTCAGGCAGGAATTTCTCAGAAGATTCAAAACAAAATACTCTCAAAATTTTACTACAAGAAAACCTATATAGAGATCCTTGTTGAAACAGCATTTGAATTCCGAGATAAAAAATTCATCTCCAAATGACGGAAGATACTTTGTCAAAGAACTGAAAGATGGTTCTGGATAATTGTAAATGAACTAGATTGACAATATGATCAACATCGTTAGCACTGGGACAACAGCATCAACATTTCAGCAGACACTACTCAGGCCACATTCAATTTCTGAACTTCCCCTTCCAACAAAGTTCCAAAGGCAAGTTGTTTACTTTCAGTCATCCATTAAGTAAACACATGCAATTTCCTGGGTAAGACATAGTTTGCTTTACAGATAGTGATGTTCTTGGAAAGCTGACATGCCTATCAGTATCTTAAAAATAAAAACATACCACAAAATTGCCTAAATCTTATTCTCAGCATTCATTTGCCTTATAGTATCTTTCTCTCACTTCTGTAGTCAAAATTATTAAAGTTGATTGACTTTGTAATTTTGTTTCCATTTAAATTATCCTTTCATTTCATTCTGTGGTTGGATAAGAGCTATATTGCAAAAGGAATTTGTACCTGGCTCACTGTGCATATGTGCTTAAAGAACATCATAACAAAAATAGCATAAATCTAAATGAAAGAATCTAGCAGATGTTTTCCTTTAATACAGGTTCATACATTACTAAAGCTAGAGACATCGAGCCGTACAGGACACCAAAGCTGTGTTGCGGAGACATAGGTTCAAACCTTAACTTTAACATTTACTCAATGATCTTAGATCAATTAAGTTATAAGTTTCTGAGTTATAAATTATAAACTTCTGAGTTATAAGTTTCCTCATCAATAAAACATGAATGATAATAATAATACTTCCAAAGACTTTTGTGGAAAATAAAGTGCATCCTATATACAATTATTGACTCATACCAAGCACAGAATAAAAATAGATATAATTCTTATTGCTTCCTCTTACTGTTTTATTCTCACCAGGCCCAATAATTACAAGTAAAACTTATTCAAAGAATAAAGGGTTTCCAAAAGAAAAGAAGTTTTTTCTTCTTAGAAGAAATTTCCAGCTAAGCTGCTATGTAATTTTCTTTTTACCAGTTGATAAGTGATTGAATCACACCAGTAACCAAAATAATAGGAATTAACTGATCAAAGAGAAGTTTAATTAATAGTAACAAAATTTAAAATGGGCATGATTTCTGAGCACCTACTGTGAGCAGACACCTTATTAAAAATTGAAAGATCTCATAATTCTCACATTCTCAAATTAGAGAAAGAGATCAAGGCTAGTAAATGGTCTTGCTCTTTTAAAAATTATGTGGCTGGATATCCAGCTTCAGATACAATATGAAAACCACTTGATATCTATTATTCCCCTCCTTACAAACAAGGAAACACTGAACAAGCTGAATTTCATGAACTTTCTTGGAACCATTAGAGAAACTGATGTCAAAGGGCAAATCTCCATCCCTGAATCTTGAGGCAGGCAAACATAACAGAGTCACAGAGGAAATACATACTTGGAGCAGAAGTCCCTGGAACCATAAATTGGTAGGGACACTTCAATGATCAGTCTAATGACTTGCTGGAGTCTGAGGATGAACTAACTTGAAAAGAAGAAACTTGTGAGGACCACAATCTTAGCAGGACTCCCACCCTGCTCCGTGCACTTTCATGGGTTTTATCACCAAGAACCCTACCAGGTTGTCACTCTTACAATCTAAGGAATACCCACTTAAGGCTCTTGCAGGGACAGGTAAAGAGTACACATTGAGAAATAATACTATATTCAGAGAATTCTTCATAATAAAGGTCTACTCTCCAGAGAAAAAGACTTTACCAACCTTATCTCACTAGAAGGAAGGATGTTTACTCATGATCAATCCCCTCTAGCTTCCTGTCTGAGCTAAGTGGAGAAGGGATGCCAAGAAACACTTGTAAAAGTCTCAGCTCAGGGATATAGACTCAATAAAACATTGAGATATAATCATAAGATTATAGACTGCCTCTCCTATTCCACATTTTACTGAAGAATGGTGTCAGTATAAAAGATTTCCAGATGGCTCAACGGTAAAGAATCTGCCCGCTAATGCAGGAGACTAAAGAGACACTGGTTCGATCTCTGGGTTGGGAAGATCCTCTGTAGTAGGAAATGACTACCCATTCCAGTATTCTTGCTGGGAAATCCCAAGGACAAGGAGCCTGGAGGGTCTACACCCCATGGGGTCACAAAGAGTCGGACATGACTGAACAACAACAAAAAAGCCCCTACCATCTAGAGCCATACCAAACATTAAATACAACCCAACTTTTAGACAGATTAATGAACCCTCACATGAAAGGTGTATTCACCTTAGTTTCTATTGCTCAATAAACTATGTCTGGCTTCCAACAAAAATTATAAGACATACTAAAAGACAAGAGAAATTACAGCTTGAAGCAACAAAACAAGCATAAATATCAGACTAAGATGACACAGATTTAGAAATCATGAGGCAGAAAATTTTAAATAACTAAAATTAATAAAATAAGCATTCTAATGGGAAAAAATAAACAACCTGAACAGAGAAGGCAATGGCACCCCACTCCAGTACTCTTGCCTGGAAAATCCCATGGACGGAGGAGCCTGGTAGGCTGCAGTCCATGGGGTCGCTAAGAGTCAGACACAAATGAACGACTTCACTTGCACTTTTCACTTTCATGCACTGGAGAAGGAAATGGCAACCCACTCCAGTGTTCTTGCCTGGAGAATCCCAGGGATGGGGGAGGCTGGTGGGCTGCCATCTATGGGGTCACACAGAGTTGGACACGACTGAAGTGACTTAGCAGCAGCAGCAAACAACCTGAAAGAATTGCTGTGTAATGACTACAGAGAGATAAAGACTCTAAGAAAGAATCAAAAGAAACTGGTAGAGATAAAATACATTGTAACAGAAACAAAGAATGTCTTTGATGGGTACTTCAATATACTGGATATGACCAAGAAAAGAATCAGTGAACTTAATTAACATAGGTTAAAGAAAACTTCCCAAACTGAAATATGAAAAGAAAAAAGAATGAAATATATATTTTTTAAAGAAATGCAAGGCAATTTTAAAAAGGTACTTTGAAATACCAGAAGAAATATTTGAATTAATAATCACCAAGAATATTCCAAAATTAATGACAGACACCAAACCAGAGGTCCAGAAGACTCTGAGAACATCAGACAGAATAAGTACCCAAAAATCTATACCTGTGCATAGGATATTCAAACTGCACACACACAAAAAAAATCAAAGACAAAAATATCTTGAAAGGACCCAGAGATGGGTGCAATATCATTATAGCAGAGGAATAAGGATCAGAATTTCAGTGGGCTTATGCAAGCCAGAAGAGAATAAAGTAAAATATTTAAAGTGTTAAAAGAATAAAATCATCATTCTAGAATTTTATATTCAGTGAAATTGTCTTTCAAAAATGAAGGATAAATAATTAATTTGTCAAAATAACAAAAACTGAAAGAATTCACTACCAGCAAATGGTCCCTGCAAGTGGTGTTAAAATAAGTTCTTCTGGGAGAAGGAAAATTATATAGGTTGAAACACAGATCTAGACAAAAAAAAAAAAAAAAAAGAAAGGTCAGAAAAGAAATAAATGAGAATAAAGCAATTTTTAAAAGTTCTCTTTTTCTTAAGTCATCTAAAGATAACTATTTAAAGTAATAATAGCAACAATGTGTTAGGTGGTTTAGCATACGGATATGTGAAATAAGGGTTTACCTGGTGGCTCAGTGATAAAGAATTCACCTGCCAATGCAGGAGACATGGGTTCGATACCTGGAGCGGGAAGATCCCCTGGAGAAGGAAATGGCAACTCCAGTATTCTTTCCTTGGAAATCCTATGTACAGAGGAGCCTGGCATGCTACAATCCATGGGGTAGCAAAAGAATCAGACAGGACTTAGCAACTAAACAACAATGTGAAATAAAAGACAACAATGTAATAAAGAACTGGAGGGAGGAATTGAGAATTCCCTGCAGGCAGGTGCAGTACTGGGGAAGCAGTACTTTGACAGTAGATTTAAATTAGCTGTAAATGTGTATTTCAAACTCCAGGGCAACTACTAAAATAGTTTTTTTTGAAAGAACTGTAAATGACATGCTAAGAGAGGAGACAGCATCACAAAATCCTCAACTAAAACTAGAAAAGAGAAAAAGCACTGGGGATAAACAAAGAACAAATTCAACATTTAAGAAACAGTTAAAAATATGCTAAATGTCAAAGTAACCACATCAATAATTATTTTAAATATGGATAATCCAAATACACCAATTAAAAGACAGATTGTCAGAGTAAACAAACATGATTCAGTCACCTCAGGTAGACACAACCTTCTTCTTCCAAATGAAAGTATTGAAATGGAAGATCAATTTTAATGGGTTGGATTCTCATTTAAAAGTACACTTCGGGAAAAGAAATTATTTTCATGAACTTGGTGTATATGTGTTTTATTTATAACATGTGAGACTAGATAAAGTGGAGGCATTTAAGGCAGATGCAATAGAATGTGTCAAGACCAGAGGTTAAAGGTGAACTGGCTTGCTGGGAAATCTAAAGGAGCCCAGCAAGTGAAAGGATTGAGTTTTTGGGGAGGTGGAATTAAGAGGAGGAGCTGATTTCAGAAATAGTGCCTTGCCTTGTGAAAAACCATATGAAGGTCAATAAGCAGTCACTGCCAAGTTTGAAGATGGGAAGTTGATCTGCATTGTAGCAAAATCACTGCAGCTCTTCAGTAGGTTGGATGAAATGTTTCATGGAAGTGAGGACATTTACTTAGGACAAGGCATGATGATGGATGGAACTGTGGTGAAGATATCAAAACATCTAACCTTGTGACTGATGTGATGTGGGAGTGAATCAGGGTCAACGGAGCATGAAAGACCCTGGGTGGGTAGGAGTCCTACTTAATGGTAGAGGAGCAAGTTCAAGTTTAATCTAATGTTAAGGAATGTCAGCAATAAAAAAGAAAGAATGGGAGAAGGAACACGGAAGATTTTTATAATTCATCAAGGAAGGAATAACAATTCAAGCACTATTTAAACATATTATGTATATATGTAAATCACTTTATATTCATTAAAATGATTTATAAAACTTATAGTTGGAAAACAAATAGACTATAGATACCTAGAGATACTTACATTATCTAGAGTCTCAAAAAGGGGCTTTACCTTGTTTGCACCAGAAAAAAGCAAGTTTAATAACCTGAAATCTTCATATACATAGTAATTTTGTTTTATTATTAACTACTTTTTTTAAAGTAGTAGTTTTACAATTACAGTGTTAACAACTGATAAACCCCTTATCATAGATGAAATGGTAACTAGTTATTTACATGTCTTTCAACTTCACTTTGCAGAAATGTGTACTGTCAAGTTTTAAGCCTGACAGGCAGCTTTGACAACCCACATGGATTTTAATCAGATTTGTTATGAAATGACAGCTACAAAGTATTAAATATTATAGAAATGCTAGTATTCTAAGATTAGAGAGAATTGATTTAATTAGGAAATAATTGAATTTCAGCGAAATGGTTGTATTAATCATTGACACTAGAAAATATTTTAAACCTTGTCCTAGATACATGGAATAAGGAAACCTTCTAAAAATTAACATTAATTAATAAAATTAAACCAAACAAGATGGATTTTCTGCTATTCAAATCTATTTCAAATGACAAAATAAGGCAGATGAGAAGACAATGGCAAATCTGTCTCATTGGCTTCTCAAAGTTAATTAGAAAGTAAACTTACTTAATTTAAATTATATAGATGCCCAAAGGAAATGTGACATAGGACATACAGAAACTCTGTTATCACCAGTAACAAAAGTTACTGGAATTAATAAAATGTGACTAATCTGCCAAAGTTTATCTCATAGCATTTTCAATTATCATTATCCGTCTTCTAGAGTAAATGCAGCAATCAAAATTGGCTTTCAAGTGCATTCTACTGCCCCATTTCCTTCCAAAATCAGAGCTATATTCTTTTAGAAGAAGGAAGAGAAGGAGAAAATGATGAGAAGAGGAATAAAAAGGGAAGAAAAAGAATAAGACAAAGGAGGAGGATAAGAAAGAGAAATAAGGAAATGAAGAGGAAGAAAAGAAAGAGATGAGTAAAGGAAAAAGAAGTAACAGGAGGAGAAGAAATAATGGAAAGGACAGGAGAAGGGAAACTGGAGGAGAGAATGGGGAAGGAGGGAGGGAGAGATGAGGAAGGAATCAAAGAGGAGGTGTGATGATGCAGAGACCAGAGAACTCTACTGCAAGTGGATGGTGTTATCAGACACTGAATTTGATGTCTCAAGTTTGTCTATTAATTCAGAGCAGTTTCTGAATATCACTCCTTTCCCTTCGCAAGAAATCCTCTTCCAACATCCCTGGTCATTTAAAACCTTCTTTCTTAGCACAGAAACCATGTCTCTCTACAACCATGTGCCAGCTCTGCCTCAGTCCACTGTTCTCTCCAGATTTATGTCTACCAGAACAAAGGCTTAATATGCCTCTGGCTAACAGACATGGCTGCCTAACACCTGAGGAGGCTACATGTCTCCTTCTGTGTATATATGTGTGTGAGATTTGTTCTGTTTTTGTTTTTGTTCAAAACTGTACTGGTAGCATTTACTTGGAATAAAATATAGACATATCTGAGTCTAGAGAATTGGGAACTTTTAAAAATAATTTTCCAGAAACTTTTAAAAATATGATTTTTATACTAAACTGAGCTCAATTATTTGTTAATCTAAAAAGATACTAAATCCCTCCCAATCTTCACTCTGCTGCTGAGATGGACAGTGAAGTAACCATCCTCCTCTGCTCAGGAATCAAACCCAGTGCAAACATCAGCACATGCTCATTGAATACCTTTTGTGTCAGATGCTGTGGTGAGCATTGTAACAAAGATAAGGCAGCTCCAGATTGTCATCCAACATGGTAAATCCTGGAATAACCACCACCACCAATATGTGGAAATGGTTCCACAAAGAAGAAAACATTTGTGAGGAGCCAAAGGAGGGTCAGGTTACTGTCACAGAGGAAAAGACAAGCCTAAAGATATGAAGGCATAAAAGAGCATACAAAGTTCTAGACATGCACATAAATGTCCACATTGCTGACTGCTTCAAAAAATTACAAGATTGGGATCACTCAGGCAGGATGTATTGAATAAATATCTGGAGATGAGTAGTGATTATACTTTAATACAAAGTAGTCTTCAGTTTACTGGATCAGCCGACACTACCCACTTTGCTTGCCTTCCCTAGGACACTTCACTCATTTATTATACCAGGTAGTTGATAGTCATTTGACTTTCTCAATCCTGGCTTAACACGGTGAGTCTAAACTCTTCAGTATGGGATTCTTGCCCTTTTCCCTCTATGACCATGCTTTCTTGTACTAGGCTTGGACCCCAGATCTCACCACTTCCCAACAGAGTGGAAACCATCCTTCTCTGAGTGCATCCCCCCTACAGTCACTGACACATTTCTTTTCCTTTCCTATCTCTTCATCCATTGGGAATGCTACCTGCTCTTCTCCAATATCTCATATCTACATTTTTTAATAATTGTATTGGCTTTGCCATACATCATCATAAATCCACAACAGGTGTACACATGTTCCCAATCCTAAACCCCCCTCCCACCTCCCTCCCCATACCATCCCTCTGGGTCATCCCAGTGCACCAGCCTCAAGCTTCCTGATTCCTGCATCAAACCTGGACTGGCGATTCTTTTCTTATATGATATTATACATGTTTCAATGCCATTCTCCCAAATCATTCCCCCCTCCCTCTCCCACAGAGCCCAAAAGACTGTTCTATACATCTATGTCTCTTTTGCTGTCTCCCACACAGGGTGATGGACAGGGATGCCTGGCGTGCTGCGATTCATGGGTCGCAAAGAGTCAGACACGACTGAGCGACTGAACTGAACTGAACTGATAAAGGGTTATCGTTACCATCTTTCTAAATTCCATATATAGGTGTTAGTATACTGTATTGGTGTTTTTCTTTCTGGCTTACTTCACTCTGTATAATAGGCTCCAGTTTCATCCACCTCATTAGAACTGATTCAAATGTATTCTTTTTAATGGCTGAGTAATATTCCATTGTGTATATGTACCACAGCTTTCTTATCCATTCGTCTGCTGATGGATATCTAAGTTGTTTCCATGTCCTGGCTATTATGAACAGTGCTGTGATGAACATTGGGGTACACGTGCCTCTTTCATTTCTGGTTTCCTCAGTGTGTATGCCCAGCAGTGGGATTGCTGGGTTGTATGGCAGTTCTATTTCCAGTTTTTTAAGGAATCTCCACACTTTTCTCCATAGTGGCTGTACTAGTTTGCATTCCCACCAACAGTGTAAGAGGGTTCCCTTTTCTCCACACCCTCTCCAGCATTTTTTGCTTGTAGACTTTTGTATCGCAGCCATTCTGACTGTTGTGAAATGGTACCTCATTGTGGTTTTGATTTGCATTTCTCTGAAAATGAGTGATGTTGAGCATCTTTTCATGTGTTTGTTAGCCAAAAAGATTCACATCAAAGATTTAATTCTTCCATGAAGACACTCAAATTAATCTTTATGTCGATTCTATTAGTCTTTATCTGAATTAGTTTACAAAAGAATAAGAGGCTGAGGGAGTTTATGAAGTTTTACCAAAATCATAGAGTTAGTGAGAAATGAAGCCAGGATTTGAAACCATGATGTCTGATTACAAAAAAAACACAAATTCTGTCACTTCTATGACAAACTAGAACATGCAAATGGTCACAGCCATACTTTTTAAAATGTATGTTATTGAAGTATAATTGATTTCTAGTACATTGGAAATGTTTTACTTCTGATGTACACCAAAGTGATTCAGTTATACATACACATACATTCTTTTTCATATTCTTTTCCATATGGTTTATCATGGGATCATGAATCTAGTTCCCTGTGATATACAGTAGGACCTTGTTGTTTATCATTCCTATATATAATAGCTTTCTAATCCCAAACTCCCAATCCCTTCCTCCTGGCTCTCTATGCTTTCAAACAGTCTGAATTATCTTCTCTGTTTTTGCTTGTTTTCCTTATTTGCTCTTTCATTCAAATATATATTCATATATATATTTCTATTTATATATTTCTTCTTAAATTGTCTTTAAATTCCTTGAATTTCAAAGACTGAATTTACCACTTTGTATACATTTTATTACTTAGACTCAGATTTAAACAATAATGTTTGGCCATCTACTTGGATCTAAATATCCAGTAAAATTTTGTTATGTACACTGACCACATCAAAAATGTAAAACACTGAGATAACATGTATTATTATATTTACTTTACAGATTTTGTCACCAACATCAAAATTGCTCAAGAGTAAAAGACTGAGTTTGAAAGCAGGGGACTTGACATCAAGCTCCAAGCTCTTTCCTGTACAAAATTCACCATTTAACATCATACTCAATACAGAGAAGACATTTGTTAAATGAATAGTTAAAAGAATTCAATGATAATGTCATAAAAGTCAATCAAGTAGAGCTAGGCATTATGATAATATCAGCTTCTTACAAATCAATCAGTTACATGGATATCACCCTGAAGAGAATGTAAAAACCACAGAAAATTTTGAGGGAATTAAGTGATGACCTTTTAAAGACTAAATAGTGGAGATGTGCAGCACAGCATAATATGGGAATAGATTAGGGACAAATAGACAGTTAAGAGACAGTTGTAACTCAGATAATGGGTTGAAGAATCCCTTCACTCAGATCAGATCAGATCAGATCAGTGGCTCAGTCGTGTCTGACTCTTTGCGAACCCATGAACTGCAGCACGCCAGGCCTCCCTGTCCATCACCAACTCCCGGAGGTCACCCAGACTCACATCCATCGAGTCAGTGATGCCATCCAGCCATCTCATCCTCTGTTGTCCCCTTCTCCTCCTGCCCCCAATCCCTCCCAGCATCAGAGTCTTCTCCAATGAGTCAACTCTTCGCATGAGGTGGTCAAAATACTGGAGTTTCAGCTTTAGCATCAATCCTTCCAAAGAAATCCCAGGGCTGATCTCCTTCAGAATGGACTGGTTGGATCTCCTTGCAGTCCAAGGGACTCTCAAGAGTCTTCTCCAACACCACAGTTCAAAAGCATCAATTCTTCAGCGCTCAGCCTTCTTCACAGTCCAGCTCTCACATCCATACATGACCACAGGAAAGACCATAGCCTTGACTAGGCGAACCTTTGTTGGCAAAGTAATGTCTCTGCTTTTGAATATGCTATCTAGGTTGGTCATAACTTTCCTTCCAAGAAGTAAGCATCTTTTAATTTCATGGCTGCAGTCACCATCTGCAGTGATTTTGGAGCCCAGAAAAAGAAAGTCTGACACTGTTTCCACTGTTTCTCCATCTATTTCCCATGAAGTGATGGGACCAGATGCCATGATCTTCGTTTTCTGAATGTTACTGGGTCAAAATTTAAAAGGGTCTGCTTCTTTCCACATAGTACTAACACTCTAAATTGAAATTGCATGACTAGCTATTTGTGCACTCAGCCCCTCTTCCTCATTTCCTCCTACCCTTACTTATGAATTTCCTTGTGGAATCAGTACACATTTTTTCTATTACCCACTAGATATTGTGGGATGAGTAGGGTAGGGAGTTGAAATAGACTATGCCTTATTCATCTTTGAAAACCTTGAGACCATGATTCCTACACTATTCTCCAATAAGGTTCAGACTTACTGAAATTAACCAAATAAAACAAGTGTCCTGCATAGAAATTCTCCAAGTTTTACTTTCCTGATATGTCTTATTAATTCCTAAGGAAGGGGTTCAGTTTATAGCTTTTCAACATTTTATTTTTTGGCCACACTGTATGATATATGGGATCTTCGCTCCCAGCCAGGGATGGGACCCATGCCCTCTGCATCGGATGTACAGAGTCCTAACCACTAGACTACCAGGACAATCATCTCAAACTTCTACAATCACAGAATTTTCTCCTTCCTACAACCTCCAAGGAATATTTATTTATAGAGATCAATTTCTCTGAGTACAGCTGTGATAACATTGTTCAAAGATTTAGCATAGTGTCACAATTGAAGAAGTTGCCCCCTAAATGTTCATTAAATCAAATGACTCTGTAAAAGTCAATCACACTTTACATTTTAATTATCTTGTTTTACAATTTTGCTGGCATTTTAGTACTGCTACTTAGGTTGTGATATTTTTCTCTGTTTACCCACTTGTATTTACAGTGATTGATTTTGGACTCTTAGCTTTAATATCATGCATCGTAAATCCTCCTTGTTTAACAGTTTAATTGCCTCTACATTTGTTTATCCTTATGAAGATGAAAGACAGAAGACATTTCCTCATACCAGCTGATATGACTCTGAGTTTTGACACACAAATCTCAACTAAGGCGCATTCCTTGCTTGTGTTACCTGAACTCTGTGTCCAGAGCAGATTGTCTATGACTTACTCCATGTTATCTTCATTCTTGGATCCAGGCTAAGAAGCACATGTACTATACCCAACTTTGAATAAAAAGAGAGAGAATGTGGTTAAATTCCACTGTAGTCTGAAACTTATGCCCTGATGTGGCAGACAGCATTTCCCTCACTCTTCTTTGGACTAAGCAAGTCAATGACTAAACCCCATGTCAGTGGGAAAGAGTCTTTTACTCCTTTCACAGGATGGGAGCAGCAAACATTTTTAATATAATAAGGTCGACTCACTACACTGGGTTTTTCCTTTCCTGTTCAGTCCAGATCTTATGAACAGGTACAAATTAATCTATCAAAGCATCCTGGCTTTTAAATATGTAAAAAGTGAAATTATTACAATTTTATCTTTCTCACTTCATGTTCTAGTAGACAAATTTAATCTTCTTCCTATCCACTCCTCTATGAGTTTAATATTAACTAAAATTCTGGACAACCTGCTTCTGCTTCTGGGATGTGAATAGACCATCATTTATTTCTCTAGCTAAGGATAAAGTGAATTTAGAGATTCATACATATTGCTATTAAGTAGTGGTAGCTATCACATTCTGAATACATTCTCTGACTGCCAAACTCCATTGAGTTGATTCAATATACAAAACAATTAAATAAAAAAGCTAAAAGCATTGTTTCTGTGAAAGTAATTTTAATCATGAGCTTTAAAGTGAATAGTTTACAATTTATGCCTGTTTACTGTGCAACACAATAAGATTATGTGTTCCATAAAAAGTCAGATAAACTGTGTTGTAAGTTTTATTTTATCACAACAGTAAACTCTGTTCATATATTTACTTACTTCTCAGGAATCATGAATCATCTGCTCACAACCTAGAATAATAATGATGATGTTGATACATAGCACATGGTTAATAAAGTTGTTCAGTTTTGCCTTGAACAAACTACAACCCCACTGACAAACATAAACCTTCACTATTTTGTTCAATTAAAGTTACAGCATTTTTCTGCAGACTCACACTGTATCTTGCACAAAAAATGGCTTAATTATAAAGTCAATAGAAAAATATTTAGAAGCAAAATAAATACACTCAAAACTCAAATTGGTGACTTTCATTCAGATCCTTACATAATCTGATCAAAGTAGGACGTTCACCTGTTAAATATTAGGTATTTTTTAGAGCCACTCTGTTGCCCAATTCCAGAAATTATCATTTTCATTTTTTTAATGACTACCACATTTGAGTGGCACATAGAATATAATGGAAATGATGTCCCCAGAGTATGAAATTTTTGCTGCAATAATATACTCTGATCCATGGTTTGCCTCCAGTCAGTCAGTTCAATCTCTCAGTCCTGTCCAATTCTTTGCAACTCCATGGACTGCAGCACACCAGGCCTCCTCATTCATCAACAACTCCCAAAGTTTACTCAAACTCATGTCCATTGAGTCTGTGATGCCATCCAACCATCTCATCCTCTGTCATCCCCTTCTCCTCCCACCTTGAATCTTCCCAGCATCAAGGTCTTTTCCAATGAGTCAGTTCTTTGCATCAGGTGGCCAAAGTGTTGGAGTTTCAGCTTCAACATCAGTCCTTCCAATGAATATTCAGGAAATATTCATTTCCTTTAGGATGGACTGATTAAATCTCTTTGCTGTCCAAGGGACTCTCAAGAGTCTTCTCCAACACCACAGTTCAAAAGCATCAATTCTTTGGTGCTCAGCTTTCTTTATAGTCCAACTCTCACATCCATACATGGCTACTGAAAAAACCATAGCTTTGACTAGATGGACCTTTGTTGACAAAGTAATGTCTTTGCTTTTGAATATGCTGTCTAGGATGGTCATAACTTTCTTTCCAAGGAATAACTGTCTTTTAATTTCATGGCTGCAGTCACAATCTGCAGTCATTTTGGAGTCCCTCAAAATAAAGTCTGTCACTGTTTCCACTGTCCCATCTATTTGCCATGAAGTGATGGGACTGGATGCCATGATCTTAATTTTCTGAATGTTGAGTTTTAATCCAACTTTTTCACTCTCCTCTTTCAATTTCATCAAGAGGCTCTTTAGTTCTTCTTCACTTTCTGCCATAAGGGTGGTGTCATCTGCATATTTGAGTTATTGATATTTCTCTCGGCAATCTTGAGTCCAGCTTGTGCTTCATCCTGCCCAGTGTTTTTCATGATGTACTCTGCATATAAGTTATATAAACAGGGTGACAATCTACAGCCTTGACATACTCCTTTCCCAATTTGGAACCAGTCTGTTGTTCCAATCTAGTTCTAACTGTTACTTCCTGACCTGCATACAGATTTCTCAGGAGGCAGGTTGGGTGGTCTAGTATTTCTATCTCTTTCAGAATTTTCCACAATTTGTCATGATCCACAAAGTCAAAGGCTTTAGCATAGTCAATAAAGTAGAAATAGATGTTCTTCTGGAACTCTCTTGCTTTTTTCAATGATCCAACTGATGTTGGCAATTTGATTTCTGGTTCCTCTGCTTTTTCTAAAACCAGCTTAAACATCTGGAAGTTTATGGTTCATATACTGTTGAATCCTGGTTTGGAGAATTTTGATCATTAATTTACTAGCATGTGAGATGAGTGAGATTGTGCAGTACTCTGAGCATTCTTTGGCATTGCCTTTCTTTGGCATTGGAATGAAAACTGACCTTTTCCAGTCCTGTGGCCACTGCTGAGTTTTTCAAACTTGCTGGCATATTGAGTGCAGCACTTTCATGGCATCATCTTTTAGGATTTGACATAGCTCAACTGGAATTCCATCACCTCCACTAGCATTGTTCATAGTGATGCTTCCTAAGACCCACTTGATTTTGCATTCCAAGATGTCTGGCTCTAGGTGAGTGATCACACCATCATGATTATCTGGGTCTTGAAGATCTTTTTTTTGTACAATTCTTCTGTGTATTCTTGCCACATCTTCTTAATATCTTCTACTTCTGTTAGATCCATACCATTTTTGTCCTTTATTGTACCCATCTTTGCATCAAATATTCCCTTGGTATCTCTAATTATCTTGAATAGATCTCTAGTCTTTCCCATTCTATTGTTTCCCTCTATTTCTTTGCATTGATCGCTGAGGAAGGCTTTCTTATCTCTCCTGCTATTTTTTTGAACTCTGCTTTCAAATGGATGTATCTTTCCGTTTCTCCTTTGCCTTTCACTTCTCTTTTTTTCTCAGTTATTTGTAAGGCCTCCTCAGACAGCATTTTGCTTTTTTGCATTTCTTTTCCATGGGGATAGTCTTCATCCCTGTCTCCTGTACAATGTCAGGAACCTCTATGTCCATAGTTCTTCAGGCACTGTCTATCAGATGTATTCACTTGAATCTATTTGTCACTTGCACTGTATCATTGTAAGGGATTTGATTTAGGTCATACCAGAATGGTGTAGTAGTTTTCCCTACTTTCTTCAATTTAAGTTTGAATTTCGTTTTGCCTTCGGAAATAAACAATTCCTAAGTTTTATACTCACCTTTTTAAGTGGCATAATGAAATTTTGAGCCATTTCAGCCTGTCCTGCCCAGGACATAAGTCAACCCTTTGTCTAGTACATCACTCCACTTAGTCACTTTATAACCATCTCACATACGATATCAACTTTCCAGTGCTATGCTATGCTAAGTCACTTCAGTCGTGTCTGATTCTGTGTGACCCCATAGACGGCAGCCCACTAGGCTCCCCGATCCCTGGGATTCTCCAGGCAAGAACACTGGAGTGGGTTGCCATTTCCTTCTCCAATGCATGAAAGTGAAAAGAGAACTTTCCAGTACCACAGTGCTTATTTCTAAGCAACCCTTATTTTACTAAATAATGACCCCGAAGCTTAAGAGTTGTGATACTAATGAAGAAAATCCATAAAGTGGTGCCTTTTTGTGTAAAGGTTTAAGTTCTCAATAAGGAAAGAAAAAATTGTATACTGAGGTGGCCAACATCTAAAATAAAAAGGAATGCTTTACTCTGTGAAATTGTTTTTCAAAAATGAAGAAGAAACAAAAACTTTATCAGACAAACAAAAATTAATAAAATAGGTTGCCAGTGCACCTCAGTTCAGTTCAGTTCAGTTCAGTCACTCAGTCGTGTCCGACTCTTTGCGACCCCATGAACTGCAACACACCAGGCCTCCCTGTCCATCACCAACTCCCAGAGTTTACCCAAACTCACATCCATTGAGTCAGTGATGCCATCCAATCATCTCATCCTCTGTTGCCCCCTTCTCCTCCTGCCCCCACTCTTTCCCAGCATCAGTGTCTTTTCAAATGAGTCAGCTCTTCTCATGAAGTGGCCAAAGTATTGGAGTTTCAGCTTCAGCATCAGTCCTTCCAATGAACACTCAGGGCTGATCTCCTTTAGGATGGACTGGTTGGATCTCCTTGCAGTCCAAGGGACTCTCAAGAGTCTTCTCCAACACCACAGTTCAAAAGCATCAATTCTTCAGCGCTCAGCCTTCTTCACAGTCCAACTCTTACATCTATACATGACTACTGGAAAAACCATAGCCTTGTCTAGACAGACCTTTGTTGGCAAAATAATGTCTCTGCTTTTTAATATGCTGTCTAGATTGGTCATAACTTTCCTTCCAAGGGGAAAATGTCTTAATTTCATGGCTGAAGTCACCATCTGCAGTGATTTTGGAGCCCCCAAAATAAAGTAAGCCACTGTTTCCACTCTTTCCCCATTTATTTCCCATGAAGTGACGGGACCAGAAGCCATGATCTTTGTTTTCTGAATGTTGAGCTTTAAGCCAATTTTTTCACTCTCCTCTTTCACTTTCGTCAAGAGACTCTTTAGCTCTTCTTCACTTTCTGCCATAAGGGTGGTGCCATCTGCATATCTGAGGTTATTGATATTTCTCCCAGCAATCTTGATTCCAGCTTATGCTTCTTCCAGCCCCGAGTTTCTCATGATGTGCTCTGCATAGAAGTTAAATAAGCAGGGTGACAATATACAGCCTTGATGTACTCTTTTTCCTATTTGGAACCAGTCTGTTGTTCCATCTACACCTGCTGCTGCTGCTGCTGCTAAGTCACTTCAGTCGTGTCCAACTCTGTGTGATCCCAGAGATGGCAGCCCACCAGGCTCCCCCATCCCTGGGATTCTCCAGGCAAGAACACTGGAGTGGGTTGCCATTTCCCTCTCCAATTCATGAAAGTGAAAAGTGAAAGTGAAGTTGCTCAGTCTCGTCTGACTCCTAGCGACATCATGGACTACAGCCCACCAGGCTCCTCCATCCATGGGATTCTCCAGGCAAGAGTACTGGAGTGGGGTGCCAGTGCCTTCTCTCCATCTATACCTACCTTACAACAAATGGTAAAAAGAGTTCTTTACAGAGAAACCAAATAATTCAGAAATTGGATATTCTTTCTCATCAATCCTTTTCAACATTATACTGAAAGTTCTAGCCAATGTAATATAAGAAAAGAAAATAGAGGGTATAGATTTAAAAAAGAATTAAAACTGTATTTATTCAAAGATGACACAGACATCTATATAAAAGTCCACAAGGATTGACAAAAATTTCTGAAATTAATAAGCAGTTACACCTCAAATTCAATTGACGTAAATTTGAGCAAACTTCAGAAGATAGTGAAGGACAGGGAAGCCTGGCATGCTGGAGTCCATGGGGTTACAAAAAGTCAGACATGACTTAGCGATTGAACAGCAGCAATAGCAATTTCCCAGGATATAGGGTTAATCTGCATGTCAATCAGTTTACTATGACCAGCAATGAATAAGTAGGATTTAAATTTTAAAAAATATATCATTCATCCAAAAAGTTAAATACTTAGGTAAAAATATAACAAAACATAATCAAGACCTATGTGAATAAAGCTAAAAACCACTGATACTTAAAATAAAAAATGAACTAAATAACTGGAAAGATATTCCATGTCACAGATAGGAAACAATATTTTCAAGATGTCAGTTCTTCTCAGCTTCATCTAAAATTCAATGCAATCTTAAAGAAAATTACAGTTATTAAGTCACAGGTAGCAATAAACTGACTCTAAAGTTTACATAGTAAGTCAAAGACCTAGAATAACCAACACAATATTGTAGGAGAAAAGCAAAGTTGGAGGACTAATGCGACTCAGCTTCAAAATATATAATAAAGCTTTAACAATCAACACAATGTGGTATTGATTGTATAGACAAGTCAATGGAAGAGAATAGAGAGAAAAGACATAGACTTACATAAATGCTGCTGCTGCTGCTGCTAAGTCGCTTTAGTCGTGTCCGACTCTGTGCGACCCCATAGACAGAAGCTCACCAGGCTCCCCCGTCCCTGGGATTCTCCAGGCAAGAATACTGGAGTGGGTTGCCATTTCCTTCTCCAGAGACTTACATAAATACAGCCAACTAATCTTTGATAAAGGAACAAAGGCAATACAATGGAGCAAAAAATGTCTTTTCAACAAATGATGCTAGAAAAAATAAAGTCTAGAAACAGACTTTACATCATTCCTAATCATTAACTCAAAATAAATGACAGATCTTAAAGTAAAATGCAAAACTATAAAAATTCCTAGATTATAACATAGGAGAAAAACTAGATGACCTTGGGTATGTCAATGACTTTTCAGATTGAACACCAAAGTATGATCCATGGAAGAAATAATTGAAAAGATGGAATTAAATAAAATTTAAAATCCCTGCTTTGCAAGATACAATGTCAGGAGAATGAGCCAATAAGCCATAGGCTGGGAGAAAATATTTGCAAAAGACATATCTGATAAAGAACTGTTACTCAAAAATAAAATAATTCTTAACATTTGATGATAAGGAAACAAACAACTTGATTAAAAAATAAGCCAAAGACTTAAACAGATACCCCACCAAAGAGGATATGTTTTTGTTGTTGTTCGGTCACAGTCATGTCTGACTCTTTGTGATCCCATGGACTACAGCACGCCAGGCCTCCCTGTCCTTCACCATCTCCCAGAGCTTACTCAAACTCATGTCCATCAAGCCAATGATGCCATCCAACCATCTCATCCTCTGTTGTCCCCTTCTCCTCTTGCCTTCAGTATTTCCCAGCATCAGGGGTTGTTTTTTTTTAATGAGTCAGCTCATCTCATCAGATGACCAAACTACTGGAGCTTCAGCTTCAGCATCAGTCCTTCTAATGAATATTCAGGGCTGATTTCCTTTAGGATTAATTGGTGATCTCCTTGCTGTCCAAGGGACTCTCACAAGTCTTCTCCAACACCACAGTTCAAAGGCATCAATTCTTTGGTACTCAGTCTTCTTTATGGTCTCTCACATCCATTCATGACTACTGGAAAGACAATATCTTTGACTCTACAAACCTTTATTGGCAAAGTACTGTCTCTGCTTTGTAATATGCTGTCTAGGTTTGTCATAGCTTTTCTTCCAAGAAGCAACATCTTTTAATTTCATGGCTGCAGTCACCATCTGCAGTGATTTTGGAGCCCAAGAAAATAAAGTCTGTCACCATTTCCATTGTTTCCCTATTTGCCATGAAGTGATGAGACTGGATGCCATGATCTTGGTTTTTTGAAAGTTGAGTTTTAAGCCAAATTTTTCACTCTCCTCTTTCACTTTCATCAAGAGGCTCTTTAGTTCCACTTCACTTTCTGTCATAAGGGTGGTATCATCTGCATATCTGAGGTTATTGATATTTCTCTAGGCAATCTAAATTCCAGCTTGTGCTTCATCCAGCCTGGCATTCATAAGATGTACTCTGCATAGAAGTTAAATAAGCAAGGTGACAATATACAGCCTTGACCTACTCTTTCCAATTTGGAACCAGCCATTGTTATATATCTATGCTAACTGTTGCTTCTTGTCCTGCATACAGGTTTCTCAGGAGACAGATAAGGTTGTCTGTTATTCCCATCTCTTGAAAAATTTTCCACAGTTTATTGTGATTCACACAGTCAAGGGCTTTGACATAGTCAATAAAGCAGAAGTAGATGTTTTTCTGGAACTCTCTTGCTTTTTCCATGATCCAGCAGATGTTGGCAATTTGATCTCTGGCTCCTCTGCCTTTTCTAAATCCAGCTTGAACATCTAGAAGTTCCTGGTTCATGTATTGTTGAAGCCCATATTTGAGGATTTTGAGCATTACTTTGTTAGCGTGTGAAATGAGTGCCATTGTGCAATAGTTTGAACAATCTTGAGCATTGCTTTTCTTTGGGATTGGAATGAAAACCGACCTTTTCCAGTCCTGTGGCCACTGCTGAGTTTTCCAAATTTGGTTGCATATTGAGTGTAGCACTTTCACAGCATCATCTTTTAGGATTTGAAATAGGTTAACTGGAATTTCATCACCTCCACTAGCTTTGTTTGTAGTGATGCTTCCTAAGGCCCCTTTGACTTCACACTCCAGGATCTCTGGCTCTAGATGAGTGATCACACCATTGTGGTTATCTGGTCATGAAGATTTTTTTTTTTTTTGTATACTTCTGTGTATTCTTTACATATCTTCATTATATCTTCTGCTTCTGTTAGGTCCCTATAGAATATATAGATGGTAAATAAACATATGAAAAGGTGTTCCACAACATATGTCATCAGGGAAATGCAACTTAAAGCAACAATAAGATACTGCTGCTGCTGCTGCTGTTGCTAAGTAGCTTCAGTCGTGTGCGACTCTGTGCAACCCCATAGATGGCAGCCCACCAGGCTTCCCTGTCCCTGGGATTCTCCAGGCAAGAACACTGGAGTTGCCATTTCCTTCTCCAATGCATGAAAGTGAAAAGTGAAAGTGAAGTTGCTCAGTCGTGTCGACTTAACGACCCCATGGACTGCAGCCTACCAGGCTCCTCCATCCATGGGATTTTCCAGGCAAGAGTACTGGAGTGGGGTGCCTATATACCTATTTGAGAAATCTATGTGCAGGTCAGGAAGCAACAGTTAGAACTAGACATGGAACAACAGACTGGTTCCAAATAGGAAAAGGAGTACATCAAGGCTGTATATTTTCACCCTGCTTATTTAACTTATATGCAGAGTACATCATGAGAAACACTGGGCTGGAAGAAGCACAAGCTGGAATTTAGATTGCCAGGAGAAATATCAATAACCTCAGGTATGCAGATGACACCACCCTATGGAAGAGAGTGAAGAGGAACTAAAAAGCCTCTTGATGAAAGTGAAAGAGGAGAGTGAAAAAGTTGGCTTAAAGCTCAACATTCAGAAAACTAAGATCATGGCACCCGGTCCCATCACTTCATGGGAAATAGATAGGGAAAGAGTGGAAACAGTGTTCGACTTTATTTTGGGAGGGCTCCAAAATCACTGTAGATGGTGGTTGCAGCCATGAAACTAAAATATGCTTACTCCTTGGAAGGAAAGTTATGACCAACCTAGATAGTGTATTGAAAAGCAGAGATATAACTTTGCCAACAAAAGTCCATCTAGTCAAGGCTATGGTTTTTCCAGGGGTCATGTATGGATGTAAGAGTTGGACTGTGAAGAAAGCTGAGCACCAAAGAACTGATGCTTTTGAACTGTGGTGTTGGATAAAACTTTTGAGAGTCCCTTGGACTGCAAGGAGATCCAACCAGTCCATCCTAAAGGAGATCAGCCCTGAGTGTTCATTGGAAGGACTGATGCTGAAGCTGAAACTCCAATACTTTGGCCACCTTTTGCAAAGAGTTGACTCATTGGAAAAGACCCTGATGCTGGGAGGGATTGGCGACAGGAGGAGAAGGGGACGACAGAGGATGAGATGGCTGGATGGCATTACCGACACAATGGACATGAGTTTGAGTGAACTTCGGGAGTTGATGATGGACAGAGAGGCCTTGCGTGCTGCGATTCATGGGGTTGCAAAGAGTCGGACATGACTGTGCAACTGAACTGAACTGAACTGATATACCTATTAGAATGGTCAAAATCTAGAAAACTGACAGCACCAACTTATGGTGAGGTGGAGCAAAGTGATCTCTCATTCATTGCCAGTGCAAATGTTAAATGGTACAGTCTCTTTGGAACACAGTTTGTGTGGTTTACTATAAAACCTAACATATCCTTACTTTTGAACTGTGGTGTTGGAGAAGACTCTTGAGAGTCCCTTGGACTGCAAGAAGATCCAACCAGTCCATTCTGAAGGAGATCAATCCTGGAATTTCTTTGGAAGGAATGATGCTAAAGCTGAAACTCCAGTATTTTGGCCACCTCATGCGAAGAGTTGACCCATTGGAGAAGACTCTGATGCTGGGAGGGATTGAGGGCAGGAGGAGAAGGGGACGACAGAGGATGAGATGGCTGGATGGCATCACTGACTCGATGGATGCGAGTCTGAGTGACTTCCGGGAGCTGGTGATGGACAGGGAGGCCTGGCGTGCTGCGGTTCATGGGGTCGCAAAGAGTCGAACACGACTGAGCGACTGATCTGATCTGATCTGATCTGATCCTTACTTTAAGATCTAGCAATCCCACTCCTTGGTATTTATGCAAAGGAACTGAAAATAAGTCCAACAGAAACCTGCACTAGGATGTTTATACCGGCTTTACTTGTAATTACTAGCACTTGGATGCAACCAAAATGTTTTTCAGTAAGTGAACAGATAAATAGACTGTAGTACATCCAGGCAACGGACTATTATTCAATGTTAGAAAGAAATGAGCCATGAAAAGACATGTAGGATGCCTAGACTTGAACGCTTATTGCCATGTTAAAGAAGAAAAACTGAGAAGGCTACATTATTATATAATTTCAACAATATAATATTCTGAAAAAGGCAAAACTATAGAGACAATAAAAAGATAAGTGATTGCTCTTATTGGGTGGAAATCAATAAAGTTGAATAGATGAAGTACAGAGAAATTTTAGGGTATTAAAATAATAGAATGTATGACACCAAGCATGAATTGTAATGTAAACTATGGACTTTGGGTGACAAAGATATATCAATATATGTTCATCATTTGTAACAAATGTACTGCTTTGGTGTTGGATATTAATAATGGGGGAGGTTATGCATATGTGGGAACAAAAAAATATCTCTACCTTCCTCTTAATTTAGCTGTTAAGCTAAAATTGCTCTGAAAAATAGTCTTTAAAAAATAAAATGATGAAATAGCTGTGATGTGTGAAGGGTAATGGAGCTTCAAAAACCATTCCTTAGTTTCTGGTTTGTTCCTTGACTGATGATGGTTGGTCAATTATTAGGAGAGGGAACACTAAAATAAATCCAGTTTTAGGTGGGAGATTATGAGTTTTGGACCCATTGACTCAGATATGCCTTGGAGACTTTCGTGGAGATATAAAATGGGTAATTGGATTTATTGATCCAGAATGCAGCGAACAGAACTGAACTGGAGTTAGGAATGCAGGAGTCACCAGCTAGCAACAAACAGTAATTGAAGACAGGGATTGTAGCCCCAAAGATAAGCTTGCACATGTCCTGACAAGGCATTCCTGTGACTTTCAAGCTATTTCACCTGTACGTCTTCTCTTTAAACATCATTGTCTGTACAACTTTTATTTCCCCAAAGTATCTGGCACCATGCATTGGCATATGCCTACTGTCAGTGTCAATGAAATCTGGCCAGATAAGTATCCCTGAAACACTGTTTTTATACAACTTTATTCACCAAGCTGCACCAATAGAAAAACAGTCCTCTGGGAAATAGAAGGGGAAACAGTAGAAACAGTGTCAGACTTTATTTTTCTGGGCTCCAAAATCACTGCAGATGGTGATTGCAACCATGAAATTAAAAGATGCTTACTCCTTGGAAGGAAAGTTATGACCAACCTAGATAGCATATTCAAAAGCAGAGACATTACTTTGCCAGCAAACATCCGTCTAGTCAAGGCTATGGTTTTTCCAGTGGTCATGTATGGATGTGAGAGTTGGACTGTGAAGAAAGCTGAGCACAGAAGAATTGATGCTTTTGAAGTGTGGTGTTGGAGAAGACTCTTGAGAGTCCCTTGGACTGCAAGGCGATCCAACCAGTCCATTCTGAGGGAGATCAGCCCTGGGATTTCTTTGGAAGGAATGATGCTGAAGCTGAAACACCAGTTCTTTGGCCACCTCACGCGAAGAGTTGACTCATTGGAAAAAACTCTGATGCTGGAAGGGGTTGGGGGCAGGAGGAGAAGGGGATAACAGAGGATGAGATGACTGGATGGCATCACTGACTCGATAGATGTGAGTTTGAGTGAACTCCAGGAATTAGTTATGGAACAGGGAGGCCTAGTGTGCTGCAATTCATGGGGTTGCAAAGAGTCGGACAAGACTGAGTGACTGAACTGAACTGAACTGAGGTCATCACAGAGAGCCAGACTGG
This sequence comes from Tragelaphus eurycerus, assembly GCA_935064755.1. Lineage (NCBI taxonomy): Eukaryota > Metazoa > Chordata > Mammalia > Artiodactyla > Bovidae > Tragelaphus > Tragelaphus eurycerus. The sequence goes on along the minus strand of CAKXYN010000070.1, from coordinate 13,977,580 downwards.
GCTCCTTGTGTTATACAGCAACTTTACCAGCTATCCATTTTACACATTATAGTGGATATATGTTAGAGAGGTGGGATGGCGGGGAGGAGAAGGAGGCTCAAGAAGGAGGGGATATATGTATAATTATGGCTCATTCGCATTGTTGTAAGGCAGAAACCAACACAACATTGTAAAAACTAAAAAACAATTTTTTAAAAAAAGTCTTTCTTTTCCCCTAATCTTTTGGTATTTTTATTTCCTTTATGTCACTCTTATTTCTTATGATGAACAAGCAGAGGTTAAAATGAGAGACCTTATACATGGTATAGAAAGAAATCTTTCTTCTTTCATTAATAGCTTGAAACAATCTTTGCAGACTTTATATTCAAAATCAGAGAGTCTTTTACTTCTTTGAGAAACCCATGACAAAAAAAAATAATGATAAAATAAAAGCTTAAAAAAAAAAAAAAAACAAGAAAAGCATTACAGACCATTAAAAAAAAAAAAAGAAAGAAAGAAAGAAACCCATGACAGAAGAATAAGAAAGGAAGTCCACACATAAGAAATCAGCTTCCTTAACTTAGGTCACTGTGTACACACTGAATGACCAATTTTCTAATTATTTTTGTTTTGTTTTAAACTATATTGCTTTTGGCTTTGGGTACTAAATGGGTAAGCAAATAATATGATATGAGATCAGCCCTCAGGACCCAAACACCTGATATACCAGGCATTTCAATCTCGAGGGCCATTTCAGGGAAGCAATTAGTTTAGCTAACTGCTTGACTGCTCTCACAAAACTGGCAAGTTGTCTGACCTTCTTTAGATACTGGGAAGGAATTTTCTTCCCCCAAGACTCTGGCAGAGATGCTGTTTCTGATTTCTCCAGATCAAAGGGGATCATCAAACTCCTAGTGCTTAAGTGACTCCACATTTTGTTTCATTAAACAGAGGAAGGAAAACCATCCATTCCCAGATAGTGTGGGAAGAATCTTGCTTCATGATAAATTGAAAATTTAACTGTTGAACCTTGAGAGTACCTTCTGAATTTTCATAAACCATACATTGAACTTGGTCCTCTGGCCTTATATAAAATTCAATAGATAAGTTTCACCTATTGATGAATCATTACCTTTTTGTAAAACTCTACTTTTCTATAAGCTACTGTTTTCTGCTGGTGCTTTCCAAACTGGACCCTAGAATTTTTAAGCAGACTTTCAAGGTGCCACAGGGGAGAAAATTATGTTAATGAAGCAAGATTTAGATTTGCATAGTACTTTTTTTTTTTTAACTTTGATTTCTGTTGATTTCTAAAATAATACTGTGATGAGGACAAGGGTTAATAGCTCTAGTTTTTTAATGAAGAAATAAAGATTTAGAAATGCTAAGCAACTTTCCCACCACTATAGCTAATTAAGGGTGGCTGTGCTGTGCTTAGTAGCTCCATCATATCTGACTCTTTGCGACCCCATTGACTGTAGCCTGCCAGTCTCCTCTGTCCATGGAGATTCTCCAGGCACGAATACTGGAATGCGTTACCATGCTCTCCTCCAGGGGATCTTCCCAACCCAGAGATGGAACCTAGGTCTCCCACATCACAAACCATTTCTTTACCATCTGAGCAACCAAGGAAGCCCAGTTAAGGGTGGAGCCAGGCCTTTAAGACAAGTCCTATTTTCTTAAAACCAGTGCTTCTTTTGCTACACAGGATACCCACTTAAAGATAAACCCTTGAGATCAAAAACCACATATATACCCCATGCAATCTACTGCAGGGTTTATATTTGTGTGTCCAGAATGTATTTAAGACTCTCATTAAATATTTAAAATGTGCTTCCAAATGATTGAAAATACAAATACACTGGATGATATACATTATTAAGCCTACCTAATACCTTTATTTCCAATCATTCTACAAACTGGAAAATGCTTGCATCATTGGACCTGGAATTACATGCTTTCCAAATACTCATATAAGGCAAAATTCAAATAATGTATCCAAGGTCACTTGGTCAGCATGTGGTAGAGCTTGAATTTATCCAAGCTTGACATTGTTTTCAGGGATACACATTTTCAGCTGTTTTACACAACTAAGAAAAAGAAGCACAAATTTTTTTTCAGAGTGGGATTAATTAACAGAGGATATTTAAGAATAGATAGTATGTGTGTGTACCAGAGTCTGGTCTGTAAGTCGCTCTGGGTGACTGGCTTGTCAGGAACTCCTTTTAGCTCTTGGGTAAGTAAACCTTCTTGTCTGAAATCCAAAGATGCACCCACTTTACACAAAATCTCCCTTAGAGCAAAATGGGCTTTAGCAAAGACTCAGGGCATTTATTTAAATGGATATCAGGAAGACAGTAGAAAGTCTTTTTAAAAGGAGAGAAGTAAAAACCAGCAGAAGGAGACATGGTAACGTTGAAAGAAAACATTTTAGAAATAATAGGATAAAGTAGGTCCGGACCTGCCAGAGCCAGAGCCTATCTGTCAGCCTTCTTCGTTTTCCCGTGTGTCCCTCTAGGAATCATAATGGCCTCAGGCCCACACCTAAGGATTAGCCAGAGTCCAGGAGTCAACTGTAGCCACATTTCCTGGCTGACACAAGAGCCTGCTAAGCTGCTCCCCAAGGAACCTGGGCCTGTCTAATACCTGTATTTTGTACTTTTGATGTCCTAGCTTGTTCAATCCTCTGCACTTTGCAATTCCACTCTAGACTAAGGGTTAGTGAACTTCCACCAGCCACCACCTGTTTTTTATACTATAAGAAGTTACAAGGGATTTTGACTTTTTTAAATGTCCAAAACAAAACATCAACAAAAGAAGGAAAATTTCACATTTCAGTGCGTAAAAAATTTTATCAAAACACAGCCTTGACCATTCATTTACAGTTGTCTACACCTCCTTTTTGCCACAATGATAGAACTGAGTTGGGCTGAGAGACTTTTAAAAGCCCTACAACCTAAGATATTTACCATCCCACCCGTTACAAATTCTGCCAGCTTCTGCTCTAGACTTACTGTTTTCTATGAATCTCTTACTTTGAAAGTCCCCCACCTGGCCTCCCTGCTCTGACCTTGTTGGAGCCTCTAGCCTCATTTCCTAGGCTAATTTTTGAAACACCTGGGTCTTGGCACTTCAACTTGTATCCACAACCAATGAGACCCTGCATCACAGCACAATACTATTACAAGCAGACCTGTAAATATCATTCAATTAGCATTTGATTTGTTAAATGAAAAAAAAAAAAAAGATACCGCTTTCTGCTTCATGACTCTTCTTGGCTTAACCAACACATTAGTAACTAATGAAGATACGCAAGGTAATATCACATGATACAGGGTTTGTGTTTACACGTTTATCACAATTGTTTTCCATCAGGATGAGGGAGATGGAGCATTCCTTTGGAGAGTAGTACAGCAGCAGAGCAGCCAATTATGAGAGCTGAAATAGAAGGAAAAGAGAAACGCCTTTCAAATCTGTTTTCTTAATGTTATGAAAAGACAATTTTTTATGGAAAGCCAAAGGGTAAAAAATAATAATAATGATGAAAATTATTTTTGGAGACTTACTGTATTGCAGCTAATAGTTTAGAATTCAATTGCCATTGTCACATTTAATCATTGAAATTTCTCCATGAAGTTATATGTGTGTGTGCTAAGTTGCTTCAGTCATGTCCTGCTTTTTACAACCCTATGGACTGTAGCCCACCAGATTCCTCTGTCCATAGGGATTCTTCAGGAAAGAATACTGGAGTGGGTTGCCATGCCCTCCTCTAGGAGAGCTTCCCTACTGATGAAATCAAACCCACATCTCTTATGTCTCCTGCATTGGCGGGCAGGTTCTTTACCACTAGCACCACCTGGCATCATGGTTACATTACAAAACACAAGGCAAGAGAGGGCCACAGAGACAGTAAATGGCAAAGCTCGGACTAGAACTCATGTGTCCCAGATATCAGAACTGTGGCAGTAACCCCTACACTACATTGCCTCCTCAACTCCATTTATAGATCTGGTTAAGACAAGTAGAAATGTGTTCTGAAAATCCTAATAAAACAGGGTTAAGTATATATGAATTATGGTGTCAGTAATGGCAACTCACTCCAGTATTCTTGCCTGGAGAAGTCAATGGACAGAGGAGTCTGGTGAGCGACGGTTCATGGGGTCACAAAGCATTGGAGATAACTGCAAGGAGATCCACCCAGTCCATTCTAAAGGAGATCAGCCCTGGGTGTTCTTTGGAAGGAATGATGCTAAAGCTGAAACTCCAGTACTTTGGCCGCCTGATGCAAAGAGTTGAATCATTGGAAAAGACTCTGATGCTGGGAGGGATTAGGGGCAGGAGGAGAAGGGGACAACAGAGGATAAGATGGCTGGATGGCATCACTGACTTGATGGATGTGAGTTTGAGTAAACTCTTGGAGTTGGTGATGGACAGGGAGGCCTAGAGTGCTGAGATTCATGGGATCACAAAGAGTCGGACACGACTGAGCAACTGAACTGAACTGAACTGAGCTAATAATACACACACATACACACAAACACAAGGAAAAAGAAAACTCTTGAGAGTCCCTTGGACAGGAAGGAGATCAAACCAGTCAATCCTAAAGGAAATCAACCCTGAATATTCATTGGATGGACTGATGCTGAAGCTGAAGCTCCAATATTTTGGATACCTGATGCAAAGAGCCGACTCCTGGGAAAAGACCCTGAAGCTGGGAAAGATGGAAGGCAGGAGGAGACGGGGATGACTGAGGATGACATGGTTGGATGGCATCACCTACTCAATGGATATGAGTTTGAGCAAACTCCAGGAGATAGTGACGGACAGGAAAACCTGGTATGCTGCAGTCCATGGGGTTGCAAAGAGTTGGATATCACTGAGCAACTGAACAACAACAAGGAAAAAAGGAACAATGGATAAGAGTGGGAATTTGTCTTCTAGGTTCTGTAAAAAAAATATTTTATGGATATTATCCATTACATGGTGAAATTCAGTACAAAATTAGCCTGTTCAAATGTTCCTGAACTCAGATCCAGCTGCTCACAACTCAAAAATCAATACTCAAGAGAGACAAACGTTAGTGGAAAGAAATGTCATTTTTAATCAGCATGGCAGCCATCTGGGGACGTGGTGAACGCAGTGTCTGCAAAAATCAACTCTGCCGATTTGACCTAGCCACGGAAATTTTAAAAGAAAAACTGGAAGTAAAATCTCAGTTAATCATTGAGATAGAGAATCATCGTCATCCTCCACAGCATGCAGACTCATCTTCTGATCTCCCTCTAGATGTTATCTTGTTCACAGCTTTCTCTCAACATTATTGAAGGGGAAACTAAGGAAGAGACCTGGCCACCTGTTAGGGGCTTTCTGCTGAGGGTGGTGGTGGTTTAGTCACTCAGTCGTGTCTGATTCTTTCGACTGTAGCCCACCTGGCTCCTCTGTCCATGGTACTTTTTAGGCAAGAATACTGGATTGGGTTGCCATGTCCTTCTCCAGGGGATCTTCCCAACCCAGGGATCGAACCCTTCTCTGCACTGCAGGGGGATGCTTAACCTCTGAGCCGTCAGGGAAGCACTCTGCTGAGAGTGGCTCCCCTCAGAGGGCTGCGTACACAGGGCCCTATTCAAAGGAAGATTATCCCTCAATGTCTGAAAGAAGCCTATCAGCTGCTCTGCAAAGACAGTAAAGGTTTCAGGGCATTCCATCACAACCCATGGGATAGATACAACAGGAAGACACGGCAGGAACCTAGCAATCATCTTGTCCAGCCCATTCCTTTCACAGTGTTGGAGATTGAGGCCCAAAACAGGAAAGTGATGGCCCTGGTGTTATACAATTGTTAGTGGCAAGTGCTAGATTGAAAGGCAGTCTCCATTATTCTGTGAACCATGACAAAGAGGCAGGAGTGTAGATCTGGGGTGCCGAATGAAAAGAAGGAACAAGCCCCAAGGAGCTGGTCTAACAGTTGATGGTCAGTAGAACTCCTACTGAAATCCTCCACACATTCCTGAGTGCAGAGACCTAGTCCCTTCTAACTGACTCCTTAACTCGTCTGTTCATTATCTTCCACTAAAAGATAATTGCCACTGGCACAGGGCTTTATTGAAAAAGGAAATGGCAACCCACTCCAGTATTCTTGCCTGGGAAATCCCATAAACAGAGGAGCCTGGCAGGCTACAGTCCACGGGGTAGCAAAGAGTTGGACAGGCTTAGCCACTAAATAAAAATAGGGGTCTTAATACTCTACAAAGCATCTTCACTACAATGGTCTTTATTTATATCTAACAAAGGAGGAGAGAAATGGATGACCTGGATCTAGATCATGACAATGCCTTTTCCTCTACTTGGAAATAGCTCCCAGTGAAGTAAAGGAACCTTATCATGGGTTCTCTGACTCTTCCAAAGAAGCATGCTCCTTTCTTCCTCAGGGCTTTAACCATAAATAAAGTTTTTGTGCCATGTTGGCAGAGTTGAGTAAATGTGATGGCACTGTATAATATCTAACAACATAAACTTTTTATTATCCAGACCATTACACTCTTTCATGAATTTAAAACCTATCAATGGGTCAAATGAGCTTCCCTGGTAGCTCAGCTGGTGAAGAATCCACCTGTAATACAGGAGACTCCAGTTCAATTCCTGGGTAGGGAAGATCTGCCTGGAGAAGGGATAAGCTACCCACTCCAGTGTTCTTGTCTGGAGAATCCCATGGACAGAGAAACCTGGTGGGCCCATGGGTCCAAAGAATCAGACACAACTGAGCAGTTAAGCACAGCACAATGGGTCAAATATTATTTCCAATTTTTTTATGGCAAAACTTCTCCCAATTTTCCAAATCAACTTGAAATGGATGCTATTGTACTTTCACTAGCAAAGTTCTTAAAAACATAAAATTCTTGCTATATTTACCCATTCAACAAATGACTGCACTCCTAAAATGTCCAAAATTCATCACCTGAATTTTGAGAAATCTCCACAAGAACCCTGTAAGATGAGCATTGCTCTCTCCAGGATGCACATAAGCAAACTGAGGCTCTTAAATGATGAGATAACTTATCAAAGGTCATATTAAGTAAGTGGCAAAGTCAGAATTTAAATAGTTTGCTCAACATTTTGCTGCTTCTTTCTCTTCTGATGTGTCATCAAATCTTCATGTTAATCCAATGAAATTATTGGTCAAGAAGAATGTATCCCTTTTTACCAGTAAGGAAACAGAGAACCAAAACCTCTTACTCCAGCCACATCATAAACTTATGTCAGGATTCATGTTTGGGTTTTCTGAACAAATTCTAGCAGTCCTTCTGTTGTTTTATTAAATGCCCCAAAGACATCTCCATATCTACTAATTTTAACAAATAGTATTTCTTTAGGAAATGATTGCTATAGGTACAGAGATATGTTTCTGAAATCCTGTCACCTTTTGCATTTGAATTATGTACATATTGTTTATGACTGGGGTGAGGATAAAGCAGGAAAAATTTCTGCCATGGGCTACATGTCCAAGTATCCCAACTGGAGTTTTCAATTTTGAGGTTTCTCGGGAGATTTAATCTTCACTCTGGGCTCATAAAAAGCATTCTGGCTGCTCACATAATAATTTCAATACCTTTGCAATAATATTTCTCTTTCATTTCCCTTCAAATGGGGATGCATTGCTCAAACAGACCATTTTCATTTTCCTTGTAATTCGTATGTGGGGGAAACATAGACAATTTGAAAGCGGCACAGTATTTCCTTGGGACCTCTCACTGAGGGATTACACAGTGCATCGGACTTGATGGTAGATGAAACACAGAGGGATTCACTGAGGCACCAAATCCCACTCTGGGAAATGTTTCACTGGAAGCCTGAAAACAAGCCATTATTTTGTCAGTTGGAACAAAAGCCCAGATTAAAAATTAAAATATACTCTGTAGTGATAAATACACCATGGCCTAATTACCCTCAAGATTTATATTTTGTGGTGTTAATTCCCTCATAATGGTTCTGTTTTTACTTCCTATAAACCAGAACACAATGAGCTCGACAGTGATAAGCTTCAATAAACATTTAGTTGGCCCTTTTATTAGATAGATCAGTTCCTGATTATCAGTTTTAAAATACTTCATGAGAAGAGAACTATGTCCCTTTCATCAACTGGCTCCCAATGTAGAAATAAACTAGTTAAATTAAACCAGTTAAATATTTATGGATAATTTAACTGGATCTTCAAATTTGCTATCACTCAGATTTCCTCAACATTCTCATACAACACACTCAATCATAACACAAAGCAACAAAAACACTAAAATCAGTTAAAAAAAAAAAAAAAGCTCCTGTTTTGAAGGCTGGGGTAGAAGGGGAAGTGAGAACCATGATCAAACAGAGTTCACAAAAATAAGTGGAGGAAAGAATGAAGTGAGCCAAAATTGATGGGGTAGTCAGCTCCAAGGACACAACCTTTCGTAGCAATATTTAAAAATTGAGCAAAAACTGCAGAATCTGAAAAATCTCTCCCTCCAAATACCATCCCACTGGGGCTAGGATTTCAGCATATGAATCTGTGAGAGAATGCAAATATTCAGTCCACTTCTTCAACACCACTGGATTTCTGACAACTCTGTGCCATTACACAAGCTATTAACCCTTTTGAATAGCTCTTACCTCCCTCAGGACTTAGCTCAAATGCCATTTTTATGACATTGTTCCCAAGATAATTCAGCTGAAAGCAGCTTATGGTAGTAGGAAGAACACAGGCTTTGAAAACAGCCAAATCTAGGCAATTCAAAATTTGGTATATGTCAAGCATATTGAAAAGCAATGATATTAATCTGTCAACAAAGGTCAGTTCTAGTCAAGGCTATGGTTTTTCCAGTGGTCATGTAAGGATGTAAGAATTGGACTGTAAAGAAAACTGAGCACTGAAGAATTGATGCTTTTGAACTGTGGTGTTGGAGAAGACTCTTGAGAGTCCCTTGGACTGCAAGGAGATCCAACAAGTCCATCCTAAATGATATCAGTCCTGGGTGTTCTTTGGAAGGAATGATGCTAAAGCTGAAACTCCAGTACTTTGGCCACCTCATGCCAAGAGTTGACTCATTTGAAAAGACCCTGATGCTCGGAAAGATTGAGGGCAGGAGGAGAAGGGGACAACAGAGGATGAGATGGTTGGATGGCATCACCGACTCAATGGACATGAGTTTGAGTGAACTCCGGGAGTTGGTGATGGACAGGGAGGCCTGGCCTGCTGCAGTTCATGTGGTCACAGAGTCGGACACGACTGAGCGACTGAACTAAACTGAATCATGTACCTGTTTGTTGTTTAACGCTAAATCGTGCCCTACTCTTTTGCGACCTCATGGACTGTATCCCTCCAGGTTCTTCTGTCCACCAGATTTCTGAGGCAAGAATACTGGAGTGGGCTGCCAGAATGGGGATCTTTCTGACCCAGAGGTCGAACTTGGGTATCCTGCTTAGCAGGCAGATTCTTTACCGCTGGGCAACCAGGTAAGTTCCACAGTACCTTTGAGCCCTTTATTTTATTTAACTTTTGTGGATTTCAATACCTTAGTCCATTCAGTCCATTATAACAAAAATACCACCGAATGGATGACCTCAACAACAAACATTTATTTCTCATAACTCTGAAATTTGGAAAGTCTAAGATCAAGGGGCTGCCAAATTTGGTGTCTAGTGAGGACCCACTTCCTGGTTCCCAGAAGACTGTCTTCTTGTTTTGTCCTCACATACTGGAAGGGGCAAGAGAGTTTTCTGGAGTCTCTTTGATAAGATCATTAATCCCATTAAGAGAGCTTCACTATCATCACTTAATCAATCTGAAATGTCTCCATCTCCAAATACCATCACACTGGAGCTTAGAATTTCAGCATATGAATTTTCGAGGGAGTATGAATATTCAATTTGTAACACTAAGCTTCCTCAGCTATAAAATGAGATTAGTAATATCTTATTGGATTTTTGTGAGAATAAAAATTTAGACAGAGTTCTCTTCACCTGGCAGATATTAATACATACTTTTCTTCTCATTTTCTCAGTATTATCTCCCAATGGAGAAGTACCTGCTTATTATAATGGACAAATAATACTCCTTTGACTGTGTATGTTGTCTTAATATTTCAAAACCTATCCCTTATAATCTTTCACTTGGTCTACAGAAGGATTATTGATATCCTTCAGGAAAATATCAGAGCGCCCCGCCTTCCCGCGACCTGTGCACAATTAAGAGCGCCCCGCCTTCCTTGCGCACTAAGAGCGCCCCGCCGGCTGCGTCGCACACTAAGAGCGCGGCCGAGAGGAGCTACCCCACGACCGAGGTCAGGAAGGGCGGCGGTGAGGAGAGACCCCTCGTCCAAGGTAAGGTGCGATGGCTGTGCTTCGCTGGCCGGGAGCAGCCGGAAGCAGCCAGGACGAGATACCCCACGCCCAAGGTAAGAGACGGGGAAGGCAATGGCACCCCCACCCCCAGTACTCTTGCCTGGAAAATCCCATGGACAGAGGTCCCTGGTGGGCCTCTGTCCATGGGGTCGCTAAGAGTCAGACCCAACTGAGTGACTTCAATTTCACTTTTCACTTTCATGCATTGGAGAAGGAAATGGCAACCCACTCCAGTGTTCTTGCCTGGAAAATCCCAGGGACGGGGGAGCCTGGTGGGCTGCCGTCTATGGGGTCGCACAGAGTCGGACACGACTGAAGCGACTTAGCAGCAAGGTAAGAGAAACCCAAGTAAGACAGTAGGTCTTGAAAGAGGGCTGCTACTGCTAAGTCACTTCAGTCGTGTCCGACTCTGTGCGACCCCACAGATGGCAGCCCATCAGGCTCCCCCGTCCCTGGGATTCTCCAGGCAAGAACACTGGAGTGGGTTGCCATTTCCTTCTCCAATGCATAAAAGTGGAAAGTGAAAGTGAAGTCGCTCAGTCATGTCCGACTCTTAGCGACCCCATGGACTGCAGCCCACTAGGGTCCTCCGTCCATGGGATTTTCCAGGCAAGAGTACTGGGGTGGGGTGCCATTGAAAGAGGGCATCAGAGGGCAAATACACTAAAACCATTCTCACAGAAAACTAGTCAATCTAATCACACAAGGACCACACCCTTGTCTAACTCAATGAAATTAAGCCATGCCCGAGGGGCAACCTGGGATGGGTGGGTCATGGTGGAGAGATATGACAGGGTGTGGTCCGCTGGAGAAGGGAATGGCAAACCACTTCAGTATTCTTGCCTTGAGAACCCCATGAACAGTATGAAAAGGCAAAATGATAGGATACTGAAAGAGAAACTCCCCAGGTCAGTAAGGGCCCAATATGCTCCTGGAGATCAGTGGAGAAATAACTCCAGAAAGAATGAAGGGATGGAGCCAAAACAAAAAGAATACCCAGCTGTGGATGTGTCTGGTGATAGAAGCAAAGTCCGATGCTGTAAAGAGCAATATTGCATAGGAACCTGGAATGTCAGGTCCATGAATCAAGGCAAATTGGAAGTGGTCAAACAAGAGATGGCAAGAGTGAATGTCGACATTCTAGGAATTAGCCAACTAAAATGGACTGGAATGGGTGAATTTAACTCAGATGACCATTATATCTACTACTGCGGGCAGGAATCCCTCAGAAGAAATGGAGTGGCCATCATGGTCAACAAAAGAGTCCGAAATGCAGTATTTGGATGCAATCTCAAAAACGACAGAATGATCTCTGTTCGTTTCCAAGGCAAACCATTCAATGTCACAGTAATCCAAGTCTATGCCCCAACCAGTAACGCTGAAGAAGCTGAAGTTGAACGGTTCCATGAAGACCTACAAGACCTTTTAGAACTAACACCCAAAAAAGATGTCCTTTTCATTATAGGGGACTGGAATGCAAAAGTAGGAAGTCAAGAAACACCTGGAGTAACAGGCAAATTTGGCTTTGGAGCACAGAATGAGGCAGGGCAAAGACTAATAGAGTTTTGCCAAGAAAATGCACTGGTCATAGCAAATACCCTCTTCCAACAACACAAGAGAAGACTCTATACATGGACATCACCAGATGGTCAACACCGAAATCAGATTGATTATATTCTTTGCAGCCAAAGATGGAGAAGCTCTATACAATCAGCAAAAACAAGACCAGGAGCTGACTGTGGCTCAGACCATGAACTCCTTATTGCCAAATTCAGACTGAAATTGAAGAAAGTAGGGAAAACCACTAGACCATTCAGGTATGACCTAAATCAAATCTCTTATGATTATACAGTGGAAGTGAGAAATAGATTTAAGGGCCTAGATCTGATAGACAGAGTGCCTGATGAACTATGGAATGAGGTTCGTGACATTGTACAGGAGACAGGGATCAAGACCATCCCCATGGAAAAGAAATGGAAAAAAGCAAAATGGCTGTCTAGGGAGGCCTTACAAATAGCTGTGAAGAGAAGAGAAGCGAAAAGCAAAGGAGAAAAGGAAAGATATAAACATTTAAATGCAGAGTTCCAAAGAATAGCAAGAAGAGATAAGAAAGCCTTCTTCAGCGATCAATGCAAAGAAATAGAGGAAAACAACAGAATGGGAAAGACTAGGGATCTCTTCAAGAAAATCAGAGATACCAAAGGAACATTTCATGCAAAGATGGGCACGATAAAGGACAGAGATGGTGTGGACCTAACAGAAGCAGAAGATATTAAGAAGAGGTGGCAAGAATACACAGAAGAACTGTACAAAAAAGAGCTTCAAGACCCAGATAATCATGATGATGTGATCACTGACCTAGAGCCAGACATCTTGGAATGTGAAGTCAAGTGGGCCTTAGAAAGCATCACTATGAACAAAGCTAGTGGAGGTGATGGAATTCCAGTGGAGCTATTCCAAATCCTGAAAGATGATGCTGTGAAAGTGCTGCACTCAATATGCCAGCAAATTTGGAAAACTCAGCAGTGGCCACAAGATTGGAAAAGGTCAGTTTTCATCCCAATCCCAAAGAAAGGCAATGCCAAAGAATGCTCAAGCTACCAAACAATTGCACTCATCTCACATGCTAGTAAAGTAATGCTCAAAATTCTCCAAGCCAGGCTTCAGCAATATGTGAACCGTGAACTTCCTGATGTTCAAGCTGGATTTAGAAAAGGCAGAGGAACCAGAGATCAAATTGCCAACATCCGCTGGATCATGGAGAAAGCAAGAGAGTTCCAGAAAAACATCTATTTCTGCTTTATTGACTATGCCAAAGCCTTTGACTGTGTAGATCACAATAAACTATGGAAAATTCTGAAAGAGATGGGAATACCAGACCACCTGATCTGCCTCTTAAGAAATCTGTATGCAGGTCAGGAAGCAACAGTTAGAACTGGTCATGGAACAACAGACTGGTTCCAAATAGGAAAAGGAGTACGTCAAGGCTGCATATTGTCACCATGTTTATTTAACTTATATGCAGAGTACATCATGAGAAATGCTGGACTGGAAGAAACACAAGTTGGAATCAAGATTGCTGGGAGAAATATCAATAACCTCAGATATGCAGATGACACGACTCTTATGGCAGAAAGTGAAGAGGGGCTAAAAAGCCTCTTGATGAAAGTGAAAGTGGAGAGTGAAAAGGTTGGCTTAAAGCTCAACATTCAGAAAACGAAGATCATGGCATCTGGTCCCATCACTTCATGGGAAATAGATGGGGAAACAGTGGAAACAGTGTCAGACTTTGTTTTTCTGGGCTCCAAAATCACTGCAGATGGTGACTGCAGCCATGAAATTAAAAGACGCTTACTCCTTGGAAGGAAAGTTATGACCAACCTAGATAGCATATTCAAAAGCAGAGACATTACTTTACCAACAAAGGTTCGCCTAGTCAAGGCTATGGTCTTTCCTGTGGTCATGTATGGATGTGAGAGCTGGACTGTGAAGAAGGCTGAGCGCCGAAGAATTGATGCTTTTGAACTGTGGTGTTGGAGAAGACTCTTGAGAGTCCCTTGGACTGCAAGGAGATCCAACCAGTCCATTCTGAAGGAGATCAATCCTGGAATTTCTTTAGAAGGAATGATGCTAAAGCTGAAACTCCAGTATTTTGGCCACCTCATGCGAAGAGTTGACTCATTGGAGAAGACTCTGATGCTGGGAGGGATTGAGGGCAGGAGGAGAAGGGGACGACAGAGGATGAGATGGCTGGATGGCATCACTGACTTGATGGGTGTGAGTCTGGGTGACCTCCGGGAGCTGGTGATGGACAGGGAGGCCTGGTGTGCTGCGGTTCATGGGGTCGCAAAGAGTCGGACACGACTGAGTGACTGATCTCATCTCTCTGATCTCTCTCAGTAAAATATGAGTTGGAAAGTACAAAAATTAGACTCCAAAGGACTTTAACATATGTCTTTACTTGAAGTTCCAGATATGAAGTAAACTCTACACAGGACCTGATCAGTGACCCAATAATCTGGGTTCTTTCCATAACTCTCATCTTCTCTTCTTCCTGTTGACTTCATCATGTGGTTGACTCTCCTCACAGTCATAATATAACTACAGGTGACAAGTAGAAATACAACTGCTTTGCCCATATCCAACCAGGAAGATTTCCTTTTTAAATGTAATAACTTCTCTTCCATCTGACCAGGTCAGATTAAGATATGTTTCCAACACCTGCCAGAAGGATGCCACACACTGATAGGCAATACCAATCATCTGAAAGCAAAGTAGATTGGGGGAAGCTAGTCTCAGTGTCCACCATTGCAAGCTTGCAGTTTCTGTTCCAGAAAGAAAATGACTTGCCCTAAATCACACATACTTAGTGCCCAACCTAGGACTGAAGCTCAGATCCCTGACTTCTATTCTTATCACATAGAGACTTAGATACTACGTGAGTTATTTTGTATTGGGCTTTCAAGTTAGACAGATTCAACTCAAAATGTCATTAAAAGGAAAGTGTTTAGCATATCACATATAAAGGAGTGCAGAAACAAATAAGCAATTGAGTCATTAAAATATATGGAAGAATCCTGAATGCCTATTACCAAATGAAAGAAGCCAATCTAAAAAGGCTATACCCTATATGATTTCAACTATATGACTTTCTGAGGAAAGCAAAATTACAGGCAGTAAAAAGGTCAGTGTTGCCAGGGTTTAAGGAGGAGAGTGTAATGAACAGTTGGAACACAGAGGATTTTTATGGTAGTAAAAATACTTTGTTTGACACTGTAATGGTAGATATAAATCATAAAACATTTATTAAAACCCATAGAATGTACAACACCAAGAATAAACCCTAATGTAATCTTTAGACTTTAGGTCATAAAGTGTATCGACTAGAGTCATAGACTGTAACAAATGTACCACTCTAGTGTGGAGTGTTGATAGGGGAGAAAGCTTTTGGGGTAGGATGGGCTTGTAACCCAGTTCTGGCCAGTCACCAAAAGAATGAGTTTTCTTAAATGTTTCTGCTCTTCAGTAGGAGATTCCAGAGAACATTGTGCTTTTTCTCCTTTGGTTATTGTCTTGTGTGGATGTAATGATTTGAATTCCACCAGCCACCTTGCCCTGTCCAGAGTCAGCCCAGAGGTGAAACTGAGCAGTTAAAGATGGTAGAATGAAGAGATAGCAAGAAACATACTTCATCTCTTGAAGTCCTTGATGCTGCTGCTGAGTCTCTAAATCAACAGAATCTAGAACTTTTTCTTCACCCACATGCACACACACATACATGTGCACGCAGTTGGCCAAAAAGCTTGCTTGAGCTTTTAACATCTTATGGAAAACCTGAATGAACTTTTTGGCTAACACAATATATAACTTTTAGAGACTTTTAGGTTCACAGAAAAGTTGGGAAAAAAATAGAGATTTCCCTATATAGCCTCCAGGCAAGGAATAAACTAAACGCTCCTCCTCAGGAACCATGGCAGGTGGAGGAGAGCATTATGATAACTGTATGCAAAATACATTATGCAGTCAGCACCTAATAAGCCTGAACTTTCCATCTTAAGATGGCACAGATGTTTTTTATGGTTTTAAAAAAAAACCCTTCTTGAAGTTTACATTATCAAGTTGCGATATTATACTCTTCTCTCTTCTCGACCTTTCTGCAGCTGGTTCACTGTTTGTCCTTAAAACTCCTCACTCCACTTATCCTGAATAAGTAGGGATGCTGTGTCATAATCCACAATCAATCAACATAAATAAAACAATTCAGCACAGATGTGACCTGAATATACATTTAGAGTCTGCTAATTGTGCAAAGTGGTGGCACAAGGCTTCAAGGTCAAACAAACCAGCAATGAAATTGCTCTGTGGAAAAACACAGAGACAGCAATGCTGCTGTCTATTATTAAAATTGCTCATTTGCAAAGTTGTAATGAGTTTTCCATTATGCAGACATTTCATAACCCATACCAACAACTTTTTCCTCAGGTAGCAATGAAACTAAGTTTAAAAAAAAAAAAAAAAGACTTCATGGCTTGATTTCTACAAAACCATAAAAAAGGTATTTCCATAATGGTACAGTGGTTAAGAATCTGCCTCCCAATGAAGGGGACAGGGATTCAATTCCTGGTCCGAAAATTAAGATCCTACCTGCTACAGGGCAGCTAAGTCCATGTGCCACAACTACAGAGTCCTTACGCTATGGAGCCTTCATGCAGCAATGAAAGATCCTGCCTGCTGAAACTAAGACCCAAGGCAGCAAAAAATAAATAAATATTTTTTTAAAGAACCATTAAATGATAAGTTCAGTCTACTCTAAATCCTCCTAGAGACAGAGAAATAAGAAAATGAGCACAGACTTTGAATTCTGGTGAAGTATGAAATCTGTTTTAATTCCTCATTAGGGTAGATTCTTGAGCACTTTATTTAACTTAGCCTATAGTATCTCCTCTTTGTGATATGGACCAAAAATTAGCATTTGATTCTGATTCCCATCAAGAAGCAGAATTAGCACAGATTTCTGGCTCCTTCTCCTAAGAGCAATGGTAGATGAGGGAACTATTAAAAAGTTAATGACATTTTACATATTTCAATGCTATTCAATATCATATCAGAAACGAGCCGCCAGTCCAGGTACGATGCCCAATAACAGATGCCTGGGGCTGGTGCACTGGGATGACCCAGAGGGATGGTATGGGGAGGGAGGAGGGAGGAGGGTTCAGGATGGGGAACATGTGTATACTGGTGGCAGATCCATCTCGATGTATGGTAAAAGCAATACAATATTGTAAAGTTAAGCAAAATAAAATTTAATTAAAAAAAAATTTTAATGACCATATAACCACGATGGTGTGCTCACTCACTTAGACCAAGACATCCTGGAGTGTGAAGTCAAGTGGGCCTTAGGAAACATCACTACAAACAAAGCTAGTGGAGGTGGTGGAATTCCAGCTGAGCTATTTTAAATCCTAAAAGACAATGCTGTTAAAGTGCTGCCAGCAATATGCCAGCAAATTTGGAAACTCAGCAGTGACCACAAGACTGGAAAATGTCAGCTTTCATTCCAATCCCAAAGAGGGGTAATGCCAAAGAATGTTCTAACTACAGGACAATTGCCCTAATCTCACATGCTAGCAAGGGAACCCACAAAATCCTTCAAGCTAGGCTTCAACAGTATGTGAACTGAGAATTTCCAGATGTAAAAGTTAGATTTAGGAAAGACAGAGGAACCAAAGATCAAATTGCCAACATTCACTGTATCATAGGATAATCAAGGGAATTTTAAAAAAAAAACAACCATCTGTTTCATTGACTACACTAAAGTCTCTGACTGAATGGATCACAACGAACTGTGGAAAATCCTTAAAGAGATGGGAATACTAGACCACCTTATCTGCCTCCTGAGAAACTTATATGCAGGTCAAGAAGCAACAGTTAGAACCAGACATAGAACTGCCTGGTACAAAATCAGAAAAGGAATATGTCAAGGCTATATATTGTCACCCTGCTTATTTAACTTACATGAAGAGTACATCATGCAAAATGCCAGGCTGGATGAAACACAACCTGGAATCAAGGGTTCTAGGAGAAATATTAACAGCCTCAGATATGCAGATGATACAACCCTAATGACATAAAGAGGAACTAAATAGCCTCTTGATGAGGGTGAAAGGGGAGAGTGAAAAAGCTGGCTTAAAACTCAACATTCATAAAACTAAGATCATGGCATCTGGTCCCATTACTTCGTGGCAAATAGATGGGGGAAAAGTGGAAGGAGTGAGCTTTCGCTTTTTATTTTCTTGGGCTCCAAATATTTTATTTTCTTGGGCTCCAAAATTACCATGAAATTAAAAGACTCTTGCTCCTTGAAAGAAAAGCTGTGATAAACCTAGACAGCATATTAAAAAGCAGAGACATCACTTTGCTGACACAGGTCCATATAGTCAAAGCTTTGGTTTTTCCAGTAGTTATGTAGAGATGTGAGAGTTGAACCATAAAGAAGGCTGAGCACTGAAGAACTGATACCTTCAAATTGTGGTGCTGGAGAAGACACTTGAGAGTCCCTTGGACTGCAAGGAGATCGAATCGGTCAATCCTAAAGGAAATAAACCTTGAATATTCATTGGAAGGACTGATGCTGATGGTGAAACTCCAATATTTTGGCCACTCGATATGAAGAACTGGCTCATTAGAAAGGACTCTGATGCTGGGAAAGATTGAAGGCAGGAGGAGAAAGGAGTGACAGAAGATGAGATGGTTGGATAGCATCACTGATTCAATGGAAATGAGTTTGAGCAAATGCTGGGAGATTGTGAAAGACAGGGAAGACTTGTGTGCTGCAGTCCATGGGATCACAAAGAGTCTGACATGACTTAGTGATTGAAGAACAACAAAGGAATAACAGGGACAACTGTGGGAAGTAGTTGGGCAGAATGAGAGCTGTTTGAAATATTGCATGGATAGGAGATGGGGTTTCCTGTTTGAGTCAGGGTCCAGCCAGTGGAATTAGGAGGTCTCCATTAGGAAAAGCCCTTTGAGTCCACCTGTTGCACTGGAACCATTAGTTCACACTCCTCAAAACTCAGCACAGCTGCACGGAAGCTCTCACAGAGAGAGGAATGGGGAAAAGTAGGTGGGGACTAAATAGCCAGGTATTCAATCTCCTACCCCTTCCTTTTCAAATCTCAGTGAGAAAAGTCTCCTCCCCATCATGGGAATAAGGAGAAGCAGCCAATAAAACACTCACACAAGAGTTGTTCAGTGTGGCTGAAGAGTGATGAACTGCACTTTTTTGTAGCTCTTCACTTAAAACTTTCCCTCTCTTCCTTTGAACTCACCTGGGTTGTCAAAAAAAAAAAGATTTTGAGGTTCATCCATTTATCTTAAGGTGGACACTGACCACAAAGGACTGCAACTGCTTTAACAGAAAAGAGAGAAGCAAGTTCCAGAGATCTGCTGTATACCACAATGCTTACAGTTAATAATAAGGTATTCTGCACCCAAAAAAATTCATTACATATAGATCTCATATTGACTGTTTTCACCAACAAAAAGCATTGGGGGTGGGGGGAGAGAAGAGGGAATTCATGGAAACTCTTGGAAGGGGATAGATGTATCTGTTACCTTGACCGTGGTTGTGGTAACAAAAGTGTATACATGTGTCCAAACCCACCAAATTGTATACATGAATTATGTGCAGGTTTTGCATATCAGTTCAGTTCAGTTCAGTTGCTCAGTCGTGTCTGACTCTTTGTGACCCCATGAATTGCAGCATGCCAGGCCTCCCTGTCAATCACCAACTCCTGGAGTTCATTCAGACTCACATCCATCGAGTCAGTGATGCCATCCAGCCATCTCATCCTCTGTTGTCCCCTTCTCCTCCTGCCCTCA
Organism: Tragelaphus eurycerus; assembly: GCA_935064755.1. NCBI lineage: Eukaryota > Metazoa > Chordata > Mammalia > Artiodactyla > Bovidae > Tragelaphus > Tragelaphus eurycerus. The sequence goes on along the minus strand of CAKXYN010000070.1, from coordinate 13,957,843 downwards.
ATACCTCCCAGCATCAGAGTCTTTTCCAATGAGTCAACTCTTGGCATGAGGTGGCCAAAGTACTGGAGTTTCAGCTTTAGCATCATTCCTTCCAAAGAACACCCAGGACTGATCTCCTTTAGAATGGACTGGTTGGATCTCCTTGTAGTCCAAGGGACTCTCAAGAGTCTTCTCCAACACCACAGTTCAAAAGCATCAATTCTTCTGTGCTCAGCTTTCTTCACAGTCGAACTCTCATATCATACATGACTATTGGAAAAAAACATAGCCTTGACTAGACGGACCTTTGTTGGCAAAGTAATGTCTCTGCTTTTGAATATGCTATCTAGGTTGGTCATAACTTTCCTTCCAAGGAGTAAGCATCTTTTAATTTCATGGCTTCAGTCACCATCTGTAGTGATTTTGGAGCCCAGAAAAATAAAGTCTGACACTATTTCCAGTGTTTCCCCATCTATTTCCCATGAAGTGATGGGACCAGATGCCATGATCTTCATTTTCTGAATGTTGAGCTTTAAGCCAACTTTTTCACTCTCTTTTTTCACTTTAATCAAGAGGCTTTTTAGTTTACCTTAATAATTTTCAGCTTTATTAAGGTATGAAATTTCATGCCTTAATAAAGCTTTAAAAAAGAAACGATAAACTATATAATAGATACCATTAGAGGCAGAAATATTAGAACAAGAAATTTTGTGGTAAATATAATACATATAATTTTGATATTATGAAACAAAATCAAAAAGAGAAATGCTGGGTATGAAAAGACAATTTTTGAAGTGAACACAATACTTCATCTCAAAATATTAACTTCACTCACAGAAAGATTTGGACTTGTCTGGTAGCTCAGATGGTAAAGAATCTGCCTGCCTTGTGGGAGACCTGGGTTCAATACCTAGGTCCGAAAGATCCTCTGGAGAAGGCAAACCCACTCCAGTATTCTTGGCTGGAAAATTTCATGGACAGAGAAGACTTTGGGGTCTACAGTCATGGGGTCACAAAGAATCAGACAAAACTGAGTGATGACAACAACTACTGCTATTACTACTACTAAAGAGAGATTTGGACTTTGGTAAATAACCTTCAAATACTTGGAATTTCCCAATTGATGGACATGTCTTTTTCATTTCTATAAGCCCCCTGAAACTGAAATCTTTTTGCTAATAAGTTGACTCATGGTGGGGACTGCCAAGGCCAGAAAGACCAACCTTGTGATTAGAGGGTTGTAGTTTGAGCCATGTGAAATCAGCTCAACCTCAGGGGATTAGGGGCTGGAGAAAATTGAGTTCAATTGTATGGGCAAATAGTTGAATCGATAATGATTATGTAATGAAGCCTTAATATGTACTCTGAACACTGAGTCTGGGGTGAGCTTAGTGTTCTACATATTGCTACATATCAAAGTTAGAAAGTAATGAGCCCTAAGGACACAGAAGTCTTACAAATGGGAGCCTCCTAGTAGCGGATTCTAGCTCTTCCTTTGTCTGGTTCTGAGCTGTTATCCTTTTGCTATAGTAAGACTGTAATCTTAAGTATAACACTTGCCTGTGTTCTGGAAGTCATTCTAGAAAATTATTGAATCTGAGGGAGTCCATGGTGACTCTTGAATTTGTAACTATGTAGTCTGAAGTGAGGGTAGCCCTAGGGACATGTATTAGTCGCTCAGTCGTGTCCGACTCTTTGCAGTCCCATGGACTGCAGACCGCCAGGCTTCTCTGTCCATGGAATTCTCCAGGCAAGAATACTGGAATGGATTTGTCATTTCCTTCTCCAGGGGATCTTCCTGACCCAGAGATTGAAACCGGGTCTTTGATTGAAACCAGACTCTTTATCTTCTGAGCCACCAGGGACAGAGGAGCCTGGTGAACTATAGTCCATGGGGTCACAGTTAGACATGACTGAGCGATTGAGTGCTCATATATAATATATATATATATCAGATCAGTTGCTCAGTCGTGTCCGACTCTTTGCGAACCCATGAACTGCAGCACGCCAGAAAGAAAAAAAAAAAAATGCTAGTACAATTAGATTAACATTAGACAAAATGGGTTTCAAATAAAAAATTTTTACTATAAATAGAGAAGTTTCCTATTGACGATAGGAATAGGAATTTCCTATTCACCATAATGGAATATATAAAATTTTAAACACACATACAACTAAAAATGGTTTCCTGTATATTATACAATAAAATGATAGAGCAACATTTATAAATAGATAAATCCATCATCAGAGTGGGAAATTTGACTTTGTCACTTATTAATAGCTCAATCAGATAGCATATAAATAAGCATATATATCATCTAAACACAGTTATGAAGCTTGACCTCTACATGGATATATGTAGAATACTGAACTTAAATACTCAACATAAAAAACCTGTTTGTCAACAGTATATATATACGTATAACTGATTCACTTTGCTGTATACCTGAAACTAACAGAACACTGTAAATCAAATATGCTTCAATAAAATTTTTAAATAATAAATTAAAATTTTACAAAATTTAAAAAAGAATATAGGGCAAGCCTCCACAAATTTCAAAGAATAAGTGTAAAATAGGCTATTTCTGATCATAAAACAAATTAGCTAAAAATTCCAAAGGTAAAAATTTTCCACACATTTTAAAAATATATCTGATTAACTCAGAGAAGATACAATTATCTAGAACTTCTTAATAATGAAACACTATATCAGAATAGTAATGGGCTTTCCTCGTGGCTCCATCATAAGCCCTTGGGGTAATTTGAAAGGCCAGTATCTGGTAATAAATATCAAAATGTTCTGAAATTCTTATATAAGCAAAAGAAAAATCAGACATGTATATTAGGATATATGTAAAACTGTACATGCCAGAGAAAGCAATGGCACCCCACTCCAGTATTCTTGCCTGGAAAATGCCATGGATGGAGGAGCCTGGTAGGCTTCAGTCCATGGGGTCGCTAAGAGTCGGACACGACTGAGAGACTTCACTTTCACTTTTCACTTTCATGCACTGGAGAAGGAAATGGCAACCCACTCCAGTGTTCTTGCCTGGAGAATCCCAGGGACAGGGAGCCTGCTGGGCTGCCGTCTATGGGGTCGCACAGAGTCGGACACGACTGAAGCGACTTAGGTGCAGCAGCAGTAGCAAAACAGTAGATGAAATTATTTTTCATAATTGTAAAAATCATTAATAGAAGTATAACTAAGTACTTTTTAAATAGATTATTACACAAATGTAAAATTCTATGCATTATAGATACAAAGCTGCACAAACAAAAGAAATAATCTTAATAAGATGATACTGAGCAAACAAAAGTAAATGCCAAAAGAATACACTCAGCATGATCATCTTTTTATAAAGTTAAAATCAAATTTTGTTAGAGATGCATACATCTATGACAAAGCTATAAAAAAGTATCATATGTAAGTATGTGTGTATATACTTATGATAGATATATATTACATATTGATAAATGAAAATAGACATTTAAAATATTTATTCATCACATTTAACAATTCAGTAATTTTTAGTAACTGTGTTAGTCATGCAGCTGTGTCTGATTCTTTGTGACCCCATGGACTGTAGCCTGCCAGGCTCCTCTGTCCATGGAATTCTCCAGGCAGGAATACTTGAGTGGGTTGCCATTTATTTTTTCAGGGTATCTTCCAGACCCAGGGATTGAACCTGGGTCTCCTGCATTGTTGACAGATTCTCATCTGAGCCACCAGGAAAGAGTCATACTACTGTCACAAGAATACAGTTTTGAACATTTACATACATCACCTCCCCCCAAAATTCCCTTGAATCTATTTTTAATCAGGACCCACTCACTCATGCCCCCAGGCCCAGTTGCCACTGTTGTGCTTTCTACCTCTATAAATTTGCATTTTCTGGATATTTCATTTATACATATAATCACACCAAATGTAGTATTTCATGACAGGCTTCTTTAATTTATCATAATTCTTTTGAAGTTTATCCATGTTGTAACATGTCTTAGTATTTTTTCATTGCTGAGCAATATTCCATTACATTGATATATTGCTTTATATTCATCTATTTACCATTTAATGAATGTTTAGGTTGCTTGGGCCAGTATGAATAATGCTACTATGAACATTTGGTAACACATCGTATAAATCAATATTTTCAGTTTTCTTCAGAAGATTCCTTTTAATAAAATTATTGACTATATGATCAGTTTATTTTTAACTTCAAAAGTAGCTGCCAAATGTTTTTCCAAAGAGTCTGAACAAAAGCAGTCCCTGTCTGGCATATGCATTCTGTCTCCTGATGTTTCAGTCACATCAGTTTCACCAATGAATTCAAACACCACAAGGGACATAAAAACCTTTCCATCTTTCAATATCTCTCCAGGAAAATAAAGTCATATTTATATATGCAAACACAGATAACTATAGTAGAGTATAATACAGTGTAGGATATATGGTGGGAAAAACCTAGTAAACAATTTATATTCTAACCCTTTTCCATTTTGAGCCAGCAACTGGAAAGAAAATTGAAACAGACTGAATATTCTGCTTTGACAAGCCAAAACCACATTGACAATGCTGGAAGGCACAGAGATTATTTAGTTCCTTATGTGAGCAAAGGAAAGTTATGATCAACCTAGATAGCATATTCAAAAGCAGAGACATTACTTTTCCAACAAAGGTTCGCCTAGTCAAGGCTATGGTCTTTCCTGTGGTCATGTATGGACGTGAGAGCTGGACTGTGAAGAAGGCTGAGCGCCGAAGAATTGATGCTTTTGAACTGTGGTGTTGGAGAAGACTCTTGAGAGTCCCTTGGACTGCAAGAAGATCCAACCAGTGCATTCTGAAGGAGATCAGCCCTGGGATTTCTTTGGAAGGAATGATGCTAAAGCTGAAACAAGTATTTTGGCCACCTCATGCGAAGAGTTGACTCATTGGAGAAGACTCTGATGCTGGGAGGGATTGAGGGCAGGAGGAGAAGGGGACAACAGAGGATGAGATGGCTGGATGGCATCAACTGACTCGATGGATGAGAGTCTGAGTGACCTCCGGGAGCTGGTGATGGACAGGGAGGCCTGGTGTGCTGCAGTTCATGGGGTCGCAAAGAGTCGGACACGACTGAGTGACTGATCTGATCTGATCTGATGTGAGCAAAAAGTCAGGCTTCCCTGGTAACACTAGGCAGAGACGGGTTCAGTCCCTCGGTTGGGAAGATCCCTTGGAAGAGGGCATGGCAACCCACCCCAGTATTCCTGCCTAGAGAATCCCTTGGACAGAGGAACCTGGAGGGTTACAGTCCATAGGGTCACAAAGAGTCAGACATGATTACATGTAGGCACATGAGCAAAACTCAAATTATCTGCCCATTAATACTAATGGATACACTGAGCTACTCTTAGACACTTGGATTCCTTATTCATTAATAAAAGAGCATAAGTGAAACAAAGAGAAACTGGGGGAATAAAAATATACTCCATGGCTAACACCAGGAAAGATAATAACTCAGAAGAATAATACCCTAAAACAAAATGATTTTTAAAATAATCGTCAAAAACAGCCTCATGGATCCTATACTTCAAAGAGGCTATATTGGTGAGGATGTGACAGAAACAGTTCTCTCCAATCCCTACTCCTTGTCATGTTTTTGTTGGTTGGTTGGTTTCTTTCTTTGTTTTCTCCCTCTTCCACCACATGGCATTTTTTGTCAACTTTTACTCTAAACCTTCTCTGTCTTATGTGTTTCCTATATCAATGAAAACAAAAGCACAGGTACCTAAGCCAGAAAACCACGAGTCCCACTACATTCTCCTTCTGCTCTGCCCAAGCATCTCATCAGTCATGAAATTCTGCTGATTCCATCACCTTACATACTGTTCATTCATCATCCATACTGCTTTCTCAGGCATCGTTGCTTCTTGCCTGAATTACTGTAACTATCTCCTAGGCTCCCTACCAGTAGCTTTACCCCCTTCAGTCCTTTCTCCAAAAGCAGACAGTGAACTTGCTGAAGTGCACATCGCCATTTCAGTGACTCCACAATAATACAAGGATAATATTTAAATGCCATGCATACCATTCGAGACCTGGCTTGAGCCAACCTCTGCTGAATGACCCATTCTCACCCCTCTCCACCTTCCTCCTTATATTTTTCATTTCTGTCTGTTGTCAACTACAAAGTGGCACTTGCCATTGGCACTTTCCATCTACCTCTGCAAGGATTAAGTCGTGTGCTGCTGCAATGCTGACAACCCCTGAAAGGAGTTCACAGTGGAGAGAAAAAATGAGGCACCCTGTCCTCAGGGAAAATCTGGCAGAACAGGTTTTCAGATAGACATTATCAGAAGTGAATTCTACGAGCCCAATTCTTGTATCTCCTCATGTCTCGAAAAGCACTAAAATGCTTCATGGTGTGGAGAAGGCAATGGCTCCCCACTCCAGTACTTTTGCCTAGAAAATCCCATGGATGAAGGATCCTGGTAGGCTGCAGTCCATGGGGTCGCTAGAGTTGGACACGACTGAGTGACTTCACTTTTACTTTTCACTTTCAGGCACTAGAGAAGGAAATGGCAACCCACTCCAGTGTTCTTGCCTGGAGAATCCCAGGGACAGGGAAGCCTCGTGGGCTGCCGTCTCTGGGGTTGCACAGAGTCAGAGACAACTGAAACGACTTAGGAGCAGCAGCAGCAGCAGTAGCTTCATGGTGATGACTGCTCCTCATGACTAGCAGAAATCTGTAGGGGGCGGGGGTGGGGAAATGTGCTTGATTGCATGTACTCCTCATGTACTCCTATCTCTTTGGAGCAGTTTCTCAGAAATGCTGAAATGCTGTTTCTAGGCTATCAGATCAGATCAGTCACTCAGTTGTGTCCGACTCTTTGCGACCCCATGAATCGCAGCACGCCAGGCCTCCCTGTCCATCACCAACTCCCAGAGTTCACTCAGACTCACATCCATAGAGTCAGTGATGCCATCCAGCCATCTCATCCTCTGTTGTCCCCTTCTCCTCCTGCCCCCAATCTCTCCCAGCATCAGAGTCTTTTCCAATGAGTCAACTCTTTGCATGGGGTGGCCAAAATACTGGAGTTTCAGCTTTAGCATCATTCCTTCCAAAGAAATCCCAGGGCTGATCTCCTTCAGAATGGACTTGTTGAATCTCCTTGCAGTCCAAGGGACTCAAGAGTCTTCTCCAACACCACAGTTCAAAAGCATCAATTCTTCGGCACTCAGCCTTCTTCACAGTCCAACTCTCACATCCATACATGACCACAGGACTAGAGTCATCATTTTTCCTCAAATAAAACTTAACTGGAAACTCTAATATGTGCATTTGATTTTTCAGTCAATACTGTCTAAGCTAGCATTGCCCAATAGAAATATAATGTAAGCCACCCTTTAAAGAAAAGTAAAAAATAAAAGAGAGACATGTAAAGTGAATTTTAATAAAATATTGTATTTAACACAGTATATCCAAAACATTCTAATTCCAGGTAAAGAAGATGTGGTGTATATATGCACAATGAAACATTATTCAACCTTGAGAAAAAGAAAATCTTGCCATTTACGACAACATGTTTGGAGCTTGAGGATTTTATGCTAAGTGAGATATCACAGAAAAAGACAAATACTGTTTAGTATTTGAAGGAATAATACTGATTTCACTGATATGTGGAATCTAAAAAAACCAAACTCTTAAAAACAAAGTAGAATGGTGGTTACCAGGGTCTGGAGTGTGGAGAAAATGGGGAGATGTTTAAAGGTAGACATTTGCGGCTCATAGATAAATAAGTCCTGGAGATACAATGCACAGCATCAGATCAGATCAGATCAGTCGCTCAGTCGTGTCTGACTCTTTGCGACCCCATGAATCGCAGCACGCCAGGCCTCCCTGTCCATCACCAACTCCTGGAGGTCACTCAGACTCACATCCATAGAGTCAGTGATGCCATCCAGCCATCTCATCCTCTGTCGTCCCCTTCTCCTCCTGCCCTCAATCCCTCCCAGCATCAGAGTCTTCTCCAATGAGTCAACTCTTCGCATGAGGTGGCCAAAATACTGGAGTTTCAGCTTTAGCATCATTCCTTCTAAAGAAATCCCAGGGCTGATCTCCTTCAGAATGGACTGGTTGGATCTCCTTGAAGTCCAAGGGACTCTCAAGAGTCTTCTCCAACACCACAGTTCAAAAGCATCAATTCTTCGGCGCTCAGCCTTCTTCACAGTCCAGCTCTCGCATCCATACATGAGCACTGGAAAAACCATAGCCTTGACTAGGCGAACCTTTGTTGGAAAAGTGATGTCTCTGCTTTTGAATATGCTATCTAGGTTGGTCATAACTTTCCTTCCAAGGAGTAAGCGTCTTTTAATTTCATGGCTGCAGTCACCATCTGCAGTGATTTTGGAGTCCAGAAAAAGAAAGTCTGACACTGTTTCCACTGTTTCCCCATCTATTTCCCATGAAGTGATGGGACCAGATGCCATGATCTTCGTTTTCTGAATGTTGATCTTTAAGCCAGCCTTTTCACTCTCCACTTTCACTTTCATCAAGAGGCTTTTTAGTTCCTCTTCACTTTCTGCCATAAGGGTGGTGTCATCTGCATATCTGAGGTTATTGATATTTCTCCCAGCAATCTTGATTCCAACTTGTGTTTCTTCCAGTCCAGCGTTTCTCATGATGTACTCTGCATAGGATTATAGAAAACAATACTGTATTATAGACTTCAAAGTTTCCAAGAAATATATATATTAATTGCTCACACTACAAAAAATGATAATTATGTGACATAATAAAAGTGTTACATAACACTGCAGTAGTGAAGGAATAGGCTACCCACTCCAGTATTCTTGGGTTTCCCTTGTGGCTCAGACAGTAAAGAATCTGCCTGCAATACAGGAGACTTGGGCTCAGTCCTTGGGTTAGCAAGATTCCCTGGAGGACAGCATGGCAACCCACCCCAGCATTCTTTCCTGGGGAATCCCATGGACAGAGGAGGCTGGGGGCCTACAGTCCATGGGGTCACAAAGAGTTGGACAAGACTGAGAAACTAAGCAAAGCACAGCACAGTCACAATATTGCAATGTATAAATATGTCCAGTGAACACATTGTACACCTTAAACTTTAACAATGTTGTATGTCAATTATGTCTCAATAAAAAATCATCATTCAAACATGAAGCATTATCCACATTTCAAGTGTTTAATAGCTACATGTGGGTAGTAGCTACCATATGAGACAGTGCAGGTCTAAGACCCTTGCATTTTCCCAAGTCTTCCCCATAGTTACTCATTTCTGGAATTTTCTATAAGTTGCTACCTCTGAAATTCCTTTCACCCTCTTCACAGACTAACCCACTATGGTCAACATTCTTCCTCTATAGTCCTTCCTGAATCACTTCCTTCAAATTGTGTACTTTTCATCCACTCCCAAAACACCCTGAGCTTTCTTCAGCCAGGAGTAAACACAATTTTTTTTTTTTAACTTGTGGCACACAGATCTTAAAATGTGCAGCAATTAGCATAACACTTGACACAGTGAGTGACATTAACACTCCTGGTTGCTGGGCCAGTCACAACTCCTGCCTTACCCAGGTATCTGCCCAAACTCATATGACCCACAACATGTGATATTATGCTGGGGATTGTTACTGGTCCAGTGAGAGACTGTGATCTAAGTTGGTTGAATCACACTGAGGGGAAGGAACTCAACCTATAGTTAAGGCAAACTCTTTTGCATTTTTCCACAGTATGTGATAAAGAAAGTGTGCTGACCCTTTTGGAGCTGGCAGTCTCCTTATGAGGAGCCCTGCAATAGAGGACGGAGAAGGCAATGGCACCCCACTCCAGTACTCTTGCCTAGAAAATCCCATGGATGGAGGAGCCTGGTAGGCGGCAGTCCATGGGGTCGCACAGAGTCGGACACGACTGAGCGACTTCACTTTTACTTTTCACTTTTATGCATTGGAGAAGGAAATGGCAACCCACTCCAATGTTCTTGCCTGGAGAATCCCAGGGACAGGGAAGCCTGGTGGGCTGTTGTCTATGGGGTCGCAGAGAGTCAGACACAACTGAAGTGACATAGCAGCAGCAGCAGCAATAGAGCAAAAAGAAGAAAAGACCGCAGGGCCATTAAATAACCCAGCTTGGAAGTGTGCAGTGTGTCTGGATTTCGGCATTTATGAGATAATAAATTTCCTGATTTTTAAAACCAGTTTGAATTAGTCTTTTATGACCTGTAGCCAAAAGTATATAACTGACTCTGTTAACTTATGTTAAATAAATGCTTATTATATGACAGACATTGTTCTAGACATTTTATAGATAATATCCCCTTTCCAACAACCCACATAAGCCTGATATTTTTTATGTCTTTTCAATTTTACTTCTGTGTCCTGTTGAAAACCATTTTCAGAGATAAGTTCTTCCTCTGACTAATTGGTGCATTTTTTTCCTTCTACCATTCTCAAGGTGGGAAGCCTCCTCAGTAACTATTCACTGGGATTGTACATTGCTGCAGTGCTGGGACTGTGGGGTATCCCCATTCTTATCTTCAACCTGTGTACTACTGTTAGACAGTCCCTGTTCCACAATTGTATACAAATATGGGAGTATTTATTTTTTAATGCTCTGCATTATCAAGCAAAAATGAGGGGCAAACAAAAGTGACAGAAAGGACTGTTCATTACCCAGTTACACTAGACCTTGACTAGATGCAACGTGGGGTTGTATCCCTGAGGGGGAAAAATGGGAGAAATGAGTGCTCTACATGTAGGAAACTTCTTGAGAGGAATATTTGGTGAGCTGTGGCAGAGACAAAGTATTCACAGAATCCTTTTCACTCTCCTCTCCTTCATGTGCAGTTAGGTTAGGGGCCAAGTGACCTAAATCCGACCAAAGGAATGTGACTGTATATATTGTAACATAAGCCAGTAATGATTCACCTCCTTCCGTGAAAGTGGTAGTCACTCAGTTGTGTTCAACTCTTTGTGACCCCATGGACTGTAGCCTGCCAGACTCCTTTCTCCATGAAATCCTCCAGACAAGAATACTGGTGTGGATACTCATTCCTTTCTCCAGGGAATCTTCCTGACCCAGGGATCAAACCTGGGTCTCCTGCATTGCAGGCAGATTATTTACCATCTGAGCCACCAGGGAAGTCCATGAAAGGAAAACCTTACATGTAGGTCTGGGCAGAAAATGGTGGCATTGTATAGAAGGGTAAGAATCCTCAGTTGGGAAAGATGCCTAACCTCCATCAGATTGAAACATGAACCAGAAAGAAAGTTGTCTTATTTTAAGCCACTGATATTTTTTTTAAAGGTGTTTCCTTAAAGCAGCTAGCATTAATTATGCTGACTAATATACTACTCAGTAAGTGCTTGTTAAGTGAGTGAACTGGGTTAGGAATAGGATGTCATTTACTTAATGGAATGTCGACAGTAACTTCAGCCAAAATATAAAGTATAAAATAAAATTCAAAACTGCATACTCCTTGAGAGCATTCTAGCATCCGTATCTGAGTCATTCACTGCTAAGTGCTCAGCTCTCAGCACTTGCCTGGCACAAAGTCTGCGTTTAATAAACATTTATTGCCACTTTTCCTAAAAAGGATGATAAGAGCTTCGTAAATGCTTAGAGGTTTATAGACTCCTCTTCAAGCCTGATTTTATGTAGAGATACATACTTCATAGAATTATGGTTGATTTTCTTTTTGTTTTTATACTTTCCTTTGTTTCTCATTATATCCATTAGTCATCATTATGTTATAATCAGGAAAAGGTAAGTGTTCATTTTAAGAAATTATAAGTGTTCAACATTTACAGAAAGCAAAAACATGGTATTAAAGTAAGATTTTAAGGGAAAAAATAAATACAAAAGAAACCAAGAGATATGTTCAGAAGCATCAGTTATAACTATGGTCATTACAAAAGGATTCTGTCAGGAAGTAATTCAAGGAAATGACAACCTAAGACACAGTTACAAGAAAAATCAGGCTCAAGTTTCTATTCTGTTTTACTTTGTAGCAAAAATAGTCTGGGTTATTTGGGTTTCTGGAAAATTAGTTTCTATCACTTGAAAGCAAAACACATGATTTAACACTATGATCCTTAATGTACTAAAGTAAAATACACCGTACCTTTTGACTGCAAACAGGAACTAACAACACTTACAGTGTCTATTTTGAGATTTGTAGAAGTAGTTGGGAAACGATAAGCAAGAAGAGCTAGGAACCCGGCAGGGATGAGGGGATCTGGTAGATTAGATCTCACTCCAGCTTTGATTTAGCATCTTGTTTAACAGCTCAGCATCTTATTCCCTAAGGAGTATTTATCTTAAAGTTTTGTGAAAAGAGTATAAATTGCACATAGAAATTAATTAATTTAATGCTTCAGTGTCTTACCTAATCAGATTATAAATCACTGTCTCAGATGGTATCTTTTATAATCATGACATCCTTAAGCACTAAATTTGTAGATTAGGTTATTGATTAAATGTGGGGAGGATGAAAGACATAAAATCGTCGGGATTGACTGTCAGAGTTTGGCATGAACAATTGGATGGTTAATGGTGCCATTTATTGTGGCAGTCCATGCATTCTAATGTGTACAGGAATCACCTGGAGAGTTTTTAACTATTTCAATTCCCTGGCTCACTTCCTAAAATCCCGGCTCTGTAGATTTATAGAGAGAAGCCCAAGAATTAAAATTTTCTAAAAAGTATCCCTGGATGATCCCAGTGCTGGTGAGTAGAAGGCTAAATTGGAGAATATTTACAAATAGGAAGCACCCTGAAGGAGAAATATACTTGGAAAGAAGCTCCTAAATTTTAGATGTAGAGAAGAATGTTCTGATGTGAATCTGAGTAAGTTGGTTCCCATCTGGACTCTAATCTAACACTAGAGAAGAATTGAACTCTGAGAAATACACAACTAGGATATAGACGGATTCCCAAACCATTACAGCAGGAACAGCTCTAGGAATCTGGGAAATATGTGGGCTTAGACAAAGAAGTTTACCCCCAAAGGTATTCCCACATCTTGCAAATGAGGTGAAAATAGATGAATTAAGCATAAGAAAATAAGACAAATGGCCTAAGGTTGTGTTTGCACTGTCGATATCCATTTCACAATCCAGACACTGTAATATCTGCCCTGTGTGCTTTCTAGTATTCTCTGTTGATTAAACTCCTAGCATGATTTGATGTTTGCAAAGAATGATGAACAGTATCACAGGGGACAGAGAAGGAGAGGACACATAAAAATGAAAATACAGGTGGAAAATAGCCCTACAGAGATTACCTAGCAAATAAGGTAGGCAATGTAAAAGAAGTCTGATCTGGAACTTGCAGAACGAGAACAGAACTGAGTTCAAATTAAATTAGAACCTAGGACAGGAGAGAGTCCCTCCAGTGGAAATCAGTCATAGCAAAAGAAGGAGCCATATTGTTCATGGCATTATCATTGGTTTTAAGAGTTCTGGGGGATAAAACTTTAGCCTTTCAACATTTGAAGATGATATCCTTAACAAAACCATAAAATATCATTTTTTAATATCCTTATGGGTGCAAAGCACTCTTTAATTTCCAGTTTAGTATGACTTTGGCAATATTCTCAATTTAAGGGAGTGCTAGAAATGTACTCTGCCTCTTTTGGGGGAATTTTTCTGAGAAATGACTGAACAAATTATGAGCTACTATTATATCCACCAAGGAGAATAAATTTGGAATAAAATTCAAAGAATATATCTATAATGTCTTCATACTCAGTAATTTCTTACCAATTTCTCTTTTAATGACTCAATACAATCCCATTGCTTTGGGTAGTGTTTTCATTAACATACTCTACTTTTATTGAATTCTAAAGCCAAAAAGATAGGATTGAATGGTATCCAATGGAACAAACATTTAGCATATTCAGGCTCACCAGCACGTTGATGCATCATTCTGTCCATGTATAATCTATGCTCCTGCCCAAATTCCATTTTCAGAGCTACACAGTTCAGTTGTTCTCCCCCATAACACACAGGCCACTTTTAGAAGTGGCCAAAACAACATGTAAATTATTTTTTAAGTGCATATCAAATGACAGACTTAAGTAATTATAAAAAAAAATGATTGGCATTTTCACCTACCCTTGAAGGATCAGGAAATTGCTCTCTTAATGCATTTAAATGGAAGAAAAATACTCTGATTCATTAGGGAGCAGGTTGCTATGCAATTTGCTTACAGTGTTTTTGGCATTCACACATTCATTTCACTATTTAGTACATGATACTTGTTATGAAGATGTGTAAATTCTCTGGGCATAGATCCATTTTTAAAATCTAGTTTCTCTGAAACAAAGAAATGCCTGAGGGCAGAAAGCTGTAAAAATAAAAGAACTGACTCCAGAGACAGCCACCTGTGGCGTCCACATGCATTCTGGAGGATTTTCAAGGCAGAAGGCAACGGGACACCAAACTGTGCATACTCTGAGCAGCTGCTGAGTTTAAATTGTGAAAAGGGGTGGCTTCAAACAGAAAGAAAATAGATTTGATGTGAGAAACACACTGGAGACACCAGTTAAGAAAACAAGAGTTGGCCACAGGAGATCACAGATGTGACTTCAGACCCCCATGGTTGAGGAAGGTATTATATCCTCATCCCTTGCTGAGGGCTGTTAAACTAGACTCCTCTGAACTATGTAGATGACCATGCTTTACTGCCCACCCTTAGATCATCTTCTATTCATTAGAAAAAGCTAGGTACTATGTCAAGCATCATTGTTACCCTGTCTAATTCACTTAAAGGGCTACAGCCGAGATAAGACACAGAGTATCAATATCTTTAGACCAAGCCACCAAGCTGGGAAAGGGGCTAAATCAGATTTGAACTCAGGTCTGATTGATAGTGGGGATGGGATCTCTATAATGTGTAGCTTCCTAGCATGGGCTACCCCTATTCATCAAGAGTCAAGTCATAACAAAATCTGTATTATTTACAAAATTCTCTAATAGCACTTTCTCTGCACTTCCAATTGGCTACACATGATAATCATATTTGTTGATTTGTATTTTGTTATCCATTTTATTAATTATAATCCATGCTATGTGATTCAGGTTAGATAACTTATAAAGTTATTTCTGAGAACTGGAGAAACATGAAGCTGTAAGTCTCTCATCCTTTTTAATCTTTGAAAATGTTACAGAGGTAATCTGCTTGAAAAATATCTGACTACACTTTCTGCATTTAACTATTGATATTTATGCTCTTACTTTGCTCAATTTTTCTTCAAAGATGGTCATAGCAGTGCCATTAATAATCTTATAAATTATCATAAACACTTCTTTAGAACACATGGTAGGGGTCAAGAATCAGTCACCTGTCCTCAAAATAGCACTGTGGAACAACCTTCCTGGAACTGAATTTTCTCTTGCAAGTGGATCCGCCAATTTAAGTGGGCATCTCTGCTTTAAACCATGGGTCCAACTTTGACTCCTCACTATGGGTTAGGATCTGGTCTGTACATGTGTCTTCATTCTGGGTCCCAGCTCAAAGGATCACCAGCTACTCACAGGAAGCTCTTCTGGTGCTGATGGCAGAAGCATAAGATGGCAAGTAGGATCATGCAACCACATTTCCAGCCTGTACTTGTTTTGTGCATGCATGCCAAGTCACTTCAGTCATATTGAACTCTGTGCGACTCTATGGACTATAGCCTGCTGGGCTTCTCTGTCCATGGGATTCTCCAGGCAAGAATACTGGAGTGGGTTGCCATGCCCTCCTCCAGGGGATCATCCCAACCCAGGGAATGAACCCACAACTCTTATATCTCGTGTGTTGGCAGGTGGGTTCTTTACCACTAGCACCACCTGGGAAGGCCCCACATATTTTGTATTCTTCTGCCAAATCAGGGTAGAAGTCCATAGTCAAGTCAAAGGGAGGAGACCCACTTCTAGAAGGATAAACTGCTAATTCATGCAGCAAACAGAAACAAAAGACAGAAAGAATTGAGAAAAATAACTCCATCTACTAGAAAGCATCTAGTGAAGTTATTTTACATGCTAATTCTACATTTACAATTTTGCAAAGATGGAATTAATTTTCCAATGCACCCTAAAAGGAAATGAGATAGAGATAAAGCTAAAAAATCCAACATATTCAGCCTAACAGTTATTAAATGGCAAGTGTGACATACAAACTTCACTCTGCCTAATTCCAAAGCCCTATGTTCTTTTCAAATCATAATATTTTTCAAAACAAGAGAAACTGAATACAAATATTTCTATTGAATTTCACACTTTACAGAACACTTCCACATTTACTGTCTTATTGATGTCACTGTCTGGGACAAATTTAGACATTTTCAGGGTCTCTTGTTCACCCCCTTCATTATCCAGCTCCTGCTGATTACCTTAGGTAGGTCACTTAGCTCACTTCAAAAGTAACCATACATACCACCCGGTTTTTACTGCTTTTCACTGAACTGATCCTTAAATGTAACACAAAAATTTGCTTTTAGAAAAATCAGATTACTGTCTGGTATAAATGTAAACCATACTATTTAACTATTCAAATTTATTTATATGGTTTTTGGGTTTCATTTTAATATATATTGAAGACCTACTATATATCAGTGAATCATACTATCTTAATTTGGCTGATAATAGCACAATAAAGCATGTGTTATGAACTCCAATTTACAAATAAGCAAATGGAATCTGCACAAAACTAAAGAAACATTGTAATAAAGATCACATTGGGATGCTCACATGGTTCCTCTGTCTGATAACCAGCTGGGGTGATTAACCAACCAGTAATCTATATCTGAAGAATCGATGCTTTTGAACTGTGGTGCTGGAGAAGACTCTTGAGAGTCCCTCGGACTGCAAGGAGATCCAACCAGTCCATTCTAAAGGAGATCAGTCCTGGGTGTTCTTTGGAAGGAATGATGCTAAAGCTGAAACTCCAGTACTTTGGCCACCTCATGCGAAGAGTTGACTCATTGGAAAAGACTCTGATGCTGGGAGGGATTGGGGGCAGAAGGAGAAGAGGATGACAGAGGATAAAATAACTGGATAGCAATACCGACTCGATGGACATGAGTTTGAGTGAACTCCGGGAGTTGGTGATGGACAGGGAGACCTGGCGTGCTGCAATTCATGGGGTCGCAAAGAGTCGGACATGACTGAGCAACTGAACTGAACTGAACTAAATCTATATCCCCTTTATGTGTGTCTGTGTGTGTGTGTGTGTGTGTGCGCACATGCATGCACGCACATACTTAGTCACTCAGTCATGTCCAACTCTTTGCAATCCCGTGGACTGTAGCCCCCCAGACTCCTCTGTCCATGGGATTCTCCAAGCAAGAATACTGGAGTGGGTAGCCATTCCCTTCTCCAGGGGTCTTCCTAAACAAGGAATCAAACCCAGGTCTCCTGCATTGCATGCAGATTTTTAATCATCTGACCCACCAAGCCCTATTCTTGAATGTCTCATATATTCCTTTACTCCAGCCACAGACTCTATCATGCTCAAGTACTACCACCAGCCATCTAAAGACACAGATGTGTTCTTCCAGAACGACATTTTCTAAGTAGATGTATTGTCACACAGTAAATGTGGAGAGAAAAGAATAGAGATTAAATTGATTTAAGAGATGATAATAGGGACAACAAAAATTATTCAAATAAGAATAACTGAGGTCTTAGGATTGTAAAGCAATCAAAAAAGAATAAGAAGTAAAGTAATGCTCAAAATTCTCCAAGCCAGGCTTCAGCAGTATGTGAACCGTGAACTTCTTGATGTTCAAGCTGGTTTTAAAAAAGGCAGAGGAACCAGAGATCAAATTGCCAACATCTGCTGGATCATGGAAAAAGCAAGAGAGTTCCAGAAAAACATCTATTTCTGCTTTATTGACTATGCCAAAGCCTTTGACTGTGTAGATCACAGTAAACTGTGGAAAATTCTGAAAGAGATGGAAATCCCAGACCACCTGATCTGCCTCTTGAGAAATCTGTATGCAGGGCAGGAAGCAACAGTTAGAACTGGTCATGGAACAACAGACTGGTTCCAAATAGGAAAAGGAGTACGTCAAGGCTGTATATTGTCACAATGTTTATTTAACTTATATGCAGAGTACATCATGAGAAATGCTGGACTGGAAGAAACACAAGTTGGAATCAAGATTGCTGGGAGAAATATCAATAACCTCAGATATGCAGATGACACCACCCTTATGGCAGAAAGTGAAGAGGAACTAAAAAGCCTCTTGATGAAAGTGAAAGTGGAGAGTGAAAAGGTTGGCTTAAAGCTCAACATTCAGAAAACGAAGATCATGGCATCTGGTCCCATCACTTCATGGGAAATAGATGGAGAAACAGTGGAAACAGTGTCAGACTTTATCTTTCTGGGCTCCAAAATCACTGCAGATGGTGACTGCAGTCATGAAATTAAAAGACGCTTACTCCTTGGAAGGAAAGTTATGACCAACCTAGATAGCATATTCAAAAGCAGAGACATTACTTTGCCAACAAAGGTTCGCCTAGTCAAGGCTATGGTCTTTCCTGTGGTCATGTATGGATGTGAGAGCTGGACTGTGAAGAAGGTTGAGTGCCGAAGAATTGATGCTTTTGAACTGTGGTGTTGGAGAAGACTCTTGAGAGTCCCTTGGACTGCAAGGAGATCCAACCAGTCCATTCTGAAGGAGATCAGCCCTGGGATTTCTTTGGAAGGAATGATGCTAAAGCTGAAACTCCAGTATTTTGGCCACCTCATGCGAAGAACTGACTCATTGGAGAAGACTCTAATGCTGGGAGGGATTGAGGGCAGGAGGAGAAGGGGACGACAGAGGATGAGATGGCTGGATGGCATCACTGACTCGATGGATGTGAGTCTGGGTGACCTCCAGGAGTTGGTGATGGACAGGGAGGCCTGGCGTGCTGCAGTTCATGGGGTCGCAAAGAGTCGGACATGACTGAGCAATTGATCTGATCTGATTCATAAATATGCTGGAAAATATTTTTCTTGGGGGAAAAAAACCCGAACTTCCAGATTGAAAGAAAAAAATAACTTTTGTGGAGTAACTGGCACCAGGACACTTCTTGGTTACACTGTTTAATTTTAAATGTACAGAAATAGTGCATTTTCTATTTATAATAACCATCAGCAGAGGAATGGATAAGAAAGTTGTGGTACATATACACAATGGAATATTACTCCACCATTAAAAAGAATACATTTGAATCAGTTCTAATGAGGTGGATGAAACTGGAGCCTATTATACAGAGTGAAGTAAGCCAGAAAGAAAAACAGCAATACAGTATACTAACGCATATATATGGACTTTAGAAAGATGGTAACAATAACCCCATATGCAAAACAGCAAAAGAGATACAGATGTATAGAAGTCTTTTGGACTCTGGGAGACGGCAAGGGTGGGATGAACTGAGAGAATATCATTGAAACATGTATATTATCATATATGAAACAGATCACCAGTCCAGGTTCGATGCATGAGACAAGGTGCTCAGGGCTTGTGCACTGGGATAACCCAGAGGGATGGGATGGGGAGGGAGGTGGAAGGGGGGTTCAGGATGGGTAAACACATGTAAACCCATGGCTGATTCATGTCAATGTGTGGCAAAAAACACTACAATATTATGCAGTAATTAGTCTCCAACTAAAATAAATAAATTAAAAAAAAATAGTGCATTTTAAGTAAAACAGTGCAAATTTAAATAACAATTTAAATGTGACTAACATTAACACAGACGTGGTGGGAGAAAAAGTAGGGAGATATATGAGGGTGTCATGTTCCTTTTCTGTCATAGCAGGGAGTTTTTACTATGTAAAATTGAAATTCATGATAAGAAAAATCACAATGACTCTAAACTTTTAATATTTCTCTTAATTGTTTTGTCTTCAACTTAGACAGAAATTTTAGAGATGACTATTTCTTAGAAACTGAACTGACTGGAGGGAAAAAGTCTGCAAATTAAGAAACTACAGAATGGGTAAATAAAACATAAATAATGGAGGACTGAGCTTCTAGAGGAAAGATACAAGGGTGTGTGATTAATACAATCATCTTACTGTGAGAAAGCTGGGCAACAGAGACTCTAGGCTTAGCTCAGTTCAGTTCAGTCTCTCAATTGTGTCCAATTCTTTGTGACCCCATGGACTGCAGCACACCAGGCTTTTCTGTCCATCATCAATCCCCAGAGTTTGATCAAACTCATGTCCATTGAGTTGGTGATGCCATCCAACCATCTCATCCTCTGCTGTCCCCTTCTCCTCCCACCTTCAATCTGTCCCAGCATCAGGGTCTTTTCAAATGAGTCAGTTCTTTGCAACAGTTGGTCAAAATATTGGAGCTTCAACTTCAGATCAGTCCTTCCAATGAATATTCAGGACTGATTTCCTTTAGGATTGACTGGTTTGATCTCCTTGCAGTCCAAGAGACTCTCAAGAGTCTTCTCCAACACCACAGTTTGAAAGCATCAATTCTTTGGCACTCAGCTTTCTTCACAGTCCAGCTCTCACATCCACATAGTCAAAGCTATGGTTTTTTCCAGTAGTCATGTATGGATGAGAGAATTGGACCATAAAGAAAGCTGAACTTTAGGTAAATGGGGGTGGGGGAAAGGTTAATGGAAAAAGCAACAAAAACCAAGCAAACAAGACTATTTCTTAAATAAATTGAGGACACTGTCACCTCTTCCCTTCCCCAGCTCTCCCTGCATGGGATCCCTGAGCACTCCACTTGTAAGCCCATCAATCCCAACACTGTAGACTTGGTAGGGGGTGAGCCATGTGCAATGAATACTGGGACTAGGCTTAATGCATTTGCAGTTCTTGAATCACAGCCTTCACCTAGCATCCTCTCTGCGGGGCTGCTTCTCCCTTCCTCTGCTTTTGATTTTCCAAATTACAGTACAGAAATCTTCCCCTAAACCTAGTACACAAAACTGAAGAGCTCACAATTCAGCTCTTTCCAGGCTGCTCTCTCAGAGGGACAAGGGAAAGCAGGACCTCCTTTCCATTTCCATTTATTAGTTTTGTCCTTTCTCTAAATAGATCTACACTGCCATCTGCCTGAAACTGAGTACTGACATTCATCTACTTCCACTGTGGCTGAGCTGCAGTCACCGTATCAGAGCTCCCTGGATATTCACACCTGTCAAGATCAAGGAGGCTATGATCCTTTCCAGTTAATTCTACATCAGGGTCAGATCCTTTGAGGTCCAAGCTTTTTCCCCTTCTCATTGCAAGTTCACTTTGCAGACAAGCCCAGAAACTTATGACATAAGCTTAAGAAAGGGAGACCTCTAACTGAAAAACAGCACTGTTTTAAAGAAAGTGATTAAATTCAGATTTCAAATCTCAGTTTGTGTATAAGACTAGGGTGAGAAAAATCTTCTATATAACAGTCAGGTGTTAGATGGGAGATTATATGTATCTTAAGGGCTTCTATACGTTTCTTAAAATTGCTTGTGCATGAGTGCTCAGTTGCTTTAGCCATGTCCAACTCTTTGGGACCCTATGGACTGTAGCTCATCAGGTTCCTATGTCCATGGAATTCTCCAGGCAAGAATACCGGAGTGTGTTGCCATGCCCTCCTCCGGGGGATCTTTCCAACCCAGGAATCAAACCCACATCTCCTGCATTGCAGGCAGTTTCTTTACCCCTGAGCCACCAGGAAAGCCCAGAATTGCTCACATAGTATCATTTATTAAGAACTTGAAGTTAATACCTTTGTGATGTCATGCTTTGACACATTTCTTTTTTAATCAAGTAGTTCTTACTTCTGCCTTTTAAGTATATGTTGCCATCCAGTCTGAATAGTAACCAGTTCCTCTTTCTGAGACTCATGTTGACAAAGCTTAGCATCTGGCTTTCTTCACAATTTTATGTTTCATCATTCTGTAGAAGGCCATATATCTTTACACATTCCTAACAGCTGGTCTCAGTTGTTAAGGAAGAAATTGTATCTTTTAAGAAATATACTTTGATCACCTTCTTAAGAACAGAAAACGAGAAGCTGAGGATATGATCCTTAGGATCTAAAGCACAAATATAACAGGAAAAACTGCTCTATATGGAAAAGAACATAAACTGGGGGGATGCTATGAAAAAAAAGGTGAGGAACAGAAAGGTGAGGAGGGAGTAATATGGAGAAAGCTGAACCTTGAGCTATGGAACAGGAGTGTAGTGTTAAGAATATGAGAACTGGCATTAAACTTTTAGCTGTTTGTCTTTCTGTAATGTTTGTTGTTGTTGTGTTAGCCACTAAGTCATCAAAGAGAGTCACTGACTCTTTGCAATCCCATGGACTGTGGCCCTCCAGACTCCTCTGTCTGTGGAATTCTCGAGGCAAGAATGCTGGAGTGGGTTCCCATTCCCTTATTCAGGGGATCTTTCCAACCCAGGGATTGAACCCAGGTCTCCTGCATTACACAGATTCTTTTCTCTTTTTAAAAATTTATTTCTTTATTTTAATTGGAGGCTAATTGTTTTACAATATTGTAGTGGTTTTTGCCATATATCAACATGAATCTGCAATGAGTTAACATGTGTTCCCTATCCAGAACCCCCCTCCCACCTCCTTCCCCATCCCATCCCCCAGGGTCATCCCAGTGCACCATCCCTGAACACAATGTCTCATGCATCGAATCTGGACCAGAGATCCACTTCACATATGATAATATACATGTTTATTTCTGCCCTATGATTTCTTTCCTTCTACTAACCTTGGGATTCTTCATTTTTTCCTTTCCTAGTTGTTTGAGGTGTAGAGTTAGGTTATTTATTTTAATTTTCTCTTGTTTCTTGAGGTAAGCTTGTATTGCTATGAACCTTCCCCTTAGCCTGCCTTTACTGAATCTCATAGGATTTGGGTTGTTGTGTTTTCATTTTCATTCATTTCTATGCATACTTTGATTTTTTTTTAATTTCTTCAATGATTTTCTGGTTATTCAGAAGCATATTGTTTAGCTTCTATATGCTTGTATATGTTTGTATTTTTAATAGTTTTTTTCTTTTTTTTTTTCCCCTGTAGTTGACCTCTAATCTTACACATTGTTATCAGAAAAGATGCTTGGAATGATTTCAATTTTTTTGAATTTATCAAGGCTAGATTTATGGTCCAGGATGTGCTCTATCCTGGAAAAGGTTCCGTGTTCACTTGAGAAAAATGTGAAATTCATTGTGTTAGGGTGATATGTCCTATAGATATCAATTAGGTCCAACTGGTCCATTGTATCATTTAAGGTTTGTGTTTGCTTGTTAATTTTCTGTTTAGTTGATCTATCCATAGGTGTGAGTGGGGTATTAAAGCCTCCCACTGTTATTGTGTTACTGTTAATTTCCCCTTTCATACTCATTAGCATTTGCCTTACCTATTGTGGTGCTCCTATTTGGGGTGTATATATATTTATAGTTTTATATCTTCTTGGATTGATCCTTTGATCATTATGTAGTATCCTTCTTTGTCTCTTTTAATGGCCTTTATTTCAAAGTCTATTTTATCTGGTATGAGTATTGCTATTCCTGCTTTCTTTTGGTCTCCATTTGCATGAAATATCTTTTCCCAGCCCTTCACTTTCAGTCTGTACGTGTCCCTTGTTTTGAGGCAGCAGGGGTCTTGTTTTTGTATCCATTAAGCCAGGCTTTGTGTTTTGGTTGGGGCATTCAACCCACTTAGATTTAAGGTAATTATTGATAAGTATGATCCTGTTGCCATTTACCTTGTTCTTTTGGGTTCAAGTTTATAAACCTTTTCTGTGTTTCTTGTCTAGAGAAGATTCTTTAGCATTTCTTGAAGAGCTGGTTTGGTGGTGCTGAATTCTCTCAGCTTTTGTTTGTCTGTAAAGCTTTTGATTTCTCCTTCGTATTTGAATGAGATCCTTGCTGGGTACGGTAATCCTAGTTGTAGGTTTTTCTCTTTCATCTCTTTAAATATGTCCTGCCATTCCCTTCTAGCCTGAAGTGTTTCTATTGAAAGATCAGTTGTTATCCTTATGGGAATCCCCTTGTGTGTTATTTGTTGTTTTTCCCTTGCTGCTTTTAATATTTGTTCTTTCTGTTTGATCTTCATTAATTTGATTAATATGTGTCTTGGGGTGTTTCGCCTTAGGTTTATCCTGTTTGGGACTCTCTGGGTTTTTGAACTTGGGTGGCTATTTCCTTCCCCATTTTAGGGAAGTTTTCAACTATTATCTCCTCAAGTATTTTCTCATGGCCTTTCTTTTTGTCTTCTTCTGGGACTCCTATGATTCGAATGTTGGGGCGTTTGACATTGTCACAGAGGTCTCTGAGGTTGTTCTCATTTTGTTTAATTTTTTTTTCTTTTTTCCTCTCTGCTTCATTTATTTCCACCATTCTATCTTCTACCTCACTTATCTTATCTTCTGTCTCAGTTATTCTACTGTTGGTTCCCTCCAGAGTGTTTTTATCTCAGTTATTGCATTATTCATTATTGATTGACTCTTTTTTTATTTCTTCTAGGTCTTTCTTAAACATTTCTTGCATCTTCTCAATCCTTGTCTCCAGACTATTTATATATAACTCCATTTTGTTTTCAAGATTTTAGATCATTTTTACTATCATTATTCTGAATTCTTTTTCAGGTAGACTTCCTATCTCCTCTTCTTTGGTTTGGTTTGGTGGGCATTTATCATGTTCCTTTATCTGCTGAATATTGCTCTGCCTTTTCGTCTTGTTTAGATTGCTGTGTTTGGGGTGGCCCTTCTGTATGCTGGAAGTTTGTGGTTCCTTTTTATTGTGGAGGTTCCTCCCTGTGGGTGGGGTTGGATGAGTGGCTTGTCAAGGTTTCCTGGTTAGGAAAGTTTGTGTCAGTGTTCTGGTGGGTGGAGCTGGATCTCTTCTCTCTGGAGTGCAATGAAGTGTCCAGTAGTGAGTTTTGAGGTGTCCGTGGGTTTGGTGTGACTTTGAGCAGCCTGTATATTAATGCTCAGGGCTATGTTCCTGCATTGCTGGAGAATTAGCATGGTATGCCTTGCTCTGGAACTTGGTTCTTGGGTGGAGCTTCAGTGTAGGTATGGAAGCTTTTGGATGAGCTCCTGTCGATTAATGTTCCCTGGAGTCAGGAGTTTTCTAGTGTTCTAAGTTTTGGATCTAAGCCTCTTGCCTCCGGTTTTCAGTCTTATTCTCCAGTAGCCTCAAGACTTCTGCATCCATGCCACACTGATGTTAAAACATCTAGGTTAATGGTGAAAAGATTTTCCACAGTGAGGGACATTCAGAGAGGTTTGCAGAGTTACATGGAGAAGAGAAGAGGAAGGAGGGAGATAGAGGTGACCAGGAGGAGAAGAGGGGAAATCAAAAAGGGAGAGAGCAATCTAGCGGTAATCAATTCCCTATGTGCTCTCCACAGTGTGGGACACCCAGAGAGGTTCACGGAGTTACATGGAGAAGAGAAGAGGGAGGAAGGAAATAAAGGTGACCAGGAGGAGAAGAGAGGGAGTCAAAAGAAGAGAGACAGATCTAGCCAGTAATCAGTTCCCTAAGTGTTATCTGGAATACCCAGAGAGATTCACAGCATTGGGTAGAGAAGAGAGGGGGAGGGAGGAGATAGAGGTGACCTGGGGGAGAAAAAGGAGAGTCAAAAGAGGGAGAGGGCAATCAAGGCAATAATCACATTCCTAAGTAAATGAGTACTGAAGATTGGATTGTTAAAGTTACAAAATTGGACAGTCAGTCAGTCAGTCAGTTCAGTCATTCAGTCGTGTCTGACTCTTTGTGACCCCATGAATCGCAGCATGCCAGGCCTCCCTGTCCATCACCAACTCCCAGAGTTCAATCAGACTCACGTCCATCGAGTCAGTGATGCCATCCAGTCATCTCATCCTCTGTTGTCTCCTTCTCCTCCTGCCCCCAATCCCTCCCAGCATCAGAGTCTTTTCCAATGAGTCAACTCTTTGCATCAGGTGGCCAAAGTACTGGAGTTTCAGCTTTACCATCATTCGTTCCAAAGAAATCCCAGGGCTGATCTCCTTCACAATGGACTGGTTGGATCTCCTTACAGTCCAAGGGACTCTCAAGAGTCTTCTCCAACACCACAGTTCAAAAACATCAATTCTTCAGCGCTCAACCTTCTTCACAGTCCAACTCTCACATTCATACATGACCACAGGAAAAACCATAGCCTTGACTAGATGGACCTTTGTTGGCAAGGTAATGTCTCTGCTTTTGAATATGCTATCTAGGTTGGTCATAACTTTCCTTCCAAGGAGTAAGTGTCTTTTAATTTCATGGCTGCAGTCACCATCTGCAGTGATTTTGGAGCCCAGAAAAATAAAGTCTGACACTGTTTCCACTGTTTCCCCATCTATTTACCATGAAGTGATGAGACCAGATGCCATGATCTTCTGAATGTTGAGCTTTAAGCCAAGTTTTTCACTCTCCACTTTCACTTTCATCAAGAGGCTTTTTAGTTCCACTTCACTTTCTGCCATAAGAGTGGTGTCATCTGCATATCTGAGGTTATTGATATTTCTCCCAGCAATCTTGATTCCAACTTGTGTTTCTTCCAGTCCAGCGTTTCTCATGATATACTCTGCATATAAGTTAAATAAGCAGGGTGACAATATACAGCCTTGATGTACTCCTTTTCCTATTTTGAGCCAACAAATATCAAAAAGCAAAGATTAAAAATCTAGAGTAGAGGTTAGACACTCAAAACTACAATATTAAAAAACAAAACAAAATCACAAAAATTATATATATATATATATATATATATGAAATTTGCTTTAAAAATGGAGTTTTTTGGCAAGGCAATAGTAGGTTATAAAAATGAAAACTAAAGGAGTAATAAAGGACTTAAAATTTTAAAAAAAAGTTTATGATAATAGTAAAATACATCTAGAAATTTCTCTGGAGCTGTTGAGGGCAATGTGGGGTCAGTTCTGTTTCAAATAGTTCCTTGTTCTGGCTTATACTTCTTCTCAAGGTCTTTAGGCCCTTTCCAATGTAGTCAGTGCTAACTACAGGGTTTTAATCTGTTGTGCCTGTCACTTCCAAAGCAGTTCCCTCTGTTTATTTTGGCTTCTTCTGTTTGCAAGTCTCTTCAGTGTCTAATTTCCACCCTGACACAAGGGTACAGAGGTGGTCACTTATTTAGGCTCACTTGTTCAGTTGTGCTGTGGGGAAAGAGGAACACTGCAAACAAATATCACTGGCTTGTATGGCATGAGGCCAGAGTCCACACAGTGTCTGGCCACACTGGGATTGCCCCCAGTCACAGCATGTGTGCTTTCCCAGTCTACACTGCTCACACTCCAGGTTGCTATACAGGGAAACTGTCTAAAGCCAGCCCTGGCTTGTATGCACTTCCCAGATCTAAGCCACTCAGGTTCAGGTTCCTGGATATTCCACAAAGGCACAGACTCAGTTCAGGCTGTGTTTTGTGCCCTTCCCAGGCCTGCACAGCTCAGGCAACTGGGTGCTTAGCGAGCACACTCTCTCCAGATGGGGCAGTGCATCTTATCACCTCCACCCCTTCCCAGGTGCTCAGTTTCCTGGGTGCACAGTGGGAGTACCATCTCAGGTGTGCCGTGTGTCTCCTCTGGGGAGCTGATCTCTGGCTGCGACCCTCTTGGCAGATGCCAATCATCCCAGGAAAACTTGGTTAGCAATTGAGAGCCTGCTCTCAGTTTGGTAGAGGATGCTGTCTCTGGGGCCGAGATTGCCCCTTGCTGGCTCTGGCTGTCACCCGCCTGCCTCACTGCCTCTGGTAGGGGGTGGGCCAGTCCATAGCCAGCTAGCTCTCCTCTGATATTCCCTCAGTCCTTTGTTCTGTGAGTGGGCTGGCAGTGCCTTAGGTTAGAGCTTTTCACGGGAAAGTTTTCTCTCTCTTTTTTTTTTTTCTCTCTGGTTATCCCACAGTTGCTATCTCACATTAGCTCCCTCAGATTGTCCTCAGGGCGTTCAGGCTCAGTTCTTACCCTAAGCAATGCAGGCTGCGCTTCCCTGTTCAGCCCCCACTTGCTGGAGGCAGATGCAAGCATCTGGGCTACTTCTCCACTCAGAGTTGCAGTGAGAGGCGTAATCTGTGGGTTTTATTTATTTATTTTTTCCTCCTGGTTATGTTGCCTTCTGAGATTCCAAAACTTGCCCACAGACCCAGCGGTGAGAGGGTTTCCTGGTGTTTGGAAACTTCTCCTCCTTCACGACTCCCTCCCCCGGGACAGGTCTCTGTCCCTAATCCTTTTGTCTCTCTTTTTAACTTTTATATTTTGTCCTACCTCCTTTCGAAGAAAATGGGCTGCTTTCTGAGTGCCTGATGTCCTCTGCTAGCATTCAGAAGTTGTTTTTGTGGAATTTGCTCAGTGTTCAAATGATCTTTCGATGAATTTGTGGAGGAGAAAGTTGTCTCCCCATTCTGTTTCTCTGTCATCTTAGGACCATCCCCTTACAGGTAGACTCTTTACCATCAAAGCCACCAGGTTTGTCTTTCCAATTCCTCCAAATGTTTAATAAAGTTTTCCACACACACCAATGCGTTCCATGACTCCTGTTTTTATGACTGTTGCTTTTTTGTTCAGTTTTATGAAAATGAAGGGAAAAAAACAAATTCTATGCCAAGAATGATGTCAAATAGAACAACAACAACAAAAAAAAGTGAGAGTATTATCTCACATTTTTGTTGTTGTTGTTGTATTATCTACACTGAGCTAATTTGGTTCACCAACTAGAGATGATCCCCTCTACCCTCCATTCTCTACCTCTAAACTCTTTATTTATTTATTTATTTTTTGCAGGGGAAAATGGACAGAGGAAAGGATCAATGAGGGTGGGAGGGAAATGGGAAGAAAGAAGGGGAGTGATGGTGGGGAGGAGTATATGTAATTTCTTAACCAATGGCTTTCTGTTGTTTTTTTTTAAATCAAGAATCTCTTTTATTGATTATCAGAAACATTACAAACATCTAATATGAACAAATTGTAACATGACAGTATTTAGTTTGAACAATTAATACATTTCAGATATAATATTATACATATTTCAATGTTATTCTCCCCAGTCATCCCACC
Organism: Tragelaphus eurycerus; assembly: GCA_935064755.1. NCBI lineage: Eukaryota > Metazoa > Chordata > Mammalia > Artiodactyla > Bovidae > Tragelaphus > Tragelaphus eurycerus. Next base: position 13,928,844 of record CAKXYN010000070.1, on the reverse strand, counting down.
CTCTCCCTGTCCCAGAGTCCAAAAGTCTGGTCTATACATCAGTGTCTCTTTTGCTGTCTCGTAAATAGGGTTATTTTTACCATCTTTCTAAATTCCATATATATGCGTTAGTATACTGTATTTGTGTTTTTGTTTCTGGCTTACTTCACTCTGTATAATAGGCTCCAGTTCCATCCACCTCCTTAGAACTGATTCAAATGTATTCTTTTTAATGGCTGAGTAATACTCCATTGTGTATATGTACCACAGCTTGTTTATCCATTCATCTGTGGATGGACATCTAGGTTGCTTCCACATTCTGGCTATTGTAAACAGTGCTGCTATGAACATTGGGGTACACGTGTCTCTTTCAATTCTGGTTTTCTCAGTGTATATGCCCAGCAGTGGGATTGCTGGATCATAAGGCAGTTCTGTTCCCAGTTTTTTGAGGAATCTCCAGACTGTTCTCCAAAGTGGCTGTACCAGTTTGCATTCCCACCAACAGTGCAAGAGGGTTCCCTTCTCTCCGCACCCTCTCCAGCATTTATTGCTTGTGGACTTTTGGATAGCAGCCATTCTGATTGGCGTGAAATGGTATCTCACAGTGGTTTTGATTTGCATTTCTCTGATAATGAGTGATGTTGAGCATCTTTTCATGTGTTTGTCAGCCATCTGTATGTCTTCTTTGGAGAAATGTCTATTTAGTTCTTTGGCCCATTTTTTGATTGGGTCATTTATTTTTCTGGAATTGAGCTGTAGTAGTTGCTTGTATATTTTTGAGATTAGTTGTTTGTCAGTTGCTTCATTTGCTATTATTTTCTCCCATTCTGAAGGCTGTCTTTTCACCTTGCTTATAGTTTCCATTGTTGTACAGAAGATTTTAAGTTTGATTAGGTCCCATTTGTTCATTTTTTATTTTATTTCCAATATTCTGGGAGGTGGGGCTTTCTGTTTTTAATCACAAAGAACACTTAAAAAAAATCATGTTGAATTCATCCTATATTAGGAGGTTTGTTCTCGAAATGAAAAGTTCAGGAAACAAAAAGTCCAGTTTTGGTGTCCTCATCTTAGGCACATCTTGGTATTTTGTATTGGTAGGTCTATCTTTACCACAATATATTATTTAGGACAGGATCACATTTGTCACCTCTTCCTCCCTACTACCCAAAGTGGTACCAAACCCATAAAATAGTCAATAAACCTTTACAGAGTGAACAAATAAGTCTTTTTTTTTTTTTTTTAACTCTCCTGAGTGAACTGAATTTTTTGAGGCTCATAAGTGAATATGTTTTGCTCTTTACTTTGTCTATTACAGCCAGATTGTATGAGTGGGGTATTAAAGTCTCCCACTATTATTGTATTGCTGCATATTTCTTCTATCATATTAATTAATGTTTGTCTTAGATATATCAATGCTCCAATGTTGATATTAATACCTCTAAACTCTTATAAACATTCAAATATACTAAGCTTTAAAAAGACTACTTTTCACTAGGCTTAGAATTGCTAAAGAAAAGGAAAAATATAAGGATATATAAATTCAAAAGATATTTGTCATTGATCATTTAATTCTGTATATAAAATTATGAATGACTAAGACTTAGAATCTTTAATGAAGAGTCCTGCCCCAAGGCCACAGAAGCAGAGCCCAGAACCAAGGTCACCTTCCAAACTGACTGAGCCCCTTTGTAAACTTTGCCAAAAACCCCTTTATCATCACCAGCAGGCTTCCTGACCCCATATTAGGCAACAATGCCCACTTCAGTGCTTATCCTATAGCACCCTAACCAACTCCCTAATGCCAACCTTAAGCGGGAATTTTCTTTGTCTTGAGATTATAAAAATTGGTTACTAACCCATGGAAAGCTGAGTGCAGGAGAATTGATGCTCTTGAACTGTAGTGTTGGAGAATACTCTTGAGAGTCCCCTGGACTGCAAGATGATCCAACCAGTCCATCCTGAAGGAAGTCAGTCCTAAATATTCATTGGAAGGACTGATGCTGAAGCTGAAACTCCAATACTTTGGCCACCTGATGCAAAGAACTGATTCATTAGAAAAGACCCTGATGCAGGGAAAGATTGAAGGCGGGAGGAGAAGGGGACAACAGAGGATGAGATGGTTGGATGGCATCATCAACTCAGTGGACATGTTCAGTTCAGTTCAGTCACTCAGTCATGTCTGACTCTTTGTGACCCCATGAACCGCAGCATACCAGGCCTCACTGTCCATCACCAACTTCCAGAGTCCACCCAAACCCATGTCCATTGAGTCGGTGATGCCATCTGAGTTTAAATAAACTCCAGGAGTTGGTGATGGACAGGGAGGCCTGGCATGCTGAGGTCCATGGGGTCACAAAGAGTTGGATACGACTGAGCAACTGAACTGAATTGAATTGAACCCAAGGAAAAGTGTCAGCTCTCCCTTGAGCTGACTCACTCTTCTAACAGTGTCTGGTCGGCTATCCCTGGCCTGTCAGGAGGTGTTGGCCCACTGCGCTCACAGTGTCCACATTATCTCTGCTCTTTGTTCTTAATAAACTCAGTCATTTCTGCAAGACTCTGTGTCTGGAATTTTTTTCCAACCTGTGTTCATACTGCCACAATATTTAGGAGAGAAAAGAGAGTATTTTCATGGATAATGGTGAAGAAGTGCCATAACTAAAGGCTCAGCTAAAACAGGATGTGGAATTCTGACACTGTGGACCTTTCATCACTTTTCAGTTGCTAAGTCATGTCCAGCTCTTTTTGACCCCATGGACTGCAGCACACCAGGCCTTCTTGTCCCTCACTATCTCCCAGAGTCTGCCCAAGTTTGTGTCCATTGAACTGGTGATGCCATCCAACCATTTCATCTACTGTCACCCTCTTCTCCTTTTGCCTTCAATCTTTCTCAGCATCAGGGGTTTTTCCAGTGAGAGGCTCAGTCATGTCCGACTCTTTGCAATCCTATGGACTGTAACCTGCCAGGCTCCTCTGCCTATGAAATTCTCTAGGCAAGAATACTAGAGTGGGTTGTCATTCCTTTCTCTAGGAGAATCTTACAAACCCAGGGCCACCAAGGATGTTCCATGGACCTTCATGAGAATCAAAAAATCAGGTGATGGCAAAGATGTTTGGAAGTAAAAAGAGGAGAGGGAAGAAGACTCTGTCTGTGTATAATATGACCCAGAAATGGAACTTGAGATCTGCCTTGGGGCTACCTTGTGTCTCCAAGGAGCATGTGTTACTCAAACACGTACATGAGTCCTGCCAGAAAAAGTCTGCCTTCCAAATTGTCCTACTAACTCTAGATCTAGTCTTTCTTCATGTTTAAAAATGTGAATCAATGAAATAGACTCCTCCTTCCTTCAAAATATAAAACTGATTGCTTGATTCAAATTCCTGTTTGGTACACATAGGCTTTGATTGTATGCTTCTGACAGTGTAAAGACAAGAGGCTGTGTAAGGAAAGCTGTTTTTACTCGGTGGGTTCTTCTAGTATGCAGGAGATGAGTGGAGCTGACACTACCTCCTGCTCTTATTTCCTGCCCAGTTTGCTCATGCTTGTTTCCCTGAGATTCTAAGAAATTCCTATTTTGATAACTTTGAGGTATAACTCTGTCTCAATTCATCAGAACACACCCAAACGCCTCAAAGTGTGTGTTTGCAGTGAGGGTTCATGAAGAGAAGAGTATTTTAAAACAGTCAAACTTGACTGTGGTCAGCACTATCCGAGGATGACTTCTGGAGTTGAGGTTTCTTGATTCCTTTAAAGTATAGTTTCCCCAGTCTCCTACCAAACACTCTGACTTAGAATGTAGGGGTGGAGTCCAGGTGTCTGGATCTATAAAAACTCCCTGTATGATTCTGAATATATCCATATTTAGGAAATATATCTTAAAACATTCTTAGCCATTGACATTTAACAACAGTCTGCCTAGGAAAGAGTCCAAGGAAATAACCCAAGTCTCCACAGTGATTTCATAATTTCAAGGCTCATCTAGAAGGAGGGTTATCTCAACTATGCCTTGATCCAATCAAAGAGACATTTCCATAACAACCATGGGACTTCCCAGTGGGAACTGATAATAAATATACAAGTTAACTGTTCAATAAATATACATAGCTAATTTCATGATGTGGATATAGTCATTTTCAAATGATCTATTCATAGTCTTGATCTTTCCTGGTGGCTCAGATGGTAAAGAATCTGCCTGCCATTCAGGAGAACCGGGTTTGATCCCAGGGTCAGAAAGATCCCCTGGAGAAGGGAATGGTTACCCACTCCAGTATTCTTGCATGGAGAATCCCCATGGACAGAAGAGCCTGACAGACTACAGTCCATGGAGTTGCAAGGAGTTGGACACGACTGAATGACTAAGCACAGCACATTACCTTTATAACATAAAAAGACTAAAAAACAAACATAACTTAAAAATTCTAATCAGAAAAACCTGCTATTGAATCCTATTTAAAGTCAGGTCTCCAGATGTTCAGAAATACCTAATTAGGAGTATCCAATTTTAACTTTAGTTTATTGCAGAAGGAAGAGTGAGAAGTGAGGTTGGGGTTTGCATTCACAAACCTCCAGTGCTGCTAAAGCATTTAGGGAAATGAGCTGTTTCAAGGAGAAACCTATTAAAGGCAGGTAATGCAAACCACCTTCTATGACATGGAAGGACTTAGATCTGCTCCTTTGGCCAGAGTCACCTGAGCTGACACAACCGACATGGGAAAGAGGGGCACTTTATTTTGAGTGTGGCTGCCATGCCACAGCTGCTCTTGCCATCTGTTCTGCCTTTGATTCATATTGTTTGTCATTTCCCTTGTGCCTTTTTTGTAGGCTGCTGTCCAGTGCTCATTTTTAAGTGACTTCTCTGAGACCATGGAATTGATGGTCATAACAGCGTGATTTCAATTCTATTTTACCTGGAGGGCTTCGGTTTCAGAAAAAGAAACCTAAGTAATATATCAGCAATCCATGTGGGGCACTGAAAGTTCAATTCAAGAAGTTAATCAAGTTTTTGTGGTCCCTTTGTTCTGATGACCTAGTTAAGTAACACAAAGATGCTAGAGGGGATATATTTGAATTGATTGTAGACTGAAATATAGAGACATGGTTTAGATGGTACATAAACCTCAAGTGACAGCTAAGAAGTAGATATTTTCTGTTAAATGTCAACCATATTTTTTTGTGTCTTAATTTCTCTGAATCTAATGGTTTATGTGATTGGTGATTTCTGTCTTTTTCAGAGCCTCAAAGAACATAAACAAGTTTTAAATAAAGTAATCAACCACTTTCATTTGTTCAAACACATGGGAACCTCCTTTGAGCCAGGCTCAGCATAAGACTAGAGGTATAGAGGTAAGTAAGGGGCATTTTTTCCCTTGAAACAGTGAATAGAGACAACTATGAATTTATTTCATCACCAGGCTAAACAAACATGATGAGGAGGTTCAGCCACTACCACATTGAGGCAATAGCAGTGTAGACTCAATGGAAGAAAAGCACTGAGAGATTTGTTGTAGAAGGAGGGAGCATAAATGAAAGGGGAAAGATGGAGAACTAAGAACCTCGGAATCCTAAAATAAAAGCTATATGGAGTAGAGCAGTTTTGGCATCTATAAGGGAAATCAAGTGACCAGTCCCTTCCTTTTAGGTCATCCACAAGGTAGTTTGTTTTTCATGTCCTGGAGATCCCTGTGGGAGGTATTTTGAGACATTCCCATAACAGTCTATATCATCTTCTGACAAAGGGAAGGACATTCTTCTCCATGTCCAACTGCACTTCTGCTATGCAAGACCCACTTCTTTCTCTGCAAAAAGTTGATAATAGCAGTATCTGAAAACAATATCTGCAAACACTCAGTGTGCTTTGTGGGAGGAGTGTTTCATTTTTCACCTTTTAAATTCTTACAATAAGCCTAAGAGGCTGGTGTTTTATTATCTTCATTTAATAGACAAGGCCTTCAGAGCTATAGAATTAAGAAATGGGAAAAAATCACTAAGCGGTATGTGCATATTTGGTTCAGGCTAATCTGACTCGAGTCATGGTTTAATTATGGAGGATTCTCAAGGAACTTAAATAGAACTATCATGCTGCTGCTGCTGCTGCTAAGTCGCTTCAGTTGTGTCCGACTCTGTGAGAGCCCATAGACGGCAGCCCACCAGGCTACCCCGTCCCTGGGATTCTCCAGGCAAGAACACTGGAGTGGGTTGCCACTGCCTTCTCCAATGCATGAAAGTGAAAAGTGAAAGTGAAGTTGCTCAGTCATGACGGACTCTTAGCGACCCCATGGACTGCAACCTACCAGGCTTCTACGTCGATGGGATTTTCCAGGCAAGAGTACTGGAGTGGGGTGCCATTGCCTTCTCCGAATGTACTCTGCATGTAAGCAAGGTGACAATATACAGCCTTGATATACTCCTTTCCTAATTTAGAATCAGTCCGTTGTTCCATGTCTGGTTTTAACTGTTGCTTCTTGACCTGCAAACATATTTTTCAAGAGGCAGGTATGATGGTCTGGTAGTCCCATCTTTTTAAGAATTTTTCAGTTTGTTGTGATCCATGCAGTCAAAGGCTTTAGCATAATCAATAAAGAAGAAGTAGATATTCTTCTGGAATTCTCTGGCTTTTTCTATGACTCACTGAATGTTGGCAATTTGATCTCTGGTTCCTCTGCCTTTTCTAAATCCAGCTTGAACATATGGAAGTTCTCAGTTCACGTACTGCTGAAGCCTAGCTTGGATAATTTTGAGCATCACTGGAAGCAACAGTAAGAACTGGAACAGAACAACAGACTGGTTCCAAATAGGAAAAGGAGTACGTCAAGGCTGTATATTGTCACCCTGCTTATTTAACTTAAATGCAGAGTACATCATGAGAAATGCTAGGCTCAAGGAAGCACAAGCTAGAATCAAGACTGCCAGGAGAAATATCAATAACCTCAGATATGCAGATGACACCACCCTTATGGCAGAAAGTGAAGAAGAACTAAAGAGCTTCTTGATGAAAGTGAAAGAAGAGAGTGAAAAGTTGGCTTAAAGCTCAACATTCAGAAAACAAAGATCATGGTATCTGGTCCCATCAGATCAGATCAGATCAGTCGCTCAGTCATGTCCGACTCTTTGCGACCCCATGAACTGCAGCACACCAGGCCTCCCTGTCCATCACCAACTCCTGGAGGTCACTCAGACTCACATTCATCAAGTCAGTGATGCCATCCAGCCATCTCATCCTCTGTCGTCCCCTTCTCCTCCTGTCCCCAATCCCTCCCAGCATCAGAGTCTTCTCCAATGAGTCAACTCTTTGCATGAAGTGGCCAAAATACTGGAGTTTCAGCTTTAGCATCATTCCTTCTAAAGAAATCCCAGGCCTGATCTCCTTCAGAATGGACCGGTTGGATCTCCTTGCAGTCCAAGGGACTCTCAAGAGTCTTCTCCAACACCACAGTTCAAAAGCATCAATTCTTTGGTGCTCAGCCTTCTTCACAGTCCAACTCTCACATCCATACATGACCACAGGAAAGACCATAGCCTTCACTAGGCGAACCTTTGTTGGCAAAGTGATGTCTCTGCTTTTGAATATGCTATCTAGGTTGGTCATAACTTTCCTTCCAAGGAGTAAGCGTCTTTTAATTTCATGGCTGCAGTCACCCACTTCATGGCAAATAGATGGGGAAATAGTGGAAACAGTGGCTGATTTTGTATTTCTGGGCTCCAAAATCACTGCAGATGATGACTGCAGCCATGAAATTAAAAGACACTTACTCTTTGAAAGGAAACTTATGACCAACTTAGATAGCATATTCAAAAGCAGAGACATTACTTTGCCAACAAAGGTCCGTCTAGTCAAGGCTATGGTTTTTCCAGTGGTCATGCATGGATGTTGGACTATAAAGAAAGCTGAGCATAGAAGAATTGATGCTTTTGAACTGTTGTGTTGGAGAAGGCTCTTGAGAGTCCCTTGGACTTCAAGGCGATCCAACCAGTCCATCCTAAAGGAAATCAGTCCTGGGTGTTCATTGGAAGGACTGATGTTGAAGCTGAAACTCCAATACTTTGGCCACCTGATGTACAGAGCTAACTCATTTGAAAAGACCCTGATGTTGGGAAAGATTGAAGGCAGGAAGAGAAGGGGATGACAAAGGGTAAGATGGTTGGATGGCATCACCAACTCAATGGACATGGGTTTGGGTGGACTCCGGGAATTGGTGATGGACAGGGAGGCCTGGCGTGCTGCGGTCCATGGGGTCGCAAAGAGTTGGACACGACTGAAGGACTGAACTGAACTAAATTTACTAGCACATGAAATGAGTGTGATTATGTGGAAGTTTGAACATTCTTTGGCATTGTCTTTCTTTGGAATTGTAATGAAAACTGACCTTTTCCAGTCCTGTGGCCACTGCTGAGTTTGCCAAATTTGCTGGCATATTGCTGCATCACTTTTTTTTTTTTCCCAAGAAATCTTTATTTTAGGCTTCCCTCGTGGCTCAGATGGTAAAGCATCTGCCTGCAATGTGAGAGATCCGGGTTCAATTCCTGGGTCAGGAAGGGCCCCTGGAGAAGGAAATGGAAATCCACTCCAGCACTCTTGCCTGGAAAATCCCATTGACGGAGGAGCCTGGTAGTCTACAGTCCTTGGGGTTGCAAAGAGTCGGACATGACTGAGCGACTTCATTTCACATATTTTATATCATAAGTAATACATAAATGTCTGCTTTTACAATGCTTATATTCCTTTTTTATTTTATTTTTAATATAAATTTATTTATTTTAATTGGAGGCTAATTACTTTACAATATTGTATTGGTTTTGCCATACATCAACATGAATCTGCCATGGGTGTACACATCTTCCCCATCCTGAACCCCCTCCCACTTCCCTCCTTATACCATCCCTCTGGGTCATCCCAGTGCACCAGCCCCAAGCATCCTGTATCATGCATCGAACCCGGACTGGTGATTCATTTCACATATGGTATTATACATGTTTCATTGCCACTCTCCCAAATCATCCCATCCTCGCTCTCTCCCACAGAGTCCAAAAGACTGTTCTATACATCTGTGTCTCTTTTGCTCTCTCGCATACAGGGTTATCATTACCATCTTTCTAAATTCCATATATATGCGTTAGTATATTGTATTGGAAGGAAAGTTATGACCAACCTAGATAGCATATTCAAAAGCATAGACATTACTTTGCCAACAAAGGTCCGTCTAGTCAAGGCTATGGTTTTTCCAGTGATCATGTATGGATGTGAGTGTTGGACTGTGAAGAAAGCTGAGGACAGAAGAATTGATTCTCTTGAACTGTGGTGTTGGAAAAGACTCTTGAGAGTCCCTTGGACTGCAAGGAGATCCAACCAGTCCATTATAAAGGAGATCAGTCCTGGGTGTTCATTGGAAGGACTGATGCTAAAGCTGAAACTCCAATACTTTGGCCACCTCACATGAAGAGTTGATTCATTGGAAAAGACTCTGATGCTGGGAGGGATTGGGGGCAGGAAGAAAAGGGACGACAGAGGATGAGATGGCTGGATGGCAACACCAACTCAATGGACATGAGTTTGAGTGAACTCCGGGAGTTGGTGATGGACAGGGAGGCCTGGCATGCTGCAATTCATGGGGTCGCAAAGAGTCGGACACACCTGAGCAACTGAATTGAACTGAACTGAACTGATACTGTATTGGTGTTTTTCCTTCTGGCTTACTACACTCTGTATAATAGGCTCCAGTTTCATCCACCTCATTAGAATTGATTCAAATGTATTCTTTTTAATGGCTGAGTAATACTCCATTTTGTATATGTACCACTGTTTTCTTGTCCATTCGTCTGCTGATGGACATCTAAGTTGCTTCCATGTCCTGGCTATTATAAACAGTTCTGCGATGAACATTGGGGTACACGTGTCTCTTTCAATTCTGGTTTCCTCGGTGTGTATGCCCAGCAGTGGATTTCTGGGTGGTATGGAAGTTCTATTTCCAGTTTTTTAAGGAATCTGCACACTCTTCTCCCTAGTGACTCTACTAGTTTGCATTCCCACCAACAGTGTAAGAGGGTTCCCTTTTCTCCACACCCTCTCCAGCATTTATTGCTTGTAGACTTTTGGATAGCAGCCATTCTGACTGGTGTGACATGGTACCTCATTGTGGTTTTGATTTGTATTTCTCTGATAATGAGTGATGTTGAGCATCTTTTCATGTTTGTTAGCCATCTATATGTCTTCTTTGGAGAAATGTCGTTTAGTTCTTTGGCCCATTTTTGACTGGGTCGTTTATTTTTCTGGAATTGAGCTGCAGGAGTTGCTTGTATATTTTTGAGATTAGTTGTTTGTCAGTTGCTTCATTTGCTATTATTTTCTCCCATTCTGAAGGCTGTCTTTTCACCTTGCTTAGAATTTCCTTTGTTGTGCAGAAGCTTTTAAGTTTAATTAGGTCCCATTTGTTTATTTTTGCTTTTATTTCCAACATTCTGGAAGGTGGGTCATAACGGATCCTGCTGTGATTTATGTCGAAGAGTGTTTTGCCTATGTTCTCCTCTAGGCGTTTTATAGTTTCTGGTCTTATGTTTAGATCTTTAATCCATTTTGAGTTTATTTTTGTGTATGGTGTTAGAAAGTGTTCTAGTTTCATTCTTTTACAAGTGGTTGACCAGTTTTCCCAACACCATTTGTTAAAGAGATTATCTTTTCTCCATTGTATAGTCTTGCCTCCTTTGTCAAAGATAAGTTGTCCATAGTGTGTGGATTTATCTCTGGGCTTTCTATTTTGCATCCCTGGGATAAACCCCACTTGGTCATGGTGTATGATCTTTTTAATGTGTTGTTGGATTCTGATTGCTAGAATTTTGTTAAGGATTTTTGCATCTATGTTCATCGGTGATACTGTCCTGTAGTTTTCTTTCTTTGTGGCATCTTTTTCAGGTTTTGGTATTAGAGTTTCCATTTTCATGCTTGTGATGGGTCTGTTAAGATTTTCTATTTCTTCCTCATTCAGTTTTGGAAAGTTATACTTTTCTAAGAATTTGTCCATTTCTTCCAAGTTGTCCATTTTATTGGCATATAATTGCTGATAGTAGTCTCTTATGATCCTTTGTATTTCTGTGCTGTCTGTTGTGATCTCTCCATTTTCATTTCTAATTTTATTGATTTGATTTTTCTCCCTTTGTTTCTTGATGAGTCTGGCTAGTGGTTTGTCAATTTTATTTATCCTCTCAAAGAACCAGCTTTTAGCTTTGTTGATTTTTGCTATGGTCTCTTTTGTTTCTTTTGCATTTATTTCTGCCCTAATTTTTAAGATTTTTTTCCTTCTACTAACCCTGGGGTGCTTCATTTCTTCCTTTTCTAGTTGCTTTAGGTGTAGAGTTAGGTTATTTATTTGACTTTTTCTTGTTTCTTGAGGTATGCCTGTATTGCTATGAACCTTCCCCTTAACACGGCTTTTACTGAATCCCATAGGATTTGGGTTGTTGTGTTTTCATTTTCACTCATTTCTATGCATTTTTTTATTTCTTCTGTGATTTGTTCGTTATTCAGCAGCGTGTCGTTCAGCCTCCCTATGTTGGAATTTTTAATAGTTTTTCTTCTGTAATTGAGATCTAATCTTACTGCACTGTGGTCAGAAAAGGTGCTTGGAATTATATCAATGTTTTTGAATTTACCAAGCTAGATTTATGGTCCAGGATGTGATCTATCCTGGAAAAGGTTTCGTGTGTGCTTGAGAAAAAGGTGAAATTCATTGTTTTGGGGTGAAATGTCCTATAGATATCAATTAGGTCTAATGGTCTATCGTATCATTTAAAGTTTGTGTTTCCTTGTTAATTTTCTGTTTAGTTGATCTATCCATAGGTGTGAATGGGGTATTAAAGTCTCCCACTATTATTGTGTTATTGTTAATTCCACCTTTCATATTTGTTAGCATTTGTCTTACATATTGTGGTGCTCCTATGTTGGGTGCATATGCATTTATAATTGTTATATCTTCTTCTTGGATTGATCCTTTGATCATTATGTAGTGTCCTTCTTTGTCTCTTTTCATAGCCTTTGTTTTAAAGTATATTTTATCTGATGTGAGTATTGGTACTCCTGCTTTCTTTTGGTCCATATTTGTATGGAATATCTTTTTCCAGCCCTTCACTTTCAATCTGTATGTGTCCCTTGTTTTGAGGTGGGTCTCTTGTAGACAACACATATAGGGGTCTTGTTTTTGTATCCATTCAGCCAGTCTTTGTCTTTTGGTTGGGGCATTCAACCCATTTATGTTTAAGGTAATTATTGATAAGTAAGATCCTGTTCCATTTACTTGATTGTTTTGGGTTCGAGTTTATACACCATTTCTGTGTTGCCTGTCTAGAAAAGATCCTTCAGCATTTGTTGGAGAGCTGGTTTGGTGGTGCTGAATTCTCTCAGCTTTTGCTTGTCTGTAAAGCTTTTGATTTCTCCCTCATATTTGAATGAGATCCTTGCTGGGTACAGTAATCTGGGCTGTAGGCTATTTTCTTTCATCACTTTAAGTTTGTCCTGCCATTCCCTCCTGGTCTGAAGAGTTTCTATTGAAAGATCAGCTGTTATCCTTATGGGAATCCCCTTGTGTGTTATTTGTTGTTTTTCCCTTGCTACTTTTAATATTTGTTCTTTGTGTTTGATCTTTGTTAATTTGATTAATATGTGTCTTGAGGTGTTTTGCCTTGGGTTTATCCTGTTTGGGACTCTGGGTTTCTTGGACTTGGGTGATTATTTCCTTCCCCATTTTAGGGAAGTTGTCAACTATTATCTCTTCAAGTATTTTTTCATGGTCTTTCTTTTTGTCTTCTTCTTCTGGGACTCCTATGATTTGAATGTTGGGGCATTTGACATTGTCGCAGAGGTCTCTGAGATTGTCCTCATTTCTTTTAGTTCGTTTTTCTTTTTTCCTCTCTGATTCATTTATTTCTACCATTCTACCTTCTACCTCACTAATCCTATCTTCTGTCTCTGTTATTCTACTATTTGTTCCCTCCAGAGTGTTTTTTATCTCATTTATTCCATTATTGTAGCATATTCAAAAGCAGAGACATTATTCTGCCAACAAAGATTTGTCTAGTCAAGGCTATGGTTTTTCCAGTGGTCATGTATGGATGTGACAGTTGGACTGTTAATAAAGCTGAGTGCCAAAGAATTGATACTTTTGAACTGTGGTGTTGGAGAAGACTCTTGAGAGTTACTTAGACTGCAAGGAGATCCAACCAGTCCATTCTAAAGGAGATAAGTTCTGGGTGTTCATTGGAAGGACTGATGCTAAAGCTGAAACTCTGATACTTTGGACACCTCGTGTGAAGAGTTGACTCACTGGAAAAGACTCTGATGCTGGGAGGGATTGGAGGCAGGAGGAGAAGGGGACGACAGAGGATGAGATGGCTGGATGGCATCACCGACTCGATAAATGTGAGTTTGAGTGAACTCGGGGAGTTGGTGATGGACAGGGAGGCCTGGTGTGCTGCAATTCACGGGGTCTCAAAGAGTCAGACATGACTGAGCGACTTCACTTTAACTTTTCATTTTCATGCACTGGAGAAGGAAATGGCAACCCTCTCCAGTGTTCTTGCCTGGAGAATCCCAGGGACGGGAGAGGCTGGTGGGCTACCATCTATGGGGTCGCACAGACTCGGACACGACTGAAGCAACTTAGCAGCAGCAGCAGCAGCATGAGGCCTGGCGTGCTGTAATTCATGGGGTCACAAAGAGTCAGACACGACTGAGCGACTGAACTGAACTGACTGCATTATTCATTATATATTGACTCTTTTTTATTTCTTCTAGGTCCTTGATAAACCTTTCTTGCATCGTCTCAATCCTTGTCTCCAGGCTGTCTATCTGTGATTCCATTTTGTTTTCAAGATTTTGGATTATTTTCACTATCATTATTTGAAATTCTTTATCAGGTAGATTCCCTATCTCTTCCTCTTTGGTTTGGTTTGTTGGGCATTTATCCTGTTCCTTTACCTGCTGGGTATTCCTCTGTTTCTTCATCTTGTTTATATTGCTGTGTTTGGGGTGGCCTTTCTGTATTCTGGCCGTTTGTGGAGTTCTCTTTATTGTGGAGTTTCCTCACTGTGGGTGGGGTTGTACGGGTGGCTTGTCAAGGTTTCCTGGTTAGGGGAGCTAGTGTCAGTGTTCTGGTGGCTGGAGCTGGATTTCTTCTCTCTGGAATGCAATGAAGTGTCCAGTAATAAGTTATGAGATGTCAATGAGTTTGGAGAGCCTTTGGGCAGCCTATATATTGAAGCTCAGGGCTATGTTCCTGTGTTACTGGAGAATTTGCATGATATGTTTTTCTCTGGAACTTGGTGGCCCTTGTGTGGTGCTTGGTTTCAGTGTAGGTATGGAGGCTTTTGATGATCTCCTGTCAATTAATGTTCCCTGGGGTCAGAAGTTCTCTGGTGTTCTCAGAATTTGGACTTAAGCCTCCATGAAAACAAAGATTGTGGCATCTGGTCCCATCACTACATGGGAAATAGATGAGGAAACAGTGGAAACAGTGTCAGAGCTTATTTTGGGGGGCTCCAAAATCACTGCAGATGGTGATTACAGCCATGAAATTAAAAGACACTTACTCCTTGGAAGGAAAGTTATGACCAACCTAGATATCATATTCAAAAGCAGAGACATTACTTTGCCAACAAAGGTCCATCTAGTCAAGACTATGGTTTTTCCAGTGGTCATGTATGAATGTGAGAGTTGGACTGTGAAGAAGGCTGAGCACTGAAGAATTGATGCTTTTGAAGTGTGGTGTTGAAGAAGACTCTTGAGAGTCCCTTGGACTGCAAGGAGATCCAACCAGTCCATTGTGAAGGAGATCAGCCCTGGGATTTCTTTGAAAGGAATGATGCTAACGCTGAAACTCCAGTGCTTTGGCCACCTCATGTGAAGAGTTGACTCATTGGAAAAGACCCTGATGCTGGGAGGGATTAGGGGCAGGAGGAGAAAGGGACGACAGAGGATGAAATGGCTGGATGGCATCACTGACTCGATGGATGTGAGTCTGGGTGAACTTCGGGAGTTGGTGATGGACAGGGAGGCCTGGCGTGCTGCGATTCATGGGGTCGCAAGGAGTTGGACATGACTAAGTGACTGAACTGAACTCCTGCTTCCGGTTTTCAGTCTTATTTTTACAGTAGCCTCAAGACTTCTCCATCTGTACAGCATCATTGATAAAACTTCTACGTTAAAGATGAAAAGTTTCTTCACAATGAGGGATACCCAGAGAGGTTCAGAGAGTTACATGGAGAAGAGAAGAGGGAAGAGGGAGATAGAGGGGACCAGGATGAGATAAGGTGGAATCAAAAGAGGAGAGAGCAAGCTAGCCAGTAATCACTTCCTTATGTGCGGTCCACAGTCTGGACCACTCAAAGATGTTCACAGAGTTATACAGAGAAGAGAAGAGGGAGAAAGGAAACAGAGGTGGCCAGGAGGATAAAGGGGGAAATCAAAAGGAGAGAGACATATCCAGCCAGCAATCAGTTCCCTAAGTGTTCTCCACCATCCAGAACACACAAAGAGATTCACAGAGTTGTGTAGAGAAGAGGAGGGGGAGGGAGGAGATAGAGGAGACCTGGTGGAGAAAAAGGACAGTCCAAAGGGGAAGAGAGCAGTCAAGCCAGTAATCTCGCTCCCAAGTAAAAATGGGTACTGAAGTTTGGGTTCTTAAAGGTACAAAATTGATAACAAATACCAAAAAGCAAAGATTAAAAATCTAGAGTAGAGGTTGGATTTCCAAAAATACAATATTAAAGAAAAAAAAGTCACAAAAATTATAATATATATATATATATAAGAAGTTAGCTTTAAAAAATAGGGTCTCTCCTTTTTTTTGCAAAGTAGTCAGATCAGATCAGATCAGTCGCTCAGTCGTGTCCGACTCTTTGCGACCCCATGAACCACAGCACGCCAGGCCTCCCTATCCATCACTAGCCCCCGGAGATCACTCAGACTCACATTCATTGAGTCAGTGATGCCATCCAGCCATCTCATCCTCTGTCGTTCCCTTCTCCTCCTGCCCTCAATCCCTCCCAGCATCAGAGTCTTCTCCAATGAGTCAACTCTTCGCATGAGGTGGCCAAAATACTGGAGTTTCAGCTTTAGCATCATTCCTTCCAAAGAAATCCCAGGGCTGATCTCCTTCAGAATGGACTGATTGGATCTCCTTGCAGTCCAAGGGACTCTCAAGAGTCTTCTCCAACACCACAGTTCAAAAGCATCAATTCTTCAGCGCTCAGCCTTCTTCACAGTCCAGCTCTCACATCCATATATGACCACAGGAAAGACCATAGCCTTGACTAGGCGAACCTTTGTTGGCAAAGTGATGTCTCTGCTTCTCTGCTTTTGAATATACTATCTAGGTTGGTCATAACTTTCCTTCCAAGGAGTAAGCGTCTTTTAATTTCATGGCTGCAGTCACCATCTGCAATCATTTTGGAGCCCCGAAAAATAAAGTATGACACTGTTTCCACTGTTTCTCCATCTATTTCCCATGTAGTGATGGGACCAGATTCCATGATCTTCGTTTTCTGAATGTTGAGCTTTAAGCCAACCTTTTCACTCTCCACCTTCACCTTCATCAAGAGGCTTTTGAGTTCCTCTTCACTTTCTGCCATAAGGGTGGTATCATCTGCATATCTGAGGTTATTGATATTTCTCCCGGCAATCTTGATTCCAGCTTGTGTTTCCTCCAGTCCAGCATTTCTCATGATGTACTCTGCATATAAGTTAAATAAACATGGTGACAATATACAGCCTTGACATACTCCTTTTCCTATTTGGAACCAGTCTGTTGTTCCATGACCAGTTCTAACTGTTGCTTCCTGATCTGCATACAGATTTCTCAAGAGGCAGATCATGTGGTCTGGTATTCCCATCTCTCTCAGAATTTTCCACAGTTAATTGTGAACTACACAGTCAAAGGCTTTGGCATAGTCAATAAAGCAGAAATAGATGTTTTTCTGGAACTCTCTTGCTTTTTCCATGATCCAGCGGATGTTGGCAATTTGATCTCTGGTTCCTCTGCCTTTTCTAAAACCAGCTTGAACATCAGGAAGTTCACGGTTCACATATTGCTGAAGCCTGGCTTGGAGAATTTTGAGCATTACTTTACTAGCGTGTGAGATGAGTGCAATTGTGCGGTAGTTTGAGCATTCTTTGGCATTGCCTTTCTTTGGGATTGGGATGAAAACTGACCTTTTCCAATCTTGTGGCCACTGCTGAGTTTTCCAAATTTGCTGGCATATTGAGTGCAGCACTTTCACAGCATCATCTTTCAGGATTTGGAATAACTCCACTGGAATTTCATCACCTCCACTAGCTTTGTTTGTAGTGATGCTTTCTAAGGCCCACTTGACTTCACATTCCAGGATGTCTGGCTCTAGGTCAGTGATCACACCATCGTGATTATCTGGGTAGTGAAGCTCTTTTTTGTACAGTTCTTCTGTGTATTCTTGCCACCTCTTCTTAATATCTTCTGCTTCCGTTAGGTCCATACCATTTCTGTCCTTTATCGAGCCCATCTTTGCATGAAATGTACCTTTGGTATCTCTGATTTTCTTGAATAGATCCTTAGTCTTTCCCGTTCTGTTGTTTTCCTCTATTTCTTTGCATTGATCACTGAAGAAGGCTTTCTTATCTCTTCTTGCTATCCTTTGGAACTCTGCATTTAGTTGTTTATATCTTTCCTTTTCTCCTTTGCTTTTCGATTCTCTTCTTTTCGCAGCTATTTGCAAGGCCTCCCCAGACAGCCATTTTGCTTTTTTGCATTTCTTTTCCATGGGGATGGTCTTGATCCCTGTCTCCTGTACAATGTCACGAACCTCATTCCATAGTTCATCAGGCACTCTATCTATCAGATCTAGGCCCTTAAATCTATTTCTCACTTCCACTGTATAATCATAAGGGATTTGATTTAGGTCATACCTGAATGGTAAAGATAGCATTAATGATTGACAATAGTGATTAATGAAAGGTTTTCTGATGGCTCAGATTGTAAAAAATCTGCTTGCAATGCAGGAGACCCTGGTTCAATTCCTGTGTCAGGAAGGTCACGTGCAGAAGGGGATGGCTACCCACTTCAGTATTCTTACCTGGAGAATTCCATAAAAAAGAATTGGACACGACTGAGCAACTAAAACTTTCACTTTTTAAAATTTCAATTTTCAAGTTTCTTCATGTGTCACTTATTATAGTTTTTCAAACTCTAGAGTCTATAGTATTTTTCCTCAGTCCAATAATGAACTTTATAAAAGGAAAAAAAAGCAACTTTTGTTATGGTTTATGTGCTTTATTGTTAGTCATTCAGTTAAAAAAATTATGCAGTTTCCAATGATAAATTAAAAATAGTAGAAGCAGAATAAGAAATGAAGCCCCAAGGAAAATACAGTTTGATAAATAAAATGAAGCCAAGGACATACACAAATACACATATCACAAAAAATGTTAAAACTGGGTTGGTACTGGCAGAAAAACAAAAATATAGATTAATGGAAAAGGAAAAAAAGTCCAGAGAAAAACCCATACACCTACGGTCACCTCATCTATGACAAAGGATGCAAAAATATACAATGGAGCAAGACAGTGTCTCCATAAGTGTTCCTGGGAAAACTGGACAGCTACATGTAGATCAATGAAATTATTGATAGAACACTACTTAACACAATACACAAAAATAAAAAACTGGATTAAATATAAGGTCTGATACAATAAAACTCTTAGAAGAAAATATGCAGAACACTCTTTGACATAAATTGCAATAAGATCTTTTTCTATGCACCACCTAGAGTAATGAACATAAAAGCAAAAATAAACAAATGAGACCTAATTAAACTTAAAAGCTTTTGTACAGCAAAGAAAACCATACCAAAATGAAAATACAACCCTCAGAATGGAAGAAAGTATTTGCAAATAGAGCAAACAACAAGGGATTAATCTCCAAAATATACAAACAGCTCATGAAGCTCAATATCAAAAAACAAACAATCAAAAAATAAATCAGTGGAAGATCTAAATAGACATTTTTTTTCCAAAAATAGACATATAGATGGCTAAAAAAAGCACAAAAGTACATGAAAAGATGCTCAACGCCACTAATTATTAAAGAAATACAAGTCAAAACTACAATGAGGTTAGAATGACCATCAAGAAAAAATCTCCACAGTGTGGAGATCTCTCTACACTGTTGGTAGGAATATAAATTAATACAGCTGCTATGGAAAACAGTATGGAGGCTCCTTAAGAAAGAAAATAAAAATAGTACTACAATATGATCCAACAATCCCATTCCTGGGCATATATCTGGAGAAAACCATAATTCAAAAAGATATATATACCTCAGTGTTCATTGCAATGGTATGTATGCTAGCCAGGACATGGAAATAACCTAAATTTCCACCAACAGAGAAATGGATAAAGATGTGGTATATATATTTTCAATTGTTTGAAAAACCACTGGGCTTCTATTCTTCAAAATCCAATTTAGTAGATTGGGGTGGACAAGAAATATGTGGGTTTTTTTAATCTCTCTTGAGAAGCCTGAGGTACATTTCTGGCCAAGAAGCTCAATCTTAGAGAAACGAATGAATTGCCCATCTTTAAGAAGTCCTTAATGAACATTATCTTACAAAATTAAAATCCCTACCAAAATATTAGCCCAAAGTATTCAACTAACAACAATATCTTTAAAAGAAAGTTCTGTGGAAACATGAGGATTATATAAGGTAGGTAAATATGAAGAGAAATAGAAATAGAAAAGGTGATAGATTAGACAGAAAAATACTGTGACAGAAGAATTGAATCTGTTGGGACTTTTGTTGTGCTCCCCAGTGTTGTGTATGATGAAAGGAGGTCAAGAAATCTAGATACTCTCAAATGAAAGTGAGGCTCATAAAAAGGTACCAAGACTGGATTCAGTTCAGTTCAGTTCAGGTGCTCGGTAGTGTCCGACTCTTTGAGAACTTATGGACTGCAGCACGCCAGGCTTCCCCATTGGTGACAGCATCACCAACTCCCGGAGCTTGCTCAGACTCATGTCCATCAAGTCGGTGATGCCATGCAACCATCTCATCCTCTGTCATCACCTTCTTCTCCTGCCTTCAATCTTTCCCAACACTGTGATCTTTTCAAATGAGTCAGCTCTTTGCATCAGGTGGAGTATTGGGGTTTTGGCTTCAACACCAGTCCTTCCAGTGAATATTCAAGACTGATTTCCTTTAGGATCGACTGGTTGGATCTCCTTGCAGTCCAAGGGACTCTCAAGAGTCTTCTCCAATACCACAGTTCAAGAGCATCAATTTTTCGGTGCTCAGCATTCTTTATAGTCCAGTTCTCACATCCATACATCACTACTGGAAAAAACATAGCTTTGACTAAATGGACCTTTGTTGGCAAAATAATGTCTCTGCTTTTTAATATGATGTCTAGGTTAGTCATAGTGTTTCTTCCAAGGAATAAGCGTCTTTTAATTTCATGGCTGCAATCACTATCTGCAGTGATTTTGGACCCCCCAAAAAATAAAGTCTGACACTGTTTCCATTGTTTCCCCCATCCACGAAGTGATGGGACCAGATGCCATGATCTTAGTTTTCTGAATGTTGAGTTTTAAGCTAACTTTTTCACTCTCCTCTTTCACTTTCATCAAGAGGTTCTTCTTCACTTACTGCCATAAGGGTGGTGTCATTTGCATATCTGAGCTTATTAATATTTCTCTCAGCAATCTTGATTCCAGCTTGTGCTTCCTCCAGCCCAGCGTTTCTCATAATGTACTCTGCATATAAGTTAAATAAGCAGGGTGACAATATACAGCCTTGATGTACTCCTTTCCCTGTGTGGAACCAGTCTGTTTTTCCATGTCCAGTCTTGCTTCTTGACCTGCATGCAGATTTCTCAGGAGGCAGATCAGGTGGTCTGGTATTCCCATCTCTTTCAGAATTTTCCACCGTTGGTTTGGATCCACACAGTTAAAGGCTTTGGCATAGTCAATAAAGCAGAAGGAGATGCTTTTCTGGAACTCTCACTTTTTCGATGATCCAGCGGATGTTAGCAATTTGATCTCTGGTTCCTCTGCCTTTTCTAAATCCAGATTGAACATCTGGAAGTTCATGGTTCATGTACTGCTGAAGTCTGGCTTGGAGAATGTTGAGCATTATTTTTGCTAGCGTGTGAGATAAGTGCAATTGTGTGGTAGTTTGAACACTCTTTGGCATTGCCTTTCTCTGGGATTGGAATGAAAACTGACATTTTCCAGTCCAGTCCAATGGCCACTACTGAGTTTTCCAAATTTGTTGGCATATTGAGTGCATCACTTTCATAGCATCATCTTTTAGGATAGGAATCAGCAACAGGAGGTGATCTAAGTGGAAACACAATAATATGATGCCCTTTGAGCAGGATAACAGAAGACTTGTTCCCCAGAAGGTAGCTATCATAAAGGACACTTCATTGGTCCTTAGTATCTTTCCTAGATAGGGCAGAAACTCCAGATGACTTCCAGATCCAGCACTGTTTTCAATACTTTGTTCTGGGTTAACCCCATCTCCTCTGAGTCCCAGATCTTCTCAGAGACTGTTGAACATCATTCTGCATCAGAGGTCATCTAACTGGAAGAGCCCAGAGAAATTGACTTGGGGCTATGGCAGGATGTGGGGGCTTTCCTGCTTACCCCAGGACCTCTCAGGTTATCTTTCCCCCTCTTTCCATTACTCAGTCCTTCTTCAGTCATCACAAGCCTAAAGAGATGACAGAACCCCAGTGGTGGGAGAAATGAAAAGGTTAGAGATCAATGAGGGTGCTGTGTGACTTTTTAAAAAGTATTTTTATTTCTCAGTATATCCATTTCCAATGATCTTTAAGTCCCTGATTCTGGTAGTCTAAGATGTTTATTGAGATACAGGGTGTATGTACGTATGTGTGTGAAAGTGTTAGTCACTCAGTTATGTCTGACTCTTTGTGACCTCATGGACTGTAGCCCACCAGGCTCCTCTGTCCATGGAATTCTTCAGGTATGACTTCTGGAGTAGGTTGCTATTTCCTTCTTCAGGGGATCTTCTCAACAGGGATTGAACCCAGGTCTCCTGCATTGCAGGCAGATTCTTTACCATCTGAGAAATGTGTGTGTGTGTGTGTGTGTGTGTGTGTGTGTGTGTAATTAAGCTTTTTACTTGCTAATGAATTACCTTTGTAGTTTCTGTGAGGTCAGAAAGCCATAAAATTTCTGGCTTCGCATATATTTCCTGACAGAAATTTAATAGGCTAAGACTAGAATAACTTTGTAGCTATCTTCATTTCTAATCCTATTTTATTTTCCAAACCATTAACAGACATCATCTCATCAATTCCAAAAATAATTCCTCGCTCCATCTTTTCCATCTATGAAGAACTGCAACCTACTTTTTTTCTCTCTTTAATTACATGTACAGATGTTGAGTAATATCACTGGTGATAAATACATGGTAAACCCTATCCACTGGCAAGTAACAATATTTCTTTTCAAATTATGATAAATAAAGAGGAAGCTAAACATGTATGGGTAAGTGTATCAAAGTAATGAAGTGCTTTCTATTACCCATTTCTTTTTTGTGTGTGATTTAACAAATATAAATTTCTGGCTCCAGACTCCGAGATATTTGTAAAAGATATTTATTTATAGATGAAACCATAACAGTTCATCAAGGGATTTGGAGGAGAGATGTCGGATTGAACTTGCATTTCCACATTTCTTAGGATCTCATGTATCTAACTCCAGTACTCTTGCCTGGAAAATCCCATGGACGGAGGAGCCTGGCAGGCTGCAGTCCATGGGGTCGCTAAGAGTCGGACACGACTGAGCGACTTCACTTTCACTTTTCACTTTCATGCATTGGAGAAGGAAATGGCAACCCACTCCAGTGTTCTTGCCTGGAGAATCCCAGGGGCGGGGGAGCCTGGTGGGCTTCCGTCTCTGGGGTCGCACAGAGTCGGACACGACTTAAGCGACTTAGCTTAGAATAGCATGTATCTAAGTTTAAGCTCGAGCCAATTTCCTTTCTCACGTTCACTGGGTCCCAAGGACTTACATCCTATTGTAAGCAGCTCCTTTTCCTCTTGTCTATTTGTTCATCATTGTTTTCTTTAGACGTTAATCATAAAGATGAGATCACTAGGCACCATTTAACCTAGCTCTTGATTTTGCTTTATTAAACATACACAAAGCCTTGTTTAACTTGTTGATTCATTTTCTGAATTAGGAGTAAGAATGAAGAAATAAATAGTTAAGAACCCCTACCTCTAGCTTCCCTTAGTAAGTTTGCAGGTAGACCACACAGATAAGAGAGAATATTTAATTTCAGGTGGACCATATGAGCAAGACAACATCCCAAGGACCATTAGGAGAAGTCAGCAGATCTGCAATCAATGGAAAAATGACAAAGAATCTGACCTCCTGCCTTAATGATTAACTGAGATTCCCCCCCTCCCCCCCCCCACCGCTCCCTTATCCCTTTAAAAATTGCCATGGCTGAGCAAAATCTCCAGAGTTGGTCTCTGAACACAAGTCCACCTTCTCCCCAGATTGCCAGCTTTTCTGAATAAAGCATCTTTTCTCTCTACTGACTCTTGCCCCTCATTTTATTGACTGGCAAGAAATAAGTGATCTAACCTGCATTTGGTTAAACTATCCATACAGAGACCAAGGACCCCTCATCCATGTTAATGAAACATTTCAGTTCTCACACTCTCCTCTTTAGCTGTCACCTCTCCTCTAAATTCTGACTTCAGTTACTCTTATTCTACCATTAAACCTCCTTGCAAAACCTGTTTTTAATAAAATAAATAGATAATAAACTTCATCTAAAAGGGCCTTCAAATATATTAATTCCTTCAAATTAAGCAAACGTATACCAAGTCCTCCTGCATGGACTTTTACATTTGAAGTATAGCCAATGACCCTGTGTAGCTATAGACCACAGGAAAGTGCTTGACAGAAAAGCACTGTCTAGAGTCTGCAGATCAAGAAGGAGAAAAATTTTGAAACCACAGAGGCTCTCTTAAAACCTCAGAAATGATATCACGGCAGTAGGCATATTTCTTCTCCATCAGAAGGAAAGCCTTGGCCATAAGAAACATTTTGTGCAACAGCCATATAGATAAAGTGTTTTTTAAAAAGTTTCACATAACTGCAAGTTACTACTTTTATATCATTTCTTGACATTGTGAAGTATGTTCTCTCTCTCTCTCTCCCTCTCTCTCTCTCTCTCCATAAATACCTCTTAATAAGCCATTACAGGCCTATTTTTGGTTCAGTGGCCCTTTCCAATAGACCATCTGTTAGGAATGCAGTGTAGAAAATGTGGCTTTGCAGACTGTATTCAAGTGCTGGATTTGCCTCAAAGAAGCCAAATGACCCTGGACCATTTGGTTTCCTGGTGACTTTTCCTCTTTGCAAAACAGCCAGATGAGTGGCTATGAGGACAGAAGTTCAAAGGAGAAACATTGGTAATTGAAACATCTCTGGAGAAGGCAGTAAGTTAGAAGAGAAAGACCTATCAGGAAAAAAGACGGTTCAAAGGCACAGATAGCATTAAGTGCCTCTCTGTATGCAGGAAGAGATAATAGCAAAATCGATGCAAAGGATGCAACTTTTTTGCAAGATCGTGACAAAATGACTCAATTCACTAAAATTTATTATGCTCCAAATGTTTCAGATAGTATGTTGGGTATTTCATTCAAAGGAGAAAGGAAAATATGTACCTAACTAATTAATTGTGATAAACATAAAGTGATAAATGATGCAGTTGGGATATAAGCACAAGGCTCTTGGAGGACAGAGGAGGGAATAATTTATTTTTCTGGGAGATAGTTTTGGATGCTGGGAAATCTCAGAAAGGTTCCATGAAGGAGGTGGCATATGATAAACTTTGAGCAGAATTTTGTCAGATGAAAAGGTATGAAAAGCAATGACAAGTCATTACATGGAGAAAAAGATATCAGAAACTACAGAGAAGACAGGGCTATATTACTCAGAGTCTTACAGGTAGTCTAGCTCAGTGATTTTCAGTCAGAGATCATTTTGCCCCCAGGGAGCGTTCAGCAACATCTAGAGACATGTTTTGTCGTCACCACTGGATGGAGGAGAGGAGTAAGAGCAAGGATGCTCCTGGCATCTAGGGAGCAGATGCTAGGGATGCTGTTAAACTCCTCTCAATGCACAGGCTAGTCCCCCACAGCAAAGAACTATCCAGACCAAAATGTCAACAGTATAACTAAAAAATTCTTCTTTAGATTATGGCTTCCAACCCAAGTGTAAGGAGCACCATTCATGCTTTGAACAGGCTATTGAAAGATTATTTTGGCCATTGTGTGAGAAATTGACCAGAAGGCAACATGACAGGAAAGTCTACTGGAGGCTGCAGCAGTAGTTTCCATGATAATAACGGTGGTATGAACTAGGATGTGGGACTTCCCAGATGGCACTAGTGGTTAAAAAAAAAAAAAAAAAAAAAAAAACCAGCCTGCCAATGCAGGAGATGTAAGACAGACACATTGGGTTCGACCCTTGGGTCAGGAAGATCCCCTGTAGGAAGAAATTGCAACCCACTCGAGTAATGTTGCCTGGAGAATCTCCATGAACAAAGGAGCCTGGTGGGCTACAGTCCATAGGGTTCCAAAGAGTCAAACACAACTGAGGCTATTTAGCACACATGCACAAACTAGGATGTGACAATGGAGACAGAGAAAAGTAGACAGACTCAGGATATGTCCTGAAATGAAGCAGGTCTGGACAATGGATTTAAAGAGAGTGACGAGGAAAGAAAGACATGCAGATTTTCAGATTTCACAACATGGAGTGAGTAAATGGGAAACGTTTGAAGACATACATTGTAAATACAAATTATTTCATTTCCAAAGTATTTAAAGTTTAAAATTCATTTCATATAGACCAAAAGAATTCATTTTAGACAGATTTCATGTATCAGATACATGGATCTGGGGTTTGGGAAAGACATGTATAGTTATGATAAAAATTGAAGGGTCACAGACAAAGATATAATATTTAAAGATGTAGAAATGAATATTACCTTAAGAAAGTACAAAGCATAAGAAGAGGTCCCAAAACTACAAAATTTCACCATTAGGCATTGGGACAAAGAGCAAAGGAGACAGAAAAGTCACTGCCAGTGGAGACAGAACATAGTCGAGTGTGGTTTCATGAAGGCCAAGAGCTATAATATTCCAAGAAGAAAGGAGGAAGCAGCCAACTGCCTCTAATGCTACTGAGAAGGGGCTATTAGACTGGGAAAAGTCCATTGAATGTAACAATGTGGAGGTCACTCCTGGTATAGAAAGAGAGGTGCTTCAGTGCAGAAGTCAAATGGGAGTGGGTTGAAGATGAATGGAAGGTACCATAAGTGAATTTTGCTGAGCTTTGCAATCCTGGCAAATGGCACAGGCTAAGAAATCCTCCCACCCTTGTGCTCCAGAAAGCACTTACTTGCAAAGAACCACCCTTGTCCATATAAGGCTCACAGATGTCCCTTGCTTATCTATAAGGCCAGGTGTGTCTCCTCCAAATTCCCAGTCTTTAACTAGTGTGTGTGCGTGCTCAATTGCTCAGTTGTGGCCAACTCTTTACAACTCTATGGCCTGTAGCCCACCAAGTGCCTCTGCTCATGGAATTTTCCAGGCAAAAATACTGGAATGGGTTGCCTTTTCCTTCTCTGGGGGATCTTCCCAACCCAGGATCAAACCTGCATCACTCACATCTGCATTAGCAGGTGGATTCTTTGCCATTGTGCCACCTTGGAAGCCCCTCTTTGCCTTATAAATGATTAACTAAACTGCTTGTCCTCACTGATTAATCAGAACAAAATGCTTATTAACTACACTTTGATAAAGATTCTTCCCTTTCCTTAATTCTCAAATGTTTGATCTACCTTCAGACTAAGCCAGCAGTCAGGTCCTCTTTAAAGATCTTGCCAAGAAGATAAGCTGGCCTCCGTGTAAAACATTCTGCCATGCTATCTCTTCATCCTATTCCCCACATATAGTTCTTTCTAGTCTTTTTCACTCTTCTCTGTAATAGAAAAATCCTTTTTGCCTAAACTTTGAGACTCATACAAATCCCATGACAATAGGGCCTTCCTGTTGCAATCATCTTTCCGAATAGTCTCTCTTTACTAAATCCAGTATTGTATTCTTATTTGAAGGCAAGAGGATACAGACTGTATAGATAACTCTCACAAGCCCTTTTTTTGAAGGAGCATTTTAATGGAGGCACAACCCGAAGGGGAGGGGTTTGGGTTGAAAAGGTGAGAAATCGGGCAGAAAGTCAATAGGGTGCATGGAGCATGACTCGGGTAAAAGAGAGAAATCCATTCCTATTACTGCACAGTCACACTGGGGTTGATGAGCAGAGGTGGGAATGGCTTGTGAAACAGATGAGAGTCAAGCTCTTTGGTGTCTATTTGTTACTACAGTTCAACAACACTGGGCATGAATACTAGTATCTTGCAGACAGCCAACTAGGAGTTTGTCCAATCATGGCAGCCAGGAATAGCAGATAGGATACTATGCCAGGCTCCACTGGTCCTTGACTCAGTGACATCTGGAAATCTAACCAGACAGGAGGTTAGGTATAAAGAATTAGACCACAGAGAGGCTGCTTCACCAAAGACAGTGAGGAGACCAAACACCTACTGGGATGGTCATAGTCACCAGTTCCTGTGTACAGTGTAAGAAGAATCCAAGCCATTTGGTAGCCAGAGAGAAAGACAAAGGAAAATCTATAGACATTGTTTCTGAGGAAGTCCTAGGCTTGTACAAACTTAAAATCAATCAAAGGTGAGAAAAAAGAAATATTAGATTCACAACATACACACACACACACACACACACAAAACTGGACATCTAGAGGCCTTGCAACATTCCTGCCCCTGCAGCCTTATAAACCTCTTTTTGGTCAGCCTGAAAGCTCACATTAGATTTCTCTGGTTACAACCAGTAGAGTTCTAAATCATACAAAATTACAACAGTCAAAAACCACTTATCCTCTGAACAACATTTATTTGGCATGCATAAAGCGAAATATGCCAGAAATATGAGAAAAAATTGACAGAAAGGCTATTGTGGTGGAACTTTAGTACTTATTGTTCTGCAGTTAACTGATGAAGAAGAACAAATAAATAAGGATCTATGTTCTGAAGACTAAAAATAATAAGGCTAAATTTCAGGAAACATATCACACTCAATACTTTATACAAATCGGTCTTCCATTCAGCATATTTTTGAGAGACTATTATACTTTGGAATTGTGCTAAGCAATAGGTTTTCTGTGGATCATAAATAAAAATCTTGCATTTATGGAGTTTTTAGTCTGGTGGAAGATACAGCCTTTGAACATAAAGCAAAGACAATTGTTATAATTACATTTTACAGACAAACTGCGAATTGCAATAAATGCTATAAAGGAAAAGTATAGGGGTGCAAGGAAAGAACATAAAGAAATTTTCTTTAGATCAGATGACCTGGGAAGACCTCTCAGAAGAACAAAGCTTGTGGCAGGAGATGGAGTCAGCCAGGCAAGCACACAGACCATTTCCGGTGGAAGGGCACCATGCGCTATGGGTCTGAAATGCGAAAGAGTTTGGTGTGTTCAAGGATTAAAAAAAAAAGACAGGGGCTTCTCTGTCTAGGTCACAGAAGCAAGAGGAGAGGAGGCCAACACTGCAATGTGTTCAGCTCTTGATTCTATCCCCAGAGCAGAAGCAGTGAGTGGAGAGCATTTCACAATGCTAGGGGGAGGGGTGCAAACAGATTAATTTATTTGAGTCACCAACAGCTGGAAAATGGATTTGAAAGGAGCAGGAATCAAATCAAGAGTGAAGGGCAGGTCTGGTGGACTGATAGAGAGATGCTGACTGCTTGGAGGGTGGTACAGACAGTGGAGTTACAAAGAGGCCGATGTAAAATAAGTCTTTGGTAAATTTGACAGAGTTTGGTAACAAATTGGATTTTTTTTTATTTACTTTTTTATTGAAGGATAACTGCTCTACAGAATTTTGTTGTTTTCTGTCAAATCTCAACATAAATCAGCCATCAGATCAGATCAGATCAGTAGCTCAGTCATGTCTGACTCTTTGTGACCCCATGAATCACAGCACGCCAGGACTCCCTGTCCATCGCCAACTCCCGGAGGTCACTCAAACTCACATCCATCGAGTCAGTGATGCCATCCAGCCATCTCATGCTCTGTCGTCCCCTTCTCCTCCTGCCCTCAATCCCTCCCAGCATCAGAGTCTTCTCCAATGAGTCAACTCTTCGCATGAGGTGGCCAAAATACTGGAGTTTCAGCTTTAGCATCATTCCTTCCAAAGAAATCCTAGGGCTGATCCCCTTCAGAATGCACTGGTTGGATCTCCTTGCAGTCCAAGGGACTCTCAAGAGTCTTCTCCAACACCACAGTTCAAAAGCATCAATTCTTCGGCGCTCAGCCTTCTTCACAGTCCAGCTCTCACATCCATACATGACCACAGGAAAGACCATAGCCTTGACTAGGCGAACCTTTGTTGGTAAAGTAATGTCTCTGCTTTTGAATATGCTATCTAGGTTGGTCATAACTTTCCTTCCAAGGAGTAAGCGTCTTTTAATTTCATGGCTGCAGTCACCATCTGCAGTGATTTTGGAGCCCAGAAAAACAAAGTCTGACACTGTTTCCACTGTTTCCCCATCTATTTCCCATGAAGTGATGGGACCAGATGCCATGATCTTCGTTTTCTGAATGTTGAGCTTTAAGCCAACCTTTTCACTCTCCACTTTCACTTTCATCAAGAGGCTTTTTAGTTCCTCTTCACTTTCTGCCATAAGGGTGGTATCATCTGCATATCTGAAGTTATTGATATTTCTCCCAGCAATCTTGATTCCAACTTGTGTTTCTTCCAGTCCAGCGTTTCTCATGATGTACTCTGCATATAAGTTAAATAAACATGGTGACAATATACAGCCTTGACGTACTCCTTTTCCTATTTGGAACCAGTCTGTTGTTCCATGACCAGTTCTAACTGTTGCTTCCTGACCTGCATACAGATTTCTCAAGAGGCAGATCAAGTGCTCTGGTATTCCCATCTCTTTCAGAATTTTCCACAGTTTATTGTGATCTACACAGTCAAAGGCTTTGGCATAGTCAATAAAGCAGAAATAGATGTTTTTCTGGAACTCTCTTGCTTTTTCCATGATCCAGCGGATGTTGGCAATTTGATCTCTGGTTCCTCTGTCTTTTCTAAAACCAGCTTGAACATCAGGAAGTTCATGGTTCACATATTGCTGAAGCCTGGCTTGGAGAATTTTGAGCATTACGTTACTAGCGTGTGAGATGAGTGCAACTGTGCAGTACTATGAGCATTCTTTGGCATTGCCTTTCTTTGGGATTGGGATGAAAACTGACCTTTTCCAATCTTGTGACCACTGCTGAGTTTTCCAGATTTGCTGGCATATTGAGTGCAGCACTTTCACAGCATCATCTTTCAGGATTTGGAATAGCTCAACTGGAATTCCATCACCTCCACTAGCTTTGTTTGTAGTGATGCTTTCTAAGGCCCACTTGACTTCACATTCCAGGATGTCTGGCTCTAGGTCAGTGATCACGCCATCATGATTATCTGGGTCATGAAGCTCTTTTTTTGTACAGTTCTTCTGTGTATTCTTGCCACCTCTTCTTAATATCTTCTGCTTCTGTTAGGTCCATATCATTTCTGTCCTTTATCGAGCCCATCTTTGCATGAAATGTTCCTTTGGTATCTCTGATTTTCTTGAAGAGATCCCTAGTCTTTCCCATTCTGTTGTTTTTCTCTATTTCTTTGCATTGATCGCTGAAGAAGGCTTTCTTATCTCTTCTTGCTATTCTTTGGAACTCTGCATTCATATGTTTATATCTTTCCTTTTCTCCTTTGCTTTTCGCTTCTCTTCATTTCACAGCTATTTGTAAGGCCTCCCCAGACAGGGTGTGGTCCGCTGGAGAAGGGAATAGCAAACCACTTCAGTATTATTGCCTTGAGAACCCCATGAACAATATGAAAAGTCAAAATGATAGGATACTGAAAGAGAAACTCCCCAGGTCAGTAGGGGCCCAATATGCTACTGGAGATCAGTGGAGAAACAACTCCAGAAAGAATGAAGGTATGGAACCAAAGCAAAAAGAATACCCAGCTGTGGATGTGTCTGGTGATAGAAGCAAAGTCCGATGCTGTAAAGAGCAATATTGCATAGGAACCTGGAATGTCAGGTCCATGAATCAAGGCAAATTGGAAGTGGTCAAACAAGAGATGGCAAGAGTGAATGTCGACATTCTAGGAATTAGCGAACTAAAATGGACTAGAATGGGTGAATTTAACTCAGAGGACCATTATATCTACTACTGCGGGCAGGAATCCCTCAGAAGAAATGGAGTGGCCATCATGGTCAACAAAAGAGTCCGAAATGCAGTACTTGGATGCAATCTCAAAAACGACAGAATGATCTCTGTTCGTTTCCAAGGCAAACCATTCAATGTCACAGTAATCCAAGTCTATGCCCCAACCAGTAACGCTGAAGAAGCTGAAGTTGAACGGTTCTATGAAGACCTACAAGGCCTTTTAGAACTAACACCCAAAAAAGATGTCCTTTTCATTATAGGGGACTGGAATGCAAAAGTAGGAAGTCAAGAAACACCTGGAGTAACAGGCAAATTTGGCCTTGGAATACGGAATGAAGCAGGGCAAAGACTAATAGAGTTTTGCCAAGAAAATGCACTAGTCATAGCAAATACCCTCTTCCAACAACACAAGAGAAGACTCTATACATGGACATCACCAGATGGTCAACACCGAAATCAGATCGATTATATTCTTTGCAGCCAAAGATGGAGAAGCTCTATACAATCAGCAAAAACAAGACCAGGAGCTGCCTGTGGCTCAGACCATGAACTCCTTATTGCCAAATTCAGACTGAAATTGAAGAAAGTAGGGAAAACCACTAGACCACTCAGGTATGACCTAAATCGAATCCCTTATGATTATACAGTGGAAGTAAGAAATAGATTGAAGGGCCTAGATCTGATAGATAGAGTGCCTAATGAACTATGGAATGAGGTTCGTGACATTGTACAGGAGATAGGGATCAAGACCATCCCCATGGAAAAGAAATGCAAAAAAAAAAAAAAAATCAGCCATAGGTATACACATATCCCCTCCCTCCCAAACCTCCCTCCCATCTCCCCTCCCATCTTACCCCTCAAGGTTGACACAGGGATACTGTTTGAGTTTCCTGAGCCATACAGCAAATTGCCATTGGCTATCTATTTTATATATGGTAATGCAAGTTTCCATGTTACTCTTTCCATACATCTCACTCTCTCCTCCCCTCTCCCCATGTCAATAAACCTATTCTCTATGTTTGTTTCTCCACTGCTGCCCTGTAAATAAATTATTTACTACCATTTTTCTAGATTCCGTAAATGTGCGTTAGAATATGATATTTATCTTTCTCTTTCTGACTCACTTCACTCTGAATAATACGTTCTACGTTCATCCCCCTCATCAGAACTGACTCACATGTATTCCTTTATATGGCTGAGTAATATTCCATTCGGGGAGGGCAATGGCATATATGTACCACAACTTTTTTATCGATTCATCTGTTGATGGGCATCTAGGTTGCTTCCATGTTCTAGCTATTGTAAATAGTGCTGAAATGAATAATGAGATACATGTGTCTTTTTCAACCCTACTTTCCTCAGGGTATATGCCTAGGAGTGGGATTTCTTGGTCATATGGTGGTTTTATTCCTAGTTTTTTAAGGAATCTCCATACTGTCTTTCATAGTAGCTGTATCAATTTACATTCCCACCAACAGTGCAAGAGCATTCCCTTTTCTCCACATGCTCTCCAGCATTTATTATTTGTAGGCTTTTTGATGATGGCCATTCTGACTGGTGTGAGGTGATATTATGGTGTTGATTTGTGTTTCTCTAATAATGAGTGATATTGAACATCTTTTCATGTGTTTTTTAGCCCTCTGTATGTCTTCTTTCAGAGAAGGCAATGGCACCCCACTCCAGTACTCTTGCCTGGAAAATTCCATGGATGGAGGAGCCTGGTAGGCTCCAGTCCATGGGGTCACTAAGAGTCGGGCACAACTGAGCAACTTCACTTTCACTTTTCACTTTCATGCGTTGAAGAAGGAAATGGCAACCACTCCAGTATTCTTGCCTGGAGAATCCCAGGGACAGAGGAGCCTAGTGGGCTGCCATCTATGGGGTCGCACAGAGTCGAACACGACTGAAGCGATGCAGCAGCAGCAGCAGCATGTCTTCTTTAGAGGAATGTCTGTTTAGGTGTTTTTCCCACTTTTTGATTGGGTTGTTTGTTTTTCTGGCATTGAGTTGTATGAGCTGCTTGTATATTTTGGAAATTAATCCTTTGTCAGTTGTTTCATTTGCCATTATTTTCTCCCATTCTGGGGGTTGTCTTTTCACTTTGCTTATAGCTTCCTTTGATGTGCAAAAGCTTTTTAAGTTTAATCAGGACCCACATGTTTACTTTTGTTTTTATTTCTATTACTCTAGAAGGTGGGTCATGGAGAATCTTGCTTTATGTCATTGAGTATTCTGCCTATGTTTTCCTCTAAGAATTTTATAGTTTCTTGTCTTACATTTAGGTATTTAGTCCATTTTGAGTTTATCTTCATGTATGATGTTAGAAAGTGTTCTAATTTCATTCTTTTACATGTAGCTGTCCAGTTTTCCTAGCACCATTTATTGAAAAGGCTGTCTTTGCCCCATCATATATCCTTGCCTCCTTTGTCAAAAACAACGTACCCATAGGTATACAGATTTATTTCTGGGCTTTATATCTTGTTCCATTGGTACATATTTCTGTTTTTGTGCCAATACCATACTGTCTTTATGACTTTAGCTTTGTAGTGTAATCTGAAGTCAGGAAGGTTGATTCCTCCAGCTCCATTCTTCTTTCTCAAGACTGCTTTGGCTTTTTGGGATCTTTTGTGTTTCCATATGAATTGTGATTTTTTTTTTTATATTGTTCTGTGAAAAATGCCATTGGTAATTTGATAAGGATCACACTGAATCTGTAGATTGCATTTGATAGTATAGTCATTTTCACAGTACTGATTCTTCCTACCCAGGAACATGGAATATCTCTCCATCTGTTCATGTCATCTTTGATTTCTTTCATCAGTTCAGTTCAATTCAGTCACTCAGTCATGTCCAACTCTTTGCAATCCCATGAATCACACAAGGCCTCCCTGTCCATCACCAACTCCCAGAGTTCACTCAAACTCACGTCCATCGAGTCGGTGATGCCATCCAGCCATCTCATCCTCTGTCGTCGTCCCCTTCTCCTCCTGCCCCCAATCCCTCCCAGCATCAGAGTCTTTTCCAATGAGTCAACTCTTCGCGTGAGGTGGCCAAAGTACTGGAGCTTCAGCTTAAGTACCATTCCCTCCAGAGAACACTCAGGGCTGATCTCCTTCAGAATAGACTGGTTGGATCTCCTTGCAGCCTAAGGGACTCTCAGGAGTCTTTTCCAACACCACAGTTCAAAAGTATCAATTCTTTGTTGCTCAGCTTTCTTCACAGTCCAACTCTCACATCCATACATGATCACTGGAAAAACCATAGCCTTGACTAGATGGACCTTTGCTGGCAAAGTAATGTCTCTGCTTTTCAATATACTGTCTAGGTTGGTCATAACTTTTCTTCCAAGGAGTAAGCGTCTTTTAATTTCATGGCTGCAATCACCACCTGCAGTGATTTTGGAGCCCAGAAAAATAAAGTCTGACACTGTTTCCACTGTTTCCCCATCTATTTCCCATGAAGTGATGGGACCAGATGCCATGATCTTCATTTTCTGAATGTTGAGCTTTAAGCCAACTTTTTCACTCTCCTCTTTCACTTTCATCAAGAGGCTTTTTAGTTCCTCTTCACTTTCTGCCATAAGAGTGGTGTCATCTGCATATCTGAGGTTATTGATATTCTCGTGGCAATCTTGATTCCAGCTTGTGCTTCTTCCAGCCCAGCGTTTCTTTCATCAGTGTCATAATTTTCTATGTACAGTTCTTTTGTCTCCTTAGATAAGTTTAATCCTAGATTTTTAATTATTTTTGTTGCAATAATGAATGGGATTTATTCCTTATTTTCTCTTTCTGATTTTTCATTGATAGTATATAGAAGTGCAAGTGATTTCTGTGTCTTGATTTTGTATTCTGCAACCTTGATAAATTCACTGATTAGCTATAGTAATTTTATGATACTATCTTTAGGGTTTTCTACATACAGTATCATGCCATCTTCAAATAGTGAGAGCTTTCCTTCTTCTTTTCTGATCCAGATTCCTTTTATTTCTTTTTCTTCTCTGATTACTGTAACTAGGACTTCCCGAACTATGTTGAATAATAGTCATGAAAGTGGATACCCTTGTCTTGTTCCTGACCTTAGGGGAAATGCTTTCAGTTTTTCACCATTGGGAATAATGTTTGCTGTAAGTTTATCATATATGGCCTTTACTATGTCGAGGCAGTTTCCTTCTATGCCCATTTTTTTAAGAGTTAATCATACTGGCTCTGTATGATTAACTCTTAAAAAAGATATATGGCAAAACCAATACAATATTGTAAAGTTAAATAAAATTAAATTTTAAAAAAAGGAAAGAAGGAGCTAAGATGGCGGACGAGTAGGACAGGGAGAATACTTTCTCCTCCACAAATCCATTAAAAGAACATTTGAATGCTGACTAAATTCTACAAAACGACTTTTGAATGCCGGCAGAGGACATCAGGCACTTAGAAAGACAATTCATTGTCTTCAAAAGGAGAAAACGAGCCCTGCGGTAACTCCTTTTGTGGAGAAGCGGCGCGGACACCAGCATTTGCTATTAGCAAGCAGCGGCTGGGCTAGGAGGAGCGGCGCGGCCTGCATCGTTTTGAGAAAGGATTTGCCCTGGCTGTCTCAAGCGCTATCTGAGCGAAATAACCAGACTGTTGGTTATCTACTACATCAAGGACCAGCCCTAACTTGGGACACCACCAGGACTGCGTGAGGAACAGAGGACTGCATTGAGATAGCCGGCTACAGGCCATCCCACTCCGGTGACAGGCAGCCAGGGCCGGAGGCGGGCAGTCACAGCCCTAGAGAGACACTGTTTGCAGAACTCTAGGTAGGTTTCTGTGCTGAGTCACGCTTCTTGGGGCTCTGGATGGTCAACATCTGCCTGAGAAGGTGCGCCATTGTATACCCAGAAAACTGAGCGGCGGGGAGGCGATAAGTCGCAGCAGCTGCGCTCGCTAAACATTTCATCACCTGGGCTACTCGGATCTGGGAAGGGCATAAAACGCAGACTCAACCGAGTCTGTGCTTCTGACGATTATCCGAGTGCCTGAACCTGGCTGGCTTAAATTTGGGTGTTCATCTCTGTCCCCTTTGTAACAGGGCAGAGATCAGATACTGAAAAGACCTGTAAACCGCCTCAAGAAAGAGAATTCAACAAACTACCAGAATATAGTAAAGACACTTTAAACTTGGCGATTTTAACAAAATGAAGAGACAAAAGAA
This sequence comes from Tragelaphus eurycerus, assembly GCA_935064755.1. Lineage (NCBI taxonomy): Eukaryota > Metazoa > Chordata > Mammalia > Artiodactyla > Bovidae > Tragelaphus > Tragelaphus eurycerus. The sequence goes on along the minus strand of CAKXYN010000070.1, from coordinate 13,892,295 downwards.
TACCCAGCAGCTAAAGGAACAGGATAGATGCCCACCAAACCAAACCAAAGAGGAAGAGATAGGGAATCTACCTGATAAAGAATTCCGAATAATGATTGTGAAATTAATCCAAAATCTCAAAATCAAAATGGAATCACAGTTAAAGAGTCTGGACACTAGGATTGAGAAGATGCAAGAAAGGTTTAACAAGGACCTAGAAGAAATAAAAAAGAGTCAACACATAATGAATAATGTAATAAAGGAGATCCAAAACATCCTGGAGGCAACAAATAGTAGAATAACAGAGGCAGAAGATAGGATTAGCGAATTAGAAGATAAAATCCTAGAAATAAATGAATCAGAGGAGAAAAAAGAAAAACGAATTAAAAGAAATGAGGACAATCTTAGAGACCTCCACGATAACATTAAACGCTACAACATTCGAATCATAGGAGTTCCAGAAGAAGAAGATAAAAAGAAAGATCATGAGGAAATACTTGAGGAGATAATAGTTGAAAACTTCCCTAAAATGGAGAAAGAAATTACCACTCAAGTTCAAGAAATCCAGAGAGTCCCTAACAGGATAAACCCAAGGCGAAACACCCCAAGACACATATTAATCAAATTAACAAAGATTAAATATAAAGAACAAATATTAAAAGCAGCAAGGGAAAAACAACAAATAACTCACAAGGGAATTCCCATTAGGATAACAGCTGATCTTTCAATAGAAACTCTCCAAGCCAGGAGGGAATGGCAGGACATAATTAGAGTGATGAAAGAAAATAACTTACAGCCTAGATTATTGTATCCAGCAAGGATCTCATTCAAACATGAAGGAGAAATCAAAAGCTTCACAGATAAGCAAAAGCTGAGAGAATTTAGCACCACTAAACCATTTCTCCAACAAAAACTAAAGGACATTCTCTAAAAATTGACTTTAAAGATCCTGAAAAGGAGACAATCAAGGTTATACATAATGACTTAAAGGAACAATCCAAAAAGAAGTTATAATAATTATAGATATATACCCACCCAACATGGGAGCATTGATATATTTAAGACAAACATTAATTAATATGATAGAAGAAATATGCAACAATACAATAATAGTGGGAGACGTTAATACCCCACTCATATAATCTGGCTGTAATAGACAAAGTAAATAGGAAAACATATTTACTTATGAGCCTCAAAAAATTCAGTTCACTCAGGAGAGTTAAAAAAAAAATTGACTTATCTGTTCACTTTGTAAAGCTTTATTGACTATTTTATGGGACTGGTACCACTTTGGGTAGTAGGGAGGAAGAAGTGACAAATGTGATTCTGTCCTAAATAATATATTGTGGTAAAGATAGACCTACCAATACAAAATACCAAGATGTGCCTAAGATGAGGACACCCAAACTGGACTTTTAGTTTCCTGAACTTTTCATTTCCAGATCAAACCTCCTAATATAGGATGAATTCAATATGATTTTTTTAAGTGTTCTTTGTGATTAAAAACAGAAAGTCATTAGATAAGAAATTACATATACTCCTCCCCACCATCATTCCCCTTCTTTCTTCCCATTTCCCTCCCACCATCATTGATCCTTTCCTTTGTCCATTTTCCCCTGCAAAAAAAAAAAAAAAAAAAGTTGGAAAACTCAAAAAAAAAAAAAAGTTAATCATAAATGGGTGCTGAATTTTGCCAAGAGCTTTTTCTGCATCTATTGAGATGATCATATGGTTTTTATCTTTCATTTTGTTAATATGGTGTATCACATTGATTGATTTGCATATATTCAAGAATCCTTGCATCCCTGGAGTAAACCCAATGTGACCACGATGTATGAGCTTTGTGATGTGTTGCTGAATTCTGTTCGCTAAAATTTTGTTGAGGATTTTTGTATCTATGTTCATCAGTGATATTGGCCTGTAATTTTATTTGTTTGTGTTGTCTTTGTCTGGTTTTCATATCAGGATGATGGTGACCTTATAGAACGAGTTTGGAAGTGTTCCTTTGCAATTTTTGAAAGAGTTTTAGAAGGATAGGCATTAGCTCTTCTCTAAATGTTTGATAGAATTCTGTGAATCCATCTGGTCCTGGGCTTTTGTATTTTGGGAGATTTTTGATCAAAGCTTCAATTTCAGTGCTTGTAATTGGGTTGTTCGTAATCTCTATTTCTTCCTGGTTATGTCTTGGAAAATTAAACTTTTCTAAGAACCCGTCCCTTTCTTCCAGGTTATCCATTTAATTGCCATATAGTTGTTAATAATAGTCTCGTAATATTTTGTATTTCTGCATTGTCTGTTGTAACCTTTCCTTTTTCATTTATAACTTTCTTGATTTGAATCCTTTCTCTCTTTTTCTTGATGATTCTGCTAAAGGCTTGTCAATTTTGTTTATCTTCTCAAAGAATCATCTTTTAGTTTTGTTAATCTTTACTATTGCTTCTTTCATTTCTTTTTCATTTATTTCTGCTCAGATCTTTATGATTTCTTTCCTTCTACTAATTTTAGAAGTATTTTTTTCTTCTTTTTCCAGTTTTTTTAAGTGTAAGGATAAGTTGTCTATTCTGTTTTTCTTATTTCTTGAGGTAGGATTGTATTGCTATAAACTTCCCTCTTAGGACTGTTTTTGCCTCATCCCATAGGTTTTTGAGTTGTCATGCTTTTATTGTCAGTTGTTTCTAGAAACTTTTTTATTTCCATTTTGATTTCTTCAGTAATCTGTTGGTTATTTAGAAACATGCTGTTTAGTCCTCATATGTTTGTTTCTTACAGGTTTGTTTTTTTTTTTTTTCCATGTAATTGATATCTAGTCTCATAGCATTGTGGTCAGAGAAGATGCTTGATACAGTTTCAATTTTCTTAATTTACTGAGGTTTGATCTGTGAAGCAAGATGTGGTCTATCCTGGAGAATGTTCCATGTGCACTTGAGAAGAAGGTGTATGCTTCTGCATTTGAGTGGAATGTCCTGAAGATATCAATGAGATCCATCTCATCTAATGTATCACTTAAGATTTGTGTGTCTTTATTTTCTATTTTGATGATCTGTCCATTGGTGTAAGTGGGGTGTTAAAGTCTCCTATTATTATTGTGTTACTTTCAATTTCTCCTTTTATGTCTGTTAGTGTTTGTCTATGCCAAAGCTTTTGACTGTGTCGATCACAATAAACTGTGGAAAATTCTGAAGGAGATGGGCATACCAGACCACCTGACCTGCTTCTTGAGAAATCTGTATGCAGGTCAGGAAGCAACAGTTAGAACTGGTCATGGAACAACAGACTGGTTCCAAATAGAAAAGGAGTACGTCAAGGCTGTATATTGTCACCATGTTTATTTAACTTATATGCAGAGTACATCATGAGAAATGCTGGGCTTGAAGAAGAACAAGCTGGAATCAAGATTACCAAGAGAAATATCAAAACCTCAGATATGCAGATGATACCACCCTTATGGCAGAAAGTGAAGAAGAACTAAAGAGCCTCTTGATGAAAGTGAAGGAGGAGAGTGAAAAAGTTGGCTTAAAACTCAACATTCAGAAAATGAAGATCATAGCATCTGGTCCCATCACTTCTTGGAAAATAGATGGGGAAACAGTGGAAACAGTGGCTGACTTTATTTGGGTGGGGGGGCTCCAAAATCACTGCAGATGGTGATTGCAGCTATGAAATTAAAAGACGCTTACTCCTTGGAAGGAAAGTTATGACCAACCTAGACAGCATATTAAAAAGCAGAGACCTTACTTTGCCAACAAAGGTCCATCTAGTCAAGGCTATGGTTTTTCCTGTAGTCCTGTATGGATGTGAGAGCTGGACCATAAAGAAAGCTGAGCACCAAAAAATTGATGCCTTTGAACTGTGGTGTTGGAGAAAACTCTTGAGAGTCCCTTTGACTGCAAGGAGATCCATCCAGTTCATCCTAAAGGAGATCAGTCCTGAGCGTTCATTGGAAGGACTGATGTTGAAGCTGAAACTCCAATATTTTGGCCACCTGATGTGAAGAGTTAACTCATTGGAAAAGACCCTGATGCTGGGAAAGATTGAGGGCAGGAGGAAAATGAGACAATAGAGGATGAGATGGTTGGATAGCATCACCGACTCAATGGACACGGATTTGGGTAGACTTCAGCAGTTGGTGATGGACAGGGAGGCCTGGCATGCTGGGGTTCATGGGGTCTCAAAGAGTTGGACACGACTGAGTGATTGAACTGAACTGAGTGTCTTATGTATTGAGGTGCTCCTATGTTGGGTGCATAGATATTTACAATTGTTATGTCTTCCTCTTGGATTTATCCCTTGATCACTATGTAGTATCCTTCCTTATCTGTCATAAACTTCTTTATTTTAAAGTCTACTTTGTCTGACATGAGGATTGCTATTCCAGCTTTCTTTTGCTTCCCATTCTCATGGAATATATTTTTCCATCCTCCCACTTTCAGTCTGTATGTGTCTTGAGGTCTGAAGTGGGTTTCTTGTAGATAGCATATATGTGGTTCTTGTTTTGGTATCCATTCAGCCAGTCTGTGTCTTTTGGCTGGAGCATTTAATCCATTTACATTTAAAGTAATTATTGATATATATGTTCCTATTTCCATTTTCTTAATTGTTTGGGGTTGATTTTGTAGATCTTTTCTCTTGTATTTCTTGACTATATAAGTCTGTGTAACATTTGTTGTAAAGCTGATTTGGTGGTACTGAATTCTCTTAACGTTTGCTTGTCTGAAAAGCTTATTTCTCCATCAATTCTGAATGAGATCCTTGCAGGATACATTCATCTTCATTGTAGATACTTTCCCTTTCAGTACTGCAAACATATCCTGCCATTCCCTTCTGGCCTGCAGAGTTTCTGCTGAAAGATCAGCTGTTAATCGCATGGGGTTTCCCTTGTATGCTACTTGTTGCTTCTCCCTTGCTGCTTTTAATATTCTTTCTTTGTGTTTAGTCTTTGTTAGTTTGATTAGTATGTGTCTTGGTATATTTCTCCTTGGGTTTATCCTGTATAGGACTCTTTGTGCCTCTTGGACTTGATTGACTATTTCCCATTCCATGTTGGGGAAATTTTCAACTATAATCTCTTCAAAAATTTTTTCATATCCATTCTTTCTCTCTTCTTCTTCTGGGACCCCTATAATTCGAATGTTGGTGCATTTGATATTGCCCCAGAAGTCTCTGAGACTATCTTCAATTCTTTTCATTCTTTTTACTTTATTCTTCCCATCAGAAGTTATTGCCACCATTTTATCTTCCAGCTCACTGATTCATTCTTCTGCTTCAGATATTCTGCTATTCATCCCTTCTAGAGTGTTTTTAATTTCAGCAATTGTGTTGTTTGTCTCTGCATGTTTATTCTTTAATTCTTCTAGCTCTTTGTTAATTGATTCTTTTTTTTAATTTTATTTTTTAACTTTACAATATTGTATTGGTTTTGCCATATATCAACATGAATCCGCCACAGGTATACACATGTTCCCCATCCTGAACCCTCCTCCCTCCTCCCTCCCCGTACCATCCCTCTGGGTCGTCATTTAGAAAGATGGTAACAATAACCCTGTATATGATACAGCAAAAGAGACACTGATGTATAGAACAGTCTTTTGTTAATTGATTCTTGTATTTTCTCCATTTTGCTTTCAAGGTTTTTGATCATCTTTACTATCATTATTCTGAATTATTTTTCAGGTAATTTGCCTATTTCCTCATCATTTATTTGGACCTCTGTGTTTCTAGTTTGTTCCTTCATTTGTGTAGTATTTCTCTGCCTTTTAATTATTTTTTTTTTAATTACTGTGTTTGAGGTCTCCTTTTCCCAGGCTTCAAGGTTGAATTCTTTCTTCCTTTTGGTTCCTGCCCACCTAAGGTTGGTCCAGTGGTTTGTGTAAGCTTCTTATAGGGTGAGATTTGTGCTGAGTTTTTGTTTACTTGTTTGTTTGTTTGTTTTTCCTCTGATGGGCAAGGCTGAGTGAGGTGGTAATCCTGTCTGCCAATGATTTGGTTCATATTTTTGTTTTGTTTGTTGTTTAGATGTGGTGTCCTGCACAGGGTGCTACTGGTGGTAGGATGAGGCCAGGTCTTGTATTCCAGTGGTTTCCTTTGTGTGAGTTCTCACTATTTTATACCTCCTTGGGTTAGTTCTCTGGTAGTCTAGGGTCTTAGGGTCAGTGCTCCCACTCCAAAGCCTCAGGGCTTTAATCTATGTTCAACACTTTGTGGATCCTCTGACCAACAAATTAGATTTTAATGGTGTTAGGAATCAATATATTACAAATGCCTCCAGGGAAAAGAAATATTTTATTTAAGAATTGGTAGAACATTTATAAAACTGTATCATATATTCAGTCACTAAGGAAATCTCAGTGAATTCTCCTAATCAAACATGCACAAGACATTTTCTCTGAGAGCAATTCAATAAAATAAAAACAGAAATTTAAATAAAAATAAATGACTACATGAATATTAAAGGACAAACTAATAATAAAACAAACAAAAATCTTTCCTGTCCTAAATAATAACTGTTTAAGAAATCACCACTTAAATTATAGATTATTAGACATGAAGAACTCTATATCTCAATTCTCATGAAACAGACAGTAAAAGTCATGTTCAGAGGCAATATCATAAACTTATATCGCTTTGTTAACAAATTGCAAACAAGGAGAAGAAATTAAACTATGCCTTGAATTCAAATTAGTAAAAGAAAAAGGACAAAATCCTAAAGAAAGCAAGAGAAGTAATTTAATAAGAATACAAGCAGAAATATAAAGCCCAGAAAGCTACTATAATAAATAAATGAAGTGACTAGTTCCTTGAAAACAAGCCCTCTACCAAATAGGTAAAGCTCTAGAATGTTGAATCCAATAAATTTAAGGGAAAAGACTAAGAATGTCTTTAAGAAATGCCAAGTCTCTCCCTCTGGTGGGACCTGTTGCCTGAAGACAGAGCATTCATAAAGAATGCCCTTGGATCATGCAGAAATCTGTTTTATTTCTGTCAAGTGTTCCTCATTAGGAATGTCTAGCATTGATTTCAGGCAAGGAAGGAATTATATACAGCAATTCTAGGAGTTTAGGAGGAACCCAAAATATTATTCATTTTCCAAATCCTTTTCTCTTGACATGAAAATGGTGGTGAAAGGATGGGATAATACAGAGAGCATGGGAGTTCTGAGACACTCATCATTATGGGAAAATACCTAAAGACATCCTCCAGTGGAACCAGACATTATTTTATTTTTATATAATGTTTAATAAATAATTATATGGTTCTTGGCATATTCATGCTTTGCTCATTAGCTCATTTGATCCTCATTGCAAATCTATGAAGCAAGTACAATTAAGTCCCTGTTCTACAGATAATGAAGATGGAAGAAGTCAAGTAATTTACTCAGGGTCGTACAACTACTAAGAGATGACCTGGGACTCTAGCCCAAGCTGTGTGACACCAGAATTAATATTGTTAACCATTTCATCATGCAGACTCTCATCAGATATCAGTCATTTATTAAAGTTCCACATTCATTCCTTTTTCAAGCCTTAAGAGTAAGGCTCTTCATAACAATTATAAAGCTTATCTGTCTCCCATGTGCTATTGGTAAAGAACCCGCCTGCCAATGAAATAAGGCATAAAAGACACTGTTCTGCCCCTGGATTGAGAAGATTCCCTGGAAAAGGTCATGGCAACCAACTCCAGTTTTCTTGCCTGGAGAATTCCATGGACAGAGGAGCTTGGCAGGCTAGAGTTCATGGGGTTGCAAAAAGTCAGACATGACTGAGTGACTGAGCACAAACAACTTATCTGAACATGTAACACTCTCCTCCTCCTTCATTCAAAGGTCTTAAGATTCCACCCACACACTACAGTGTGCAGTAGTTTGTGGAACAAAAAGCATTTTCTTGGCAGTAGAGTCCCTACCCTTGTTACTACAATTATTTAACATTGATTTGTTAGTTCTAGTCAGTTAAATGAAATGTAAAGAATAGGATAAGATATATAACTATCCAAAATATAGCTTTTGTTTTCTTTTATTTTTCCTGCTGTTGGCAGTTCTTTGTCTAGAAAATCCAGATGCATCCATGGAAAACTTATGGAACCAATAAGAGTTTAAAAAGATATCCAGATTAAAACAAATTTATGATAAAGTAAAATATTTCCCTCTGTACTGGCAATACCCAACAATTTAAATCATCATGTGAAAAATGAATGGTGTTCTCACAATAGAATATAAAACATTTAACATGAAAAATAAACAAATACCCAAGATACAAATGATTGTTCTTCGCTAAGACGCTGCCCCACTCCCATAATCATCATGAAAGTTCACACTATTTGAACAGGCATACCAGGGCCCTATATGTGTCATCTCAATTAATATTAAAAACCCTATGAAATAGATCTTATTTACAAGTGAAGAAATAAACCCTTTTGTGTCAGAAAATATAAAAGAAATCTCAAGTAAACATTGCAACACACTGAGTTCTTGAAAGGGGTAAGCAGTGATAATATTAATTCTTCCTCAAATTAATATAGTTCTAATAAAATTCCAATGAAAATCATAATGGAATCTTTTAGCTTGCCAGAGTAAATTTACATTTTTATCTGGAAAGTTAATGGGTGAATATACCCAAGAATTCAGAGAAGGCAATGGCAACCCACTCCAGTACTCTTGCCTGGAAAATCCCATGGATGGAGGAGCCTGGTAGGCTGCAGTCTATGGGGTCGCTAAGAGTCAGACAGGACTGAGAGACTTCACTTTCACTTTTCACTTTCATGCATTGGAGCAGGAAATGGCAACCCACTCCAGTGTTCTTGCCTGGAGAATCCCAGGGACAGGGGAGCCTGGTGGGCTTCCGTCTATGAGGTCGCACAGAGTCGGACACAACTGAAGCGACTTAGCAGCAATAGCAGCAGCACACCCAAGAATATTCTTAAAAATAAGAAAAATGAAAAGAATGTTTCCCTATCAGATTTTAAACAAAGCCAGAAAGCTATTGAACTGAGGAAGATAATACTTAGACAAATGAGATGTTAGTGTATGATAAGGGGTTATTTCAAGTCAGTGTGGAAATGATGAATTATTTAAGGAACATTGGGCCAATTGGCCCCATGTTTCAGAAGACAAAGGAGCATGGATGGCTGACCAAGTGAATAAATAAATCAGCATCTTCTGTCATCTGTCTTTGGGCTCATTAGCTATCCTTGAAGAGGACCATTTTCTGAAACACTGATGGGCAAAGTAAAATGATTCCAGATTTAATCATCCCTTTTGTCTTTTCTTCCTTCCTGAGTTTAAGGAGGAGAAAAAATGTGGAAATCTCAAGGTTTAACAGCACATTTTACTTCACTCTATCTCTCCCCTTTTCCCAATGAGTACTGGAAGTTTGATGAATATCTACCCACTGTTCAGCACCATGGGAAACATGCCTAGAACATAAACAAGAACAATAGAAGACAGAGTCATCAGGAACAAACTCTAAAAGAAAGCCTAACTCAGTGAGGTTTGGACCAGCAAAGAAACCTTTGTGAAATGGGACTTTGGAAATGTGTAGGACTTTTATGAGCAGGGGAGAAAGAAATGAGAAGTCTTTAGAATTAAGGAGGAGAGAAGAATGAATGAAGGCAGAGAAATCCTGTGAATCCGAGACTGAAACAGAGGGCACACCTAGGGGAGGAACAGAGGAAGATGAGATACTGTATTAGGCAATTAAAAGAAACCTGAAAGTGAGTCCATGTTAGATGTAATAGAAGCTGATGCAGGTTTGGAAGCAGGTGAATGACAGAGAAATAACGGCATAAATGAAAGACCCTGGCATAAGGATGGAGAAGGGAAATTAAATCAAGGGTCCCTATATGAAGGCCAGTTATGCACTCCAGGCATAAAGTGGCATGAATAAAGCACAAGCCTGAAGGTGATGACAAAATGCACAGGCACTTAGAAGCAGTCATGAGCAGGACACACTGGAGTCATGTTACAGTTATTTTAAATAACAGGGGTAGAATCAAGTGCAGTACCCAGTTTTGTATTGATAAAATAAATTTTCACATTGAGGTAAGGGGAAGTCGTTCTGGCTTATACATGAGTTTTAACTTGAATTTGATGCTAACTAAAATAGACTGTAGCCTATCAAATATACATTGCACATATGCTTTAATTATTAAAGAAAAGGATATATTGACCAGAAGAAATAAAGAATGTCCATGTTAAAAATGAAGATTAAGTACCTCTCTCCCTGGAATGTCAATGCTGGTCCTTTGATGATAAGACTCCCTTCCCAGGTGCCAAAGTCTTACTGACTCACTGTGTACCTGCTGGTCTGTTGTCTTGTTTCGTTTTTTGAAAACTTGAGGAAATGTACCCCTGGCTTGTTTAATGTTCTTTATTCTGACAAGATATAAAACTATGCTAGAAACCACACTTGTCCAGAGTTTTCCAGAGTAATCTAGGAAGCTAGTTTTAGGGATCTAGTCTTCAATTTGGCTCAAATGAAACTTTTCTATTCTTATTGTTGATTGCTTATTGATTCTTTTCATCAACATTGTGCACACAGGCTAGGTCGCTTCAGCTATGTCCAACTCTTTGCAAGCTATGGACTATAGCCCACCAGGCTCCTCTGTCCATGAGATTCTCCAGGCAAGAATACTAGAGTGGGTTTGCCATGGCAACCTCCAGGGGTTAAGATCTGCTTCCATTGGTATCTTAGCCTAGTCCCAAGAAGGAGAAGAAGAAAGCACTGGTTACAAAAGAGTTTCCGTCACCCACACCCAAGGGTGATGCTCATTTGATTCACTGTCTTTATTCCAAGGTCTTAATCCAATCTCTACCTCCATGTGTCTTAAAAGAATAAAATGTGTGTACCATATTCCTAAGAAAATGGTGGGCTTTCTTTTTCACCATAATAAGAGGAAACTTGGAAAATAGAAGTTGAATCACTAAATGTCTATTCTGACACTGAACACCTGTGCAATTTTGAGCAAGAACTTCTGAGTTTTAGTTTCTTTATTTGTAAAAGGCTATTTCCCAATTTTAACATTACTGTGAACATTAAAGAAAAAAAATATATATACACATGTTGAACCTGCCAACCTAGTGTCAAGTATGAATAAGATAATAAAGATGCCTGTTACTAACCATTATAAATACAATACTTTTAAAGATTGGGTCAGTGGTTCTTCAATTATATTTTCCTTCTCCTGTGGGCTTATTTATAACAACAACCCATACGGCCACGCACACATGCACACGCAATTGTTTTCTGTTACCGTAATGCAGTAAAATTGAGATAACCTTTTATCAAGTGAACTGCTTCCCTCCAAGAGTGGCACTATCAAGTACAAACCACTCTCTGGGACAGCTTGATGAAATAGTTTGCTGTAATTAGTTTTCCCAGGAGAAAATGAATAACGGGCTCTCATCAGGTGTTAGGACTCAACAGCTTCTCCAGCTGACTCAAATTCCATTATTTATTTTGTGCATCTGGATGGTAAATGGAAGCATTCCTAGCATCAGTTTCTCCAGGCTGTCTTTAAACAGGTTTAATAAAAGGATTAGGAGTTTAAATAGGTTTCCAACTGTTAAAAGTAGTTTTCTCATTTTTCATGTTGACATTCTCAAAACCAATTTATCTTCTTGACCTTCTGGCTGCCGCTTCCTCTGAAATGGGAGGCTGGCTCCAACCAAGAGAGAAAAGGGACCGTAAGGCGTTCTGTGATCTCCAGATTGCCACTGGACACTTATTAAGTACCTACTATGTGTGCAGAGGGGCTTCCTGGTGGCTCAGTAGTAAAGAATCTGCCTGCAGTGCAGGAGATGTAAGAGACCCGGGTTTGATCCCTAGGTTGGGAAGATTCCCTGGAGGAGGGAATGGCAATCCACTCCAGTATTCGTGCCTAGAGAATCCCAGGGACAGAGGGGCATGATAGGCTATAATTCATAGGATCACAAAAAGTAGCACATGACTGAACAACTGAGCATGCATGCACCCATATGTGCAGAGTCAGGAGAGGAACTGAAGAAAATTTACAGATGTTATGTTGTCATTTTGTTGGAAAAAGGAGAGAAGCCCATATGAAATGTAGAGCTTCATTATCAGAAACAAAGTAAGAGAAATCAAAACATTTTGGAAGATATTGGGAGAGATAAGGATGTAGAAGTGAAAGGAAGGAGAAAGAGAAATGTGAAAATCTAGAAAAAGTGATTCTCAACCCTGCCTTCCTATTTGAATCACCCAGTGAAGTGAAAGTCTCTTAGTCGTGTCCAACTCTTTGTGACCACACAGATTATACAGTCCATGGAATTCTCCAGGCCAGAATATGGGAGTGGGTAGCCTTTCCCTTCTCCAGGGGATCTTCCCAACCCATGCATCAAACCCAGGTCTCCCACATTGCAGGCGGATTCTTTACCAGCTGGGTCACCAGGGAAGCCCCAAAACACTGGAGTGGGTAGCCTATCTCTTTTCCAGTGGATCTTCCCAACCCAGGAATTGAAACAGGTCTCCTGCATTACAGGTGGATTCTTTACCAACTGAGCTACCAGGGAAGCCCTTAAATCACTCAGAAATCTCCCAATATCCAGGCCATATGTGAAACTAATTAAGTCCAAATCTTCAGCAGTGGGTCTTGGCCTTAAGTATATACTGATTAAATTTCCCAAGGTGATTCTAATTTGCAGCCAAGATTGAATACTACCAATGTGGAGCAAAGATCAAAGTTTCCATGAAGATCTTGAGTCTGACCATTAAAATGAGATTGGGGCAGGGACAGGAGAGTGGGGAATAAGTCTGATTCTGAGTACTAAATGCATTTTGTTATTCTGAGAGTGGGCTTCCCAGGTGGATCAGACAGTAAAGAATCCACCTGCAATTCTGAGAGTGAAAAATTATTCCCTATTAGAGCAAAAAAGTCCCTGAAGGAGAGCATGGCAACCCACTCCAGTATTCTTGAAGGAGAATCCCATGGACATAAATGCTTGGTAGACCATAGTCCAGAAGGGTCGCAAACAGTGAGGTGCCACTGAAGTGACTTAGCACACAATCATGCATAGAGCAATAATCACAGGTAGTGTGACCAAGTGCAAGTTCTCATGTCTGACACATAGTGAGGCCAAATAATGTCAGATGTCAGAGTCTAATGCAGAGAAATGTTTATTCCAGGGCCATGCAAGGAGACAGACAGTTTGTGCCCCCCAAACCTCACACTCCCCAAAGGCTTTCAGCAAAACAGTTTTAAAGGCAAGATGAGGGAGGGGCATAATTAGCTGTTGCAAACTTCTTGGTGTTGAAATTCTTTCTTTTTGTAGCTGTCTACATAAGTCAGGCCTTGATGTTCCTATAAATAACAAATACTATTCTCTGTTCTGCAACTTTTTTTTTTTTTAATCTCTGAATGAATGGACCTTTAAAGGTCAGAGAGAGCCCTGAAAATAGGCTATTCGGTGTATTTCAAGCTATAGGCAATATTGTTTTACAAAAGATGTAAAGCCAGCATGACTAAGCATGGAAAAAGGAACAGATTTAATATGCTTTCAGATTTGTTCTTCACTATTACAGTAGCTTCCTTGGCTGGAGAGACCTGCAGAAGATACATGGACACTGTGTTTACAGAGAAAGGTTGATATCAGGTTAACCAGCAGGTTTCTAAGGCAGCATACATGAGTGGTTATGCAACTATGGAATTTAACCATTCACCCTATTCCAAAAGTCATAGTCAGGGAGAGTTGCTGTTGGGGAATTCAGCATACCTATAATAATGCAAAGAGAGACTTCATGGATTTCCCTGTTGGCTCAGTGGTTAAGAATCCACCTGCCAATGAAATACAGCAGGTACAGGTTTGATCCCTGGTCTTGGAAGATTCCACATGCCATGGGGCAACTAGGCCCATGTGGCACAACTACTGACCCCAAGGTCTGGAGTCCATGCTATGAAACAAGAGAAGCCTCCATAATGAGAAGCCTGCAGAGTGCAACCAGAGAATAGCCCCCACTCACCACATGTAGAAAAAGCCAACTTGCAGCAATGAGGACCCAGCATAACTAAAAAATTAATAAATTAATTAAATTTAAAATACATATATATGGGAGAGGGAGAATATAAGAGATAAAGGTTGAAGGAGAAACAGGCTTTGGGAAGTTTGCTGGGTAGACAGTATGACAGAATGACAGTAAGCACACCACAGTCAATGAAAAAAGATGCTGATTGTAAGAGAAAAGATGATGAGAGGAATGCCCATGTCACGGAATTCATCTGCCCATCAATGACTTCCTCCTTTACTTCCCCACTATCTAAAATTCCATCACTGGACATATCCCTCTTTATATCATACGCTCACAGAGAAAGCATAAATGGTTATAACTGGAAAACAATGTGTCAGTATATGATAAGGTTAAAGGCATGGATGTATGCTTTACATGTGCCTTGAACTTTATCAGATTATCAATTTATACACTCAGATTCCTAGAGACAGAAAGCACTGCCTACCACACAGGGCTGCACGGGGGAAGGAACAAGGTTAATTAGCAGGCGGTCCAGAACATTTTTGGGGGTTTTCATGGAAAAGTATGGGTGAGGCAAGGATAATAAAGTTAAAATAGAGTTAAGATTGGAGAAGGAAATGGCAACCCACTCCAGTGTTCTTGCCTGGAGAATCCCAGGGACAGCAGAGCCTGGTGGGCTGCCATCTATGGGGTCACACAGAGTCGGACATGACTGAAGCAGCTTAGCAACAGCAGCAGCAGCAGCAGAATTAAGATTGGAGATTTTAAATTATTTCATCCAGCAAGCTCTGGGTTGTAAGGGTGGCTCCTAGTTGTTCATTAGGAGATGGGGATGATGTAAGGTGGGAGAAATATTTGCCTGTTGGCTGAGAGTTTGATAAAGGATATGGTTGGGTGTGGGCTCCAGATAAGCTGGTTTGCATGTCAAAGGTCTGCTCCAGCAGGGTCGTTTGCTTTCTCTAGAAATTAACTAGCCCTTGGAAGGGACAGTATCTCCAGAATCAAGGCCCAGAATGCCAGAACATAAAGAATACACAAAATATAGTCAATATACCATGTGTCTTAAGGTCTATGTGTGGCATCAATTTCCCACTAATCCTTAGGCATGTCACCATCTCCCCACCTACTTCTTGTTACCTTATTTCTGAGCACCCAGAGTCAACAACATAATAAAAACTAATTCTCTTTCATTAAGAGTTTGAAGACTTTCTTTTTCCCTACTGTTAATTCTGTCTGATTTCTTGTTTTTATTTGGGGTATAGTTGCTTTATAATGTTGTCTTCGTTTCTGCTGTACAACGAAGTGAATCAGCTATACATATAAATATATCTTCTCCCTCTTGGACTTCCCTCCCACTGTGTAGGACCTCCCATTCCACATATCTATGTCATCACAAAGCACCAAGCTGAGCTTCCTGTGCTATAAAACAGGTTCCCACTAGCTGTTTTACACATGGCAGTGCATATACATCAATCTGTCTCCCAGGTCACCCCTGCCCCCACCCACCATGTCCACATGTTCATTCTCTATAGTTCATTGCATTAGGGAAGTTAGGCATGAGCAACCAGGGTGGCCTAGCTGAAGAGGAAGCAAGATGATCCCAGAAAAGTTCAGAGATATGGTACAAAATAACAACAGAGACTCTTCCAACTTCTGCACATGAGCCCTAGGCACGTAGTGGATACAAACTAATCACAGGGGCTTCTTCAAAGTAACCTTAGGCAGCCAGGAGCCCATTAAGGGTACATAAATATTCTACACATATATACATCTGATTATAACAGACTGAATTATGAGAAGACATGCACAACAGAGCCTGCTGTTATATAACTTGCAATTGTCAATCAGCCCTGAGCATATGCTCATTTGCCTTCCCTTTCATTGATTGGTGGTGGGTACAAGCCCTATTTTGCACAGGGCACAACCAAAAGGAGGAGATGGAAAGTATTTAAAAAGGAAGCCAAGAGGGATCCTCAGGATGATTACTTTGGTATCAGCCTGTTCCCATGTCTTGAGAGTTTCTGTCTAATAAACATCTGTCTGCTTGAGGTGAAGCTAGCTAAGTCACTTCAGTCGTATCCGACTCTGTGCGACCCCATAGATGGAGGCCCACCAGGCTCCCCGTCCCTGGGATTCTCCAGGCAAGAACGCTGGAGTGGGTTGCCATTTCCTTCTCCAATGCAGGAAAGTGAAAAGTGAAAGTGAAGTCGCTTAGTCGTATCGGACTCCCAGCGACCCCATGGACTGCAGCCTACCAGGCCCCTCCATCCATGGGATTTTCCAGGCAAGAGTACTGGAGGGGGGTGCCATTGAGCTGAGCTATAATTTGTCTTTTTTTTTTTTTTTTTTAATTCTATCAGTTTATTGCTACCAACCCATCTCTCTCTATCCTCATGCACATGTGCTTGCTCAGTCATATAACCCCATGGACTGCAGCCCACCAGGCTCTCTGTTCTTGGGCTTTTAGAATACTGGAGTGAGTTGCCATTTCCTTCTCCATTGTCTGTTGTTTTAAACCCTTTAGTCCATCATTCCAAATTTTTGTTGCAATGAGACAAGAAATGAGGAAGAGAAATAAACCGACCTGAAAATTGCATGGACTCCAGGCAGAGAGGAGAATAATCATTTCTGTTCCACTTCATGCTGGGAGACTAGAAGCCTTCAGGTAAAATAGCACCTTTAATAACCTCAAGACCATGTCTTAACCTTCCCTCATCTAATTTTTTCTCACTAGGCTTGTTACAGTTCCTTAAATAGGCTAATCTCTGTTTCAGTTTTGGAATGAGTTAGTTAAGGCAATGGCACCCTACTCCAGTACTCTTGCCTAGCAAATCCCATGGACGGAGGAGCCTGGTGGGCTGCAGTCCATGGGGTCTCAAAGAGTTGGACACGACTGAGCTACTTCACTTTCACTTTTCACTTTCCTGCATTGGAGAAGGAAATGGCAACCCACTCCAATGTTCTTGCCTGGAGAATCCCAGGGACAGGGAGCCTGGTGGGCTGCCATCTCTGGGGTCACACAGAGTCGGACACGGCTGAAGCGACTTAGCAGCAGCAGCAGTTCTTCGATCTAGAATGCTCTTCATCCCAGTTATCTATCTCCTCTCTCAATAGCTTCTTCAGTCATCATCATTGTCTAAGAGGGTTTTTAAGTCAAGCTTCCTGCTCTACATCTCAGAATGGCTTGTTCCTTTCCTTCCTCACACTTCTCCCACTTCGTAAGCGCAGTTCTACTTGTATACGGTTACACAGGTGATTGCTGTTTCCCCGTAACAGCATGAGCTCCACAGAGCAGAAACTGTATCTGTTTTCCTAACTTCTACTTCCATGGGCTCAGCACAGGAGCAAAAGCTGAGTGCCCAGTGACTGAAAGGTAAATGGATGATGGAGCCTTAGCAGCCACCTTTAAAGACAGTTCTCTTTTTCTGTCAGTCACAGGGCTATATATATATTTATATATTTCAGGAAAAAATGCTTCTGTTTGTGGATCTCCCTTTATCCTGAAAATGTTTAAGGTGTATTAATTAATAAAAGATCTTTAATTTCTCTGGTCCTGTTTTGGGAAATGAAATAATATCTGGCTTTTTTCCTACCTTTCATAAGGTCATGGAAAAGGTCAAACATCATGATGTACATGTAAGTGTTTTGTAAGTGCAATAAGCTGCAATAATTATTTTTAATTATCTAGACAATATACTCTAACATGTATCTCCAAATCTCAGCCTGCCATTTCTAGAAGCCCATGAGATGAAACTTCTAAATCAAGCACCTTTAGAATGTGAATGGAGAAGGCAATGGCACCCGACTCCAGTACTCTTACCTGGAAAATCCCATAGGCGGAGGATCCTGGTAGTCTGCAGTCCATGGGGTCACTAAGAGTCAGACACGACTGAGCGACTTCACTTTCACTTTTCACTTTCTTGCATTGGAGAAAGAAATGGCAACACACTCCAGTGCTCTTGCCTGGAGAATCCCAGGGATGGGGGAGCCTGGTGGACTGCCGTCTACGTGAGCACAGAGTCAGACGTGACTGAAGCAACTTAGCAGCAGCAGCAACAGCAGAATGTGAAAGGGCCTCCATTCTCATGTATTCATTTATTGATTCATTTACTAAGCACCTACTATAGGACAGTCATTGTGAGAAATGCTGAGACTATCAAGTTAAAGGATGCCTGTGATTGGAGGTCCACAGTCTATGAGACAAAAAAAGACCTAAGCCTAGATAAGTGCTCTAAGGTCTTCCAGACACTAGACCAGGGCACAGGAGAGTCCTGAGTCAGCACACTCCTGCAGGATGTTATTTGAAAAGACCTTTTAATGATGGAACTACTACAGAGTTATGGGCATGGTTAAGGACATCTACAAGTGATGTTGAAGGACCCAGGACAAGCAACAGTTACTATCATAGGTTTAGAGAGTCAGAGGAAGGAAACAATGTTACTGGAGCCCAGTTGAGAGCTAGATCTAGAAATGAAGGGCCAACTGACAAAAGCTACACTGTAAAGGTGGCAGCTGTGGCCAAAACTTCACCATAGCAGGAAGGGAGCTGGAATAAATATCCCATCATCTTTCTCTTCTCCTCTCAGATCTCTTGCTGAGTTTCCCATCGAACAACACAAGTGGTGGCCAAAGAGCAAGGGAATTGGGTGATACCATTCGTAGATTTCATAATCTCAGGGAATGGACCAGGACATAGAAATGCACAGAATAATGAGGGCAGATGTAAAATAATCAGTACAGAATTCCCAGAAGAAAATTCTTGCCTCCACTTGGAATGGTCTCAGAGGTAAAGAGACTGTATTAGTTTCCCAGGGTTTCTGCAACAATTTATGACCAACTGCAGGCTTTAAAACAAGAGAATTATTTTTCTCACAGGTCAGGAGGTCAAATGCCAGTGGAGCCATGCTTTCTCTCAAGTCTCTTAGGGAAGAATCCTTTCTTGCCTCTCTTCCTACCCTAATCCAGCATGACTTCATCTTAACCTGACCAACTGTGTCTAAAGTGAAAGAAAGTGTTAATTCCTCAGTCCTGTCTGACTCTTTGTGACCCCATGGACTGTAGCCCACCAGGCTCCTTTCTCCAAGGAATTCTCCAGCTTTCTTCATAGTCCAACTCTCACATCCATACATGACTACTGGAAAAACGATAGCTTTGACTACATGGACCTTCACTGGTAAAGTAATGTCTCTGCTTTTTAATATGCTGTCTAGGTTAGTCATAACTTTTCTTCCAAGGAGCAAGTGTCTTTTAATTTCATAGCTACAGTCAACATCTGCAGTGAGTTTGGAGGCCCCCCCCCAAAAAAAAATAAAGTCTCACTATTTCCATTATTTCCCAATCTATTTGCCATGAAGTGATGGGACCAGATGCCATGATCTTACTTTTCTGAATGTTGAGCATTAAGCCAACTTTTTCACTCTCCTCTTTCACTTTCATCAAGAGGCTTTTTAGTTCCTCTTCACTTTCTGCCATAAGGGTGGTGTCATCTACATGTAAGAGGTTATTGATATTTCTCCCAGCAATCTTGATTCCAGTTTATGCTTTATCCATCCCAGCATTTCTCATGATGTAGTCTGCATATAAGTTAAATAAGACTGCCTTGTACTCCTTTTCCTATTTGGAACCAGTCTGTTGTTCCATGTCCAGTTCTAACTCTTGCTTCCTGACCTGCATAACAGATTTCTCAAGAGGCAGGTAAGGTGGTCTGGTATTCCCATCTCGAAGAATTCTCCACAGTTTGTTGTGATCCACACAGTCAAAGGCTTTGGCATACTCACTAAGGCAGAAATAGATGTTTTTCTGGAACTCTTGCTTTTTTGATGATCCAATGGATGTTGGCAATTTGATCTTTGGTTCCTCTGCCTTTTGTAAATCCAGCTTGAACATCTGGAAGTTCATGGTTCACATACTTTTGAAGCCTGGCTTGGAGAATCTTGAGCATTACTTTGCTAGCATGTGAGATGGGTGCAGTTGTGTGGTAGTTTGATCATTCTTTGGCATTGCCTTTCTTTGGGATTGGAATGAAAACTGACCTTTTCCAGTCCTGAGTTTTCCAAATTTGCTGGCATATTGAGTGCAGCACTTTCACAGCATCATTTGTTAGGATTTGAAATAGCTCAACTGGAATTCCATCACCTCCACTAGCTTTGTTCATAGTGATGCTTCCTAAGGCCCACTTGACTTGGCAGTCCAAGATGTCTGGCTCTAGGTGAGTGATCACACCATCATCGTTATCTGGGTCATAAACATCTTTTTTGTATAGTTCTTGTGTATTCTTTCCACCTCTTCTTAATATCTTCTGCTTCTGTTAGGTCCATACCATTTCTGTCTTTTATTGTGCCCATCTTTGCATGAAATGTGCCCTTGGCATCTCCAATTTTCTTGAAGAGATCTCTAGTCTTTCCCATTCTATTGTTTTCTTCTATGTCTTTGCACTGATCACTGAGGAAGGCTTTCTTATCTCTCCTTGCTATTCTTTGGAAATCTGCATTCAAATGGATATATCTTTTCTTTTCTCCTTTCCCTTTAGCTTCTCTTCTTTTCTCAGCAATTTGTAAGGCCTGCTCGACAACCATTTGGCCTTTAGCATTTTTTTTTCCTTGGGAATGGTCTTGATCACTGCCTCCTGTAAAATGTCACAAACCTCTGTTCATAGTTCTTCAGACACTCTGCCTATCAAATTGAATCCCTTGAATCTATTTCTCACTTCCACTGTATCATCTTAAGGGATTTGATTTAGGTCATACCTGAATGGTCTAGTGGTTTTCCCTACTTTCTTCAATTTAAGTCTGAATTTGGCAATACGGAGTTCATGATCTGAGCCACAGTCAGCTCCCAATTTGGTTTTTGCTGACTGTATAGAGCTTCTCCATCTTTGGCTGCAAAGAATATAATCAGTCTGATTTCGGTATTGACCATCTGGTGATATCCATGTGTAGAGTCTTCTCTTGTGTTCCTCCACTTCTCTTGTGTTCCTAGAAAAGGGTGTTTGCTATGATCAGTGCATTCTTTTAGCAATACTATTAGCCTTTACCCTTCATTTTGTACTCCAAGGCCAAATTTGTCTATTATTCCAGATATTTCTTGACTTCCTACTTTTGCATTCCAGTCCCCTTTGATGAAAAGGACATCTGTACTAGGTGTTAGTTCTAGAAGGTCTTGTAGGTCTTCATAGAACAATTCAACTTCAGCTTCTTCAGGATTATTGGTTGGGGCATAGACTTGGATTACTGTAATGTTGAATGGTTTGCCTTGGAAACAAATAGAGATCATTCTGTCATTTTTGAGATTGCACCCAAGTACTGCATTTCAGACTATTTTGTTGACTATGAGGTCTACTCCATTTCCTCTAAGGGATTCTTGCCCATAATAGTAGATACAATGGTCATCTGAATTAAATTCTCCCATTTTAGTCCATTTTAATACTGATTCCTAAAATGTTGATGTTCACTCTTGCCATCTCCTGTTTAACCACTTCGAATTTACCTTGATTCATGGACCTAACATTCCAGGTTCCTGTGCAATGTTGCTCTTTACTGAACTATAATTTACTTCCATCACCAGTCACATCCACAACTGGGCTTTGTTTTCACTTTGGCTCTGTCTCTTCATTCTTTCTGGAGTTATTTCTCCACTCTTCTCCAGCAGCATATTGGACACCTACTGATCAGAGGAGTTCACCTTTCAGTGTCATATCTTTTTGCCTTTTCATACTGTTCATGGGGTTCTCAAGTCAAGAATACTGAAGTGGTTTGCCATTCTCTTCTCCAGTGGACCACATTTTGGCAGAATTCTCCACCATGACCCTTCCATCTTGGGTGGCCCTACATGGCATGGCTCATAGTTTCATTAAGTTAGATAAGACTGTGGTTCATGTGATCAGTTTGATTAGTTTTCTGTGACAGATAAGGATAAGAGGCTTATGAAAGCTTCTTGATGGGAAAGACTGACTGTGGGAGAAACTGGATCTTGTTCTGATGGGCAGGGCCATACTCAGTAAATCTTTAATCCAATTTTCTGTTGATGGGCAGAGCTGGTAGGAATTTTTAAATGTAGAAAGGTAGAAAAAGCTTGATATCTTTGTGACAGTTCATCTAAATTGGTCTGAGTATGGTCTAAAGAGAAATGATGTTATGAAATCAGTTTTATAAAAGACAGAAAGGGACAGTGTTCCTAGGTCAAACAGGAGGGAGTCAGGAGGCAACGCAAATTTGAAGAGGTATAGAAAAACTGCTTTTCTAAGTCTAACCAGAAAGTCACCATCTGTTTGTAGGGTAGTGAGGAATAATCTGGGGGACCCTCTGTCAGAGACTGAAGTGGGAAGTCCAATTCTCAGAGGAGTTGCATGGTGTAAATGTCCCTGGACTTAGGAAGAAATACTTTTACTTTGAAATGTTGAACTCTAGGCTAAGATGCTGCAACCAGAGAAAAGAAGTATCATCAAACACAGTGGGAAAGCTGTCTCATGCCAGAGCCTGGTCAAGGACAAGGTCACTCTAGAAAGTAAGGACATCTCATTAAGCTCAGAGAAAAGTGTTAACAGGTTTCCACAGATTTCTCCTCCCTTGGGACTGGCCTGACAGGACAATATAATAGGGATCAAACAGTGTTCAACTCATCAGGTTACATTTCTTTAGCAATAGTTAGATGGAAAATATGTGGTTGAACATAGGCCAGAGTATTCAATGTGTTTATTAGAATTACATGACGAACACATTTCCCAGTATCTAGTGAAGCGTCTCCATAGTAGAGAGCAATGACATTTAGCATGGATTTCCAAAGTGTTCCTTGGCTACTCAGCCATGCCCTGGGGAGCAGAAGAGAGTAGAAGGGAATGTACATATAGATCAAGGTGAAGGGTGGATTTCCAGATAAGATTTTGTGTTAACAAATGGTATTGCAATGACACTTGTTTAGAGAATTACAAGAGATGATTCTCTCACCACCTCTGTCACTTAGAAATTCTATAACCGCAAGCTGCTCAGTTTACTACTTTATGCTGCCGTGTAGCCACTTTCATATTCACTTGCTATAACAAGTTATCTGCCTCTGGACTAGTATCAGAACTATGCCTGTTTTGTTCTCTACTGCACAATGGTTTCATAATGCCAGGAACAGAGTAGATGCTAAGCAAGGATTTGCTTAAAAAATAAGTAAATTAGTGATTCTAGCATTATCTGGGACTGGGTGATTCAATGCCAGTTTCTAGGTTAGTGATCTTAGAAATTAAACCACAAAAACCTAATTCAATTTATGATGCTCTGAATGGCTCTTTGGTATCTTGAAAGGCCTTTGATCATTGAAATAAACACAACTGACTGGCAAAAATAATAAGGATCCACAAACTCTTCTCCACCCAGTATATCCTGCTCCCACTACCCGCCAAGCCTCTGGAGAATCCCCTAAATGAAAAAGTTGGATTTGCCACATCTTAAAATGCCATGTGCCAGGCTCTTGTTTATTTTTTCCTTCTTCAAATAGTTATTAGAAAAATTAAAAGAAATGCAGAAAAGTAGAAAGAAAAATACAGTTTTATAGTATTAGGGATACATGAATGACAGACGATCAGAATAACCAGCTTAGACACTGTCATTGAGGTAAAACTTTAGGAAAGAAGCCATGAAATGAAACGAATACATCCAGACAAGGCCACATGAGGTTAACTCTCCTGGCAGATGGATCAACTGACAGAACCATAGCCTGACTCCATAATGAATAGGAGCTCAGGAAGTATTTCTTATGAAGAACCATCACTTTCAGAATTTTCAAAACCTTGAATGTGAAATAATTCCCATTTCTGGAAGTCAGCTTAAAAAAACTTTCTTCATGTTTTACAATGGATGAATAAGTGAATTGATGAATAGGATGCTGGTCATGGTGTAGAAAGTGAAAACAGAGAATAAAGGGCTCATTGGAAGTGGCTCAGAGGCCAGATCTAAAAGGAGAAATCAAAGGGGCAAAGAGGTAAGAAGCAGTGTGGGGAAGGGGCTAAAGTGAAATGTGAAGCCGGAAAGCCTCATGTTTAGAGGATTCACTGCACTGGTGGAGTAGCCTTGGATTACATGGCTAAATCTGAAACTTGGGCTTCTCCTTTGCACAACAGAAGTGACCTATGCACGTCCCTAGCACACACTCTCCTGGTCATTTGAGGAAAGGATGAGATCATGTAAGATCCCCTGGAGAAGGAAACAGCAACCCATACAGTATTCTTGCCTGGGAGATTACATAGACAAAGGAGTCTGGTGGGCTGCAATCCACGGGGATGCAAAGAGTCAGACACAGCTAGTGACTAAATAACAATAACAACAATGATTTTACCCTTTTGAGCAGCTTTATTGAAATGCCATTGACATATACAATTGGCCCATTTAAAGTATTCAGTTTAATAGTTTTTAGCCTAGTCACAGAGTTATATGACCATCACTATGATCAATTTTAGAAGATTTTCATTGCCTAAAAAAGATACCCTATGCGACAAATTGAGAGAATAGCATTGTCATATATACACTGAAAGTGAAAGCCACTCAGTCTTATCTGATTCTTTGCAACCACATGAACTATACAGTCCATGAAATTCTCCAGGCAAGAATACTGGAGTGGGTAGCTGTTCTTTTCTCCAAGGGATCTTCCCAACCCAGGGATTGAACTCAGGTCTCCCACATTGTAGTCAGATTCTTTATCAGCTGAGCCACCAGGGAAGCCTAAGAATACTGGAGTGGGTGCCCTATCCCTTATTCAGCAGATCTTCCTGACCCAGGAATCCAACCAGGGTCTTCTGCAATGCAGGTGGATTCTTTACCACTTAGCCACCAGGGAAGCCCCCTTGTGTAACATAGGTAGCTAATGGGAAACTGCTGTGTAGCACAGGGAGTTCAGCTCCCTGTTCTATGGTGACCTAGAGGAGAGGGACTGGGGGTGGGAGGAAGCCTCAAGAGGGAGGGGATGTATGTATACATATAGCTATTCACGTTGTTATACAGCAGAAACTGACAACACTGTAAAGCAACTATACTCCAATTAAAAATAAATAGATCAAAATACAATAAAAATAAATAAGATGAAAAAGATACCCTATAATTATTAGCAGTCATTCTTCCATTTCATTCTTCCCATCTCATATACACATGCAAAAACACACCACCACCACAACCCCCAGCCCTGGGCAACCACTAATCAAGCTGGTTTTAGAAAAGGAAGATGAATCAGAGATCAAATTGCCAACATCCAATGGATCATGGAAAAAGCAAGAGAGTTCCAGAAAAACATCTATTTCTGCTTTATTGACTATGCCAAAGCCTTTGACTGTGTGGATCACAATAAACTGTGGAAAATTCTGAAAGAGATGGGCATACCAAACCACCTGATCTGCCTCTTGAGAAGTTTGTATGCAGGTCAGGAAACAACAGTTAGAACTGGATATGGAACAACCGACTGGTTCCAAATAGGAAAAGGAGTATGTCAAGGCTGTATATTGTCACCCTGCTAATTTAATTTATATGCATAGTACATCATGAGAAACGCTGGACTGGAAGAAACACAAGTTGAAATCAAGATTTCTGGAAGAAACATCAATAACCTCAGATATGCAGATAACACTACCCTTATGGCAGAAAGTGAAGAGGAACTCAAAAGCCTCTTGATGAAAGTCAAAGTGGAGAGTGAAAAAGTTGGCTTAAAGCTCAACATTCAGAAAATGAAGATCAGGCATCTGGTCCCATCACTTCATGGCAAATAGATGGGGAAACAGTGGAAACAGTGTCAGACTTTATTTTTCTGGGCTCCAAAATCACTGCAGATGGTGACTGCAGCCATGAAATTAAAAGACGCTTACTCCTTGGAAGGAAAGTTATGACCAACCTAGATAGCATATTCAAAAGCAGAGACATTACTTTGCCAACAAAGGTTCGTCTAGTCAAGGCTATGGTTTTTCCTGTGGTCATGTATGGATGTGAGAGTTGGACTGTGAAGAAAGCTGAGTGCTGAAGAATTGATGCTTTTGAACTGTGGTGTTGGAGAAGACTCTTGAGAGTCCCTTGGACTGCAAGGAGATCCAACCAGTTCATCCTATAGGAGATCAGTCCTGGATGTTGATTCTAAGGAGTGATGCTGAAGCTGAAACTCCAATATCTTGGCCACCTCATGCGAAGAGTTGACTCATTGGAGAAGACCCTGATGCTGGGAGGGATTGGGGGCAGGAGGAGAAGGGGACCACCAAGGATGAGATGACTGGATGGCATCACCAACGCGACGGACATGAGTTTGAGTGAACTCCGGGAGTTGGTGATGGACAGGGAGGCCTGGCGTGCTGTGATTCATGGGTCGCAGAGTTGGACATGACTGAGTGACTGATCTGATCTGAATCTACTATACTTTCTGTCTAGAGATTTTCCTCTTCTGAACATTTCATATAAGTGAGTTAATACAATAAATGGTCTTCTGTGACTGGATCCTTTCACTCAGGATCATTTTCAAGGTTCAGTCACAGTTTAGCATGAATCACTACTTCATTCATAGCTTATTTAACAACTAATAATCTTCCTTTCAGGGATATAACACGTTGTCTGACCACTCGTGAGCTGATGAATATTTGGGTTGCTTGTACTTCTGCTATTATGAATAATGTTGCTATGAAAATCTGTCACCAGTTTTTGTATAGACTTATGTTTTCATTTCTCTTGAATGCATACCTAGAAATGGAATGGCTGGGCCCTGTGGTAACTCTATGTTTGACATTTTGAGAAACAACAAGCTTCTTTTCCAAGCATCTGCACCATTTTATAATTTTACATTTACAGTGCCTTTGAGGAATGCCCAGAAGACCAGTATTCCTGAACAGAGTGGGAGGAGTAGAATTTGAAAAAAATCCATAACAGGGGTTGCTGGGGACCAGCCCCAGCTGATCCAGGGAGTTCAAGGTGTAGGCGGCGTAGGTGAGAATCAGGATACAATAGTTATAATTAGAGATATAAAGAATAATAGAATGAGGATAGCTCAGTAGGAAAATTCAGTGGAGAAAAGAGGCTGAGTAGCTTGGTTTACGCGGGGGACCAATAAAACTTCAAGACAAGAAGTATGCACCACTTACATAGGCCGCAGGCGTCTTTCCATTCTCCCGAAGGAGAGGAGACACTGAGGCCTCCCCGGTCCGATCTTAGAAGCCCAGGCATAATTAGTAAGCATGGTGGGTTCCGCGCCCCAGATGGAGACTCAGCCAGAATTTGAGAGAGAGAGCGACATGGGGAGACCAGTCTTTCCAGGAACTGATCCCAATTCTTTATTTTCCCTGGTTTACTTTTATACACTGAGATGTTATACAAAAGTCACGCGGGGTCAGCAGCCCTGACTTTTATCAAAGTCAGGTGCTTAAACGTATACAGAGGTTTTAGGTGTGTTACATCATCTTCTGGCCAGGGTGATTATTCTTAAAACAGACTCCACCAGATAAATTTACATTCCTATAGGGTGAGGGTGTAGTGGGTTTTAGTCAGGGAAAGAATTTACTTGGCCTAAGGTCTAACGTGATTAGTATCAAAGGTTAATGCTTATCTCTTCTATTCATTAATGTGTATAAGGGCAGGGGAAGTGGAGACTTAGCAGCAAACATTGGCTCAACAAATGAAAAACCCTTCACCAATACAATTTCTAATCAGCCCACTATACTTATCCTAATAGTTTTCTGACTTCTCTAAAGAACCTGTTTTTAGAAGCACATGTGGCCGGACAAGCCTGTCAGGTGGGCTAGAGAACCTTCAGAGGAGTTTGTAGGTTAAAACACTCCTGTCACACCCAGGAATTTTTATTAACTGAAGCTTTAAGTTAACTCTTTTTTCAGAGAGAGGTGGTGGGGGACAGCCCCCCGTAAAGTCAGAAGTGTAGGTGAGAGCACAAGTAGTAAAGCAGGCAGGCTCTGGTTTTGGGGGTAGATGCTCGAGAACCTCCAAGGGGCTCCTGAGACTCGACCCCACCTTTGTGTATGTCAAGCCTCCTTCCTCATGACCTTTGCCACGGCAGAGTGCTAATTCAAACCAGCTCCCAACAAGGGGTTATCAAATAGGTCACTACAGGCTATTGGGAAATTTTTATTTTTACTCTCAAAAAGGTTCAAAGCCATCAGAAGATTTTGATCACGAGGATTGTGTGATCTAAGTAACGTTTTAGCAGGACTTTCCTATAAGTTGTGTTTAGAGCAGACTGAAAGGGGAAGGGATTGGAGCACAGGCTTGTTACAGGCTATGACAGTGATCAACATGAGGAATGTTGATGGCTTGGACCAAAAGAGATGGAAAGAAACATGACTGGAGTCTGAATACACTTGGAAGGTAGTACTTAATTTCTCTAGTGAAGCTGAGAATCACTTTATATCTACTTTTAGTCTGCATCCAAAATGTGATTGAGATTTTATTGATATTCTACTAAATGTACTGAATTGGATTCGCTGAATTTATAGATTAACTTGGAGGACATCTGCCACAATACGGTTTCTCCTGCATTGACATTTATTCCCATCTTGTTTTATGACTATAGTAAAGGTTTGCAGTTTTCCTCATGTAGGTAGGTCTGTAAATTTCTTTTTAAGATCTTTTGTATGAGATGGGGGTGTGTGTATGTGTGTCTAACAGGCTATGACTGATTTAGAGAAAAATACAGACTTTTGTGTATTTATTTTTTAACTGGCTATTTTACTCAGCTCTCATTAGCCCTAATATTTTTTCAGCTGTATGCTTATATGCCAAGAAGTTTAATTACCTATTTCCATTATTTAGGCATGCTAGTTCTCTACCTGGGTAGGTGAGTTATGGTGGTAAAAAGGATTTGAAATTTATTTTATAGGCAAACAAAAGTGGATCCTGGTGGTACATACCAATGGAACTCCAGGATTTAGGGAGCAGCAAGGGAACACCAGGATAAGAGTGTGGTTGGGAATGAAGGAAGGAAAGAATTCAGCAGAAGGAAATTCTCACAAAGGTACTTAAATGAATTGACTTAAGATATTTAAAGCAAGCTTGCAATTGTAACAAAGAAGAACAAATCTGACTCCATATTAAATCTGTTCCTTTAATTTTAATCCTTGTGCTTTGTTGCCGGTGCTAAATCATGCTGAGTCTGCACCTTTTGTAAAAGAATTTTGCCTATAGGCTGAAATATAGACATTGCCTATTCTCAGTGCTCTGACCTTTAAAAGTTCATTCATCTAGAGATGAACAGTTGCAGAACAGAGAATAACATTTGTCTTGGAGGTTTATAGAAACATTGTGACCTGACCTACATGGACAGCTGCAAGAACAAAGAATTCCAACACCAAGAAACTTGTAACAAATTTCTAAGTGTACAGTACAGTATTTTTAACTATAAGCACAATGTTGTTAAAAAAAAAAAAAAAAAAAAAGAGGCTTATAACAACTAACCATGCCCCTTCCACACTTTACCTTTAAAAATGCTTTGCTGAAACCCTTTGAGAAGTTCTGAGTTTTCGAGCATGAGCCACCAATCATCTTGCATGGCCCTGAAATAAACCTTTCTCTGTTCCCAAGGCTGGTGTTTCAGTTTGTTTGGCCTCACTGTGCATCAGGTACATGAACTTGCATTTGGTAACAGCTCATTTGATTTACATTTATTAGGAAACTTGGAAGTTATGAAGCTGACAGTTTCATTGTATCTTTTCCAAAACAAAGAGAATTTTCCATGGTTGCAAGGTTAGTAGCTAAACCTGGGCTAGAATACAATCAAGATTCCTTTCCCTTCTCACTGCAGTGAACAGCAGTCACCCTCACAGAGGAGGAGCCAAGCCAACAGAAAGTCAAGAAGCAGAGTTTTTTCCCCATCCCATCACTTCTGGTTGTGAAGAAGGTAGAATACTTTATGTTCTCCATAGGGTGTTGGGTTGGAGAGAGAGAAGATGAGAGGGAAGGAAGGAAAACAATCTGCTAAGCCATCAATTGCTTACCCTTCTACAATGATTGGACCTTGGAGAAAACCACTTTCCTGGGCCTCAGCTATGATCACCTTAAAAATACTGGAATCATTTACATTGGAAGCTGCATCCAGTTCACATACGTGTTTTGTTTTTACTGGGTTTGAAAACAATTTTAACTTTTTGACAGCATTTAGAAGTCATGAAAATTTACATAAAATCCAGAATTCTGGTTTTTCCTTGAAAATGTGATCTTTCAACACTGAGCCAAGTTGCTGCATATTATCTATCATCTATGTGGAGGGTTATCACTCACCATCTGCCATCATTCTTACTTACTCATTTAGGTCATTCACCTTGCCTCCATGGGCTTTTCTAACATG
Source organism: Tragelaphus eurycerus (assembly GCA_935064755.1). Classification (NCBI taxonomy): domain Eukaryota; kingdom Metazoa; phylum Chordata; class Mammalia; order Artiodactyla; family Bovidae; genus Tragelaphus; species Tragelaphus eurycerus. Next base: position 13,862,050 of record CAKXYN010000070.1, on the reverse strand, counting down.
ATCTCACAATCTTTCCTGATCCAAGGGTCTGTGACTTTGTGATGCTCTGATTCCCAGCATAGTCTTGACAAATGCATCCCAAGTAAGGTTAACCCACACGTCTGTCCCTCTGGATTACCCACCTCTACCGCTGGATCATGGAAAAAGCAAGAGAGTTCCAGAAAAACATCTATTTCTGCTTTATTGACTATGCCAAAGCCTTTGACTGTGTGGATCACAATAAACTATGGAAAATTCTGAAAGAGATGGGAATACCAGACCACCTGATCTGCCTCTTAAGAAATCTGTATGCAGGTCAGGAAGCAACAGTTAGAACTGGTCATGGACCAACAGACTGGTTCCAAATAGGAAAAGGAGTACGTCAAGGCTGTATATTGTCACCATGTTTATTTAACTTATATGCAGAGTACATCATGAGAAATGCTGGACTGGAAGAAACACAAGTTGGAATCAAGATTGCCGGGAGAAATATCAATAACCTCAGATATGCAGATGACACCACCCTTATGGCAGAAAGTGAAGAGGGGCTAAAAAGCCTCTTGATGAAAGTGAAAGTGGAGAGTGAAAAGGTTGGCTTAAAGCTCAACATTCAGAAAACGAAGATCATGGCTTCTGGTCCCATCACTGCATGGGAAATAGATGGGGAAACAGTGGAAACAGTGTCAGACTTTGTTTTTCTGGGCTCCAAGATCACTGCAGATGGTGACTGCAGCCATGAAATTAAAAGACGCTTACTCCTTGGAAGGAAAGTTATGACCAACCTAGAGAGCATATTCAAAAGCAGAGACATTACTTTGCCAACAAAGGTTCGCCTAGTCAAGGCTATGGTCTTTCCTGTGGTCATGTATGGATGTGAGAGCTGGACTGTGAAGAAGGCTGAGCGCCGAAGAATTGATGCTTTTGAACTGTGGTGTTGGAGAAGACTCTTGAGAGTCCCTTGGACTGCAAGGAGATCCAACCAGTCCATTCTGAAGGAGATCAATCCTGGAATTTCTTTAGAAGGAATGATGCTAAAGCTGAAACTCCAGTATTTTGGCCACCTCATGCGAAGAGTTGACTCATTGGAGAAGACTCTGATGCTGGGAGGGATTGAGGGCAGGAGGAGAAGGGGACGACAGAGGATGAGATGGCTGGATGGCATCACTGACTCAATGGATGCGAGTCTGAGTGACCTCCGGGAGCTGGTGATCGATAGGGAGGCCTGGCGTGCTGCGGTTCATGGGGTCGCAAAGAGTCGGACACGACTGAGCGACTGATCTGATCTGCTGCTGTTTCAGGCTCAGCTGATTTCTCCACTTCCCCATTGTCTTAGCACACCTCCTATTCCTGAAGCCCAGGCCACTGGGTCTTGGCAATACAACTTCAGAGCTTTCACTAGTCATTTGGATGTTCTCTATTTCTCCCCTAAACTAAATGTCCTGGCTTCTGGCTTCTGCCCGGTATAACTTGGGAAGAAGGAAGTGATAGAACTGCCTTCCCTGGCTCCCTCTCAGAACAAATCCTTGTGATCCCTCTTTATCCCTCCATTCCACAAACTCTGGGATAGTAAATGAGTCAGCAACAAATGATGGCCATTGTATATATAAGGGAAAGAGCCCAGTGTTGACACTGGTTTCTCAGTCTGCTGGAGGCTCCTGCACAGGTAGAAAGGAAATAAGCAGAGGAATCATACTAGTGAAATAGAGGCCACTGTAATCTGACAGAGCCCCAGGAACAGCCCTGTCCAGGGTGTGACTAAGTGAAAATGAGACAACTTAAGAGCAGGAAGACAGGAGGCACTGCTGAAGAGTAGAGTTCCAAGAGCAACTTTATAGTGTAGGAAAGGGTGAGAATCTTAAGGACATCTGGGCAAAGACAGGAAGGTGAAAAGCACATCAAGAGTGCAAGGCTGAAGCAGTTATTGCAATAGGAGAAAATAAGGTCATTGTGTTGAGTGTCAGATGATGGATTATAAAATGCAAATCTTAGCCATGAGGCCAAGGTACAAAAAGAAGTAGGCATGTTGGAGAATCATCTGGTAAATAGGCTGAGAATCACAATTAAGTCCCATGATGGCATCTCCTCTAGGTTAAATTGACAGACAGAGCTGGCTGGTGTTTTAGGTTTCATTGGGCTTCCCTGCTGGCTCAGATGGTAAAGAATCTGCCTGCAATGCAGGAGACCAGGGTTTGATCCCTGGGTCAGAAAGATCCCCTGGATAAGCAAATGGCAACCCACTCCAGTATTCTTGCCTGGCGAATCCCATAGGCAGAGGAGCCTGGCAGGCTACAGTCCAAAGTGTCACAGAGTCGGATATGACTGAGTAAGTAGTACATTAGGCTTCACAGGGGTCTGAAAATATTCTGAGGTTAGTTTGATACTGTGGCTAAGCCTCAGCTCATCATGAATTCTGTGACTTCCTTGACTTTCCATGTTCTTAAACTAATTTGATATACATTCCTCCCCAAACTGTTTTTCCATTTCTTCTCAAGAATAATCACCTAATCCTCTAATCACCTAAATAGAAACATGGTTTACCCTCCTATCTTCTCTCATTTACCATAAAATCTTGTTACACAATTTTTACCTTTCTTATATTTATCAAACTTTCCCTTCCTTCAGGGAAATCTCTATGTTACAGTGAAGAACTGACTCCATGTTGGATGTTTTTGTTCTAACTTTCCTTCCTGCTGCTTTAATTCACAAAAGGATACTGTGCATATATCATGGCTTGCCTTGGGAACCCCACCCCTCGGTCTTAATATTAAACCCAAAATGCCTTTTTTTCAGGACCATGTCCACCTGTGGATGACTACCAGAGGAAGAAATTGACACATCCCCTCCTCCAGGCTGGCCATTCCAGGAGATATTTGAAAGACTAATGTCCTCTTTACTTCTTAAATTCCCCCCTTCTCTGTTCTATAAAAGAACCTGGCATCCAGACCCCAATAAGATGGCTCTTTTGAGATATTAGTCTTCCACCTTCTCAGTCAGCCAGCTTTCTGAATAGCCTTATTCCTTGCCTCAGCACCTCATCTCTGATTCATTGGCCTGTTGGGAGATGAGCAGAGTGAGTTTGGACTCAGTAACATCTACTCTTATAAATTAAGCACTGAGTTTCATCATTTCTTATGTGAATTTCCCCACTAGCTTTCTTACTCAAATCTCTGCCCCAAGTTTGTACCAAATCCGGTCCTCCCTCTACACAGAAGCCTGAATGACCTTTTGGAGATGAAAATCTAATGTATTACTCTTAATTTAAAACCCTTCCAGGCCTCATCCTAATTTTTAGGCAAGGTAACCATCTGACCTTGCTTTCAACCATTCTTCCTATTTTCTTCTCATGGTACAAAATTGCAGGAAATTGAAAGGACTTTCTCACCACTGTGACCCCAACTAGAATGCCTTACATCCTTCTTTATCTAGATAGATCTTACTGCTGCTGCTAAGTCGCTTCCGTTGTGTCCAACTCTGTGCAACCCTGTAGATGGCACCCCACCAGGCTCCCCGATCCCTGGGATTCTCCAGGCAAGAACACTGGAGTGGGTTGCCATTTCCTTCTCCAATGCATGAAGGTGAAAAGAGAATGTGAAGTTGCTCAGTTGTGTCTGACTCTTAGCGACCCCATGGACTGCAGCCTACCAGGCTCCTCTGTCCATGGGATTTTCCAGGCAAGAGAGATAGCTCTTAACCTTCCTTCAAAAAGCAGCTCAGATTTCTCCATCTCTAGGAAATCATTCCTGAAACTACAGTCCATGCTGAATGCCTTTTGCATTTGGCTGCCTTGTCCTGTAATCAATGCCTTTATGACCAGACTAGCTTCCCCAGAATAGACAGGTTCTGGTCTGATCACTTTTCAGGCTGGGTGTCCTCTATACCCAGCACAGGGCCTGGGCAGAGTTGGGTATAATTGTTGAATGAGTGAATAAATAAATAAAATGTTTGAATAAATGAATGGCTCAATCACTCCATCATCAGTCAATCTACTGCTCCCCACAGTCTCAGGCTGAACTGAATTGTCTAACAGAAACTTACTCTGGGACCTTTATAAGGCACTTAGAGAGCCAGCTGAATCAAATATAATCAAATTACTAATCAATTTATTCACTTCTCTGTTCTCTAAAATTAGGAGCATGAGAATGAATATGTATGAACATGTGTAATTATAGACACTTACGCACATAAATTATCTGGCAGGGCTCCTGGTGCTGCACTCATAGGAGTGAGATGCTTGTCTTCACTGCAGAGCTCTCTCCAGAGCACTGTACTCCAAAAGCAAAGTGGCTAAAGTCTCTCCTCACTTTTATAATGTTTTCATTGCATGTTCTCTGATAAGAACATTGCATGTTCTCTCAAAAGCATCAGAATACTCCAGTGATATTTCTGGGTGGAGTAGATCTATAAGGTTAGGGGAGATGAGTGTGATATTGCTGGTTTTGAAATTTCATCACATACTCAGGAAACTAAATGTTCCTCTTGCTGGTCTTCTTTTCAAAGGATTAGCTGGTAGCACTTACCAAGTTCTCCATTCTTTTAATTATTATAAAGAAGACAAAAAAAATTTTTTTTTCTTGTGGTGTCATATGGAAAGTCTGCTGCTGCTGCTGCTAAGTCACTTCAGTTGTGTCCAACTCTGCGTGACCCCATAGTCGTCAGCCCACCAGGCTCTCCTGCCCCGGGGATTCTCCAGGCAAGAAAACCGAAGTGGGTTGCCATTTCCTTCTCCAACGCATGAAAGCGAAAAAGTGAAAGTGAAGTCGCTCAGCCGTGTCCGACTCTTAGCGACCCCATGGACTGCAGCCCACCAGGCTCCTCCATCCATGGGATTTTCCAGGCAAGAGTACTGGAGTGGGGTGCCATTGCCTTCTCCGATGGAAAGTCTGGATTGAGTATATTCTATTTCTTAAAAAAGTTCTTAAGGAACTCATGCTGCTGCTGCGAAGTCGCTTCAGTCGTGTCTGACTCTGTGCGACCCCATAGACGGAAGCCCACCAGCCTCCCCCATCCTTGGGATTCTCCAGGCAAGAACACTGGAGTGGGTTGTCATTTCCTTATGTGCTAAATCTGAAGGCTAGTCATTCATAGTTGCAGAAGTCTCCAGACTGTGAGCAAGGTTATGGATAATTCTTTTCTAACAATGGTAAGAGTGTTGAAAAGCATGTGTCCTAAATGTTGGAGAAAGATATCTGTCACCTCTGTAGGATCAATCATGTGAAAATAATAGGCGTTTGAAACTGAAAGATACTGGTTCAAATTCCAGGTCCATGACTTACTAATTGTATAAACGCAAGCAAATTAAGTAACTGAGTTTTTTATTCCTAGTCTATAAATGTAGACAAATAATAAATATTTCATGAGATTGCTTAAGAGATTAAACAATATAGCATATGTAAAACATCAAGCAAAATTCCTAATATTTAGTGAGAAATTAGTAATAATATTCCCTCCCATCTCTCTCTCAGGTAATTACTAAGTTAAAAACTTAGTGAGCATTTAAGTACTTTGGTGAGTACTTAAGTATCCAGTTCTTGGAATTAAGTGATCCACTGAAAGAGAACATGATTCATTTTAAACTAAAATGTAGTCTCATTCAGAACAACAAAACTTCCACATAAAAGGCATCTAAATATTACTAGGTATTGGGCAGTTAGTCACGACAGGAACCCTGACATCTCTCTCCTGGTCTACAAATTTTCTTCAGTTCTAAGGTGAATGATAAGCTATTCTGTAGCAGACTCGGATTTACAATAGTGAGGATGACATAACTACTGACCTACTGTGGTGGTTATCAAGGGTTAATAGAACTTGATATGCAAATGACAACTAGAGCTTTACAGGAGTTTATTGGAGACTATAATTCAGTATTCTGCCAAGTCTTTCTACTCTACAGTACTTGGCGATTCTCCACAATCCTGTGGACTTTATGTGTGAAGATCATCAGTAACGTAGTAAAACAGTTATCCATGTATTATCAGTGTTGTCTTCCGTAGGTCACAGTTTCCAATTGCTGACATTCCTACTTATCAGTATTGAAATGTTATGAGTTTTATTATCAATTGAGATTGGCTTTAGATATTTTTTAAACCTACCATTAAGAGTGGTATATATATTTATCAGGATTTTTGATTGATAATTTTCAAATAATCAGGGTTTAAATTATATTTGCAAGTAGATTATGTATCACCAGGCTTCACTGCTAAGAGATAGATATGCATTTTCCCAACTCTGCTTGTACAGTTACATTTCTTATACAGCTAAACAAAGATGATATTTTTTCCTCCTTTTGAAGCAGAACAAATGATATAAGTTCTTTTTGTGTGTGGGCTTTGTATCATGTAGCAAGGGCCTCCCTAGTGGATCAGATGGTAAAGAATCTGCCTGCAATGCAGGAGACCAGGGTTCTATCCCTCAGTTAGGAAAATCCCCTGGAGAATGGAATGGCAACCCACTCCAGTATTCTTGCCTGTCGAATCCCATGGACAAAGGACCCTGGCAGGCTATAGTCCATGGGGTGTCAAAGAGTCGGACATGACTGAGTGTGAAAGTGAACACTTTCACTTTCATGTAGCAAATGTGAAAGTCTCAAACAAAATATGCTAGAGATGCTGGCCAACAGGATACCCACAGTATCAGCAGTGGCCACAGGACTGGAAAAGGTCAATTTTCATTCCAATCCCAAAGAAAGGCAATGCCAAAGAATGCTCAAACTGCTGCACAATTGCACTCATCTCACATATTAGCAAAGTAGTGCTCAAAATCCTCCAAGCCAGGCTTCAACAATACGTGAACATGAAATTCCAGATGTTCAAGCTGGATTTAAAAAAGGCAGAGGAACCAGAGATCAAATTGCCAATATTCATTGTATCATCACAAAAGCAAGAGCGTTCCAGAAAAACATCTATTTCTGCTTTATTGACTATACCAAAGCCTTTAACTATGTGGATCACAACAAACTGTGGAAAATTCTTCAAGTGATGGGAATACCAGGCCACCTAATCTGCCTCCTGAGAAATCTGTATGCAAATCAAGAAGCAACAAGTTAGAACAGAACCTGGAACAACAGACTGGTTCCAAATAGGAAAAGGAGTACATCAAGGCTGTATATTGTCACCCTGCTTTTTTAACTTATATACAGAGAAAATCATGAGAAACGCTGGGCTGGAAGAAGCACAAGCTGGAATCAAGATTGCCGGGAGAAATATCAATAACCTCAGATATGCAGATCACATCACCCTTATGGCAGAAAGTGAAGAAGAACTAAAGAGCCTCTTGATGAAAGTGAAAGAGGAGAGTGAAAAAGTTGGCTTAAAACTCAACATTCAGAAAACTAAGATCATGGCATCTGGTCCCATCATTTCATGGAAAATAGATCGGTAAACAGTGGAAAGAGTGTCAGACTTTATTTTGGGGGGCTCCAAAATCACTGCAGATGATGACCGCAGCCATGAAATTAAAAGACACTTGCTCCTTGGAAGAAAAGCTATGACCAACCTAAGCATCATATTAAAAAGCAGAGACATTACTTTGCCAACAAAGGTCCATCTAGTCAAGGCTATGGTTTTTTCCAGTAGTCATGTATGGATGTGAGAGGTGGACTATAAAGAAAGCTGAGTTCAGAAGAATGGATGCTTTTGAACTATGGTGTTGGAGAAGACTCTTGAGAGTCCCTTGTACTGCAAGGAGATCCAACCAGTCTATCCTAAAGAAAATCAGTCCTGAATATTCATTGGAAAGGCTGATGCTGAAGCTGAAACCCCAATACTTAGGCCACCTGATGCGAAGAACTGACTCATTAGAAAAGACCCTGATGCTGGGAAAGATTGAAGGCAGCAGGAGAAGGAGACAACGGAGGATGAGATAGTTGGATTGCATCACCAACTCAATGGACATGAGTTTGAGTAAACTCCAGGAGTTGGTGATGGACAGGGAAGCCTGGTGTGCTGCAGTCCATGGGGTCACAAAGAGTAGGACACTACTGAGTGACTGAACTGAACTAAGAGTATCCATTATTTTCAGAAATATCTAAGAATTTACCAGTTCATCTCTGACTTCAAAATTAGAGTTAATTTCTAATGGGCTCTTAGTGAGTTTACTTTTTAAGGAGCAACTATCCAATCCAGTCACTTACAGAATCCTGCCCTAAGAACTGAATGACAATAGGTTATCTAGGACCATGGATTCATAAAGGACTCTATTCCTGCAGTGTAAATCCAGCTATATTTGTAGTTCATCAAGTGATTAATTAAAACTCTAGCAAGAAGCATCAGAGAGATATCTGATTCACTGCTTTTTCCAGCATAAACTTGAAAAACTGTGATTCTAGATCAGCCAACTCCAGAAAAGAATGTCATGGGGTAAAACACCTTTTCCAACTTCAACTAAAATGCTCTTAGAGTTTCACATATGTGTAAAGTAAGACTAGCAACTTTCTAGTAATGAAACTTCCCTCCAAAAGCATAGGATTTATTAGATTGACAGTGGCAAACCCCACAGTGAAAAAGAAAGTTGTAGAGGATACTTTTCTAAGGATTTAAGGCTACTATTTTGTCAAATCATGGGATATTACAACTGGAAAATTCCTTAGAGTCTATTTAATCTAAATTTCTCTTTGGTAAAAAGAGTGAAGTGACCAAGCTAATTAATAATTTAAGCTAGTAAGTTACCTTGTCACCTTTTCCATTTATTGCTTAATTTACAAAATTCTATCCTAAGGTCTCTACTTCACTCTTGATAACCTCATGTAGTAGGCAAGGCAAGTGAGATGATCATTTTCCAGGCATTTAAAGGGCAACCAGAGGGGGAAAAATCACAGAGCTTTGGACTGGTGATGGCAGGAGTTTGGCATTTTCTTCCTACTACTCAGGACTTGGGGATTCCCAGGTGTCTCAGTGGTAAAGAATCTGCTTACCAGTGCAAGAGAAGGAGATGTGGGTTCAATTCCTGGGTCATGAAGACCCCTGGAAGAGGAAATGGCAACCTACTCCAGTATTCTTGCCTGAGAAATCCCATGGACAGAGGAGCCTGTACAGCCCATGGGGTCACAAAGAGTCAGACATGACTGAGTGACTGAGGACACAGCACAGAAACATGACTTGCAAGGTGGAATCCTGTTGCTGTTTAGTTGCTCAGTCCTGTCCAACTATTTTGTGATCCTTTGGACTGTAGCCCACCAGGCCCTTCTGTCCATGAGATTTCTCAGGCAAGAATACTGGAGTGGGTTGCCATTTCCTCCTCCAAGAACTCTGAATCTTTAGGCAAATCATTCTCCCTCTCTGAGGCTCAGTTTCCCTGTCTGAGAAGAAGGACCGCACAGATGCTCTCTAATGGTCCTGTTATATTCCTAAGTGATCAAGCTGTGTGTGTGTGTGCGTGCTAAGTCGCTTCAGTCGTGTCTAACTCTTTGTGATCCCATGGACTGTAGCCCACCAGGCTCCTCTGTCCCTGGGATTCTCCAGGCAAGAATACTGGAGTGGGTTGCCACTCCCTCCTCTAGGGGATTTTCCTATCCCAGGGATCGAACCATCATCTCTTATGTCTCCTGCATTGGTAGGCAGATTTTTACCACTAGTGCCACCTAGGAAAACTCTGCTCAGGATGACCTCAAATATCATACACCTCTGTCCCTCTTCCTGCCATTTCTAATAGTCATTCAGTAACGAAGTCACTCATCTAGAATTCATTCATCTCTATGTCATATAGACAAAACCTAGGAAGCTAGACTGGGAAACAGTGTTGTGCTTGGTCTGTCCATGTCAGGGCTGAGTTTAGCCATGAGATCTGAGCTTCCAAGGCTATACACCACTGGGTGCCCACAGGCCTTTCTTGAATTCACCTTGTCTATTAAGTGACAAGGAACGACATAGGGTGAGATGCATTTTTATTTATGCCATGATCATTCTTTCCAAGATGACAGTCATAAGGAACAGAATGACAGGCCATATTTTATAAACATGGAAGTTTTGTTATAATAGAAAAATCACTGTATTTAAATGATCAAATCTGAGTATTCTGAGTATCTGAATATTCTGATACTCTGTCCCTATCTTAACATTGCCTCCCCTCACTAGTCACCTCAATTTTCAGTTGTGTCATCTTTTAAATTGAAGGGTAGCATGCTCCCTAATGGATGGGATTCAATCCTCCATGTGAAAGAGCTAACATGTTTGTGTAAGCAAACATATATGGAAGATATCAAACTCGTCAGTTATTGAAAGTACAAATTAAAATGTTTGTATAAGTATATGCATATAGTGATTACATAGAGTGTATATATATATGATATATATTTTATTTTTATTTATAAAGAGTTTAAATATAATATTTATATATACTTTACATAAATGTATTTATGTATTAAGTATCATATGCTGCTGCTGCTGCTGCTAAGTCGCTTCAGTCGTGTCCGACTCTGTGCGACCCCATAGACGGAAGCTCACCAGGCTCCCCGATCCCTGGGATTCTCCAGGCAAGAACACTGGAGTGGGTTGCCATTTCCTTCTCCAATGCATGAAAGTGAAAAGTGAAAGTGAAGTCGCTCAGCCGTGTCCGACTCTTAGCAACCCCATGGACTGCAGCCTACCAGGCTCCTCCGTCCATGGGATTTTCCAGGCAAGAGTACTGGAGTGGGGTGCTAAAACCAAGTAAATTCTGAAAGAACAAAAATTCTCAATTTTAGAAAAGTGGATTAAAACTTATACTCTTGTAGCAGTTAGGAACAATAACAACTGATACACGACTATTTAGGAAAAGCAATTTGTCAACATAATTCTAAGGAAACATGCTATATGCATAAGGATATTCCCTAAGAAGAAAAACACAAGAAATTACCTTGAGATATTTGAAAACTGGCGATGTTACGTTGGTACATCACTTAACATGGACTATTCTTCAGGCATTAAAATCATAACTCTGCATCACATGGAAGACTGCACAGTATGTAGAAACGCTTCGTCTAGTAATATCAAGTTTCCAAGTAGAATAAAAAATTATAACCACCTCTGCAATTAGGTGAAATGCACCTATCACTGCAGATGGTGACTGCAGCCATGAAATTAAAAGATGCTTACTCCTTGGAAGAAAAGTTATAACCAACCTAGATAGCATATTCAAAAGCAGAGACATTACTTTGCCAACAAAGGTCCGTCTAGTCAAGGCTATGGTTTTTCCAGGGGTCATTTATGGATGTGAGAGTTGGACTGTGAAGAAGGCTGAGCGCCAAAGAATTGATGCTTTTGAACTGTGGTGTTGGAGAAGACTCTTGAGATTCCCTTGGACTGCAAGGAGATCCAACAAGTCTATTCTGAAGATCGGCCCTGGGATTTCTTTGGAAGGACTGATGTTGAAGCTGAAACTTCAGTATTTTGGCCACCTCATGCAAAGAGTTGACTCATTGGAAAGACTCTGATGCTGGGAGGGATTGGGGGCAGGAGGAGATGGGGATGACAGAGGATGAGATGGCTGGATGACATCACTGACTCGATGGATGTGAGTCTGATTGAACTCCGGGAGTTGGTGATGGACAGGGAAGCCTGGTGTGCTGCAATTCATGGGGTCACAAAGAGTCAGACACGACTGAATGAGTGAACTGAACTGAAGTGCTATTAAAAATAATCCCCAAACCTCAGTAGCTAAAACTAATAAAGCTTCATTTCTCACTCACATCACAGTCTGATTTAGGTCAGCAGGAAATGATGTGTGGTCTCTACTCTGTGCAGTTAATCAGGGACACAAGATTCTTATAAGTAATGATTGGGTCACTTTCTAGTGCCTCCTCCCCTGGATCCTTTTCATCTGGAGGGCAGGGGGAGAAAATGAGACATGAAGAAGGCTTACTTGCTCTTAACTACCTCTTCTTGAAAGTGACAAGCATGGCTTCTGCTCAAGAAGATTGGCAAGAAAAAGTCACATGGCCCCTGGTCAGACCTAGAACAAGGTGGGTAGAAGGCTGATGTAGTGAGTACTCAGGAGGAAAAGAGGGTGGGTCTGGTGAGCATCTGCCAGATGATCTGTGTCACGATCAATTCAGTTCAGTTCAGTTCAGTTCAGTCGCTCAGTCATGTCCAACTCTGCAACCCCATGGACTGCAGCACACCAGGCCTCCCTGTCCATCACCAACTCCCAGAGTTTACTCAAACTCATGTTCATTCACTCGGTGATGCCATGCAACCATCTCATCCTCTGTCATCCCCTTCTCCTCCCGCCTTCAATCTTTCCCAGCATCAGGGTCATTTCAAATGAGTCAGTTCTTCGCATCAGGTGGCCAAAATATTGGAGTTTCAGCTTCAGCATCAATCCTTCCAATAAATGTTTTGTGATATGTATATGAATTAACAGTAAGAGAATGTAAACGGAGAAGGAGTAGATTTACTATAGAGCTAGGTTTACTTGCTAATAAAAGGTTTATTTATTTATTTAAGATATAGGCAATTTTTCTTTTTTATATTATCTTGCATTTAAGAGCTACAAATATGATTAAATAAAAGATTAGCCTAAAACACTGGTGTTAAGTTAAATGATATACAAGGCTAATTCTGTCTCTAATACCCAATGACTAGTAATTGCAACATATTGAGATTTAATCATCCAGCCTCATTTCTGTCTATGCCTTCTCATGTCTTCCAAGAACCTGGACCTCAAGAAATATGGTCTAAATTTTGCAGACCATTTGATGGGAGATCTGAAGCATGGACACTCATTACTGGGATAGAAGATTTTAATTAAGCTCCATATGCAATTATAACTTTGCTGCTTATTAACAGTGATGAAAAAAATTACACAGCTATGATCACTGGCAGAGCTATTAATGGGTTTCTTGATGACATAACATTTGTTTAATGGAAGTATTTCATTTTATGAACAAGCACCATCCGAGGGCAATTTGTCATTGTTATTAATTCAAGATCATTTCATCTGTCACTCAATACCAGGTCCAATTAAGAAAAAGAGGCTGGCATGAGACTCCACTGAGTATCTCTGCCAGGCTGAGAGGTTTAATAATAAAAATAAATCGGGATGAATATCAAAGTCTGTTTAAAGGCTCAGGTCTTTTAAAACACAAGAAAGACCAGAGGTGCTGTACAAAAAAAAAAAAAAAAAAAACCTGCTTTTTTTTTTTCCCTTCTAGAAAGATAAAAGTTGTTTATGCAGCTTGGGTGATTAGCAATAAAATTCTTTGCATGCAAACTAAAGTGATCATTTTTTTCCTGTAATAAAGAGATGAGAGTCACTTTGGGGATGGTTCAGTCCAGCCTTGAATGTTCTTTATTTACATGCTTCCACCAGGCCGTGATGGAATGAACACATTGCAAAGTAATCACCTCTAATAGGTTTATAGTGCAAAAGTGAATGTATTTGTTTGCTAGGGCTGCCATAACAAAATGCCACAAATGGGGTGGCTTACAAAACAGGGGTTTAGTTTTTCACAGTTCTAGGGGCTGGAAGTTCAAAATCAAGGGATCAGCAGGTTTGCTTTCTCCTGAGGTTTGCAGGTGGTCATCTTCTGGCTGTGTCCCCACATGGCCTGTTCTCTGTACAAGCATCCCTGATGTCTCACCATCTTCTTAAGAAGACCAGTCATATTGCATTAGATCTCTGTTTTTATAACTTCATTTAACCTTGTTAACCTCTTTGGTGACCCTGTCTCCATGTACAGTTGCATTGAAGGTTTAGGGTTTCCGCATATAGATTTTGGAGACACTGTTCAGATCAGAGTAGTGATTATACTACTTTTTTTGAAAGTATTTATTTCATTTTGGCTCTGCTGGGTCTTCCTTGCTCTACAGGCTTTTCTTTAGTTGTGGCAAGTGAGGGCTACTCCCTAGTTATGGTGTGTGGGCTTCTCATTGCCATGACTTCTCTTGTGGAGCATGGTCTCTAGGGCATGCTGGCTTTGGCAGTTGCAGCTCCTAGGCTCTAAAGCACAGGCTTAATATTGTGGCTCATGGGCTTAGTCTCCCCGCAGTATATAAGATCTTCCCAGATCAGGGATGGAACCCACTGTGTCTCCTGCACTGGCAGGTAAATTCTTTACTGCTGAGCCATCAGAGAAGCCTTTTATTGCTTTGTAATTCCAAACACAGATGAATGAGATCTCCAAACTCCAGACATCCATCATAAACTGAATCTAGAAAGAAAGGCAGAATAAACACACACTCCCCCACTAGCCAGGAAGTATATCCTGTGTGATGATAACTTCTTGTCTGCTGTACTTTCACACATCATGTCCTCATGATGGGACATGAGGTCCCTCCTATGAGGGACTTCCCTCATAGCTCAGTTGGTAAAGAATCTGCCTGCAGTGCAGGAGACCCTAGTTCTATTGCTGGGTCAGGAAGGTCCTTCTTCAGAGTCTCAACGCTATCTCCACTTTACAGATTAAAGGATCTAGAAGACAGATTTTCTAACTTCTCTAAGGTCACACAATTACCAAATTTAGTTTCAAATTCTTTTTAGAACTGTAATCCTTTTTGACAGAATTTAGGCTTGTGATAGAAGCAAAACAGCAACCAGGAGACACAGAGGGGTTGTGAGAGAGAACATGAATGCTAATTATATATGCCCTGTAGTCATGTCCCTGACTGAGGGAACAATTCTCAGGTGGGAGGTGGGAATCTAGCCTAGTGTGAAATGACGATGATACTGCTGCAGTTAATCGAGCTCCTGGTAAGAGAGAAGATGTAGATATGAGGGCATGTGGAGTGTTCAGTAAGGTACCCATTGTTGAAATAGGAAGAAGTGCTCAGGTCACAGGGTTAAAGGGAAACCCAATGAGCTGTGTGCATTATTTTGTCCAAGGGTAGAAAATATTTCCTCTACCCATCCTAGGGTTTTGGTTGGGTCTCTGAAATAAAAGATTGACAAGAGAAAAGCAAACAAGCTTACTAGCATACATATATCATACATCCTTGGGAGGAACTCGGAAAAGAGTAGCTCAAAGAGGTGGTCTAGAATTCAGGCTTATTAGCATTTCAACAACAAAAACAAAAAACCACAAACAAAACAATAAACTCATAGAGAATAAGCAAGACAAAGGGAGGAGTTTTTAGGCTTCCCCGAGAAACTGTGGGAAGGTAAACAGAAGGGAAAGTGATGGTGCTATGCTATGCTATGCTAAGTCACTTCAGTCATGTCCAACTCTGTGCGACCCCATAGACGGCAGCCCACCAGGCTCCCCCATCCCTGGGATTCTCCAGGCAAGAACACAGGAGTGGGTTTCCATTTCCTTCTCCAGTGCATGAAAGTGAAAACTGAAAGTGAAGTTGCTCAGTCGTGCCCGATTCTTAGCAACCCCATGGCTAAGAGGAGCCTACCAGGCTCCTCCATCCATGGGATTTTCCAGGCAAGAGTACTAGAGTGGGGTGCTATTGCCTTCTCCGAAAGTAATGGTAGATAAAGGTTAATTAGTGAAATTCATCCTCTCCAGATTGATCAGAGTCTAAAGCTGTCTCCCCTGATAATTAACTTTTGTGCTTCCTGATGGTGAGGGAAGGATGGACACCTTTGAAAATGTATGTCCTACTTCATGGCAAATAGATGGGGAAACAGTGGCTGACTTTATTTTTCTGGGCTCCAAAATCACTGCAGATGGTGATTGCAGCCATGAAATTAAAAGACATTTACTCCTTGGAAGAAAAGTTATGACCAATCTAGACACCATATTAAAAAGCAGAGGCATTACTTTGTCAACAAAGTCTGTCTAGTCAAGGCTATGGTTTTTCCAGTGGTCATGTATGGATGTGAGAGTTGGACTATAAAGAAAGCTGAGTGCCAAAGAATTGATGCTTTTGAACTGTGGTGTTGGAGAAGACTCTTTTTTTTTTTTTTTAATTAAATTTATTTATTTTAATTAGAGGCTACCTTTGGACTGCAAGGAGACCAACCAGTCCATCCTAAAGGAGATCAGTCCTGGATGTTCATTGGAAGGACTGATGTTGAAGCTGAAACTCCAATACTTTGGCCACCTGATGCAAAGAGCTAACTCATTTGAAAATACCCTGATGCTGGGAAAGATTGAGGGAAAGAGGAGATGGGGATGACAGAGGATGAGATGGTTGGATGGCCTCACCGACTCAATGGACATGGGTTTCAGTGAACTCTGGGAGTTGATGATGGACAGGGAGGCCTGGTGTGCTGTGGTTCATGGGGTCACAAAGAGTTGGATATGACTGAGTGACCGAACTGAACTGAACTGAAGTTTTAGGCAAGTGTGGGGAGAACAGGGAGCTTTTCTTGTATCTTCTGTGCTTATGTGCTAAATTGCTTCAGTCATGTCCAACTCTGCAGCCCCATGGACTGTATCCCATCAGACTCCTCTGTCCATAACATTCTCCAGGCAAGAATGCTGGAGTGGATTGCTATTTCCTTCTCCAGGGCATCTTCCTAACCCAGGGATCCAACCATGTCTCCTATGTATCCTGCATTGCATTGGCAGGCAGATTCTTTACCACTAGCACCACTTGGGAAGCCTCTTTCTTGTATCTGTTTGCTCTCAATTGTCTTCAGCTCAATATATCTCCTAAAAGTGGAAGTGCCATATTTTGGAGCATCGTAGTCTAGGGTCATCCTTCAGTTGTTAAGGATCTGGAAGTTGGAGGCAAGATAGGAAGAATCAAAGGGAAAATACACAGAGTAAAGAAAAGGGAGCAGTAGAAAAAGATATCTGTACTGTACCTCCTACTATTCAATTCCTTATGTCAGAGACCACAGGAAATAAGCTAAAAAACTGAGTCTGATAGGCATTACTTTGACATCCTGTGTCTTGAACTCCTTTTTGGCCTGGTAGTAAAGAATCTGCGTGCCAGTGCAGGAGGCACAGGAGACTCGCATTCAATCCCTGGGTCAGGAAGATCCCCTGGAGGAGAACATGGCAATGTACTCCAGTGTTCCTGTCTGGAGAATCCCCATGGACAGAGGAACCTGGGAGGCTATGGTCCATGGGGTCTCAAAGAGTCGGACACAACTGAAGCAACTTACTACATAGTACATACACATGCCTTTTTATCTTTAAAATATCTTCTTCATAGGATTATTGAAATAAAGAAAATAAATAATAGAGGTAAATCACAGCAAATTTATAGCAAATGTTTTCTACTTCTTACTAGCTTCCTAGCATTGGACAAGAGACTTAAAATCTCTGTCTCAAGCTCCTCATTTCTAAAATGAGGATAATGGGATAATGATGCTTTTTCAAGAGATTGTTATGAGAAATATTTTTATTTATATAACTTTATTCATATATGTATGTCTTTAGTATAAATATATTCATATATTCATATAAATATGAATATAATTTTTAATTATAATTTATATAATTATTAATTTTAATTCATATAAAAATAAATATAATTGTACCTATTATATAACACATAGTATTTATATTTACCGATGATAAATAATTTTATTTACATATACATTTAATTTATAATTTGGATGATACACTTAAATGCAGCAACAAACAGCAGCATACTCAGTGGCAGCATTCAAATAGGACAGGGTGGGAGTATAGAGAATTTTAGAATAATGATAAAACCAACCAGAAGTCAGCCTGATTTTTATCATCACCAGTCAGTGATGAAATACCCTCCCTACTATGGTAGAAGACTTTCATTTCCATTATGGCAGACCACTTCTCTGATTAAGAGATACTGTACATAATTCTTTCTCTAGTTGGGGGTATTAACAAAGAAAACCCTGAATAAGGACTAGCTTAACAAATATCAAATAGGATTTCTTATATGTGTGAACAACTTTAATTTTGCACTCGGCACATTTGCTCATTTGGTATTGTTAAGGTTGAGTCACTCTGATTGAGATTCCACACAAGTTCATCATGTGCTTGCTGTCTATTACTACTCAGTCCTGGCTGCCCCGTGAACCTCCTGGGGAGCTATAAAAAGGATCAATGTCTATGCTTCACTTCAGGCCAATTAAATTGGAATTTCAAGGTGAGGGGTGCCTGGTGACTGGTGGTACCTTTTAAAAGCTCCTCAAATGATTCTACCATGAAAGCAGGGTTGAGAAGACCAAAGCCAGGTCATGTTCATGATGATTATATGATTAGACTGGCATTGGCCTCATAAGTCCATATTGGAATATCTCCCCATTCCTCATTTTTTCATCTACAAAAAGAGAATAAAGTACCCACATCAAAGGGCTGTTGAGAGGTGTAAATGAGATAATTCATGCAGTGCATTGAGAACAGTACCTGGCACACAATAGAATTCAATAAATACAGGCTATTACATTTATAACAACACTTTGGCACATGACCTTGGCAAGAGGCCATTGCTGTCCATTATATGCATAAGGAAACGAGCTCAGAGAATTTAGTTGCTAGCCCAATCAGAGCTTGTAAATGAGAAAGGAAGAATCAGATTATGAGCTTAGAGATCAGGAATAATATGTACAGTACCAACTGCCTTGAGATTTTCTAAACACCCACCAAAAACAGAGTCTGGTATATGACTATCAAGCCTTCTATTGCAATTATCTTAACCCTTCTTTGCCTACTGTATGTTCCCAGTCAGCACCACACTTTAGACTCAGGTGAGCAAGGTTCTACTTGGTCCCCACTTCAGGACACCCCACATTTTTGGTCTCTTTCCAGCAGCTGGCAGTGTGAAGGCCAGATCAGGACATCTACTGGGAAAGTTTGAGCCCAACTGGGTCCTATATGGGCTTCAGTTCCCATTTGGACCAAAGGACTCCCGCTGTCCAGGGTAATTTTTCTTTAGTGGAATTGCATAAGACCGGGTTGCCAGAATGGAGCTGATATGCTGATTTGAAGTGGTTCAAATTATTTCTCTAGACAGGAACCCAAAAAAACTTTTTGCTTAGCCCCATTACACCTTAAAGGCAGCCTTGTTTCCAATGAGCAAAACTATATATTTCAAATTTAAACATGCAAACATTTTCACTGGAAATGTTGATTACTACATTGCATTAAGCCTGTAAATTTTTCATTTTTAAGTCAAAGAAAACAATCCAATAAACATTATGCATACTCAGAAGCAAAGTTATAGTGCTGGACAGAAAAGCAGCAATCCTAGTTACCCTAGTGAATGCTAAAAGGTGCTCGTGCAGCTTATTAAAATGTATTTCTGTATTCTATGACCTCTCAGGCTGGTGAGATAGACAAGTGAATGGTGTATGAGTTGATACCCCATATCAGCACCTGCTTAATCTTTAAAACTCAGTTTTTTTATCTGAGGACTAGTAACAGTACCCATCTGATGATGTTGTTGAAGGGAATGAATGAAATAAATAGGTGGTAAATAGCTTAGCATAATGCAACCAATGTTAATAACACTGTAATATTAATTCTACTAATAGTTTCATGAGTAACATTGTACATGCTTAGTAAACACTGGCCTCAGAGCACTTTGTAATAAGTAGGATGATAAAGCTACTGACATTCAGTGCCAGAAATGTATAGGAAAAAAGCAACAATTTCCACGGGGAAAACAGTGAATGGCTTCTTGGAAACAGTGTTTATAGGCTTATTAGAAGGAGAAGCATAGTGTTTTCACAGTATGAATGAGGATTTGAGGGTGGGATGGGACAGAGAAAAGAGAGAAAGTCTACATGGATTACCAGGAGCCAAGTTGGGGGGGCGGGGGTGGAAAAGCAGCTTCACTCATGGCTGAGTGAAGAATTTAGGGACAGGAAGGTCAGTAGATAAGCCTAACACCCTACTTAGAGTAATCTGCAGACAAGCTTCAATCTTTCCTTGACAGATCTGCAATGATCCTAAGGGCACATAGACACTGATGAAGTTTGACACCTGCCATGTATGTGAAGAGCAGAGGAATTACTCCTCTGACACTCGAGAAAGACATCACTGCCCAAGAGGCAGTCAAGTCTCCAGATGACAGGTGGACCATATAACAAATAGGAAACCAGGTTTAAAGAAAAAAAAGAAGAAGAAATAAAGAGCTGACTCAGTCCAGGTAGGAGAACTGATAATATCCAAGGCTGGTCTGAGCTCGCATACCAAGAAGCCTCAACCAGTACTTCTGACCCCTTTTGATGCAACTCCAACTCCTATAGCCCCCCTGACACCCCTGAGAGGCAGGCAGGCCCTGGTCTAATCAGGACTGGTCTCAAACACAATACTGTGAAGCTTCACCGTAATATTTCTGTGCAACTGAGTGCCCTTCCTTCAGCATCTTTGTCTCAGGCATCCCCACATCCTTTCCTTCCCACCCAGCTCAGTGAGACTGAGTTTCCTGCCCAGCTCACATCTGTGACTAAACAAAACATGGCTAAAAGTTGCTTAAACCAAAGTAGTAAAAAAACAGAGAGGATCATTTTATACATCTAAAAAAGCCTTCTCCACTATGAGCTACTCAGCCTAATTTGGACCATAGGTGGGGATTCAACAAGAGGTGGAACTAATTTATTACATGATACAGTAAGACTCTGACTTTCTGGCAGGCTCCACAGAAGATTGTTCCAGGAAGAGTTAAAAATCAGATGCTACATCTCAGCATCTTGCTGCCCATTTCTAGCTGAGACCTTCATCATTTACTAGGTCCTGCTAGGAGATTAATTTAGAATCAGTGGCTGCCAACATCGGCCATACATTAGGATCACTTAGGGAGATTTAAAATCTGCATGCCCAGAACAATTGCAATGGAATATCTAATGGGGAGGGAGAGGTAAGGCCCAGGGCTCAGTATTTTCTAAAACTGCCCAGGTGATTCAACATCTCTTTCTTATATGGGTCAGACAGCAGCCTCCAGAAATGACATCCTGTCCTCCAACCCCTAACCAGAGACTCCAAGTCCATCTTGCCATAATGTGGAGGTGGGGCAACATCCCCACCAAAAACAAATGCTCTAGAGAGAAGAAATAAAATGAATGTTACTCACTGAAGGGGAATTGAATGTGAACACATTTTCTGGTAGCAAAGAATATACCTGATTCTGGGGCTCTGAAGGGGAGGCTCAAGCAATGACATGGGTGCATAGACAGAAAAGGCATAAGCAACATTAACTTCATTTCTTTGACACAGAGCCCCACCGAGTCCCTGGAGAAGGTGGCTAACCCATCATAGTCTTTGGAGCAGCAGCATGATTTGAGGGGGATGCTCCTCACTGGGAGTCCCAGATCCAAGCCTGTTACTTAATTACTGTGGCATCTTGTGCAAGCCACTATTTACAAAGCACATTTGTTGAAATATAACACATACACAGAGAGAAGAGTAAACAAGTGGTAAGTATGCAGCTCAACTAATCATCATGAATGAACACACACACACACACAACCACCATAAAGATCCAGAAAGAGAACATTAGCCAAAACAATTTGAATGTATCCTGAGCATCTGTTTTGTGCCAGGGAGCCATTAGGGGCTACACATGCACAGATAATGACACAGAAATGACACAAGAGCTCTCAACTCTAAACGATCTTCAATCTGGTGCATATTGTGCTAAGTTGCTTCAGTGATGTCTTACTCTATGAGACCTTATGGACTGTAGTCCACCAGGATTCTCTGTCCATGGAATTCTCCAGACAAGAATCCTGGAGTGGGTTGCCATGTCCTCCTTCAGGGAATCTTCCCAATCCAGGGATCGAACCCAAATCTCCTATGTCTCCTGCATTGATAGGCAGGTTCTTTATCACTAGTTCCACCTGGGAAGACCCCAGTCTAGAGGGAGATGAATATATCAACCACCACAGCACTGGAAGCTACACAGTTTTACAATAAATTTCCTTTAGGTAATAAGTAATGTGTAGTGGGTGATGATTGATTTATTTAAAGCATTCCTCATAAGGGAATTATCTATGTTTAGATTTATTCCATAGATCATCAGAACTGTGTTTAGGAAAGTGTGCTTAAGAACTGTGCTTAGGAAACTATGCTTAGGTAAGACCATGAGTTAGAAGATGACAACGGATCAAAGTGATAGCTGAATAGTTTTATATGAGAAATGGACAGAAATGGGGGAACTTGAAAAGTGGGGGATGGGAACGGAAGACAGAAAGGCAAAGAAATATGACAGGAAGTTATCTCCACACAAAAGTGACCAATCAGAAAATCCCAATGACAGTGTAATCAAAGGGCTTTTAAGAATAGGGATTTCTAATTATCAATTTAATTTATTGATGTCATTAATCATCTTCTCTCCTCCCCAATGCTTCTGTAAACTGTGGCATTTTTTAATATTTTGTGTGACTGATCTGGCGTAAAAGCAAGAGGAAGTGCTGAGTTCTAGAGCTGGATAAACACAGAGCAGAAGGAAGGAACAAAAAAATGAGACTGAAGGAGAGTGAGGGCTGCGGAGACAGGCACTCTGATTCAGGAGTGCCCATGAGAAGGAAACTCCTGGAAATGCACAGAAACCATGGAGTGGGCATTGACTTTCCCCCAAGATGCTCAATGGGGTGCTAAGGCAGTTCTGCTCACATCTCCAAATCTCAGGTTGCCATCAGCTGACAACTGCTTGGTGTGGCACATCCTTGAATGACATATTTGCCCTGCCCTTCACTCCTGAATGCCAAGTACAATGAGTTTGGAGTACATAAAATGATTTGTATACATGCACTTGAAGGCCTGTTTTTGATGCAAGTGAGCGCTAAAATTTCCCAGGCCACCTGATCCCCTGGTTCACTGCTACCATTCATCTCATCCTATACAAAATGGAAGGAAGGGTATGCCTTTGCATTGTGATGCTAGAGAAGATTCTTGAGATCCTTTGGCCTGTAAGGAAATCAAATCAATTGATTCTAAAGAAAATCAACTCTGAATATTCTTTAGAAGCACTGATGCTGAAGCTGAAGCTTCCCAGGTGGCACTAGTGGTAAAGATGTTCAGGAGAGATAAGAGACATGGGTTCGATCCCTGGGTTGGGAAGATCCCCTAGAAGAGGGCATGGAAACCCATTCTAGTATTCTTGCCTGGAAAATCCCATGGAGCCTTGTGGGCTACAGTTTATGCGGTTGCAAAGAGTAGGATATGACTGAAGCGACAGCACGCACACATGCCTTTGAGCTGTGGTGCTGGAGAAGACTCTTGAGAATCCCTTGGACTTCAGGGAAATCAAACCAATCAATCCTAAAAGAAATCAACCCTGAATATTAATTGGAAGGACTGATGCCAAAGCTGAAGCTCCAATATTTTGGCCACCTGATGGACTCATTGGAAAAGGCCCTGATGCTGGGAAGGATTGAAGGCAAAAGAAGAGGGCAGCAGAGGATGAGATGGTTGGATGGCATCATGGATTCAAAGGACATGAATCTGAGCAAACTCTGGGAGATAGTGAAGGACAGGGAAGCCTGGAGTGCTGCAGTCCATGGGATCACAAAGATTCAGACACAACTCAGTGACTGAACAACAAATGCTTCTTTATGATAAAGCTCTTCGGTTTTCTGCCATCTCACAATGCTTCTGGTATTAGGTCATCATAAAGCCACCTGGGTGCACTCCTCACAGCCTCCCCTAAACCACACCATCCTCCAATTCTGGTAGGTGAGCAGAAAACCCATCCAGCTCAGCAGAATGCACTCTCTCTGGTACACAGAGAAGGCTTGCAGTGTTTGCAATCTGCATCAGCTACCACTTTCTAGAACACACAGCCTGTGCAGCCCACCGTCTGAAGTATGCAGTATAAGAATGTCAAGGGCAGGTTGGAAGGAGAAAAAAGTCTAAGAAGGGCAGTATTTATTTTTGTTTGTGAGAGGTCAGACTCTGAATCTCAGCTGACTGGGACATATGTTGCTTCCCAGCAAAGGGAAAATAGAAAAACAGAAAATAGAATAAGGCTGCAAAAAGAGCTGTCAGAATGGTCTATCCTATATAAGGCCAGAACTGAGACCAGTGGGAAGCAGATTTGGGTTCAATTTAAGAATATTGTCTTGGCTGCAGCTTACAGGAGTGGGAAGGCTTTCTTTGTGGCTTAGTAGGAAGCGGGAAATTCAAGAAAAAAGTCTGAATTGCCATTTGTCAGAAATTCTCTGGGGAGAGGATGGGCACTGCATGAGTGTGTGCTCAGTTGCTTCAGTCATGTCTGACTCTTTGCAACCCTAAGGACTGAGACCCACCAGGCTCCTCTGTCCTTGGGATTCTCCAGGCAAGAATATTGGAGTGGGTTCCCGGTTCCTCCTCCAGGCCATCTTCCTGACCCAAGGATCAAACCCACATCTGCCAGCACCTCCCTGCACTGCAGGCAGATTTTTTACCTACTGAGACACCTGGGAAGCCCGGGGATGTGCAGTCCCAGATGCAAATTAGAGAGATGTGAGGGATTCTTCCAAACACACCAAGAAGTCACTCCAGTTGCTTCCATACACTGCACCCATCCTGGTCAATAGGATGGTCCCAAAGCACTGAAAAATGCAAAATGTTCTGTAGATGTCTTAAAAGAGAAAATTCAGTGGACTCTGAACTGATTATTCACAAAGTGAGGTGTGAAAAAACCATAAGAAGGGCAATTGACTGGATTCTAGAGTTTATGACTGCCTAAGATTAACACTCTATTCCTTTGGGGAATGTAGACACAGAGCAGAGCTTAGAAGACTGTTTGCTCAGTCAAGGAGTGTCTAAGAGAAGTGTGATAGGACAAATTCTAAAGATCACGCTGCCAAGAAAATTTCTGTCCTGAGGTCATTCAATCATACTAATCTTGGCATTGCTATGAAAAGAATTTACAGCTGTAATTAAAGTCCCTAAATGACCTTAAAATATGGAAAATTTCTGAATGGGGCTGACTTAATTGTACTAGCCCTTGAAAACATAGAGGTTTACAGCAATGGAGGGAAAAGGAAGTCAGAGGGAAATTCAGAAGTTCCAAAGGTGAGAACATTCAAAAAACATCCAGTCCCATCACTTCTTGGCAAATAGATGGGGAAACAATGGAAACAGTGACAGACTTTATTTTCTTGGGCTCCAAAATCACTGCAGATAGTGATTGCACCCATGAAATTAAAAGACACTTGCTCCTTGGAAGAAAAGCTATGACAAACCTAGACAGCATGCTAAAATGCAGAGACATTACTTTGCCAACAAAGGTCCGCTATCTAGGTAAAGCTATGGTTTTTCCAGTAGTCATGTATGGATGTGAGAGCTGAACGCCAAAGAATTGATGCTTTTGAACTGTGGTTTTGGAGAATACTCTTGAGAGTCCTTGGACTGCAAGGAGATCAAAGCAGTCCATCCTAAAGGAAATCAGTCCTGAATATTCATTGGAAGGACTGATGCTGAAGCTGAAACTTCAATACTTTGGCCACCTTATGTGAAAAACTGACTCATCTGAAAAGACCCTGATGTTGGGAAAGATTGAAGGTGGAAGGAGAAGGGGATAACAGAGGATGAGATGATTGGATGGCATCACCAACTCAGGCATGAGTTTGAGCAGGCTCTAGGAGTTGGTGATAGACAGGGAAGCCTGGCATGCTGCAGTCTGTAGGGTCTCAAAAAGTCAGACATGACTGAGCAACTGAACTGAACTAAAACTTGAGAAGGACTCTGTGACCACTACTGGTTTGACAATGGATGGAGTCATAAGAGTGATGTGAACAGTCTCCAATAACTGAGAATAAATCTCAGCTGACAGCCAGCAAAGAAGCAGGAACTTCAGGACTATACATTCAAGGAATTGATTCTGCCAACAATCTGGTGGAACTTGGAAGTGGCTCCTTCCCAGAGCCTCCAGACAAGAACCCAGCCCAGCCAACAACTTGACTTCAGCACCTCACGAGACCACAAGCAGAGACCCCAGTTGAGAGCTCCTGGAACTTAGACCCAGAGATCAAACCTGCATCTGCAGCACCTCCTGCATTGCAAGCAGATTCTTTACCACTGTGCCCCCTAGAAAGCCCTTCCGTCAGTTTAAAGCGTAAAGAACTTAGTTTAACTTTCCCAGGGATTCTGTGCTTTAATTAGCATCAAAGTCAAACTAAGGATTGGAGTTTAAGAGTAGGAGAGCAGCCATCATTTTCCTCGGCAGCCTTGAAATGACAAAACCTTGACAGGTCCTATATATGTGAGTGGCATAGGCAAATGATAGATTAAGAAGAAATCAAGTTCAACCTGGCAGTGATAATACAGTAATAATAAAAACCTAGGTAACCCATATCCCAAGATAACTTTTCAATATCTCAGATATCAGTTTTGTCAAATGTTAACCTTAAATGTTTTTATATAAAATATGCAGAGAGAGCCAAATGAGGAAGGCAAAATGAAGGAAAATATTAGTCTCTTAATTAGATTCTTCTTATTTAATAGATTTACCCTATATCACCCTATTAACTTCATTGATTTTACTTTTAGAAAAGAAACAAAGACCCAAAACTGTCAAAAATAGTTTTGACTTTATTAAAAGGAAAAGATCAAACTGCTGAGAAAAATATGTCCAAAGGGGATTGATTTTTCCCCTCATCTGTAACAAATCCATTAGCACAGAGAAGGATACACTTTCTGAAAACTTCATGGTGTTCACTGGATTCTGGTTTCATGTCATGGGCTCAATTGCATCGCCCCAAATTTATATGCTGAAATCCTAGTCTCCAGAACCTCAGAATGCGACTGCATTTGCAAAGAAGGGGTTTTATTTTAATTTTTTTCTTCTATTAAACCCTCCACTTTAAAAAAATTTTGTTTTATTTTGGAACATAGTTGATTAACAATGTTTTGTTAGTTTCAGGTATACAGCAAAGCGATCTAGCTATACATATACATGTATCTTTTTTTTTTTCAAATTATTTTCCTATTGAAGTTATTACAGAATATTGAGCAGAGTTCCCCGTGCTATATAATAGATCATTGTCGGTTTTCTCTTTTACATATAGCAGTGTGTACATGTCAATCCCAAACTCCCAATCTATCCCTCCCCCACCCTGTCCCCCTGATAACCACAAATTTTCTCTCTGTCTGTGAGTCTGTTTCTGTTTGTAAATAAGTTCATTTATATCATTTTTTTAAGATTCCATGTGCAAGCAATAATATATGATATTTGTCTTTCTCTGTCTGATTTATTTCACTTAGCATAATAAACACCCATGCATGTTGCTGCAAATGGCATTGTTTCATTCTTTTTAGTGGCTAAGTAATATTCCATTGTATATATAAGTGTATGCTGCTACTGCTAAGTCACTTCAGTCATGTCCGACTCTGTGTGACCCCATAGACATCAGCCCACCAGGCTCTCCTGCCCCTGGGATTCTCCAGGCAAGAACACTGGAGTGGGTTTCCAGTGCATGAAAGTGAAAAAGTGAAAATGAAGTCGCTCAGTCGTGTCCGACTCTTAGCGACCTCATGGACTGCAGCCTACCAGGCTCCTCCATCCATGGGATTTTCCAGGCAAGAGTACTGGAGTGGGGTGCCATTGCCTTCTCTGAAAGAAGACATACAGAGGGCTAAAAAACCCATGAAAAGATGCTCAACATCACTCATTATTAGAGAAACACAAATCAACACCATAATGTGGGCTTGAGTTACATGGCCATCCTCAAAGAAAAGATTACAGCTTAGGAAGGAAGTGTTTCAACCCTTTATATGAGCACAGGGTTGGAGAACGACAGCAGAGATGATCAGGATGGAGAGCAGAGGATTCAGGAAGGAGAGGAGGTGCTGGAAGGTGACACTGGGAGCAGGCTGAAGCTCAGTGGCCCTAGGACTCCTATCAGCTTCTGCACAGCAATCCCTGAACTTGAGTGCATTTTAATTTGTCTTTTTCAACAATTTTATAAGATCCCAGCAGTGTGTGTCAACCATGTGGATGATGTCAGGCTGAAAAGAAAACTATTTTCCTACACTCAGTTTCAAATATATCTTAATAGGCTAGAGTGATGAACTGAATTTTACAAGATGTCATTTTTACAAAGATAAATGTAAATTTCTACACTTGGATCTTAACAACCCACTGCACAAAGCAACTAGGGTAAGAATATGGCATAGTATCAACTAAGGAGAAAAGGTCCAGAGGTGTTAGCAGACAAAGAGTTATAGTGGGTTTGGGGGTGGGGGGAAGGAATGAATTAGGGGATTGGGATTGACATAAATACACTATGAATACTATGGATAAAATAGGTAACTAAAGAGAATCTACTGTATACCTCAGGGAATTCAGTGCTCTGTGGTGACTTAAATGGGAAGGAAATCCAAAAATAGAGGGGATATATATGTGTATACATTTAGCTGATTCACTTTACCGTACAGTAGAAACCAACACATTATAAAGCAACTACACTCTAATAAAAGTTAACTTAAAAATGGAATAGTATTTGGGAAAACTGAAGTCATAAAACATTTCTGCAAAATTAATCTCTTCCTATTCCCCTTCCAAGACAAATGAAACCAAGAACTTTGTATCCTGTAATTATAAAACTGTATTGGAAAAAGTATGCACCCTTCCCTTAAAAAGTCAGCATCTGAATTATTTTAAGATTTCTGTTCATTATAGGAATTTTGTCTTTTCATTATGTTTTGTTCCCTGGGTTGGGAAGATACCCTGGTGAAGGGAAAGGCTACCCACTCCAGTATTCTGGCCTGGAGAATTCCATGGACTGTATAGTCCATAGGGTCGCAAAGAGTTGGACATGACTGAGTGACTCACTATGTTTTGTTCATTACAATGAATTTTGTTCACTATAAGCATTAGCACACAGTTGTGATTATAACTTAAATTTTGTGATTGTTAGCTAAATAAAGTGGGGAAGGCAATGGCACCCCACCCCAGTACTTTTGCCTGGAAAATTCCATGGACAGAGGAGCCTTGTAGGCTCCAGACCATGGGGTCGCTAAGAGTCGGACACGACTGAGCGACTTCACTTTCACTTTTCACTTTCATGCACTGGAGAAGGAAATGGCAACCCACTCCAGTGTTCTTGCCTGGAGAATCCCAGGGACGGGAAGCCTGATGGGCTGCGGTCTATGGGGTCGCACAGAGTCGGGCACGACTGAAGCGACTTAGCAGCAGTAGCAGCAGCTAAATAAAGATAAAATAATTTTTAGATTAAAAAAAAATCGTGATGGGTTGTGGCTGCCATATTCAATGGCACCAAGAGAAACTAGGAAATAATTGTTGCTTTTGTTAATCAACATTTATTCCATCGCATCTGATACATAGTCTTTAAATCTGAGCATCATACTTCAAGAAGGAAATCAACAAATTGGAACATCATACTCATAAATAGGTAATTAGAGCCAAAATAGCGTCAGTTTGTATATGGATAGTAAGAAAAGGTAAAGAAGGCAAAATGTAAACTGGATTTGTGAGATTTTACAGAAAAGAAAAAACTTGGGAAAAAAGGTTAGGAATCTGAGGTGTATAGCATATGCTCTGGGGACTGTGAATAGCTTAGTCTAGTTGAAACGATATTTAAAAAACCAATTGTGTCTCTTTTTTAATTCTCTTCTTTGGATATGCAATGGGCTTTGCCCTCTACACTGGAAGATAAATTTTTACCCCATCCACAGCCCCACTGAACCGACAAAGCAACAAACAATTTCTCAACCAACACACCAGGCAGCTCATGCAGTAATAGAAACACAGGGAGAGAAACATCTTTGTTCAATGAAAGGAAGACTCACTGTTGCCATCCTACGTGTGCTCAATCTCTCAGTCGTGTCCGACTCTTTGTGATGCATGGACCGTGGCCTGCCAGGCTCCTTTGGCCATGGGACTTTTCAGGCAAGAATGCTGGAGTTGGTTGCTATTTCCTTCTCTAGGGGATCTTTCTGATCCAGAATCAAACCTTCATCTCCTGCATTGCAGGCAGATTCTTTGCCACTGAGCCACCTGAGAAGCCCTCATACTATACTTTCTCTTCTGTACTGGAACTCTGACCTCTCAGATGGGGTGGTAATAAAACAAACACTCTGGAAATCTCAGCCTTGCCCCTTCCTCACCAGGATTCTTCCCAAGCAGGTGAAGTATGGTAGGACCTCTTACCTCAATTTGCCAATGCCAGTGAATGACAAGAGTAATACTATAAGATCAAGATTGTCAGCAAGGATCTGTGATTTTTATGGGCCTCCCAAGTGGCACTATTGGTAAAGAATCCACCTACCAATGAAGGAGATGTAAGAGACTCAGTTTCAATCCCTGGGCTGGGAAGATACCCTGGAGGAGGGCATGACAACCTACTTCAGTATTCTTGCAGGAGAATCATTCTTGCATGGACAGACGAGCCTGGCAGGCTATGATCCATAGGGTTGCAAAGAATCAGATATGACTGGGGCAACTTAGCATGGATGCTTTTCCATTTTACAAGCCACTGCTTTTTCACCACCACCATCAACACAAATAAAAACAGAGTGTTGCAGATACTTTCTACAGGTCTCCAGAGCCGTACTTGTGATGATTCAACACTCTTTCCCTTCCTAGGCAAGTCCAAGACCTTTCCTGGCTCCTGCCCTTCTGTCAGAAGTGGCATGTCCTACTAAAAAACCTACAGAAGAATGAACGGTAAAAACTAATCTGTGACTAAGGTGAGTACCGCCCAATAATGGTTTGATGCATTCTGAAACTTATTTTCATCTAAGGTGGAAGAGCCTTTTATCCAAAATTCAAATTTTCAAAGTTCTCTTCCCATCCCCCAACTGAAACAGATACCTTCAGTCTGGCCTCAGGTTTTTTGGGTCCCTGTGTCTCTGGGCACAGAGAGGGTAGAAACATTCAGCCAGTGTTCAAATCATTGTGAAAGGACTTCCCTGGTAGCTCAGTGGTAAGGAATCTGCCTGCCAGTGTAAGAGACATGGATTCAATCCCTGATCCAATCCCACGTGCCTTGGAGCAACGAAGCTCGTGCACCACAACCATTGAGCCTGTGCTCTAGAGCCCAGGAACTGTAACTACTGAGCCTATGTGCTGCAACTATTAAAAGTCGAGCACCCTAGAGCCTGCGCTATGCAAAAAGAGAAGCTACTGCAATAAGAAGGCTGTGCACCACAACCAGAGAGGAGCCTCTGCTCACCACAGCTAGAGAAAAAAGCCCTCACCACAGTGAAGGCTCAGCACAGCTGAAAATAAAATAGATAAATAAAATTATCTTTAAAAATTATTGTGAGAAACACCACTGTGGCTTAAAGCCATACCACTGTGGCTTTAAGAAGTGTAGAATAATACTACACACAGCAGAAGCTATAAACTGTGGGCTAAAACTTGTCAACAAATATTCACCTGCTTTGATCGGGCCACACCAAAAAGAAAATAAAGATCACAGTCT
The DNA here is from genome assembly GCA_935064755.1 of Tragelaphus eurycerus. Classification (NCBI taxonomy): domain Eukaryota; kingdom Metazoa; phylum Chordata; class Mammalia; order Artiodactyla; family Bovidae; genus Tragelaphus; species Tragelaphus eurycerus. Next base: position 13,830,901 of record CAKXYN010000070.1, on the reverse strand, counting down.
AAACAGAAAAACAAGGATGACAAACTGAGGAGCTAAAGGGTCCTAAAAACAGAGGCTATTTTTGCAAAGCTCATAAGCTCACCTTATGGAGTGAAGCCCATCAAAACAGATGACAGCTGCATAAACCCCCACATAAAGGAGCAGAAAACCAAGATTAAGTCAAGACTCCAAATGTGCACTGAGGGACCCCTGGGTTTTATGAAAGGCAGCAGTCAGTCAGCAGTCTTGCCTACCAGGAGGAGGCATATTGGCACTAAGTTCAAAAAGTCAGTCCAGACTTTTCCTCTCCGCCCATAAAGGAAGGAGTTCATATAAGACGGAAGCTCTATAACAAAAGTTGAATATTTACCCCAATTCCTTCCTTGCTTCTTTTCTGAGTCACTTACAAAAGGACTCTGATATCCACAGACTGAGGAAATTAGGAGAATGCTAACTGGATGACATGCTCATGAACCACACTGAGGGATTCTTCCAGCATCATCTAGAGCATTCTGATAAACACAGGATAAAGGTGACAAAATAGGCAATCAAGTAGTTAATTCCACAAAGGAACCCTAAGTAAAAAGTATGAGAGACCCTTGTTAAGTTAATGGTCATTCAAGAAAGCAGGTTTGCTTTAGCACAAAACCAAGCAGGCTTGCTTAGGAAAAAACCATAAGCAGAAGAATGAGACATGCCACCAAATACTAGACAGACAGGTTTACTCAGTCATGTCCGACTCTTTGTGACCCCACAGACTATACCCTACCAGGGTCCTCTGTCCTTAGAATTCTCCAGGCAAGAATACTGGAGTGGGCTGCCATTCCCTTCTCCAGGGCATCTTCCCGAACCACGGATCAAACCTGGATCTCCTGCCTTGCAGGCAAATTCTTTACTATCTGAGCCATCAGGGAAGGCCACCAAATAATAAGACAGTGGTAAAATGGGACCTACATCCTGCCCAGTAAGGTCAGTAAATTATTGACTCCTATGACATGCTCCTCTGCGAGCACTGAAGACAAAATTACAGGAAAGGGCGACATTATATTGAAACCTGAGATTTATCATATTTTAGCATATGTTATCACCTTTTCTGCGGATTTTCATTGTGCTACAAAAGTCCTAGATTGACTGTGGAAGGATCAGAAAACCCTCCACCCCCCGACACGGAGGAGGAACTGATGATGGAAGCCTGATGTCTACTCAAGAATGAGAAAGAAGATGGTCTTTTTCCCCTATCCACTTTTCCTGTGATTATAAAACTGCAGCCCACTAATTCTCAGAGCATGGCACCCTCTTGTCCATCTGCCTGTAAGCCTCACAAGTATCCTGTTGTAATAAATAAATTGTTATCTATCACTTTGTGTCTAGCTGAATTCTTTCTACACTGAAACATAAAGAACCAGAGCTCCTCAGCTCAGCTCCACCCCTGAGACTCCACCTATTAGTTTCAATTCTACAACTGTTGGAAGAAATTAGAAACCAGTCCCATATACTCCTGCTGAAAACACTGGCCTCGAGCCTGCCCTCAGCTCCATCCCTCAGATCTCTGATGTAACATCACACAAATACATTTTCCTCCAACAATGTAGAAAAGTAGCAACCAGAAAAAATACCACTTCCAGCCACAACAATATAACACTACCACCAGCAAAAGAAACTAATGCGTATGCATGATCAGTTGCTCAGTTGCATCTGACTCGTTGCAGTCCCCTATATACTGTAGCCCATTAGGCTCCTCTGTCCATGGGATTTCCCAGGCAAGAATACTGGAGTGGGTTGCTAGTTCCTTCTCTAACACTTAGGAGCACTTACTATGTGCCAGACACTATTATGCTCCAGTGAAACGTAACATCTCATTTAAACTCATTTTATACTTGGTAGATGAGGAACTTGAGGCACTGAAGTTTTCAAGTTCCTTGTCCACATTAAATGACTGGGAAAGACTGAGGGCAGGAGAAGGGGAAGAAAGATGGTGAGATGGTTGAATAGCATCAACGACTCAATGGACATGAGTTTGAGCAAGCTCCGGGAGCTGGTGATAGACAGGGAAGCCTGGCATGCTGCAATCCATGGGGTCGCAAAGAACTGGACACAACTGAGTGAACTGAACTGAACTGAATGGAAGAGTCAGCCCTGCTTTTAACCAATAGGCAATTCTGGCTCTTTGCTTCCTATACAAGTTGATCAAGTACTACCTGAGGTAGTACTTAAGTGCAGCCTCTTTCTTAAAGAAACACATCCTCTCTCCAATATTCAATTTTCTCCCAATGTTTCCCTTCTTCCTCAATATTCTGGGATATTTCTTTGAGCTCTCCTGCTATTTATTGGTTGCAAGTGATGCCCAGTTGCTTCACAGAGCTGGACATCATCCTCAGATACATCAAAAAAGTTCTGTGTTTTTTCTTTCTTTTTAAAAAAATTTATTTTAATTGGAGGATAATACTTTACAACATTGTGATGGTTTTTGCCATACGTCAGTACAAATGCCATAGGCATACATGTCCATACATACATGCCCTCCCTCTTGAACCCCCTTCTACCTCCCTCCCAACTCCATCCCTCCAGGTTGTCACAGAGCACCGGCTTTGGGTGCCCTGCTTCACATATCAAACTCCCACTAGCTATCTATTTTTCATATGGTAGAAAAAAATAAAGCACAGGTAAGAGGCATTTCTCCACAGATCTGTTCTCTACATCTGCATCTGAATTTCTTCCCTACAGATGGATTCGTCGGTCGGTGCCATTTTTCCAAATTCCATATGTATGGATTAACGTATTTATTTTTCTGAGAGTGGGATGAAAGGAGAGGGCAACATCGTTGTGTATACACTATCATGTGTGGGATGGATGGCTGGTGAGAGGTTGCTGTGTAGCATGGGGAGCCCAGTCTGATGCTCTCTGAAGGCCTGAAGGGGTGGGGTTGGGGCAGGGGCTTGAGAGGGAAGGGATGCATGTATAGTTGTTGTTGATTCACATTGTTGTTCCACAATCTGGTGTGGAAGCCAATCCAAGATTGTAAAATTAAACAACAAAAAATGAAAACAACAACAACAAAAAGTACTGCTAATGTATCTGACCCTCAACCTCCTAGTTCCTATCCTCCTTGCCTGCACTGACCCCTACCTGCAACCTCAAGCTTACATCACACCTTTTTCTCACTCGTAATTGTCCCACACCTAAGATCCCCAACTGGCAACCTTCCCTCTGGATGAGAAATATATTTCCATTCACCATGGCTACTTTGGCTGTACACACCCTTCCCGACATGATTCCTCAAAGCTTTACTTTGCTCACTTCCCACAGACAATCCTCTCGCTCTCACCTTCTTTCCGTGCCTCTTTACTAACCTCAATTCTTCTCACCCTCTCCGTGCAGTCACAGCATCATTATTCCACCCTGCACTTGCTCAATTAATCAAAAATTTTACCTGAAGCATTATTAACTGAGATATGGTATCATCTATCACAAAGCACATAAATATTTTTCAGTGATAATACACTATGCTAATGCTGATACAGTGAAATAGCACTTTCACATACTGCTGGTTGTGATAAAAAAAAAAAAATTAACACACTCTTCTGGAGGGTATATGTAAATTTAGTCCTATTAAAATCAAGACTATGTAAATTTGTGTCTGTAAATCATTTCCTATTAAAATTCATACCACTTTACTTAGTAATTTGATTTCTATAAATCTAAACTAAGTAAATAATTAGACAGTCCCCCAAAGTGTTGTCCATGCCCCACTAAACCTACCCAAATCTGCACATTTATCAAGGCCCAAAGCAATTTCCTCCACCTGTGTGAGAGTTTAAGGCTACAAAGAGCTCTCTTTTTGAGTTTCTAATGCACTCAATGTGTCTGCTCCTTGTGCTTAGCATTGCTGGCTATTAATTCATATTAGATTCAACAACTTTTTATCCTATGTACTCAAAATGGACAGGGTGATATATTAGCACTGGGGCAACAAGGATAATAAGATATGACCTATGGCATCGCCAACTCAATGGACATGAGATTGGGTAAACTCTGGGAGTTGGTGATGGACAGGGAGGCCTGGCTTGCTGCAGTCCATGGGGTCACAAAGAGTCAGACATGACTGAGCGACTGAACTGAACTGAATTGATGACTTTGATAGCCAGCTCTTATCCTTCTCCCTAACTAAGCTGGAGTGTCCTTGAAGGCAAGGACAATGGCTTATTTGTTTTTTATATTTAAAGGATGTAACATAAAGCCTTGCAAAAATGCAGTAGGCCCTCAGTTACTTGGGCTTCCCTGGTGGCTCAGCTGGTAAAGAATTGGCCTGCAATGTGGAAGACCTGGGTTTAATCCCTGGGTTGGGAAGATCCCCTGGAGAAGGGAATGGCTACACACTCCAGTATTCTGGCCTGGAGAATTCCATGGACTGTATAGTCTATGGGGTTGCAAAGAGTCTGACATAACTGAGCGAATTTCACTTCACTTTCCTCAGTTACTTAATAAACTTTTTGTTGAGAGATTCAATTAATGATATGGTGGTGTCATCAATCCCAGAATCCTTATTCCAAAAGATTCTATCATGAAAAGCTAATATCAGCTGAGATTCTCCCAACTGTGGATAGTCTGGCTTTGACTGATGGATATTTGGGGAAGAATTTAACTTTAAGGGTAAACAATGATCTATATTTCTGTGCTATATGTATGGCACAAAAATAAGGCTCCCCAAAAAAACATTTTTTTTTCATTTTAGGAGAAATGTATTTCTCCATACCTAAATGGGCTTCCCTGGTGGCTCAGCTCAGTAAAGAATCCACCTGCCAATGCAGGGTACTTGGGTTCTACCACTGAGTTGGGAAGATCCTCTGAAGAAGGAAATGGCAACCTACCCCAGTATTCTTGCCTGGGAAATCCCATGGACAGAGGAGCCTGCTGGATTATAGTCCATGAGGTCACAGAGGGTCAGACACGACTGAGTGACTAAACAACAACAAAATATAATTAAATACCAAAGACAAACAGGGATACTCATCATTTATTAAATATCTATGATTATATTATCTACACTTTTTTGTGTGGCTATTGAACCTCAGAGAAGTTAAAAGATGATGCAACAAGTTGCTGCTGCTAAGTCGCTTCAGTCGTGTCTGACTCTGTGCGACCCCATAGACAGCAGCCCACCAGGCTCCCCCGTCCCTGGGATTCTCCAGGCAAGAATACTGGAGTGGGTTGCCATTTCCTTCTCCAATGCATGAAAGTGAAAAGTGAAAGGGAAGTCACTCAGCCGTGTCCGACCCTCAGCGACCCCATGGACTGCAGCCTACCAGGCTCCTCTGTCCATAGGATTTTCCAGGCAAGAGTACTGGAGTGGGGTGCCATTGCCTTCTCCGGATGCAACAAGTAGTAGATCACAAATTTATTCCGAGGTCCATTCCCATTATACTATGCTATTTTCCTAATATACATATGTATGAGTTTCAGAAATAGATCTTCCTAGAGGAAACTTTGTATCTCAAAATACCCCAGTGTCACTATAAGTAACTCAAAGATGAAAACAGCAGACTTCCTGTTAGTAGGGTGCCTTTTCTTTTATCTCTAGCTCTGCCCTCTTCCATTCCCACTCATCATTCCCATCATGTTAACTTTTTCTACTCTTCATTTTTTTTCATCATTGAACAATGATGGAGCTTCCCACGTGGTGCTACAAGTAAGGAATCCACCTGCCAATGCAGGAGACATAAGAGATTTTGGTTCAATCTCTAGGTCAGAAAAATCTGCTGGAGGAGGGCATGGCAACCCACTCCAGTACTCTTGCCTGGAGAATCCCATGGACAGAGGAGTCTGGTGGGCTATAATCCATGGGGTCACAGAGTTGGACATGCCTGAAATGACTTAGCATGCATTATCAAACAATCATGGTTTTTATTTATATTTCTGAATTCTTGTCACTTGTGCATCTGGAAGATTTCCTTGCTTCCTTCCCTGCCTTTTCTTGTGCTTTCTTCTTTTTTTAATTTCTTTATTTTTATATTTTTTTATTTACTCCTCATTTTGACTGAGTTTTCCTTCTGAGGTCTTGTGCTTATTTTCACTTTAAGAAGAAGAAGTGAAGTCACTCAGTCATGTCTGACTCTTTGCGACTCCATGGCTCCTCCATCCATGGTATTTTTCAGGCAAGAATACTGGAGTCGGTTGCCATTGCCTTCTCTAGGCAATCGTCTCAACCCAGAGATCAAACTTGGGTCTCCCACACTGCAGGCAGACTCTTTACTGTCTGAGCCACCAGGGAAATCATATTTTCACTTTGCTGCCACTGCTGCTAAGTTACTTTAGTCATGTCCGACTCTGTGCGACCCCATAGACAGTAGCCCATCAGACTCCACTGTCCCTGGGATTCTCTAGACAAGAACACTGGAGCGGGTTGCCATTTCCTTCTCCAATGCATGAAAGTGAAAAGTGAAAGTGAAGTCTCTCAGTCGTGTCCGACTCTTAGAGACCCCATGGACTACAGCCTACCATGCTCCTCTGTCCACGGGATTTTCCAGGCAAGAATATTGGAGTGGGGTGCCATTGCCTTCTCGTTTTACAAAAGTTCAATTTACAGAAACAATAAGCCAGGGCACAGACTGGTGCATGGGCATGAACCTTTCAAGGCACATGGACTCTTTAAAGATCTAAATAGAAAATAGGGTTTTAATAGGAAACAAATGGCATGCTCAGATTAGGATAATTTAAAGAGGACTGAATAAAGGAATTGTGATAATGTGTTCCCTTTGTAAATAGGTGTGTCTTTTTTATAAACAGTTGTTACTCCTCCTAGATGTGAAGAGACAAGGAGAAGGTGCAGGAAGAAGAGAAATTCACTTTATGAGGAGCATCGGAATCAATCCAAGATGACTTCAAAGAGAGACTCTGGGAATAAACACTCTAGCCTCACTGGCTTCCTGTCCTCTGATTTCCAGGAATCCCCACAGGCCAAATCCAATAATACCTCTTCCTGTGGGTACAAGAGCCCTCTGATATAATTCACACAGGTGAGCCTCTCCAGTAGACAGCAGGGTAGGAAAGGGCAGAGAGGTGTGAAAAATGGATGAGGTGGAGTTAGACATACTTAGCACAATGGTGAAAGTCATCTTCAAAAATTTCCCAGGTTAAGGGTAGAAATTTTAAATTGTTTGTGTTGTTCAGTCAGTAAGTCGTGTCCAACTCTGTGACCCCATGGACTGCAGGACGCTAGGTTCCTCTGTCTTCCACTATCTCCCAGAGCTTGCTTAGGTTCGTGTCCATTGAGTCGGTGATACTATCTAACTATCTCATCTTCTGTCACCCTCTTCTGCTTTTGCCTTCAATCATCAGGATCTTTTACAATGAGTCAACTCTTCGTGTCAGGTGGCCAAAGTATTGGAGCTTCCTCTTCAGCATCAGTCCTTCCAATGAATATTTAAAGTTGATTTCCTTTAGGATTGACTGGCTTGATTTCCTTGCAGTCCAAGAGACTCTCAAGAGTTTTCTCCATACTATAATTCAAAAGGATCAGTTCTTTGATCAGTTCTCAGCCTTCCTTATGTTCCAACTCTCACATCCTTATATGACTACTGGACAAACAGTAGCTTTGATTATATGGACTTGTAAGCAAAGTGATGTCTCTATTTTTTAATATGCTGTCTAGGTTTGTCATAGCCTTTCCTCCAAGGAGCAGGCATCTTTAATTTCATGGCTGCAATCACTGTCCACAGTGATTCTGGAGCCCAAGAAAATAAAATCTGTCACTGTTTTCACTTTTCCCCCTTCTATTTGTCATGAAGTGAAAAAATACAAACAGAAGAAATTGCAATACTTTCTTCTCCTGATATACCTGATGCCATGATTCATTTTTTGAATGTTGAGTTTTAAGCCAGCTTTTTCACTCTCCACTTTCACCCTCATCAAAAAGCTCTTTAGTTCCTCTTCACTTTCAGCCAATAGAATGGTATCATCTGCATATCTGAAGTTGTTAATATCTCTCCCAGAAATCTTGATTCCAGCTTGTGATTCATCCAGCTTGGCATTTTGCATAATGTACTCTGCATATAAGTTAAAAGAACTTTTAAATACACAAAGGCAAAAGGTTGATACTATGAAGGAATATTAGACTCAAGATTAGAAATGTCTAATATATAGTGTATCCTAATAAAATCCATACACATATGGTTGATGGGACATTAACAAATATTTTACTACATAGACTGAAGCAACATTAACCCAACTTAATGTTGTTTGGTTTCCTTAACATTACAAATATAGAAAATACACATCAGCAGATGCAAAACATTATTGACAATGGCATACACAAGAGTAACATGTTCTGTGTTACATCTTGAAAGAGTTCATTATTTTATTGGAGGACTCTGTAGTGTATTGTATATAGAAGCATAAACACAAACCATGGTAAAGACGGCACCAGATCTTGGGAAGTAGAAGACCAACTGTCACACTCAGAGTTGTCACTAATCAAATGGGAGAAATACAACACACTCTTCTCCTCCAGAGAGTATTGTTGTAATGAACACATGAATGTCCTTAATAAACCATACAGTGCTGCATGAGTGCACTTTTTATTTTTGTCCCATTGTATAGATATATCAGATCTTCCCAGTAGACTGAAAGCTTCTTGGTAACAGAGACTGCTTATTCTCCATAGTATCTACCATACAACTTGGCATATAGTAGATGCTCAATAAATAGTTGACCCACCTCCCAGAATATTGGAATTCAACGGACCTCCGCTCTGCCCGCGCAAGAGGAGCCTCAGGGGGAGCCAAGACACTTCCAACTCCCTCCGCCCATCATGGGCCACTCTGCATTCTCCAGACACGCCACAGGAGCTCAACATCACTCAAGAGCAATCCCACAGGACATCACCCATCAGATGCTTCCATCTACACATGCTGGAGGGGGAGGGGACCCTCTCACTGTTGGTGGGATGCAAACTGTCAGCCACTTGGAGAACAGTTGGATTCTCGAGCCCTTCAGCATCCCACTCTGGGCATTCACCAGGGCACGTACCCCATCCACTTTGCGCGGAGCACTAGGTCCATCCACAGTAGACGCGTGGTCACATGAGTCTCCCCCGGGGGAGGACTGGGCCTAGGGAGGCAGACCACCAGTTCTCGGGGGCCCTACGGAACACTAGTGCACGACCGGGACCGGGGAGGGTGAGAGGGGAGAAGCAGAAGTATCTAGTATTGTTCACCACTTCATGTTACAATTTGTTCACGAGTGTCAAAAAAAAAAAAAAAAAGTGATATATAAATACAAGTCAATACTTTCTGAATATTTAATGAGATTCAGTTATGCCACCATCCCTAGACAGAGTGCTACTGCTACTGCTAAGTCACTTCAGACATGTCTGACTCTGTGCGACCCCATAGACAGCAGCCCACCAGGCTCCCCCATCCCTGGGATTCTCCAGGCAAGAACACTGGAGTGAGTTGCCATTTCCTGCTCCAATGCATTTAAGTGAAAAGTGAAAGGGAAGTCTCTCAGTCGTGTCTGACTCTTAGCGACCCCATGGACTGCAGCCTACCAGGCTCCTCCATCCATGGGATTTTCCAGGCAAGAGTACTGGAGTGGGGTGCCATTGCCTTCTCCCTAGACAGAGTACTTTTATATAAAGGAACAAAGATACAAAATTAGAGACTCTGGGTGAAATTATTGTGAAGTTGTTATTAGTGCTTACCAGAGCATTTTAAAAAGCAAGTTCTTTTCTCATAAAATTCATCAGTGGAAAGGATGAGCCAGAGGAGGGTCTCACTGCTGAAAGAAAAGTGTATCAGTCAAGGTCCTAAGAGGAAGTAGTGCCCTTGCCAGTTCAGGTACTCAGCACAAGCACTGGTGCAGGTATGCTGGGGCCCAAAGCCACCTCCATCCAGATATTTTTTTCCCCAGGGAGCCAGTCATGCCCTTGCAAGTTTTCTCAATTTATTCCTCTCAGCCAGGGCTCTTGTGATGCTGGCTGTTAAAATGGAAACCTTTCTGGTGTATATAAGCCAGAGGTGATGCAATTAAATGAAACTATTTGTCATATAAAATTTATATCAGCAGAAATTAAATGTCAAATAACTTAGAATTGACAGCCTGTACTGAGCCATAAAGACTCTAAATTAGTCTTGTGAAGGGTATTCTCATCCAGTCCCTAATAAACTCCACTCCACCTAAGACTTACTTTCGAAAAGTGCCGGAAGGATAATGTCAGTAATGAGGTTGCCTTATCCCTCTCAAAAAGTGGAGTGGAGGTTAAAAATTCATCTTGTGCTAACTACGCAAAGTGTAGCATAAGAAAATGTAAATCTCATCTCTGACTGTTTTAATTGTGTGTCTTTGGGCCAACTGTACCACATCTCTGATTTTCAGATAATATTACCCACTATTTCTCATGGGTTCAGGAACCTACTTTTTAAATAATGAAGCTTATTATTTTTTTAAATCATAAAAGTATGATAACACATTTGTAGGAGACTTGGAAAATACAGAACAAAGTTATTTAGAGTTCCACTATCAGATCAGATCAGTCGCTCAGTCGTGTCTGACTCTTTGCGACCCCATGAATCGCAGCACGCCAGGCCTCCCTGTCCATCACCAACTCCCGGAAGTCACTCAGACTCACATCCATCGAGTCAGTGATGCCATCCAGCCATCTCATCCTCTGTCGTCCCCTTCTCCTCCTGCCCCCAGTCCCTCCCAGCATCAGAGTCTTCTCCAATGAGTCAACTCTTCGCATGAGGTGGCCAAAATACTGGAGTTTCAGCTTTAGCATCATTCCTTCCAAAGAAATCCCAGGGCTGATCTCCTTCAGAATGGACTGGTTGGATCTCCTTGCAGTCCAAGGGACTCTCAAGAGTCTTCTCCAACACCACAGTTCAAAAGCATCAATTCTTCGGCACTCAGCCTTCCTCACAGTCCAACTCTCACATCCATACATGCCCACTGGAAAAACAATAGCCTTGACTAGACGGACTTTTGTTGACAAAGAAATGTCTCTGCTTTTTAATATGCTGTCTAAGTTGGTCATAACTTTCCTTCCAAGGAGTAAGTGTCTTTTAATTTCATGGCTGCAGTCACCATCTGAAGTGATTTTGGAGCCCAAAAAAATAGTTGGAGTTTTAATATTAAACTCTCAAAAATTAATAGAATGAATATACAAAAAGTAGAAGGATAAAGTAGACTTGAAAAAAGCATCATGAACCAATTCAGCACAATTTAGATTTATTCAATTTTCAAACAGCAGCAGGATACAAATCCTATTCAAGTTCCCATACACTATAAACCAGAAGATACTGGAACATATTCAGGGATGCAAAACAATATGCAAAAATTTCATGATCTAAAGATTTTGAAATCATATCGAGTCTACTCTCTTATCACTGTGGAATTAGGTTAGAAATCCATATCAAAATATATTTGAAAATAACCCGTGTATTTTCAAGTACTGTGTGACACTTGAAAAGTGAGATCTTTTGATCTCAAGATCAAGAGAGATCTTTGACTTCGCCATTGAAGACCTCAAAAATTTAAAAGACTGAAAAAACACAGAGAGTGATGGCAGAGAAGAAAACATTTAAATGACAAATTAATATCAAGAATACTTAAAAAACTCCACATATCTGGAAATTAAATGTCCACTTTTAAATGACAAGTGTATCTAAGAAGCCATAACAAGAAAGATTAGAAAATATTTGTAATAGAATACACGTAAGAAGAGAATTCATCAGAATTTGTTGCATGCAGCTGAAGTTGCCCAGTGCAACTAAATACAATGTGGAATCTTGAAAAAGATATAAAAACTAATTATGGACACTAGCATAAAATTTTGTGAAATTTAAACAAAATCTGTACTTTACTTAATAATACTGTATCACATGTTAATCTCCTGGGTTTTTTTAACAACATAATATTTCTTTATATTCTTACAATTGGATTAGAGTTTCAAGCCTCATTCAAAATTTTTTTTAAAAAATTCACTAAATAATAAGTTTTCTAGTCTTTTAGCAGTAATACTAGATGCCAGAATAAATGGAACTATGTCAAAGTTTTGAGTGAATATAAATTAGAAATCTAGCATTCTATTCACACGGAGCCCAGAAACATTGAACAGAAAGTACAGAGAATTGCTATATACCTTCTCCTTCTTCTATCCTCTCAGTTTCTCCTATGATTAACATCTTTCACTCATGTGAAACATTTGTGACCAATTAATCAATACTGATATACTGTTACTATTAATAGCTAATAATAAGCTTACATTAAGATTTACTTTGCGTTGCAGTTATGGGTTTTAACAAATGTTAAATGTCATAAATCTGTCATTATGGTATCATACAGAATAGTTTCACTGACTAAAAACATTGGCTGTGCATGGAAAAAATAAAAGGATAAAGTAAAATAATGAAGGGGTATTTTTTGGACTATAAAACGCCAGGTAAGTGTACCAGACATAGGTGACTTCATCCACTTAAACATAATACTAAATATTGGACACATAAGATGAATAGGACACAGCTCACATCTCATGGGCATTGGGAAATGTGCACATAAATGACACCATAGATTATAATGATATTCCTAGTAAAGGTGTCTAAAGAACTAATACTGTTAACATAAATTAAGTATAAATTCTGCACCAGGCAGAGTTCCATGCTTTATATCATTTTATGCCATTAAAGGGCTTTCCTGGTGGCTCAGTGATAAAGAATACACCTGCATTGCAGGAGACCTGGGTTCGATCTCTGAGTTGTGAAGATCCCCTGGAAAAGGAAATGGCTGACTGTTCAAGTATTCATGCCTGGAGAGTCCCATGGACAGAGGAGCCCGCCGGGCTTCAGTCCATGCGGTCACAAAGAACTGGACACGACTGAGTAACTAAAACTAACTAGCTAACTAACACCATTAAAACCCCACAGCAACCATTGTGGCAGATACTCTGCTCATCAACCTTTTACATGTGAAACCCAAGAAAGGCCAATGAGCGCCTCTGCTGGAAGCACATATGAGCTCCAGAGAAAAGGTGACTGCGCTGAGTTTTTTATTACTCAGCCATTAAAAAGAATACATTTGAATCAGTTCTAATGAGGTGGATGGAACTGGAACCTATTATACAGAGTGAAGTAAGCCAGAAAGAAAAACACAAATACAGTATACTAACGCATATATATGGAATTTAGAAAGATGGTAACAATAACCCTGTTTACGAGACAGCAAAAGAGACACTGATGTATAGAACAGACTTTTGGACTCTGGGAACGGGAGAGGGTGGGATGATTTGGGAGAATAGCATTGAAATATGTATAATATCATATCTGAAATGAGTCGCCAGTCCAGGTATGATGTCTGACAATGGATGCCTGGGGCTGGTGCACTGGGACGACCCAGAGGGATGGTATGGGGAGGGAGGAGGGAGGAGGGTTCAGGATGGGGAACACATGTATACTTGTGGCAGATCCATCTTGATGTATGACAAAAGCAATACAATATTGTAAAGTTAAGCAAAATAAAATTTAATTTAAAAAAAAAATAAAAAACCATTTGGAATCCCCTGGTTCATGGCAGGAGAAAGGTCATGCAGAACAGAAGTAGCAAAAGAAAGGAGGGCACAATGAAGTCACAGTGCACAAACATGTTTAAATGCCTGAGAGTGTAGATGCATTCAGGCAAAAAGGAGGTGCAGCAAGAGATGAGCCTAAGAGAAAGACAAAAGTCAACCATGGGAGGTCTTGTTGTCAAGTCCAAGCTCATACTGCTCACTGCAAGACAAGCCAATACATTGAGAGATGAGTTGTTAGGGCAAAGAATAGCAACTTTATGTGGAAAACCGCAGACCAAGATGGTGGACTAGGGCCCCAAAGAACCCTCTTGCTTGGGTTTGGATGTGAATTTCTTATACAGAATAGAGAGAGGGAGGTGAGCATGTAAAGTAAAAAGGCGATGTGTGTGTTCAATTGTATCTGACTCTTTGCAACCCCATGGACTATAGCCTGGCAGACTCCTCTGTCCATGGGATTTTCCAGTCAAGAAGACTGGAATGGGTTGTCATTTCCTCCTCCAGGGATCTTCCTGACCTGAGGATTGAACCCATGTTCCCTGCATTTCCTGCATTGGCAAGCAGATTCTTTACTGCTAAGCCACCTGGGAAGCCCCCCAAAAGGTGATAAATTGTTGCAAATATTTTCTTGTTCTGGCCAGACTCCAGAGAGGATGTCTTAATATCTCCTTTCTTGCAGCCATTCACAGGTAGGCCTGGTCAGGGTGTTCCCTGTGAACTAAACAAAGGTATTTTAGCCTAAGCATCAGGCATGGGAGGCAGGGTTCCCAGAGATGGGTCATTATGCATTCTTTATGCTAGAATAAAATCCCTTTAGTGATTTGTTATTGTTCAGTTGCTCAGTCATGTCAGACACTTTGCTACCTCATAAACTGCAGCACACCAGGCTTTCCTGTCCTTCACCATCTCCTGGAGTTTGCTCAAACTCATGTCCCTTGAGTCGCTGATGCCATCCAACCATCTTATCCTCTGTAGTCCCCTTCTCCTGCCTTTAATCTTTCCAAGCATCAAGGTCTCTTCCAGTGAATCAGCTCTTCGCGACGGATGGCCAAAGTATTGGAGCTTCACCTTCAGCACCAGTCCTTCCAATGAATTTTTGGAGTTGATTTCTATTAAGACTGACTGATTTGCTCTCCTTGCAGTCTAAGGGACACTAAAGAGACTTCTCCAACACCACAGTTTAAAAGCATCAATTCTTCAGCATTCAGCCTTCGTTATGGCCCATCTCTCACATCTGTATATGACTACTGGAAAAACCATAACTTTGACTATATGGACATTTGTCAGCAAAGTAGTATCTCTGCTTAGAGGAAAACAATAGAATGGGAAAGACCTAGAGATCTCTTCAAGAAAATTAGAGATACCAGGAGAACATTTCATGCAAAGATGGGCTCAATAAAGGACAGAAATGGTAAGGACCTAACAGAAGCAGAAGATATTAAGAAGAGGTGGCAAGAATACACAGAAGAACTGAACAAAAAAAAGATCTTCATGACCCAGATAATCACGATGGTGTGATCACTCACCTAGAGCCAGACATCCTGGAATGTGAACTCAAGTGGGCTTTAGGAAGCATCACTATGAACAAAGCTAGTGGAGGTGATGGAATTCCAGTTGAGCTATTTCAAATCCTGAAAGATGATGCTGTGAAAGTGCTGCACTCAATACGCCAGCAAATTTGGAAAACTCAGCAGTGGCCACAGGACTGGAATAGGTCAGTTTTCATTCCAATCCCAAAGAAAGGCAAAGCCAAAGAATGCTCAAACTACTGCACAATTGCACTCATCTCACACACTAGTAAAGTAATGCTCGAAATTCTCCAAGCCAGGCTTCAGCAATACGTGAACTGTGAAATTCCAGATGTTCAAGCTGGTTTTAGAAAAGGCAGAGGAACCAGAGATCAAATTGCCAACATCCGCTGGATCATTGAAAAAAGAAGAGAGTTCCAGAAAAACATCTACTTCTGCTTTATTGACTATGCCAAAGCCTTTGACTGTGTGAATCACAATAAACTGTGGAAAATTCTGAAAGAGATGGGAATACAAGACCACCTGAATCTGCCTCTTGAGAAATCTGTATGCAGGTCAGGAAGCAACAGTTAGAACTGAGCATGGAACAACAGACTAGTTTCAAATAGGAAAAGGAGTAAGTCAAGGCTGTATATTGTCACCCTGCTTATTTAACTTACATGCAGAGTACATCATGAGAAACGCTGGGCTGGAGGAAGCACAAGCTGAATTCAAGATTGCTGGGAGAAATATCAATAACCTCAGATATGCAGATGACACCACCCTTATGGCAGTCAAGCATTGGCAAAAAGTGAAGAAGAATTAAAGAGCCTCTTGACGAAAGTGAAAGAGGAGAGTGAAGGTTGACTTAAAGCTCAACATTCAGAAAACGAAGATCATGTCCGGTCCCATCAGTTCATGGCAAATAGATGGGGAAACTGTGGAAACAGTGGCTGACTTTATTTTCTGGGCTCCAAAATCACTGCAGATGGTGACTGCAGCCATAAAATTAAAAGACGCTTACTCCTTGGAAGGAAAGTTATGTCCAACCTAGATAGCATATTCAAAGGCAGAGATATTACTTTGCCAACAAAAGTCCGTCTACTCAAGGCTATGGTTTTTCCAGCAGTCATGTATGGATGTGAGAATTGGACTATAAAGAAAGCTGAGCACTGTAGAATTGATGCTTTTGAACTGTGATGTTGGAGAAGACTCTTGAGAGTCCCTTGTACTGCAAGGAGATCCAACAAGTCCATCCTAAAGGAGATCACTCCTGGATATTCACTGGAAGGACTGATGTTGAAGCTGAAACTCCAATATTTTGGCCACCTGATGTGAAAAAGCCTCATTGGAAAAGACCCTGATGCTGGGAAAGATTGAGGGCAGGAGGAGAAGGGGACGACAGAGAAGGAGATGGTTGGATGGCATCACTGACTTGATGGACATGGGTTTGGATGGACTCCGGGAGTTGGTAATGGACAGGGAGGCCTGGCATGCTGCGGTTCATGGGGTTGCAAAGAGTCAGACACAACTGAGTGACTGAACTGAACTGAACTACTGAACTCATACACTGTCTAGGTTTGTCATAGCTTTTCTCCCAAGGAGCAAGTGTCTTTTAATTTCATGACTGCAGTCACCATCTGCAGTGATTTTGGAGCCCAAGAAAATAAAGTCTGTCACTGTTTCCATTGCTTCCTCATCTATTTGCCAATAATAACTTTAGCAATTAACTTGTAGCACAATCAATAGAATACAAAAGTTAAAGTAAAAGAGACGGATCCTATATGTAGTCAGATTTGTTCTTCCCTTTTACAGTCGGGGTATGCTGCTCAGAAGTTGGTTCTTTAATCAATGGAAGGTTTTCATGTGACTTATTTAGCTTTTTTGAAAGATTATTCTTGAGCAGACTATAGTATAAATTAGAAGACTGTAGGAAAACTAATGATGAGACTTAGTTTAGGCCGTAACACTTGGTGAATACATACTATGAGCCAGAACCTTCACTGAACAATGGGATATGAGATGCATTTTAGATATGATAAGGTAGCCAAAATGGTAAGGTTCAGAGGTAGGTATATATCCCAAGAGTGTATGTCAAATTCTTAGTGGATAAAGCTGAAAATATATAATAGAAACAAAAGTAAAACACTGTTCTGCTAAAGTCTTATGAGGCATGGAGAATTTGGAACTGGAATAGTGTTAGTGTCAATAGTCTCACCAGCCAAGAATTTAGCCAGACCTGAGTGTCCTCAGTTCTGGGCATCAGTTGGGACTCTGGTGGTTATCAGCTTCAGAATCTTGGGGTCCAGCATGCATCTTTTCCAGTATCAGCATTACAGTCTGTCTCATCAGCAGCCAAACAGGGGAGACACCGTCAGATAAGATGTAAGAAGATAATATTTTTGAATATTTCCCAATTTATTTTTTATTTCTCAGGGATTATTTTATTATCTTCATCATTTGCATTCTTCCAACATTATAAAAATAGAGCAAAGTATCTGGCTTATTACCTCAGAGAAGATAATATACAAGAAGACCAGGCTGTAGGCCTGTAAACCTATAATATGTACAAAAATACGTGAACACACACACACAATATCTCTTGAAAACCATGACTTTCAGATGCAGGAGTCAGGTGCTTGATGGGGAAGTATTTTTATTATTCTAAAAATCTTGACTTAAACAGTTAATAGCACCATCTCAAGAAAATGTCTAGTATTTCTAGATAAATAATATACCAGAAGGGCTTCTCTGGTGTTTCAGTGGTAAAGCATCCCTCTGCCAATGCAGAAGATGTGGGTTCAATCCCTGGGTGGAGAAGATATCCTAGAGAAGTAATTGG
This sequence comes from Tragelaphus eurycerus, assembly GCA_935064755.1. Taxonomy (NCBI): domain Eukaryota; kingdom Metazoa; phylum Chordata; class Mammalia; order Artiodactyla; family Bovidae; genus Tragelaphus; species Tragelaphus eurycerus. The sequence goes on along the minus strand of CAKXYN010000070.1, from coordinate 13,813,017 downwards.
CAACACACTCCAATATTCTAGATTGGGAAATCCCATGGAAAGAGGACACTGTTAGGCTACAGTCCATGGGATCCCCAAAGAGTCAAACACAACTTAGTGACTGAACAACAATATATTGGAAACAGAAGCAGAATATGTAAAAGCCAGGTAGGTCTCACTCAAACATTTTATAAGTTTTCCAGATGGAACAAGGACTTACACTTCCAAGAGCATGTGACTGTACCAGGCCAGAAATTCTGGAGAACAATGACCCTTGGAGCAACCTTTGGTCATAAATTCAACAGGAGATGGTGTGTAAATATCCATCATACCTTAGTAGGTGGGACAATTCACACCTGTGTTACATTCAAGAATCCCCAGTAGGATAAGGTCCTGGTTACTTACAGAGGAAACTTGCTGTATAACACACTTCCACTGGCTTCCTTTCCTTCCCTGTACATGTTCCATTTCCTACTGATGCTTCCTGGGATCAGCTCTCAAATAAACCACACACAAGAATCCTTGTCTTGAGGACAGATTTGGAAAGAATCTAAAGACACCTTGTGACATGAGTTAAATAAGAAAATCTATAGCATTCAGAGGAGAAAGATGGGGAGTGTTCACATCTAAGGGACTTAAATTTCTCTGTGATAAAAGGAAACAAGGCCATCTTCACAGAATAAATTTGAGGAGTGGCTGCAGTTGCATAAGAAGTGTTGTGAAGAACAGATGAGGAGACCAACTGGGACCACGTAGGAAGATGGCAGAGCAGCACTGAGAATCTTGCTAAAGTTGGAAACCACACCTGTACAGTCATGTGCTTTCCCCCTACCTAGAGCATCCAGCCATCTGGGAGTTGGAACAGAGAAGCAGATGGTCAAATTGATCAAAAGCAGGGAATGTGTAGGAAAGTTGCCGCAAAAGGTCCATGGAGTGAGATAACGGGGCATGCTCCTAGCAAGAGAACAAGCAAAGAGAATGACACACTGTGGCCCAACAAAGGCAGAAAAAGCCATGACTGGGAGGACAGAGATGGGAGCAGAGATAAGGTTGAAGAGTATGTGTGATAAGAGAAAAGAAACAAAAGAGCTGGCTGGAGAGACAGAAATTTTTGCTCAGAGATGGGTGAAGCTGTGGGTAATATTTTAAACATGAATCAGTTCTAAGGGATGACAAGGAGTGAGACATGGAAGGGGATTGTCAATGCCCCAAAAATAAACAACCCAACATACAAGGTCCACATATTAAAGCCAACCCTAGTCTATAGATGCAGTGCTAGGTCTGTTTTAGATTTGCCAATTATTACCATGCTTTGGGTTCTCCTTTATGCCTCAGAGAAAAGGAAGGATGTCATTTTTCCTCTTCTTTTTATCTTTGCCTTCCTCTCTGTCTTCTCCCAAAAGTTGAGAAGTTCAGATCATATGCTGTGACCCATTACTCCATTGGTCTCACAATAAGCAGGAAAATATGGGAAAGACTTAGAACCAATGAAAAAGGATTCCTGCCCAGAATGTCAGACAATTCAGGCTCTAAGATTCCTTCCATCTCTAACTGTCTGATCTGCAGGGACCCCCATTCCCCACCAACTAAATGCAAGATACCTGAATTCCTGGGTCATATGCTGTTCTATCAACTACATGTAGGGAATGCTCAATAAGTTGGGATAAACAGAAGTCCTTCAAAGCCCCTGGGCTTGCAGAAACCAAGGGCAGTTCACAATCAGAGAGAATCTGCACATACATTTTAAACAAAAGAATGTTCCCTCCAGCTCCCTCATCTGTTTTAGCCTATGAAGCCTTGAATTAATCAGTGGGCTAACGGATACCTGTCCCTGTGGCTTTCTGAAAATAGGCACATCACCAGTGATACAAAGGTGTTCCCATTCCCAACTCAAGTGTGCAGCATTTTGTAACAATAAATATTACTAAAAGAACAAAAGTCCCATCAACACCCCCATGGCTGACAAGGCCTTGATTTGTGTATGTCAGTGCTAGGCCCCTAACTCCCTCTTCATTAATTACACATCAATGATGCATTTGCCCTCTGGGGGCTGATAATTGCACAATGTCAGGGTTGGAGAGGGGGGTGCAGCATCTTAATGACCTTGACATATCTGGCCCTGGGGGCTCTTGGAGACTTGCCAGGGCAATTATGAATATAAACACAGCTTGCCCAGACTGACTGACAGAGAAAATGAAATTTCTGCTCCAAAGGAGGGAAATTGCTGATGCTATATTTTCAACATGCTTATGAGGGGGTGCTGGGAGAGAAACAGCTTCCTGAGAAAGTAAGTTGCATATTAATATAACATGATGATCATCATCATCACTTACACACTTATTATCCTTTAAGGCTTAAGAGGTAATTTGAAATCAAATATCTTATTTGATGCTATCTATTAGTGCAGGAACTATTTTTGTATTAAAACAGTGCCTAAGTCAGTATGATGCACAAAGCAGAGCTTTTATGAATATCAAGTATTACAAATGAATAAATAAACTAATCCAAGAATGGTGATTCAAGACAGGCATTATAAATGTGCCCATTTTTCAGATGAAGCAACTGAGGTACAGAATGTTTTAAAAACTTGCTCAGAGTCACACAGTTAATAGGAAGCAGGGCCAGGATTCAGTCCAGGGCTTTCTGCTTCCCAGACACATGTTCTGTCCACTACACTCACTTATCAGGGAGTTTTGCATGGATGTGACAATTACAAGCATGCATATCACAAGACTTCACACTATTCATGATGTGTGCTCCACAAGGATACATGCAAAGCTCTGAATTCTACTGACCTCCACAAAGGAAGAGTTTTGTCCAGTTACTGATCCCAGCAGATGTCAGAGTTATTTCTTGCTGGCTGTAACTGGCTCTTCAGGACCATCACTCACAGAGCAGTGTTCACTGCCTGAGTAGCACCAAAGCAATGGACCTTTCAAAGCTTTGTTAGATACAGCACATAGGGATCAGATGACCATTCTGTTGATTTCTTCTTTTAGCCCAGGCTCATCCTTTCCTTCCTATGGTTCTTCTCATCTCCCTGTAGTACCATGGCACTCTGGCATCCCCGAACTGCTCCGAACTGCAGGGTTTTGCCCTGCAACATGCCTCCCCCCAAAAAACATGGTCAAGGTCCCCTTGTTATACCCCTCTGTGCTATGTGCCGTGCTTAGTCGCTTAGTTGTGCCCAACTCATACCCCTCAAGGCCCATCAAATTGCTGTTGCTTGTGGGGTCCATTTGCCCTTTAGGCTCTAGAGATGCTTCTAGGGTGAATTTCTAAAGATGTGGCTTGTTGATAGACTGTCATTCCGACTGAAGTAAATCAGGAAAACACATATCATATAATATTTATATGTGGAATATAGGAAAGTTGTACAGAAGAACTTATTTGCAAAACTGAAATAGAAACACAGATGGAGAGAACAAACTTATGGACACCAAGGGGGGAAATGGAGAATAGGATGAATTGGGAGATTGAAATTGACACATACACACTACTGAGAACCTACTGTATGGCGCAGAGAACTCTACTCAGCGTTCTGTGGTGACGTAAATGGGAAAGAAGTCTAAAAAAGAGGCCTGACCCTTACTGGGACATTTATGCCTACAATGAGTGTAAAAGAAATCCCCAAGATACCTGGATACAATGAATGCTTGCCCTTTTAGCCCCAGAGAATCTAAATCCCTGGTTTGGTGGCCAAATGAACACATGATCCATCATAATCCTTCCACTGGAGACTGACACTGGATCTTTAGATACCATGTCACATGCTATAAACAAAGCCCACCATCAGAGAACTATGGAGAAGGGATTTCACAGGCGGCCTCTAACAAGCTTCTAGCAGTTGAGGGGAGGGGCTCATCTTGCAGAACCACTCAAGCCTGGTGATGCCTCTGGATTATCTAAGCTGTACCTATCTTCCCTAAGGTCTCAGAATGACTCCTGCACTTCTGATGTTGTGCCATTCTGGCATGCATTTCCCTTCTAGTAATAGCACCTGGTTTCTACTGGGAAAGTCCTTCTCCAGTCACAGTTCATCAAGTTTGTGGAACTTAATGTTTTCCACCCTGATGGCCCCAGGGATAGGTGTGTGACCAGACCAACTTTTTCACCCTGCGAGTCAGTGACAACATCAACAATGAGTATGTGACCCAGGTTGGTCAAATTATCCTCAAAACCTGGAGACTCTTTTTAACTATTAAGAAAGAGTAAATCACTTTCATTTTGGTTAATAATAAGTCTAGAGCTCCTGTGTGTGTGCACTTCAGTCGTGTCCAACTCTTTGTGATTCCATGAACTGTAGCCCACCAGGTTCCTCTGCCCATGGTATTTTCCTGGAAAGAATACTGAAATAGGTTGCCATGCCCTCCTCAAAGGGATCTTCCTGACTCAGGGCTCGAACCTTCATTTCCTGCTGTCTCCTGCATTGCAGGTGGGTTCTTTACCACTGAGCCACCAGGGAAGCCCCCGAGGAAGCCCCCTAGAATTCCTAGTGGTCATACTACCTTTGGGAAGAAAGGGTCTGATTGAAAACTAAATCAAAGTAGAATGAACCTAAGTCAAAGATGAAGAAACAAAGTCTTAATGGTGAGCAGTTATTTAACTTAGTTTTATGATGACAGCAGATGACTCAAGAATGGAATAGCAGCTACATGTATTTCACTATACAGTTAACATAATAGAATTTTATTCAACAAACTACATATTCCAAAACTGAGCTGTCCAATGCAATAGCTATTAACCCTATGTGGCTACTGGATATTTGAAAGGTGGCTGGTCTAAATCAAAATAAGCTGCAAGTGTAAAATCACACTGAGCTTCAAAGTCTTAGTGTAAAAAATGAATGTAAAATTTCTCAATAATAATCATATGTTTTCTGCATGTTGAAATGATAATATTTTTGATATATGGGTTAAATATAATATTATCAAAATTAATACCACATCTTTCTTTTTTAACATGGCTACTAGGACTGTGAAGAAGGCTGAGCGCCGAAGAATTGATGCTTTTGAACTGTGGTGTTGGAGAAGACTCTTGAGAGTCCCTTGGACTGCAAGGAGATCCAACCAGTCCATTCTGAAGGAGATCAGCCCTGGGATTTCTTTGGAAGGAATGATGCTAAAGCTGAGACTCCAGTATTTTGGCCACCTCATGCGAAGAGTTGACTCATTGGAGAAGACTCTGATGCTGGGAGGGATTGGGGGCAAGAGGAGAAGGGGATGACAGAGGATGAGATGGCTGGATGGCATCACTCACTCAATGGATGTGAGTCTGAGTGACCTCCAGGAGTTGGTGATGGACAGGGAGGCCTGGCGTGCTGCAGTTCATGGGGGTGCAGAGAGTCGGACACGACTGAGCGACTGATCTGATCTGATCTGAGGACATTTAAAATTATTTACATGACTTTTGTTTTATGTCTGCACAGGTGACACCACCCTTATGGCAGAAAGTGAAGAAGAACTAAAGAGCCTCTTAATGAAAGTGAAAGAGGAGCATGAAAAAGTTGGCTAAAAGCTCAACATTCAGAAAACTAAGATCATGTTATCCAGTCCCATCACTTCATGGCAAATAGATGGAGAAACAGTGGCTGACTTTATTTTTCTGGGCTCCAAAATCACTGCAGATGGTGATTGCAGCCATTAAATTAAAAGATGCTTACTCCTTGGAAGGAAAGTTATGACCAACCTAGACAGCATATTCAAAAGCAGATACATTACTTTGCCAACAAAGGTCCGTCTACTCAAGACTATGGTTTTTCCAGCAGTCATGTATGGCTGTGAAAGTTGTTCTATAAAGAGGACTGAGCACGGAAGATTTGATGCTTTTGAACTGTAGTGTTGGAGAAGACTCTTGAGAGTCCCTTGGACTGCAAGGAGATCCAACCAGTCCATCCTGGAGGACATCAGTCCTGGGTGTGCATTGGAAGGACTGATGTTGAAGCTGAAACTCCAATACTTTGGCCACCTGATGCGAAGTGCTGACTCATTGGAAAAGACCCTGATGCTGGGAAAAATTGAGTGCAGGAGGAGAAAGGGACAACAGAGAATGAGATGGTTGGATGGCATCACCAACTCGAGGTACATGGGTTTGGGTGGCCTCCAGGAGTTGGTGATGGACAGGGAGGCCTAGCGTGCTGTGGTTCATGGGATTGCAACTGAGTGACTGAACTGAACTGAACAGTCATTCTAAGAAGTGAGAGTTTTGATATTCATTATAAATTGCTCCCTAGAGACTCCATAATAGTTCATATATATTCACTAAAAGTAGAGTGACTATATAATTTATCACTGAAACCAGGACACTTCAAGTATAAAAGAGGACACTCTAAATGATTATGCCAGAACAACAGGTATATATATATATACCAGGACAGTCATGGGCAACCCAAGATAGATAGTTACCAGGCTAAGATTCCTCATTTCTTAAAATACAGATTCTTCTGATCCTAGCCCCACACAATTGCTATCTTATGTTAGTCTAAGTTGGCATATGGCTTTTGATAATTCTCTATTTCTTCTTATGCAACTGTTTAAAAATTTTGTTTTACAGATATTTTATTAATATATTGTTAAGAATAGTGTATTTCACATATCTCCTTTAATTATTATTCATTAATTTGACAAATGTGAATTAAGTTCCTGACATTCCAGACTCTAAAGATGGCTGTCTTTCTTCATATAAATGTTATGTGTGCTACTTCCTTCTATGCATTGAACACACTCAGTCAATCTTAGGTAACAGGAACTTCCCCAGAGACTTCTAAACTGAAAGCAGATGGGTCCTTCTGATAGACACGTGGGCACCCATGACATTTCCTAGGTAACACATTCAACATCTACCTACCAGTAGTATGTGAGCATTGTCACTCTTCACTTTGTCATGGAGGCTTTACAATATACTTGTGTACACTGCTCTTGGTCCACATAAACCTGAAACAATTACAGGGTAGGACATATCCCGATCAATTTCCCAGCTCCTGATGCTAGATTAGAAAACATTGTAATAGGGACAGAGGTGCCAGCATCCCTGTTGAATCCCTTCTTATTTGAAGAAAATGATAGAAGTCCAGGAAAGTTTGTGTACTTCACAGAGGAGTACAGGAAAGCCTAACTGTAACAATAGCCTAAAAGTCTCAACAAAGGAAGGATCCACTTTCAAGATCACATACCTGTTGGCAAGACTCAATTTTTCACAGGCTATTGGACTGGCGTACTGCAATCTATGGCGTCGCAGAGTCGGACACGCTTTGTGACTAAACAGCCACAACATTAGACTAAAGAAGCAATAGAGAAGAATAAACCTGACTCTAATTCGGGTCTATGCCTTCGGCTGCAAACTTCCTGCTCTGTTGCCTGTGTTCTGTCATGCTGGCTCTGCTCCTTTATAAGACAATGTTGCCTATAGCCTGAAATATGCAAAATAACCATTCTCAAGACTCTCCCTCTCAGGTTTGGCCTTTCAAGATATAATACTTTTCCATTCATAAAGCAATAAGAAGTTTTAGAACAGAAAATAATTTTTGTCTTATGAAAGGTCAACAGGAACATTTAGACCAGATCTTTGTAGACATCTATAAAAATAAAGGATTCTGGAGCAAAAAATCTGCAACAACCAACCCACCTTCTCCCGTTTTTGATATAAAAGAAGCCTGTACCAGTTTTCTAGATTCCATATACATGCATTAATATAGATACTTGTTTTTCTCTTTCCGACTTACTTCACTCTGTATGACAGACTCTAGGTCTATGCGTGTCTCTACAAATGATACTGTTTTGTTCCTTTTAGTGGCTGAGTTGGAAAAGACTGATGCTGGGAGGGATTGGGGGCAGGAGGAGAAGGGGACGACAGAGGATGTGATGGCTAGATGGCATCACTGACTCGATGGACGTGAGTCTGGGTGAACTCCAGGAGTTGGTGAGGAACAGGGAGGCCTGGCGTGCTTCGATTCATGGGGTCGCAAAAAGTCAGACACAACTGAGTGACTGAACTGAACTGAATATTCCAGGTGGAACAGCCTTCCCAGTATTTGAAACACTGTACAACATTGTAGAACAATTATATTCCAATATAAAACAGTCTTTACTTTTCTTAATGGTAAAGAACCCACCTGTCAATGCAGAAGACTTAAGAACTGTGAGTTTGATCCCTAGGTCAGGAAGATCCCTTGGAGCAAGGCATGGCAACAGACTCCAGCACTCTTGCCTGGAGAATCCCTGAACAGAGGAGCTTGGAAGGCTACAGTCCATAGGGTTGCAAAGAGTTAGACACAACTGAAGTGACTTAGCACACATGCATGCATATATGTATACATATATATGTATATAGAGAGATATAGATATATACACACACTGCATATACTACATATACACACTAATATATATATATGCACATATATACTTTGTCTACCAGTCTGAATTTGGCAATAAGGAGTTCATGATCCGAGCCACAGTCAGCTCCCGGTCTTATTTTTGCTGACTGTACAGAGCTGTAGAGGTGATGGAATTCCAGTTGAGCTATTTCAAATCCTGGAAAATGATGCTGTGAAAGTGCTGCACTCAATATGCCAGCAAATTTGGAAAACTCAGCAGTGGCCACAGGATTGGAAAAGGTCAGTTTTCATTCCAATCCCAAAGAAAGGCAAGGCCAAAGAATGCTCAAACTATCGCACAATTGCACTCATCTCACATGCTAGTAAAGTAATGCTCAAAATTCTCCAGGCCAGGCTTCAGCAATATGTGAACCATGAAATTCCAGATGTTCAAGCTGGTTTTCGAAAAGGCAGAGGAACCAGAGATCAAATTGCCAACATCCGCTGGATCATCAAAAAAGCAAGTGCTTTATTGGCTATGCCAAAGTCTTTGACTGTGTGAATCACAATAAACTGTGGAAAATTCTGAAAGAGATGGGCATACCAGACCACCTGACCTGCCTCTTGAGAAACCTGTATGCAGGTCAGGAAGCAACAGAACTGAGCACGAAACAACGAACTGGTTCCAAATAGGAAAAGGAGTACGTCAAGGCTGTATATTGTCACCCTGCTTATTTAACTCATATGCAGAGTACATCATGAGAAACACTGGGCTGGAAGAAGCACAAGCTGGAATCAAGATTGCCGGGAGAAATATCAAAACCTCAGATATGCAGATGACACCACCCTTATGGCAGAAAGTGAAGAGGAACTAAAAAGCCTCTTGATGAAAGTGAAAGAGGAGAGTGAAAAAATTGGCTTAAAGCTCAAAATTCAGAAAACGAAGATCATGGCATCTGGTCCCATCACTTCATGGGAAATAGATGGGGAAACAGTGGAAACAGTGTCAGACTTTATTTTGGGGGGCTCCAAAATCACTGCAGATGGTGACTGCAGCCATGAAATTAAAAGACGCTTACTCCTTGGAAGGAAAGTTATGACCAACCTAGACAGCATATTCAAAATCAGGGACATTACTTTGTCAACAAAGGTCCATCTAGTCAAAGCTATGGTTTTTCCAGTGGTCATGTGTGGATGTGAGAGTTGGACTATATAGAAAGCTGAGTGCAGAAGAATTGATGCTTTTGAACTGTGCTGTTGGAGAAGACTCTTGAGAGTCCCTTGGACTCCAAGGAGATCCAACCAGTCCATCCTAGAGGAGATCAATCCTGGATATTCATTGGAAGGACTGATGTTGAAGCTGAAACTCCAATACTTTGGCCACCTGTTGCAAAGAATTGACTCATTTGGAAAGACTCTGATGCTGGGAAAGATTGAGGGCAGGAGGAGAAGGGACAACAGAGGATGAAATGGTTGGATGGCATCACTGACTCAATGGACATGGGTTTGGGTGGCCTCCGGGAGTTGGTGATGGACAGGGAGGCCTGGGGTGCTGCAGTTCATGGGGTCTCAGGAAGTTGGACACTACTGATTGACTGAACTGTACTGAACTGATATATATACTATATATATATATATATATATATAGATATATATATATATATACTAACTATATATATATATATATATATATATATACGTACACTACAGTACTTCTTTATGCAAACATTGAGAATACACATGTGAATGTGGCAGGAAAGGGGACAGTGGGACAAATTAGGAGATTATGATTGACATACATATATTACCATGTGTAAAACAGACAGCTAGTGGGAACCTGGTATAAAGCACAGGAAGCTCAGCTCTGTGCTCTGCGATGACCCCAATGGCTGGGATGGGGTGAGGTGGGAGGAAGGTCCAAGTGGAAGGAGATACATGAAAACATATAGCTGATTCACTTCATAGTACAGCAGAAACTAGCACAACATTGTAAAGCAATTATATACCAATTTAAAAACAACAAGGCTGAATCTTAACTCAAGTAAGATGGCTCTTTGGTACACTAGGTCAGTACACTATTCCTTGCCCTCAATTTAACTTAATTTAATGTAATTGGCCTGTTGTGCAGTGAACAATACTAGCTTGGACTTGGTAGTAAGTAAGGACCTCAGCTCCTAGCTGGCAGCTGCCTAGAGGCCACCAGTCATTTTCTTGCCATGTGAACTTCTCCAATATGGCAGCTTTACTTCATCAAAGCAAGCAAACCAAAAACGCAATAGGGTTTGTTAGCAACATGAAGTCAAAATTTTTATAACCTAAGTCACAGAAGTGGTGTTTCATGATCTCTGCTGTGTTCTATTATTAGAAACAAGTCAAAACATGTTGCACATTACCCCAGCCTGAGAAACACTGGATCCAGCTTTTGGGGGAGGACCAGATGCCCCAGCATTCAGAGGATGGTCAGGAATCTGAGAGAATTCTGAGAGGTAACCAATTATCCTGTGGGTATTTCATAAACTCCATTTCAGTAATAATATATAAAGACATTAACCTGAAATGTCTTCCACTCCTTGTGGATGTCATTGCCTTTTCATTCCCCATCACATTGAATCAGGAAAGGGAGGATCTTGCCCAAAATAAAAGTGTCATTGGCCAGCGCTGAGTTTCAAACTGGGGTTTTGAATTGGAAGTTCTAAAAGCCTAGGTGTGTTGAGGGAGAAAATGGCTTTCCAAATTCCAAAAGCTGCCCTCTGCTTATCAAGAAGGGTCAGAGTCATGGGTGGAGAGGGATGAGGACAGGCAGCCCAGCTACTCAGCAGAGAGGAGAACCCCTTCACTTCCAGATTGCTGTGCTTAATCACTCAGTCATGTCCAACTCTTTATGACCCCATGCACTGCAGCCCACCAGGCTCCTCTGTCCATGAGGATTCTCCAAGCAAGAATATTGGAATGGGTTGCCTAGACCCACAAAAGCAGGAGGTCAGCAGCGTCCTCACTGTCTCTTTGCAAGCAAAGGCTCTGGGAATAAAAACCTTTAGATCAGAAGGGAATCTGAATACTGAGGATGTTTTCCCTACCTTCGTGGGCTTAACAAGGGTGATACCCTCTTCTGCCTTTGGCAGTTGAATAACAACTAGGGTGAGAGAGGCAAAGCAGAGGGAGACATTTGGAGGATTGAGACGGGGTCCCAATTTTTCTCAGATGCCCCCAAAGAGGTTCAAATTGTGACAGAAAACCAATAGACTGCAGGGTCTTAACAATTCTAGGTACCTATGCAACCCATGTTTCAGTCTACTGCTGGTGGATTCAATAATCCCATCAAAAAGCCCACATCCATAGGGTTTGTTAGAACCTTTATTGGAGCTGGAAAGGGGAATTTGGAATGTCTTTCTCTGGGGAGCTTCATCTAGCGTTTTACAGACTCTTAGCATCTTGTAATATCAGTGTTCTAAGCAGAAAAAAAAAGTAGTGAAGGTGTCTGGAGTCCAGTCACATGAAGCACAGGGACGCTTCAGGCACATCTCACATGATGGCCAGGGGCTACCTCAGGGCTCCTCCGTCTCCACTGTGTTCCTGTCAGGCAGGAAAACTCTCCAGGCCCATAAAGCTGATGCAGTGTGACAAGGCTGCCGCTAGATGTGCCAGCCAGCCAGAGGGCTTTGCCTGAAAACCTAGAAATTCCTGCCCCTGTAGTCCCTGGAGACCCCACAGATTTGCTCATACGAATTTTACTAATTGTGCTCACGTGCTCCTTCGCCCTCTCCATCTCTCTTTTATCCCTCTCTCTTTAAGACTGGCTAAACTCCAGAGTGAGTTTCATTTTCTTTCCTTGATCCTGGCCAATGGGACAGTCCCCATGCATCTCAGTTCTTTCCAGAAGCCCCTCTTCTCACCCGGGGGCCCACAGCGCATAGAGCCCAGTGAGGAGGCAGAGGGCGACTAGGGCAGCCCCTCACTGACCTGCACTCCATGACTCATCTGTGGGGTGGGAGACATGACAGTGCAGTGGATATTTTCACCCATAGCCCCCAAAATATCTAATCCCATTTCACTACTTTCCAGGGTTTCTTTTCACTCATCTGGCAGTTGTCCAAGTTCCTAAAGCATATATGCACTCATCCTTGGATATGTTATGAAACCTTTATATCTCTTCTCTTCCTGTATGCACAGCACAAAACAGGCACTCACAAAAGTTAGACCCTGATGCTAGGAAAGGTTGAGGGTAGAAGGAGAAGCGGGTGACAGAGGATGAGATGGTTGGATGGCATCACTGACTCAATGGACATGAGTTTGAACAAACTCTGGGAGATAGTGAAGGACAGGGAAGCCTTGCGTGCTGCAGTCCATGGGGTCACAAAGAGTCAGATATGACTTAGTGACTGAACAGCAAAGGGCAAGGAACTCCTTTACACCAGGGAACTGATGACTCTGAGGTCCTTTGCTATACGATAATCCCTGGTGTTACTGCTCCAGGGCCCTTCTCTTAATAAGGAACTATGGACTCTAGTGCAGTCTACCCTGGGAATCAGGGTACATAATAGGCCTCTCAATGCTCTTGCTACACTCTACGAGCAGGAAATGTAATGACAGTGATGCTGCTCCAAAGTTTCATGTGTTACATGTCCCTCAGTATGACTACCTCTTTTCAGTCCCCTCACAGGTCAGCTGCCTACTATAAACAGCACCACTCATGATCCAAAAGACATCATCAGGAACTTTAACAAAAGTTAAAGAGATCATTTGATATTTCTTTCCAAGCAGACTTCATTTGCATCTTGTAGATCTTTATCAGTTGGCAGTAAATACCGCTTCCAAGTGAGCACTGTTGACAGTCCCTAAATGTATTCTGTCACCCTCAACATCTCAGTGTGTAATATATCACTTACATCTATATGTGTACTCTCCAGGGCCTGGTAGCTCCACATCCAATTTAGATAAGCCACAGGAAAACAATTTCCTTACCAAATGGGGGGAAATGAAAGATACCATCTCCAAACAACTAATGCAAAATGAAGTTATAAAAATGTGGTAAGATAAAAGGGAAGTTGTCTTTACCAGATAGAGAATGTGGACACGTTTTATGGATCTGATTACCAGAAATTCTAATTAGTGAAGAATCTCATAAAAAAGCTTCCTCCACTCCCCGGCCAGGAGACAGGGCTCAGAGATAAAATGAATCTTGGGTGCTACGGATAGAAAGAGGAAAACTAATCCCTACATTTTAGTTCCATTATCTTATAGTAATTTATTCTTTACTCTCATTGTTACTAAATGCAAGTTCACATGCCCAACACAATGAGGCCAAACAAACCAAAATGTCCAAGTTTGAAACAAAGATTTATTGCAGGGCCATGCAAGAACAGGTGACTTGTGCCCCCCATTCCCAAAAAATAAGCTAGACCCCTCCAAAGTGTTTAAGCAAAGCATTTTAAAGACAAGGTGAGGGAGGGACATAATCAGTTGTTGCAAACTTCTTGGTGTCAGAATCCTTTGTTCTTGTAACTGTCCATGCAGGTGAGGTCATGATGTTCCTGTAACCTCCAACAAGACAAATATTATTATCTCTTCTGCAACTTTTTAGCTTTGTATGAAGGGGAAAATATTATACTCTTAAAGATCAGAGTCTTGAGAATGGGCCATCCTGTACATTTCAGGCTATAGGCAACATTATTAACTTCAAGTGAAGGCAATAGAATACAAAAGTTAAAGCAAAAGAAAATTCTAATACAGAGTCCCATTTGTTCTCCCTATTACATCTTCTGTCTTCATTTCAAACATGTCAGAGCCAAACAATAATTACTGTTAAGTCTCAGGCTTCCCTAAACAACTCATAGGAGTGTTCCTCACCTAAGATGAACAAGTAGATGGGAACAGTCCATGTGAAATGCCACCACCTTCCTTCCATGAAAGGGTTCAGGGTACCACCCTCTATCACTGTATGAACATGTAATTGTAGATTTTTTTTTGTCCATTTTTCATGGCTATTCTATTAAAAATTATTTTAAAATAGTAAACAGAGCAGAATGCTCTATCTATAAATGAAAAGAGATTTTTGTTTATACCCCTGAAGTTGAAGCTTTAGCAGCAAAGGTCCAAGTTGGCGTTACAGGCACAGCAGACAGATGTAGAAAGCAAGAGAGACAGGAAGTGGGTGATCATAACTGCAGAGACCATGAAGTCAAATCCCGCTCCTCTTCTTGACAGTTAATATCAATTTATTCCATCTCTCCTGGGACCTGTTTTCCAGGAGTAGAGAACCAGGGAAAGCTTCACTGACTGTGGTTGGAAGTGTGAACCAAGCCAGACTCAGTTGTAATGAGAGTCACTATTGCAAAGGGGAGAGAAAATAGCAACACATATACACAGAGATGGCATCATATTTTAGGGTGGGCCTGGTGTGAAAACAAGAGGCATTAATGCTACAAAGCAATAAGCTGTGCTCTGAAGCTGGAAAGGCAAGTGAACTTTCATACAGGGACCTCCTCTCCCCAGATAGACTTTAGTACTGAGGTGGTTTCACTATCAACCTCACCTTTGTTTTCTCAGCCACAAAATGGAGATAATGACAGTTGCTTTCTCATGTTATTGAAACAATCAAATGGAAAATAGTTGCAGCTCAGTGTGTTGCCTCTCATGAGCAATCAATAAACTTAGCTCCTCCAACTCATCAAGCCTAAGCCCTGCTCTGTGTCACCAGGAAGCTAAGCAGCTCAGTCCTCTATTTCAAAAAAAACTTCTTTCCCAAAGGACAATTGACAGAGAAAGCACTGAGCCAGGAGCCCCACAAACAGGAGGCTAAGCCTCTGGTTTGCAAATATTTTTAAGCAGCTTAACTGCTTCTTGAAAGAAGTCTCACATAAAATACATTCAGATCTAAGCTGAAATCTGGCTATTTGCCTTTCTACTCATCTGCACCCAACTTCACCAAGAAAAGCTCTCAGCAGAGCTCAAAAAGCTTGGACTTGATGGTTTTCACTTTCCCTTTAATCATATAAACGCTGTTCACCCATTTTGCATGTGTTTTAGGTTTTTTAAACATATGAATCTTTCTCCAATAGCTATAGTTGAAATAAAACTTTAAGCCTTAAATAAAATTTGAAAAACACTGAGTGTTTTTTGACTTTTTTTGTTTGTTTGTTTTATCTTTATTTTATTTTATTTTTTAACTTTACAATATTGTATTGGTTTTACCATATATCAACATGAATACGCCACAGGTATACACGTGTTCCCCATCCTGAACCCTCCTCCCTCCTCCCTCCCCGTACTATCCCTCTGGGTTGTCCCTGTGCACCAGCCCTAAGCATTGAGTACTGTGCATCGAACCTGGACTGGCGACTCATTTCATATATGATATTATACATGTTTCAATGCCATTCTCCCAAATCATCCCACCCTCTCCCTCTCCCACAGAGTCCAAAAGACTGTTCTATACATCAGGGTCTCTTTTGTTGTCTCGTATACAGGGTTATTGTTACCATCTTTCTAAATTCCATATATATGCGTTAGTATACTGTATTGGTGTTTTTCTTTCTGGCTTACTTCACTCTGTATAATAGACTCCAGTTTCATCCACCTCATTAGAACTGATTCAAATGCATTCTTTTTAATGGTTGAGTAATACTCCATTGTGTATATTAGAAATTCAATCCTTTGAATCTTGAAGTCTTTTTGGTTTGTTTTTTTTTCAACTTTTACTTCGTGCTGGGGTATGGCGAATTAACAAACAATGTTGTGATAGTTTCAAGTGAATGGAAAAGGACTTGGCCATATATATACATGTTTCCAAGCAGAAGATATTAAGAAGAGGTGGCAAGAATACACAGAAGAACTGTACAAAAAAGAGCTTCACAACCCAGATAATCATGATGGTGTGATCACTGACCTAGAGCCAGACATCCTGGAATGTGAAGTCAAGTGGGCCTTAGAAAGCATCACTATGAACAAAGCTAGTGGAGGTGATGGAATTCCAGTGGAGCTATTCCAAATCCTGAAAGATGATGCTGTGAAAGTGCTACACTCAATATGCCAGCAAATTTGGAAAACTCAGCAGTGGCCACAAGATTGGAAAAGGTCAGTTTTCATCCCAATCCCAAAGAAAGGCAATGCCAAAGAGTGCTCAAACTACCACACAATTGCACTCACCTCACACGCTAGTAAAGTAATGCTCAAAATTCTCCAAGCCAGGCTTCAGCAATATGTGAACCATGAACTTCCTGATGTTCAAGCTGGATTTAGAAAAGGCAGAGGAACCAGAGATCAAATTGCCAACATCCGCTGGATCATGGAAAAAGCAAGAGAGTTCCAGAAAAACATCTATTTCTGCTTTATTGACTATGCCAAAGCCTTTGACTGTGTAGATCACAATAAACTGTGGAAAATTCTGAGAGAGATGGGAATACCAGACCACCTGATCTGCCTCTTGAGAAATCTGTATGCAGGTCAGGAAGCAACAGTTTGAACTGGTCATGGAACAACAGACTGGTTCCAAATAGGAAAAGGAGTACGTCAAGGCTGTATATTGTCACCATGTTTATTTAACTTATATGCAGAGTACATCATGAGAAATGCTGGACTGGAAGAAAGAAACACAAGCTGGAATCAAGATTGCCGGGAAAAATATCATTAACCTCAGATATGCAGATGATACCACCCTTATGGCAGAAAGTGAAGAGGAGCTAAAAAGCCTCTTGATGAAAGTGAAAGTGGAGAGTGAAAAGGTTGGCTTAAAGCTCAACATTCAGAAAATGAAGATCATGGCATCTGGTCCCATCACTACATGGGAAATAGATGGAGAAACAGTGGAAACAGTGTCAGACTTTCTTTTTCTGGGCTCCAAAATCACTGCAGATGGTGACTGCAGCCATGAAATTAAAAGACACTTACTCCTTGGAAGGAAAGTTATGACCAACCTAGATAGCATATTCAAAAGCAGAGACATCACTTTGCCAACAAAGGTTCGCCTAGTCAAGGCTATGGTCTTTCCTGTGGTCATGTATGGATGTGAGAGCTGGACTGTGAAGAAGGCTGAGTGCTGAAGAATTGATGCTTTTGAACTGTGGTGTTGGAGAAGACTCTTGAAAGTCCCTTGGACTGCAAGGAGATCCAACCAGTCCATTCTGAAGGAGATCAGCCCTGGGATTTCTTTGGAAGGAATGATGCTAAAGCTGAAACTCCAGTATTTTGGCCACCTCATGCGAAGAGTTGACTCATTGGAGAAGACTCTGATGCTGGGAGGGATTGAGGGCAGGAAGAGAAGGGGACGACAGAGGATGAGATGGCTGGATGGCATCACTGACTCGATGGATGTGAGTCTGAGTGACCTCCGAGAGCTGGTAATGGATAGGGAGGCCTGGCGTGCTGCAGCTCATGGGGTCGCAAAGAGTCGGACACGACTGAGCAACTGATCTGATCTGATCTGATTTCTCCCTCAATGCCCCCTCCCATCCAGGCTGGCACATAACATTGAGCAGAGTTCCATGTGCTACACAGTAGGTCTGTATTTGTTATCCATTTAAAATATAGCAGTGTGTACATGAAAGACTTTGTACTTTTTAAGTCATCTATAAATTGCAAACTCCCTTAAAAGATTGGTATCATTTCTGTTTAACCACAGGGATTTTGACTAGTCTGTGAAGACAAGGCCCAGACTGCCCAACCTTGAGAGGTGCTCAAGATAGAAGAAGAGGAGCCAAGAGTAGCAGAAAGATAGAGGTGAATGAAAGACTCCCTTAGTCTCTGAATAAGCCTGTCATTTTACTCTCTGACTCTTCTGTCATTCCCCAGAGAAACCCAATTTCTTTTGATGTATAAAATGAAACTTATTCCAAAATTTGCACTGTCTTATTATTTAAGGCAAAGATGAGTTTTAGATGTTATTTCAAAATTAAAGAGGATGCTTATTATTCACTGTCTTTGTACTGTTTGAGTAAATTTCTAAGCACCGTTTATTGTCCTGGAACTTTATTACTTATGAAATACATGTCTTGAGCACATTAACTATGACAAGTGATAACTCAGAATAGGAATGTTCCATAGAGGGATTTCTGGCAGGCCTGTAAACTGAGAGTCATCTCTCTTTTCCCTGCCATGTGGAATCAAGAGAAAAGGCTCATGAAGATGAGAGTGGACATGTGACACAGAGTAATTTTTTAGTCACTTCATGTAGAGATGCATAATTATTTCCCCCAAAGCTTCCCCTTTTTGCTCCCTCATGCTAAAGGTCTTTCCTAGTTATTATGCCATGAGGCTTCTTGGGGTAATAGATGGGGTAAAAGCTGTGCCCATCTTCTCCCTGAACATGATCTCAAATACGTATCCCAAAACTTGGATTGCAAACTGTGACAGTCTGTTCTGGTCTGATGTGGCATGTGAGTGTATGTATGCTCAGTCATGTCCAAGTCTTTTCAACCCCATGGACTGTAGCCTGCTGGGCTCCTCTGTCCATTGGAATACCGGAGTGGGCTGCCATTTCCTCCTCCACTAATGTGACACACATGTGCCTAAAAATCAAGGTGCAACTTTGTGCAGTAAAAGTTACAAGACTCTTGGAGAAAATGGAGTTGGCAACACAGCAAAAACCTTTATCAGTGGCACAAAAACAGAAGTTAGGAAATAAATAAAAATGGTATCCCAGCTTTACACATCTTAAATGGTTAAGGAAAGCATAAATACAGCAATAAACATGGCCCTTTACCCTGAGAGAGACCTCAAGTTTGCCAGAGTACATGCATGGTGGAAGGGTTGCAGTTGTAAGTTATTGTGAAATGGCAGAGGGTGGGTTATCTCAGATAGAATGCAAAAGGCTGGACGGGGATGAATGTGACTCAGAGCACAGGAGTTACACTCAGGGAGCTGGTAGGTTTATGTGTACTTTCTTTGCCTCCTACGTCTCCATTCAACAAAGCACAGCTTCCACATTCACCCAGTGTTTATGGTGGACAAAACTGTGCATAAACAAACACTCAGTTACATTGTGCTCAAAATGTGCTCTGCTGCTGCTACTGCTGCTGCTAAGTCACTTCAGTCGTGTCCGACTCTGTGCGACCCCATAGACGTCAGCCCACCAGGCTCTCCTGCCCCTGGGATTCTCCAGGCAAGAAAACTGGAGTGGGTTGCCATTTCCTTCTCCAATGCATGAAAGCGAAAAAGTGAAAGTGAAGTCGCTCAGTCGTGTCCGACTCTTAGCGACCCCATGGACTGCAGCCCACCAGGCTCCTCCATCCATGGGATTTTCTAGGCAAGAGTACTGGAGTGGGGTGCCATTGCCTTCTCCGAAAATGTGCTCTAATACTTCAATTGTGTTGGAGCAAATTTGCATACTCAAAACAAGTACTGACTGCATCTAGAATCTTTAGATTTTTATCTCTCATTGTCACCTTCCATTCCACTTATAGAATAAGTTATTCTAAACACAAATCTCACCTTTCATTCAAGATCTTTCCAAAACAAACAAACAAAACAGACAATCTAGAATAATGTACAATTTCGGAAGTGTATAATATATAATTTCCAAAGAATAATGTATAATTTCTGATATTAAAGAAAAGTAGAGTTTGGAAAGATAGCTAACAGTAGACAAGCAGGGGAAAAATACAAACTAAAAACTAACCCAGACTTAAGGTACCCAGATACCTAGCCCTGTATCTCAGGAAAGGATTCTTGTTTCTAATGGGGTCAAGACAGCAAGGAGCATGCAACAGGAAGCGTCACTTGCTGCACCAATTGCTAAATTGAAGATTTTGGGGACATGCACCAGATATCTGTCCTTTTTTAACTTGTTAGAATCCCATCCATGAATTTGCCTAAACCTTTCTTTGAAGCTTTTAGCTATCTTCAGGGACACTTTTAGCTCTTGTATGACAAGAGCTAGAAAAGAGCCAGCAACACAGTAACTGGGGCATTCACTCACCATGTTTTTAGTTGAGTAATAGCCATGTACAAAGCCACCTACATAGAAAAGAAGGATAAAACCCCATTCTCAAGAATCTGGCAGTCTCGCTGCAAGGCTCTCTGGAGCTTCTTCAATTGCAATTCTTCAGCCATCTTCAATTGCAGAGCTTCCATACCCTGGGTTGACAGCCTCTTCTCTCATGTTTCTCAACCACTGGTATTTGGAGTCATACAAATATTTATCATGCAGGAATGTCTTGGGCATCGCAGGACAATTTGTATCCCTGGCTGCTGCTAAGTCGCTTCAGTCATGTCTGACTCTGTGAGACCCCATAGACGGCAGCCCACCAGGCTCCCTCGTCCCTGGGATTCTCCAAGCAAGAACACCGGAGTGAGTTGCCATTTCCTTCTCCAATGCTTGGCTAACACTTGCCAAATGCCGCTAGTGTAGTGCATTCCAATCACTGCAAACATCCAAAAGGCACCCTCTGGTGCTGGAGAAGGTGTGGAGAAAAGGGAAACCTTCTATACTGTTGGTGGGAAGGTAAACTGATGTGGCACTGTGGACAATGGTACAGAGGTTCCTGAAAAAACTGAAAGTAGGGTTTCCATATGATCCACCAATCCCACTCCTTGGCATGTAACCAGACAAAGCTATAATTCAGAAAGATACTTGCAACCCAATATTCTTAGCAGACACTGTTTAATATAGCCAAGATGGGAAAACAACCTAAATGTCCATAAACAGAGTATGGGTAAAGAATGTTTTATATATGTACAATGGAATATTTCTCAGCCATGAAAAAGAATGAGACAATGTCATTTGCAGCAACATGGATGGACCTAGAGATTATCATACTGAGCAAAGTAACTCAGGAAAAGACAAATGCCATATGATATTGCTTATGTGTGAAATCTAAAATAGGACACAAATGAACTTATCTACCAAACAGAAATAGACTTGGAGTTGCCAAAGACATGAGGATGTGAGGGAGGGATGGACTGGGCATTTGGGAGTAGCAGATGCAAACTAGTATGAAAAGAATGAATAAACAACAAAGTCTGATTGTATAGCACAAAAAGCTATATTCAGCATGCTGTGATAAACCATAATGGACAAGAATATGATAAAGAATATATATAATGTTTAACTGAATAAATTTGCTCTATATTAGAAATTAATACAACATTGTAAATCAACTATATGTCAATAATTTTTTTTAAATACCTCCTTCACATATTCAAATACATCTGGTAGGGTGCAAAGTCCCCGGCTGGCCCCTCACTCAATTTCATACTTCCTTCTCCTTGAAGACTTAGGCTGGCCCACTTCCTGAGACAAGTACTCCAGCTGTTTCCATTCATTCACTGTGAAGAAAACACAGCTGCTTAGGTCCAGAAGGAAAAGACACTACAGCAGGGAAGAGGAGAAAAACAGGAAACCTCAGGAAATGGGGTTCCTCGCCTATTTCTTCAGTCTTATCATCCACAAAACTTTAATATCTTTTAATCCTAAGAATAAGTCTATAAAATTGACTTTGGTAAGGAAATTGACTTAGATACATGTTCTTGATCAGGTTTAGGGTTAGAATCCAGTTGTTCTGATTTTTATTCCTCTGTTCATTTTACTACTGCTCATTGCTGTTTCCTGGGG
The DNA here is from genome assembly GCA_935064755.1 of Tragelaphus eurycerus. NCBI lineage: Eukaryota > Metazoa > Chordata > Mammalia > Artiodactyla > Bovidae > Tragelaphus > Tragelaphus eurycerus. The sequence goes on along the minus strand of CAKXYN010000070.1, from coordinate 13,791,181 downwards.
ATGGGGAAAGAGCCTGAAATCTCTTTTGTTGGCAGCTGGCTTCCCTGTTCGAGGTTCAGTGATAGTTCGAATTTGTCATGGACACTGTTCATGAAATATTTCCGGCTCTCTACCTTCAGGGGCATGTGATGGTATTAGACTTCCAACCCATCTCTGGTTCTTCAAGGATGTATGATTAGTTCTACTGAACTACCTGTGAGCATTAAGTGGCCAGTTCCAGAAACTCACTCTCTTTTTCCTACGACATAACAACTCCTAGTACTCAAAATGGTATGGGTCCAAAAGGAAGAAAATTTTGGACAGAAACCACTGTTGACCTGAAGTGGACTAAGAATATAAGCAAGGAAAGTCATTTGTTGTAGTAGCTAATTCAGATTGACAGCTGTCACTTTAGGTTGGTGTGTCCTACCCTGACATCAAGTTTCCCTCTTCCCCTTATCTGCCGATGATTAGTTCTCAGACATTTTGATTGACTAAAAGAACTAAGATCCAACCATACATCACACACACTCACACACACACAAACACACACACACACACACCTCAGGGCATCAATTCCTGAGCAACCAGTGCCTCCTCTTTTCTCACTAGCTTTGCAGCACTGGCCACATTACAGAGTAAAACTGTCTCTAAGACATTCAGTTATTTGTTTTCATTTCTCTCTTTTCTGACTGCAAGCCCTGTGAAAATAGGTAACATGCCTCATTCAACTCTGTCAACCATAAAATCCAACCCTGAGAAAACAATACACAAATATTTGTTAAATAACTGGCCTTCGTAATCTACTGCCAAAAAAAGGGGAGAGAAAAATGATCCAGGAAACCTCATTTTTTCTCCAACAATGCTGAGAAGAATGAGAGAGGAGACACACGGGTGGAGGGGAATATTTATGGAAATATAATGCATGCGAAAAAGTTTGGAAAGTTAGAGGAAAGAATAAGCATATAATCAATTACCACCACAATATTGAAGGAGTTTTTTCCTTTATCACCAGAAAAACTTCTCATTAATTACATCATGCCCCATAAGTTATACTTTATCTGCTATCAAATAAAAGGCTTTTTATCTCATTCTGGGTCTATGGGCAACAAAAATCCAGCTCCTAGTTAATATCTGATGAATACTGGGATGACTCCAGAGGGAACTCGCTCAATAATCCAATACCTCATTTCACTCTCATCCTACTCAGCGATCCCAGACTTCCATTGCTGACAAAGTGAAATATAATATTGATCTAGCACTGCATTGTTCAGTCTCCCTGAATCTTTGGGGGTCATTGGCTGGCTGATAGATTAACACAAGTGTGATAATCACTTTGAAAGTAAACTGTCAAGTGTGTGTACCACACGAGATGCTGTACAGAGAACTCAAGGAAATTGGTTTCTCCCCAGAGGGGGAGGTGTCATAGAATCACATTTAATAAAAGTCACATACTGGAGAAGCTCGAGTTTATCGCCAAAGCTTGCTATCGTATGCATCCTCTATGACAAGAAGGTTTTTATCCCAGGCTCTCAGCTTTGGAGATCTTGTTTCCCTCAGTTTGCTGAAGATTCTCTGAACCATAACAGAGATATTAACCTGAGACTAAAATAATAATGCAAGGAGAAGATTGTGCCAGGCCCAATAGCACACAATTGTATATGCGTCACCTTGGAAAAGTGATATAGCAGTTATAAGGACAAACTTGAGAACTCTTGCCAGACTTCAAATCCCAGCTTTCCATTTATTAGTAGAGCAAGGTATTTAATCTCTTTGTGCCTACTTCTTCATGGGGGACGTTAACTTATACATAGCTTTGTTGTGAAGATTAAATGAATTAATTTATGAAAAATGTTTAGATTGATGTCTGCCATGTACACTCTTTTTGAGTACTATTTTGTATTTCATTAGAGAGAGAGAAGGAGACAGACCTAAACAAAGATATCTATAGTGTGTGTGTGTCTCCCTCCCATGTCCTCCCACCACTGTACACGTTCAGTCCTGTCTGACTCTGCGACCCCATGAACTGTAGTCTGCAAGGCTCCTCTGTCCATGGAATTTTCCTGGCAAGAATACTGGAGTGGATTGTCATTTCCTTCTCCAAGGTATCTTCCTGAACCAGGGACTCCATCAGGGTCTCTTGCATCTCTGGCATTGGCAAGTGGGTTCTTTATCACTAGTGCCACCTGGTGTGTGTATTTATGTACCTTGGTGAAGAATCCCTCTGCAGTGCAGGAGACTTGGGTTTGATCCCACTAGCGCCACCTGGTGTATGTATGAGTATTTATATATGTTGGTAAAGAATCTGCCTGTAATGCACGTGACCTGGGTTTGATCCCTGGGTCGTCGAGGCAGATCCCTTAGAGAAGGAAATGGCAACCCACTCCGGTATGCTTTGGAGAAGAAAATGGTATCCCACTCCAGTATTCTTGCCTGGAAAATCCCATGGACAGAGGAATCTGGTGGGTCACAAGTCCATGGGGTCACAAGAGTCAGATACGACTAAACCAAGTGACTAAACCACGGTACCTTAGTGACTAAACCACCAGTATGCTTGCCTGGGAAATCCCATGGGCAGAGAAGCCTGGGAGGCTATGGTCCATGCGGTCGCAAGGAGCTGGACACAATTTAAGGACTAAACCACCACCACAGATGCACAGTGAGATTAGTATGACCAGTACACCCATTTCGTAGAACAGAACCCTAAAGTCAGTGAGATAACAGGAACAAGTTTACAGTGAAATCAGAATTAAATAAAACCCAGAATTTTTATGCTAAAAAGGAAGATATTCATTTTTTCCACTATGCATGACAACAGTATTTCCTATTCTTTCCCAGTTTTGTGGATGTCCAATATTATAGCATTACATATCCTATTACACAGCAGTAATAAATGATATATAGAGAGAAATTATTTATGGTATTTGTCATCAGTGATCTCATCTAAAGATATTTTCCTCTTTGGGGGCTTTTTTAAATTAATTTTTATTGGAGTATTGTTGCTTTACGATGCTGTGTTGGTTTCTGTTGTACAGTAAAGTGAGTCAGCTATACGTATACATATATCCTCTCTTTTTTGGATTTCCTTCTATTTAGGTCACCACAGAGCACTAAGCAGAGTTCCTAGAGCTATATACTAAGTTCTCATTAGTTATCTATTTCAGGTAATCCCAATCTCCCAAATCATCCCACCCTCCCCCTTTTCCCCCTTTGGTCTCTATATGTTTTTCTCTACATCTGTGTCTCTATTTTTGATTTGTAAATAAGATCATCTCTACAATTTTTTCTAAATTCCACATGTAAGCATTAGTATACTGGAGAAGGCGATGGCACCCCACTCCAGTACTATTGCCTGGAAAATCCCATGGACAGAGGAGCCTAGTAGGCTGCAGTCCATGGGGTCGCTAAGAGTCGGACACGCCTGAGCGACTTCCCCTTCTCTTTTCCCTTTCATGCATTGACAAAGGAAATGGCAACCTATTCCACTGTTCTTGCCTGGAAAGTCCCAGGGATGGGGGAGCCTGGTGGGCTGCCGTCTATTGGGACACACAGAGTCGGACACTACTGAAGTGACTTAGCAGCAGCAGCAGCGTTAATATACAATATTTGTTTTTCTCTTTCTGACTTACTTCGCTTGTATGACAGTCTCCGGGTCTTTCCACATTTCTACAAATGGTCCAAATTCATTCTAAAGAACGTAGTTTTAAATAATAGGTATACTGTCAATAGATATTTATTATTCAACAAGTATTTATTGGGTACCTACTCTGTGCCGGGCACTCTGCTAGGCATTAAGCCATGGGACTCTGTCCCTCCAGCCAAAACTGGGCACAATGATGAAAGAAATTCATACTCAAAATGTGCTCTTTGTATTCTTTCAATGATGCTTTAGCCAATAAAGCTATATCCTTCTACCCTGCGCCCTCATTCTTTTTATTTTTAATTTATTTTTTAACTTGAAGAAAATTACTTTATAATGTTGTATTGGCTTCTGCCAAATGACAACATGAATCAGCCATAATTATACATATATCGCCTCTCTCATAAACCTCCCTCCCCTCCCCCAATTCCACCCCTCTATGTCATCACAGAGAGTCAGACTGAGTTCCCTATGTTATATGACAACTTCCCACCAACTATTTATTTTACATGTGACAATGTATATACATCAGTTCTACTTTCCCCATTCAGCCCACCTCTCCTCCCCTCATTGTGTCCACAAGTCCATTCTCTACATCTGCATCTCCATTCCTTCCCTGCAAATCGTTTCATCAGTATTGTTTTACCAGATTTCATATATATGCATTATGTATCTGTTTTTCTCTTTCTGACTTACTTCATTCTGTATGCTATGCTATGCTGTCACTTCAGTCGTGTCCGACTCTGTGCAACCCCATAGACGGCAGCCCACCAGGCTCCCCCGTCCCTGGGATTCTCCAGGCGAGAACAATGGAGTGGGTTGCCATTTCCTTCTCCAATACATGAAAGTGAAAAGTGAAAGGGAAGTAGCTCAGTCGTGTCCGACTCTTAGCGATCCCATGGATTGCAGCCTAACAGGCCCCTCCGTCCATGGGATTTTCCAAGCAAGAGTACTGGAGTGGGGTGCCATTCTCTCTGTATAAGAGGCTCTATGTTCATCCACCTCACTACCACTGATTCAAATTTGTTCCTTCTTATGGCTGTAATATTCCATTGTATATATGTAGCACATCTTCTTTATTTATTCATCTATGGACATTTAGAGAGATGGGAATACCAGACCACCTGACCTGCCTCTTGAGAAATCTGTATGCAGGTCAGGAAGCAACAGTTAGAACTGGTCATGGAACAACAGACTGGTTCCAAATAGGAAAGGGAGTACGTCAAGGCTGCATATTGTCACCATGTTTATTTAACTTCTATGCAGAGTACATCATGAGAAATGCTGGACTGGAGGAAACACAAGCTGGAATCAAGATTGCCGGGAGAAATATCAATAACCTCAGATATGCAGATGATACCACCCTTATGGCAGAAAGTGAAGAGGAACTAAAAAGCCTCTTGATGAAAGTGAAAGTGGAGAGTGAAAAGGTTGGCTTAAAGCTCAACATTCAGAAAACGAAGATCATGGCATCTGGTCCCATCACTACATGGGAAATAGATGGAGAAACAGTGGAAATAGTGTCAGACTTTCTTTTTCTGGGCTCCAAAATCACTGCAGATGGTGACTGCAGCCATGAAATTAAAAGACGCTTACTCCTTGGAAGGAAAGTTATGACCAACCTAGATAGCATATTCAAAAGCAGAGACATCACTTTGCCAACAAAGGTTCACCTAGTCAAGGCTATGGTCTTTCCTGTGGTCATGTATGGATGTGAGAGCTGGACTGTGAAGAAGGCTGAGTGCCGAAGAATTGATGCTTTTGAACTGTGGTGTTGGAGAAGACTCTTGAGAGTCCCTTGGACTGCAAGGAGATCCAACCAGTCCATTCTGAAGGAGATCAGCCCTGGGATTTCTTTGGAAGGAATGATGCTAAATCTGAAAGTCCAGTATTTTGGCCACCTCATGCGAAGAGTTGACTCATTGGAGAAAACTCTGATGCTGGGAGGGATTGAGGGCAGGAGGAGAAGGGGGAAGCCAGAGGATGAGATAGCTGGATAGCATCACAGACTCGATGAATGTGAGTCTGAGTGACCTCCGAGAGCTGGTGATGGATAGGGAGGCCTGGCGTGCTGCAGTTCATGGGGTCGCAAAGAGTCGGACACGACTGAGCGACTGATCTGATCTGATCTGATGGACATTTAGATTGCTTCCATATCCTGGCTCTTATAAATAGTGTTTCAATGAACATTGGAGTACACGTATCTTTTAGAATTCTGGTTTTCTCAGGGTATATTCATGCCCAGGCACCCTCACGCTTATATCTCTCTTAAGTAGTTTCTCCCTGGGCAGCATTCTAAAGACCTTTCCATACCCTCAGACCTCTTGCCCTGTTTCCCTCCCTTTGCTAAGTGATAGCAAGCTACTCTGGTTAAATTAGATGACAATTAGTTCTCCTCATGAAGAAAATAGATTAGGAATCAGTTAGTGTCCCAAATGCAAGTTCAATCTAAGATTTTATGGTGACAGTGGAATAGATTTCTAAACTGGATTATGATTGGGACTCTTCAAAATCTAAGACAAGTCAATATGCTAAGATCATATTCTTGAAACTGACTCTAGTGCCGGGATTTCTTATACTGTTGTCACCTTAGAAGAAGCCACTGGATAGAATTGAATGTTAGGGGTTACATAGCTTCAGTGTCCCTTCATCAACCATGACAGATGGCCAGCCTACTCAGTATCTCTCATAGGGTCCATTTGAACTTGACAAAGTTAGATCCCTAGAATTGCTATATGTTATTCTGGTAACAGAAGAGAATCTCTCTGTGGTGGACTTGATCCCACTTCTAACTCTTAAATAGTAAAATAGAGAAGTACTGTGACGAGTGGAAGGCTTCCCCAGTGGCTCAGCAGTGAAGAATCCACTTGCAATGCAGAAGACACAGGAGACGCAGGTTCAATCCCTGATTCAGGAAAATCCCCTGGAGGAAAGCATGGCAACCCATTCCAGAGTTCTTGCCTGGAGAATGCCATGGACAGAGGAGCCTAGCGAGCTTGAGTCTACAGGGTCACAAAGAGTCAGATATGACTGAAGTGACTGACCACACATGATGAGTTGAAGACAAAAATGAAGTTCACACAGTTAAGTAAAGCCAGTTTTAGTTAAGTAACCTCACCCTTTTCCTCCAAATTCTCTAATGGTCCAATCCTCATCCAGGTTAGATAACACTCTGAGTTTTCAAATTGATCCCTTATTTCCTCTAAGCATGTTTGAATGTCTTTCCTTCTCCTCCCAGGCAAATTGTTAGAAAAAGCACGGGTTTGCTGCCTCCCTTCCTCGCCTCCCTTTTACTCTTTGCTCTTCAACTGATGACAAGATCTGTCTCCCACCTCGCTTCAAGACCGTTGAGTGCATTTGATATGTCATTTTATACCGCTGCTCTGCTATTCTATATAAATTGTATTTGCATCCTTTCTTTGAGCTTTTTTCAAAAATTCAGCCTTTTCGTTTATATTCCTAATGCTAAAGCTATCCTTGTCAGTCCAGAGATGCTGTTTCTCAAGTTTCTATCATAGAGTTTGGCTACAAATAAAAGCAGGAAAATGAAACATTAGTTGGGAGTGGGCAGTAAGGTGAAGACATAGTTTTTTTCAAAAGAGATGTAAGAGATTTAACATCTTTGATACTGGAAATGATCCAACAGAAAATGAGAAAATTAATAATGTAGAGAGAGAGAGTTCTTGCAGGAGGAAATTTTTCACAGAAAGCAATCAGTTAAGGGGAGAAATTTAATCTTTCTCCAAAAAAATGAAAGATCTTAACCAGGCAGCATCTGATACCCTGAGTAGTCTTTTAAGAATTTTTAATTTTCACAAAAAAAGTTCTTTCATTGTTGTCATAGTTTCTTTCAATGTGTCTGTACACAAAACCATTCAACCAGCTCACTCATCAAGTCTTCATAAAATGATTGCTTTCACGTTGAGAAGGGTAAAGGTCCCTCTAGAGCCTCACAGAGTTGGTTGGTTCACCCAAAATAGAGTGAAGCAAAGCCTCTGCAGTCTCAAGTTTACTGCAGTTGTCTGTGAATCCAGAGGTAAATTTTACCAGCATCCCTCCCACTCCTAGGAGAAATCAGATCAATGGTTCTTATCCTTTGCCTCTGTCATAACCACTAATGTGTGCTTTCAAACATTCACATTCTTGTGCTCTTAGCCCAGTCTTGATGAATCAGAATCCCCAGGGAATAATGGACACAGAAGGACAAGATGTAGGTGCATGATTTTTTTGCAAATTCCTCCAGCTCATGTCATTGCTCGATCGCTAAGTCTTATCCAACTCTTTCAACCCAATGGACTGGAGCCCACCAGGCTCCTCTGTCCATGGGATTTCCCAGGCAAAGAATATTGGAGTAGGTTGTCATTTCCTCCTCCAGGAGCTCTTCCCAACCCAGGGATCAAACCCATATCTCGTGCATCTCCTGCATTGGCAGGTGGATTCTTTATCAGTGAGCCACCTGGGAAGCCCATTATTATGTGCACTGAAACTCAATCCTAAATAAAGAAGCACAAATGATGGTCTTTATATTCATTTTTTTTTTCCATTCTTGCTTTTCATAAGCCTATGTGCCAGCTCTGTGTTCAGCCTCAAGTATACAATGTTAAAAACCATGGCCCCTGCCCCCAAGGAGTTCATAATATAAAAAAAAAAATGGGAACTAATCAAGGGCAACTCAACACTGTGAAGTCTTGTGACCAAGATGGTCCAGATATGCTGAGGCAGGATATCCAAATCCAGCTCAGAGCATAAGATACAAACAAAGGCCAGGAATATTCCTGAGATGAGTTCTAAAGGATGAACAAGAGTCACCTAAGAAATGTCATCAGATCAGATCAGATCAGTCACTCAGTCGTGTCCGACTCTTTGCAACCCCATGAACTGCAGGCCTCCCTGTCCATCACCAACTCCCGGAGGTCACTCAGACTCACATCCATCGAGTCAGTGATGCCATCCAGCCATCTCATCCTCTGTCGTCCCCTTCTCCTCCTGCCCCCAATCCCTCCCAGCATCAGAGTCTTCTCCAATGAGTCAACTCTTCGCATGAGGTGGCCAAAATACTGGAGTTTCAGTTTTAGCATCATTCCTTCCAAAGAAATCCCAGGGCTGACCTCCTTCAGAATGGACTGGTTGGATCTTCTTGCAGTCCAAGGGACTCTCAAGAGTCTTCTCCAACACCACAGTTCAAAAGCATCAATTCTTCGGTGCTCAGCCTTCTTCACAGTCCAGGTCTCACATCCATACATGACCACAGGAAAGACCATAGCCTTGACTAGGCGAACCTTTGTTGACAAAGTAATGTCTCTGCTTTTGAATATGCTATCTAGGTTGGTCATAACTTTCCTTCCAAGGAGTAAGCGTCTTTTAATTTCATGGCTGCAATCACCATCTGTAGTGATTTTGGAGCCCAGAAAAATAAAGTCTGACACTGTTTCCACTGTTTCTCCATCTATTTCCCATGTAGTGATGGGACCAGATGCCATGATCTTCGTTTTCTGAATGTTGAGCTTTAAGCCAACCTTTTCACTCTCCACTTTCACTTTCATCAAGAGGCTTTTTAGTTCCTCTTCACTTTCTGCCATAAGGGTGGTGTCATCTGCATATCTGAGGTTATTGATATTTCTCCCAGCAATCTTGATTCCAACTTGTGTTTCTTTCAGTCCAGCATTTCTCATGATGTACTCTGCATATATTTGTATTTCTTCATGACAAGAAATGTCATGAAGAAATACAAATAGATATATTTCTAGTTTTTAAATCAGATCAGATCAGATCAGATCAGTCACTTAGTCGTGTCCGACTCTTTGCGACCCCATGAACTGCAGCACGCCAGGCCTCCCTGTCCATCACCAACTCCCGGAGGTCACTCAGACTCACATCCATCGAGTCAGTGATGCCATCCAGCCATCTCATCCTCTGTCGTCCCCTTCTCCTCCTGCCCCCAATCCCTCCCAGCATCAGAGTCTTCTCCAATGAGTCAACTCTTCGCATGAGGTAGCCAAAATACTGGAGTTTCAGTTTTAGCATCATTCCTTCCAAAGAAATCCCAGGGCTGATCTCCTTCAGAATGGACTGGTTGGATCTCCTTGCAGTCCAAGGGACTCTCAAGAGTCTTCTCCAACACCACAGTTCAAAAGCATCAATTCTTCGGCACTCAGCCTTCTTCACAGTCCAGCTCTCACATCCATACATGACCACAGGAAAGACCATAGCCTTGACTAGGCGAACCTTTGTTGGCAAAGTGATGTCTCTGCTTTTGAATATGCTATCTAGGTTGGTCATAACTTTCCTTCCAAGGAGTAAGCGTCTTTTAATTTCATGGCTGCAATCACCATCTGCAGTGATTTTGGAGCCCAGAAAAATAAAGTCTGACACTGTTTCCACTAAGAATGTTTTATTTGGGGGCATTCCCTGGCACTCCACTGGTTAGGACTTCACACTGCCACTGTTAGAGGTGCAAGTTCGATCCCTGGTCAGGAAACTAAGATCCTGCAAGCTGTGTGACACAGCCCCCAAATTCTTTGTTTGAAATTCTGCATTTAATTGAGCAAATGCATATGTGAGTTCAAATCTTAAAATTGTTTGAAGCCACAAAGTCACTTTGATATCCAATCCCCAGGCCAGAAGTAATAGCTGAGGGCCTAATCCACTCTAATTGATGGGAGACATTAAAGGGACCATAAGACACACTCCTTGTACTCATACATAGGATGGATGGCTCTGGAGAGGAAGGGAAATTTCAGTTCCACCTTGAAGGGAAGAAAAGAACTTTTAGTTGGAGTAGAAAGAGCAAGATTGAGGTGGGGGAGGTCAGGAAAAGCAAAATTTACATCCCAAGTGGAAACATCCTATTCTGTCTATGGACATAAGAGGCAAATTAACACAGAAGTTTCTTTTGAAGCTTTTGAAAGCTCAGAGGTGACAATGAAGGCAAATTCCTCTTTAACCGATAGCACCCCCACCCTACAATCAACAACCCTTCCCAAGGGGCTCTGGCTGTCCTGGCAGCTGGAGCTGAGTTTCACAGGGTTACCTTGAATTACTGTTGAATCCAACTGACCTTGAATTACACATCTCCAAGTTCAACTTGATTTTTCTAGGACAGACTCAGCTTTGTGGGAAATCAGTGAAAACTGATTATAATAAACTGCATTACATAGGAGATAGGCTATTTTCACAGGTCAGAATTAGCTAACTGTAGACACAAAACTTTGTTAATCTAGTTGCAAACAACCTCTCTTAAAAAAAAAAAATATTGTGTATAAATAAAAACCTGGCTTTAAATAGTAATGGGAGGGAGGCCCCACTCTCTTCTGCATTGTTTAGACTGCTTTTGAATTCCTATGTGCAATTTTGGAAAAGCTGGAAAACTGCCACAGCTTGTTCACTAATAAAAATACATGACAGTTAAAGACACCCTCAAGAAACAGACGGCACATTCAGAAGAGGTGACTGAGGACAATATAAAGGGAAGAATTAAGGAAAGCAACAAGGGAGGTAAATTACTCTCAGGAGATGGAGGGAGGGGTTACCAGACCCTATGAGTTGGTGATGGACAGGGAGGCCTGGCGTGCTGCAATTCATAGGGTCGCAAAGAGTTGCACATGACGGAGCGACTGAACTGAACTGAACTGATGAGTCCTGTAGCTCAAGGAAACAGGCCCTTGCAAAGTGGTGCCATTCCATGGCAGAGAAGGACCCAAGGGAATAAATGCCGTGACTACTAGTTCCCTGCCCAGAGCTCCTCCCAGCACCTTCCACTGGTCAAGCCAGAAACCAAAGAGAAAGCAAAGCCCCTAACATCAGCCATGTATGTCAGTTCCTAGGGAGCAAAGCAGATTGCAAAAGACAGAGGGTGAAATTTTTCAGATTATTTTCCATATAATCCATTATAATACCAAATATCTTGTAGGTTATTATAAGATATTAAGTATTCCCTGTGATATATAGTAAATCTTGCTGCTTAACTGTTTTATGTATAATAGTTTGTATCTATGCATCCCATACTCCTAATTCAACTCTCCTCCTCCTTTTCCCCTTTGGTAGCCAGCTACAAGTTTGTTTTCTATTTCTGTGAATTTGTTGCTATTTGGTAAATAGATTCATCTTATTTTTTAGATTTTGTATGTATATCATATAATATTGTATTTCTCTGACTTACTTCACTTAATATGATAATCTCTAGGTCCATGTTGCTACAAAAGACATTTTTTTTAATTGCTGAGTAATGTTTCATTGTGCATGTGTGTGTATATATTCACATATAAAACATTTTAAGCCAGTCATCTGATGATGGGCACTTGGGTTGCTCCCATGTCTTGACTATTGTAAACAGTGCTGCTATGAACATTGGGGTGCATGTATTGCTTTGGATTGTGGTTTTCTCAAGCTATATGGGCTGCCGTCTATGGGGTCACACAGAGTCGGACACGACTGAAGTGACTTAGCAGCAGCAGCAGCAAGATATATGACCAGGAATGGGATTGAAGGATCGTATGGTAGCTCTGTTTTCAATTTTTCCAGGTACCTCCATACTGTTCTCCATTATGTCTGTACCAATTTTCATTCCCACCAACAGTATAGGAGGGTCCCCTATTTTCCACAAGGTAGAGGGTGGATTTGAGGAGCCAAGAGAGAATAGACAAAGGATCAAAATTTGACTGTTGGCTAGCCATGAAAGCTGCCTTTCAGTATTTGAAATTTACATAGTTGCATCCCAAATTTATTTACATGTAAACCTCTATATTGTCCCTCTTTGACCAACTACTATGACCAACTACTCTCACCCAGAATTCCAACAGCTTGCCAGCTTGTGAGCTGATCACATACCCTGAAGCCCCTCTCCTTCCCTTGGCTTTTAAAAATGCTTTGCTGAAATCTTTCAGGGAGTTCCAGGTATTTTGAACACAGGCTACTGGTTCTCTTTGCTCAGCCCTGCATTAAATCTTTCTCTGCTCCATACTTCAATATTTTGTTTCGTTTGGCCTATGTATCAGGCACACTAACTTGCAGTCAGGATATGTAATGGGGATGCGTTCAAGGGACATACCTGGTTTGCTTAACCATTATTTCTTTTCTGGGAAAATTATCAATCTGAACAGAGGGTAAGAGACCTTCATAGAACCAGGACCCATCTCCATGTGCCAGAATTTATTATTAGACTGTGTCCCCGTAGATCATTTGTGATTCTTGGCAGGCAAGTGTTATATTGAAGTCTCTCCACTTACAGTGACTAAAGGAAAAAAATTTTGTAAGATTTAATAAGCATACCAACTTCTTTAATGGTTTTTCACATGTGCTCAGATACTGCCATCACAGCATAAAATTCAAGATTCTTTTGAATATATTTCATGCTTCTTTTTAATGGCCTCATTAGACAAATCAGATTTTTGGCAAAGAAAGCTAAAAAAATTAATCTTACAGTGATCTGTGGTGCCCAGGGATCAGATAATACAGAATGCTGCTGCTGCTGCTACGTCACTTCAGCCCTATCCAACTCTGTGCGACCCCATAGAAGACAGCCCACCAGGCTGCCCTGTGCCTGGGATTCTCCAGGCAAGAACACTGGAGTGGGTTGCCCTTTCTTTCCCCAATGCATGAAAGTAAAAAGTGAAAGTGAAGTCACTCAGTCGTATCCGACCCTTAGTGACCCCATGGACTGCAGCCTACCAGGCTCTTCCGTCCATGGATTTTCCAGGCAAGAGTACTGGAGTGGGGTGCCATTGCCTTCTCCATAATAGAGAATACATACTTTTAAAATTGCCAGTCTATTAGAATAATGAACGAAAAGGCACAAAAAGAATAAGAGAAAGATATTTACCTTACCCTTGAGAGGTTTCATAATCTAGGTGTAGAGATGATATGAACCCAGAATATAGCAGTGAATGATATGTAATTGCTCATAACCAAGAAGTACAGTGATGTGGGGTGTGGGGGCAGGGGTGGGGGTGGGAGGGATAATGGCTTACAGTTAGAAGAGTAAGATTGAATCCAGTTTTGTTTCTTACTTGCTGTGCATCTTCAGAACAGTTACCTAATCTCTCTGAGCTACTGAGTTCTGTTCTAGATTAATACTTTCCTTCAGTAAATTCAGTTCAGTTCAGTCACTCAGTCATGTCTGACTCTTTGCGACCCCATGAATCGCAGCACTTCAGGCCTCCCTGTCCATCACCAACTCCTGGAGTTTACCCAAACTCATGTCCATCGAGTCAGTGATGCCATCCAGCCATCTCATCCTCTGTTGTCCCCTTCTCCTCCTGCCCTCAATCCCTACCAGCATCAGGGTCTTTTCCAGTGAGTCAACTCTTCATATGAGGTGGCCAAAGTACTGGAGTTTCAGCTTCAGCATCAGTCCTTCCAGTGAACACCCAGAACCAATCTCCTTTAGGATGGACTGGTTGGATCTCTTTGCAGTCCAAGGGACTCTCAAGAGTCTTCTCCAACACCACAGTTCAAAAGCATCAATTCTTCGGCACTCAGCTTTCTTCACAGTTCTACTCTCACATCCATACATGACCACAGGAAAAACCATAGCCTTGACTAGACGGACCTTTGTTGACAAAGTAATGTCTCTGCTTTTCAATATTCTATATAGGTTGGTCATAACTTTTCTTCCAAGGAGTAAGTGTCTTTTAATTTCATGGTTGCAGTCACCATCTGCAGTGATTTTGGAGCCCAGAAAAATAAAGTCTGACACTGTTTCCACTGTTTCCCCATCTATTTCCCATGAAGTGATGGGACCAGATGCCATGATCTTAGTTTTCTGAATGTTGAGCTTTAGGCCAACTTTTTCACTCTCTTCTTTCACTTTCATCAAGAGGCTTTTTAGTTCCTCTTCACTTTCTGCCATAAGGGTAGTGTCATACAGAGTCATTTTGAGACTCTAAAAGAGAAATAATGAGCTTGGGGGGAAGAAAAACTTGATAAGCTATAAACCTCAATACATACAAATCCATTCACTTCACAGACTTTATTGGAAACTCACGGTGTGCCAAATATCACTCTCAGCATTACAGAAATATGAAGATTTAAAAGCTATAGTGCTTTGCCTCAGAGAAGTCAATGAAGCCAAGCGTGTCCAACAGACTCCCTTTGGAGGAAGGACTGGGAACCGTGAGAATAGAGGTAACAAGAGGAATCAAGGAAGGAAGGTGAGACCTGAAACACGTAGGTCTTAGGATATGTACAGTATAGAGAGTTTATCAATGAAAAAAGTGTTGCCTGCCATATTAATAAACAAAGGATGTTGTAGCCATCAAACCATCACATTACATCCACCCTGATGTGAGCCTTGAGGAAATTCAGGATAGAAACAGGATGCTGCCATCGAGCCATCAGCCCCGGCAGCCACCCCACGATGGAGCATTCTGAGGAGACTCAAGATGAGAAAGCACAGGATGCTGGCCCCAGATAGCTGATTGACTTCAGTGAGCTCAGCCTTTTTGCATCTTCCCATAGTCAGACACGACTGAAGCGACTTAGCAGCAGCATAGTTAGAAAAGCACTAAATTCCTTAAATTGAGATATCTGATTTTCTTGAATCAATAATAATCTTTTAATGTTCCAACTACCTGGTCTTTGTTGCAAAAACTCCTATATCTCCTGCCTCTCCCTTTACCTCTTCAGACTACTCCCTCCGAGCTATCTGAGAAGCTGCATTCTGGGCTTAAATTCTGTTTTGTCCACCAAATAAAACATAACTCTCATCTGTTAAGTTGTACATTTTTTTTTCAGTAGACAGAATTGGGAAAAAATAAGAGGTTTTTAAGACAAATAGACTGTTTATACTAGAGATGGGCAAGAAGTCTGGCTTTTTTTTTTTTTTTTTTTTTTTTTTTGAGTGCAGATCCTGCCTAGAAGAAAGAAAATAAACTGTGTGTCTACTTTGAGACCAGGATTATTGAACTCAACCAATGCAAAGTAAAATAATTCAATTACTCAATTAAATTAATGATAACACTTTAAGGTAAAAACATATGAAGCAAAAGAATCTGCTGACCACGCTCAGATTTGGAGTGGCTTGTTTAGGCAAATGGAGTTCATCTCAGAAATGTGAGTGGATATTAAGAAGTTAGTCAAAAAAGGGAGCTTAGAGGACATCTGTGGCTCAGTCCCGCTAAGCTGGCAAACAGACTTCATCTCAGCTGCCACTTGCCATCCACTGGTAGGATATGCCTGGAGCACCCCCTCCAGAAGAATGCTAAGGCTTTGTCTGAGCTCAGCAGGAGAGCCATGTGGTGATAAAATACTGATGGTTGCTCTGGACACGGGATGGCGGAGGTGGAAGGCACTCGAGCCTTCTCTTTGCCAGGCCTGTTTATACCCGCCCCAAACCCCTCCTGAGACGAGCACAAAGAAGTGAGTTTCAGAATAATGGCTCTGAATGCTTTCACAGTCAGTTTCACTAGATTAGATTCAATAAAGCTGGAAAGCCTTCATATCACCTACAGTATTCACAAAAATGAAAAGAGTTTCAACTGAGCTTTCAGGAAAGCAAACCACTGCTTTCATTAGAACCTCTTGGTAGAAGTAGAGAATAGATAGTATAAATAGAGATTTTGCTTTTACGTAGGTAGCTCATCTGAAGACGTGGATGAAGAACCTTGGCAAGTTCACAGCCTACTGGGAGAAAACAATATGAAAACAAATAATAACATAATAAACTATGTGTTATATAACAACATTTTTCAAAGGGTTCCATGCCCTTACTTTGCTTAGGTTAATTTGAAGTGCAGTAGTACAGAAAGGAAATACCAAATCCATTTTTTATCTCCAGACAGTCTACATGCAAATGTAATATGTTTTCTAATGGGTCCTGGAGCAGATGACTTTATTTCTTTAAAAGATAAAGTCACAACCTGAAAATAGAGAGGGTTTTTTTGTGGAAATATTCAGGACTCTTAAGCCCAGGAGATAGCATCTCAGTGGCTCTGAGAAAGCTGCTCCAAGGGGGCAGGAGGGGAAGTCAGGCTATGTACAGTTTGCAACCAAGGGAACCGGCACTCTGAACATCAAAGATCAGGTATCAAGTTAAGGAATTTAGTATTCTATGTACTGGAAGATGCAAGCCTCAGTGAATTCATTCCTTTCATATGCACTTCAGCTATCTGGGGCCAACTTGTTCACCTTGCTTCTTGCATTCTCCCAGCTCCTCAGCAGTCACCATGAGGGGTGGCAGCATCTGCTGGATCACAGTTTGGGAGTTCTCATTCACATTTGGAGTCTAGAAATCGCTGATGGCTGTGACATTTCTTATTTATTAATATGGCAGGAGATATGTTCATTTCACAGGGTTAATAGCAAGAGTTCCTCCCATTTTCTGTTGGTCCCATTTATAACCTCTTGCCAAGGAGAAGCCCTTTCTTACTCTCTTGCTAGACCACCCCCAAATTCCTAGATAACCTCAACTCTAGAGGTGTCACAAAAAAGTCAGACTAACTAAACAACAGAGAAAAGATAACTCACTGCCCATGTGTGAACTTCTCAGATGTAAATTTACCACGACAGCAGGTTATGGATATAGAAGAAATGAGTTTAAAAGAGCAATATTTCCAAAAAGGCACATTTTCCCTCTTCAGAATCATGAAGGCAAAATTCCCAGGGACCCAGAATGCCTCTATTGTGGATAAGTGGGCTTTCTGATTTAGGATGATCAGTGCTGATCCACAGAGCAAGGGCTGTGGAGGAGGACAGGAAAAGGTCAGAGGATGAAGGACAGGAGGAGAAGCAGATAAGTTACTGACCTGGTTGCTCCAGCAACTGCTGATCCAGCCCCTCCGCAGTGGCCTTAGGCCTGGTGGGCTGTGACTGGGTAGGGAGCAGCCAGGGTTCAGCTTCAGCTGCCACCTGGTGTTCTCAAGTGAAACATCACCTGCAGCTTCTTGGTGCCTGTCACAAGCAGAGGACAAAGGACTCTAGTAGCACTTGCATAGTCCTCAGAAAATCCCCCTAAGTTCAGTCAGCAATCACCTGAGCAAGGACTGGAAAGGTTTCCTGCCCTTCAGAAAGAAAATAAAATGCAAGATCTCTCAGAAAAATGCACTCCCCAACTGATAAAATGAAGCGTGAAGAAACAAATGCCAGTAGACACTGCTGCCAGCTACTAGATACCTACTATGTGCCAAGCATTTTGCTAGAAGTTTTCCACTTGTTACGTTTCAAGTTTGCATGTGTGATTAACCCCATTTTGCCCATGAAGAAACAGAAGGTAAGTGAAGTTAAGTCACATACACCACTGCATGGTCAATGATGACTGACTTGGAATCTGAATCCAAGGACAAATGATACAGTATGATCTTTTATTTTCTTGTGTTGAATCAAGTTGCCATTTATTATTTTTTTTTCATTTCAAGCTGAAGGACTTCCTTTAGTATTTTTTTTCTGGCTGGTCTCCCACTGATAAACTCTCAAAATTGTTGTTGTTGGTATCAAAATTTCTTAGTTATTTACTCATTTTTTTAAAAACTTAAATCGAAGTGTGAAAGTGTACTCACTCAGTCATTCAACTCTTTGAGACCCCATCGACTGTAGCCCACCAAGATCCTCTGTCCATGGAATTCTTTAGGCAAGAATACTGGAGTGGATTGCTGTTTCCTTCTCCAAGGGATCTTCCCGACCCAGGGATCGAACCTGGGTCTCCTGTACTGCAGGCAGATTCTTCACCATCTGTGTCACAAGGGAAGCCCTAATTGAAGTATAGTAGTTGATTTACAATGTTGTGCCAATCTCTGCTGTACCCTAGCAAAGTACTCACCTAGCAAAGTGACCCAGTTATACACATATAGACTTTTTTTTTCTAATATTCTTTTCCACTGTGGTTTTGATCAATTGTTTTGCTATTTATAAAACTCTTAGCTGACAGCTTTAATGCTTCTCCAACATAGATCATATTCTAGATCATTTGGTCATGGTGCATAATCTCACTTGCTAGTATTTTGTTGAGGGCTTTTATGTCTACCCCCCCCCCCCCCCCCCCCCCGCCCACGGGGCCCTCTCCAGATATGTAAAATATATTGGTCTGTAGTTTCTAGCATTTTTGTCTGATTTTGATATTAGGGTAATACTAGCCTCATAAAATAAGTTAGGAAGTGTTGCTTCCCCTGCTATTCTTTTGGAAGAGTTTATGAAGACAGCATTAATTCTTTAAATGTTTGCTGACATTCACCAGTGAAATCACAAAGTCACAGGTTTTTCTTTGTGGGGAGTTTCTTTTTGTTAATATTTCAATCTACTTTTAATAGCTTCAGACTTTCTATTTCTTCTGGCTAGTTTAGGTATGTCTTTCTTTCTATGAATTTGTCCAATTCATCTAAGTTACCTAATTTTTGGCATACCATATTTTGGCTCATATTACTCCCTTGTCAGTCTTCATAACTCTGTAAGTTTGGTAGTAATGTTCTCTTTTATTTTTTACTTTGGTTGTTTGACTGCTCTCATCTTTCTCTTGGTCAGTCTATCTAAAGACTCGTGTATTTCTTTTTCTTTTTAAAAGTCAGCTTTTGGTTTAATTAATATTCTCTACTGATTTTTATTCTATATTTCATTTATTTCTATTGTGATTTTATTATTTTCTTTCTCCTGCTTACTTGAATTTTAATCCCTTCTCCAGGGCATTTTTCCAACAGAGGGATCAAACCTGAGTCTCCTGGTTTGGAGGAGGGAGACCATTGCAGGCAGATTCTTTACCATCTGAGCCACCAGGGAAGCCCTTTTAAAGTCTATGTTGTCTTACATTAGTAGAGCCACTCCAACTTTCTTATGGTTACTGCTTGGATAATATATCTTTTCCCATTTGTTTTCTTTCAATCTTTGAATCTAAAGTATTTCTTCTACTGATGGGATACAGATGGATCATATTTATTTATCCAAGCAGATAATGTCTTCATTATGATCATATTGTTTAATTCATTAACATTTAATATTATTATTGATATAGTTTGATTTATATCTGATATTTTGCTTTTGTTTTCTAGACATCTTGGGTCTTTTTTGTTCTTCTATTTATCCTTTTATGTGTTCTTTCTCATTAAGTGAATATCTTCTAGTGGAACATTTTAATTTCTTGAATGATTTTTTTCAAGTAAATTTCTTAGTGTTTGCTCCAGGGCATTTTACATATGTTTTAACTTACTAACTCTACTTCAGATTTATACTAACTTAATTCAAATGAGATATAGAAATTTTCTGCTAATGCTTCTATTCCCTCTTAATTCTTTTTCTGCTGTTATGGGCTTCCCTGGTGCCTCAGACTATAAAGAATCTGGCTGTAATGCAGGAGACCTGGGTTTGATCCCTCGGTTAAGAAGATCTCCTGGAGAAGGGAACAGCTACTCACTCCAATATTCTGGCCTGGAGAATTCTATGGATTGTATTATCCTTGGGGTCTCAAAGAGTCTATGACAGCAAATATGGAAAACTCAGCAGTGGCCACAGGACTGGAAAAGGTCAGTTTTCATTCCAATCCCAAAGAAGGGCAATGCCAAAGAATGTTCAAACTACCACACAATTGCACTCATTTCACATGCTAGCAAAATAATGCTCAAAATTCTTCAAGCCAGGTTTCACTTCAATAGTACGTGGACCAAGAACTTCCAGATGTTAAAGCTGGATTTAGAAAAGGCAGAGGAAACAGAGATTAAATTCCCAACATCTGTTGGATCATAGAATAATCAAGAGTATTCCAGAAAAACATCTACTTCTGCTTCATTGACTATACTAAAGTCTTTGTGTGGATCATAACAAACTGTGGAAATTCTTAAGGAGATGAGAATACCAGACCACCTGATATGCCTCCTGAGAAACCTGTATGCAGGTCAATAAGCAACAGTTAGAACTGGTCATGGAACAACAGACTGGTTCCAAATTGGGAAAGGAGTACATCAAGGCTGTATATTGTCACCTTGCCTATTTAACTTCTATGCAGGGTACATCATGTGAAATGCCAGGCTGGATGAAGCACAAGCTGGAATCAAGATTGCCAGGATAAATAGCAATAACCACAGATACCCAGAAGACATCACCTTTATGGTAGAAAGCAAAGAGGAATTAAAGAACCTCTTAATGAAAGTGAAAAACCTGGCTTAAAACTCAACATTCAAAAAACTAAGATCATGATATCCAGTCCCATGACTTCACGGCAAATAGAGAGAGAAAATGGAAACTGAGAGACTTTATTTTCTTAGGCTCCAAAATCACTTCAGATGGTGATTGCAGCCATGAAATTAAAAGACGCTTACCCCTTGGAAGAAAAGTTATGACCAACCTAGACAGCATATTAAAAAGCAGAGACATTACTTTGCCAACAAAGTCCATGTAGTCAGAGCTATGGTTTTTCCAGTAGTCATGTATGGATGTGAGAGTTGGACTATAAAGAAAGCTGAACACGGAAGAATTGATGCTTTAGAACTGTGGTGTTGGAGAAGACTCTGGAGAGTCTCTTGGACCGCAAGGAGATCAAACCAGTCAATCGTAAAAGAAATCAACCCAAATATTCATTGGAAGGACGGATGTTGAAGCTGAAATTCCAATACTTTGGCCATCCCATGTGAAGAGCCAAGTCATTAGAAAAGATCCTGATGCTGGGAAAGACTGAAGGCAGGAGGAGAAGGGGACGACAGAAAACAAGATGATTGGATGGCATCACTGACTCAATGAACGTGAGTTTGAGCAAGCTCTGGGAGATGGTGAAGGACAGGAAAGCCTGGCGTGCTGCAGTCCATGGGGTCACAAAGAGTTGGACACAGCTGAGCTACTGAACAGCAAAATATATATAAGTGTGTGTGTGTGTGTGTGTGTGTGTGTGTGTGTGTGGTGGCTCAGACGGTAAAGCGTCTGTCTGCAATGCAGGAGACCCGGGTTCGATCCCTGGGTTGGGAATATCCCCTGGAGAAGGAAATGGCAGCCCACTCCAGTATTCTTGCCTGGAAAATCCCATGGACAGCGGAGCCTGGTAGGCTACTGTCCATGGGGTCGCAAAGAGTCGGACATGACTGAGCGCCATTTTTATATAGGCTTACCTGATATCTCAGATGGTGAAGAATCTGCCTGCAATGTGGGAAACCAAGTTTCAATCCCTGGGTTGGGAAGATCCCATGAAGAAAAGAATGATAACCTACTCCAGTATTCTTACCTGGAGAATCCCAGAGACCGAGGAGCCTGACGGGCTATAGTCATGGGGTCACAAAGAGTTGGATGCAACTGCTGGCTAACATCTACAGATGTTACAAATCCATCAATATATTGTCATAATTTTGATTTCTGTGTCTATTAGAGAAATTAAGAAAAGAAAGAGGAGCAATTTTATAGTGACAGAGTTTGATATATTTACCTTTTTATTTACTGTTTCTCATTCTTTTCATTTGTTCTGGTGGGTTTGAGTTACCATCCAGTGTCATTTCCTTTGTCCCAAAGTAGGGCCTCTATGCTATGTTTGGGAACCAGATGGAGGAAGGGAGCCTCTGACCTCATCGCTACACTCACAGGAATTGAACCTGTTTATCTTGGAGTTGAAGGGGATGACAAATGGCCATTGCCTGCCCTTTTCAGTGAGACAGTAAGCTTTTATTAGAGCTGAGGGGAGAGGATGCCCCATCTTCTTGAGTACCCCCACCCAGAGTAGACCTTTAGTCAAGCTGAGCTGGGGTAAAGATAATGAGGGAGAGGTCCATGGTTCAAAAGCCACAGATTCTCACCATTGTTACAAGATTTTAGTAGATTTTCTTGAATATGCAATTTCTTCCTTTGTTGAAAATCTGAAAGATTATTGCCAAAGACTTTTGATGTTTTCATTTAATAGTTTTCAGTGTGTGCTTAATCGCTCAGTCATATCCGACCCTTCGTGACCCCATGGACTGTAGCCTGCCAGGCTACAGTAGTTTTCAGTAGCTCTGCTTATTGTGCTGAGCTTCTTGTGCTATATTCTTAAAAGTGAACCCTGTCCTCCTGTACTCTTAATGTCTTTTTTTCTAATCAGATTTGTTTTTGTTGTTTAATCACTAAGTTGTGTCCAACTCATTTGTGAACCTATGGACTGTAACCAGCCATGGTTACTGTCCGTGGGATTTCCCAGGCAAGAATACTGGAGTGGGCTGCCATTTTCTTCTCCAGGACATCTTCATGACCCAGGGATCAAATCCATGTCTCCTGCATTGGCAGGAGGGTTCTATACCACTGAGCCACTAAGGAAGCTCTTTTTATCAGATATATCCCTTTTTTCAGCTTAAACATATTTATCATTCATTTATTGCTCTCTGGCTTGATCATATTGACAAAGTTCTGAAAATTTTGTTCATTATTTCTAAGAAAAATATTTTAGTTTTATTAAATATCTTTTGGGCTTCCCTGGTAGCTTAGCATTAAAGAATCCTACTGCCAATTCGGAGATACAGGTTCAGCCCCTGGGTTGGAAAGATCCCCTGGATAAAGAAAATGTCAACCCACTCCAGTATTCTTGCCTGGAAAATCCCATGGACAGAGGAACCGAGTGGGCTATACTCCATGGGGTTGTAAAAGACTTGAACACAACTTAGTGACTAAACAACCACAACAAGATGTATCTTTTACCTTTTGTTTCCTATTTTGTTCATTTCTACATTCATCTGTACTGATTTCTTCCAGCATATGTCTATATCAATATTTTTCCTATGCATTCTTTTGATCCATTTTATTATCCTGTTTTAGCTTCTGGAGTTGAAGTCTTAGCTTATTGATTTTCAGTCTTTCCTATGTTCAGTTAATTCAATAAATGGATTATTTTAAAACTATCCATTTGTGTGTGTGTGTGTGTGTGTGTATAACACACACAAATGGATAGTTTTAAAATAATCCAAAATTCTGAGAGAGATGGGAATACCAGACCACCTGATCTGCCTCTTGAGAAATCTGTATGCAGGTCAGGAAGCAACAGTTAGAACTGGTCATGGAACAACAGATTGGTTCCAAATAGGAAAAGGAGTACGTCAAGGCTGTATATTGTCACCATGTTTATTTAACTTCTATGCAGAGTACATCATGAGAAATGTTGGACTGGAGGAAACACAAGCTGGAATCAAGATTGCTGGGAGAAATATCAATAACCTCAGATATGCAGATGATACCACCCTTATGGCAGAAAGTGACGAGGAACTAAAAAGCCTCTTGATGAGAGTGAAAGTGGAGAGTGAAAAGGTTGGCTTAAAGCTCAACATTCAGAAAACGAAGATCATGGCATCTGGCCCCATCACTACATGGGAAATAGATGGAGAAACAGTGGAAACAGTGTCAGACTTTCTTTTTCTGGGCTCCAAAATCACTGCAGATGGTGACTGCAGCCATGAAATTAAAAGACGCTTACTCCTTGGAAGGAAAGTTATGACCAACCTAGATAGCATATCAAAAGCAGAGACATCACTTTGCCAACAAAGGTTCGCCTAGTCAAGACTATGGTCTTTCCTGTGGTCATGTATGGATGTGAGACCTGGACTGTGAAGAAGGCTGAGCGCCGAAGTATTGATGCTTTGGAACTGTGGTGTTGGAGAAGACTCTTGAGAGTCCCTTGGACTGCAAGGAGATCCAACCGGTCCATTCTGAAGGAGATCGGGCCTGGAATTTCTTTGGAAGGAATGATGCTAAAGCTGAAACTCCAGTATTTTGGCCACCTCATGTGAAGAGTTGACTCATTGGAGAAGACTCTGATGCTGGGAGGGATTGGGGGCAGGAGGAGAAGGGGACGACAGAGGATGAGATGGCTGGATGGCATCACTGACTCGATGAATGTGAGTCTGAGTGACCTCCGAGAGCTGGTGATGGATAGGGAGGCCTGGCGTGCTGCAGTTCATGGGGTAACAAAGAGTCGGACACGACTGAGCGACTGATAATATATATATATATATATATCTTATTCTTTTTTTTTTCATTAAGCAATTCATAAATCCCATCTTAATTTGTCTTTAAATTGCATGATGTTCAAAGGTTTTGTTTTAGGTGAATTGACAGGGCTGTCCTTTACTTCAAAAGTCAATGCATTTTAACTTTTTAAAGACTTTTTTGACATGGACCATTCGTAAAATCTTTATTAGATTTATTACAATATTGTTTCATCTTTATGTTCTGATTTCTTGGCCGAAAGCTATGTGGGATCTTAGCTCCCCAGACAGGGACTGAACCCACACCACCTGCCTTAGAAGGCAAAGTCTTAACTGTTGGACTGCCAGGGAAATCCCAATTCATTTAAAATAATGATTCTAACCAAATTTCTGCTTGGGGGAATTTTTTATGATTTTATTTGCAAACATTTACATGGCTACATTTTATAAAATTAAGGTTCACACTGTGGAGGAGCGCACTGAGAGCTCCCGGCCTACCCGCGAGCGGTGCACTGAGAGCCTCTCGCCGGCTGCGCGGCGCACTGAGAGCACTGAGAGCACGCCGGAGAGGAGCTACCCAACGACCGAAGAAGGACGGCGGTGAGGACTGGCGCACTAAGCACGGCCGAGAGGAGCTACCCCACGACCGAGGTCAGGAAGGGCGGTGGTGAGGAGATACCCCTCCCCCAAGGTCAGGAAGGGCGGCGGTGAGGAGAGACCCCTCATCCAAGGTAAGGTGCAATGGCTGTGCTTTGCTGGAGCAGCCGGGAAGAGATACCCCACGCCCAAGGTAAGAGAAACCCAAGTAAGACGGTAGGTCTTGCAAGAGGGCATCAGAGGGCAAATACACTGAAACCATACTCACAGAAAACTAGTCAATCTAATCACACCAGGACCACACCCTTGTCTAACTCAGTGAAATTAAGCCATGCCCGTGGGGCAACCCAGGATGGGCAGGTCATGGAGGAGAGATCTGACAGGGTGTGGTCTGCTGGAGAAGGGAATGGCAAACCACTTCAGTATTCTTGCCTTGAGAACCCCATGAACAGTATGAAAAGGCAAAATGATAGGATACTGAAAGAGAAACTCCCCAGGTCACTAGGGGCCCAATATGCTACTGGAGATCAGTGGAGAAACAACTCCAGAAAGAATGAAGGGATGGAACCAAAGCAGAAAGAATACCCAGCTGTAGATGTGTCTGGTGATAGAAGCAAAGTTCGATGCTGTAAAGAACAATATTGCATAGGATCCTGGAATGTCAGGTCCATGAATCAAGGCAAATTGGAAGTGGTCAAACAAGAGATGGCAAGAGTGAATGTCAACATTCTAGGAATTAGTGAACTAAAATGGACTGGAATGGGTGAATTTAACTCAGAGGACCATTATATCTACTACTGTCGGCAGGAATCCCTCAGAAGAAACGGAGTGGCCATTATGGTCAACAAAAGAGTCTGAAATGCAGTACTTGGATGCAATCTCAAAAACGACACAATGATCTCTGTTCGTTTCCAAGGCAAACCATTCAATGTCACAGTAATCCAAGTCTATGCCCCAACCAGTAACGCTGAAGAAGCTGAAGTTGAACGGTTTTATGAAGACCTACAAGACATTTTAGAACTAACACCCAAAAAAGATGTCCTTTTCATTATAGGGGACTGGAATGCAAAAGTAGGAAGTCAAGAAACACCTGGAGTAACAGGCAAATTTGGCCTTGGAATACGGAATGAAGCAGGGCAAAGACTAATAGAGTTTTGCCAAGAAAATGCACTGGTCATAGCAAATACCCTCTTCCAACAACACAAGAGAAGACTCTATACATGGACATCACCAGATGGTCAACACCGAAATCAGATCGATTATATTCTTTGCAGCCAAAGATGGAGAAGCTCTATACAATCAGCAAAAACAAGACCAGGAGCTGACTGTGGCTCGGACCATGAACACCTTATTGCCAAATTCAGACTGAAATTGAAGAAAGTAGGGAAAACCACTAGACCATTCAGGTATGACCTAAATCAAATCCCTTATGATTATACAGTGGAAGTGAGAAATAGATTTAAGGGCCTAGATCTGATAGATAGAGTGCCTGATGAACTATGGAATGAGGTTCGTGACATTGTCCAGGAGACAGGGATCAAGACCATCCCCATGGAAAAGAAATGCAAAAAAGCAAAATGGCTGTCTGGGGAGGCCTTGCAAATAGCTGTGAAAAGAAGAGAAAGTGAAAAGCAAAGGAGAAAAGGAAAGATAAAAACATCTGAATGCAGAGTTCCAAAGAATAGCAAGAAGAGATAAGAAAGCCTTCTTCAGCGATCAATGCAAAGAAATAGAGGAAAACAGCAGAATGGGAAAGACTAAGGATCTATTCAAGAAAATCAGAGATACCAAAGGAACATTTCATGCAAAAATGGGCTTGATAAAGGACAGAAATGGTATGGACCTAACAGAAGCAGAAGATATTAAGAAGAGGTGGCAAGAATACACAGAAGAACTGTACAAAAAAGAGCTTCAGGACCCAGATAATCATGATGGTGTGATCACTGACCTAGAGCCAGACATCCTGGAATGTGAAGTCAAGTGGGCCTTAGAAAGCATCACTACGAACAAAGCTAGTGGAGGTGATGGAATTCCAGTGGAGCTATTCCAAATCCTGAAAGATGATGCTGTGAAAGTGCTGCACTCAATATGCCAGCAAATTTGGAAAACTCAGCAGTGGCCACAAGATTGGAAAAGATCAGTTTTCATCCCAATCCCAAAGAAAGGCAATGCCAAAGAGTGCTCAAACTACTGCACAATTGCACTCATCTCACACGCTAGTAAAGTAATGCTCAAAATTCTCCAAGCCAGGCTTCAGCAATATGTGAACCGTGAACTTCTTGATGTTCAAGCTGGATTTAGAAAAGGCAGAGGAACCAGAGATCACATTGCCAACATCCGCTGGATCATGGAAAAAGCAAGAGAGTTCCAGAAAAACATCTATTTCTGCTTTATTGACTATGCCAAAGCCTTTGACTGTGTAGATCACAATAAACTGTGGAAAATTCTGAGAGAGATGGGAATACCAGACCACCTGATCTGCCTCTTGAGAAACCTGTATGCAGGTCAGGAAGCAACAGTTAGAACTGGTCATGGAACAACAGACTGGTTCCAAATAGGAAAAGGAGTACGTCAAGGCTGTATATTGTCACCATGTTTATTTAACTTCTATGCAGAGTACATCATGAGAAATGTTGGACTGGAGGAAACACAAGTTGGAATCAAGATTGCTGGGAGAAATATCAATAACCTCAGATATGCAGATGATACCACCCTTATGGCAGAAAGTGAAGAGGAACTAAAAAGCCTCTTGATGAAAGCGAAAGTGGAGAGTGAAAAGGTTGGCTTAAAGCTCAACATTCAGAAAACGAAGATCATGGCATCTGGTCCCATCACTACATGGGAAATAGATGGAGAAACAGTGGGAACAGTGTTAGACTTTCTTTTTCTGGGCTCCAAAATCACTGCAGTTGGTGACTGCAGCCATGAAATTAAAAGACGCTTACTCCTTGGAAGGAAAGTTATGACCAACCTAGATAGCATATTCAAAAGCAGAGACATCACTTTGCCAACAAAGGTTCACCTAGTCAAGGCTATGGTCTTTCCTGTGGTCATGTATGGATGTGAGAGCTGGACTGTGAAGAAGGCTGAGCGCCGAAGAATTGCTGCTTTTGAACTGTGGTGTTGGAGAAGACTCTTGAGAGTCCCTTGGACTGCAAGGAGATCCAACCAGTCCATTCTGAAGATTGGGCCTGGGATTTCTTTGAAGGGAATAATGCTAAAGCTGAAACTCCAGTATTTTGGCCACCTCTTGTGAAGAGTTGACTCATTGGAGAAGACTCTGATGCTGGGAGGGATTGGGGGCAGGAGGAGAAGGGGACGACAGAGGATGAGATGGCTGGATGGCATCACTGACTCGATGAATGTGAGTCTGAGTGACCTCCGAGAGCTGGTGATGGATAGGGAGGCCTGGCGTGCTGCAGTTCATGGGGTCGCAAAGAGTCGGACACGATTGAGCGACTGATCTCTGATCTGATCTGGGGAGAAGTCACTTTATGAATTTCTTACAAAGTACTGTGAATATAAACATTGTCCATTTTCAGAGCTTTTGCCATTTTCAGATATATATCAAAACTAACACTGTCTGTTTGCAACTTCTTTGTTACTCTTCCCCATCTTTTATACCTTTTTCTAGGGTCTAATATAGGATTGATTTTTTTAAAAATCAGTGTTATGTTTCCTTTTCTGGAATAGATCTATTATTCCTGTTTACAATGAGACTTTAAAAGGAAGATAAAATCCTTGATTGCCTTTCACAGAGATTATAAGAATGAAATTACAAAACATTAAGCAAAATGGCTGCTGCTGCTGCTAAGTCGCTTCAGTCGTGTCTGATTCTGTGCGACCCCATAGACGGCAGCCCACCAGGCTCCCCCGTCCCTGGGATTTTCCAGGCAAGAACGCTGGAGTGGGTTGCCATTTCCTTCTCCAATGCATGAAAGTGAAAAGTGAAAGTGAAGTCGCTCAGTCGTGTATGACTCTTTGCGACCCCATGGACTGCAGCCTACCAGGCTCCTCCATCCATGGGATTTTCCAGGCAAGAGTACTGGAGTGGGGTGACATAGCCTTGTTGAAGCAAAATGGCTAGGCATACCCTAATCCAAAGACTTCAGACATAGGATCTGTGATGAAGAATAAGTAGAAAATTCACCCATGCATCATCCCACATGCCTCAGAGAAAGCTCACATCCTTTTCTACAAACAAGAGACCAGAGAATGGAACAGTTTATTGAATACTTAAGCAATATCTCCTGGTCATGTTTAAGTGATTGGGCAAATAGTTTTTTCTTCAGACATCAGTAACCTGGCAGTCTTGAAAGTCAGTTTCTTTGTCTAACCTACTACTTTACTTTAAAAGAATTACTGTTTAAAGATCAGCACAAGACATAGCTATACTCAAAGTAAAAAAAAAAGTATAGACATATATCTTTACATTTAAATCAAATTCATAAAGGTAGTCAGATGGGAATTTACTTTGCAATCCAGAAAAGCATTAGAAATTCCTGTATAAAGCTGTATTAGAGAAAATGTTAATGCAAACAGCAAGGGTTGGGGTCTTCCCCCAGGGGATGCCTTTATTAGGGTGCATTAGAGGAGAGCAGAATTCTCAGGAACTAAAAGAACTGCTTGTAGATGTCCCCATGTCAGCTATCCAGCTCACACTCTATCTACAAGGACACCATTCGAATGATCTGCTCACCAGGCTGGATAGCATCACCAACTCAATGGATATGAATCTCAGCAAACTCCAGGAGATAATGAAGGACAGGGGAGCCTGACATGCTGCAGTCCATGGGGTCTCAAAGAGTTGGGCCTGACTTAGTGACTGAAAAATAGCAAAGGCAACCATATAAATACTGCCTACTGTAGCTTACTGATGAATGTGCCAAAGCACCCTGGGGCATTTCCTAGGAGAGAGTAAGCATCCAGCCATTCTATTTTGGCTAATTCTGAAACTTCCATCCTTTGCCCCAGTCTTCAGGATGCCATTAGTATCTCATGACTGGCCGTCATTCATTTGCATGGGCTATTAATAGTAATTTGACATCCTAGGGAGGATAAACACTTCACATTTTAACGCAGGAATCCCGAAAGTATATTATATCATCTCAAATACATGAATTTCTAAAGTTAGGAGTTGGGAACACCAAACATTTCTCGGTCGATCCTAAATCACATTGCAGAGGTTGCTTGGAACAAACACAGGGCCTCCTCTTCTGCTGGCTTCTTGCAACTGAATTCCTCACTCACTGTCCCATAGCAACCACTGACTCAGTACACCCACCTCCAGAAGACTTGCCACTAGAATATACAGCATCACTGGCTCCAAAGCTGAACAGCTCCATTTGGAAGGCATAAATCATCTATAAAGTAGGGCACTGAATTGTATTGATTAAGCAATAGGAACAACAAGCCACTTAGCATGCAGATAAGGTCCACTGGCTTTTGCATCTACAGCAAGCACTTCTCTCTTTCACTCTCTCTGTCAATGCCTAGCAGATATTTACTAGTGTTCATGCTCAGTAGCTCAATTGTATCTGACCCTTTGCAACCCCATGGACTGTAGCCCACCAAGCTCCTCTGCCCATGAAATTTTCCAGGCAAGAATACCGGAGTGGGTTGCCATTTCATTCTCCAGGGGATCTTCCAGACCCGGAGACTGAACCCATATCTCCTGCATTGGCAGGAGGGTTCTTTACCACTGAGCCACCAGGGAAACCCAGTTCTCACTTTAGTCATCCCTTAACACCCCTGTCAGTGCCATAATTCTGGATTGGCAGGACCATGGGGCATAACCAAGATAGTCATTCTGAAGGTGCATTCACCCTATTATGAGGAACAAGATGGCAAAAGGCATCAAAGTGGTGAAGGGCAGATTGTTCGGGAAAGAAAGGAGTAACTGATCAACTGGATAACGTTGGTTGAATCCAATGCTCATTATATGTACCATAACGACTATTTGTACGCTCAAAAGTGGACAGTAATCTGTTAGGCAGGCAAAAAACAAGTCATAGAAGGGAAAATCTTCTTAAAAGGCAGGAGAATTTGTTGCAAGCATTTTGGATGAATTCATGTACCATAAGGCAGTATTGCATTTTTAGCACCTTTCTCAAGAGGGGAAAGAAAAGTAACATTCTGTAGCTCTATATCAAGGGAGTTTAGGAAGGATTGAATTATAATAAATGAATTTACATGAGGACGCGTTTTTATCAAACAGGAATGCTTAAGATGAAAGAATAAGACATTATACAACTCAAGAAAGCTAAGCCTCTTTAAAATAATCCTGTTAGAATGTGAATTTTAGAATCCGATAATTTATAAATGTCACCAGTCCCTGGCCTGTCACCTGTATCTTCAACTCCATGCTAGTCTATTCAAAAGAAGCAACTGCTCATTCCCACATGTATCTGAATTTACATTTCATCTACTCTCTCATTCCAAGTCCAGTAGCATGGGCAGAAATGACTGTCACCCTGAAATATACTCCAAGGGCTGACATGAGCTCTGCAGGAGGCTGTGGCCTGAAGGGTATGATACGAACAGTGTTTTAAAGGGCTCCTCACAACCACAACCACTCACACACAGCCCCATAGGCTGACACAGAACCTGGAATGGCATCCTTCTTCTTTAACCCTAGCTTTGTCTCCAGAAGTTATCTGTCAACACATGTAAATAACCTTCTGTAGAGCAGTCAAATAGTAAAACAATTGCATCCACCAAAGTCAACCTTTGTTGTTGTTACTCAGTTGCTAAGTCACATCCAACCTTTTGTGACTCCATGGAGTGTATCATGCCAGGTTTCCCTGTCCGTCACTATCTCCTGGAGTTTATGCTCAAGTTCATGTCCCTTGAGTCAGTGATACTATCTAACCATCATCCTCTGCCACCCCCTTCTCCTTTGGCCTTCAATCTTCCCCAGCATCAGGGCCTTTTCCAATGAGTCAGCTGTTTGCATCAAGTGACCAAATTATTGGAGCTTCAGCTTTAGCATCAGTCAACCATTGATTAGTCAGTCAATCATTGATTAGTTCCTAAATAGAAATCTGAAAGAATATTGCCGCGGCCAGCGCTGTGGTGCCCCGGCCCTGCTGTCGGGGCTTAGAGAAAGATGAAAGCAAGATGGGGTTGAGAGGAGGACACACTGGACGATCCCAGTCTTTTGGCTCATTATACCTGTGTACGTGACATTCGACATAGACTCTGTTAGCTCGGCCTGGTTATACATTAACAATAGGTTTCTGCTCCCTGAGGTGTGCCTCGCCAGACTCGCTGGAGTCTTAAGGTTGTAAACATTCTTGGGAGGCGGGACAGGGCTACAGGGGGGCCCAAGCTGAAATCACATAGCGAGGCAAGAGGGCCTCAAGCTGAAATCACATGCGCGGCAGCCCCCAGGATTTAACCCTTATCAGGTCAGTCCCCCGCAGAATATAACAGGGAAAACTAAGTGATAGAGGAGGATATTGATAAAACTCTCAAAACTTGGCTGATCATCACAGTCACCTGTAGAATGTATTTAAAACACAGAATCCTGTACCTTCCTGGATGAAATGCTGATTCATTACCTCTGGAGTTGGTATGAGGAATAGTATTTTAACAGGCACCCCAGATAATTTTTTTCAGTTTTAAATTTTTATTGAAGTATAGTTGATTTACAATGTTGTGTTAATTTTTGCTATACAGTAAAGTGATTCAGCTATACACTTATATACATTTTTATATTCTTTTCTATTATGGTTTATCAGAGGACATTGAATATAGGTTCTCCGTGTCATACAGAGGGACCATGTTGTTACCCATTCTGCATATAAATGTTTACATCTGCTAACCCCAACCTAATGGGCAGCATGATTTAGAAGCCACTACAGGTACCCCACCCCAGTACTTTTGCCTGGAGAATCCCATGGACGGGGGAGCCTGATGGGCTCCAGTCCCTGGAGTTGCTAGGAGTCGGACACGACTGAGCGACTTCACTTTCACTTATCACTTTCATGCATTGGAGAAGGAAATGGCAACCCACTCCAATGTTCTTGCCTGGAGAATCCCAGGGACAGGGGAGCCTGGTGAGCTTCCATCTATGGGGTCGCACAGAGTCGGACACGACTAAAGCGACTTAGCAGCAGCAGCAGCACAGGTTATTCCTGGGCTTCCCTGGTGGCTCAGTGGTAAAGAATCTGCCTGTCAATGCAGAAGACTCGAGTTCGGTCCCTGAGTAAGGAAGATCCCCTGGAGAAGGAAATGGCAATACATTCCAATATTCTTGCCTGGATAATCCAGTGGAGAGGGGAGCCTGGCTGGTTGCAGTCGATGAGATTGCAGAGTTGGACACGACTAAACAACAGAGCAGGCACACAAGCAGGTCAGTCCTGGAAGGGTCTCAACAGTGGAGAGCCTGCACAGCCATTAGGCAGCACCTAGACAGTGGGTACCCTGAAAACCAGTTACTCCTCTCCTCTCCCTTACAGTAGGATCAAGGCATAGACACAGAGAACTAATGATAAAATGTGAGAACAAAGCATCAACCTCATAAACGAAAGCCTGAAGTGCAAGGTAAAGCTCATTCACGAGCCTAATCAGCAAAATGAGGACCAAAAGCACAAGTGATGGGCAAATGCTATTTTTTCAATGCATTAGCTTCCTTGCATAGGTGATGAGGCCTTAGAGGAGTCAGCCTCCCACCATCTCACCAATCAAATAAGTCATTCTTCTTCTTGCACAAAAGACAGAGTAAAGAGTTTACAGGAAGAAACAGAAATGTCCAGTGCCACCCCTATTCTGCTGGGAGGCAAGTGGATGTCTCCTTCTAAAAAACATGAATTAACAAAATACAATTTCTCTAACAAAGACAATCAGAGTTTAACTCTAGGATACGCCCATGGTCATATCAGCATAGCATTCTGATTTCAATGGACATCATGGGGCAGGGGCGGGGCAGGGACGGGAGGGGGAAAGGATGATGGGTGAGCTTGGCTTTGTCTTTGATCATATCCACAATGTGTAGGGGAGATACACAGCAAACACAGAGCAAAAGTGAAAACAACAAAAACAAAATGAAATTGGAAGACTTATTAGACATCTTTCATCCAGGAGCTTTTTAAATGACCACAGCCTGTATCCAAGGTGTAGGCAAGTTAATCCCCTACCCTCTTAGGCTAAAGCCTGATCTTGCCTGTGGAGACACACCCAGCTCCAACACAGGACAAGCCCAATTCCTGCCTTGAGTATCAAATTTGATCCTTCCTTTTTTGTGTGTGCCTGTGTCTTACAAGCAGTATTTTATGATTCAGCTCAATGCATTTAAGGGGAAGATAAAACAAAAATAATGTAGCATAAAATATCAAACCCTGAGGCACACCAATGTAAGCACCAAGTAGCCTGTAAATATATGTGGAAATGTGAGCCTGCGGAGAATGGGGATGCTGAGAAACGTTCACACAGAGTAAATCCGGGATAGGCTCTGACAAGGTTTGAATGTTTGGAAAGTGGTTCTGAAGATATGCAGGGCTCTCTCTTGTTGTCATCCTCTCAGTCCCAACAATTTCCCAGTGACTCTCACTGCTTGTGAGATTAGTGACTGTGGCTCCTTAGTGATTGATGAGGAGAAGGCAATGGCAACCCACTCCAGTTCTTGCCTGGAGAATCCCAGGAATGGGGGAGCCTGGTGGGCTGCCGTCTATGGGGTCACAGAGTCAGACACGACTGAAGTTACTTAGCAGCAGCAGTGATTGATGGCTCTTCCATCTAAAACAATCTTAACAACGGTCATGTTTAAAAAAAAAAAAAAAACAAGCAAAATCTAAATTTCCTAACTTCTTCAACAAATGCCAATATTAAGAGAGGCTTATAGATTTCTATCTCTTCCATAACTGCCTTCTTCCAAACTCACTCTGTGAAAGCACCTATCTAAATCCTCAGAATATCAATCAATAAACACAGCATCCCAGGATGCATGTGAGCCCTGCCCTCCCTCCATGAACTAATGAATCTAGACTGGAGAGTCTAGCATATTTATTCAATCAAGTTTTCAATTAAAAACTGACAAGAAAGCCCACAATGAACTCAAATATTAGAGAAATAAGAAACCTGTCATGGATTAAGCAAGTATTTCCAATGCAAAACGGACCATGTGACGAATGAAAATCTAAAGGCTGCAAGATGCACTAGAAGCAAATGAATTCAAAAGAAAAAGCATGTACACTTAAAAAAAAAAAAAAAAACTGAAACAAGGAGGAAGGGGCAATTTGCTTCTGTTCTATTAGTTAAAAATAGTATCTGTTCGTAATAATACTTTGATGGTTTGACCCTCTCAAGACATGACAAAATGGAATTTTGATTTGATTCAGGATATATTTTAGGTGTTTATGTTTCAGTCTATGCCCCATTTAAACGATTACGCGGTTTGGTTAAGGGGCTTCCCAGGTGGCTCAGCAGTAAAGAATCCGCCTGCCAATGCAGGAGACGTGGTTTCAATCCCTGGGTCAGGAAGATCCCCTGGAGAAGGAAATGACAACCCACTTCAGTATTCCTGCCTGGAGAATCCCATGGAGAGAAGAGCCTGGTGGGCTCTAGTCTGTGGGGTTGCAGAGTCGGACTCTAAGCACACATGCTGGTCGGTTAAAACGGACAAAAAAAAGGAAGAAAACTAGGTTTTATTCCTTTGCGGGGGAAGGGGAGAAACATATATTTTGAGTTCATTTATAAATTCAACAAATTAATAGAGTTAGTTCAAGGGTTCAGGATATAACCCACAGTTTAATTCATGGTCAACTTCCACACAAGAATCTAAAACTTAGAAAATTGTGACCATATTTTATGCATGTCTTATTTCTTGGCCTAACATTAGCCTCATGTGATGGCTGTACCCCATTTTATAGGAGACAATAGGTCATTTTTATTTCTCCACATAAAAGTCGCATGACTTTTTTTACTACAATGTTTTATTTATACCTGGCAATTATGATACACAACACCAGAATTGTATCTTATCCAAGAACAATTTGTAACACATATACGTAGGCACTAAGTTTAACTTATCTCTTTCCCAAAATCCTCACATCACTGCTTTCTTGGTTGTTGCCCCATAAGTATAGTGTCATGTATCAGTAATTTTTAAAATATACCATATTTCTTCTTATGATGGCCACCTTACTTTACTCCTTAAATCCCTAGTTAGGGACTATAAAGCTGACACAAAGCGTATCACTATCCACCAATGGATTGTAACAAAGATAAGATACGCAGCCACAACACTTTTTTCCCCCCTTTTTTTCCTTAAAACTGTAGGCATTGCCAGACAGGCTTTAGCGAAACATAATATGACACAAAATTCTGAGGTCTAGGAAAATACTCTTCCAAGCAGAATTTCTCCTCCTGTCTTTTATGACATATGTGAGGGTGCTTTTCTTTCAGGATCCTGGATAGCATTTGTGTCTTAGGGCATTTATCTTGTCCACATGCTCCTAGTTTATCAAGGAAGGATTTGAACAGCTCTGAAAGGCACCATTAGTGCCTTATTGCTTGGCTGCATTCACATACAGCATGGAGACGGTAGCGGTAAACCAGGGAGAAGGCAGCAATTCTTCATATCAGTCCTTTAGGCAGGTAAAAACCACTCCACCCTAGATTGCAGTACAAATTCAAAAGCACAGGATCACAGCTCATAAGCAATGACATGTCCAGAGCATGCACATGCTGATTGCCCTAAATTCCTCTGAAGGGATCTATATGCCCTTGCGTTTCTCCCCAACTTCAAGATGATTTCCTGAAGTTCTAAAAGACTACATGTCTCCTACATGGTTAATAACCATCCCTGATTCTTACTCCATCCTTGACACTCACCCCATTGTTCAAAGGAATCCTGAGATCTGCTCCAAACAGATGCTGGTTTAGCCCAAAGACTGACAGTTTTTAAAAGGTGAAACTGCCTGAGTAATATTCTTTTGCATATATGTACCACAATTCTTTATTCAGTCCTCTGTCAATGGACATTTAGGATGCTTCCATGACTTGGCTATTGCAAACATTGCTGCAATGAACATTGGGGTGCATGTATCCTTTCAGATCATGTTTTTTTCCAGATTAAAAAAAATGAAATAATACTATTTGCCAGCAACATGGACGGACCTAGACAGTGTCATACTGAGCAAAGTAAGTCAGACAGAGAAGGAAAAATATTGTATGGCATTCCTTCAGCTCAGTTCAGTCGCTCAGTTGTGTCCAACTCTTTACAACCACATGGACTGCAGCACGCCGCCTCCCTGTCCATCACCAACTCCAACTCCTGGAGTTTACTCAAACTCATGTTCATTGAGTTGGTGATGCCATCCAACCATCTCATCCTCTGCCGTGGCCTCTCCTCCCACCTTCAATCTTTCCCAGCATCAGGGTTTTTCAAATGAGTCAGTTCTTCATAACAGGTGTCAAAGTATTGTAGTTTCAGCTTCAGCATTAGTCCTTCCAATGAAAATCCAGGGTTGAGACCCTTTGTTGTTTACCAGAAACTACCACAACATTATTAATAGGCTATACCCCAATACAAAATGAAAAGTTTAAAGATTGAAAGAAAATTAAATTAAACTATACAGAATGAAAATTCCTTCCAAAAAATGAAAGGTGAAAGTTTAGTGGTTTGTTTTTCAGGTTATATCAAAATGTTCCCATGCTAAAATGACTGATTTAAATCATCACAGCAACATGCCAAATTAAACATGCTCCTGGATACAGTTGGAAGTTCTAATCATGACTGGTACTGACCTGGATATTGTACCCCAACAACTCACCCAGATCTCCCTTACCTCCAGAATAATTCTCACCATCCTCTCTCAAAACTTACCCATCATGGGTTAGATCTGCTAGCTCAGTGAATGAAGAATCTGCTTGTAATGCAGAAGATACAGGAAATCCGACTTTGATCCCTGGGTCAGAAAGATCCCCTGGAAGAGGGCATGGCAGCCCACTCCAGTATCCTTGCCTGGGAAATCCCACGGACAGAGGAGCCTAGAGGGCTACAGTCCATAGTGTTGCTAAGAGTCAGACATGACTGAAGCGACTAAGCATGCACACACTGGAGACCCAGTGCTGTAGTGATATAAAAATACGATTGAAGCTGATAGTTGGGAAATGCAAAGATCATTTTGAATCACTTTGCCCTTTGCAAACATTAAATAATTTACTACACACATACCTAAAATATGTAAGGTACCATGGTACTCATTACACAGATGAGAAAACTGAGGCCAGGATATTCATATTCACTCCTATAGTCACTCCTCTAATAAATGAGAGTTGCTGTTGTTGTTCAGTTGCTAAATCATGTCCAACTTTTTGCCACCCGATCAACTGCAGCATACCAGGCTTCCCTGTCCTTCATTATCTCCTGGAATTTCCTCAAACTCATGTCCATTGAGTCAGTGATGCCATCCAACCATCACAACCTCTGTTGTCCCCTTCTCCTTCTGCCCTCAACCTTCCCCAGCACCAGAGTCTTTTCCAACTAGTGAAGTCTTCGCATCAGGTGGTCGAAGTATTGGAGCTTCAGCTTCAGCATCAGTCCTTCCAATGAATATTCAGGGTTGAGTTCCTTTAGGACTGACTGGTTTAATCTCTTTGCTGTCCAAGGGACTCTCAAGAGTCTTCTTCAGCACCACAGTTCAAAAGCATCAATAACTGAGAGAGCCAGAATTAAGTGTGGTTCTGTCTAATTCTAACATTTATGTCCTTTGTACTACATTATGCTAATTAATCCATTAATATTCTCAAAGAACATTTGCATTTTATCCAAAGCTTTAACATTTTAAAGAACATGAGTGGGCTTCAGAATAAATGTGGCTAAGAGGAAGAAATGTCGTTCCCCAGGGAACCAAGACGAACTTCCCCTCGGGCCAGAAGTGGGGGCAGAATATGAATGACCTTCTCTCGGCCTCATTCAGACTTTCTTCAGTGAAGTTCCAACCCATGTCTCTGTGATTCATTTGAGGGATGAGGGACAATGTGTCTAAGACAGCTGGCTGACTACCAACAAATTTTCTCTTCTCTTTCATAGTTATAGAATATTGCATTTTTTTTTAAAGCTCAGTTTCATGTCTACCCAGAGAAAGAAAAAAAGAAAAAAAAAAAACTGTTTCTTTGCAATTATATGGAGCCAGATTAGACCTAAAAAATAATGTCACACCTCCGAGGACCAGTTGGCATGCACCCTTGCCCCAGCATTCCCTCCTTTCTGTAGACTGGAATGCAAACCTGATGACTGAAGTTGGGCAGCCACCTTGGGCCATTGTTTGACACTAGGAAGAGAAGGCACAAAAAGCATATCAGCAAGTTGGAGGGAGCCTGGATTGCTCACAATCTGTAGAGTCTTAGACTGCCTGCATGCCTCCACACTTCCAAGTCAGCGAAAAATAAACTTCTAGTTTATTTAGCTTGGATTTCCTTTCCTGATAGATGAAACTAACAAAGAGGATTGATACTAAATATTTTCCAGTCTAGTGGGCTCTGTAAACAATGATCTAACCTAAGAAAAAGCAATTTTGTTCAATAAACACTACCTTTGAATATGAAGATTCCAAAGAACATTAATGAGGAGGAAATAATTGCAAAAATAATGAAATGAAATTACCTCATAGTGGCCTTTTTTCCATTCTTAATGCAACCAGCATAATCCAAATACTGTTGTGTCATTCTTGATAACCAATGCATTAGCATAAATGGAACATTCAAGTGTATATAGTAATTATTCAATTATAATGATCAAGGGGAATAAGCTGCTGAAAACCATCTCCTGTGCTGAATTCCTAAGAAAAAACCATTACATTTTAAGAAGAGACCAGTCTCAATGCCATTAACAGAAATGTGCTATATTCAGAACTGCATGCTACCTTCCTTAATAAGAAAGAGTAAAACATCATTTTATCTTCTTAACAGAGAGAGAATATCCCATCATCTCTGAAAGTTTTGTGCAACTTTGACTATGACTCTGACTGCAAATCATTCACTTTACAGGCATTTAGAAACAGATCTGGAGGCCTGACCCTAGAGTCATAGATGAGACTGTCTGGTTGGACAAGATTTAAAGTTCCCAAAGATGATGAAGCTTTGTCTATTGTGCCTCTGCAATTATATCTGGAACCAAGCCAAGAGGCTGTGGTTCTTCATCCTCTGGGAATATTCCCTTGCCTCAGAAAGATGTTGATTATAAGAAACTAAGAACAATGTATATTTTTGAAACATCATGAAAGCCTCTCTCTCAGATAATGGTCCAGACGGTTCAAAATCACCTAGGAATCTGTACATGATCACTACTCCATACACCTTCTGTTGCAGACATGTGGAGAAGCAAAGTTGTGAGGTGCTCCAGGATTTCCCTAAAGCCAAAAATCTGCCCACTTCTTCTCTGGGCAGATTTTCAGCTGCTGTAGCCCAATTTAGGGAAGGCAGCTGTCAGCACATTTGGCTACACACCTAAATGGGAGCCTCCGGCACTCTGAACTAAAAAGTGACATTGCTGCCACAGCAGGAGAGAGTACACAACAATGGAGGTCTTGGTAAGGGCTTAGAAAAGCAAAGCAGTTTTTCTTGATTTTTTTTTTTAGGCTGTTCAGATCAGTCACTCAGTTGTGTCCGACTCTGTGATTCCATGGACTGCAGGATGCCAGGCCTCCCAGTCCATCACTAACTCCAGGAATTTACTCAAACTCATGTCCATTGAGTCGATGATGCTACCAACCATCTCATCCTCTGTTGTCCCCTTCTCCTCCTGCCTTCAATCTTCCCCAGCAACAGGGTCTTTTCTAATAAGTCAGTTCTTCGCATCAGGTAACCAAAGTATTGGAGCTTCAGCTCCAATAAAATCAGAAACAATCTGAACAGAAAGAGCTTCAGTGCCTGCATTTTAGAAGTTCAACTTTCTAAAAGCATGCTAAGAGCCAGAAATAGATAATTATTAGCTCCTCCTTAAAAAAAAAAAACCTAGAAAACATTTAATGTCCAGATACCTGAAAAACTTACCACCATTTCTGGTAGGAAGATTTAGAGAACTGTCTGCTGAAAAGAACTGAGAGAAGATGACATTAAAGGAAGTAAATTGGAAATAATTTACAGTCAGAAAGAAACACTAGAAGGTAGGTTTCCAGAAGTAGAGGCACAGAAGAAATGAAGAGGAAATCATCTCCTTCACTCAGGTAATAATAAGGGTTAAAAACCTTACATAGAGAATCACGAAAACTGGTCAAGGAGAAATAATCACCAATTCATAAGTATTCTAGAAGACAGTGAAAGAGAAGACAGTGAATGCTTCTAGAAGCATTCTAGAAGACAGTGAAAGGGAAGACATAGAAAATATCACCACAATTATTCTTTAAAATTAAATAGGGAAGAAAGAAATAATTATTTAAGAGATTTTCAAAACACATGAAACACAGATGCTGTCAGACAAATATATTTTAAATTCTTGAATTAAAAATACAAATAGTATATTT
Organism: Tragelaphus eurycerus; assembly: GCA_935064755.1. NCBI lineage: Eukaryota > Metazoa > Chordata > Mammalia > Artiodactyla > Bovidae > Tragelaphus > Tragelaphus eurycerus. Next base: position 13,749,659 of record CAKXYN010000070.1, on the reverse strand, counting down.
TAGAAGCATAAAAAAGAACATGTGGTATTATGAATTTTTTTAATTTGAAAATTATCCTAAGTCTAAAAACAGTCTCTCTTAGGTGGGTGGAAGAATGTAAACCAATCCTCACATAGAACAAAATTTTAGAAATAGGTGCAAAGCCCAAGGAGAAATCTTTACCTAATACTGGTGTTATTAATTAAAGAAAAAACAAAGCAATTTTAGAAACTCAATAATGATTTCTTAAAAAAAGATACATAGTAAGCATGCTGGTTATTTGATGTAGTAAATAAGAAAATGTTTTTAAAAGAAATTAACAATATGAAATTTAGTGTCTACAAATGCAGGATCTTGTCCTTAGATCCAAAATTTTAACAGCATGGTACAAGAGAGATGTGATTTAGCATCTGAGAAAAAGGGAAAGAGGGGATTTTTTAAAAAAACTTAGACAGTTTAATGAATAAGGGATATGATTCTCCTCTGATTTGCTCTGAGCTTCCAGGTAAACCACAGCTGGAATATTGGGTTCGAATCTAGGGATGACACTAAAAGTAGATGTTATGAGTAGAATAACCAAGGTGATGGAGGTCTAGAACTTCTATCAAATGAGCAGGTGATGAATGGCAGTTGGGGATGGGACTGATGACTGAAATGGAGAAGAAATTTAAGGGAGAGAAAATGATAATCAAGATCTGAAGAGTGGAAAGGACAAATGATAGATAAATTTCCTCATAAGGATGTACTTTCAATATCCTTAAGTACACTGCCTCCTGCAGTTTTAGGTTCCCCATCATTGGAGCTGTTCAGACAGATGCAGAGAGATATTTTCAGGTTATTAGAGTGGGAAATTATACATAGAGCAAATCACTGGACTACCTGGATTTCAAGATTTCTTCCAGCTCTGAGATTCTCTAGTTTTATGATTGGTGTGAGATTAATATACTAAGTGAATGTCTCTGCAAGACCTTCATAATGGAACTGTATTAATAGACAAAAATTTGGTTACACACATACAAACACAGAAGTTGCCACCCTGCAGCCCATTCCCTAGGGATGAATGATGTGCACCCATCTATTTCTAAGGATTCTGTTGTAACCAAGCATTCCTCAGTGTCATCCGCATCAGATATGCGGATGACACCACCCTTATGGCAGAAAGTGAAGAGGAACTAAAAAGCCTCTTGATGAAAGTGAAAGTGGAGAGTGCAAAGGTTGGCTTAAAGCTCAACATTCAGAAAACAAAGATCATGGCATCTGGTCCCATCACTACATGGGAAATAGATGGAGAAACAGTGGAAACAGTGTCAGACTTTCTTTTCTGGGCTCCAAAATCACTGCAGATGGTGACTGCAGCCATGAAATTAAAAGACGCTTACTCCTTGGAAGGAAAGTTATGACCAACCTAGATAGCATATTCAAAAGCAGAGGCATCACTCTGCCAACAAAGGTTCGCCTAGTCAAGGCTATGGTCTTTCCTGTGGTCATGTATGGATGTGAGAGCTGGACTGTGAAGAAGGCTGAGCACCGAAGAATTGATGCTTTTGAACTGTGGTGTTGGAGAAGACTCTTGAGAGTCCCTTGGACTGCAAGGAGATCCAACCGGTCCATTCTGAAGGAGATCAGCCCTGGGATTTCTTGGGAAGGAATGATGCTAAAGCTGAAACTCCAGTATTTTGGCCACCTCATGCGAAGAGTTGACTCATTGGAGAAGACTCTGATGCTGGGAGGGATTGGGGGCAGGAGGAGAAGGGGACGACAGAGGATGAGATGGCTGGATGGTGTCACTGACTCGATGAATATGAGTCTGAGTGACCTCCGGGAGTTGGTAATGGACAGGGAGGCCTGGCGTGCTGCAGTTCATGGGGTCGCAAAGAGTCGGACACGACTGAGCAACTGATCTGATCTGATCTGATTCCTCAGTGATATTGTTCTAATGACCTTGGGGCTAATCCCTGGAAAATAATGTAGCAGTGTGTACACATCTGAAGAATCAAAGGGAAGCAGTGGATGAATCTCACCCAGGTGATTCAGTGCCCTGATTCTGCTTGTACTGAGGTTAGCATTTATTATTGGCATAAAACTTCACCAGAGGAAAAGATGGCTCTAAGGTCATATGGACCCAACAAAAACATTTCTGAGAATCAAAAAAACATTACAAGCGGGCCTTATATTTATTTACAAAACCCAGATCTCAATAGGTAAACTGATGATGCAATAAATTTGAAAGAATAGAAGCTGCAATTATTCACTTAAAAAATTTAATCACAAGTTACAATTTTATCAAGGTTAAGGAAAAAGAAAGATATAAACATCTGAATGCAGAGTTCCAAAGAATAGCAAGAAGAGATAAGAAAGCCTTCTTCAGCGATCAATGCAAAGAAATAGAGGAAAACAACAGAATGGGAAAGACTAGGGATCTCTTCAAGAAAATCAGAGATACCAAAGGAACATTTCATGCAAAGATGGGCTTGATAAAGGACAGAAATGGTATGGACCTAACAGAAGCAGAAGATATTAAGAAGAGGTGGCAAGAATACACAGAAGAACTGTACAAAAAAGAGCTTCAGGACCCAGATAATCATGATGGTGTGATCACTGACCTAGAGCCAGACATCCTGGAATGTGAAGTCAAGTGGGCCTTAGAAAGCATCACTACGAACAAAGCTAGTGGAGGTGATGGAATTCCAGTGGAGCTATTCCAAATCCTGAAAGATGATGCTGTGAAAGTGCTGCACTCCATATGCCAGCAAATTTGGAAAACTCAGCAGTGGCCACAAGATTGGAAAAGATCAGTTTTCATCCCAATCCCAAAGAAAGGCAATGCCAAAGAGTGCTCAAACTACCGCACAATTGCACTCATCTCACACGCTAGTAAAGTAATGCTCAAAATTCTCCAAGCCAGGCTTCAGCAATATGTGAACCGTGAACTTCCTGATGTTCAAGCTGGATTTAGAAAAGGCAGAGGAACCAGAGATCAAATTGCCAACATCCGCTGGATCATGGAAAAAGCAAGAGAGTTCCAGAAAAACATCTATTTCTGCTTTATTGACTATGCCAAAGCCTTTGACTGTGTAGATCACAATAAACTGTGGAAAATTCTGAGAGAGATGGGAATACCAGACCACCTGATCTGCCTCTTGAGAAATCTGTATGAAGGTCAGGAAGCAACAGTTTGAACTGGTCATGGAACAACAGACTGGTTCCAAATAGGAAAAGGAGTACGTCAAGGCTGTATATTGTCACCATGTTTATTTAACTTATATGCAGAGTACATCATGAGAAATGCTGGACTGGAAGGAACACAAGCTGGAATCAAGATTGCTGGGAGAAATATCAATAACCTCAGATATGCAGATGATACCACCCTTATTGCAGAAAGCGAAGAGGAACTAAAATGCCTCTTGATAAAAGTAAAAGTGGAGAGTGAAAAGGTTGGCTTAAAGCTCAACATTCAGAAAACGAAGATCATGGCATCTGGCCCCATCACTACATGGGAAATAGATGGAGAAACAGTGTCAGAATTTATTTTTCTGGGCTCCAAAATCACTGCAGATGGTGACTGCAGCCATGAAATTAAAAGACACTTACTCCTTGGAAGGAAAGTTATGACCAACCTAGATAGCATATTCAAAAGCAGAGACATCACTTTGCCAACAAAGGTTCGCCTAGTCAAGGCTATGGTCTTTCCTGTGGTCATGTATGGATGTGAGAGCTGGACTGTGAAGAAGGCTGAGCGCCGAAGAATTGATGCTTTTGAACTGTGGTGTTGGAGAAGACTCTTGAGAGTCCCTTGGACTGCAAGGAGATCCAACCGGTCCATTCTGAAGGAGATCAGCCCTGGGATTTCTTGGGAAGGAATGATACTAAAGCTGAAACTCCAGTATTTTGGCCACCTCATGCGAAGAGTTGACTCATTGGAGAAGACTCTGATGCTGGGAGGGATTGAGGGCAGGAGGAGAAGGGGACGACAGAGGATGAGATGGCTGGATGGCATCACTGACTCGATGGATGTGAGTCTGAGTGACCTCCGAGAGCTGGTGATGGATAGGGAGGCCTGGCGTGCTGCAGTTCATGGGGTCGCAAAGAGTCAGACACGACTGAGAGACTGATCTAATCTAATCTAATCTAATCTGATAAGGGATTAATATCTAAAATATGTAAGAAATTCACAAAGCAAAAAAAGCAAATAATAGAATTTTTTAAATAGGCAAAGGACCTGAGTAGACATTTTTCCTAAGATACTATTCAAGTGGCCAGCAGATACATAAAAAGATGCTCACTATTATTAATAATGATGGAAATTCAAGTCAAATCCACAGTGAGATATCTGTTAAAATGACTATTACCAAAAAGACAAGCAATAACAAGTGCTGGGAAATATGTGGAGAAAGGGGCACCCTTGTGTACTGTTGGTGGAAATGTAAATTGGTGCAGCCACTGTGGAAAACAGTATGGAGGTTCTTCAAAAAATTTAAAATAGAACTACCATGTGATCCAGCAACTCCACTTCTGAGTATATATCCAAAAGAAATAAAGTCACTATCTCAAAAAGATATCTGCACTTTCATGTTTTTTGCAACATTATTTACAATAGCCAAGACATGAAAACAACCCAAATGTCTATCAGTGGATGAACAGATGAACAAAATGTGGGGCACATACATAATGGAATATCATTTAGCCATTAAAAAGAAAAAAAAATTCTACCACTTGTAACAACATGGAAACTTGAGGGGATTATGTCTAGTGAAGTATATCAGACAAAGAAATTCAAATACTATACAATCTTTGTATATATTCAACCTTTAAAAAACAAACTATAAAAATGGAGAACAGATTGATGGTTAGTAAGCAGTAGAGAGTAGGAATGAGAGAAATGTGTGAAGGTGATCAAAGGGTACAAACTTCCAGTTATAAGAAGAGTAAGTTCTGGGTAATGTAACATACAACATGGTGCCCAAAGGTAAAAATCCTCTATTATATGTCTGAAAGTCACTAAGAGAGTAAATATTAAAAATTCTCACCAAAAAAGAAAGCAACTATGTAAGCCAATTCTTGTAATAACTCACCTTATTGTGGTAATCATTTCACAATGTATGTGTATATCAAATCAAAATCATCACATGTATATCTTAAACCTAGCCAATGTTATTTGTCAATTATATCTCAATAAAAGTTGGGTAAAATCTTTTTAATTTACAAGAGAAGTTGCAGCATCATGAAAGTGATCTCTATAAAATGAAAAGAAATATTTACCACTTATCAAAAAAATTGAAATGAATTGTGCTTAAAGGAATTCAAGATTATCTGTGCTTGAATTTAGATAAAAACAGAAGACAAAGAGCTACATGATAGATACATACATCAGTAATACATATATACATTCAGATCAGATCAGATCGATCAGTCGCTCAGTCGTGTCCGACTCTTTGCGACCCCATGAACTGCAGCACGCCAGGCCTCCCTATCCATCACCAGCTCTCGGAGGTCACTCAGACTCACATTCATCGAGTCAGTGATGCCATCCAGCCATCTCATCCTCTGTCGTCCCCTTCTCCTCCTGCCCCCAATCCCTCCCAGCATCAGAGTCTTCTCCAATGAGTCAACTCTTCGCATGAGGTGGCCAAAATACTGGAGTTTCAGCTTGAGCATCATTCCCTCCAAAGAAATCCCAGGGCTGATCTCCTTCAGAATGGACCGGTTGGATCTCCTTGCAGTCCAAGGGACTCTCAAGAGTCTTCTCCAACACCACAGTTCAAAAGCATCAATTCTTCGGTGCTCAGCCTTCTTCACAGTCCAGCTCTCACATCCATACATGACCACAGGAAAGACCATAGCCTTGACTAGGCAAACCTTTGTTGGCAAAGTGATGTCTCTGCTTTTGAATATGCTATCTAGGTTGGTCATAACCTTCCTTCCAAGGAGCAAGCGTCTTTTAATTTCATGGCTGCAGTCACCATCTGCAGTGATTTTGGAGCCCAGAAAAATAAAGTCTGACACTGTTTCCACTGTTTCTCCATCTATTTCCCATATATACATTAAACACATACATATATACATATTGGGTTGACCAAAACATTCATTTGGGTTTTCCCATAAGAGCTTACTAAAAAACCTGAATGAACTTTTTGGTCAACCTAATATATAGATGACAGATAGATACTGCTTGAGCTTAATGTGTTAATTAATATTATACATTTACATAGTAATATACACAAACTCTAGAAAAATTAGGTTCTCAATTTTCCTAGTTTTGGCAACTAAGGATACAGCTAAGATAGTAAAATAGTAAATAACATTCTCCTTAAAAATAGTAGCAATATTCTCCACTTCTAAATTTAGAATATATCCCCTGAGGGGCTCAGTCAATCTCCCCTCAACCCCCCCCCTCCCCCCCCCCGCCCCCCCCCTCCCACCACCCCGCACCCAGTACTTGCATCCACGAGTTCAGCCAAAAGGTACTCTCCTCCTCCCACGCAGTCTGAGCAGAAGATGCCAAATATTTAGGCATATCCTTCTAAATTCCAGGAGATCTCCTCAAAGACTGCCAGGGTCAACCTCCAACACCACAGTTCAGATTCGGCGCTCAGCCTTCTCACATCCAGCTCCAATCCAACATGACCACAGGAAAGACATACCTTGACTAGGCGAACCTGTTGTAAGAAGTCTCTGCTTTGAGTATTAGGGCCCCATATTTTGGAGCCCAGAAAAAATCTTCTGTGGGCTTTTCTGCAATTCTTACTCACTACTTTCTACTTCAAATGGGTATCTGATGAGTTTGGGATCTATATTAATAACTGGATTAATGGTATGGATAAACATACAAGAGGGTAGTAATCTTGCTGTGTAAGTAAGAACCTCAGCCTCCTCTTGAAACTGAGCAGAACCCTGTAGGCATCCAGGGCACAGAAGCTAATCAGAGAAAGGAGGGGATGCAGAGACAAGAGAGGAGCAGCCAAGAAGCAATAGTGCGGTCTTGGGGCAGGGTCCTGGTTTCACCTCAAGGGATACACATAGTATCTTTAAGTTCTTCTAAAGAACTAAAACTCCCACCTCATGGAAGATGTTCCAGAGAAAAGGTCAGCTTGATAACCTCAAAGTTCATCAAGAGACTACCTGAGAGCAAATTAAAGAAGCCACAGAAGCTCATTAGATCACTGGAGGCCAGATTAAATAAGTGCAGGCCCTGCACACACTCTGATCCTTATCAGCAACCCTGCCCTTAAACAATTGCTGTAACTCCTCGCCCAATCCCTCAGGTTGGGACACATTGTTTTTCAGGGACATGAACCTGTTGTGTTCCCCTTTGCAGGCAAAGCAATAAAGGATATTCTTTTCTACTTCACCTAAAACTGTCTTCAAGATTCAATTCAACACCACTGTACAGCAGCTGAGATTTTGACATCACTCTCTCCTTCATCTCCTGATTCAACTACAAGAAATGGGTAAAGAATGGCTTTGACTTATGCATGAAAATAAAGTTTTAAAATAATCAGGACTGAGTCTCACAGAGTTTACTTGAGACTGCTTTGTTAACAAAAACTATCTGAGAAATTAAGAAAGCAGTCCAAGGCCATAACAATCCTTGCTACCAGGCAGAAAGGTTGGACAGTGCACAGCTGGTAGCAGTTGTTCAAAACAGCAAAACCACCTGTTTATACCCGCAATGAGGTGTGACTCTTCACTCAACTTGTCACATATATTATACGTTCAGAAACTTCCCTAAACAAGTATAAGCTTTGCCTCTCCTGCTATTTCTCAATCTAATGCTATATGTATCTAACTGCATCTCTATGAAATAACTAAAAATGACTTACATTCATTTAATGTCTTCGATTTCACATGGTTCTCTCACTTTAAAAAAAAAAAAATCTTACGACAGTAATTTTGGCAGTTAGAAGTGCACAGCTAGAAAATAGTAGATCAGGAGTTCATTGTCAAATCCCACAAAACTCTGAGTTGGAGTTTCCATTTCCATCTAGAGCTGACTTCCCTTCCCCGACTATGTGGTTTTGTGTTTTGAGGGGGGTGCTGATGTACCCAGTGTGGTCACTTGCTGTGCATCTCCCCCGCCATCTCTGTTTCCTCCTTCACTGCCCCTTGGACTGCTTCCACCTCCCATTTTTTCCCTCATCGTTGCCCCTTCCCTCCCCCCACACCCACTCTGTTCAGTTCTTGTCTAATTACTCCCATCGGAAAGAAAACAGACACTGAATCCAAATGCCATTGTCAGTGGTGGCCCCTGCAGGAAACAATCACAGAAGGAGAACTCATCACCCGACAGCAAAGACATGGTTCTAAAGGGAATACTTCACAGCTGTTGAGAGAATCAAGGTTTTGGTGGAATGTTTCTCCCCCACTTCGGTGAGAAGGATAAGCTTAGCAAATCAAAGCTGGTGTTTCTTCTTTAGCATCTGATTTAGGAGATTACACATCAGAGGAAAGCACTTGTAAAAGGATTATAGCATTACAGAAAAATAATTGGAATGCTTCATCTCTGAATATCATATCTTGTTAAAGTTGCTGTAGGGACGAGCCAGATTAATTAGAAAGAAGAAATATTCAATTTCTCTAGCTCAACACTCTGATGGTCAGAGATATTCCTGTTTATACTAGTAAATGTTAAGTCTAAAGATAAACCAAAGGAGTGAATTGAAGGAATTAGCCTGAAAAACTTAGCAGCTTCCTACCATGTATCCTCCAAAAAATGATCTATTCAGTATACATAGGGAAGAAGTTGGGTCATAATGTCCCCATTGTTCACAATTCTGTAGTCAGATATGGGAAGTAATAGGTCTAAGTACACTCAGAGTCAGACACTGACATGGGAGCTTTATTAATGTCACATGTTTTAATTCTCCTTGAAATCCTATGAGTTTATTTTCAGGCAACGAACTGACACTTGGATTTCAAACTCAGATCAATCTGATCTCATAGTGCCAGGTACCATCTAGGATAAAGGTCTTTATCAGTGATAATGGCAGATATCCCCATCAATCATGCCGCATATTCACATCATTTTCTGTCCCTGGACATTGTGCCACTTTCTTTGAACTAAAGTTGGGGTCACTGGACTTAATTCTGGTCAAGAGGAATGTAAGTGAAATGGATTCACCACTCCCCAGTGCAGACAATTAAGGGCTTCCTTCATAGCTCAGTTGGCAAAGAATCCACCTGCAATGCAGGAGATCCCGGTTCAATTCCTGGGTCGGGAAGATCTGCTGGAGAAGGGATAGGCTACCACTCCAGTATTCTTGGGCTTCCCTTGTGGCTCAGCTGGTAAAGAATCCACTTGCAATGTGGGAGACCTGGGTTTGATCCCTGGGTTGGGAAGATCCCCTTGAGAAGGGAAGGCTACTCACTCCAGTATTCTGGCCTAGAGAATTCCATGGACTGTATAGTCCATGAGGTTGCAAAGAGTTGGACACAACTGACCAACTTTCACTTTCAGTAGAGGCAATTAGAGTGTCTGTGTTTCCTGCATCTTACACTTCCTTTTGGGAACCACGTGGCAGTGAGATAAAGGAAGCAGACCCTAGATGACTGACTTAGCAGGTAGAAGAGAAAGCAGCTCACCTATTCACCCAAAACTCTGTCTTCGAGATTTGATTCAACACCAGTGCACAGAGGCTGAGTTTTCAGCATCTCCTTTGCCACACTCCAAATCACACATGAGCAGCTGCCCTCATGTCTACACCTGTGACATCAACTGCCCTTCACAGGAAAGGCTGACCTTCTCTGCATAAGCTTTCCTGTGTGTTAGACACCTTGCCACTTGATTGGCCCTACATCTGGAAGCCTCTTACCAATGATACACAGAAAAGAAACATATCCCACGTTTCTTTTAACTGTAGAATTATTCTCTTCCTCCCTCCTACTCCCCATAGACCAGCAATCCCAATGAAATTCCCCTGGTTCCCTGCCCTACATTGCTCTGAAGTTTCTGTGGGCCTTAGGTCCCAGACTCCAAATACACAAAGTTCAAACTGTACTTATTTAACCTTAACAAAGGACAAGGAATGTGTCTGAGGGGTAAACATTGAACTGGAAACTAATAGAATAAAAATGACAGGAAGAATCTGAACTGCCTGAAGGCAGGATTAGAAAACTAGATGACTGAGCAGGAAAGAAGGCCACTGACAGCCAGGCTAACTACTTGACAACTTTGCCTCAGGCCAGCCCTTCCCAGACACAGGGAATGTGTCTTCTTCCATTACTGTCAAATGCTCCAATCACTTTTTAAGATGTCTCTCTAAAGATCACCTTTTTTTTTTTTTTTTTTTTGCCTCTTTGTTAGTTCATTTTTTTTTTTTGCTCACTCATTCAGCTATGCACAACATGAAAGCAGTACAGAAGATGCATCGCGTTAGGATTTCATGTGGAGTGTGGCCTGCATTAACTGTTAAGGTATAAGCTAAAGATCAGGAGCTGGGGTCTTTGATAACAGCTGACCTGGAGGGCACAGATGTGACTTCAATCATAAGTGTTCACCCCCATGTTAGAGCAAGTGGGTAGCTGCTGCTACTGCTGCTGCTAAGTTGCTTCAGTCGTGTCCGACTCTGTGCGACCCCATGGACTGCAGCCTACCAGGCTCCTCCATCCATGGGATTTTCTAGGCAAGAGTACTGGAGTGGCTTGCCATTGCCTTCTCCAAGTAGGTAGCTAGATATGAGTAAAGGGATACATGGGTCATATGGGAGGAAACCACGCATCTTCTAAACATCTTTGGGGTCCTTGGGCAGACAAAAGCAGGAACTTCTAGACGGACAGGAAGCCGCACATTTTGGAGTGACAAGGGTCCTGGAGGCAGACAAAGAAAGGTGGGAAAAGGCAGGAATCTTTAGTATTAGAAAGTAGTCTTTTGCTCATTTTTCTCTTGTTACAAAAAAATTAGTCTTGCACTTAAATTCCCATTATGCGCCGACACCATGGAGCTTCTGATCAAGACCAAATAAGGACAAAAATCTCTCCGCCCATCAGGAAGGTGGCATTGGAATGAAAATCAGGGAATAAGACCCCCAAACTGCTCCCTCCCCAGTGAACATCTCACCCATTCATTTTCACGCCCTGCATAATCTATTTGCCAAAGAGACTCACTTGGGTCTGCCTCCTCTCCGCTTGAAAGCATGTGTGTGTTAGATGTTCAGTTGTGACTAACTCTTTGCAAACTCAAGGACTGTAGCCTGCCAGACTCCTCTTTCCGTGGAATTCTCCAGGCAACAATACCGGAGTGGGTTGCCATTCCCTCCTCCAGGGGATCCTCCTGATCCAGGGATCAAACCCAGGTCTCCCACATTGCAGGCAGATTCTCAACTGTCTGAGCCACAGGGGAAGCCCCCTTGAGAGCATACTATCACTTAATAAATCTTTACTTTTCTTTCTTGATCTGTCTGTCTCATCTCTGAATTCTTTCTGTGATGAGACGAGAACCTACTTTCTGGTAACGCCCATACACACACACAAACACACACACAATTCTGTAAATGACTTCACTCCCTCCAGCACCAGAGACACTCAGGCCACAACAGAAAGAGATCTAGAGAACCCTGGTATATGAAGTAGGAGAAAATAGCCTCCAGGTACAATTAGCACGTAGGAGCAAAAAGGACCAAAGTAAGTACTGCAGCCTGTGTTGACTTTCAAAACACAGTGACAGTCCTAATAATTGATTCCCAGCTGATGAAGACTCAGAGTAGTAGACCCGCCACACTTGAGATCAGGATTGTCCATGGAAAACATCAATAAACAATCTATAATAGGAATAGAAAAGGGTTTTGTATGAATCAAAAAGAGCTGGACACAACTGAGCAACTAAACAACAACAAGAAAGAGTTATAGCCCAGAAGACAGCCTCTTGGAAACTAAGGAGCTGATGCAGAGCAGTGCGGTTTTCAGCAGTTCTATATCTTGTCAGAACAAAGCATATTAAAAAGTCAGGGATACATTCTTTCAAGGTTCAAAGAAAAAAAAAAAAAAAACAGATTAGCATGTATACAGTCAGTCATTACAGCCTTGGCACCTAGTAAGGGAGTCTCATCATCAAAGGAATACCAACATTGGTGTCCCAGGAAGGGAGGCATTTAATCTTTATTTTTAACATGGACATTTTTTTGTTTTACTTCTGGTCAATGCACACTTTTCCTTAATAATTAAAGCAGATGTACAATGCATGCTTGATAGGCCACAAACAAGCTTTTCTAGTTAGTATCAAATTCAAGTTAACTCATGTATAAGCCATAATGACTCCATGCTCAGTTGCTCAGTCATTCCCGGTCCTTTGTGACCCCATGGACTATAGCCCATCAGGCTCCTCAGTCCCTGAAATTTTCCAGGCAAGAATACTAGAATAGGTTGCCATGCTCTCCTCCAAGGGATCTTCCTGACCCAGGAATCAAACCCACTTCTCTTGTGTCTCCTGCATTGGTAGGTGGATTCTTTACCACTGAGTCATCTGGGAAAGCCCAGAATGACTTCCCCATACCTCAATATGTGAAAATTTCTATTATAAAAATATAGAGTAGAGGAAGGAATCTTCCCACATGGTGCTAGTGGTAAAGAACCTGCCTGCCAATGCAGGAGACATAAGAGATTTGGGTTTAATCCCTGGGTTAGGAAAATACCCTGGAGGAGAAAATGGCAACCCACTCCAGTATTTTTGCCTGGGCCGGCTACAGAGGAGCCTGGCGGGCTACAGTCCATGGGGTTGCAAAGAGTGGGACATGACTGAAGCGACTGAGCAGCAGCAGCATGGTGGAGGAAATTGGAAGGAAGACATGCCACAGGGAGAAGTAGGAAAGAGAGAGTGGAAAATTTGGAAGAACACACTACAGGGAAGAGCAATATGGAACAGGCCCTCAAAACACCTCAAAACCAAACTGTAGCACTTACAAACAGGCAAGAATGAGAAATAGTCAATGGAAAGTGAATAGAGTGTGCAATAAATTCCAAGAGTTCAGAGGAAGAAGAAATCAGAAAAAAAAAACCTGAGACAAATAATGTAGGATGATTGCGGTGAGAACTTCTGTAGCTGTGACTCCAAAGTAACACCTAAAAACAGTAGTTGAAACCAGGAAAAAGATCGAGAGGTCTTGACAACCCAGGCAGGACTGGCCTTTCATCATTTCCTCCCCAGGTCTGGTTTTATAAGTGCCATTAAGAACAGAAGCAACATGAGTCTGTTCACCCTTCCCAGAGCTCAGCTGCTCTCCCACTCACATTGTACGTGCCTCACCAGGGATCCAAGATTAATTAAGTGCCTCTTATCAGTGCTTCTTCCCTAATGGCTCAGATGATAAAGAATCTGCAGTACGGGAGACCTGGGTTCAATCCCTGGGTTGCGAAGATTTCCTGGAGAAGGGAATGGTTACCCACTCCAGTATTCTTACCTGAAGATTTCCATGGATAGAGAAGCCTGGCAAGCTCCATGGGGTTGTCCATGGGGTTGCGAAGGGTCTGACATGACTACCTAACACAGACCTTGGGTATGTGCTATGTGATAAGTCACTTTAGTCATGTCAGACTCTTTGTGACTCCACAGACTGCAGCCTGCCAGGCTGCTCTGTCCATGGAAGTCCCCAGGCAAGAATACTGGAGTGGATAGCCATTCTCTTCTCCAGGGAATCTTTGGAACCCAGGAATTGAACCCACATCACTTATGTCAGCCTTGGTTAAATAATTTTCAATTCTCAGATGCAGAGTGGAAGGGCTTCAGCTTTCTCCATTCCCAGTTTCTTTTTTGTGTCAACAAAATACATGCAGGTAGAAACTTAATAAAAGATCATATTTTGTAATTTGTTGATAAATTTTGAGAAGCAAGACCTGACTCTTTCCACCATGGCAGAACCTTAGATGCATCTGCCAAGCTAACGAAGCTCCCTCACGGACACTGACTGTGTGTTTCTAAAGCTTGTGCTCAAGGATAGAGGTGTCTGGCTTCTAATCTATTCTCTTCATAAACCTGAATATGGGGTCGCTGTGTGCCATATTTTATTACTATTCTTAGAACTTGTATCAGAGAATATCTGGGATCAGAAGTAGGAGGTCAAGGTCAGGGTCAAAGTTATAACAAAGTAGCTCTTGAACTCAGTCAATACTGAGATCTGAGACCTAGATGAACGGATTCAACCAGAGTAAGGATCCACAGCCAGCACTGAAATAAAAAGTGACAGAAGGGTAGGTGAACACGGCAAGTGACAGAGGTGTAATCAAGAAAATTCTCAAGTGCTATCTCTCCTTCCTTGTAGGAAAAAGAAATTGTTAGCTTGGATAGGTTGCCACCATCTTCCTGAAAGGCACACGTCAGAGGGTTTTTCTGCAATGATAAGCCCATTTGTCCCTTTTGAATAATCAACCTTATAACCATGCTATTACTTCCCTCATTACAGTAAGTCCCCTACATACAAACATGTTCTCTTCCAAAAGCAGGTTCACAAATCCAATTTGTTTATAAGCCCAACAAAGTTAGCCTGAGGACCCAACTAATACAATCAGCTATATAGTACTGCACTGTAATAGATTTATTTTTCCACAGACCCAGAGGAGGGAGGTGTTTTTGGAATGATTCCAGTGCAGTAGAGTCTGTGCTCCTATGAGATTCTGATACCTCCACTGATCTGATAGACAGCACAGCTCAGGTTTTGTAATGTAAGAAACGAGAAGCAGCTGTAAATACAGCTGAAGCTCTGCTCACTTGCCCACTACTAACCTTCTGCTATGCAACCCAGTTCCTAAGAAGCCACAGACAGGTACCAGCCTGTGGCCTGGAGGTTGGGGACCCCTGCTATACAGTACTGTACCATAAAGTGCACAAAAGCACAACCACTTGTAGAGGATGCACACATGTGACAATGTACACTTACACCACTGAACATGCCAACACACACTCACATCTTATAGAGTTCACAATTAGAAGGTTTGTGTGTAAGGCACTTACCAAGAAGTAGAACTGGTTTGACCTCCTGCCTGGGGTTTGAGCGGAACAACACCTAACTGTTGTTCCCAGAAGTTCCTGGGGGAGGTTGGGCGGGGAGGGGGTTTGCACAGCCAACACCTGTCACCAACAGGAGCTAAATCTGAGAGAAGCAGAGAGTTCATCAAGATACTGAGGACTTGAAGTGTGCAGAACAATCTACTTCCGAATCCACCAGGGACACTGTAAAGTCTGGGCCCTACCCTAGATCCATTCAATCAGAAAACCTGGATGTCAGCTCAGTAATCTGTATTTTAAGAAGCTTCCCCTATTTCCTGGTCCTTAATCCACTCCACTGATTTAGGGACTCATCCTGTTCTGTCTTCCTAGAAGTAGCCACCTTCAAGAGAGAATCAGGTAAAATCCAACCATCTAGTTAATACCATGGAAGAGCATACATATCATTATTCATTTCATCCCTCAGGGAATAACAGGGAAGGGTCGGTGAGGGAATGCCAGGAAACCCTGGAAGAGGATAGGAGCCAATTACGAGACGCCAAAGCACAACCTACCCCAGAAAGATAGCTCTGTTAACCTCTGAGACATTTGAAATTTGGAACCAGGTCTCCCAGGTATGGTAATATTTAGGTGCTTAATAAAATAAGGACGGGGAGAGAAGAAGGGAGAGAGAAGGAGTGGATAGAATATGTCCAGTCTTACCCCAAGTATTTACCTTAATGCCCCTGTATTCTATCCAGGTCATACCCTCAGCTCTAACTCACTTGCAATCAACCTCTCCTTTCTCAGTGGGATTCTCATTCAGCATGCTAACTCCTTTTGAGGAAGGTCTCCCGACCTATGGAGCTAAGAGATTCTCAGTCCATGTTAACTGCTATTCCCTCTGAGTCTCCAGTGTGTCAACTGCTTAAAGAAGAAAGCATTTTTCTTCTGTTTTTATAGAAGATAGTTCTGGAGGTGACAGCAGCTGGGGAGCATGCACAGAGAATAAGAAGTGGATGGATGTGCAACCCTGGAGCTCAGAACATTCCGTGTTTCACCAGCCCTTTAGTTACCCTGCAAACCCAAAGTCCAAACCCAAAGTACAGTGGGTAGGGGGTAGGGGAAGCAGAGAACAGGAAGGGGGAGGGTGTGACTTCTGAAATGTTTCACAAATTGTCCCCACTCTTTGACCCATGAAGCCTCTGGGTCTTCCAGTCTGTCATGAATTCAGGGGCCATGGTCCTGGCATCATCCTCCCTACCACTGACATTCTTGTTTCCAGACTTTCCACTCCAATTACTAAATGTGTTAAGGCCACTGTATCTGAAAGTGCACTCTGTGCTAGGCATTGAGGTTACACTGTTGAAATGGAGTACGTATGTTTTAATTTTCAAGTTCTTGGTTTGAGACTTGAAAACTACACAGAATAAAATTAAACTAATCTCTAATCCTATCAAAAGCAGGAACCAAGATTTCCAGGAGAAAAAAAATCAATAACCTCAGATACACAGATGACACCATCCTTATGGTAGAAAGAGAAAAGGAACTAAATAGCCTCTTGATGAAAGTGAAAGAGGAGAGTAGGAAAGCTGGCTTAAAACTCAACATTCAAAAAACTAAAATCACAGCATCCGGTCACATCACTTCATGGCAAATAGATGGGGAAACAACAGAAACAGTGACAGGCTTCATTTTCTTGGACTTCAAAATCACTGTGATGGTGAATGCACTCATGAAATTAAAAGATGCTTGCTCTTTGGAAGAAAAGCTATGACCAACCTAGACATTATATTAAAAAGCAAAAACATTACTTTGCTGACAAAGATCCATCTAGTCAAAGCTCTGATTTTTCCAGTAGTCATGTATGGATGTGAGAGTTGGACCATAAAGAAAGCTGAGCACCATAGAATTGATGCTTTTGAATTGTGCTATTGGATAAGACTCTTGAGAGTCTCTTGGACTGCAAGGAGATCTAACCAGTCCATCCTAAAGGACATCAGTCTTGGGTGTTCATTGGAAGGACTGATGTTGAAGTTGAAACTCCAATATTTTGGCCACCTGATGTGAAGAGCTGACTCATTGGAAAAGACACTGATGCTAGGAAAGATTGAAGGTGGGAGGAGAAGGGGACAATAGAAGATGAGATGGTTGGATCACATCACTGACTCGATGGACATAAGTTTGAGCAAGCTCCAGGAGTTGGTTGTGGACAGGGAAGCCTGATGTGCTGCAGTCCATGGGGTTGCAAAGAGTTGGACACAACTGAGTGACTGAACTGAATCCTATCATCCATCAGTAATTCACTGTTAATGCAGGCCAAGAAGCAATAGTTAGAACTGGACATGGAACAATAGACTGGTTCCAAATTGGGAAAGGAGATGTCAAGGCTGTTTATTGTCACCCTGCTTGCTTAATTTATATGCAGAGTACATCATGGGAAATGTTGGACTGGATGAAGCACAAGCTGGAATGAAGATGGCCAGGAGAAATATCAATAACCTCAGATATGCAGATGACACCACCCTTATGGCAGAAAGTGAAGAAGAACTAAAGAACCTCTTGATGAAAGTGAAAAAGGAGAGTGAAAAAGTTAGCTTAAAACTCAACATTCAGAAAACTAAGATCATGGCATCCAGTCCAATCACTTCATGGCAAATAAATGGGGAAACAATGGAAACAGTGACAGACTTTATATTTTTGGGCTTCAAAACCACTGTAGATGGTGACTTCAGCCATAAAATTAAAAGACGCTTGCTCCTTGGAAGAAAACATATTACCAACCTAGATAGCATATTAAAAAGCAGAGACATTACTTTCCCAACAAAGTCCTTCTAGTCAAAGCTATGGTTTTATCAGTAGTCATGTATGGATGTGACTATAAAGATGGACTATAAAGAAAGCTGAATGCCAAAGAACTGATGCTTTTGAACTGTGGTGTTGGGGAAGACTCTTGAGAGTCCCTTGGATGGCAAGGAGATCCAACCAACCCATCCTAAAGGAAATCAGTCCTGAATATTCATTGGAAGGACTGATGCTGAAGCTCCAATACTTTGGCCACCTGATCCGACGAGCTGACTCATTTGAAAGAACACTGATGCTGGGAAAGATTGAAGGCAGGAGGAGAAGGGGATGACAGAGGATGAGATGGTTGGATGGCATCACCGACTCAATGGACATGAGTTTGAGTAAGCTCCAGGAGTTGGTGATGGACAGGGTAGCCTGGCATGCTGCAGTCCATGGGGTCACAAGAGTCAGATATGACTGAGCGACTGAACTCAAATGATTCCTCCAGCAGATTTCTTACTTATGCTCTCTTCATTGTATTCGACTATTTAAATTTATTAGACAGCCCTCTTTTCAGTAATTTGGGTAATTTCTAATTATTCATTATTATTTTTAAAACCACTGGGTAAGCATATTCATCGATAAATCTTTGCAAACAATTTTGATCATTTCCTTAAGAAAATTCTTACAAGAAAAATGGGTGAATGAGCATGACACTTTTAAAGCTTGTGATGACTATTATTAAATCACTCTTCATATGTAAGTATGTAAATTCTCATTAACACTGAAAGAACATTTTTCTTTTCCTCACCATTATCAATACAAAATTTTGCATTTTAAGTCTTTACAGATTTGTTAAATAAAACAAAAGAGACAGCATTTTTTTTCTTTGCTATCTTTTGCTAATTATCTATCCATATTTGTTGTTCATTTTCCTGATTTTGTACATTGATCTATAAACTTGTTTTTATGTATTAAAGATCTAACCCTCTGAATTATACAAAAATGTTGAGAATAAAATAAGCTAAGTGAAAAAAATATCAGCATGGTGGTCAAATAATTTATGTGATAATTTATGCCTTTGCTTTGATGTTGAAAAATAAAGGTTTTTCCCTCACACTTAGATAATTGCCTATATTTTCTTAAAATGTTATGTGATTTATGGCTTTACATTTACTCTTTAATTTAATGTTAGTATATTTTAGTGGACTGTGTGCTATAAGAATTGGACCATTTTTTCATATAGTTAATTGTCTCAGCACCAGAAATTAATAAATCTTTCTTTAATCATTAATTAGAAAACTTGTGCAAATACTTGTTTCAGGGTCCTATTTTGTTATTTTTTCTATTCAACTGATTTATATGTATTTTTGCTTCAATATTGTAAAATTTTGTGTATTTTAGGCTTAATATATACTTTACTATCCAACCAGGCAGCACTGCTTTTGATCTTCCAGATCCAGGGATCAAACCCAGGTCTCTTGCAATCCAGGCAGATTCTTTACCCTCTGAGAACTCAGAATTATGTTTCAAAAAAAACTCATGTTGGTATTTAATTAGAACCCACATTATACCTATAAAATTTTGGGAACCTACAATATCTATACAAATTAAGGGTTCTCATTCATGAACTTTTATTTTTATTTGTTCAGTCAAATCATTTTAATAACCTGTTGTAATAACTTCTATAGCATTCTGTAGTTTTCTTTAGGCTTTGCACCAAATTCATGATTAAGATAAACTCATAGATATTTTACTTTTGTACTGCTCTTATGGATAATATTTTCCCAGTATACATCTAGAGATATTAGATGTATAGATTAAAATAATTGATTTTCCTATATTTATTTTAGATCCATTTATCTTTTTACACTCTTTTTACCCTAAATTTGTTTCCATAGCTTCCCTTAGTCTCTATCTCCTTTAGACAATTCTGTTTGCCCCAAATGTGATAAGAAAAGTTTCCTGCATATCTTTGTAGTGTGGGTGTCTGTGGTCTGTGGTCTCCCATAGCATGATTCAGTTGAGATAATCTAAAGGACCCTTTAGGTTTTCCAGGTGGTAAAAAACCTGGAAAATCCTCAGTGGTAAAAAAACCTGCCTGCCAATGCAGCAGATGCAGGTTCCATCCCTGGATCAGGAAGATCTCCTGGAGAAGGAAATGCCAACCCACTTCAGTATTCTTGCCTGGAAAATCCCATGGACAAAGGAGCCTGACAGGCCACAGTGTACTGGGTCACAAAAGAATCAGACACAATTTAGCTACTAAACAATAACAACAAAGGACACTTTTCATTTTTTAACATGAGTATATCTATCAGACAGAGACAGAATGGGCATCCCTTTTTATTTCTTCCCTCATTCAATCACTCTGATATTCTACAGATTTTCCTCTGACAATTTCCTCTGCCTTGAATCTCTTCTCCCGTCCATTCCTGCTCTTTTACCCTTTACCTTCTGCCCACTTTCTCCCAGTAGGATTCTCCCATTGCATGATCAGAACCATTCCTAATCCAATGCTCTGAATAAATACCTTTGTTCCTTTTTTATGAATCTATTCATATATGCATATCTGTCTTCACATCAAAATCTAAACTAGGGAATGAAGATTCCCAAAACCTAGCACTGTGTCTGGCACACAGAAGGTGCTCAGTAAATGTTCACTAAGTTGAATAAAACTAAGTGAAAGGCTCTCTTATATGTGGCTAAGCCAGCTAAAAAGAAAATCCAGTGGAATGAGAAATGAACTCACATATCCTTAGCCATACTGATACGTGCAAAAAAAAGTTCTCTGTTTCCTTCTTCTATTCTTTTAAGCTAGTGTTTGCTTAAGTCCCATCCACGGGCTGCTCTACAGCTGTATCAGGGAATAAGTCTGTGCTCTAAATTACCAACTCAGAGCTTCCTGGTGGTTTTTCTACTAACAAGCTGCCAAGTCCAGAATGATGGGGTTTCTGTTTTAGCTGACAACCAAAACAAAATCTGGCTGCTCTAAACAGGCTTTTTTTTTTAACTCCACTTGCTGCTTCTGCAGCTAAAGTGGAAAATGACATATGAACCACTGAAGTCTGAAGCCAGTATTTCTATGAAATTCCATGGCTTTTAACACAAGGCATCAAGAAGTTGTTTGCAGGTTAAGTGTTTACATCTATAGAAAGCACCCATGCGATGTATGAAAAATACTGAAAACCTTACAGGCTGTCCAGGCACTTCCCTGGTGGTCCAGTAGCTAATACTTCACGCTTCCAATGCAGGGGACCCAGGTTCAATCCCTGATCAGGGAACTAGGTCCCATACACTGCAACTAAAGATCCTGCATGCCACAATGAAGACTGAAGACCTGGCACAGCCAAATAAATCAATAATTTTTAAAATAAAAATAAATAGTTGTCTGTGGCCCTTCCTGCCCAGGCACCCACTCTGATAACAGTACCAAGAGCTGCGATGTAGAGGGACTCACTAGTCTGTCTGTTTTCTCACCTCTAAAAGGGAAGAACAAACTAGTCAAACTTAACATTTGCTTCCGCTAAACTTTCTTTGCCATTAGACAAGAGTGACCCGTACTGGGAACCTCAGACACTGAGACAAATGGTGAAAAGCTATTTGGGGACTAAGAGGTCTTTCAGTCCCATTCACAACAATCTTGGTGTCAATTAAGACTCAATCAAAGTGTATTGAGCAAAGTATAGATGAAACAAGCATCATCTCCATATTGGATCACCTTGACACACTTCTCATCTCCTTTGGGTGAACCCATTTGGTGTGGGGACAGGGGGACAGAGGAGGGAGACCTCAGAAGATCACAGCATCCCCTTGAAATCATCCAACCCTCATATTCTATAGCATTAGGGAGAGAGAGGAGACATTTTCAATTGTCAGATAGTTTTTGTGAATCATAAATAAACATGAATGGTGTGTCAGTAATAGTAACTTGAAAATTATAAAACATTACCTAGTATATTGAATATTTACTACTATGTGTCCAGCACAATGCTGTCCAGCACTATGTGTCCAGCACAATGCATTTTAAATGCATTACCTTAAAATCTCACCTTGGGTTACACAATTGATAAAAATTTGAACAGAATTTGACTTAGGAAACCCTACGTTCTTTGCTCTTATTTCATGTCAGGTGAGCAGTTAGAAGCTGTCTTCCCATACTATCCCAAATTACACGTAGAAAAATCTACTTACTCCATAGGGAAGAATGGAAAAGAGAGGTCTAAATAGGCCAAATGAATTTTCAGGACGAGTTCTCTTCTAGGGACACTGGAAATGCAACCTACAGGAAAAGGGCATAGACTCTGGACTCCATCAGACCTTGAGGACATCTGATCCTCAAATAAATTTCTGAAAATACTTCTCCAGATATGACTCTCCCCCTTCCCAATAAAATGCTGAAATTTCCTGCCTCACTCATGGTAGACACCGTCATAGATGTTTTCAGTGAGTTTCAGCTTTAGATAAAGGAAGCTTTATAGTATTAAAAAGAGCATTTACAATGCTAATTTTAAAACACTGTTCATAGAAGCATGTCTTGGGTACATGATTTCAGGACTAGCCTAAGCCATTTATTTAGTTAAGTAGACAAAGATATATGCACATATTTTGAACAACTCTTTCTCGAAATATGTATTAATGTATTCTCCTTCAATTCTTTGTTGACTGCTGAGTCATTCTGTGTTTCCTGACAAAGAAATCTAATAGCAAAATGAATTTCCTTCCTAAAAAGTTTTATTTCCAAATAATATTGTTTGAACTTGTTACCAGAATGTATTCTATCACATATTTAATAAAGGTCAGTTATTTAAAACTTCAGCTATTCAGAAGAAAATAATGTTTCTCTGTTTGTTTTTAATGAGAGAGAGAAAAGATAGAGGTCATACATTTTCGAAATAGATAGTATAAAGTCCATTAACTAATACTATTCATGACTTAAAGAAATGTGCCATAAGCCCTCATGCAAAGTCTGTTCACTCCTATTTTAGAGACTTTTAATAAGTTTAGTCATTTAGTATCTTAATCTATACTTGGATTTTCAGCAGGAAATTCTAATAATTTTTTGACAAATTCTGACCCTAGTGAGCGACTGCCCCTAATGATAGTCAGAAGCAACTATGAAAAGTAGACACAAGAAATCCATAAACAGGTCTGTCTGTGTCTACTGGGGGCCACACTGTGCATACACCAAGGATCAGCAGGAGACATTCTACATCATTTCAAACACAAAACAATACAAAACAGGTGGTGTTCACTGTTCAAGATCATATAAGGATTTATCCAACGGTTTGCTTTTCTTTGTTAATATTTTAAATGTTACCTAAAGGAGTGGGCTTAATTTATAAGCTCCCTGCCCCTCTTCATAATTCCCAGATCAAGCTCACTCTGAGACCTGGACCTTTAGTTTTCTAATCCTCACTGTTCCTGCTGGGTCTCAGATGCCAAATCAACATAATCTCTGCTGCCGGCCAAGATGTGGGTGGGGAACGGTGAACTGAGGAAAGGACCAGTGTCAATTTGAAGTCTGGTGATTTTTAGCTAGACACACCTTTAAACCTTCTCTTTAAAAAGGCACTAATAACTACTAATAACCAAGTTCCAAACATGCTCTTTTTAAAAATTTTCTTCACATATACCCTGATGACAAAGGAGAATGCTGCATCTCTTAAGTGGGAACACTAGTCCCTTGTTGCCTTCTATTTCTGCCTAAGCATCACTCACTCTCCTCCCAAAGCCGAAAGAGTCCTGGTTCCCTCTCTCTTACTTCTGCCTTCCAGGGGAGGGGCTCTTAGAATTAGTGGCAGTGGTCACTGATTGGGCAGCAGCTCCAGGGGGCGGGGCCAGGGCGAGGACCCCTGCACTGAGGCAGAGTGGATATGAATCCCTGGTTCTTGGCTGGCATCTGTGGGTGAATTAAGCTCAGCTCTACTGACAGGCTCCTTGGTCCAGAGTTTCAACTGTGTAAGTGGAGTGTCTATCCAGTGGGTGGAGGATGCCCACTGCTTTCAATACTCTCAGAAAAATAAATTAGAAATATAATTGCTTACGAGACATTACTTTACCAACAAAGGTTCGCCTAGTCAAGGCTATGGTCTTTCCTGTGGTCATGTATGGATGTGAGAGCTGGACTGTGAAGAAGGCTGAGCGCCGAAGAATTGATGCTTTTGAACTGTGGTGTTGGAGAAGACTCTTGAGAGTCCCTTGGACTGCAAGAAGATCCAACCAGTCCATTCTGAAGGAGATCAATCCTGGAATTTCTTTAGAAGGAATGATGCTAAAGCTGAAACTCCAGTATTTTGGCCACCTCATGCGAAGAGTTGACTCATTGGAGAAGACTCTGATGCTGGGAGGGATTGAGGGCAGGAGGAGAAGGGGACGACAGAGGATGAGATGGCTGGATGGCATCACTGACTCGATGGATGCGAGTCTGAGTGACCTCCGGGAGCTGGTGATGGACAGGGAGGCCTGGCGTGCTGCGGTTCATGGGGTCGCAAAGAGTCGGACACGACTGAGCGACTGATCTGATCTGATCTGATAATTGCTTACTGCGGGCTGGGAGAGTTTGTTTCAAAGTCTCCTAGGCAGATCTCCCCAAACAGAATCCAAAATCATGAGGGGCAGAGGAAGAAAACCCCCAACTAAGCCACTAACCTTAACCCTAACCCTAACCCTAACATGACCAGGCATTTAGGTATGATTTTGCAATAGCCTAGATATTAACCCACAGCTTTGATCATGGTATGGCTAGCGATTTTCATGTCTGTTATCAGTCAGAATCCAGAGAGCTGAGTATTGGGTTTCCCCAACTCAAGTTTCAAGTTCCTTACTTCATAGGAGACCAGGAAAGAATTTGAACTTTTGTCTTCCTGTTCCAAATCCAGCTCTCTCACAAGTTGTATGTGATGCCATCAGGGTCATTTGTAAGAATAAGAAGTTGAAGATGGAATGTCTCGTTTCTACTGACTGTTTTATCTAAGATTGGAGTCCCTGATTAAAACAGAGTTACCAATCTGTTTAAAAAAAAGTTTTTTTAGAGTAACGGTTCTCAAGCATGGGTGATATAATGTCTTCAGACATTTGTGATATTTTTTGTTGTCCCAACTGGTAGATAAAGGATAGAAATGCTGCGAAACATCCCTACAATGTATGGAACAGCCCTCACAACAAAGAACGGTGGGCCCCAAAAGGCAATAACACCGAGACTGAGAAACTCTTGTTTAAGAGGCTCCATGAAACATGGGTGCTGACACTAAATTCAGCATCATATAAAAATTCACCAGAACCTCAGACTATAGAGAAGGGAATCTCCCTGTAGTATGGTTCCTGCAGCTTTCTCATTAGTCACTGTGAATCTATTAGCCTGGCCAGGTCATCACCAAAACGTTTGGTCAGGTAAGTGAAGCTTGTATCTACCCCTCTCTGCTTTATGTATCTTCTGTCCTTACAAAATCCTCAGCCCATCTGTACCTCCTACCTTTCCAGACTCTCTGTGGAGACACGAACTCTTCCATGCCTAGATTCAGTCCTCTCTAGTTTCTGAGCCAACACTGAGCAGGACAGAAAAAAAGAAAAAAAATGGCAAATTAATAGCTTTTCCTGAACAGAAACTTTCCCTAACTAGGAGGGAGTGTCTTCATTTTGCTAACTAGTGGCCTTACATACTGTAGCTTATTAAATTTAATAACAATCTTCTATAATACCCATAATTTCCATTTTAAAGTTAAGGAAACCAAGGCTCAGAGAGGTTAAATGATATGCCCACTATCTTAAAGATGGTAAGAGGCTGGTGTCTGTTCTGTATTAATTCCAAAGCATACTTTATGCCCCATTTAGTCTGTACTTGTCTTTCCTGTTCTAATGTCATATCAAATCGGGCAAAGCCATTTTTCAGATTTATATTTTAAATTATTGGAAATAAATCCACAAGCCAAGTAAATCATCAGTGTCTTCTTTAAGCTGTGTTTTAGGTAGGATCCTTTGATTTCAAGTTACAGAAAACAGTTTGACCTAGGTGAAATAAATTGGGCAGTATATTATCGGGATGTAGGTATTCTCACAAAACCCAAGGAGAAAAAAAAAGTGAAAAGCTGTTGCTGCTGCTTTTTCTGACTTCTTTACTCCAGACCAACTTTCTCAGCTTTCATTCCATTGACTGTACGGGAACATGGCTACCCCAAAGCCCTTGCCACTGCATGTTTTATCTGTTCTCTTTCTCTCTCTGTCTCTCTCCATCTCCCTCTCTCTTCCAAACCCAGGAAAAAAATATTCCCAGTTGGAGACAAATTTCAACTCCTGATAGAGTTTAGTCCTTCCCAAGGGAAAAGAGTCATGTCAAACCAATGTGGAACTGGAAGCCCATTACTATAGATGAGGAAGGGAGACTATTTCCCAGAAAATGGAAAGAGTCACTGTGCCATGGGCTCAGCTGGCCCATTACAATGAGAACATCTAACGCTCCACAGGACTTTTGTGGATGAACGCCAAAGCCCAGAACTGACCAGGTTGTCTGCTTCTTTACAGAGAATCATGTAAGGTCAATCAAAAGAATTGACACAGTAAAAGGAGAAGATGATAATTTATTCTAGTTTCCTCTGATTTTTGATGAGCTCAATAAACAGAATAGTTAACTGATTAGAACAGCCTCTACTTTCGGAACTGTGAGTCTTCCTAGCTCGCCATTTCTTCCAAGGCTTAGCATTTGAACTCATGTCAGCTAATGAACTTATTAGTCCTCTCAGGCCCTGTGTGGCTCTCTGAATCAGGGTTGTTGTTGTTTAGTCACTAAGTCGTATCCAGCTCTTTTGTGACCCCATGAACTGTAGCCTGCCAGGTTCCCCTGTATTTGGGATTCTCCAGGCAGGAAGACTGGAGTCAGTTGCCATTTCCTTCTCCAGGGGATCTTCTCAACCCAGGGATCAAGCCTGTGTCTCCTGCATTGGCAGGTGGATTCTTTGCCATTGAGACATCTGGGAAAACCTCTAAATCAGGGGAAGGGTTAATTTAAAATGAATGGGTTTCTTTCTATAGGACATACAATGGCACCTTCCATAGAAAAGAGCTTTGACTACTTAAATGCAACCTGAGAGTAACCCTACTAGTGGACCCAGTACTTTTCCTATTTTGTAATACTACCTTATTTATTCTTTTTTTAAATTAATTCATTTATTTTAATTGGAGGCTAATTACTTTACAATATTGTGGGTTTTGCCATACATTGACATGAATCAGCCACAGGTGTACATGTGTCTCCCCACCCGGAACCCCCTTCCACCTCCCTCCTCATCCCATCCCTCTGGGTTATCCCAGTGTACCAGCTTTGAGTGCTCTGTTTCATGCATCAAACTTGGACTGGTCATCTATTTCACATATGGTAATATACATGTTTCAGTGCTATTCTCTCAAATCATCCCACCCTCGCCTTCTCCCACAGAGTCCAAAAGTCTGTTCTTTATATATGTGTCACTTTTGCTGTCTTGCATATAGGGTTGTCATCACCATCTTTCTAAATTCCACATATATGTCTTAATATACTGTTTTGGTGTTTTTCTTTCTGACTTAATTCATTCTGTATAATAGGCTCCAGTTTCATCCATCTCATTAGAACTGATTCAAATGCAGTCTTTTTAATAGTAAAATTTTCAGTCATCTGTTCTCATTTTTTTTAAATCTCAATGTTGCCAAGCATTCTTATTATTCTTATTGTTATTCTTAGTAAAAATGCTTGGCAACATTGAGATTTTTAAAAAATGAGAACGAAGAACTGAAAATTTTACTTCTAGGGTTTTAGATTCACACAGATGGACATTTTGGTCAAAACTATAACACCAGGTCCTGCCTCTCCCCTATCCTCATACTCAAATTAGTCTTCTAAGCCAACCTGCTTCATGGTCATTGTAAAAATAAAAGGAAATACAATGGACACCAAAAAATGGTGTTGAGAGATGGAGTAAGTGCAATGAATAGAGGACATGTCAGAGCAAGTGAAGACACTTTCTCTTCTATCCTATAAAATGCAGAGAGCTGAAGAGCTACTGCAGACATAAAGTGGCTATATTTTTAGCCCCTACTCATTATGGCTCTTAGTGAATAGTCTCTCTGTTGTCTTAAGCCATTCATCTTGGGAGAAATATGGCCCCATTTCTGTATTTATTTATCTCTTTAGAAATGGAAAAACATAAACTCTTGCACTATAATAAATTTTCTCACTCTTAATAGTTCAAATGATTCCACAGTAAAATGAAAGCCAAGCATTATTTTTATTCCTTGGATTTTTGTCATTTTTAGTATCCTTAGCTCCAGTTAATGTCACAATCCCTAAGAATGGCCTCAATTTGATGATCTATCTTCTGAAGATGGTTTTCTCAAACTTCAGACAGTTAAAAGTGGACTAGCAAAGAACTTAATCATCTCTGCTCTCTAAAAGTACAGAGAAAGCAGGTGTTTTTAGATAGTTTATTTCTAACTCATGCAAATTTCAAAATGTAGAAAAGCAAAAACTGAGAGGACTAAAATTATCCCAAAATAATAGTTTTATCTAGGACACAAAGAGCTAAACAACTCCCAGTTATTCTTAGTGTGAAATTTAATTGGAAAATATAAACTTAACAGGCTTTTGTATGTACCAAGAATATGACTTAGTGACACCCTTGCTATTAAGGAAGTGAATTGATTTTCATATGTTTTCATATGAAAAGACCAGCATCCATGGTCTTTGGGTTCATCCCAAAGATGGGTCCATCCATTCCATCTGCCTCACCTTGTTTCTTTTTTTTTAATTTATTTATTTTAATTAGAGGCTAATTACTTTACAATATTGTATTAGTTTTACCATACATCAACATGAATTACAGCACAAAAGACGTTTCATATAAATGCATACTTTCTATTGCTTGGCAGAGCTTCTACCCCAAATCCCTGACACTTTTCCTGAGCCAAGACAAACTAAAGGAGGTCTGAAAGTTCCCATCTCTTCCTTTAACTCAGTACCACAACTTAGTAGCCTACTTCCTTGTCTTTTCTGAGCTTTCCAGATTCAAAGGGGACTCTTAGGAAGAAGGCATTTAAACAGGTAAAATAGTAAGAGTGAAAAAGCGACAGCCTCACAAAAGCATTCAGACCAAAGTATTTCCAAAATTACAGGCCAATATCTGCTGTCCTCCTCTCCCAAATCAAATGTCCAATTGAAATTTCTGATCCTAAATATCTTCACATTTCTATTAAAGATCCTAGATAAAACTTTGCTGTATTCAGAGAGAAGTAAAGAAAGGAAATATCCATCTCACTATCCAGGTAAAAGAATATCCTATCTCTGGATTTCCCTATGTAAGCCATGAACGTTTAATGAACGTTTGATGAACTTTTCCATCTGTCACTTTCAATAGGCCACCAAAGTGTCACCTCATGTTGATTCAGCAAGTCAACTTTAGAGTTGTAAGCGTTTATTTTTACTAGATTCTAAACTACTTGACGGAGAAGGCAATGGCACCCCACTCCAGTACACTTGCCTGGAAAATCCCATGGACGGAGGAGCCTGGTGGGCTGCCGTCTATGGGGTCGCACAGGGTTGGACACGACTGAAGCGACTTAGTAGCAGTAGCAGCAGCAAACTACTTGAAGAGAGAAACTTGGTCTCCTGCAGCTCAGTTATTAAGAGCAGACTGCCTGCTTGTTAATCATGGGTCGGCCCCTAACTAGCTGTCTGTGTTCCTTTGCCTCCTGGAGTGTCAGTTTCCTCATCTGTAACATGAATGGGAATATTGCTGGTAACTTGCCTCATGGTAAGGTGGAGAGGATCAAATGAAATAATATGTGTAAAGAACTCAGAGCACTATGACACATTGTTAGTGGTCACTTAACATGCTGCTGCTACTGCTAAGTCACTTCAGTCGTGTCTGACTCAGTGCAACCCCATAGACGGCAGCCCACCAGGCTCCGCCATCCCTGGGATTCTCCAGAGTTGTTCGTATTTCCTTAGTGTGTGGTGCTTAACAGCCATCTTTCGTGCATTGAAGGACTAAATGAATCCTGAGAAATGTTTGTATTCTCTCTCAGAAGAAAATTTGACATTATTGAAAAAAACACGGGTGCTGCTAGAGAACTCTTTTGTGGCTTGAGAAAGACACATCCAGAGAGAATGGTAAAATACATATGTCTTCCCAGTCAAAGGTTTTTGACCTTTCCTAACGGGGTCCACATTTTCCCTGTTGCTTGGTTTAGCACTGTTTAGGAACCAAGGGAAATTTCCTTCAAATAAAACAGAATTCAGAGGTAGGGTGAAGTTAACAGGAAAGGAAAAACATCTTTCATAGCAGCTCTTTCTCTCCTGTCCAACCTGAAAAATGGTCTCTATCTAGGAAAGAAATGAGGTGCAGAGAAAATTAAGAATGCAAATAGTAAGTTGATTTTGGTCTTTGCGGGCATTTGAGTGGTATCTCAAAAAATTTAAAGGCCATCTAAAAGTACTTCCTCTTATTTATGGTCTTACTTCCTGAATGAAATACTGTCTGCATTAATCCCGTCTGGAATTACAGGGCCTTTCTATGTTTGATGCCTCCAGAAACTTAGAACACAAACACCAACCAAAGAAAAAATATGGACAAATATAAATTAGACCTTTTCCCCCATTGGGATGTATGCATGAATCATAGCTTATAAATTTAGATTATGTCTCTACTGCCATCATGTGATAGAATGGTTTTTAGTGAAGATATCCTAAAACGAGAGTCCAAAACTCAAAACACAAGGTGCTTCAAGGCAAAAAGCTGAATCCCTCTTTCCCCTGCCTATCAAACAGTATCACGGTTTCTGATGCTTGGGATCAAAGCAAAGATTTGGAAATACAGTTTTGTCATCCAGAACAGAGCAGGGAGACAATGCAAGAAACTGAAAAGAACGTAAAGACAAGGTCCAGCTGTTTTTCTCATCCGTGTGCAATAAAAGAAAAATTCTACTTTGTCTCACTATACACATAAAAGCTCTAATTTTATTATTTTATTTTTATTTTTTTACAGTAGAAATCTTTGGCATCATTCAAAACAGGAAATAGCATTTTATGGAATTTTATTAGCTCTAGTTCCCACTTAGTTCAGGTGCACTTTTTTTTTCCCCCACAAAAGACTTTAAGTGATCTTTTATTGATTGATAATTTAACAAAAGGTATGAATACACATAACTATAGTATCTATTTTAAGATTGATCCCATTGTCAATTTATAACTATTGGCCTTGGTTGACTCTTCAATACTGCCCAGTCAAGGGGTCAGTGCTTAGTATTTACAAAAGGTATTTCATATCTTTTTTTATTTTATAAAAGAACTTTTACTTTGTATTGGGGTATAGCCAATTAACAATGTTGTAATAGTTTCAGATGAATAGTGAAGGGACTCAGTCATACATACACGTGTCTGCATTCTCCCCCGAACTTCCCTCCCATCGACAGCCACATAACACTGAGTAGAGTTCTGTGTGTTTTACAGTAAGTAGGTCCTTGTTGCTTACGCATTTCAAATATAGCAGTGTGTACAGGCAATCATCAGTTTGTTCTCTAAGTCTGTGAGTCGCTTTCTGTTTTGTAAGTTCATTTGTGTCGTTTCTTTTTAGATTCCACGTATAAGGGATGTCGAACAATGTTTTTCCTTCTCTTTCTGATGTCACTCAGTATGACAATCTCCAGGTCCATCCATATTCCTGCAAATGGCATTACTTCATTCTTTTCAATAGCTGAGTAATATTCCATTGTATAAATGTGCCATGTCTTCTTGATTCATTCCTCCTTTGATGGACATTTACAGACATTTACATTCATTCCTCTGTGGCGTCCATGTCTTAGCTATTGTAAACAGTGCGTCAGTGAACATTGTGGTGCATGTATCCTTTTGAACCATGTTTTTCTCTGGATATATGTCCACAAATGGGATTGCAGGGTCGTATGGTAGCTCTATTTTTAGTTTTTTAAGAACCTCCATGCTGTTCTCCATAGTGGTAACGGTTGTATCAAGTGTTATTCCCATTAACAGTGTAGAGGGTTCCCACCCTCTGCAGAATTTATTGCTTTGGGATTTTTTGATGATAGCCATTATGGCTGGTGTGAGGTGATATCTCATTGTAGTTTTGATCTGCATTTCTCTAATAATTAGAGATATTGGACATCTTGTCACGTGCCTTTTGGCCTTCTGTATGTCTTCTTTGAGCTTGCCTGGTGGCTCAGTTGGTAAAGAGACTATCTGCAATGCAGTAGACCCAGGTTTGATCCCTGGGACATGAAGATCCCCTGGAGGAGAGCATGGCAACCTACTCCTGTATTCTTGCCTGGAGAATCCCATGGACAGAGGAGCCTGGCAGGCTATAATCCAAAGGATCCCACAGAGTCAGACATGACTGAAGCAGCTTAGCACACATGCACATGTCTTCTTTGGGAAGATCCCCTAGAGAAGGAAATGGCAACCCACTCCTGTATTCTTGCCTGGGACATCCCATGGGCAGAGGAGCCTGGTGGACTACAGTCCATGGGGTCTCAAAAGAGTCAGGCACAACTGAACATGCATATACGCACATATCTTCTTTGGAGAAATGTCTATTTAGGTCTTCTGCCCATTTTTTTTATTGAGTTGTTTGTTTGATGCTGTTAAGCCTCATGTGCTGTTTGTAAATTTTGGAGAGACTAATCCCTTGTCAGCCACATTATTTGCAAAAGACACTTCGTATCTTATCTATTTTTCCCCGAATGTTTATTTCCATTCTTTATCCCCTGACTTTGCTTACAACAGATGATTTACAGTTCTACTGTTGGAGAAAAAGATAGAAGCCTTTAGATGGACACGACCTCAGCTACATGTTTTATTGTACCTGTAAATTTTATATATCTGCCTATCTCCTTCCTATTATAGTGGAAGAAGTTTTTGTCCTCTATTGGGAGGCTAATCTTTTCACTTGTTCTTTATATGAACATCTTTGTGTTTCCTCTTTGTAATCAATTTCTTTGGTATTTCCTGTTTTTATAAATCACCTACCCTTCACCCAGGTTCTCACACTGGAAAATCTGGATATCATCCTTGACTCCATCTCTTTTCTCAATGTCTTATATGCATAAATATTTATTGAATGCATCTTCCCCTTATCCTTATACCCACTGCCACTACATGTCTCCAGGCCACTCTGATGTTCCAGCTGGATTATTGCCACAGTTTCTAATTTAAAAGCTCTAATTTTAGGATGATAACTCCCACCCACCCCTCAGGAGTGTCCATGCTCCAGCCTAGAGCACTGCCCCATAATGGGTTCAGGTCATGCAAGGACCAGTCTTCTCTCCTATGTTCCTAGACAGCCTTTCTCCCCAAGGGACCTAGGCATCCCCTTTTGTGTTCATTTTTATTTTGCTGCTTTGATGTCTGTCTTATTGGCAATTACTTCCATCACTTTCAGTCACCTGAAAATTTGAGAAATCTGTCTCTTACGGACTTCTACAAACCATTGAGTCAATTCTTGACCTGGCTTTGAACATAGACCTCTCTCTTCCTCTGCCTGGATGTGGTGACCCCAAGTTTCCCCAGTTCTGGCATAACTGGGAAATGCATGAAGGTCATCTTGGGCACTCCCTCCCTTTTCCATCTCCTCAAGCCTTAACTCTTGGTCACAGCCTTCCTTCCACTGCCCATAGAATGCCCCTTGGCTACTCCTTCCTCCCACCTCACCTGGCCTCTCCACTGGTGGTTTATTTGCTAAGTCATGTCTGACTCTTGAAACTGCATGGACTGTAGCCCACCAGGATTCCTGTCCATGAGATTTCCCAGGCAAGAATACTGGAGTGGTTTTCTATTTCCTTCTCCAGGGGATCTTTCCGATCAAGAGGTCAAATCCAGGCCTCCTGCATTACACTGCAGGTGGATTCTTTACTGACGAAGTCACCAGGGAGGCCTGGCCTCTGCTGCCCTTATCCTAAACTTGCCTCTCCACTCTCCCATGTCAAGAGCTTTCAGAACTTAGCCTCTGTAGAGAGGAGAAACTGATTCACATTAAGCTACTAATAATGACTGACTATGAATCCTTGGTTCATTTTGGCCATGGAAAGTTTGTATCCAGCAGAGGAAAACGGACTGAAATAAATTATGCAAATTCCTGGCAGTCCAGTTGTTAAAACTCTGCACTTCCTTTGCACAAGGCACAGGTACAAGCCCTGATTGGGAAACTAAGACAACACATGCCACAAGCCATAAGCAAAAAGAAATGTGATGTATATCCTATTGTATGATTAGATTGGTTTAGCTCTTCCTGCACCCTCCCACTTTCACACTTTCTTACCAGATTTTTCATCTATATCCCCTGAGTCCATGACAAGTATTACCCTCTGGGAAGAATTACCCAGAATAGAAAAAAACAGAGTCTCATAATGCTTTAGAGCTTTAAAAAAAAAAAAATGGAAAATTATAGCTGACTTAAAAGTCATGGCTTTTTATTTGCAAACCTTTAGGGGTTTTTAGTTTCAAGCCTAAGCCCTAAAGAATACGGAACATGAATGTTACCATCTTCAAATAAAAAAGAATATGTGAGGTGCCAGGGTCCCAACCAATCTAGACTAGACTGGCTGAGAGAGAAATAAAGTCAGAGAGTAAAACAACAAATATAAACTGTCTTGTGTGTCTCTCAGTCCAGTACTGAGCTGGGGTAGGGGTAGGGAGGCAAAAAGGGAGTAGACAGAAGTTCCAGACACATTTGGGGGATTTAAGAACACAGGACCCCAGTGCCTTACATCCTAGGGAAGAACAGCTGCCTGCACCAACCTGGTTGGAACAGCAAGTGAGAGGAGCTTAGAGTCTGATATGGCTTGGCAGAAATGGGAATTAACAGAGAGCCCCACCCCCTCTCCAAGAAGTGAAGGGCTGAGGGTCTTGGAAGTAGGATGTAAAGAACTTTGAACCTCAGAAACAAAGAGAATGTGATTTGTTTCCCAAAAATTTACATCGTGCTTAGTCATTCAATCATGTCCGACTCTTTGTGACCCCATGGACTGTAGTCTGCCAGGCTTCCCTCTCCATGGCATTTCTCAGGCAAGAATACTGGAGTAGGTTGCCATTTCTTTCTCCAGGGGATCTTCCTGACCCAGGGATTGAAACTGGGTCTCCCACATTGGCAGACAGATTCCCCTGAGCCATCAGGGAAACCCTGATTTCCATGTTAAAATCTTAATCTTCAAGGTGACAGCATTAGGAGGTGGGTTCTAGGGAGGTGATTAGGTCTTGGGTAAAGGGCTTTCCCAATGGCTCAGCAGGTAAAGAATTCACCAACAATGCAGAAGACACAGGAGATGCAGGTTCAATCTCTGTGTTGTTTATAAACCACACAGGCTCTGGTATTTTGTTATAGTAGCCTGAATTGACCAAGACAGTAGCTAAAGTTACTTAAGTAATGTCTAAACTTGCTAAGCAGCCCAGGGCTCTTTGCCCTGCTATGAATCCCCTACAATTCACTGCCTCCTTCTGGGGCTCTATGTATGTATGCTCAGTCATGTCCAACTGTTTGTGACCGCATGGACTGGTAGCCCACCAGGTTCCTCTGTCCATAGGATTTCCCAGGCAAGAATACTGGATTGGGTTGCCATTTCTTCCTCCAGCAAATCTTTTAGACCCAGGGATCGATCATGCATCTCTTGCATTGGCAGGCAGATTCTTTACCAATAGCGCTAGGAAGCCCTCTGGTGCATTGGTTCCTATGTTATCCTTACATCACTTCTAGAATATAGCTCCTGAAACAGACATCAGCATTCATGGAGTTGGGGAAGGAGCTCAGCTGGTTCATTTTTCTGTCCCAACAAAGACTGCAGTGATGGTAGAAATATGTACTTCCTACCAGAAAATCAGGGTCCACTTTGTTACCAAGGATAAATTGGATCTTATGATTTCCAAACTGCAGGGAACAATTGCTTTCAGGCCTTCTTCCTGTAATGTCACTGTAGCTTGAAGTATCCTTCCCGTCCATTACTGACAGCGGCTGACGAGCTTGCACTCCATGCAGTTATCCTTTGACCAGCTCCTGTCAGGCTGAACTGGCACTGCAGTGACCAGAGGTGCCCAGTGAGAACCGAGTGGCAAGAACGTTTGCCTCGCTCCTATTGAGAGGAGCATTAACATGTAGAATGGTACTCAGAGGCAGGAGGGAGGGGACAGTTAGTGCTGAAGTCCCTTCATCAGGCTGACAAGTCAGGACTGGAGCAGGAGAGGAGGAGGCAGGGGGAACGGAAAGATGTTGCATTAAAACAGAGGAAGGAAGCACAAACCTGGATGTGGGGTCCCTTATTCTCTTGCCATGAACAGCCACAGTTGAGCCTCGCACTTGGGGGTCCCTGCACACTCCCTTGCATTTCCATCTGTGTACCATGTGTCAGGGAAAAGATCCATCTGTTTACCTCCACTGAGCTTGGAGTAGTTCTTGCAGGGTTTCTTGAGATACTATCTCCTGGGCCTGGAGTCCTATAAATTCCCACTGAATAAAACATAACTCTCTACTTCTAGGTTGTGACTATCTTTTAATAGTTATGGCGACTGACAAAGGGACCAGGGCAGATTCCTTGCTTCTGCCTGAACTCTAGGAGGATCCAGAGCCTTGGCAGCAGGGGTCCCTTGTGCCCATCCAGCTGCTCTGGCAGTCTATACAGATTTGAATGAGTCTCTCCTGGTTTATGGATATCCCATATTGGTTGATGATCCTGAGTTTTGTTTTAGTGGATTATAGCAGGTGGGCTTCCCAGGTGGCACTAGTGGTAAAGAATTTGCCTGCCAATGCACGAGACACAAGAAATGTGAGTTCGATCCCTATGTTGGGAGAATCCCCTGGAGTAGGAAATACTAGATGCCCTGATCTAGTATTGATCTTGCTTGAAAAATTCCATGGACAGAAGACCTTGATGAGCTACAGTCCATGGGGTCACAAAAGAGTCAGACACAACTGAGCACAAGCAAGAGTTTGCGGGAAAGGACACCAGGAAATTTCCAAATCAACAGAGGCTCAGAGACTGGAGGTCTGGCCCTCGGACACTGGGATTATGACGTTTGGACAAAGAGGAAACTGATGGATGCCCAAACCACTGGAAGGATTCTGTGAAAGAAGATGCCCCAGAAAGGCAGAGAGCGTACTGGAAATGGGAGAGAGTCAAAGGGACCCATACAGCCTATGGGTATGAGAGTGGTTCTGATAGTGACACAAGTGTCAAGCTACCTTGAAAACTTGTTTGATGTCTCATAAAAGAAGGAGTAAGAAAATTTAAAGCACAGCACTTGAAATCTATCATTAATTGGATATTAGATCATACCACGCTGACAAAGATCTGCAGTCCCTTGTAGGTGATGGAGGTGGCAGTGGGGGAATGGGTTCCTTTACAGTTGCAGAGCCGTGGGTTCCTGGAGGTGTAAACAGAGCCCCCTGCTGAATGAAGAGCCCAGAATGACAGGAAAAAATAGGAAAGATCACCAGCCTTTCAGTTCCTACCCAAGTCACCAGCCCTATGTGAAAGGTGCCTACCTTCTGCAGTTCATTGTCTCAAAGATCTCTCTTCCCCTGCTTAACCTCTTTGGTCAACATGCTCTAGGTTTTGCTTCCTACCCAGGTTACTAAACTCCTCTGTACTTATACTATTTCTGAGATGCTGTCTTTGGTTCCTCTTTGGTATATAGCCCACACCTCCTGCTAACCCAGGAAGGCCACTCTAGAAGACCAGAAGATCAGGGAAAGTTGCCTACCACCAGGTTACCACAGAGGAGTAGAAAACCACACCTAAGGAGTGAGTAAACCACCACAAACCCAAGGCAGACGTAAAGAGTCCTGAGGATCAAATGGTGATAATTGTCAAGAGTCAAAATCCATGTTATCATCAACCAAGACCAAGGCTACCCCAAGAGTGGGAAAGATCTGGGGAAACAATAATAATGTACAAAAGCATAAAGCACTCATTATGTGGGATGATCCTATCTACCCAATTTGAATTTTAGTTCCCTGAACGCATAGTCCCAACCTTTAGGATGGAGTTCTACACTGTATACATAAAAAAGTCTGTTCCTATAACAAATACCTATTGAGTTAAACCAATTCAATAATTTAAATAAATTATTGCTTGGACTAAGGTATTCCAAGTAGTCAGAAACAAAAGATTTTATTTTCAATTGTTTATTAGATGCCAAACAGGAATGTAGACAAAGATAATATTGAAAATATTTAGCAGGGCACCTATCAATCACATGGATCAGTCAAACTGTATGCTGACTGGTACACTGCTCTGGTACATGGTACCAGTTAAATTCTCAGGTGACGCTAGTGGTAAAGAATCCACCTGCAAGTGCAGGAGACACAAGAGAGAAGGGTTTGAGTCCTGGGTCCCAAAGATCCTCTAGAGAAGAAAATGGCAACCCACTCCAGTATTCTTGCCTGCAAAATTCCAGGGACAGAGAAGAATGGCGGGCTACAGTTCATGTGGTCTCAAAGAGTTGGACACAACTGAGCACACACAGAGATATACATTAGTTAGATACACCTTGGTGTGGGAATCTAAGGAGAAGACTTACTGAGTGATGAATATGTACTTATGAGTTATGGCAAATATTAACAGATGTGTTGCTGCTGCTGCTAAGTCGCTTCAGTCGTGTCCGACTCTATGCGACCCCATAGACAGCAGCCCACCAGGCTCCCCCGTCTCTGGGATTCTCCAGGCAAGAACACTGGAGTGGGTTGCCATTTCCTTCTCCAATGCATGAAAGTGAAAGTGAAGTCGCTCAGTCGTGTCCAACTCTATGACCACAATTAATAATAATTTCCCTTATCATTAACAAGTATCATAATTGTTGCAAGAAATATGAGTTACCGGGTCAGTTGTAACAGATATCACCTTGGATTAGTGAGTTCAATGGAGAAGGAAATGGCAACCCACTCCAGTATTCTTGCCTAGAGAACCCCAGGGACAAAGGAGCCTGGTGGGCTGCCATCTATGCTGCTGCTGCTGCTAAGTTGCTTCAGTCATGTCTGACTCTGTGTGACCCCAGAGACGGCAGCCCACCAGGCTTCCCCCGTCCCTGGGATTCTCCAGGCAAGAACACTGGAGTGGATTGCCATTTCCTTCTCCAGTGCATGAAAGTAAAAAGTGAAAGTGAAGTCACTCAGTCGTGTCTGACTCTAGCGACCCCATGGACTGCAGCTCACCAGGCTTCTCCGTCCACAGGATTTTCCAGGCAAAAGTACTGGAGTGGGGTGCCACTGCTTTCTCCGAAATGGGGTCACACAGAGCCAGACACGACTGAACCAACCTAGCAGCAGCAGCAGTGAGTTCAAAATGTCTTTTCTTAATGGGCCAAAAAAAAACAAAAAACTGTTTGGAAGGTAAAACTTGGGGTGAATATTTGTAAAGTTATATGTTGCAAAGGAAAAAAAATGCTACAAATTTTAAATACGGAATTAAATGTAATCAGTTTCAGATACAGAAGAGCATGAAAATATTCAAGGGAGAGAGAGGGGAGTTCGCTTTTCTGTTTGTTAAACATTCTGCCTGCAGTGCAGGAGATATGAGTTCAATACCTGGGTAGGGAAAAATCCCTTGGAGAAGGGAATGGCTACCCACCCTAGTATTCTTGCCTGGAAAATTCCATGGACAGAGGAGCCTGGAGGGCTACCGTCCCTAGTGTCACAAAAGAGTCGAACATGACTTAGTGATCGAAACAACAAATACCCTGTGGGTTTTTCTCGTGTGAAAATGAGTGAAAAGCCAAGGCTGTGCTGGAGAGAATGTTCAAGACAGAGGGCAGGTTATCTACCTTGAGTAGTACAGGAGTAGGATTTGAGCTTTCTTACAACCAGATAGACAGGGGTGGGGGCTCTGAGTTCAACAATGAACAAGGTGGAGAAGCTTTCTTTGAGAAGAAAACCCAACTCACCAATTCAGCAGCAGG
Organism: Tragelaphus eurycerus; assembly: GCA_935064755.1. Lineage (NCBI taxonomy): Eukaryota > Metazoa > Chordata > Mammalia > Artiodactyla > Bovidae > Tragelaphus > Tragelaphus eurycerus. The sequence continues at coordinate 13,710,066 of CAKXYN010000070.1, read as the reverse complement.
GTGGGGCTCGGGTAAGATATGGCTAGGGAGAGATTCTTTTGGATGGTGGCTAGTCAACTGGGGAAAGAGTTTCAAGATGCTTCTATTCTGTACTAGAATTTTTCTTGGTGTCCTCAAGATTTCATTCTAAGACTGCAAATATCAGGCTGGTGTTGCTAGAATTAAAGGAGAATTAAAATCTGGCTCATGTGCAGTGCATGAGGGTGGGGGACCTGCCCCACACATTGATCCCCAAACATGCTCTGTCTCTGAGAGATTAAGTATGGGGACAACAGTGTCTTACTAAGGGAAGGCTCTAGCCCTCAAGGCCCACAACATTGGTGACAAAGACCTGAAAACTAAGATGGAGAAGGGCCTGATGGTGGGGAAATAAGCTGAGTATAAATCAGTTCAGGAACAGACATGGAAGAAACTCATTGACCCTATGGACTATATATCCTGCCAAGCTCCTTTGTCCATGGGATTTCCCAGGCAAGAATACTGGAGTGGCTTGCCATTTTTTCATCCAGGAGATCTTCCCAACCCAGGGATCAAACTCACGTCTCCTGTGTCTCCTGCATTGAAGGCAGATTCTTCACACGCTGAGCCATAGAGGGCATTTTCCCACAAATATGCTCAAAGATGGAGAAGGGACTGAATGTAGATACACTCTGCTATTACGTAGGCTGGCTACTCAGCAGCAATGGAACATATGTGATACATGAGCTTGCAAGAGAGAAAAGATGGAGGGCCTGAGGGTGCCTACCTGGTATAAAGTAGCCAGACACCAACTTAAAGTGAAATCTGACAAAAGGAGAATTTCAACAACTTATCAAAAAACATTCTTTCACTGAGAGGCTTTTGCAGAATTCAATCACGCCTAAAATGGAAGCAAAGTAAGCACTGAAAAAAACCTTCCTGCATCCACATGATAAGATATCAGGGCTTTCCAGGAAGACCACAAATCCTAGGTTTGTAGAATAGCAGTGTGGACAGCCGGCCATCAAAACAGCTGACAACTGTCGTGAGCGGCCCTCTCCAGCTGTGCACATAGAGGAAAGATGTGCCGCAGCTTTGGACTAAAGCAGATAGGAAGATGAAACGCCACTGGTGCCTGATGTCAAAACCGCAACCAAAGCTCCCTCAACTCTGTCACCAGCAGACTGCATCCTGGAGATCTGTTGTATAACCAGTGAACAAAATTGGGACACGCTGGAACTGTGTGTACAAAAGAGGAAGAGTGTATGTGTGGATGCATGAGAGCAAGAACAAAATGTAGAAGCCATAAAGATATTTACAAATCAGACTGTTGTTCCTACTGGTTGCTGTCAGCTGCTTTGATGGCCTGCTATCCACACTGCTAGTCTATGTCAGCTGTTTTCCTTTAGATGCTATACTGGAGGCTTCCCAGGTGGCTCAAGTAATAAAGAATCCACCTGCCAATGCAGGGGATGCAGTAGACATGAGTTCAATCCCTGGGTCCGGAAGAGCCCCTGGAGGAGGAAATAGCAACCCACTCTAATATTTTTGCCTGGAAAACTCCATGGACAGAGGAGTCTAACGGGCTACAGTCTATGGGGTCACAAAGAGTCGGACACAACTGAGAGACTTAGAACAAGTACAAGATGCTGTGTCAGACCAGATGTCAGTTACTCTACCAGGGAAGATATTAATATATTTCATTCATTTATTCATTCACTAAATTAACATATACTGAACACCCAGTAGGAGCCCAGGACTCCTCTAGGCAGCTTTTTATCATCACAATTAGTTTCCAGAATTCTGCAGGATGTATAAACTCCCTTTTTTCCAACAAGGAAACCAAAGCTCAGTGAGTCAAGTGTCTGCCTGCTGTGGCAGCTACTGAGTGGCTGCAGATTGAAAGCCAGGTTTCCTAATCCAGGGGACATCAGATTGCATGCAGAAGGCACTAGACTATAGGGTGTAGGACAGCAGCTCCCAAATTTTCTCACTTGATTCCAAAAATCAAGTGAACACCAGAGCTGCCCAAGTTCAAAAATTGCATATTATGTATAAGAGCTCGTTTAAGAAACGTCTGCTGAATGCCACCTATGTGACATGCATACATTTTAACATCAAGTACTTATTCTCAAATGGTTCATAGTATTGATGAGAGAGAAAAATGTAAGCAAAAACAAAATTGTGGCAACAAATCATGGTTTGAATAACTGAAATCAGTGCCAGAGACAGCATTGAATAAGTTAACGTGATGAGCTCAACTTCAAGGTTAAGAGAAGAAATAATCACAGAAAAGATAACAATTAAGCTTGTGTTCAGTCATGTCTGATTCTTTGTGACCCTTTGGATTGTAGTCCACCAGGTTCCTCTGTCCATGGGACTTTTCAGGCAAGAATACTGGAGTGGGTTGCCTCCAGGGGATCTTCCCAACCCAGGGATTGAACCTGTGTCTCCTGCATCACAGGCATGTTCTTTACTTGCTGAGCCCTTTGGGAAAAATGAGAATTTCCAAAGAGAAAAATAGAAAATGGATTTTCCTGGAAGAGAGAAAGTCTTTGCAAAGGCACAGAAATGTGAAACCTCTGGGCTGGAGGAATTGCAGAGAGTTCTGTTAGAAATGGAATGTGGCATGAGGGGTGGGATGAAGATGGACTGGGTAAACAGCCAAGAGTTACAAAATGAGAGATGTGAAAGGAGCCAGGCTAGATCAGCCAGAGCTCTCAGCCCTATCTGAAGGCTGGAATTAGGTGCCTTTTCATCCCTACACAGGGGCTTAGAAAACTCCTGGGCGGTGGGGGGGTGGGGGGGGCGGGGGAAATGAACCCTGTCCATTAGTGGAGGGGCCTGCCTGGTGGTTCAGATGGTAAAGAATATGCCTGCAGTGCAGGAGATGAGGGTTCAATCCCTGCATTGGGAAGATTCCCTAAAGAAGGGAATGGCTACCCACTCCAGTATTCTAGTGGGTTTTGAACATGTTCAAATGTGACTGCTATGACTTCGAAAGGCAGCAGATGGACTATAAAGTATATTTGAAAGAAGTTAAGGGATTATATTCTAAAAGTTCTGATTGCAAGGGAAAAAATATTTTGGAATTATAGGAGAAGATGGATGTCAACTAAGCTTATTGTGATAATCATTTTGCAAAAATATGCATAACAAATCATTATGTGGGACACTTTAAATTTACAAGCTGTATGGCAATTATATCTCAATAAAAGTGGAGAGAAAAAGAAAAGATTACAGATGGAATAAAGAGACTAATAAAGTAGTTTCCATCAGGGAGGAGGGGGCTGACCAGAGCAGTCTAAAGATCAGAGCAGAGGGCAATTGTTCATGGTGAAGCTGCTTGTTCCAGAACCTCTCTTAGCCTAGGCATCCAGTTCATAGTTGTGTCGATAAATTAAAAGAATTGGGTCACAGATTCCTGACGATGCATAAATTACTCTGAAATTTTGCTCAAATGAAGGAGACCAAGGAGCTGGTCTGTTTTTCTCTTCCTTATTCTCTATTCTTTATCCTATAAAAGCATCCTGCCTTCTACTCCATTTTGCAGCTCCCTGGACTCTTGGGAATGGAGGCTGTCTGCTTCTTGAAGTGTTAAAGTTTATTGTATCATCTCTAATCATTTTTAATGCAGACTTACACGGGGAAGGCAATGGCACCCCACCCCAGCACTTTTGCCTGGAAAATCCCACGGACGGAGGATCCTGATAGGCTCCAGTCCATGGGGTTGCTAGGAGACGGACATGACTGAGCGACTTCACTTTCACTTTCAAGCATTGGAGAAGGAAATGGCAACCCACTCCAGTATTCTTGCCTGGAGAATCCCAGGGACGGGGGAGCCTGGTGAGCTTCCGTCTGGGGGTCGCACAGAGTCGGACACGACTGAAGCGACTTAGCAGCAGCAGCAGCACACATGGAAGGAGAGCGGGAATCCACTTCCCCTGGGGCAACTCTTGACCAACAAGAGTGGAAATTCCACAGCCCAGCTTCCTGGCATCCCACAGGATAACGCCAGGGCATCACTTACATTTTCGTGTCCCTTGCAGCACCAGGGTGAACCTTCCCTGGAGGTTCCCTGAGGACAGGTCTATGCTTGTTTCTCTCCCCCTTACTATCCTACTTCCCTAAATCCTTACCGCAGGGAGCACTTGCTTTAAAACATCACTTAGGACTTCCCTAGTGGTACAGTGTAAAAGAAGCTGCCTGCCAATGCAGGGGACACAGGTTCAATTCCTGGTCTGGGAAGATCTCACACGCCTAGAAGCAGCTAAACCCGGCTGCCACAACTACTGAGCGCACGCTCCAGAGCCTGAGCTCTTCAACAAGAGAAGCCACAACAATGAGAAGCCCAAGCACTACAGTTAGAGAGTAGCCCACACTCACCACACCTAGAGAAAGCCCTTGCACAGCAACGAAGATCCAGTGCAACCAAAAATAAATGAATTCTCTTTTAAAGTCACTTATCCATGAGTCCTAATGTTAGAGTCAGCCTCTGAGGGTTTCAAGGTGGTCACGGTCTAGAAATGGGAGGAAGCAAGTGAACAGCAGATAGACGTGGCAGGAGAAGATGAGCTGGAGGAATGAGACTTCTGGAGATAGAAAGAGCTTCCAGGAGCCTAGAAAGTCTACACTGAGGCTGCAGAGATGAATAGAGATCAGCCAGGCAAAGGGAGAAGACATTCTGACAGAAAGTCAGTAGTCCACAAGAAAAAGCAGCAGAGCTAGTTGGGAAAATTGCAAATAAACCAGTATGTCTAGAGAACATAGCATGAGAATATGTCATGAGAAGGGACTGGCAGGCAGTGGGCAGGGGCTGAGTTCAATGGCTTCATAAACCAGGCAAGGGGATTGGGCCATCCTGAGAGCCCAGAAGTAGTACCTTTGTGGATTCATTTGGCAACAGTGAAGAGAGTGGATTAGAAAGGATAAGAAGAAAAGAGCTAGGTGATGGAAGACCACCTAGGAAGCTTTAAAACCAGCCCAGAGATGATAGTGGCCTGAAGTAGAAGAATTGAGGCTAAAGAGAGGAAATAGATTACAACTGAGAGGCCCCTATGGATATCATAAGGTCAAGGCCAATGTACTAGTGAAGACAGAAGGTGGTCTGAGTATGTGGGCAAGTTACGGAATGTAAAAGCAGAGACAGCAAGTGTAAGTTACATTTGTTTTAGAAGCTTGACAACAGGGAGAGGGAAAGGAAGTTCTGGGTTGAAGAAGGATTTGGTGGGTGAGAAGGTATCCATGCTTTAAATGGGAGAGAGCTAGGGTAGCTTTTTAAAGTAAAAAGGGAAATGGACCATGCCTATCTTTCTTGTTCATATTTTTCTTCTCTTTTTACCTGCCTGAAGACCTGTTGTGACAGATAGTAAGTATCCTGATCTTGTGAGCAAGAAACGTCCGCAGCAAAATAGTAGCGGGACATAAAAAAAATAAACACTTCAAAAGTTCAGCCTTACTCCTGTCTAAACATTTCCTTGCCGATAATTTGCCTTTTCCATTCAGGGCCTTGTAAAAAGGCCGTAATGGCACACGCAGTCCTGCTATAGTTGTGAAGGGCAGAAGGTTGGAGGAAAAGTTCAATTAAAACCCTGCCTTCCTCAGCCTGATAATGGGTTTGACATTTGCAGAGGGTTCTTAGACAACAATATCTACCATCGCAAACCCCACAAATTGGGAAAAGCTTTTTGTTGCAGGCTAAGAAAGCACTGAATGAAAGGTCTCAGGAAGCATGGCTTTTTCATGTTCGAAGGGTTATCAGCTCAGCCCCATCTGCTCCCCAGGCACATCACCTTCTCCTCTGAACTTCCTCTGAGATGATGCTTTGCGTGGTTCCTCCCAGGTGAGCCCAAGAGAAAAAAAAAAACAACCATTTCCTGCAAGCTTGAAATAAACCCTCACTTAGATTTTGCAAAACCCAAAGGGGCTTCTGGTTACCTCAGTAAGATGCTATGGATTCTTTGACTAGTTTTCAAAAGGTGAGAGTGATTGACAGTATCAAGGAAGGCATTCTTCAAGACAACTCAACTGGACGTTTGCCTGGGAGTTTCACAGTTTAAAAATACTTTAGACACATGATCTTCCTGGATCCTCACAGTAGTTATATATTTCTCCCATTCTAGAGATGAGTAAGAGGAGACTCAAATATTATTTTTGGACATCTGCCCTTTTTTGGTTTTTGATCTTTCATTTCACACTGCTCCTGAATGGAATAAATTGAAAATTTGAGGTGGCATATCTCACAAAAGAGTCGGGAAGACCACTATTAAGTTTGGATGAGCCCAATCAAGGTGAGAGTTGATCTGAGACAAAATTACAAAGAATCACCTTTGTGGACATTACTCCCTGTACTCTGATGCCCAGGACTCTCATTCTCCCCCTTTGCTAAACAGGGAACTCTTCTGTGTTGCCTGCATGAGTGGCAATCTGTATTCTGATGTTACTCACTCCTTTCCCTCCCTTCAAACCTTACCTGTCCTTATCTGTGTCATACTGTCTCAGCCTCTCTCTAAGCAACTGATCTACTCTAATCTGATCATTAGACTTCCCAGCAAGATACTCCCACTCTGAGAATCATGATTCTCCTCTTGTGTGCTAAGATATTTAATTAAGAGGGAAAGTCACTCTAACGTTATCCCTCCCTGAGAGCTTTCCATTACTGAGGAAGGTTCTGTTGACTCAATAGGAACCCCACAGTGAGAGTTTGAGGCACTGCTGTGGCTAATGGGAATAGGTACCACTGAGTGGGAACTGAGACAGTTTCCAGCCTCCTTCAATCAGAGCATCATTACTGCCTATCCACCACTCTGACCACGATCATGGCAAATGCTCCAAAACAATCTCAAAATAAAAACAGCCTATGAAACAAAAAAGCTAGCTGAGATAGTTTTGAGTTTGCAAAAGCTCACCATGGCCTTTGTTGCTTCTGCTCAGAAATAGGAAGGTCACCTAAGTAATCCATGGTACCTTTCTAAATATTCATGGTGAGTTGTCATGATTAGGCCCAGCCAAGTGCTGGCCAAGAAATTAACACCTGGCCAGCTCCTGGAAGCTAGAAGTAGTTACCTGAAATAGCCAGAAACAGGTGCAGATGGGGGAGACTGTAAGCCTGTGCTAAGGAATGCCAAATCAAAATAGAATTGGTCAGATGTCACTCTTCCAAGAACTAAGGAAGAGCATGAGGTTGAGAATAAGGAATAGAGTTAATAGAAAAAGTTGCTGGGGCGAAGGAGTGGGTTCCAAGAAAAATGAGAGAGAGAGAGAGAAGTCAGCAATTTCAAAAGAATCAGTGACAAAGTTGAGAGGCACACACTTGTTTTCTTGCCTGAAGGCTGGGTAGGATGTGGGACCAGGTTAGATGCGTAGGATCAGGGGACATCAACCAAAGACATACCCCCAGGATGGGCTAATAATAAGGCTACTGTCTTACTGGGGGAAATGCACCCCAGTGGGACTAAGTGACCTTCCTCTCAGGATGTCATATGACAAAGGCTTTGCTGAGAGTCAATACCAAGAACTAGTCAAGGTGGTTAGGAGGACTCAGCCAAGTAGAGATGTTGACCCAGTATAGGCAACCCATCCTGCAGCCTGTGGTGAAGGCAGCCTTGACTATGCATCTGGGTTTAACTGTGATACTGGAGCTAATGGTCCAGAGCCAATTAGAGAATAGTTTCAAAAAGTGGGATCATGAGAAGTGAATGTCCTCCTTAGGGCTCCAAGACCCTGGGAGCTCGGGACCCTTGGGAGATGTATGGAGAAGGCTTTGAGCCCATCCAGGGTACCAGAAGCCCCCAGGGCACTGTCTCCATCTAGGGCTGACCATGGCCCCCAAAACAAATCCCAGATGATGGAATCTGTATCTGATGCTGCATTATTCTTCCTCAGAATCTGAGAAATACAAAGACAACTTTTGGAAAGGAACCATGAAGGTCAAGAAACACTAGAGGGCTTTCTCAGTGACTCACTGGTAAAGAATCCACCTGCCAATGAAGGAGACACAGGTTCAACACAGGGAACACAGGTCCCTGATCTGGAAGGATCCCACATGCAGCAGAACAACTAAACCCATGCACCACAACTATTGAGCCTGTTCCCTTGAGCCCCTGCTCCACAACAGGAGAAGCCACTGCAATGAGAAGCCCATGCACCACAACTAGAGAAAAACCTGCACAGCAGTGAAGATCCAGCACAGCCGATAAATAAATTAATATTAAAAAAAAAAAAAAAAAAAACACTGGAAAGGACAGTGAGTGGTCTGAGTTTGAAGTAGTGTGTTCCAGTTTCAAGTCATCCAGTTGTCAGTGGAGAGTCCTTGGGCAACTCACAAAACCTCTCAGAGTCTCTCAGATCAGATCAGATCAGTCACTCAGTCGTGTCCGACTCTGCGACCCCATGAACCGCAGCACGCCAGGCCTCCCTGTCCATCACCAGCTCCCGGAGGTCACCCAGACTCGCATCCATCGAGTCAGTGATGCCATCCAGCCATCTCATCCTCTGTCGTCCCCTTCTCCTCCTGCCCTCAATCCCTCCCAGCATCAGAGTCTGCTCCAATGAGTCAACTCTTCGCATGAGGTGGCGAAAATACTGGAGTTTCAGCTTTAGCATCATTCCTTCCAAAGAAATTCCAGGATTGATCTCCTTCAGAATGGACTGGTTGGATCTTCTTGCAGTCCAAGGGACTCTCAAGAGTCTTCTCCAACACCACAGTTCAAAAGCATCAATTCTTCGGCGCTCAGCCTTCTTCACAGTCCAGCTCTCACATCCATACCTGACCACAGGAAAGACCATAGCCTTGACTAGGCGAACCTTTGTTGGTAAAGTAATGTCTCTGCTTTTGAATATGCTATCTAGGTTGGTCATAACTTTCCTTCCAAGGAGTAAGTGTCTTTTAATTTCATGGCTGCAGTCACCATCTGCAGTGATTTTGGAGCCCAGAAAAACAAAGTCTGACACTGTTTCCACTGTTTCCCCATCTATTTCCCATGTAGTGATGGGACCAGATGCCATGATCTTCGTTTTCTGAATGTTGAGCTTTAAGCCAACCTTTTCACTCTCCACTTTCACTTTCATCAAGAGGCTTTTTAGCCCCTCTTCACTTTCTGCCATAAGAGTCATGTCATCTGCATATCTGAGGTTATTGATATTTCTCCCAGCAATCTTGATTCCAACTTGTGTTTCTTCCAGTCCAGCATTTCTCATGATGTACTCTGCATATAAGTTAAATAAACATGGTGACAATATGCAGCCTTGACGTACTCCTTTTCCTATTTGGAACCAGTCTGTTGTTCCATGACCAGTTCTAACTGTTGCTTCCTGACCTGCATACAGATTTCTTAAGAGGCAGATCAGGTGGTCTGGTATTCCCATCTCTTTCAGAATTTTCCATAGTTTATTGTGATCTACACACTCCTCATCTAAAAGATGGAATAAAAAGGCCTTGCCTGTTCACAGGTCTGTCCTGAACTCCAAATAAGAATGGTGCATGCAAAAATGCACAGGAAACTATCACCACAACGTACTTGCAAACTTTGCTCTTACCTAACTGGTGAGAAAGCTTCCCAGTGGTAAAGGACCCACCTGGCAATGCAAGAGACATAGAGACATGGGTTCAATCCTAGACATAAGAGATGTGGGTTCGATCCTTGGGTCAGGAAGATCCCCTGGAGGAGACCATGGCAACCCACTCCTGTATTCTTGCCTGGAGAATCCCATAGACAGAGGAGCCTGGTAGGCTCCCTTCCATGGTGTCACAAAGAGTCAAACATGACTAAAGCAGTTTAGCATGGACACACACAACAGGTGAGAAGCCAATGGCCTGAGGAAATTAAATGACATACATGCCTATTGTCTTAGTTTTTATCCCCCCAGAAGTAGACCCTGCAACAAAAGTTCAAGTGCAAATAGTTTAAGAGATACAAGAAAAAACAGAGGAGTGAGGAAGTGAGCCAAGAAAGAGAAGTCACCAGTAAAGGATGTGTTATCACCCCAGCTACCACTGTGGGCAACTGAAAGTGGATTCCAAGAGAAAATTTTGGAAAATGAGTAGAACTTGTCCCACTCTCACAGTGAGGGAGCTGGAGGGGTTTGTACATCTACTTCCCAGAGTGGGTAGCTGAGAGCTCCTAGAACAGGGGGGTGAGCAGAGCAGCCTTCCATGGCTCTTTATGGAAAGACTGCAAACCAGAGCAAGAAGATGCTGGCAGTTGGAGCTTGACCAGCATGCACTGAAGTGATAAGGTCAGCTGAATATGTGCGTGGCATCACAGTGGCTTGGACCACTGATCAGAACTCAGGTTACCTGACAGCCTCTTAGGGTCTCTCTCACTGTCCCATATCACATGCTCCTCTGACATTATGGAAGAACACTCCTGACCTCATGAGGTTTCTACCCAGATGGCTTCTTACCAGAGCCATCATTCTCATATATGGCAGCACCATTGGGTGGTCAGAGATGGGAGGCAGCATCTCTAAGCCAAACTGTTTTCTCCAGGGCTTCTGACATTAGCCCAGAATGCCCACTCCTGCAAGGCCAGTATAGAATACTTAACATCAGAGTTCACAGATTTGGGGTCTGTTTCCAGGCCTAGGGATTCCAGATATCAGGGACTCAATTTGACAGAAGGGAGAATGTGTGTTAATTGCTTAGTTATGTCTGACTCTGGGACACCATGGACTGTGGCTTATCTGGCTCCTCTGTCCATGGAATTCTCCAGGCAAGTATACTGGAATGGGTTGCCATTTTCTTCTCCAGGGGATCTTCCTGACCTAGGCGTTGAACCTGGGTCTCCTTTTGAGCCACCAGGGAAGCCCATTGTTGTTGCTGTTAAGTTTCTCAATCATGTCCAACTCTTTGCAATCCCATGGACTACAGCATGCCAGGCTTCCCTGTCCTTCACCATCTCCTAGAGTCTGTTCAACTTATGTCCATTGAGTCAGTGATGCCATCCAACTATCTCATCGTCGTTCATCCTCTTCTCCTCCTGCCCTCAGTCTTTCCCAGAATCAGAGTCTTTTCCAATGAGTCAGTTCTTCACATCAGGTGGCCAAAGTATTGGAGGTTTAGCTTTGACATCAGTCCCTCCAATGAATATTCAGGATTGACTTTCTTTAGGATTAACTGCTTTGATCTCCTTGCAGTCCAAGGGACTCTCAACAGTCTTCTCCAACACCACAGTTCAAAAGCATCAATTCTTTGACACTCAGCCTTCATTTGGGTCCAAATCTCACATCCATACATAATTCCTGGAAAACCCTAGCTTTGATTATGTGGACCTTTATCTGCAAAGTGATGTCTCTGCTTTTTAATACACTGTCTAGGTTTGTCATAGCTTTTCTTGCAAGGAGCAAGCGTCTTTTAATTTCATGGCTGCAGTCACTATCTGCAGTGACTTTGGAGTCCAAGAAGATAAAATCTGTCACTATTTCCATTGTTTCCCCATCTATTTGCCACGAGGTGATGGGACTAGATGTCATGGGACTGGGATGCCTGAGGGGCAAGTAGTCAGAAAGGCAAGTGCTTAAGTTCAAATGGCAGGACCATTAGGGCAGGAGAGGCTACAGGGGATTCAGCATCTTGTTCAGGTACTAAATCTGTAAACACTGAGCATCCCTAATGGTTCACAGAAGCAATGGTTTGAACAAAGCTCAAAAGCCCAGAGCTAACCAGATCTGAGCTGGGCACACATGCTTAGGCATACGGGAGTGACCCAGGCTTCAGGGAGGAGAAGATGCAGGTTCTGGGTCTCTCTACCCAGGCACCACAAAAATGATCCATGATTTGCCTACCTGGCCCTGACCGTCCAAAGACGGCAAAAGCAAAGAAGTTCTTCAGGAAACATGCTGAAATTCTTCTCTGTGTGTGCTTTGATGGAGGATACAGGCTGAAAGGGGAAAAAGAAGAACAAAAACAAAATCTCAAAAGCACCAAATAAGGAAAATTCTGACTTCTTACGTCCTGACTCCTAAGTACAGTCCAGCTGCCCTGCTGCTGCATGTCATCAATTCTAAGACACATATTATTTCACAGTTTATTATAGCATCTCTGAAGTTGAGTTGCATCTTGCAGTAACAGTGTCCTCTGTCTCTTCCAGCCAGAAGGCAATTATGGTGATTTTATTGCCCTCGTGCCCCATGGAGGTCAGAGCCATTCCCATTGTCTTCACTTATGTGCTGAGTCTAATTAAAATTTAAAATATCTTCAAACCAAAAGAGAAAAACATTGGTAATTCTCAAAATTAGGATAAAGGATTCATAGGAGTTTATTATTCTATTTTTTCCACTTTTTTATATGTTTAAACATTTCCAGAATAAAAAAGAAAACTATCTTTCAAATACACAATGAGACAGCATTAAAATAAAATGCTTATCGTGTTTTCCAGAAAAGAAAGAAATAGATCAGCAAGTGTCACTCTGATATTAGCAAAATAGATATTTGACATTGAAGGAGTAACTGCAATTTTATATTTCTTAGAAAATAATAAGCTAGTTCTTCCTGGGATCTAAGAAAGAAAGTGGATGGGGGTCATGTAATATTTTGTTTCTGATGCTGAAAGTAGGAGAAATTCCTTAGATTTTTGAAATTTGTTAAAAAAGTTTTGAAAAAATGAGACCAGATCATGGGCCATGCTGTCCATCTAAGACCATTTGTCATGGTTTAAATGATAAACATAAACGAATGATGCATCTTCCCATCAATGATGTCTTAGAGTCAATAAAATACAATATCTCCAATCTAGAGTATACTCAATGCTGACTATCCAGTGCAAATTTAGAAATATACATATTTGGCAATGGCACCCCACCCCAGTACTTTTGCCTGGAAAATCCCATGGATGGAGGAGCCTGGTAGGCTGCAGTCCATGGGGTCGCTAAGAGTCAGACATGACTGAGCGACTTCACTTTCACTTTTCACTTTCATGCACTGGAGAAGGAAATGGCAACCCACTCCAGTGTTCTTGCCTAGAGAATCCCAGGGACGGGGGAGCCTGGTGGGCTGCCGTCTATGGGGTCGCACAGAGTTGGACATGACTGAAGCAACTTAGCAGCAGCAGCAGCATGGAAAGAAATGAAGAGGATTTCATTCACTAAAGTCCCTCCTCAGGAGAATCTTGTGTTTGTGCAGAAGAAATGCTTTCATGGGTGATGATAAAGTATTAGGGCCAAGAGCATGGACTCTGGAGTCTGATTGCCTGGGTTTGAATCCCAAGTCAATGGTTTATCTGCCATGTAACTTCAGTTCAATCCCTTGGTCATGAAGATCCCCAGGAGAAGGGAATAGCTATCCACTCCAGTATTCTTGCCTGGAGAAAAACATGGACAGAAGAGCCTGGTGGGCTACAGTCCATGGAGTCACAAAGAGTCAGACACGACTGAGCAAATAACACTTTCGTGTTCAACCTTAAACAAGTTACTAGCTGCTCTCTGCCTCATTTTTCTCATCTGCAAAGACAGAATAATGAAAGTGGATACCTCATGAGGTTGAATGGAGGTTAAATATTAATAAAATAATACATACAAAGAATGAAGACTAGTATCTGGCACAGGGAAAGTTTTCAGTAAACTGTTATTCTATGGATGTGATGAGAAGAGGAATTTATTTACTCCTAGAATAGATGTAGATGAGAGAGAGATGAAAAATTCAGAAGGAATCCAAGTGATGGTAAAAGTTTTTCCTACTGTGTGATGGTGCCCCAGGATTCCCCAAGTAAATTCATGCAAGTGTATTTAATAAGAAAAATGTTAGAAGTAGATATTAGGTGAAACAGGGAAAGCACATAAAGACAGAAATAGAAAGCAGGGCCCTAAGAAAGTAAGTCTCCAAGAGTTCACAGAATCGAATAGAAGACTGTGAATCATCACAGGCCACACAATTTGGGGCTAGATTCGATTATACACAGATTCTCTATCTGAATTAAAGGTATACACATTTTTCTTTCTCAGAGATGGAAGATCAGTTCCATCTTAGGTGCCTACCCTGGTCAGTTGACGCATTATGCTGAGAAGGACTTTTCTACTTTTTCTTAAGCCACTAGGGCATGTCTGACACTTTGCCACTTTATGAACTGCAGCACACCAGGCTTCCCTGTCCTCCACTATCTCCCAGAATTTGCTCTAACTCATGTCCATTAAGTTGGTGATGCCATCCATCTCATCCTCTATTGCCCCCTTTTCCTCCTGCCCTCAATCTTTCCCAGCATCAGAGTCTTTTCCAATAAGTCAGGTCTTCACATCAGGTGGTCAAAGTATTGGAGGTTCAGCATCAGCATCAGTCCTTTCAATAAAGATTCAAGGCTGATTTCCTTTAGGATTGACTAGTTGATCTCTTTGCAATCCCAGGGACTCTCAAGTCTTCTCCAACACTACAATTCAAAGCATCAGTTCTTCAGTTCTCAGCCTTCTTTATGGTCCAACTCTCACATCCATACATGACTACTGGAAAAACCATAGCTTTGACTAGATGGACCTTTGTCAGCAAAGCAATGTCTCTACTTTTGAATATGCTGTCTAGGTTCGTCATAGCTTTTCTTCCAAGCAGCAAGCATTTTTTAATTTCATGGCTGCAGTCACCATTGGCAGTGATTCTGAAAACCAAGAAAATAAAGTCTCTCACTGTTTCCATTTTTTCCCCATCTGTTTGCCATGAGGTGATGGGACCTGATGATACAATCTTAGTTTTTGAATGTTGCATTTTAAGTCAGTTTTTTTGCTCTCCTATGTCACTTTCATCAAGAGGTTTTTTAATTCCTCTTCACTTTCTGCCTTTAGAGTGGTGTCATCTGCATATCTGAGGTTATTGATAATTCTCCCAACAGTCTTGATTCCAGGCTGTGCTTCATTCATCCTAGCATTTTACCTGATGTACTCTGCATAGAAGTTAAATAAGCAGGATGACAATATATACAGCCTTGACCTACACCATTCCCAGTTTGGAACCAGTTCATTGTTCATGTCCAATTCTAACTGTTGCTTCTTGACCTGTGTACAGGTTTCTCAGGAGGCAGGTAAGGTGGTCTGGTATTCCCATCTCTTTAAGAATTTTCCACAGTTTGTTATGATCCACACAGTCAAAGACCTTAACATAGTCAGTGAAGCAGAAGTAGATGTTTCTCTGGAATTCTCTTGATTATTCTATGATCCAACAGATGTTGGCAATTTGATCTCTGGTTCCTCTGCCTTTACCAAATCCAGCTTGTACATCTGGAAGTTCTCAGTTCACATACTGTTGAAACCTATCTTGAAGAATTTTGAGCATTACCTTGCTAGCCTGTGAAATAAGTGCAATTGTGTGGTACATATATCCAGATACAGGTCTAGAAATCTCAGCCAAGATCCAGCTATTCCATCCATTGGCAGAGAAATCAGCAGCAGCCAAATGAACCAAAAGTTGTAAAATCCACATTGCTGGCTTGAAAAGTGTTCATTGAAATATGTAGAGAGGAAAGAGCTCAGATCAACCTTAATAGTCACTATTTAAATCTCTCATTATATAGATGAAGAAATTAAAGCCCAAAGTTAACAGAGCATCAGAGGCAGCAGGGGAATTCTGAGCTCCTGGGAGTGCCTCGTCCAGGCCCTCTCCTCCCATAATGCTGGAAATGCAGGACATGCCAAGGGATGTAATTTCAGTGCAACCTCAGCCGCAGCACCATTCTTCTGCCTGCTCCTGAAACCCCAGGAGAAAACTGAGCCAGTTGGGAAATAATTTGCTCAGAGAACATTGACTCCACTAAAATTTCAGCCACCCTCTGCCATGGCAGGCACAATCCATTGTGTGTTTCTTCTGAATCCCAAGTCCAAAGGGATTGTCGCAAATTACATCTATTAGAACCTTATCTCAGTTTAGCAACAGAATCCAGAAGAGGTTTTAGATCATGTAGCCTCAAAATGAGCAAGCTGCTATTTCTGCTTGAATTGGTAGCTAGTTCTCAAGTTAATCCCCAAGAGGCCTACTGTTCTGTTTCATGCATTTTCTCCAGAAGACTTCTTTTAAATGTAAATATGATGGCTCAGACGGTAAAGAACCTGCCTGCAATGTTAGAGATCTGGATTTGATCCTTGAGTCAGGAAGATTCCCTGGAGAAGGAAATGGCAACACACTCCAGTATTCTTCCCTAGAGAATTTTATGGACAGAGGAGTCTGGTGGGCTACAGTTTCAGAGGATCGCAGTCAGACACAGCTGAGGAAATAACACTTTGACTTTCATGCTACTTTCTGAGGGCACCTCCATAAACCATTTTGGACTTCCCTTGTGGCTCAGACAGTAAAGAATCTGCCTTCAATGCAAAAGACCTGGTTCTGATCCCTGGATTCAGAAGATCCCCTGAAAAAAAGGGATCATTAACACTCAAGCAGGTTTCAGTTGGTGCAATTTAGAGAATAGAGCAGATCCACGAACTTGGGTGAGCAATCCCAGAAATTCTTGAGCATTGCAGACTTTCTGGTTGGAGAGTATCAGGGGCTGCTTCCTGCTCCTCCTCAGCATCAGGGGGGTGGGACAGGGCTTGTGGTATTCTCAGTGGCAGAAGTGATCCCATTCATCAATCATCATTATGATTGTAATATTCATACATGTCATTGTGTGTAGCTTTCATCCATTCCTTTTCAATGCTGGATAATATTACACTGTATGCATGTGGCACAATTTATTTATCCACTTCTCTGTTAATAACCACTTTAGGTGCTTCCAGTTTGAGTCACTTAGGAACTAAGCTGTTAGAAACATTGTGTATTGTTCATACATGTTTCCTGGTTGCCCTGGGTGATAAGGTAAGAAGATCTTTAACTGTAGTTTTCCAAAACATTCTCACCATTTTATGTTCCCTCCAGCATGAATTAGAATTTCCTCTGCTCCACATCTCACCAACATGTGGTATTGCAATGTTTTATTTTAGCTATACTGGTGAGTTTGTAATGCTATTCCATGGTGGTTTTATTTTCCATTTCCTTGATGACTAATGAAGTTAAGCACATTCTTACATATTTATTGGCCATTTGTATTTCCTTTTTATGAAAAGTGGGTGGAAATTCTCTGCTGATTTTTCTTTTAAATTGTTTATCTTTTCTTATTGACTTGTCATCATTTATGTATTCTGGGTACTAACCTTTTGTAAATGATCATTCTTAATCTTTCCCACCCCCTAGTTGGGCTTTTCACTTTCTTGTTGATGTGTTTTGTTGAACAGAAGTCCTTAGTTTTAATAATTGATTAGTTGAATTTATCAGTTTTTCCTTGAGAGAGATTTTGGAGTATTATTTAAGAAATCCCTCTCTACTATAAAAGCACAAAAATATTGTCCTATATTCAGTGAGAAAAGACTTAGAGTTCTACCTTTCATATTTAGGTCTTTTATCCCTTAGGCATTCAACTGGGAAATGTCTCAGACTTCTTTGTCCAGTTACTATGGGGCCATAGCATCATGGTTTGAGCACTGACTGGGAGGCAGGCTGCCTGTGTTTGAGTCTGTGTTCGGCTCAGTCACTCACTAGCTGTGTGAGTCTGAGAAGCTGTTTAACTTCTCTGTGCCTCTGTTAAGCCAGCTGTAATAGTACCCACCTTATCAAGTTTTTATGAGACTTAAATGAGTTAATAAATGTAAAAGAGGTTAGAATGAGGAAGGCCTGGCACATACTCAATGCTTTATGGCAGTGGTCCCCAACTTTTTTATGGGCTTCCCTTGTGGCTCAGCTGATAAAGAATCCACCTGCAATGCGGGAAACCTGGGTTCAATCCCTGGGTTGGGAAGATCCCCTGGAGAAGGGAAAGGCTACCCACTCCAGTAGTCTGGCCTGGATATTCCATGGGCTGTATAGTCCACGGGGTCACAAAGAGTTGGACACGACTCAGCAACTTTCACTTTCACTTTCCAACTTTTTTGGCACCAGGACCAGCTTTGTGGAAGATAATTTTTCCATGAACTGAGGTAGGGAGAGATACTTTCAGGATGATTCAAGAGTACTACATTTAGGGTTCACGCTCCTATGAGAATCTAACGCCACCACTGATCCGACAGGAGGCAGAGCTCAGGCAGTAATGTGAGTGATGGGGAGCAGCTGTAAATACAAATGAAGCATCACCTGCTGGCCCGCCACTCACCTCTTGCTATGTGGCCCAGTTCCTAATAGGCCATGGACCAGAACCGAGTCTGTGACTCAGAAGTTGGGGACCCCCTCTTTATAGGACTCAGTGATATCTTTGTTCTGCTTTTAAAATTCCTCTTCCAGCTCACTCAGACCCCATGATCCGTTCTGGCTACTCCCCAGCAACAGCTAAGAAACAAGACCCTGTGAGGTTTCACGCTGTTGTGATAAATTTTCTGCCAGAAGAGCTTCTTCTCGCTGCATGATTTTCCTGCATGTGTCGATATTTATGTGCTTCACTTGCCATCTGCAGGTACCTCAGCCTCCTACCAAGAGGACGGCCTAGTTCTGTAGATTTCAACATCAGAGAGATGTGGAATTCAGTTCTCCCCAGACATTTCTTATGCTCCCTGTGAAGCAAAATAGCTCTGAAAAGAGAAAGATGTCTCAACTTTTATCAATCTGAAGTGCACATTTGAATTTGGGGGGAGTTCACTCTGCATGATCTGTCAGTGTTTTTTCCCCATCCCTGGGTGGCACCTTTAAGACACCAAAAGTGGCTTCAGGCCAGAAAAAGAGAAGAGCTAATATTTGTTGAAAGAGTTCTAAGTGCATTATACATGCTATTCATTTAATCCTCCCAATAAGTATGAAAACAAGATGAGGGATGTGCAGACATGCTAGAACTAGTATTCAGAACAAGGTCTTTCTAGCATCAGTGTGAGAAGGTTTTATATCGTATAGCCTCCCACAGAGCCAGTGTCAGATAAAATTATTCAGAAGAATCAATCTTGCATTATTGAATGTTCTACTTTTTTTTTTTTTTTAATTCTGTCACTTCATCTGCCTCCCTGGTCACTTATCCTGGAGCCAGCTTTTGGTTGTACTTAATGCACAAGCTGGTCTCCCAGCAAAGTCAGTACTTAAATGTGAAAGTTCATCACACAACTCAGACTGGATTTAGCATCTAAGGTCTCCCTTTCCAAATTGCATGCTAGTGTTTGTCCCTGCAGTCTCTCTCCTAGGACTGGAAGCATACAAAATTCCTTTTTGTGCACAGATATACTGATGAATATAGGTTAGTTCAAATGGGTTTGTGTGCACATACATGTGTAAGCAAGGACATAAGTATAATAGCAATGACTTGATTAATACAAATGTTTGATCATTTGTTGTCATACAATTGTCTATGTGTTTGTGTATATGTGTGTGTATGTGACACATGCAATTAAAAGTGAACAGTCAAGATGTGCACTTAATAACATTTCACATAACCTAACTGGTATTAGCTAATGAGAATATTTCTGCTGAACTCCACTTTTTTCTTTTAATTAAAGTATAGTTTGTTTACAATATTGTGCTAGTTTCAAGTGTATAGCAAAGTGATTCAACAATATATTATACATACATACATATATACATTTATATTTTTTCAGGTTCTTCCCCTTTATAGGTTAGTACAAAATATTAAATACAATTCCCAGTGTTATATAGTAGGTCCTCAATGGTTATTTTATTTATAGTAGTATAAATATAGTATATGTGTTAATCCCAATCTCCCAATTTATCCCTCCCCTACTGAATTCCACTTTTAAAAGAATGGAAGTAACTGAAACACTTGCTGCCATTTTTAAGAATTCACTCCAATGAGTACGCTCCAGGTTGTGTCTTTAAACAACTCTGCAGGCTCAATATTCTCTGGCACTGTAGCCTTGGCTCTGGGGTAGGCAGATCCCAGACTACATTGCACAAGTCTGGCACACATAAGAAAATCTTCAACAAATGTTTGTTGTATAAACACTTGAAAGAATGAATTGGATTTGTTGACATGCAGCCCAACCATCTTTCCATGGCTAGCTCCAGCCCATGCCATTGATTCCTAGAAATAAAAATTAGTGCCCCAGGTTAGAGAAGCCAAGTCATCAGGTTCAGTCTTACATTCTAACTCAGACTCGATTAAGCAGAAAAGTCAACTCAGTCATTTCAGAAATTGTCTAAGTAGCAGGAGTTAGGATTGAAATTTTTCTGTACAACTCTTAACATGGGGCTTCACATGTAGCCAACATTTGATAATTATTAACTGATAGCCCTTCAGAAATCTAGATAATTCTACTAACTAAATCCTTCCTTTGCTGAGTCTATTGATTAGTCAAGGTAAACATTCACAGACACACATGCGCACCATCCATCCTGCCTCCACTTCCGTCCTTGGCTTTCCCATTTCCATTTGGGAGCTGGTTGCTAAGGGACCAGGTCTAATTCTTAGAAACTGAGCAAATCCCTTCTCTCCAAACCATGTGAGTTTGTTTCCCTCCTTCAGAGCCTGGCAAAACTTACATGTACCTCTTACACAAGAAGCTGTTTCCTGCTGCAGGAACACCATAGCTTCATCAGAGAGGGCACCAGATTGATGGCCTTCTGCCTCACATCACCCCTTCTGGCCTTTTGCAGTATGCCTTCAGAAGACACTCAAGCAACCCCAGAAGGTAATCAGGAAAGACAAGGTACTTGGATGAGAAGAAAACATATGTGCCTATACTCACTGAATTGTTTCACAGGTTTTACAAACCTGGAAGGGCACTGCTAAGAAAGGTATCTAAGCACATAATGACAGGTCAATCCAAGCATGATACAATCACTTCTGCAACTGCACAAGGCAAGAAGTGGACAGTAAGATAAGGTATGGCTCAGGCTTTAGGGCCATGTTATAAACTGAACTGAGCCCCTCACAAAATTTATATGTTGAAATTCTAACACTTAATACTTCAGAGTATGACCATATTTGAAGACAGAGTCTGGGAAAAGGTCAGATCAGATCAGTCGCTCAGTCGTGTCCAACTCTTTGCGACCCCATGAATCACAGCATGCCAGGCCTCCCTGTCTATCACCAACTCCTGGAGGTCACTCAGACTCACATCCATCAAGTCAGTGATGTCATCCAGCCATCTCATCCTCTGTAGTCCCCTTCTTCTCTTGCCCCCAATCCCTCCCAGCATCAGAGTCTTTTCCAATGAGTCAACTCTTCGTATAAGGTGGCCAAAGTACTGGAGTTTCAGCTTTAGCATCAGTCCTTCCAAAGAAATCCCAGGGCTGATCTCCTTCAGAATGGACTGGTCGGATCTTCTTGCAGTCCAAGGGACTCTCAAGAGTCTTCTCCAACACCACACTTCAAAAGCATCAATTCTTTGTTGCTCAGCCTTCTTCACAGTCCAACTCTCACATCCATACATGACCACAGGAAAAATCATAGCCTTGACTAGATGAACCTTTGTTGGCAAAGTAATGTCTCTGCTTTTGAATATGCTATCTAGGTTGGTCATAACTTTCCTTCCAAGGAGTAAGCGTCTTTTCATTTCATGGCTGCAGTCACCATCTGCAGTGATTTTGGAGCCCAGAAAGATAAAGTCTGACACTGTTTCCACTGTTTCCCCATCTATTTCCCAGGAAGTGATGGGATCAGATGCCATGATCTTCATTTTCTGAATGTTGAGCTTTAAGCCAACTTTTTCATTCTCCTGTTTCACTTTCATCAAGTGGCTTTTTAGTTCTTCTTCACTTTCTTCCATAAGGGTGGTGTTATCTGCATATCTGAGGTTATTGATATTTCTCCCAGCAATCTTGATTCCAGCTTGTGTTTCTTCCAATCCAGTGTTTCTCATGATGTACTCTGCATATAAGTTAAATAAACAGGGTGACAATATACAGCCTTGACGAACTCCTTTTCCTATTTGGAACCAGTCTGTTGTTCCATGTCCTAACTCTTGCTTCCTGACCTGCATACAAATTTCTCAAGAGGCAGATCAGGTGGTCTGGTATTCCTATCTCTTACAGAATTTTCCACAGTTTCTTGTGATCTACACAGTCAAAGGCTTTGGCATAGTCAATAAAGCAGAAATAGATGTTTTCTGGAACTCTCTTGCTTTTTCCATGATCCAGCAGATATTGACAATTTGATCTCTGGTTCCTCTGCCTTTTCTAAAACCAGCTTGAACATCAGGAAGTTCACGGTTCACATATTGCTGAAGCCTGGCTTGGAGAATTTTGAGCATTACTTTACTAGCGTGTGAGATGAGTGTGACTGTGCAGTAGTTTGAGCATTCTTTGGCATTGCCTTTCTTTGGGATTGGAATGAAAACTGACCTTTTCCAGTCCTGTGGCTACTGCTGAGTTTTTCAAATTTGCAGGCATATTGAGTGCAGCACTTTCACAGCATCATCTTTCAGGATTTGGAATAGCTCAACTGGAATTCTATCACCTCTACTGGCTTTTTTTCGTAGTGTTGCTTTCAGGCCCACTTGACTTCAATTCCAGGATGTCTGGCTCTAGGTCAGTGATCACACCATCGTGATTATCTTGGTCATGAAGATCTATTTTGTACAGTTCTTCTGTGTATACTTGCCATGTCTTCTTCATATCTTCTGCTTCTGTTAGGTCCATACCATTTCTACAGCTGTATCTTCCATCCTGTGCACATA
The DNA here is from genome assembly GCA_935064755.1 of Tragelaphus eurycerus. Lineage (NCBI taxonomy): Eukaryota > Metazoa > Chordata > Mammalia > Artiodactyla > Bovidae > Tragelaphus > Tragelaphus eurycerus. The sequence goes on along the minus strand of CAKXYN010000070.1, from coordinate 13,687,557 downwards.
TAGCTTTGCGCTGGAACTTTACTGCGTTCTCATCAAGAAGTGGGTTTAATTCTCCTCCCATTGAATCAGAACCTGTGATTTACATTGACCAAATAGATGTGTTTCAACTGACATTGTGAGGCTTCTAAATCTAAGCCTCAAAGAACCTTATTGTTTCTGATTTTGCCCTTTTGGATTGCTTTTTCCAGACCACCATAGAAAGCAGCTTTCCTGTGCCTACTGGACTGTGAGAACCCACACCCTGCAGCCAATAGCCAATCCAGTTGCCAGATGTATGAACAAGGCCGTCTTCTAGCATCCTTTCCTGGTGCAGCTGCAGATGATTGCAGCCTTGAGAGTGACCTTAGGAGAGAGCAGCAGAAGTGCTGCCCAGGTGACCTCAGCCCACATGGTTGACCCCCAGCTTTGTGAGTATATCCATGATAGGTACTTGAGCTGCTAAGGTGTCTAAGCTTTAGATGGTTTATGATCCAGCAATCTAGAACTGATATAGAGATATTGGGAAACTTCTCAATTAACAAAGAAGATGGGTACCTGTCCCTCTAATCACTTTCTATTCTTTAGTAATTATGACTCTTTGCCTCTGGGGTCCATTTATGGTGCTGGTGGTCACAGTTAATCCTAGACTCTTTGTTACCTGCATTAGTCGACCCAGACTGCCATAACAAAGTACCACAGACCAAGTGGCTTAAACAGCAGAATTTTATTTTCTCACAATTCTGGAGGTTTGAAGTTCAAGATCAAGGTGTCAGCAGGGTTGCTTTCTTCTGAGACCTCTCTTTTTGTTGTACATGGCCTACTTCTCTATGTGTTATCACATGGTCCTTTCTCTGGGTATGTAAGTGTCCAGTTCTCTTCTTAAAAGGACACATTTCAGATTGGATTAGGTCCCACCCACATGACCTCATTGTTGTTCAGACTCCTTGCGACCCCATGCACTGCAGCACGCCAGGCTACCCTGTCTTTCACTATCTCCCAGACTTTGCTCAGATGCATGTCCACTGAGTCAGTGATGCTGTCTAACCATCTCACCCACTGCTCCTTTTGCTGTTAATTTACCTTAATTACCTCTTTCCATCTTTGCACAAAATGTTCCTTTGGTGTCTCTGATTTTCTTGGAAAGACTAGGGATCTCCTTGCAGTCCAAGGGACTCTCAAGAGTCTTCTCCAACACCACAGTTCAAAAGCATCAATTCTTTGGCATTCAGCCTTCTTCACGTTCCAACTCTCACATCCATACATGATCACAGGAAAAACCGTAGCCTTGACAGACGAACTTTTGTTGGCAAAGTAATGTCTCTGCTTTTGAATATGCTATCTAGGTTGGTCATAACTTTCCTTCCAAGGAGTAAGCATCTTTTAATTTCATGGCTGCAGTCACCATCTGTAGTGATTTTGGAGCCCAGAAAAATAAAGTCTGTTTTATTTATAATTTTATTTATTTATAATAAACACTGTTTCCCCATCTATTTCCCAGGAAGTGATGGGACCAGATGCCATGATCTTCATTTTCTGAATGTTGAGCTTTAAGCCAACTTTTTCACTCTCCACTTTCACTTCCATCAAAGCCATAAAAAGAGGCTTTTTAGTTCCTCTTCACTTTCTGCCATAAGGGTGGTATCATCTGCATATCTGAGGTTATTGATATTTCTCCCAGCAATCTTGATTCCAGCTTGTGTTTCTTCCAGTCCAGCGTTTCTCATGATGTACCCTGCACATAAGTTAAATAAACAGGGTGACAATATACAGCCTTGACGAACTCCTTTTTCTATTTGGAACCAGTCTGTTGTTCCATGTCCAGTTCTAACTCTTGCTTCCTGACCTGCATACAAATTTCTCAAGAGGCAGATCAGGTGGTCTGGTATTCCTATCTCTTACAGAATTTTCCACAGTTGATTGTGATCCACACAGTCAAAGGCTTTGGTATAGTCAATAAAGCAGAAATAGATGCTTTTCTGGAACTCTCTTGCTTTTTCCATGATCCAGCGGATGTTGACAATTTGATCTCTGGTTCCTCTGCCTTTTCTAAAACCAGCTTGAACATCAGGAAGTTCACGGTTCACATATTGCTGAAGCCTGGCTTGGAGAATCTTGAGCATTACTTTACCAGCGTGTGAGATGATGTGAAGAGATGACTCATTGGAAAAGACTCTGATGCTGGGAAAGATTGAGGGCAGGAGGAGAAGGGGATGACAGGATGAGATAGTTGGATGGCATCACCAACTCAATAGATATGAGCTTAAGTAAACTCTGGGGAGATAGTGAAGGAAATATCTCCCAGTGAAGGGAGATAGTGAAGGGAAGCCTGGTGTGCTGCAGTCCATGGTGTCATAAAGAGTTGTTATGTGGGCAGAGTCAGACATGATGACTCAATAATACCATAGGTCATCAGCTCCTAATTCACCATTAATTCTCAGGCAATACCACTAATATAATGCTTTGCAATGTCACTAGCTTCCCTGGTTGTTCAGACAATAAAGAATCTGCCTGCAATGGGGGAGACCTGGGTTCGATCCTGGGTTGGGAAGAGCCCCTGGAGGAGGAAATGGCAACCCACACCAGTATTCTTGCCTGGAGAATCCAGAGAATTCTGGAGAAGCCTGGCGGGCTACAGTCTATGGAGTCACAAAGAGTTGGACACGACTCAGCGACTAAGCACAGCACAGAGTGAGATTCTACAAATCATTATCTGAAGAAATGGTTTATTCCCCACTTGCCTAAAGCTGCTTCCAAGGATGCAGACAATTTCCCTCACCACAACACTCTCCAAATGTAATCAACTTGCTGAACAAGTGAGGGCAGAGCCAGTTTCTAAAGTAGATGTTCTGGAACCATGGACTTTGAGTACCTGACCAACTTGTTATCAGTTATGGAGTCTACAAAAGAATAGTAATGATTGATTTATAAATCTTGCTCTAATTTTAAACTTTAACACAGAATCCCAGAAATTACTTTAGAGGATTTTTATTTTATTTCCAACGACCTCCATTTAACAGCCATGGAATCTTGTGATAAGTATTTTGATTTTCATGTCCTTCTATTTACTAGTTTACAAAGTTAGCGATATCCATTCTGTCTACCTAAAGAAATTTCTCAAAAGGGCAAAATGAAAACAGAGTATACATACTTTATAAACTGTATCTCCCATGTGAGTGAATGGGAGGAAGCATTTGTGACTATGCTGACATTTTCATAGCTCTATTGAGACATTTTTTAAAAAACATCATATTGCTCTCACTGAGCAGAAACTCCACATTACAGTTTCTCAATCTTAGCTTGCTAAGAAGCAAACTCTATGGCCCTAAGAATCTTGAAAGACAAAGTGGTTTAAAGTGGATTAAGCCATTTATTTGTACTTGGAAGAGCCTCCAGTGAGAGCTGGTAGTAAGAACCACCCTCCTCACGAGTCTGAATTGTATCCTCCCTTCCTTCTGTCTCTCTGCTCTTACCTCCATTTTTCCCTCATTCTTTCCTGGCTTTCTCCTTTCACTCACCAATTTATGCAATCATTCACCATCTCTTGCACTGTCTATTGAGTCTCTACCATGCTCCAGGTGCTACAACTGGCACTCAGAGGCCCAGTTCATGTGGGTCAGCTGGCACATGGCAGCTGCTACTGCTGTGGCCTCTATCTTCAAAGGCTTACCAAAGATCTGATGGAGTCTGGAAACCAGCCTGTCTATGAGAAGGGACAGGCCTTGGTTTCTGGACTTCAGAGGGAGTGTCCTTTGATAACAAGAAATCTAAGTTATCTACACTTCACTAAGGCTGCTGCTGCTAAGTCACTTCAGTCGTGTCCTACTCTGTGTGACCCCAGAGACGGCAGCCCACCAGGCTCCCCCGTCCCTGGGATTCTCCAAGCAAGAACACTGGAGTGGGTTGCCATTTCCTTCTCTCACTAAAGCTGTTTGGCCTTTAAAACAATTTTGAAATGTCCAGAAGCTTCCCACGTGGCACAGTGGTAAAGAATCCTCCTGCCAATGCAGGAAATGCAAGAGATTCAGGTTCAATCCCTGGAAGATCCCCTGGAGTAGGAAATGGCAACCCGCTCCAGTATTCTTGCCTGGAAAATTCCATGGACAGCGGAGCCTGGTGGACTACCGCTCAAAGGATCACAAAGAGTCGGACACAAGAAAGCACAGATAAGTCGGACAGGACAGAAGCCCATATTCTGAGAGGTGGTCATTTCCATACATCCTGTTGCTTCAATCCTGTAAGAACAGACATCCAATCTATCAGATGTCTGGAATTCAGCCCGGAGAGAGGATCTGCATCTTTATCTGGATGAACATTCACAAACAATTTGAGCTTAATTGGTATACTCATACATCACATAATCTGATTTCAAGGCTAGAGATAAGTGTTAAAGCAGAGGGCAACCACCTATCATCTAACAAGTGGATATATAAGAAAAATGTATAATAAGCATATCAACAGCTGGCATGTAAATGAGAATGTAAAGGTAGTTCCAGCTCCATGGAGACAATCTGTTCTCCTAAACACTGTTTCATTCTTTAACATTCTTTTGTAGCCTCAACAAGAAGGATACCTATCTTCTATGGATATGATCACAAATTTTAAATGAATAAAGTGAAAATTAATGAGATTTTTTTTTCTTTAAATGACTATATACAAACTTCAAACAGTTCTTTCGTAGTCAAATCAACCCCATGAGGAATTTTCAGACTCATAACTTTCATTCCACTGGGTTCATCTCCCAGATTAAAAGACTTGTTTATAAGACAGCATTTATTATTTTCTTCTCTTACTAAATAAAAAGTTATACACACTTCAAAGTTAAAAAAAAAATTAAAGGCACCAAGAAACAAGTTAAAATCACCCAGAAATGTTTAGGTAGAAATACAAATAAGAACAATGTGGAGTCTTTTCCCCCAGTCTTACATATTATGTAATATTTTTAGATGAATAACGATTCTGTTAAGAACCTGAATCACCCACACATCAGGGCAGAGTTCCATAATTAGTGGCAAGGGTGAAGATGGAAGATGCTCTCTGACTACTGAATTGGCAAGATCAGAAATGAATGGCACCATAAAGATCCCAAGTCCTTCATTAATGCTTAAAGCTGAGGCTTTATTTATAAGGAGATTCTAAATTCTAGTCTGGTCTCACCTGGCTGCCTTTGATAGAGGTAGCCTGCCTTTGATAGAGGTAGAGCTTGTCATGCTCATGAAGAAAAAAGTCCCAAGCTCCATAAAGACTTCCCCCACACACACCTAAAGGGGAGAGAAAGATATTGGCAAGTCAGGGGCAGAATTGGAGCAAACCCTAAAAAACTTCTTTCCCTTTGGGATCAGCTGACCTAAAGTCAGGACTGACTATTCCAGCTGGGGTCAGAGCAGTAACTGCACAGGGAGAGGTGATGTCCAGAGGCAAAGTTGCTGTCCAGATTTTAAGCAGCCTGGACCATTGTCTGTATCTTACGTGCATGCATGCTAAGTCGCTTCAGGCATGTCCAACTCTTTTCAACCCTGTGGACTGTAGCCTTCCAGGCTCCTCTATCCATGAGATCCTCCAGGCAAGAATACCGGAGTGGGTTGCCATGCCCTCCTCCAGGGGATCTTCCCAACCCAGGGATTGAAACTGCGTCTTATAGTCTCCTGTATTGGCAGGTGGGTTCTTCACCACTGGCACCAGCTGAGAAGCCCTTGTCTATAGCACTGCTTTCCAAACTTGAGCCAGCATCAAAGGGTGTATGAAATATGTGTGTGTGTTTAGTTGCAAAGTTGTGTTTGACTCTTTTGCGACCCCATGGACTGTAGCCCACCAGATTCTTCTGTTCATGAAATTTCCCTAACAAGAGTACTGGAGTAGGTTGCCATTTCCTTCTCTGGGATCTTCCTGGACCAAGGATAGAACCCACATCTCCTGCATTGGCAAGTGGGTTCTTTACCACTGAACCACCGGGGAAGTATACATGATAATACATTTCTGTTTGTTTTTCTTTTGTTAAAAAAAGAAAAAAGACTCCCTCCGAGGGTTTTTAAACCACAGATTGCTCAGCTCCCACCCCAGAGTCTCTGATCCAGTAGACCTTGGGCAGGGCCTGAGAATTTGCATTCCTATCAAGTCACCCCAACACCAGAGTCCCAGGACAACACCTTGAGAACCACACGTCTATACTGACACTTGCTCTGTGGAACACAGGTTCAGAACTCAGGCTTACAAGGCAGACAGACCTGATTTTCATTCCTGGCTCCATCACCTATAACTACGTGAGCCTGGGTGAGTAATTTAATTAATCTGAGCCTCTGTTTCCTCATACATCAAAAAGGGATAAGGTTATTCCAAGAAACGGAACATGTAGCTTATGTTGTGTTAAGCAGATTACCCAGCTCACAGTAAATACTCAATACATGATTTTGTATTCTTTTAAGTTTCACCTTAACACCCTCCTGGAATCTTTCTGCATCTGTTAGTACTGATCCCCCAACCCTCTAAAATGCTGGCTCACTCCCCTCCCTTTCCAACAGCCTGGTGTGGAGGAAAGCACCTGCCCCCACCAGGCCTCCCAAGCTAGCAAGTGCCTCTGACCAAGCTAGTCCTCTGCTGCCACCATGTGGCCTGAACTCACCTAACAACTTGCAGGTTAATCTGTTCAGCAGGCTGCAATCCCCAAACAGAGGGTTTTCTTAGCAAAGGAGCCAGAGGTGGTGCCCACTCAGGCTGCAGGTGGTTAGGAGGACCCTGAGGGAGTCTTCTCAGCGAGATCAATCGAAAGGGCCATGCTTCCGGAAGACTGCAAAACAACTCAGGTGCTCAGATCAGGACCAGGCAACTCGGAGAGCGACCTGCTGATCCCCAGGCAGGAATCTGGAGGCTTCCACTGACCTCACATCTGTCCTGGCCAGCAGCCTTCAGAGCAGTACCTCCGCCTGTGGTCATTTCTGAGGATTCCTGGGATCTCAGAGTTTATCTCTTCAGATTCCTCTTGCTGCTGCCAAAGACATGTTGGGAACAAGGTTATTATGGGGACCCCGGAGGTCCCATGCTGGAATCCATTTCTGATGGACTGCTCATCATACTAAGTTTCTGGGATAATCCCAGTGCTTCAGCAGGAAAAGACACAGGACACAGGCATGTCGGCAGTGAAATGAGTCCCCAAGGTGCTCTGGCCATCTCGTCTTTCATTCCCATTGCAAGCAGTTCACTAAGGTGTCACAGCTCAACAGGAATTGTCGTTGTTCAGTCACTAAGTCATCTCCAACTCTTTGCCACCCCATGGACTGCAGCACTCCAGGCTTCCATGTCTTCCACAATCTCCCGGGATTTGCTCAAACTTATGTCCATTGAGTCGGTGATGCCACCCAACCATCTCATCCCCTGCCACCCCCTTCTCCTCCTGCCCTCAATCTTTCCCAGCACCAGGGTCTTTTCCAATGAGTCAGCTCTTTGCATCAAGTGACCAAAGTATTAGAGCTTTAGCTTCCCTGATAGCTCAGTTGGTAAAGAATCCACCTGCAATGCAGGAGACCCCGGATCGATTCCTGGGTTGGGAAGATCCGCTGGAGAAGGGATAGGCCACCCACTCCAGTTTGCTTTGTCTTCCCTTGTGGCTCAGCTGGTAAAGAATCTGCCTGCAATATGGGAGACCTGGGTTCAATCCCTGGGATGAGAAGATCCCCCGGAGAAGGGAAAGACTACCCACTCCAGTATTCTGGCCTGGAGAACTCCATGGTCTGTATAGTCCATAGGGTCGCAAAGAGTTGGACCCAACTGAGCAAATTTCACTAAGGTTTAAGATTCAGCATCAGTCCTTTCAATGAATATTCAGGATTGATTTCCTTTAGGATTGACTGGTTTGATCTCCTTGCAGTCCAAGGAACTCTCAAGAGTCTTCTCCAACACCACAGTTTCTTCAGCGCTCAGCTTTCTTCCTGGTCCAAATCTCACATCCACACATGACTACTGGAAAAACCATAACTTTGACTAGACGGACCTTCGTTGACAAAGTACTGTCTCTGCTTTTTAATACACTGTCTAGGTTTTCCATAGCTTTCCTTACAAAGAGCTAGTGTCTTTTAATTTCATGGCAGTGATTTTGGAGCCCAAGAAAATAAAATCTGTCACTGTTCACACTTTTTCCTCATCTATTTGCCATGAAGTGATGGGACTGGATGCCATGATCTTAGTTTTTTGAATTCTCAATGGGGGAGAAAATGCAAATTGCTTTATTTCTTAACTACTTTATCCTTTCCTGCTGGAAAGCAGAGCTCTTAATGATAGTTTGAACATAACTCATAACTTTGAGGACACTTCTGGTTATTAAAACTTACCTGGGCCAGTTTTAAACTCTTCTCATATTCTCTTACCCCATCTTTTCACTAAGTTCAGGGCCCCTGACTCCTGGAGCAGAGGAAACAGAGGAAGACCTTGTCTAGCTTGGGTGCCTCCTTCCCCTCACTCTGCAGGACATGGGAGGAGGTAAAGGTCAGAGTGCAATGTCCCTCTACTCAATTGCCATTCTCAGAGCCCTCTCTCCATTAGCAGCTTTCTTAGAAAACGCAAACTGACCCCTTGGCAGGAAGTCAAGTGCTGGCTCTCCCTTAGGGACCCACCAGGGCTCTTTGGAGAGTGCTCTCAAGACACCCTGGGCATAGTGCCCTGTGGGAGGGTGGGCTCCAACATCTCTGCACCATCTACCTCCACCCCTCCTCCCAGGGACCAACACCAGAAGTGGACCCATGGATAGTTTCTGCCAGGATCTCTGGCAGCCTTGGCTTAGGGTCTTGTGGATTACTTCTGTTCAGTTTCCTTTACCCACAGGAAACTCACATCTTTGCCCAAAGAGAAACATGAATGCAAGCTGTTTCCATAACCACGTTCAACTCCCCCAAAATATGGCCAGGACAGATCACTAAGGAGCATCCTTCTAGAAAATGAAAAGCTGTCTGTCTCTTCTTGCAGGTCCCCCCAAATCTTCACAGGTGATGTACTTGGAGACTTGCCTTCACCCACTTCACCTCCACTGGAGAGAGGAGAGATACACTCTCTCCTTTCCCCAACAGGGAGGGCAAGGAAGCATGTCTCCTAAGGGCCCTCATGCCCTGAGGCTCCCAACACTACTAGTTCTCCCTCCTTGTGTTCTCTCCTCCCAGAGCAATAAACTTCCCGCCGAGTGGGGAGTAAAGAATGTCACCCAAACAGCTGCCACCTCTCAGGAAGGTGAGGCTAGGACTGGGGGGCACTTTGGGCTTCTCTCTTTAGAATGTGGGTTATTTAGTACCCCTTCATCCTCATTTTTGGGCCTCTAAGTACCAATTTGGGGCAATTGACAGGTCCCACTCAGCATCTGCTCCCTAGACAGTTGGGTCCAACACTCATGCAGACCCTGAAAGGAGTAAAAGGCAAAGCATTGATTCTTCTCCAGTGGCTGCCACTAGTCGAACTCTTGATGGGCTTCTTTAAGACTTGGTGGTGGTGGTGGTTGGTTTAGTCACTAAGTCATGTCCAACTTTTGCAACCCCCACCCCAGGGACACCAAGCTTCTCTGTCCATGGGATTCTCCAGGCAAGAATACGGGAGTGGGTTGCCATTTCCTCCTCCAGCTGATCTTCCTGACCCAGGGATTGAAGCCACGTCTCCTGCACTTTCAAGCAGATTCTTTACCCACAGCACCACCCTCCCCAGCCTTGTGACCAAGGCTTCAAAGGAGTAGGGGTGAGGATAGGTGGACATGGCACATATAATTTTGGGTGAAAGGAGGAAAGTTCCAGAATAAGAGCCCATGGTCAAGAAGAGTGCACTCATTTTGGCAGCAGTAAGCAGTCAGAAGCATGAGTCCTGGGTGCCAGGGCAGAGGGTGAGAGGAAGATTGTAAATTAATAATTAACCAACAGAAAACACACTCATTGACTTCACATTTTTTCCTCCTTATACAGATACAACGGAGAAGGCAATGGCATCCCACTCCAGTACTCCTGCCTGGCAAATCCCATGGATGGAGGAGCCTGGTGGGCTGCAGTCCATGGGGTCGCTAAGAGTCGGATACAACTGAGCGACTTCACTTTCACTTTTCACTTTCATGCACTGGAGAAGGAAATGGCAACCCAATCCAGTGTGCTTGCCTGGAGAATCCCAGGGACAGGGGAACCTGGTGCGCTGCCATCTATGGGGTCGCACAGAGTCAGACACGACTGAAGTGACTTAGCATAGCATACAGATATAAACATGCCGAGATGTAGAATGGGAAAATCCCTCCTCAATGCCAAAACTTTCTGAGGGAAAAAATGAAAAACCTCCTGAACTAGTTTTAACCATCTTTGTATTGTTCTAATTTGTCTTAGAAGCAAAGAAACTTTTTTTGTGAACTCAGGGCTTCAAAGCCGGCTTTGTTTTCATGCATGGTATTGATCTGGATTCTCCGGAGGGTGTCTTGACATCTCTCCACACCTTCCCTGATTAATCCAGCAACTCCAACAGGCCCTCCTCCACTGACAAGGAGAGGGAGGTACAGAGAAACTCAGAGCCTCCTCAGAGGTAACAAAACCTGTCCACAGTGGAGCATGAGCTGAATACTAAGTCAACATCCAGGGCTGTGTGGGCGCTTCTAAACATCTCAGCATCCCAGCTCTGAGAAAGCACTGAGGTCTCTCTGGTGAAAGGAACCATGGGATTTTCATGTTTTTTGCTTCCTACCTGATGTCACCTCTTGGAAGGCAGCCCCTTGTTTCTCTTCCCTGAGAGAGAACTGGACAAGCCGCCCAGGATCCTAGTTCCCAGCCTGGCCTCACTTACCCCATGGATAGCACCCTACCAGGTCCCCGCTCATGGCATCAGTTTCCACATCTGTCAAGCAAAAGGCTGGAAGATTTCTCAAGTTCAGCTCAGCGGCCGCTTCTCTCTGACGCAGTGTCTGATTGAATCCATCCTTTGACAAGCCACTGGAGTCTTACCTCAATCATCCCAGGCTTCTAGAACAAAACAGGAGAGGCAGTGGCTTAAACAGGCATTTAGTCCAGGACAGGTCTTTAGAAAGACATTAAACCCTGGTGTGTCTGAAGGAATAGAGAGCAGAGAGAGGCTTACCAGATTGGTTTCAACAAAAATATCTTACATACCTGATAAATATTTATCAGCCCAAAAGGGATAAACTTATTCCACTTATATGTCTGATATTTTGGCAGTTTGGTTCTTGAACATTCAAATCTGAGTTCTCAGGCTTGGATTCAGACACCTGGAAGCCAGAGCTCAGCAGAACTGTGTGATTTCCAGGTGTTCTGTTTGGCCTGGGGGTAGAGATAATGGGGTGTGAGATGATAAATCAGAGGAAAGCCTGCTTTGTATCCTAAATATATTTATAAAAGTCTCAGAGATATCAAGTCACAAGAAGACAGAGGAAAAGTACAAGAATTCTGTTGTCAGCTGTCTCCACTCGCTTCATTTAAAAAAGCAACTGAGTTCTGAGTGAGGAGGACCCTTGGCAGGTTTGACTAAGCCTGCTTATCCAAAATTTGACCCCCATCCCTCAAAACACATACTGTGAGGAAAGGGAGCTTAGAGTCTGTCTTAGTTGCTTCCCTGGATCCCTGTCCTTTTGGACCTGAGGTATACTTACCTTGGGGCCTTAACAGAGTAGAAATGGAGAGAACAAACAGAGAAGGTCAGAGAGGCTCCATGGCCTTGGAGAGGATAAAACCATGAACCCCTGGTTAGTGACTTGGATTTCAGGCCATCTGGAGCCAGGCATTGAACCTCAGGCTTCTCATTCATAAAACAGGGACAAAAATATCCATCTCACAAGGTTAGAGTGTTTTCCTTCCTTTCCTCTTATGCCTCCATGCCTGGCATAGAGAAATAATTTGAGAGATGTTTACTGAATAAACTTCACATTTGTCCAGAGACAGCACTGAGTCTTCAGGTAAAATTTCAACTTATTGTCACCTAAACACTGCACAGCTATGTGTGCGTGCTCAGTAGTGACTGACTCTGTGTGACTCCGTGGACCGTAGCCCCCCAGGCTCCTCTTTTTAAGGGGTTTCCCAGGCAAGAATACTGGAGTGGGTTGCCATTTCCTCCTCCAGGGGATCTTCCCAACTTAGTGATCAAACCTGCATCTCTTGCATTGGCCGGCGGATGATTCCTCACCACTGTACCACCTGGGAATCCCTCTCACCTAAAGGTTCTCTCTCCAAAGCTGAAAGATAAATCTAGAGTACCTCAACTGGAATGTTACCTAGACGTCTAGCTCCTGGCTTATCCCTTCATCTTTCGTAGTTCTAGGACCTCCCATCTGAACACTATGTTTCCCAAAACAGACAATAGATCCACAGGCAACAGACAGGGCAGCCGCTGCTTCACTGAGAGATTGGCTTCCTTCCCATCTGGGATCCCACAGTCCTCATTGCTAGGATTTGGAAAAGAAGTTTTCTAGGTAATTTAAATGTACATGGAACTACCCAGGCAAGAGTACTGGAGTGGGTTGCCATTTCCTTCTCCAGGAAATATAAATGCTCCACACCTCAAAACTCTCACCCACACCATAAACCTGGGATCTCAAGGCCCAGCTTCTATCTAAGGGGAAAAAAAGATGAACAGAAATCCCAGCTCCTTCCACTCCCTCCCCAAAGTCTCAGGAAACAGCAAATTTGGCCTGTGTCCCTTTGATTATAATTTATTTTAGTTCACTGTTTAGCAGAGACAACAGAATACCACATACAAATCTTGGATTATCCTTAGCCCTTCATCTGGAGCTGGAAATGAATTTTATTTCACTCTCTCACACTGCAGCCTGCAAGTACAAGCAAGGGCTCTATTACAAGAAAGAGTAGGAAAGTAAGGGTGACTCTCCAGGAAGCCCTGCGGTAAAACAGCCAAGTGAGCAGGACCCAGGCTCCATAATATAACACACAACTATAACAGGAAATAACTCTTGTCCTCTGACTGGTCATAGCACGAAGCTTCCGGTCTTCTGCTGTGATATGATTGCTGGTAACAGAAAAACAGTGGTTCTGTTAATTTCCTTTAATTTCAATTTGCCTGTTTTCCTAAGCCACTAACACCACAGCCTTTTCTCCTCTTTACCTGGAAAATGCCTACTGCCCTTCCCTGCACTTTCCTGAACCCTTACTCTGTAGTTCCCCTAAACTCAGAACCTGGAACGGAGCACTGCCCAACAGAAATACAATACTAGACACACATGTAATTTTATATTTTTTAATCACTGCATTAAAAAAAAAAACTAAAAGGAATCAAGTGAACCTAATTTTAATAGTACATTTTATTCAACCCGATATATATATGTAACTATGGCCATAGCACCTTGAACATGCCAGATGGCATCTGATCTCAGAAGCTAAGAAGGGTCAGGCCTGATTAATACTTGAATGGGAGACCACCTGGGAATACCTGGTGCTATAGGCTTGGAGAAGGAAATGGAAACCCACTCCAGTATTCTTGCCTGGGAAATCCCATGGACAGAGGAGCCTGGCGGGCTACAGTCCATGGTGTCACAAAGAGTCAGACACGACTTAGCAACTAAACACATAAATCTAAATGTGTGTGTGTGTGTGTTTGCAGGCGTGCAGGTGCACTCAAACTGAGTCATGTCTGACTCTTTCGGACCCCATGAATTGAAGCCTACCAGGCTCCTCTGTCAATGGGACTTTCCAGGCAAGAAAACTGGGGTGGGTTGTCATTTCCTTCTCCAGTGGATTGTTCCTGACCCAAGGATCCAACCCACATCTCTTGCATCTCCTGTGTTAGCAGGCAGATTATTTACCAGCTGAGCCACATCTCTTACTCACATATCTAAATATATGAATCTAGGGAAAGTCGCTCAGTCATGTCTGACTGTGATCCCATGGACTGACTGTAGCCCACCAGGCTCCTCTGTCCATGGAATTCTGCAGGCAAGAATACTGGAGTGGGTAGCCATTCCCTTCTCCAGGGGATCTTCCCAACCCAGGGATTGAACCCAGGTCTCCAGCATTGCAGGTGGATTCTTTACCATCTTAGCCACCAGGGAATAGTATCAATTCAACATGGAATCAACATTTTTTAAATATTAATGAGATATTTTCATTCTATTTTTTCATTGTGCAACACAGAGTATCTTCTACTCTTAGGACACAAATCAATGCAGACTGGCCACATTTCAAGTGCTCAGTAGCCACCTGTGGCTGATGAATGCTGAACTGACAGTACAGCCTAATATAACAGCTCACACACTGCAGTCTAATTCTGTGTTGACACATTCATCTGCCCTCTTAGCATGCTGGACCTTAAAAACAGGACCATTAACAGTGACTGACTCATAGCAGCTGTATAATAACTCCTTGGGGATGATTGACTGGATTAATAAATCACTGTCACCATTGACCACTGGTAAAATCAGCTCTGCTGAAGAAGGGAAGGAGAAGGGGATGTGTTTGGAGTTAGCTATTTTGAGTTAAAAGCTACTATGAGATTCTTGGATTATGATGCTCAGAAATATCCCAAAGATAGAGATGGGAGTCAGAGAAAGAAAAAGATGAAAAATTAAAGTGATGAAGGCATGATTTGTGAAGGTTTTCTTTACCGCAGAGAGAATAAACACACCCATCCATTTCACGTGAAAATGCTGTGGACCGTTTCTAAGAAAAGTCACAATGGCATTGGAAAAAATAATAATAATCCTAGTGTGCAAATGTGCTATCTCCCTCCTGTGTTATTATCTGAAGTAAGTCCTAGACAAGATGGAAATGGAGATGGGATCCATGTGCAAAGTCTTCCTATGCAGGAGGGTTCCCTACCTCTGCTGAGTCCATTAGCTTCATTCTCTTCCTCTTACCCACTTCTGCAAATGATCAATACTTTCCCTGATGGCTCAGATAGTAAAGAATCTGCCTGCAATGCAGGACCCAGGCTCAATCCCTGTGTCAGGTAGATCCCCTGGAGAAATAAATGGCAACCCACTCCAGTATTGTTGCCTGGGAAATCCCATGGACAGAGAAGCCTGGAGGGCTACAGTCCAAGAGGTCTCAAGGCGTCGGACACGACTGAGTGATTAACACTTTCTTTCACTTTCAAAAAGTAAATAAGTCTTTTAGCTGCTGCTGCTGCTGCTGCTAAGTCTCTTCAGTCACAACCAACTCTGTGTGACCCCATAGACGACAACCCACTAGGCTCCCCTGTCCCTGGGATTCTCCAGGCAAGAACACTGGAGTGGGTTGCCATTTCCTTCTCCAATGCATGAAAGTGAAAAGTGAAAGTGAAGTCGCTCAGTCGTGTCCGACTCTTAGCGACCCCATGGACTGCAGCCTACAAGGCTCCTCCATCCATGGGATTTGCCAGGCAAGAGTACTGGAGTGGGTTGCCATTGCCTTCTCCGAGTGTCTTGGCAAACTCCCTCATAATAGAGCAGTGCTTCTCAAAATCTTTTTTTAGAGCAGTGCATATACATCGGCCAAGGATCTTATTATAAAATGTGGCTTCTGACTCAGTAAGTCTGGGATGGAGCCTGAGATTCTACTTTGCTGATGTGTTCCAGGGGATACTAATGCTGCTAGCCCATGGACCACACCCCGAGTAGCCGGGCACTAGGGGTTAGAGACTTTAGCCAGGTTTGAATTTTGATTTCCATAAAAGAATCCCAGAAAGCACTTTAGCCTACAAGAACACAAGAAATTTCAGGGATTGGATAGGGCCAATAAAACCTCTCCTGAATCCTGCAAACAACCCCACAAAAGCAGCTCTGCTGAATATCCCTGCTGGTCCAGTGGTTAAGAATCCACCTGCTAATGCAGGGGGCATGGATTTAATCCCCAATGTGGGAGGACTTCACATGCAGGAAGGGCAACTAAATCCATGTGCCACAACTACTGAATCCCACCTCAACTACTAAGCCCACACACCCTAGAGCCTGGGCTTTGCAGGAAGAGAAACCACCACAATGAGAAGCCCACACAGCACAGCTAGAAAGTAGCCCCCGCTGGCCACACTAGAGAAAACCCACACATAGCAACGAAGAACCAGTACAGTCAAAAATAAGATAAAAAAAATTTAAAAAAGAATAAGCGCTCTGCTTATAGGTAAAGCTATCTAATTAATAGGTGGTAGTTGTGATATGTAGACTTGAAATGGGTATGTTTTGTTATATGTAAAGTATACCTCCATAAAACTGATCTAAGAGCTTCCCTGGTGGCTCAGTGGTAAAGAATCTACCTGCCAGTGCAGGAGACATGGGTTCAATCTCTGGGTCAGGAACATCTCCTGGAGAAGGAAATGGCAACCCACTCCAGTATTCTTGCCTGGGAAATCCCTTGGGTAGAAGAGCCTAGCAAGCTATAGTCGAAGGTGTCGCAAAGTGTCGGACACAACACAGTGACTGGTCAACAACATTTGTGATACAGTACAGTTCTTGCACGAATTAAGTGTGGATTTTAATCCCGTCTGTTACACTTACTGGCTATTTGATTTGTGAATTTTCCTTTGCTTCTGTGAATCTACGTTTCCTTATCTCTGAGATAGATATAATATCACATAACTCTCAGGAGTTCTTTGAATTCAAATAAAATAGCATATATAACATTGCCTGACATACGTTAGAGGGTCAGCAAACGTTCATTAAATCTCAACCAAAATATTTTCCAGTTACCATGAGAGGATAGCACTGGGATAAACCTGAAAGGATGAGGAAAAAATTCTTTAAGAGACATATGCTTGCTTTTAGGTTGAGTAAAGCTCAGTGGTTAGAATATTTATCTTCAACTAAATGCATCCCCCTGTATAAAAGCAATGCAAATACATTCCAAGCAAATGTCTTCAGGGAAAGGGCATAATTTCATCTTTACCTATTTTCATATTTCTTTACAGTTGCCATGAGAGTATTTTAATAACCTCCATGGAGTTGAAAGTGATGCAGGTAATTGCCATAAGTAATTTAAGGGCTATTAAAGCTAACAAACCTCTCCTGTGAAATACCTTGTTAAGCAGTGATCAGCAGAAAACATGTAAAAATTGTGTGCAGTGTAAATTCAGGCTCTTTCTCCAGTTAAGCTGAAGTGAAAATGTAATTACATTACACGTAAGAGGGGTACAGATATTATAGCTTTTCCTGCTTCAGCCTTGGGTTGACTCAGGCTGAAGATGCCCGTATTCTAATGAGATCCACTTCAGAAGAGGGTGCCTCATCTCTGGTGTCATTTCCCATTACCTGAACTGGCAGCTAATTTTCCACGAGCTCTTCTTAAGATTATAAATCTGAATGTTTCTTGGCACAGTCCACAGGGATCTGGTTCCAGTCTTGGCTTCAGGCAATCACTAACTGTGTGACCTTGAGCAATTCTTTTTACCTCTCCAGGCATGAACTACTGTAACTATGAAATGAAAAGATTTTATGGTGTGCCTTCAAACGTATCTTCCAGCTTTAAAATGCTTTGATCCTAAACAATATTTATACCCAGATGCCCCTTTTTTGCCTATTTTAACTATTAAAAATATAACGATGAATCCAAAGTAGGGAGAAAGGAGGAAAGGAAGAAGGAAGAGAAGAAGGGAAAAGAACAGAAAAGAAAGGACCCATAAGTTGACGTTACAAAGTTTACACTTTGTATACCTTCCAGAACCTTGAGTCGGACACGACTGAGCGACTTCACTTTCACTTTTCACTTTCATGCACTGGAGAAGGAAATGGCAACCCACTCCAGTGTTCTTGCCTGGAGAATCCCAGGGACGGGGGAGCCTGGTGAGCTGCCATCTATGGGGTCGCACAGAGTCGGACACGACTGAAGTGACTTAGCAGCAGCAGCAGCAGAACCTTGTAGGCCCTGCTCAGAATCAATTTATTCTTCCTTCATATACTAGCCTACTATTTGATTGCCCTGTTTGCCAAGCACACAACACATTAGAAGGGACAAGTTACAAGAGACAGGGAAGAATACTGACAAAAACCATAAGCAGCATTTGGCAGTAAAGAGCTCTCTACAGGAGGTCTTTTGTCTTGTTGCTAATTTTAGATGAGGCACTCTGATGCTCTCCTCATTTCCAGCCCCAGCACAACTTTCAAATCTTTTGATCACACAATATCTTGCCTAATCTATTAGTTCTTTCCCATAGATCAAAGAAAAAGAAATGAAGACTAAGTAATTAGCAGATGACCTCCCTAGCTACCCATCTTGCAAACCAACTATGTGACCAGGAGAGCACCTAAAGAAAACTCACAAGAAGGCGACAAGGCTGCACACCACGGGGGATGGTGAGGACTCTGACCTCCTGTCTCCATGATTAACTGAGATTACTTTCCTTTTTCCCTTTGAAATCTTTTATGGCTGAGCACAATCTTCGGCGATGGTTGTGGGAGGACTCTGAGTCCACCGTCTCCCCAGGTTGCCGGCATTCTGATTAAAAGAAACTTTCCTTTCTACCAGCATTTGTGAGTATTGATTTTTGAGCAGCGAGCATCTGGACCTGATTTGGTAACATAATATGTGAAAGCCCAAAGAAGAAAACAGAAAATTGCAAGAGAGCAGGATGTTATCTGGCTCATTCCTTATACCTAGCATCAAGCACATAGAATATGCACAATAAGGTTGATTTAATTAATTAATGAAAGCAATACTTACAAAAGACAAATACAAATATTTTTTAAGAATAGTGGTCAAGGAACACTTAGTACAGGTACAAATGACCATACACATTTTCTCCAAAGACTGTCTCACACACTGCAATTTATATCCTTGTGTGTAGCAAAGACAGCAAGGAAAATTAAAGTGTACTCTATAAGCTCTCAAGTGCCTCAGCTGGTAAAGACTCTGTGAGAAGAGAGAGAGGACTCTGATGGAGACCTAGATTCAGTCCCTGGGTTGGGAAAATCTCCTGGAGAAGGGAACGGCTACCCACTCCAGTATTCTGTCCTGGAGAATTCCATGGACTATGTCCATGGGGTCACAAAGAGTCAGACGTGATTGAGCTACTTTCACTTTTTCTTTCTATTAGCTCTCATTAAGATGGTTAAATGTGGTAGATTGAGCACATGTGTTTATCTCTGTTCCTTCCTAACATCCTACTTAAAATGTGTGAGATGTGATCTCCAAAAGGAAAGAAGGGAAAGGATCCACAGTGAAAAAGAGATGTCAGCCAATATTTGCAGGCAAGAAAGCATCAAATGAAATGATCAGAGCTGATAAAGTAGAACAGCAAGGGCCCGCAGAAGGGAAATAAGAAGCCAGCCAGGTCAGCCCTCGGATCCCTGGAAAGACTCAGAAATCAAAGGCACTAAAACAAGGGGCCAAAGGACCCGAGCTGAAAACAGGAAACATTTAAAGTCTGAAATGAAAACATTTAAAGTCTGTTAAGAAAGTGGTTAAATTCTCAAGTTCCTTCTCCCACCTTGGCAGGAAACTAGAGGCTTATTTCACAAAGAAAAAAAAATCTGGAGACAGCCCTGCTCCAGGATCAAAGTGGGTGGTAGGGAAAGGCACACATCAAAAAACAGGGGCGTGAATGAAAGTCCACATAAAGAAGAGTGAGGTCTAGGTGCCCCATCTCTCTGGCCTCTACGAACACTGGCAACTCAGGGAGACATCCCTCCCAGCACCACCCACCCAAGCAGGAAACTGAAGAGTTCCTATCTGGGGAAACAGAATACATTCAAAGAAAAGAGCTCTAAATAATGACATTCAGTATTTACAGATACTAAGTTATATTGACACTTAGAAACTACACTTGCATACAGGATTTTCCTGCATCATATTTGACAAGCACTGCCTCTCCCTGCAGAGAAGGCAATGGCACCCGACTCAGGCTTCCCTGGTGGCTCAGAGGTTAAAGCGTCTGCCTGCAATGCGGGAGACCTGGGTTCAATTCCTGGGTCGGGAAGATCACCTGGAGAAGGAAATGGCAACCCAGCCCAGTATTCTTGCCTGGAGAATCCCATGCACAGAGAAGCATGGCTGGCTACAGTTCACGGGGTCTCAAAGAGTGGGACACAACTGAGCAACTTCACTTTGCCTTTGCCTTTCCCTGAGGAGAAGGCAATGGCACCCCACTCCAGTACTCTTGCCTGGAAAATCCCATGGATGAAGGAGCCTGGTAGACTGCAGTCCATGGGGTCGCTAAGAGTCAGACACGACTGAGTGACTTCACTTTCACTTTTCACTTTCATGCATTGGAGAAGGACATGGCAACCCACTCCAGTGTTCTTGCTTGGAGAATCCCAGGGATGGGGGAGCCTGGTGGCTGCTGTCTATGGGGTCGCACAGAGTCAGACAGGACTAAAGCGACTTAGCAGCAGCAGCAGCAGCAGCCTCTCCCTGAGAGGTTGCCCTGAGAAAAGGCAACCAATTTGCTTCAGGTGGTGCTAGCAGTAAAGAACCCGTCTGCCAGTGCAGGAGGCATAAGAGCCATGGGTTCGATCCCTTGGTTGAGAAGATTCCCCGGATTAGGAAATGGCAACCCACTCCAGTATTCTTGCCTGGAGAATCCAGTGGACAAAGAGCCTGATGGGCTATGGTCCATAGGATCACAAAGGGTTGGACATTACTGAAGTGGCTTAGCATGCATGCATGCAATATTCTGAAGTATAAACAGACAAAAAAAAAAAAAAAAAAAAACCCTGGAAGTAAGACTCCAACAAGAAAAACCAACACCAAATCAACTAACAAAAGAACCTCAGAGGAAATCAAAAGACTGAAAGGAGACAAAAACATTGAATGTATGTAACTGGTATCCTTAGATATTCCTCCACAGCAAAAGAACAGGATGCCATATTTTTAACAAAGAGAAAACAAATTAGAACTGTTGAAATTTGAAAATATAAAATTTGAAATAAAAGAGTCAACAGAAAAAAAAATAGTCATGAAAAGTTTAGAATGCAAAGTCAAGATGTTTGAGATAAAGATGGTAGAATAAGAAGATGCTGAGCTCACCTCCTCCCATGGATGCCCCAAAACTACAGGTACATGTAGAACAGTCTCTGAGAACAAACTGAAGCAGAACAGATTTTCTGCTACTATGGATATAAAGAAAAGGCTACATCAAGACACATGGATAGACTCCATACCCACACTTCAGACCCCACACCTCCAGTGCAGTGAACCCAAAAGCAGAAGGAACATCGTAACTGCAAAGGTCCCAACTGAGGAGTGAGGAGTACAAGCCCAGCATCCAGCTCCCCAGCCTGGACACTTGCATGAGGAAGATGAGCTTCCATAACATCTGGTTTGAAAACCAGCACAACTTATATCTGGAAGAGCTGGAGGGCAGCGGGAAACTGAGACTGTTCTTCAAGAGTTCACACACAAATTCACCTGACCCAAGTCCCAGAGAAGAAGAAGCTGCTTAAAAAGTACCTGGGTCATATGAGAAGATGGATTGACTAGTTTTAGAGTATGTGTCAGAAGGACAGAAATCTGGTAGAATTTCTGTGGGGATAGAAGCACTGGAGGGTGCAAAGTTAGTAGAAGGAAGCAAAAATAAAAATCAGAGTGTAAATAAATGAGATAGAGACAAACAAAACAAAAGATCAATGAAGCTAAGAGCTAGTTCTTTGAAAGAACAGATAAAACAATAAAAATTAGAAATTAAACAAGAGAAATTACAAATACCAATGAAATAAAAAGGATTTTAAGACATTCTAGAACAATTACAAGCCAACAAATTCAACAACCAAGAAGAAATGGATAAATTCCTAGAAAAGTACCATCTTGCAAGACTGAATCGGGAAGAAATAAAAAATCTGAACAGATTGATCTCTAGCAATGAAATTGAACCCGTAGTTTAAAAACTTCCAACAAACACAAGTCCAGGATGAGATAGCTTCATAGGTGAATTCTCCCAAATATTTAATTAAGAATTAATACCAGTACCTCTCAAGCTATTACCAAAAAGAGGATTGAAAGCTGCAAAACTCATTCTATGAAACCAGCATTATCCTGAAACCAAAACCAGATAAAGACACTAACAAAAAGCTAAAGGCACTACGGAAGAGGTTAATGTCTCTGATAAACATAGATTCAAAAATCCTCAACAAATATTGACAAACTGAACTCTACAATACCCTGAAAAGATCATATACCATAATCAAGTGGGATTGATCCCAGGAATGCAAGAATGATTCAATAGCTGCAAATCTATCACTGTTATATATCACATTGGCTAACTGAAAAATAGAAATGATATGATCTCAAAAGATTCAGAAAAAAAGCTTTTGACAAAATTCCACATTCATTTATGACAAAAAAAAATCTCAACAAAGTGGACATAGAGGGAACACGTGCTCAGTCACTCAGTCGTGTCCAACTGTAACCCCATGGACTGCAGTCCGTCAGGCATCTCTCTCCATGGGATTATACCAGTAAGAATATTGGAGTGGGTAGCCATTCCCTTCTCCAAGGGATCTTTACCACCTGGGGATCAAACTCAGGGTTCCTGCACTGCAGGCAGATTCTTTCCCATCTGAGCCACCGGGGAAGCCCAAAATGACTTGACCATCACCAAAGTCCAAGGGATCATGTCCAGAGCAAGGAGCTTTGAAAATACGCTAGGGTCTGTGCTTGACATCAGGTAAGCATGCATGTTTTTAATTAAGGTGCTCAAAAATATAAAGTTCTGTCTTAGGAAAAATGGCCATGGGGAGGATGGGTTAAGCCTCCAGTTCTGCTACATAGCAATCAGCACTCCCAACTCAGTCTTTGGTGGGCAACTGAGCACATGCTCATGAAAAAGCTCAATAACATCTGCTTCCCAGGCATGCGTTAGTCTAAGACTAGGTAGTGGCAGTTTAGTGATCATGAAGATACTCGGGGGCTTAATTTTTTTTTTTTAATCTTAATTTGGCAGAGTCATGCAGTTTAGTTCCCTGACTAGGGATAAAACCCACGCCTCCTGCAGTAGAAGTGTGAAATCTTAACCTCTGGACTGCCAGGGAATTCCCCTTAGGGGCATAAATCTATCCATATTTCAATAAACAAGTGGAGCCCCAAACACAGGTTCCAATTTCCTCCAAGGTAGGAACAACCCACTCATACCTTTCCCCATGGTTTCCTTGGCCCCAGGCCTGGGTAGGGTCATTTCTGCATATGGCAGACAATAATGGGGACAGAGAAAATAAGGCTGGCACAGAAGTGACAGAACAAAACTATCTAACCCAAGTCAGAAAGATTCCCTTCAAAACGGTTAAGTTTTATGCTAAGCTTTAGTGCTTAAAGCTTCCATTACATGATATATTCACTTACGTAGAAGAGCTCATTCCCCAGTAATATGAGATTAATGAGGCATCACTGTACATAAAAACTACTGAACTGGCTCAGATCAATGGTCTGTCCTGTCCAGTACTCTGCCTTTTAGAGGGCATAAAAGAATAGGAAATTCAGAGACAAAAGAACCTGAATTTAGGGCCTGCTGTCATCACTTTGCATTGCGTGACTCTGGGCAGTTGTTTACCTGTTCCCAGCCTCAGTTTACTCATCTATAAAATAGTTCTAATCATGCCTTCTTGGTGATATGAAAATTCAATGAGATGATATTTTAAAAAGTATCTTTCAGACTGTAACACAGTCTAAATATGTTCATTAATTTAGCTGAATGACATCTAAATCACAGCTGTTGCTAGCTGTGGGTTTCTTTTATGTCCTAAAGAGTGTTAGTTTCTTTTTAAAAAAAAAAAAAACTTTCTATTTTATATTGGAGTACGGTTGATTAAAATTGTTGTGTTAGTGTCAGTTGCACCACAAAGGGATTCAGTTATACATAAATGTATCTGTTCTTTTTCAAATTCTTTTCCCAACTAGGTTATTACATAATATTAAGCAGAGTTCCCTGTGCTATAGAGTAGGTTCTTGTTGCTTATCCATTTTAAATATAGCAGTGTGTACATGTCAATCCCAAATTCCCAATCTATCCCTTCTCCCTGCCCTTCCCCACGAGTAACCATAAATTTATTCTCTAAGTCTGTGAGTCTGTAACTGTTTTGTAAATAAATTCATTTGGATCATTTTTTTAGATTCCACATACGGGAAATATTATACAATATTTCTCTTTGTCTAAGTCACTTCACAAAATCTAATTACTGACTTTTCTATGAATCTACTTTTTAAATTCCTAATCTGATCAGAATTTTGGGTCTCTGATATTCTGATGAAATATTAGTATGTGAGTGTGTGTGTGTGGTCAGTCGCTTCAGACATGTCTGGCTCTTTGTGACCCCATGGACTGTAGCCCACCAGGTTCTTATTCTCCATGAGATTTTCCAGGCAAGAATACTCGAGTGAGTTGCCATGCCCTCCTTCAGGGGATCTTCTTGACCCAGGGATTCAACATGTGTTTCCTGCATTGCAGGTGGATTCTTTACCCATTGAGCCAACTGGGAAGCCAAATATTAGTATATTCAACTACCAAAAAAAATGTATATGGATTGGGATGTTTACAGATTCTTTTTTTTAAACCTAGGAAATCACATATCTTAATATTTTCCTTCTCACCTAGTACCTGAATCCCTCCATACCCATCCCCTGCTCAGTGGTACTCTTAGTGAAGATCTCATAGAATAGGATGTTGTGGGTAAATCTGAACAGGTGCTGGAAGATAGAAATGGGTTAAGTTAAATGATAAAGTTTCAATAGACACTCAATGAAACTCTTTCTGGAAGGCTGAATGAAGCCCAGGACTTCTCACATGCCTTCAGAAGGTGATCTGCCCCAAAGGACTAAGCCAGTGGGTTTGACAGCTGGCTGAACTGGCTCTTCCAACTGGGACTCACCACAGGAGCGGGTGTCTGGATGTGTGAGGGACACCTCACACATCCAGACACCTGGTGAAGGACAGGGAAGCCTGTCATGCTGTAGGCCATGGGGTCACAAAGAGTCTGACACGACTGAGCAACTTCACTTTCACCTTCACTTAAGAGACCATAGTAGAGAGGGACAGAAGCTAGGAGGGGTGTCAGATAATCAGCCAGTTCTAAATCTGCCTTTGCTACCAGCCAAGAGACTTTGAACAAGCTGCTTTTCCTTCATGAGTCTCTGCTCATACAAATAAGGGATATGAAGTACATCATGAGTTTTCAAATATTCTTTGTGGATTCTGGCTGTCCAGTTACACACTGGGTCATTTCTAGAGAGGCAGGGAGAATGGTAAGGGTTGGAGGCAAAGGCATGTCTGTGTCTCTCCCCCAGATTCCGCGTAACAAAAACATTTTAACCACCATGTGTCATCCATCTTATGTAAAGATTTTTGAAGACAGTGCTCCCTGGCTAAGAAAACATCTGAGGACCACTGGATCATATGTCCCTAACTTCCCTTCCAATCCCATAATTCCCCCATAAATGAACACCTTGGGCTGGATACATGAAACCGACAAATTCTGGTCTTGAAGATATAAATGGGCGAGTTGTATGCAAATCAGCACACCCAGGGTAGCAATGCTGACTGGAACCATCCCATATATCTTCAGGAAAATTAATCTGTACTCAGTTTATTGTTATGCAAACATCACAATGTGTTCATAAAAGTAGGAAAAAAACAATCTGCCCGTGTAGGACTTGACACTGCTGAGGAGAGAGACTGAAACACATAGGACAGTGACGACTCAACCTGTCACCTCCAACTACTCCTCCCCCAAAGTGCATAGTTAAATGAGACATTCTAGGTACAACCTCTGAACATGTATGCATGTAGCAGTAGGGGAAAGGAAAGGAGGAGATGGGTCCAAGCAGTGAGAAAAGGCATCACGAATGAGAACAGTTTTGAGTTAAGACTTCAAGACAACAATTAAAGTCCAAGAACTAAAGGCTAAAATACCTTGCAAGGTTTCAAACTTCATAAGCTTAAGTTTAGAAATAAGATCAATGTTAACTAATCATGCTGAAGTGAAAAATACTTTTTTTTTAAATAGCTGAAAGAGTTTCCTTCCCAATCCTCCACCCTCACCACTGGCTTAACACCCTGCTTTCTTTAAACTTTATTCTAGGAAGATTTGAGAAAAGATCTTGGTAAAGAGGCATAAACTGTGTTAGGCCAACAATTCAATAATCCATGGGAAATTATGCTATAAAAGGTGTAAATATTAGCTAAGGGAAAGGTGTATTTTGTATATTTTCATACCACAGAATCTAAAAGAGCTTGATTTGGGAGCAAAATATTACTCCGATTTCAGACAAAACCTCACCTACACCCCAAAACAATATACAAGCCTTCAGTTCAGTTCAGTACAGTTGCTCAGTCATGTCTGACTCTTTGCGACCCCATGAATCACAGCATGCCAGGCCTCCCTGTCCATCACCAACTCCCGGAGTTCACTCAAACTCACATCCATCGAGTTGGTGATGCCATCCAGCCATCTCATCCTTTGCTGTCCCCTTCTCCTCCTGCCCCCAATCCCTCCCAGCATCAGGGTCTTTTCCAATGAGTCAACTCTTCACCTGAGGTGGCCAAAATATTGGAGTTTCAACTTCAGCATCAGTCCTTACAATGAACAGCCAGGACTGATCTCCTTTAGGATGGACTGGTTGGATCTCCATGCAAGGGACTCTCAAGAGTCTTCTCCAACACCACAGTTCAAAAGCATCAATTCTTCAGCACTCAGCTGTCTTCACAGTCCAACTCTCACATCCATACATGACCACTGGAAAAATCATAGCCTTGACTAGACGGACCTTTGTTGGCAAAGTAATATCTCTGCTTTTCAATATGCTATCTAGGTTGGTCATAACTTTCTTCCAAGGAGTAAACATCTTTTAATTTCATGGCTACAATCACCATTTGCAGTGATTTTGAAGCCCAAAAAAATAAAGTCTGACTCTGTTTCCACTGTTTCCCCATCTATCTGCCATGAAGTGATGGGACCAGATGCCATGATCTTTGTTTTCTGAATGCTGAGCTTTAAGCCAACTTTTTCACACTCCTCTCTCACTTTCATCAAGAGGCTTTTTAGTTCCTCTTCACTTTCTGCCATAAGTGTGGTGTCATCTGCATATCTAAGGTTATTGATATTTCTCCCTTGTGCTTCTTCCAGCCCAGCGTTTCTCATGATGTACTCTGCATGTAAGTTAAATAAGCAGGGTGACAATATACAGCCTTGACGTACTCCTTTTTCTTATTTGGAACCAGTCTGTTGTTCCATGTCCAGTTCTAACTCTTGCTTCCTGACCTGCACACAGGTTTCTCAAGAGGCAGGTCAGATGGTTTGGTATTCCCATCTCTTTCAGAATTTTCCACAGTTTATTGTGATCTACACAGTCAAAGGTTTTGGCATAGTCAATAAAGCAGAAATAGATGTTTTTCTGGAACTCTCTTGCTTTTTCCATGATCCAGCGGATGTTGGCAATTTGATCTCTGGTTCCTCTGCCTTTCCCAAAACCAGCCTGAACATCTGGAAGTTCACGGTTCACATACTGCTGAAGCCTGGCCTGGAGAATTTTGAGCATTACTTTACTAGCGTGTGAGATGAGTGCAATTGTAGAGAAGTTTGATCATTCTTTGGCATTGCCTTTCTTTGGGATTGGAATGAAAACTGACCTTTGCCAGTCCTATGGCCACTGCTGAGCTTTCCAAATTTGCTGGCATATTGAGTGCAGCACTTTCACAGCATCATCTTTCAGCATTTGAAATAGCTCAACTGGAATTCCATCACCTCCACTAGCTTTGTTTGTAGTGATGCTTTCTAAGGCCCACTTGGCTTCACATTCCAGCATGTCTATCTGGCTCTAGGTGAGTGATCACCTAGATCACCTAGATGAGTGATCACCATCATGATTATCTGGGTCATGAAGATCTTTTTTGTACAGTTCTTCTGTGTATTCTTGCCACCTCTTCTTAATATCTTCTGCCTCTGTTAGGTCCATACCATTTCTGTCCTTTATTGAGCCCATCTTTGTATGAAATGTTCCCTTGGTATCTCTAATTTTCTTGAAGAGATCTCTAGTCTTTCCCATTCTGTTGTTTTCCTCTATTTCTTTGCATTGATCACTGAAGAAGGCTTTCTTATCTCTCCTTGCTTTTCTTTGGAACTCTGCATTCAGATGTTTATATCTTTCCTTTTCTCCTTTGCTTTTTGCTTCTCTTCTTTTCACAGCTATTTGTAAGGCCTCCCCAGACAGCCATTTTGCTTTTTTGCATTTCTTTTCCATGGGGATGGTCTTGATCCCTGTCTCCTGTACAATGTCACGAACCTCATTCCATAGTTCATCAGGCACTCTATCTATCAGATCTAAGCCCTTAAATCTATTTCTCACTTGCACTGTATAATCATAAGGGATTTGATTTAGGTCCTACCTGAATGGTCTAGTGGTTTTCCCTACTTTCTTCAATTTAAGTCTGAATTTGGCAATAAGGCCTTAACCCCACTCAAAAAAAAAAAAAATATATATATATATATATATATATGAGTAGGGAACTATAAGCAGAGAACAGATGGAATAGGTGGAGAAGCAAGATTTAAAGAGGTATTGATGGCTTCTGCTTAAAGAAACTTCCCTGGTAGCTCAGACGGTAAAGCAATTGCTTGCAATGCAGGAGACCCGGGTTCAATCCCTGTGTTGGGAAGATCCTCTGGAGAAGAAAATGGCAACCCACTCCAATACTCTTGCCTGGAAAATCCCATGGATGGAGAAACCTGGTATGCTATAGTCCACGGGGTCGCCAAGAGTCAGACACGACTTCACTTTCTTTCTGCTTAAAGAAACCTCTCTCAAAACTCTACTAAAATGACCATGAATGGGTTACTAAAGGCACAATCTACAACAAAGAGGAGAAGCAACTGTAATACTTACATATGTACATACATATATAAAAAGCTAAGAAACAGATTATTGTTGTTGTTTAGTCACTAAGTCCTGTCTGACTCTTTGCAATCCCATGGACCATAGCCTGCCAGGTTCTCTGACCTGGGGATTCTCCAGACAAGAATATTAGAGTGGGTTGCCATTTCCTTCTCTAGGGGATCTTCCTGACCCAGGGATCAGAACCCACGTCTCCTGTATTGCAAGTGCATTCTTTACCACTGAGCCACAAGGGAAGTTCTGAGAAGCAGATAATTAGTAGAAACTGACTTAGCCAACCCAAGAATGTTGAAACCTGGGGAAAAGTAAGAGGCAAATTCATTTAGACTGTAGAACTCCAAAAGGCTCATGAGTTTGTTGCAACAGGTAGTTCTGAAAAATGAGTTAAATGTGATGCTGAAAATAGTTTTAAAAAAAAAAGTCAGTGATTCAG
The DNA here is from genome assembly GCA_935064755.1 of Tragelaphus eurycerus. Lineage (NCBI taxonomy): Eukaryota > Metazoa > Chordata > Mammalia > Artiodactyla > Bovidae > Tragelaphus > Tragelaphus eurycerus. The sequence goes on along the minus strand of CAKXYN010000070.1, from coordinate 13,658,409 downwards.
TTATGTTCAATTCTTTGGAACCTCATGGACTGAAGCCTGCCAGGCTCCTCTGTCCATGGAATTCTCCAGGCAAAAATACTGGAGTAGGTAACCATTCCCTTCCCCAGGGGATCTTCCCAATTTAGGGATTGAACCTGGGTCTCCTACACTGAGGCTGATTCTTTACCCTCTGAGCCACCAGGGAAGCCTGTTGAGAACAGGAAGGTTAATAAGTTGAATATGAAGTCAGATGCAAGAAAAGCTGGAGATCAGAGAGAGCAGTTAGTGAATCAGAGGCCCAACCTAGGTAGAACCACTATTATGCCTTTTATACACTGGGCATCATGTAAAGTATTGTCTGAGGAAAGGTATTGTCATTGGGGAAAATGTTGTCCCTAAATCATCAACTCACACTATTGCAGACTGAGGGTACTGGGTTTAACATTTGGCTAAAATATCTTACTGAGTAATCAGGCAAATACATGAGGGCTCTGGCCTTAATTAAAAACATCAGAAAGGACTTAAAAGAAGAGCACAAGTCTGGGAAATGCCAACCAAGAGTCTAAAGATGAAAACTCCCCATTTCATTTTTTGAGTCAAAAACAAGACTTACTTTTGGAGACAAACCTAACGGGAGTTATTTTCCTAGGACCCTTTCCTCTGGCTCATTCTGTCACCTAAAGATCTTGTTTTGGGTGTTTTTGATACAAAAGAGGAAGCTTTAAAATGCCTAGAAAAAAAGGAGTGGATTTCAAATTTAATTGTAAGCTTAACCTAACCTGAGTTTGTTGTATATGAAAAATGGAATATTTTCTACCACGTCAGTCAGTAAACAAGGATGTCACAGTCACAGGCAATTAAAGCCTTCCAAAAGGAGCTAGTGAGCCCTGAGGGCACTCAGGAAGAAAAGAATACCTTTCATCTAGCAGCCTTCAGACTGCAGCCACTCCCTACGTTAAGCCTAGAGGAAACTCAGTCTGTAAACACAGATACTGGCCCCAGGATAGCTGAGGAGCATATCAAAGGAATGATTTCAGTGAACCCAGACTTTGCATCTTCCCTTGTGTAGAAAAGCTCTAAATTCCCTAACTTGAGTTATGTGGGTTTTTTTAATTTACAAAAGCTTTTGATGTTCAGACTACCTTCCTTTTGTCATAAAACTTCTATATAACCTGGCTCCTCCCCTCACCAACTCAGAGCAGATCTCTCAGAATTACTTGAGATGCTCTCTCTCAGACTTAAAGTCCTAAAAATTCCCGCCAAATAAAACAACTCTCAACTTTCAGGTTGAGAATATTTAACTTCACACATATTAATCAGAGATTAAACTGCATGGAGTCAGACAGTCAGAGTTGAGCTTCAGTGCTATCATTTATTAGCCAAGTAACACTGGCTATTTAATTATTTCCAGGGCCTTGGTTTTCTTGACTATAAAAAAATGAGAATATATATCAATACCTACATCAAAACATTGATGTTAGGATTTAATAAGATAATGAGTAATAAAAGGGTTTAATATGGTGTCTGGGATGTAGTAAAAAAATTAGTTACTTTTATATTGCTTAAAGAGCCACAAACTTTAGAAGAAACACAAGCTATTAGGGTTAAAGAACATCAGTGGTTAGTGTTCCTAATTGGATAGCAAGGCAAGAGTTGAACATTCAAGATGTAGTTGATTTTTATCTATGTTTTAAATGAAAATTTCCCCCAATATCTTCTGTTTGTCTTAAGAAAATCTAAAAACCTGAATCTTACAGCTAAATCAATGTTGTTCAGTCCACATCAGATTTTTTTCTGGACCTATTTCTGCAAGAGGTTCTCCTTTCATATAGTGGGGAAATATGTAATTTCCTTGATTCTGTCTTGCCACAGGAAAAATTTGAAGCGACAAGTGGACAAGTGTTATAGCTCAGTTTTATTGACAAGCAAAGGAAAATATATTCTCAAAGTGTGACGGCAGGCTGAGCCAAAAGACACAGAGAAGAGAAGCTCTCCCTCTCACCCAGCTTAATTTTGGCTCCTCTTTTTATATGCTTTTCTCCTCCCCCTGAGCCTGTCCTATGTAAATTGGGCTAGCCAGGAAGGCTGTTTGTTTTTCCTGAGGTCCTCACTTCAGTCCTTGGACTTTTCTTTGTTCTATTTTCACGGGTTTTTCCCTTCTTTGTCTTTTAGCCACTGCCATTTTGGATTCTTTTTCCTATTCTAACTACCCAACACATAGGAGCAGATAGCTGCAGGTAGGTGGTTGATGCTCTGGAGAAGGTTGAATACCATATCTTTTCTGCTGGACTCAGCTCTTGGCAGGGTCAATGTGGCCCCCTCACTAATCAATGGGCTTCCCAGGTGGCACACTGGTAAAGAATCTGCCTGCCAGTGAAGGAGACCCAAGAGACACAAATTCAATCCCTAGATTGGGAAGATCCCCTGGAGTAGGAAATGGCAACCCACTCCAGTATTTTTGCCTGGAAAATTCCATGGACAGCAGAGATTGGTGGGCTATATAGTCCATGGGGTCACAAAGAGTCAGACATGACTGAGTGACTGAGCAGGCATGCATTAATCAATAAAAGCAATGCTAAATTGCACCATGGACTCAAAGTCCAGCTTGAAAGTTTTGTTTGCCTTGTCCCTGGTATTGTCACAAAGCCCCCAGGGAATCCCAAATGTCACCACCGCTACCCTTATGGTTTTTCTTCCCAAATGGTCCCCAGTATTCCTTCCCTTCATAGGATTAAAATAACACTTTCCTGTAAGACTGAAACCAGACCCAACATTAACTAATGAGAATATAAAGACTGGTTTTAAAAGATGAGGATGGACCAGAACAAGTAAAACATGGGTTCTCAAAAAATGGTCCTTGCGATCTTGTTAGAAATGTGAATTACAGCATCAGGACCACCTGGGAATCTGTCAGAAATGCAAATTCTTAGTTCCCACCCAAAACCTCCTGAGTCAAAATCTCTGAGGGTAGAGCCTAGCACTCTGATTTAATAGCCCTACTGATGATTTTCATGCATGCTTACATTTGAAAGCCACTTGTGTAAAACAAAGGTTTTTAGTGACAACTGAAGGGACTTTGGTTAGGCAAAGGAAGGTTTTTGTCAGAGAACTAATAGCAATTAACAGTTTTCAAAAACAAGAGCTGCCATAGTCATAAAAGACTTACATAATTACTTTCCAGTGTTTATCTTTCTCACTCAGCCATGCTGTTGTTTTGTGGTCGCTAAGTCATGCCCAGCACTTTGTGACCTCATGAACTGTAGTCTGCCAGGCTCCTCCATCCATGGGATTTCCCAGGCAAGAATACTGGAGTGGGTTGCCATTTCCTCCTGCAGGGTATCTTCCTGACCCAGGGATTGAACCTGAGTCTCCAGTGTCTCCTGCATTGGCAGGCAGATTCTTTACCACTGTGCCACCTGGGAAGCCCTCCCACTTAGCTATAAGTCCCAAGAAATCAAGAACAGCCTTATTCTCAGTGTAGGGGTGTAACAGTCAATGCAAGCTCTCTTACACTTCAGTAACAAAACAGCCCTAAATCTTAGTTACTTTCAACAACATCCATCAAGGATTGGTGGTGCTGTGCCCCATGTCTTTCCTATTCTAGAGTGACAGAGACATCACCAATGGGAATTATTGTGACAGAAACAAGGAGATTGTGGCTTTTGAAGATTCTTTCCAGTAGGGGAACTTAGCTCTTCTGTACACATTTCACTAACCGAAGCAAGTCAGATGGTCAACTTGAATTCAATGGGGCAGCCCTGCCATTTCCCTTTCAAGAGAGAACTAAATATGTGTAAACAGCTAATAACTCTATAAGGAGTACCAGTCCCTCTGGGGTTGGTATCCTCATTTCACAGAAAAGAAAAAAGAAATAAGAGAGAAGTTATGTAATTTGCTTCCAAATTCCCAGGTGGCACTAGTGGTAAAGAACCCACCTGCCAATGCAGGAAATGAGACATGTGTTCAATCCCTAGGTCAGAAAGATTTGCTGGAGTAAGAAATATCAACCCACTCCAGTATTCTTGCATGGAAAATTCCATTGATAGAGGAACGTGGTGGGCTACGGTCCATAGGGTCTCAAAGAGTCAGACATGATTGAAGTGACTTAGCACACCTTTAGCACGTAGGTAGCAGAGTTAGAGTTCTGTTTTTAGACTCCAAAGTTCATGCTGTGAAACACTGCCACATAGCTAGATGTGGAGACAATAGGAAGGGGAAATGGTTTTGTAAGAGATTAATTGAGCTGTAGATGGTTGTTGGACTTAAATTGGAAATCCCCACAGCAACTCAGAATGTGGAACTAGAGGAGAAGAGAGACAAGAGAACTCAACACATAGAGACAGGGAACTTTCATGCCCAGTTCAGTTCACTTCAGTTGTTCAGTCAAGTCTGACTCTTCGTGACCCCACGGACTGCAGCATGCCAGGCCTCCCTGTCTATCACCAACTCGCTGAGTTTACTCAAACTTATGTCCATTGAGTCAGCAATGCCATCCAACCATCTCATCCCCTGTGGTTCCCTTCTCCTTCTGCCTTCAATCTTTCCCAGAAACAGGGTCTTTTCAAATGAGTCAGTTCTTCACATTAGGTGGCCAAAGTATTTCAGCTTCAGCATCAGTCCTTCCAATGGATGCTCAGGACTGATTTCCTTTAGGATGGACTGCTTGAGAGTCCAAGGGACTCTCTAGAGTCTTCTCCAACACCACAGTACAAGAACATCAATTCTTTGGCATTCAGCTTTCTTTACAGTCCAACTCTCACATCCATACATGATTACAGGAAAAACCATAGCTTTGACTAGATGGACCTTTGTTGGCAAAGTAATGTCTCTGTTTTTAATATGCTGTCTAGGTTGGTCATAACTTTTCTTCCAAGAAGAAAGCATCTTTTAATTTCATGGATACAGTCACCATATGCAGTGATTTTGGAGCCAAAAAAAGTAAAGTCTCTTACTGTTTCCACTGTTTCCCCATCTATTTGCCATGAACTGATGGGACCAGATGCCGTGAGCTTAGTTTTCTGAATGTTGAGCTTTAAGCCAACTTTTTCACTCTCCTCTTTCACTTTCATCAAGAGGCTTTTTAGTTCCTCTTCACTTCCTGCCATCTGCATATCTGAGATTATTGATATTTCTCCCAGCAATCTTGATTCCAGTTTGTGCTTCATCCAACCCAGCATTTCTCATGATGTACTCTGCATATAAGTTAAGTAAGAAGGGGGACAGTATACAGCCTTGACATACTCCTTTCCCAATTTTGAACCAGTCCATCGTTCCATGTCCATTTCTAACTGTTGCTTCTTGACTTGCATACAGATTTCTCAGGAGGCAGGTCAGGTGGTCTGGTATTCCCATCTCTTGAAGAGTTTTCCAGTTTGTTGTGATCCACATAGTCAAAGGCTTTGGCATAGTAAATAGAGCAGAAGTAAATATTTTTCAGGAACTCTCTGGCTTTTTTGATGATCCGACAGATGTTGGCAATTTGATCTCTGGTTCCTCTGCCTTTTCTAAATCCAACTTAAACATGTGGAAGTTCATGATTCATGTACTGTTGAAACCTGACTTGGAGAATTTTGAGCATTACTTTGCTAGCATGTGAGATGTGTGCAACTGTGCAGTAGTTTGAGCATTCTTTGGCATTGCCTTTCTTTGGGATTGGAATGAAAACTGACCCTTTCCAGTCCTGTGGCCACTGCTGAGTTTTCCAAATTTGCTGGCATATTGAGTGCAGCACTTTCACAGCATCATCTTTTAGGATTTGAAATAGCTCAACTCGAATTTCATCATCTCCACTAGCTTTGTTTGTTGTGATGCTTCCTAAGGCCCACTTGGCTTTGCATTCCAGGATGTCTGACTCTAGGTGAGTAATCACACTATTGTGATTGTCTTGATCGTGAAGATCTTTTTCGTACAGTTCTTCTGTATATTCTCACCACCTCTTCTTAATAATCTTCTGCTTCTGTTAGGTCCATACCATTTCTGTCCTCTGTTGTGCCCATCTTTGCTTGAAATGTTCCCTTGATATCACTAATTTTCTTGAAGAGATCGCTAGTCTTTCCCATTCTATTGAAAACCCAAGAGAAATGGCCTTCAGGAAGAGCACGAGGTCAAGACTACTTGTTCCAACAGGAAGTTAGAAAGTGATAATAAATGTTTTTAATTCATTAAATTTGGATAGGAAGAAATATAAAGTGTCCACAGAAGAGTAGATTTAATAAAGTAGTGGAAAGAGAATCTTCAAATTTCTAGTACCAGAAAGAGAAAAGAAACTGTGGGTGTGAGCCACAAAATTGAAGTATTTAGAAATAGAAACAATACTAGAACAAATATATGGGTCAGTTGAGAGGCAAGCCTGGGGTTTCATATTTTACCAAGGGACAAATGTAGGAAAGATGGAGCATTGAAGTGAATGAGACAGAAGCACACAGAGAGACTACAAGGATGCAGTAGGAGTAGAATTGATTTGATCCACACGGCAGCCTGCAAGGATGACTTCAATAGACAGCAGGTCTTTTCTTCCTCTGAAATAGGGGAAGTGTGAGAGGATAAAGGGAGCGAAATTGCTGATAGTAGATAAAGTCAAGGGCTCTGAGAGTGCACAATTGACGACTAAATCTAGCCACAGGCCAACCCCAAATCACAAAAGATTTCATCTTCCTTCATTCAAATGCTCTATCTGCCCAGTCCATACCTGGCTATCTCCAGGGACTTTTTTCACTCAGTGTAACCATTTTTTCTTTTCTTTCTCCCAATCACAAGATTATACTGGTTTAGAAAATTGATCACTCCTGTGGCCAATACAGCTATTTGTCACCCAATATCCATTTTTCTTATCTTCCTTATTAAATGGCCCAAGTTTTCTCGGAGCAGCAATAACTCACTTAAATTCTTGCTTTCCCAGCCTCCCCTTACATTTCTAGCCAAAGAGACGTTAAGTGGTAGCAGTCTTGTCCCTCAGTTGGCAAGTAGGGATATCTGCTGGAAACACGTGTTGGCATTGGGGATTTCAGGGCACTGCAGTGTATAACTTTTGTATGTTAAAAAGCCATAATGGGGCAGGGGAAATCCTGACTGACTCAGAAGACCCAGCCCTGTATTCTTCCATGGAAGACTCAGGGAAGCATCTTTCTGGTCACTCTCCTTTGTTCTTCCTGCTTGATCCCCGGGGGTATCATTTGTGACCAATAGGGAACAACCAAGAGAAACAAATGTCATCTCTAACCTATTTATGGCCGAGAGCATAGAATCACAAGGTTCTCAGGAGATGCAGGTGACGGGCTGCTCTCAGGGAAGAACATTTGTTCTGGAAATATCTGAAAAGACAATAAATGAATGCTCTTCAAACCTTGCATTTCAGTTATCTCCTTAACTCTGCTGTGTTAGTAGACTCTTTGATGTCTTAGAAAACCCTGGACATAAAGAAGAAGATTCACTACTATTACTAATGTCTCATTTGTTAATTGTATAACTTCAGTTAAAAACTAACATTCTTTTCAAGCAGTAAGCAGTCACTAGTCTAAATTTTCACAGTAACTTTTGTAAGTAATATCTGGATTTGGAATCTAACAAATTAGATTTCCCCAAACTTATTAATTGGTTACAAACTAATATAATAAAATGTTAGAAATAATTTAATTAAAATTGTGATTTTAATATTTCATATTTTATGAAAATTCTAACAAAATGAAAAATAATAAAACAAATTTAAATAGTTTTTATGATTCTTTAAACTGGTTACAAAGGTGCTGGAGTTAAGATAAATTTTAATTTTATCATATATTCTTATGTTTCTTCCTTCCTAGAATTTTTATTTTTTATGTCTTACAAAGTTTTCTCAGGGCTGACATAGTTTACCAGTCACAAAAGAAAAAGATTGCCATCTTAGTGCAGTTGAGATGCAAGGTTCTGAAATTTTATAACTAATAGATTTGGGTTAGCCATGAGTCCTAACTGGGTAGACCACTGTGATTTAAAACCAAGCCTTGGGACATTAGTCTGAGTCTCTTTTTATAATAATAGAGAAGGACAGGGAAGCCTGGTTTTGTGACTCCATGGAGTTGCAAAGAGTCGGACACAACTTAGCTACAGTTACACTATGAGACTTCTAAGTCTCTACCTGAGGCAGGTGATAGATGAGCTCCAGACTAGATATTTGCAACCAGCGTCTTATTTATACTTTAAGATAGAAGTAACAACAGGAAAAGGGTAAATAGCTGGACTTTTTCTCTTGGGTACACGTTAAGATAACAGTAATAGCAGGGATGCAGAAAGACTAAAGCCTGCTTGGGTAAAGATCAAGAGGTGACATATTCTGATTCTTGGGGTCAGGGAGACCTTGACTACATACATCAGAAAGGCTCCTCAGGTATCGAAAGGGAGAGAGCATCAGGCCATAATAAGTTTTGCTAACTTCCCAGGGACCCTTGCACTGAAATCTGTCTTGGCTAAAGGATGCATGCACACAAAGGGGAGGGCCCTGAGTCAAACAACAAAGCAAGATGATTGGCCAAAGGAAAACAAAGACCTGGAAGAACTCATCATATAATTGACTTAACCCACCCCAAATGTGAATTAAAATGCATTGCTCTCTCTCTCTTACTAAGCCTGTCCATGTGTCTATCCACATATATTCATCTCTTAATAAACACTCAACCTACTTTATTATTTTCTCTTTGTTGAAATTCCTTTCCAAAGGGGACAAGATCCAGGGCAGCTCTGTAGCTCCAGGTTCAACCCCTGGTTGGGGAACTGAGATTTTGCTTCATGTCTCTACAGCCATGGTCACCCCACAGCACCCCAATGGTGGTGGTTTAGTTGCTAAGTTGTGTCTGACTCTTGCGACCCTATGGACTGTAGCCCTCCAGGCTCCTCTGTCCATGGGATCCTCCAGGCAAGAATACTGGACTGGTTGCCAGTATTCTGGAGAATCTGCCAGTATTCTCCAATAGCACCTCTGAAAGCATACCCTTCAGACAGGTTTTAAAGTTTTGAAATGTGTTGCTTTTCCAGAAATAATGTTACTTAATTTTTGGATGACTAACGTTTCTTAACATGAAGGTAATAAATGTCTGTCTGTGGGTATTAATTGAAAATTTATATAACCAATAAGAATTAAATATGCATGCTCACTAAGTAGCTTCAGTCATGTCTGACTCTTTGAGACCCCATGGACTATAGCCCACCAGACTCCTCTGTCCATGGGATTCTCCAGGCCAGAATACTGGAGTGGGTTGCCATGCCCTCCTCCAGGGATCTCAACCTTCCCAACTCAGGGATCAAACCTGCATCTCTTATGTCTCCTGCATTTGCAGGTGGGTTCTTTACCACTAGGATCACCTGGGAAGCCCAAGAATTAAAAATATTCTATCATGTTTATCTTCTTATTATAGCTACCTTTGTGTACCTTATATTAATTTTCATTTTGAGTATTTTAATGACCTCATAGCCTTAATGAGCATAATTATCATTGTCTTTTTGATGCTCAAGTTGTCTGAGCTTAACCAGTAGGAGTCCCTTTAAGCTAGTTCTTTTATTCTTTAAGTGCTACATGGAATATTTTTAGCAAACACCCTCTTCCAACAAGAGAAGAATCTACACATGGACATCACCAGATGGTCATTGTAATATAATATAGTTAATTATAATATAATATAATACCATCATTATAATATTATATATAATGTATTATATTATAATATAATATAATCAGATTGATTTTATTCTTTGTAGCCAAAGATGGAAAAGCTCTATATAGTCAGCAAAAACAAGACTGGCAGCTGCCTATGGCTCAGATCATGAACTCCTTATTGCCAAATTCAGAATTAAATTGACAAAAGTAGGGGAAACCATTAGACCACTCAGGTATGACCTAAATCAAATCCTTTATGATTATACATTGGAAGTGACAAATAGATTCAAGGGATTAGATCTGATAGAGTTCCTAGAGAACTGTGGACAGAGGTTTGTGACCTTGTACAGGAGGCAGTGATCAAGACCATCCCCAAGAAAAAGAAATACAAAAAGGCAAAATGATTGTCTGAGTAGGTCTTACAAATAGCTGTGAAAAGAGGAGAAGTGAAAGGCAAAGGAGAAAAGGAAAGATACACCCATTAGAATGCAGAGTTCCACAGAAGAGCAAAGAGAGATAAGAAACCCTTTCTCAGTGATCAACAGAAAGAAATAAAGGAAAACAATAAAATGGGAAAGACTAGAGATCTCTTCAAGAAAATTACAGATACCATGGGAAATTTTCATGCAGAGATGGGCACAATAAAGGACAGAAGTGGTATGGACCTAACAGAAGCAGAAGATATTAAGAAGTGACAAGAATACACAAAATAACAATACAAAAAAGATCTTCATGATCTAGATAATCATGATAGTGTGATCACTCACCTAGAGCCAGACATCCTGGAATACAAAGCCAAGTGGGCCTTAGGAAGCATCATTATGAACAAAGCTAGTGGAGGTGATGGAATTCCAGTTGAGCTATTTCAAATCCTAAGAGATGATGCTGTGAAAGTGCTGCATTCAATATGTCAGCAAATTTGGAAAACTCAGCAGTGGCCACAGGACTGGAAAAGGTCAGTTTTCATTCCAGTCCCAATGAAAGGCAATGCCAAAGAATGCTCAAACTACTGCACAATTGGACTCATCTCACACACTAGCAAAGTAATGCTCAAAATTCTCCAAGCCAGGCTTGAGCATTACATGAACTGTGAACTTCCAGATGTTCAAGCTGGATTTAGAAAAGCCAAAGGAACCAGAGATCAAATTGCCAACATCCACTGGATCATCAAAAAAGCAAAGAGAGTTCCAGAAAAATGTCTACTTCTGCTTTATTGACTATGCCAAAGCCTTTGACTATGCGGATCACAACAAACTGTGGAAAATTCTTAGAGGGGAATACCAGACCACCTGACCTACCTTCTGAGAAATCTGTATGCAGGTCAAGAAGCAACAGTTAGAACTGAACATGGAACAACAGACTGGTTCCAAATAGGAAAAGGAGTATGTCAGACCTATATATTGTCCCCCTTCTTATTTAACTTATATGCAGAGTATATCATGAGAAATGCTGGGTTGGATGAAGCACAAACTGGAATCAATATTTCTGGGCTCCAAAATCACTGCAGATAGTGACTGCATCCATGAAATTAAAAGATGCTTTCTTCTTGGAAGAAAAGTTATGACCAACCTAGACAGCATATTCAAAAGCAGAGACAGTACTTTGCCAACAAAGGTCCATCTGGTCAAAGCTGTGGTTTTTCCAGTAGTCATGTATGGATGTGAGAGTTGGACTATAAAGAAAGCTGAGCACCGAAGAATGAATTCTTTTGAAGTACAATGTTGGAGAAGACTCTTGAGAGCCTCTTGGACAGCAAGGAGATCCAACCAGTCCATCCTAAAGTAAATCAGTGCTAAGCATCCATTGGAAGGACTGATGCTGAAGCTGAAATGCCAATACTTTGGCCACCTGATACAAAGAACTAACTCATATGAAAAGACTCTGATGCTGGGAAAGATTGAAGGTGGGAGGATAGGGGGATAACAGGGGATGAGATGGCTGGATGGTACCACCGACTCAATGGACATGCGTTTGTACTAGCTCCGGAGTTGATGATGGACAGGGAGGCCTGGCATGCTGTAGTCCATGGGGTCGAAAAGATTCTGACATGACTGAACAACTGAACTTAACTGAACTCAATATTTTTGTCAAAGTAAAAATCAGTCCTGCTGGCTGTCAAGCTATGACAGACAATTTCTAACAAACATGGTCAAGTGGATAGAGCAGAAAAGCTCTCTGTGTAATTTTTGCTTCCTTACCAATGACATTCCCAGTCTAGCTTCAAACCTCCTGCCTTCTGAAAAAGGATTACTGAGATATTCAGTTGCTGAACTTCTAGTTACTTGACATTATTCAATTCAGAGTTGGTACTTGCTCCCTCAATCTGTCTATAAAACCATTCAGCATAAGCACAAATCATATAATAGCCTCTCTCATCTCCTTTTTACCTCAAGATTCTCCTTGTGTGTTCTTTCCTGCTCAGCATACTATATACATCTAAATATATTCCTGATGTTCTTTGACTAGGGAATTGACACTTTGATCACATTCTTGCTTTCTAGAAATAAGATATTCTAGACCCATTCTGAATTTTCCTGCAGAAACATGGGAACTAGCTACTTTTTAAAGAAGATGTAGATCTTTTAGTGGATAAAAGCAAAACAGATGAAACTCTGGCACTAGAGGCACATATGAGATTTAATGATAAACAAAATTGCTGCTGTTGAAATTATTATTGCCGTGGGCCACTTTTTTTCAACTAGAATATCTATTTCATTATACAGTTAAGAGGTCACATCAAGTTTTCAAATCTGGCCTGTTTCCTTGCTGTATCTAACATTTTTAGGCTATAATTTTATTAATTGATAAGATTTTTTTCAACATGGACTTTTGAATATTTGATTGTTGTCATCTACTGTCCTCCACCTTCAGTTCTCACCAACTGAGAAAAACAGGAGGACAAAATACAGTCTTTCTTAACAACAACAACAACAAAAGCTACCTTACAGAACATATTCTGTGGACAAGAGAGTTTTCTTCTCCTCTACCATATCTTGAACTGAATCCAATCCTATATGTTAAATGAAAGGAAGACTGCCTGCTAGACAGGGTTCCTATCATATAGAAAGAGAAAGGGGAGGAGAAGGAGAGAAGGAGCCAAATGAGGAGTGAGATGGAAGAAAGGAGAGAAAGCAGAGAAAAAGAGGAACAAGAAAAAAAGAGAGTTATTTCCTTGTATGTAAAAAAGGGTCTATGATATCCTCTCAACAGAGGATGAGATGGTTGGATGGCATCACTGATGCGATGGACATGAGTTTGAGTAGGTTCCAGGAGTTGGTGATGGACAGGAAAGCCTGGCGTGCTGCAGCCCATGGGGTTGCAAAGAGTCAGACATGACTGAGCGACTGAACTGACTGATGATATCTAAATAATTGTGTTGTCATTCGAGTTAAATTAGATGCCATTTATAAGTGCCAGGTATACATAAATGCTCAAAAATGGCAGCTGACATGGATATTTATCATAGAACAGGTTTGACTGAAGATTCAAATAAAGTAACACTGAACTCTTTGGGGGTCAATTTCTAGACTCAGAGGTTCTGAGCACAAGAGCATACAGCATAAAGTTTTCATATGTAGTTTTAAACATCCCTTTGGAAAAATCATCAATATATTAAAGCTTTTCCAACTGGATAGAAGAAAAAAACTCATTCTTTTATTATCACTTCTTTTCAGAATTTAATCTAATTTTGTCAGAATTTAATCTAATTTTGTCAGTTACTAATAGACATAATTTAGAAAGTTGAATAGTTCTACAAGCTTGTTTTGTTTTATAAAAACAGCGTTTTGACCTGCCTCACCAACCTCCCCGTGTAGCACCCCCACCTACCATTCCCTGCTCCTTATAGGCAACTACTTTGAGTGCAAAATGTCCAGATGAGTATTTTGGTAGTTTCTTCCATTTTACTAAGTAATGATTATGTTAGGAATTTTTGAGGTTTCCTTTTTCATCATTGTTTATTAGTTTCCTATATTGATTTTCTTTTATATTACTGCCTCTTTTCCTAACTAAAGGCATGCCCATTTCCCCACCTTCCTGATACATATATCATAATTTACATTATATAACTATTCAGTGTTAACATAAATGACAGTAAACAAGCTCTGTTTACGGTGTATTTGAGGTTCTTGCTTCATCACAAAAGAATTCAGAGAATGAAGTGGTATATAAGAAGTGAATTTATTTAGAGAGAAACACACTCCACAGACAGAGTGTGGGCCATCTCAGAAAGTGAGAGAGCCTTGAAATATGGTGTGGTTAGTTTTTGTGGGCTGGGTAATTTCATAGGCTAATGAGTGGGAGGATTATTCCAATCACTCTGGGGGAGGGATGGAGATCTCCAGGAACTGGGCCACCACCCACTTTTTGGCCTTTTATGGTTAGCCTCATAACTGTCATGGCACTGGTGTTCATGTCATTTGGTACACTAATATGTTACAATGAGCATACAATGAGGCCCAAGAATCATATAATGATGCTACTGGAAGTTGAATCTTTCCCCATCATGGACCTACTTGGTTCTAACCATGTCCTATTGCCATAGCACTAATTTAAAAGTTTTGGCCTGCCCTCTTCCCTCCTGTTTCACTAGTAAACTAATATAAACCCAACACCTGAATGTTTTACTTGTTTGGAGAAGCAAACCCTCTTCACTCTGTAATGGCTATTTTTTTCAAATCTCCTTCACCTTCTTTACTAGATCATACTAGATCAAGCAAGAAAATGATGCCAAAACTAACCACCACCAGAGCAATTTCTTACTGGTATGCACAAGTGGCTTCAACAGTGGCCATTAGAGGAGGCCATTCTTTCTTAACAGGGAGGTGCCAACATGATCAGTCTGGATTATGTCCCTGGAGTAGCATCTTCATGCCATGAGATTATGGATTCCATAAGAAGAATGTGGCCCTTTATGGTAGCACAGGTAGCAATGACATCTCTGAAGATGAGGTCTGGGAGAGCAGGAAGTACCCAAGAGAATTATTACAAAAGTGGGGAGAGAAACAAAGGCATGTCCTGGGAAGGGCAAATGGTTGCTGGTTTTGATGCAACATCAGCCAAAGCATTAGCCAGAGGAGCTAAGTCTCAATAAAAAAATTAACTTCTCATCTATTAAAAGGAAAACTCCTACAATTATGGGGAAGATCTACATGGTTAACACCAGGCTATGGTCATTTAAGTTTAAAGGCTCCTCTATGTTGGGAATGGTTAAATCAAACTAAAAATGATCAACCTAATAATTATGAGACAAGGCTGGGTGCTTTATGAACTATGCCTGTAATTACCCTTAGAGAGATTGATTGGTATGGAATTTAGTGGATTTGTGGCACTAATTTATGGCCTTGACATCTACAGGGATGATATGAAGGTGTAGCCTTGGATTCTCATGAATTTAAGGTCATACATGTTAACAAATTACAGGTAACCCCAACCAATCTACCATTGATATGATCCCAATGGGTCAAAGATCTGTATTCTACTAGTATGACCATTTAGCAGCTTGTGTGTGTGTGTGTGTGTGTGTGTGTGCCTTCAATGGGATTGGAGGATGTAATTGACCATATCTAAGCCTTGAGAGCAGTCATGAAATTAAAAGACGCTTACTCCTTGGAAGGAAAGTTATGACCAATCTAGATAGCATATTCAAAAGCAGAGACATCACTTTGCCAACAAAGGTTCACCTAGTCAAGGCTATGGTCTTTCCTGTGGTCATGTATGGATGTGAGAGCTGGACTGTGAAGAAGGCTGAGCGCCGAAGAATTGATGCTTTTGAACTGTGGTGTTGGAGAAGACTCTTGAGAGTCCCTTGGACTGCAAGGAGATCCAACTGGTCCATTCTGAAGATCAGACCTGGGATTTCTTTGGAAGGAATGATATTCAAGCTGAAACTCCAGTATTTTGGCCACCTCATGTGAAGAGTTGACTCATTGGAGAAGACTCTGATGCTGGGAGTGATTGAGGGCAGGAGGAGAAGGGGACGACAGAGGATGAGATGGCTGGATGGCATCACTGACTCGACGAATGTGAGTCTGAGTGACCTCCGAGAGCTGGTGATGGATAGGGAGGCCTGGCGTGCTGCAGTTCATGGGGTCACAAAGAGTCGGACACGACTGAGCGACTGATCTGATCTGATCTGAAGCCTTGACAACTTTCATAAGCTTTAAATGATAGTAACCAGGCTATCGGAGAAGGCAATGGCACCCCACTCCGGTACTCTTGCCTGGAAAATCCCATGGAAGGAGGAGCCTGGTGGGCTGTAGTCCATGGGGTCGCTAAGTTTCAGGCATGACTGAGCAACTTCACTTTCACTTTTCACTTTCATGCATTGGAGAAGGAAATGGCAACCCACTCCAGTGTTCTTACCTGGAGAATCCCAGGGGCAGGGGGCCTGGTGGGCTACCGTCTATGGGGTCGTACAGAGTCAGACAGGACTGAAGTGAATTAGCAGCAGCAGCAGCAACCAGGCTATTCTTTGGAAGGAATGATGCTAAAACTGAAACTCCAGTACTTTGGCCATCTCATGCGAAGAGTTGACTCATTAGAAAAGACTCTGATGCTGGGAGGGATTGAGAGCAGGAGGAGAAGGGGACGACAGAGGATGAGATGACTGGCTGGCATCACCAACTCAATGGATGTGAGTTTGAGTGAACTCCGGGAGTTGGTGATGGACAGGGAGGGCTGGCATGCTGCAATTCATGGGGTTGCAAACAGTTGGACACGACTGAGTGACTAAAATTTTATCAATAGAAGGATCTATAACGTATTATGATATATTCATAAGATATAAAAAACACAGAGCAACTGAATTAAATAATAAACATCAAATACTTATGTTGGAATAAATAGAAATGGTCTAGGGTGATACATACAGTGAGATAGATTTAATGTAGAGTCAATGATATGCAAGACAACAATAAATTTTGTTTATGGATATATACAAATATAGCATACTATGAAAATATTTGCTGCAGAGACACACAACCGGGCTATTAGCCTATTGAATTCCAAGATCTCTATGATGAGAAAGGCAATGCTACACAACTGCAAGACCCTTGACAACTTACAGCATCTCAGGGAGATATCTGTGCTATAATTCAAACTGAATGCTGTATTTTTGTACCTGATAAATCCCATAACACATTTGAATCACATGAAAAATCAGATTTCTGCTCTAAGTGACCCATTCCCTAGTCTTGACAATCTTTAAAAAAAAAAAAAAAACCTGGCGTGGGAGGCTCATGGCTAAAATATTTACTTTTAATTTCACTAATGTTATTAACTATACCATTTGTATTTTTGCTTGTTTCACAAGATTATTATTTCTTGTATTACCAAGTATATGACTGAGCCTTCAATGGAAATGATGACTAGACTTGAAGCAGTTGATCAAATGTATAGTTCAATATATGATCAATGATTGTAATAGTGTAATTCTAGAAGACAATGGCAACCCACTCCAGTACTCTTGCCTGGAAAATCCTATGGACAGAGCAGCCTGGTAGGCTGCAGTCCATGGAATAGCTAAGAGTCGGACACGACTGACCATCTTCACTTTCACTTTCCACTTTCATGCATTGGAGAAGGAAATGGCAACCCACTCCAGTGTTCTTGTCTGGAGAATCTCAGGGACAGGGGAGCCTTGTGGGCTTCCGTCTATGGGGTTGCACAGAGTCAGACACAACTGAAGAGACTTAGCCACAGCAGCACCACGTGTAACCTCATCAAAGGCTCCTGGGTGGTCAGTAGACTTCATGTCAGTTTCAGTAGTGATAGAAAAGACAAAGTACCATTCAAGATTGCTGTTTTCCAAAGGGAAATTTCATAATGATTCCACAACTGTGCATAATCAGCAATGCCAAAACAAAGATTTACAAAAAGAAAACCTACCTCCCTAGGTTGGGAGTGTAGGAGAATTTTGTCCCCTGAGCAAAGCATAAGAAAGCAAAGAGAAACTTCTTCCTGCCTCATTTGGGGACCATCATTCCCTGGTAGTCTTGGACAAGATCCACCCATCTACACAAAAGATGAGGTTTTTTGTGTAGATGGGGTGTCTTTGAGCCCTCATGAGATTTAATCATATATGGCTTCCCTGGTGGCTCAAACGATAAAGAATCTGCATGCAATGCTGGAGACCTGGATTCGATGCCTGGGTCAGGGATATCCTGTGGTGAAGGGAAGAGCAACCCACTCCAGTATTCTTGCCTGGGAAATCCCATGGACAGAGGAGCCCGGCAAGCTCTTTGTGGGGTCACAAAGAGTCAGACACAACTGAGCAACTAACATTTTCAGTTAACTTGAAGATAATCATAAGGCTCTGGATCTTTTGAACCACAAAAGTGAATAAACTGGGTTTAATGTGAGACAATGAGTGAGAGGTCTATGACCAGGAGAGAGGAACCAAACATTCCAAAATGAATTACATTTTGATCAAAGTGAAAGGGAGTGTTGCTTGAAAATGTTATGAATCATCTGTTTTAGTTGGATGTGATAGAAACATTGTCACTGAAACACATTACTGCATCCACTCCCCACCAGACCCTGTGCATAAAAAAGTTGTATGGAGTATACACCATAAGGTTACACAGGCAAGGATAGCTTCCAAAAGGGAGGAGGAGAAATATTTTTATTCTGCTGAGTTACCATCTCCTAAATTACAACTCAGTGCAACCTTGACCTAACTACAGTTGTTCATCAGAGGTTTGTATAGCCTTGTGCACTGGAGAAGCAAGCAATATGAAAGTATCTTATTTGCAGGCTTCTAGGAAGGAAAGTTATGACCAACCTAGATAGCATATTCAAAAGCAGAGATATTACTTTGCCAACAACAAAGGTCCATCTAGTCAAGCCTATGGTTTTTCCAGTAGTCATGTGTGGATGTGAGAGTTGGACTGTGAAGACAGCTGAGCGCCAAAGAGTTGATGCTTTTGAACTGTGGTGTTGGAGAAGACTCTTGAGAGTCCCTTGGACTGCAAGGAGATCCAACCAGTCCTTCCTAAAAGAGATCAGTCCTGGGTGTTCTTTGGAAGGACTGATGCTGAAATTCCAATACTTTGACCTCATGTCAAATACAATACCTCATGCAAAGAGTTGACTCATTGGAAAAGACCCTGATGCTGGGAGGGATTAGGGGCAGAAGAAGAAGGGGATGACAGAGGATGAGATGGCTGGATGGCATTACCGACTCGATGGACGTGAGTCTGAGTGAACTCCGGGAGTTGGTGATGGACAGGGAGGCCTGGCATGCTGCGATTCATGGGGTCGCAAAGAGTCAGACACTACTGAGTAACTAAACTCAACCAAACTGAATTGAGTATGTGTTCAGTAGCTGTCATAGCCGACTTTTTTGGGACCTCCAGACTATAACCCTCCTGGCTCCTCTGTCCATGGGATTTTCCAGGCAAGAATACTGGAATGGGTTGCCACTTCATGCTCTAGGGGATCTTCCTGACCCAGGAATCGAACCCATGTCTCCTGTATCTCCTGCACTGGCAGGTGGATTCTTCACCATTGAGCCACCTGGGAAGCCCAGGCTTTTAGGCAGGGAGAGGTTACACTAGGTCACAAATTTACTGGACAAAAACAGAGTTTCCAGGAAACCTAATATAATTGAGATCACTTTTGAGATTGGAGAAGGAAATGGCAACCCACTCCAATATTCTTGCCTGGAGAATCCCATGGACAGAGAAGCCCGGTGGGCTACAGTCCATGGGGTTGCAAGACTCAGACATGACTGAGCAACTAAACTACCACCGTTTTTAAGATTATGGATTTTAGCCTTGTGGAATTCTGGTAAAATGGGAGTCATAATGGGAAGAAAGCAAATAGAAATTGCCTGTCAAGATGCATTATTATAAAAAAGTAAGTAGGACCAAGATGCATCACCAGAGCATCTGGGCTGTAGGTTGGGTTATGGCAGGAAAAGAAGGCAAGCCTGCATACACACCATTTGGAGATCCTATAGAATGTGTGTCTTCAACAGATTTTAGGTTTTTAGCTGGAAGAACAGGGTAGGAAAAATGATTGACTCTAGCTGCAAGCAATTTGAGGCAATGTGGGAGGGGCTTGGTAGGATTTTTGTTGATTTTCACTGCTGGGTAGAATGAATGAGTCTGGTCTCATTTATGTTTTGACCCAAAAGGGTGAGTGGGAAGATGCAGATGCAAATATTTCTTAAAGAGCAGAGGTTATTAGAAAGAAGGTTCTGGATAGGGAAGTTAAGTATGCATGTACAAAGAATTCCTTCGCAAAGAAGGGGCTTCCCATTTTACAGATCTAATGAGTAACATGGAAGAAAATGGTCTTAAGAGAAAAATATACTGGTCAGAAAAAGACTGGAGAGAAATGTCCATAGTACGAGATGATGCGATGAGAAATTTACTACTGCATTAAATATTTCAGAACCTAATGGATTGTAAGGGAAATCTTGAGTTCTTAGGTCTAAAGAGATCTAAGACTGGTCCCTAAGTCAACAGGGCACTAAATTTCAGTATCACTGAAATAGAAGAAAATAAAAGATAATGTTACTCTTTCCTGAGCTGGTCTGTTGTGAAGGAGGAAACCCAAGGAGTGAAGATTTGTGGGACAAAGATCATGTGATTCATCTTTTAACCACTGTTCAAATAACCTTCCCCTTGTTTGCCAGATATTTGGGAGCCCCTCTACCTCTACCCCATCACCATTTCCATCCTTCCTTTAGTTTTCCTACTCCTCTCCTAGAGTTTGAAAACTTTTGGTTGGTAACATTAATTATCAACAGTGGTTTCTGTTCTCATAATTTGAAAAACCAAGCAATATTCAGCTATGTAGCAAGTTCACTTAATGATTTTTGACTGTCAAAGGATATCAATGGATTTATGTTGGGAGTTAAGCTAATCACTGTTTAGCTGTGGAAGCAGCATTGAGCACAGCATGAAAGTCTATGCTTCTTCCATGTTTCATAGTCAGCTGCCCTTCACCTTCCCTTTACCCATGGTGGGGCAGTAAGCTGTTGAAAGTGGGGGCAGGACAAAGACACTGGCCTCCAGGCTCAGTAATTTCTAATGCATCATTGCACGCACAAGTTGGTCATATCAGAGCACATTTAAGTCTCTAATTCTTCTTGAAACTTCTGATACGTTTTTCTGGTTGTAGATGAATACTAAATTTCTAAGTAAATTTCTTGCAGTCCAGGTGGCATAGAACCTGTTGTGACTCTAGACAGGAGTGTCATTTAGATGTCAACATATCTAAAGTAAGAAGAAGTAGCTTGGCATAAGTTTTAGGTGCTGCCTGAGACATGGAGTTTTCAAACAAATGGTTGTTTGGCCCTAAAAACAGTGTGATGAAGTTCTGCAGAGAAGTGTAAGACATTCCTTTGGGGGACGATGGGGGTGGGGTGGGTAGTGCTAGTGCTTGAAGAAGAAGATAATAACTCATCACCCCCAGAGATCATTTGGCCAAGTTGGGAGCTATAGGAAGGTCATTTTAACCATATCCACATATCCTTGGAATCTTAATATTACTCTTACTTTTGGGTGGAGCCTGGAATTTATATACTACTTTTAGTGTTAGTGAAAGTGTTAGTTACTCAGCCCTGTCCTACTCTTTGTGACCCCATGAATTGCAGCCCACCAGGCTCCTTTGTCCATGGAATTCTACAGGCAAGTATATTGGGGTGGGTTGCCATTCCCTTCTCCAGGGAATCTTCCTGACCCAGGGATTGAACCCAGGTCTCCTGGAGTGCAGGTAGATTCTTCACTGTCTGAGCTACCAGGGAAGTCCACTTTGGTTGTTTGCTTATTTTTTCATTATCAATCCAAGTAAGAGTTCCACTAAGTTTCAAGGACTAGAGATATCACCTGCTACATCATTCAAAAGATCCTCATGGAGGTACCACTTATCATTTGTTAAGGAACTGACATGATGTGGCCACAGTGAATACCTAAAATATTGTGGTTCCTTTTGGAGAAGCAACACTTCCATCAGTCCTTTCCCCACATACTCCAATATAGAAAAAGAATTAAAATGTCCACAGAAATCGAGAACAAATTTCCTTGAGCACAGAGGTCCCCAACAATCTTAGTACTTGGTCCACTTCAGAGGTTATAAGACTCTGAGCACTCAATAAGTCTAGTTTTAAAACACTCTTGGCTGGCTATTGAGTATGTGATGTAGTGAGTTCATTCCAGGGACAAGAGACTACCCTGAACATGGGAACTGGCCAAGGCTTATCTCCTGAATCCAAAATGATCCTCCCAAAATTAAGCATCCATAATGATCCCACATCTGCCCTGGGGTGGGGCCACCTAATATGATTTATGTAGAATTCCAATTAGATCTGTTAGGGAGGGAGCGGAGAAGGCAATGGCACCCTACTCCAGTACTCTTGCCTGGAAAATCCTATGGATGGAGGAGCCTGGAAGGCTGCAGTCCATGGGGTCGCTAAGAGTCTGACACGATTGAGCGACTTCACCTTCATTTTCACTTTCACACTGGAGAAAGTGTGAAAAGGAGAAGAAAAGGCAGAAGGAAGAAGAAGGAAATGGCAACCCACTCCAGTGTTCTTGCCTGGAGCATCCCAGGGACAGGGGAGTCTGGTGGGCTGCCGTCTATGGGGTCGCACAGAGTTAGACACGACTGAAGCGACGCAGCAGCAGCAGCAGCAAGAAGGGAGCAATGTCTGCCAAGTACCCAACACAAGACAATGGTCAGCATCTTCCTGTCTTTAGACTAGTTGTCATTTGAAGGGGTTCATAAAAAGCAAAATACATTCAAACTGCACAGCTATGAGGGTACCAGCACTCACAGACATAACCTCCTTCACATTTGTGAGCTCTGGAGCAGTTATTCTCAAGACTGGCTCTACAATGAAATAATGCAATCAACTGAGAACTTTTTAAAGCACTTGAAGACACCTATTACAAAATAAAGTGTAACACAAGGACTTCCCTGGTGGTCCAGAGGTTAAGAATCCTCCTGCCAACGCAGGGGACACAGGTTCTAGCCTTGGTCCAGGAAGATCCCACATGCTGAGGAGCAACTAAGCCAGTATGATACAACTACTGAAGCCCTCACACTCTAGAGCCTGTGCTCTACAAGAGCAGCCCCTGCTCGCTGCAACTAGAAAAAGCCCACAAGCAGCAATGAAGACCCAGCACAGCCAAAAATAAATAAATAATATATTTCTTTCAAAAAAGCATACCCGTGGTAATGGGTCCTAATGGAGAAAAATAAAGATCACACCCCAAATGAGGATTCCTAAAGGTAAGGTAATTATAATATCCAATCAAGTTTCACAATTCATCTCTCTGGGCTACTTTTCAACCCTGGCATTACATGAGGACTATGTGGGCATTGATAAAAATGTAGATATGGACCCTACATATCCAAGGATTTAAGGTTGAGACACAGGCATTTTTTTTTAATTCCTCAGATGATTATTATTAGCAGCCAGGATTGACAGTCATTGACTAGCGAAAATTCCAAGAAGGGTAAGTGGCCAGGGTTGGTGATGGGTGTATTCAAGGAGGCCTTCAGGACACTGCACAAGCCTACAGACAGTCTTAAACTCTAAAACCTCAGCTCAGAAAGAACAGAAGAAAATCAAATTCCCTTCACTCTGCACAAACCAACCCTCACCTGGGCTTTACCTGCCAGAACCTAATCCACCTTAGGTAGAGTGGTTAAGAGGCTGAGGCAAACTCAGCCATTCTGCCCTGGCCTAGATATAATTAGAAGTTCAGTCTTGGCCTGAATGTTTATTTCAATTAAAATAATAAGGGGCTTATATACTGATATTACATTTAATTTTGTTGTTGTTCAGGCGCTAAGTCATATCCAACTCTTTGTGACCCCATGGACTGCAGCACCCCAGGCTTCCTGTCCTTCACTGTCTCCTGGAGTTTTCTCAGACTCTGTCTATTGAGTCCAATTCCCTGGTGGCTCAGATGGTAAAGCATCTGCCTACAATGCTAGAGACCCGGGTTCAATCCCTGGGTTGGGAAGATCCCCTGGAGAAGGAAATGGCAACCCACTCCAGTATTCTTGCCTGGAAAATCCCATGGACGGAAGAGCCTGGTAGGCTACAGTCCATGGGGTCGCAAAGAGTCGGACATGACTGAGCGACTTTTGAGCATCTATTGAGTCAGTGATGCTATCTAACCATCTCATCCTCTGCATTTATCTACCTTTCTTTTTTTTTTAAATTATCATTTATTTATTTATTGCTGTGCTGGGTCTTTGATGTTGTGTACAGGCTTTCTCTAGTTGTGGTGTGAGGGCTTCTCATTGTAGTGGCTTCTCTTATTGCAGAGCATGGGTTCTAGGTGTTCAAGCTTCCATAGTTGTAGCACTCAGTCTCAGTAGCTGCAGCACTTGGGCTCTAGAGCGCAGGCTCAGTAGTTGTGTCACACGGGCTTAGTTCCCTGAGGTATGTGGGATCTTTCTGGGCCAGGAATCAAACCTGGGTCCCCTACATTAGCAGGTGAATTCTTAACCACTGAGTCATCAGAGAATTCTTTAACTACCTTTCTTATTAAAAGTGTGAGTCTAGACTGTAGCACAGATTCTGGCCATGATTTTTTGCATGATAGAATAACAGACAAAAAAATGTACAGATACACATGGCTTCTCATCAAAAGCCCCCAGTAGAGGTTTCTGCAGAGAAGGCAATGGCACCCCACTCCAGTACTCTTGCCTGGAAAATCCCATGGATGGAGGAGCCTGGTAGGCTGCAGTCCATGGGGTCGCTAAGGGTTGGACACAACTGAGTGACTTCACTTTCACTTTTCACTTTCATGCATTGGAGAAGGAAATGGTAACCCACTCCAGTGTTCTTGCCTGGAGAATCCCAGGGACGGGGGAGCCTGGTGGGCTGCCGTCTATGGGGTCGCACAGAGTCGGACACAACTGAAGCGACTTAGCAGCAGCAGCAGCAGAGGTTTCTGAATGTCTCTTACCTTATTATTTGGTTCCAGGTATTCAGTGATGAATGATCTGTCCTTCTGCTGCTGGCTGAGGCACCCCTACCAGCCTCAACCACAGCTGTAAAAGAAAATGGAGCTTGGCATTGCATTTGGCTTGGCTTTGCCAGAGACACAATATGTATAACACACATATATTGTGTTAAGTACAAGCATCTGCAATGAGAAATCCCTCCTGACATGAAAAACCACTGAATTCAAAGAATTTCACTTGACAAACAAAACATAGACTTACAGGTAACCAAGGTGGAAAGTACCATTCCCTAGAGTTCACGGATCCTACAGGCACCCATGAGTATATCTGGAGGGAAAGGGAAGAGCACCAAGACCATTGTCAAATGTACATGAGACACCCTTAAGAGAGGGATTTCTTTTAGGAATATGAGATCCTTTATTATGTAGGTGAAGAGAGAGTGAAAGTTGACCATTGGTATAATCTAATTTTATCCTCAAAAGTGAATGAAGTCTGGGGAAGCTTGGGTTTCACATATTGAGGTAGTAATAGAATGGAATGCCTAATAAGGGCTCCAGAATCCAAGCGTGATAGTCTAATTCCTGAACCATGAGCCAACACCACCTGTAGATGTTGTAGCTTAGCCTTCATCCTCAGAGAGGAATTAATCATTTACCTTCTGGGTTCTGAAGAACCACTTATGCATTCTAACTAAATAAGATGGCCCAGGTTATAGCAGATGGAAGCCCAGAGAAATAGAAATTATTCTGTAATACACCAGAAAATCCCCCCAGAATAAATTTCTTATTCATTATCAGAGATTCATCCTGAGGAGAAATAAAAACACATGAACATAAGGATATGGAAGCACATATATCTTCTTGTTGTTGTTCTTCAGCTGTTAAGTTGTGTCTGACTCTGCAATCCCATGGACTGCAGCATGCCAGGCTTCCCTGTCCTTCACTATCTCATGGAATTTGTTCAAACTCATGTCCATTGAGTCAGTGATGCTATCTAACCATCTCATTCTCTGCCGGCCCTACTTCTTTTGCCTTCAATTTTTCCCATCATCTGGGTCTTTTGCAATGAGTCAGCTCTTTGCATCAGGTATCCAAAGTATTGGAGCTTCAGCTTCAGCAACAATCCTTCCAATGAATATTCAGGGTTGATTTCCTATCAAGTAGGAACAGTAAGTGTGTGTGTATCTATAGGTACACACATATGCATTAGGGATCATTTGCTAATGCTACTACAGTAAAGATTTTTTAAGTTAATATTTTACTTTAATAATCTCATTTGACATTCCAATTAAATTTTTAGAAAAAAATAAATTTTAAAAGGGTATGATTTTTTATTAACTTGGATTTCCACTCTTATTTTATTATGATGTACTTATCTTAGTTTTTCTGTGGGAGTATGATAAGATGATGTAATGAATCAGATGACAATGTCAATGACTATAATGATATCTGACCACCCCAGGATGTTCTACAATACATGAATGCATGCTGTATACCTTGCTTAAGCATAATCCTAGTAACTCAGTACATAACTGAATGCTCAACTTGCTTGGAAATCTGATTCTGTGTAGTTTTCAAATTCATCACATGTGCTATTCTTCTGTTTCACTCAAAGGGTTTTTAAAACCCAATCAAAAATTTTCTATTTGGTTTGAGTGCCATCATTTGATTTTGAGCTTGAGAGTTGTGAATATTTTATTTAATATTGGCTTCTTGAATGACTTTCTTGCCACTCTCAAATTCTGTTCAGTTGCTCAGTCATGTCCGACTCTTTGCAACCCCATGAATTGCAGCACACCAGGCCTCCCTGTCCATCACCAACTCCCAGAGTTCACTCAGACTCACATCCATCGAGTCAGTGATGCCATCCAGCCATCTCATCCTCTGTTGTCCCCTTCTCCTCCCGCCCCCAATGCCTCCTAGTATCAGAGTCTTTTCCAATGAGTCAACTCTTCGCATGAGGTGGCCAAAGTACTGGAGTTTCAGCTTCAGCATCAGTCCTTCCAAAGAAATCCCAGGGCTGATCTCCTTCAGAACGGACGGGTTGGATCTCCTTGCAGTTCAAGGGACTCTCAAGAGTCTTCTCCAACACCATAGTTCAAAAGCATCAACTCTTTGGCACTCAGCTTTCTTCACAGTCCAGCTCTCACATCCATACATGACCACTGGATAAACCATAGCCTTGACTAGACGAACCTTTGTTGGCAAAGTAATGTCTCTGCTTTTGAATATGCTATCTAGGTTGGTCATAACTTCCCTTCCAAGGAGTAGGCATCTTTTAATTTCATTCTGTTAACAGGAACTAAAATAAACTTCATTTTATTTCTTGAAAATTACACTGACTGTCCAGTTGAATTTTAAAGTTTAGTAGGTAAAAAAGAAGAGAAGGAAGATATACATAATTGAAATATTGTAAATTGCAGACTGGTATTTTGCAGAAATAAATTGTCAAGTATTTTATGCTTTAAATCAATTCATTGTGTACTATTTTCTGTAAAAAGATGTTTTATTTTTTCACTGTTATATTATTTTTTAATATTTGCTTAACTTTTAGACAGTTAATTTTTAAAGCAATATTTTTATTTTTAAACATTTGTAAATAACTGAAATTTTCTGTTTCTCCTGCTAATTTTTCACTTAAAGTAAAAACAAATACAAGTCTTTGTATTAAAATTTGCATATATAACATTTGATTTTAAAGGTTACTGCATAATTAATATTTTCTTTCTTACTCCTGAAGCAGGAGAATAAAGTTTTGTGTTTGGTGACAAGATGATTCACCAATTTGTACAGTTTACATTTTCTACCACTTGTATATATGGTTTTTGTTCAATGTAAATATTTTATTGAGTTATAGGTTTTGCACACTATTGTATAAATTTTACATCTTTATATAAGGTTTACACGGAGAAGGCAATGGCACCCCACTCCAGTACTCTTGCCTGGAAAATCCCAAGGACAGAGGAGCCTGGAAGGCTGCAGTCCATGGGGTCGCTAAGAGTCAGACGTGACTGAGCGACTTCACTTTCTCTTTTCACTTTCATGCATTGGAGAAGGAAATGGCAACCCACTCCAGTGTTCTTGCCTGGAGAATCCCAGGGACGGGGGAGCCTGGTGGGCTGCCGTCTATGGGTTGCACAGAGTCGGACACGACTGAAGTGACTTAGCATAGCATAGCATAGCATAACGTTTACAGAAGAGTTATTCAAAATTTTTAAAGGTTATACTCCACTTATACATATTATAAAATAGTCGCTATATCCTCCTGATTGTACAATATACCTTTTTAGCTTATTTTATACCAAATAATTTGTACCTCTTAATCCCCTATCCCTATATTGCTCATCCCCACTACCATCACCCCACTGGTAAGCACTAGCTCATTCTCTATATCAGTGAGTCTGCTTCTTTTTTGTTACATTCACTAGCTTGTTGTAATTTTTAGATTCCACATATAAGTGATATCATACAGTGCTGGGGTCCAGCCCCGGCTGATCCAGGGTCTTTGGAGGGGAGACAGCATGGGCGACTCATTTACATATTAGAGACATTAAGAGTAAATAATAGCCGATAGCTCAGTAGGAAATTCAGAGAAGAGAGCCTGAGTAGCTTGGTTTACATGGAAAATCAATATAACCTGTGACACCAGGTTAGCTCTGACCACGGAGGCCGCAGGCGCCCGCTCGAATAGCGGAAAGTGCCCTACCTCAGGCACTTTCTCGAGTGGGTCTTAGAAGCCCAGGCAAATAAGTGGTCGCAGAGGATATCCACGCTCCAGATGGAGACTCAGCTGGAAATTGAGAGAGAAATATGACAGATGAAAACTTCAGCCGGAATGTAAAGGAAAGAATGGCATGGGGAGACCAAGCTTTGGTGAGCAAGGCCCGTAGCTTTATTTTTAACAGGGGCTTTTATACCCTAAGTTACACATAGAGGATAATAGGGGATGCAAAGTCAGCAGTTTTTGATCCTTATCAAAAACCAGGATTTCTTTCCTGCAGATTTATTGCGTACAAATGGTTCAGGTGATTTACATCATCTTCTGGCCAGAAGGCCTATTAACATTTTATGACTCTTGACAAAGGTTTGTCAACCGCAAGACTTATTTTCTCTAAGAGTAATTATTTTAAGGTTTGGCGCCATCTTCATCCGCAGGTGTCAGATAAACTTGCATTCCTATAGAGCAGAGGAGCAGTGGGTTTACAACAAAGGAAAGAATTTATTACCTTAAGGGTCTAAAGTTACTAGCACCAAGGCCACTACGTATTTTTTCTACAAACCAACTATATTAATTAATACACATTCAAGGATACAAAACAGGAGATGTGGAAACTTGGCAACAAGCATTGGCTCATTAATGAAATTTTTTACTAGTTTTATTACTAGTTGTATTTTTAACTCTCTGAGAGGCTCTAAGCTATTTGAATATCTTAAGCTTCCCTTGCCTCTCAAGGCTGAGAGACTGTAAACAATCGTATGCATACCTATAGGAGTCCGGGTAAACTTGTCAGGCCAGTTAGAGAGCTATCTGAGGGGTTTGGATTTAAACACTCCTAATGCCCAGGAACTTTATTAATTGGAGCTGTAAGTTAATTCTTTATTAGAGAGAGCGAGATGGTGGTGGGGGACAGCCCCCAGTAAAGTCAGAGATGAGAGCACAAAGCAGTAAAGTAGGCAGACTCTGGTTTTGGGGGGGTAGATGCTCGAGAAGATCCGCGGGGACTCCTGAGGCTTAATCCCGCATTTGCGTATGTCGAGCCTCCTTCCTCATGACCTTTGTCACGAGTGGAGCACTGATACAAGCCGGCTCCCCGCAATACAGTATTTATCTTTCTCTGTCTGACATTTCACTTAGCATAATACCCTCCAAGTCCATCCATGTTGTTGCAAATGGCAAAATTTAGTTATTTTATGACCAAGTAGTTCCATTGTAAATATATATCACACCTTATTCATCTGTTGATGGACTCAGGCTGCTTCCATGTCTTGACAACTTTAAATAATGCTGCTATGAACATTGGGGTGCAGGTATATGTTTGAATTAGTGTTTTTGTTTTGTTCAGCTATATACCCAGGAGTAGAATTGCTGGGTCATTCAGAAAACGAAGATCATGACATCTGGTCCCATCACTTCATGGGAAATAGATGGGGAAACAGTGGAAACAGTGTCAGACTTTATTTTTCTGGGCTCCAAAATCATTACAACGGTGGCTGCAGCCATGAAATTAAAAGACACTTACTCCTTGGAAGGAAGATTATGATCAACCTAGATAGCATATTCAAAAACAGAAACATTACTTTGCCAACAAAGGTCCGTCTAGTCAAGGCTATGGTTTTTCCTGTGGTCATGTATGAATGTGAGAGCTGGACTATGAAGAAGGCTGAGTGCCAAAGAATTGATGCTTTTGAAGTGTGGTGTTGGAGAAAACTCTTGAGAGTCCCTTGGACTGCAAGGAGATCCAACCAGTCCATTCTGAAGGAGATCAGCCCTGGGATTTCTTTGGAAGGACTGATGCTAAAGCTGAAACTCCAGTACTTTGGCCACCTCATGCGAAGAGTTGACTCATTGGAGAAGACTCTAATGCTGGGAGGGATTGGGGGCAGGAGGAGAAGGGGACGACAGAGGATGAGATGGCTGGATGGCATCACGGACTCGATGGACATGAGTCTCAGGGGACTCCGGGAGTTGGTGATGGACAGGGAGGCCTGGCGTGCTGCAATTCATGGGGTCACAAAGAATCGGACACGACCGAGTGACTGATCTGATCTGATCTGATGGAAGTTCTACTTTTAGTTTTTTGAGAAACCTCAATATTATTTTCCATAGTGGTTGCACCAATTTTCATTCCCATCAAGAGTGTATGGGGGTTACCTTTTCTCCGCATCCTCAACCTACATTTGTTATGTGTATTCTTTTTGATGACAGTAATTCATGCAATTCATTATATAGTATTTTCTACAGAAATACATGTTAAAGCATAGGTCTATCAGCAAGAGAAATATAAATGAACATGAGAAGTTATTTGCCAATATTTAAAACACATAAAACAAATAAATTTTAAAAATTGAAAAGCAGTTCAAATTGTAGAGATTTGTTTTATATCTTTATATTTGAACTCAAAATAATCATGTAATGTAATCTCCACAAAGACTTGACTTTGATGGTTCTCATCACCTGTGTGTACTCAGTATTTAACACAGAGTCCGACATATAGTAGATGCCTAATAAATGTTTGTCAACTTCAAAGATTAACCATTTTTTGAAAGGTGAATTTATTTTTAAAGCTGTAAATTCTATTTTTTAAAGTTTTGAAAAGTAAAGACCAAAATAACTTTTACATACATTCATGAATTTAAAATGAGCTAAAATGCAATTAGAGACCAAAATTTGAGCTACCAGGATGTTACCAGTCACTGCAGAGTGACAGCAACACAGGTACTTGCTGCATTATCTGAAAGTTGAGGTTGTATTATCTGTATATTCCAAAATTATAACCTAATATTTTCCATGACTTTTAAATAATTTAATTTTGTATTTGATTCTTCTTTCCAGTAACTAATTTTTCTTGATGTCTTTTCTCTACTACAAATTGTATCTAGTCAGAAATAACTTAACTTTGCTCCCAAAGGACCAGAATAGCTTTATATCATAAAACAAATTTAAAATGATATCATCAATACCGATCAGACCTTTGTATTATTTTATTAGAATCAGTGATGAAAATGTACTTCTATTAAATCTTTGCTAGTAAATCATATTGATTTATTATTTTTCCACCCATGGAAAGTGACATTGTTAATGAAGACTATTTTTGTAGTTTGGCAGGCAACATGAAACCATTTGCCATCTTTGATTAGGAAATTAGTACAGGAAAAATCCTATGTGTGTGATGGATGTGGGAAGTCTTGCCAGACAACCTTTGCCACTACTTATTTCACCGGGTTTATAGAATATTTTATACATTCAAAAATTAACATCAAGAAAGAGGTTTGAAATCTAGGGACTGTGATAACCTTTCTGGACAGAAAATTTCTTGAAAGTCTATTCTACATCCTCTAGAATACACAAAAGGCATTTCAAACACCACATCTAAAACCAAGTTTTGATTTACCACCAAATCTGCTCCTTCCGTCTGTTAGTAAATGACATCTGCATTTGACAAATTGCTCAGGTCCCAAAACAGAGGGTAACCTCGTAACCACTACATCCAATCCAACCACAAATTTTATTTGCTCTACCTTCTAAATAGAACCAGAATTGGCTGTTTCTTATCTCCTCTATAGCCAGCCCACTTCAGTACTCTTGCCTAGAGAATTCCATGGACAGAGGAGCCTGGTGGGCTGCTGTCCATGGGGTCGCACAGGGTCGGATACGACTGAAGTGACTTAGCATGCATGCATGCATTGGAGAAGGAAATGGCAACCCACTCCAATATTCTTGCCTGGAGAATCCCAGGGACAGAGGAGCCTGGTAGAGCTGCTGTCCATGGGGTCGCACAGAGTCAGACATGACTGAAGTGACTTAGCCGTAGCAGCTATAGCCAAAGTCTAATCCTCTCTCATTTCTCACCTTCCATCACTCA
The DNA here is from genome assembly GCA_935064755.1 of Tragelaphus eurycerus. NCBI lineage: Eukaryota > Metazoa > Chordata > Mammalia > Artiodactyla > Bovidae > Tragelaphus > Tragelaphus eurycerus. Next base: position 13,626,289 of record CAKXYN010000070.1, on the reverse strand, counting down.
CCTGCCCCATTGCAATAGCCTCTTGACTCCAATCCACACTGATTCTTTTACTCAATTGAAAAATTTTCTTCTTCCAGCTTTGGTCTGCTTCTGGTTCAGTTAAAAAAGAATTCTCAGTATTGGCGCCTTCATTCATTTCCACCTTGTTGGTCTGCTTCTCCTCCCACACTCTCTGTGTTCTGTCACCCCCCAGAATCACTAGTAGTGATAGTGTTACTGAGTCCAAGCTCATACTGCTCACTACACAGGCCCATAAATCACAAGACTAGTTGTTGGAGCAAGGAATAGCAACTTTATTTGGAAAGCCAGCAGACTGACAGAATGGCGGCCTAGTGGCCCAAGAGACCATCTTATCTAAATTAGAATTCAGACTTTCTTTATACTAAAGGGGAGGAGGTGTGGCTAGGTTGTGGCAAACTTCTTGGTACAGGAATCCTTTGTTCTTGCAGCCGTCCATATAAGTCTGGTCCCAATGCTTCTATAAACCTCAAACAACATAAATATTATTTTCCATTCTGCAACTTTTTAATCTCTCTATGAAGGGAAAAGCATTATACCTTTAAAGATCAGAGCCTTGAGAATGAGCTATCATGTATATTTCAGGCTATAGGCAACATTATTTTACAAAAGGTACAGAGTCAGCATGACTGAGCATAGGCAACAGAACACATGAGTTAGAGCTAAAGGAATAGATCCAGCTACGGGTGGTCCAGTGGCTAAGACTCTGCACTTCCAATGCAGGGGACATGGGTTCTATCCCTAGTCAGATAACTAGATCCCACATGCTGCTGCTGCTGCTGCTAAGTCGCTTCAGTCGTGTCCGACTCTGTGCGACCCCATAGACGGAAGCTCACCAGGCTCCCCCGTCCCTGGGATTCTCCAGGCAAGAACACTGGAGTGGGTTACTGCAACTAAAAGTCCATGTGCAACAGCTAAAAGATCTCACATGAAACAACGAAGACGGAAGATCCCTCGTGCCATAACTAAGACCCACTGGAGCCAAATAAATACATTTTTTAAAAGGAATAGATCACATATGGAGTCGGGTTTTTTTCTTCTGTGTTACAATAGGAAAAACACACAAAAAGGCTCTCACATTACTCTCCAAAAATCAAAAAGATTTGATCCTTACTGTAAAGCAATTATTATTCAATTAAAAATAAATAAATAAAAAGGTTTGATCCAAAGGCTATTATAGGAAAAGGAGTACATCAAGGCTGTATATTGTCACCATGTTTATTTAACTTCTATGCAGAGTACATCATGAGAAATGCTGGACTGGAAGAAACACAAGCTGGAATCAAGATTGCCGGGAGAAATATCAATAACCTCAGATATGCAGATGATACCACCCTTATGGCAGAAAGTGAAGAGGAACTCAAAAGCCTCTTGATGAAAGTGAAAGTGGAGAGTGAAAAGGTTGGCTTAAAGCTCAACATTCAGAAAACGAAGATCATGGCATCTGGTCCCATCACTACATGGGAAATAGATGGAGAAACAGTGGAAACAGTGTCAGACTTTCTTTTTCTGGGCTCCAAAATCACTGCAGATGGTGACTGCAGCCATGAAATTAAAAGATGCTTACTCCTTGGAAGGAAAGTTATCACCAACCTAGATAGCATATTCAAAAGCAGAGACATTACTTTGCCAACAAAGGTTCTCCTAGTCAAGGCTATGGTCTTTCCTGTGGTCATGTATGGATGTGAGAGTTGGACTGTGAAGAAGGCTGAGCATCGAAGAATTGATGCTTTTGAACTGTGGTGTTGGAGAAGACTCTTGAGAGTCCCTTGGACTGCAAGGAGATCCAACCAGTCCATTCTGAAGGAGATCAGTCCTGGGATTTCTTTGGAAGGAATGATGCTAAAGCTGAAACTCCAGTATTTTGGCCACCTCATGCGAAGAGTTGACTCATTGGAGAAGACTCTGATGCTGGGAGGGATTGGGGGCAGGAGGAGAAGGGGATGACAGAGGATGAGATGGCTGGATGGCATCACTGACTCGATGGATGTGAGTCTGAGTGACCTCCAAGAGCTGGTGATGGACAGGGAGGACTGGCGTGCTGCAATTCATGGGGTCGCAAAGTGTCGGAAACGACTGAGCGACTGATCTGATCTGATCTGATTTACTTTCCAGATATAAACACAGAAGCAGCTGGATTATTTTGTCTTCTAACCTCCCAGTGTGCCTTCTTATAGAAATAATGTCCCAAAAGATAGACAAGCTGAAGAAAGAAAATGATCAATGTCAGACAGAAAAGAGAAATAAATATAAAATATGGTTTTGAGTAGTGGTCATTTCTCAAAATAAAACATAATGAGATAAAGAGTTACTCAAGTTATTCAAGGAGAGGAGGTGATTGGATCAAACAAAGAAGGTACAAGTTAGAAAGAAAGCCCAGGACCGTGTGATTTGAGTCAGGACAACAGGTGCCATCAGAAGTCTGATACAGGTGGATAAGGGTAAGAAATAAAGATAAAACAGGTTGCTATTCTTGCAAGGGAAGGAAATTTGGAGAGATTGCCAAGGAGATTTGCTTCCATACTGTGCTTGGACAGCAAAGATTAGAAGCTAGATTGTAGGAGTTAAGAAAAAGTATTAATAAAGTCTAATTACAGACTAGATGCATATAGAATTTAAGTATGATTTGATAGAGAAAGGAATGAGCACAAATAGGAGGCAGATTTTAAAAAAGTAGCAGAATCAAGCACTTCCCTATTTTTAATGGTCTCGTAAATTTCTGAATAGGTAAGAAACTAACCATATAAATATGGGGACCTGGGGATAGTATGGAGTGAGTTAGGATTCAGGATAGTGAATGTTTTATGAGGTACAGAGGGAAGGGATTCAGAGACCCAGTGAAAAGAAGAACATAAATAAAGAGAGAAATTGCTTTCCCTGATAACAGAGGGAAGTGGAGAAAATAGACCTGGGGACAGTGTTCTGGGAAAGAATGACAGCTGGCTTGGGTCTTGTGCAAAAGGAGAGATTTTTAAGAGGATTAGTCCCATCCCCCCCATGCCTGAGTTTCCTCCCATCTACAATGAAGCCTAAATGGCACTCACTTCATACTGTAGTTGTGATGATTAAACCTGTTCATGTGTGAAGAGGATAAGAACTGTAACTGATACAAAGTAACCTCTCAATGCATGTGAGCTATTATTATTAAGTTCCATTGCTTTCCACATCTGCAAAATAATTCTTTCTGCCTAACGATTAATGGCTAGATAGAAGAGTCTTACCATTGACAATTAATTTTAGTGAAAACTATCCCACTTGTTTTTCTGCACAATTCAATTTAGATGCCAAGCAACATCATTTTCATATTGTACAGATGAGGAAACTAAGCTTTCAAACCAACTTGTCATGTTTCACGCAGCTGATATATAGCACAGTCACAGTCCAAACTCAAGTGTTCTGAACCTCAAGTTCTATTGTCTGGGCACTAAACTCCCTTTCTGAATATAGGAGAACTTCTGAACAGATCTTCACACTCCCCACAAAACTTTTGTCAGAGGCAGAAGGGTGATTTCCTCAGTTCTAGCCTTTCTTGAGGGAAAGAATTCAGTCAAGAGGTATAGAGCAGTTTTAAGTAGCAAGAGTTTTATTAACAAAAGCAGAAGTATGTTCCTAATAAAAAATGAGAGTGAGCTGCCTGGAAACTAGAAGTGGCCCTGCAATGCGATAGGGTTGTGTTTTTTAGAGTGGTGGTCCCTCCTTCTGTCATGCATTACTTGACAGACAAATTGATTGACAGCTTTAGGTTATATAACTTTTCTCCTAATGTTCAGGCACTTACCCATAAGGACCCAAGCAAAATCCATAGGTTAGGGGGTGGGGAGAGGAGGGAATCACACTGCTAATTTATTACAAATACAGCATAATGAACCTTGGGTTACCTTGAATCACCTTTTAGGTCTTAGTGCACCTGCACCAACCTGGGCTGGTGGTTTTATCTTGCTTGGTCCTGATAAGGCTGGAAACTTTGTGATGGTTCTTGACCACAAAAGGGAGGATCTTGGGATGTGTTCTGATCATCCAGTGTGGGAGGGAAAACTAACCATCCAGGATGGAGCAGGACCCATTCATGTCTGACTAGCTACCTACCACTTTGACTAACTGTGGTCACCATCAGACCAAAGATTTTTAAACAACTCAGCTTCAATAAATAGGTCCTTCATGTCCCTTGCCTGTTTCTAAAAGAATATAAAAAGAGAGCCCTTTATATGATCAAACTGTGGTAGTCCAAACTCTGAAGTATTGTGCCCACCTTCAAGGCAAGAATAAGGGAGGAAATGACAGAAGCGCCACCTGCTGTTTTAAACAGTAAAACAAAAGCTTCCCTGAAGTTCTCACAGCATCTTTATTTACATCAGAACAAAGTCACACAACCTAATCTACACGACCTAGGGCTGGGCACATGGTCATCCCAAGCAGTCAGATCATCCCACACTGGCGGTAAGAAGAGGGAATGAGTATTGAGCAGTTAACAGTGCCAGCAGCAAGGTTACAGGATTCCCCAAATTGGCTGAAGGAGGAGAGCCAGGTTCACCAGAAGCAACCTGTAAGAGAACAAGAAATGAGGGCAATAATACACTGACAAACAGGTCTTATCAAGAAATGAGGTTATTCTAAGAACTTAGAGAGATGGCAGGGTTGTCCCATTAATATTTAGTTTTTTGCTAACACAAGTTTGAAGCTACACTTAATTTTATTTGTGAAATAGAATAGCATGAGCTTTTCATAAGAATACCAGATAACTGAGAGAACTGAACATCACCAAAGAACATGACGCTTGGGCTGCGTACCCAGCTGTCTTTATATGGACATCAGTGTGATCCTGGGAAATCACCTTATGACTGGTATCCTTATGAAAACAGGAAATTTGGACTCAGACACACACATGGGGAGATCACCATGTGAAGACAAAGGCAGAGATTTCAGTGGTGCATTTAAAAGCCCAAGATTGCCAGCAAACCCCCAGAAGTGGCATTTCCCTGGTTGTCCAATGGCTAAGGCTCCAAGCTCCCAAGGCAGGGGACCTGGGTTCGATCCCTTGTCAGAGAACTAGATTCCACATGCTGCAACAAAGAATTCACATGCTGCAACAAAGATCAAAGATCCAGTGTGCCACTGTGTTGAGATCCAACACAGCCAAATACATAAATAAATACTTTAAGTAATCATTAAAAACAAATGAACTAACAAAAACAAAAGCTGAGGAGACATTCTCCCTGGAATAGAATCTTCCTCTTAACCCTCAGTGGCTTCCCTGGTGGCTCAGTGGTAAAGAATCCACGTGTCAATTCAGAAGACGTGGGATCAATCTCTGGGTCAGGAAGATCTCTTAGACAAGGAAATGGCAATCTACTCCAGTATTCTAGCCTGGGAAATCCCATGGACAGAGAATCCCAGCGGGCTACAGCCCATGGGGTCACAAAGAGTCGGACACAGCTGAGCACACACATTCAACCCTCAGTAGCAACCAACCCTGCGGACCCCTCGTGCTTGGGCTTCTTGCCTCCAGAACTGTTTTTTAAGCCAGAAAATCTGTGATGCTTTGATACAGCAGCCCCAAGAAACAAATCTGCCTATATTTGAAGCTTTGGGACCAACAAAAAAGCAGTACTTTCACTCAGTTCAACCTTCATACTGGAGACAGAAATGGCAAACCACTCCAGTATTCTTGCCTAGAGAATCCTGTGGACGGAGGAGCCTGGTGGGCTGCTGTCCATAGGGTTGCACAGAGTTGGACAGAACTTAAGCGTCTTAGCAGTAGCACCAGCAACCTACATAGAAGAAAAGAAACTGTTGGATTCTCCCTCTCCTCACCCCCAGCACAGCCAGGCTTTAGTCTCTGGAGAAAAACAGGAGGTACTTCCAAACTCTTGTATGTTTGAGTTAATCTCAAGCAGATTAAAGATAAACAACTGCTATTTTAGCTGATGGTGATTCATTTCATGATTTTGTGAATCTCAGCAGCGGCTATGTGGCAGGGAAAGGCTGGAGGAGGTGTAGGCTTCTGAGAGGAAGACCAATTTGAGTCAAGATTGACAAGCCCAGGACATTTGGTGAGTATAAATAACTGTGGGGGAGAAGGGATGATGCCTGGGGATGCTACAGAGTCTCCAAATTGTAATTCTGAACAGCACTCCTCCTCGATTTCACATGCCTCGACTGCACTGGCGAAGTTTAAATGGTAAACTTAAGAATCAGAGTCTATGAAAAGATAAGCCACAAACTGTGAGAAAATATTTTCAAATCACATATCGAATAAACAACTCGTATCCAAAAATAAAGAACTTTCAACACGCTACAATAAGAAAACAAACAATTTAGCTTTTTAAAACATTGGCAAAAAATTTGAACAGGCATCTCACCAAAGATATATGAATTTCAAATAAACGAAAAGATGCTCTGCATCATTAGTCATTAGGGAAATGCAAAGCAAAACCATAATAATACATCACTTCACAACTACTAGAGTGACTAAATTGGTTTTTTGTCTTTTCTTTGTAATTGAAGTGTAGTTGATTTACAATGCTGTGTTAGTTTCAGGTGTAAAGGAAAGTGATTCAGTTATACATATACATGTATATATATAAATCCATTCGTTTTCATATTCTTTTCCATTATCAGTTACTACAAAATACTGAGTGTAGTTCCCTGTGCAATACAGTAAGCGCTTGTTGTTTATCTATTTTATATACAGTAGTGTGTATATATTAATCTCAAACTCCTAATTGATCTCTCCCCCCTTTCCCTTTGGTAACCATAAATTTATTTTCTATGTTTGAGGATCTACTTCTGTTTTGTAAATAAGTTCATTTGTATCTTTTTTTAGATTCTACATATAAGCAATATCATATGATATTTGTCTTCGTCTGATTTACCTCACTTAGTATGATAATCTCTAGGTTCATCCATGTTACAACAAATGACATTACTTCATTCTTTTTATGGTTGAGTGATATTCAATTGTGTGTATGCACCACATCTGCTTTATCCATTTATCTGTCAATGGGCATCTAGGTTGCTTCCATGTCTTGGCTATTGTAAATAGTGCTGCTATGAACACTGGGCTACATGTATCTTTTCAAATTACAGTTTTCTCCAGATATATGCCCAGGAGTGGCCAGGCTAAAATTTAAAAGACCAATCATACCAAGTGTTGGGTGAGATATAAAGCAATTAGAACTCTCATACACTGCTGGTAGGAATGTTCAAATGGTGCAACTCCTTTGCAAAATAAATTCAGCAATTTCTTAAAAAGCTAAATATGCACTGGCCTAACAATGCAGCATTCCACTCCTAGGTATATCCTCAAGATGAAAGAAAGCATATGTCCACACAAAGACTTGTTCATGAATGTTCATTGAAACTCTTATTCATAATAGCAAAAACCTGAAAGCAACCCAAATGTCCATCAACAGCTGAACACATAAACAATTTGTTACATAGCTAATCAATGGATACAACTTATAAACAAACCATTAATATGTAATTAATACATTAAGCAATAAACCATTAATACATGCAACTAGATGGATAAATCTCAAAATGATTATGCTGAGTGAAAGTAGTCCAACAAAAAAGGGAACACACTGTATTAATCAGCTTGAATAAGACTCTAAAAAATGCAAACTCATCTTTAGTAACAGAAAGCAGATCTGTAGTTGCCTAGGGAAGGCAATGGCACCCCACCCCAGTACTTTTGCCTGGAAAATCCCATGGACGGAGGAGCCTGGTAGGCTCCAGTCCGTGGGGTCGCTAAGAGTCGGACACGACTGAGTGACTTCACTTTGACTTTTCACTTTCATGCATTGGAGAAGGCAATGGCACCCCACCCCAGTACTTTTGCCTGGAAAATCCCAGGGACAGGGGAGCCTGGTGAGCTTCTGTCTATGGGGTCTCACAGAGTCGGACACGACTGAAGCGACTTAGCAGCAGCAGCAGCAGGGATGAGAAGGGACTGGGGCGGGGAGTGGGGGGCGGTAAGAGGAAGTGATTATAAAGGGACATGAAGAAACTTTTGCCGGTGATAAATAATGTTCATCATCTAAACCATGGTGATGGTTTCAGGGTTATTTATTACATCAAAATTTATCAAATGTTACCTTTTAACTATACACTGCTGCTGCTGCTGCTGCTGCTAAGTCGCTTCAGTCGTGTCCGACTCTGTGCGATCCCATAGACGGCAGCCCACTAGGCTCCTCTGTCCCTGGGATTCTCCAGGCAAGAACACCGGAGTGGGTTAACTATACACAGCTTATTGTATAATATAGATTCCCAGGTTGTGCCAGTGGTAAAAAAAAAAAAAATCCACCTGCCAATGCAGGAGACTCAAGAGACATTAGTTCAAACCCTGGATCAGGAAGATCTCCCTGGAGGAGAAAATGGCAACCTGCTCCAGTAGTCTTGCCTGGAAAATGCCATGAATAGAGGAGACTGGTGGGCTACAGTCCATGGGTCACAGAGTCAGACACGACAGCAGGTGTGCCTAATGCCTACTACATGTTATTCCACAATAAAGCTGTTTTTTTTTTTTTTTAAAAAAGCTAAGAAAAAAAGAATTATATTAAATTGAAATTTTTATGTTCTCCCTTTACTTCTTTAAAAAAATATATTTTGGAGTGCTTTAAGACAAAAGACACATAGAAAAAAGATTAGATCACAGCTAAGCCATTATAGGAAGGGCTCACATTACTGGTAATGTTGTTAACCACCCGAGGTTATATTTATTGCAAATAGGCATTATTGTATTTGGTTTTGAGGAGGACAGGAGGACAGGCAATGTAATGGGGTGCTCAGCACTCATTAGCTCACAAATGGAAGCATACCAATTATTCAAGAGAGATTCACTCTTGTATTCTGAAAGAAATTTATCCCATGGAGCTTTAGGATGGTCATTGAACAATTTAATGAGCAATTCCTCTAACTGCAATTCCATACTAACAGCCAAAACCATCTTATGTAGTTATTTCCTCAGTTCAGACAAAGAACATATCATTAGGACTAAACCAATATGGAGCTAAACCAATATGGTCAGAAAGCATTCTTATCTTCTAGGGCTTCACTGGCAGCTCAGATGGTAAAGAATCAGCCTGCAATTCAGGACCCGGGTTCAAGCCCTGGGTCAGGAATATCCCCTGGAGGAGGGCATGGCAACTAGCTCCAGTATTCTTGCCTAGAGAATTCCATGGACAGAGGAGCCTGGCAGGTTGCAGTACATGGGGTTGCAAAGAGTCAAACACAACTGAGCAAGTAAATTTTTCTATGTATAAGAGCACAGTTATAGCTTCACATAGTTAGTTACACAAATAAACTATGCCCTGAGTCTCCAGCCCTCACCTGCTGCTAGATATAGAGTCCAAGAAAACTTTATCTTGTTACCTGCCAATGTACATGATCTCAGCACTTTGACAAATCCACTGATCTTCCAGCCCGTCTACCAGAGAGGCAGGCCCTCATCCTATTGTGGCACAAGGTTCTGCAGGATGCTCATTAGGGCACTTACACTGCTGCCTCTCCAGCCTACAAGAGGCCTCAGTATGTGACAAAAAGGGGCCTACCTCCCATTGTGTCGTATGTCACACTGTATTGCCAGTTCTGCTGGGACTGAATGCTTCACAGAGCTTTCACTGGAAAAACACTTCATTTCTGCTCACAGTCCTCTCTCTCCCAAGGTTTGAGACTTGCAACCATGCCACTAGGGAAGGGACAGAGTAAAGTGAGTACCTGGGTGTACCTGACTCCTTCCACTCTCAGAATGGGATCTTTCCTAAGAGGCTACTCGCCGCACCTCCAAGTGGACCTAGGTTAGGTTTATCTGACTCAGTCTCTGTGAATGGCTGTGCTGTGTGCTCAGTCATGTCTGACTCTTTGTGACCTCATGGACTGTAGCCCACCAGCCTCCTCTATGCATGGAATTCTTCAGGCAAGAATACTGGAGCGGATTGCTAGTCCCTTCTCCAGGGGATCTTCCTGACCCAGAATTCAAACCTGAGTCTCCTGCATTGTGGGCAGATTCTTTATTGTCTGAGCCACAAGGGAAGCTGTGAATGGCTGGCCATCTTTAAATCCATGTAGTTGACACAATGAGCATCAGTTCTCAAACTTTCCCATATGTTACAATCACCTGGGAATGTTTGAAAAATCACAATGTTCAAGATACATAACAATCTCCAAGTGATTCCAGTGTACAGCCAAGTTTAAGGACTAGTGTGGTCCAGAAAGAAACTGAAGTTCAGGCTACAAACACATCAAAAATTCTATCTCCCAAGATAAATGGAATTGAGAGTTAACTTACTTTGGATGCCTTTCTCCTCATCCTTGGTCTTCTGCCTTTGCTACAAATTCATCATCTAGAAGTAAGGAAGCAGAGGAATATTTAATAGAAAGAGAAACACAAATTTGAAAGTTAAAATCAGGAACTGTGAAAAGTCTCAGTACAATCAGAAGAACAAATCTTATGCTCGGGTAAAACACGTACCAGGAATCACCTACTCCCTCCTTTGCTCTCTGCTGTTTGTTTGTTTTGTACTAAAATGATAAGTTCCATAAAGGAAGCATATTTCAGACTAAGCCTTTCCAGGCAGCCTTCTACATTTTCTGTTTAAATGACAGCACTTAGGATGATGTATGAATTTCAAAGAGGCAAAGTCCAAGCTCATCTCAGATTTACTTAGGCATTATTATTCAAGAAGCCCTTTCTGAGCTCTATTCAAGGGTATCTGTAAGCTGTTTCAAAGGCCAGGGACCCCTACTGTAATAAACAAGTCATTTACACAGGGGAATGAAAAATCTGCCATGTCTGCCAAATGAAGGCAGACATACCTGAGCAAAGAAAGATTGATGAAGCGAGATTACAGAAAGCTGAAAGCTGGGTTAAAATGCATCAGATTTGCCAAATGATGGAGAATATACCAACTACCACTGGGGATGGATATTTGGCCCTAGATCATGTGGAACTGATTTTTTTTTTTTTTTTTAAAGAAAGCAGAGCATACAAAAACTCTAAGATTTGGGCAAATTATGACCTGGGGATCTCAAACACCTGCTACATCCTGGTGAAGGATGATGCATGGCATTTCTTGTGCCTCCTTTCCAGGAATCTGAACAGCACAGGTGTCAATTCTGCTTAAATATATACAGGTGTCCTGTACACTGCAGGCATTGGCAGCCCAGTTCTTTCCTCGCCATCTGGGAGAACAGCCCTGTCTGTCCTGATCCACAGACAGTGGTCACCAGCAGGCACTAGCAAAGCCTCTTGTCAAGGGCTGTGACAACCCAGCTGTTCTGTGACCCTCTCATAGGGGCCTATCCAAGATCATGGAACTTTCAGCTTCACATTCACTTATTTTATTTAACAATCATTTGCAGAGCACTTATTCTGTGCCAGAAACTACTTCAAGCCCCTATCAATATGAGTTCATTCAGTGCGTCCAACAACTTATCCTCTAAGAGCATAATATTCCCATGATCACAATGCCACAGATGCTGAGAAGCTGAGTAATGTGTTCATGACTCACGGAGAAATGGTGAGGGCAGGATGTGAACATAAGCCAACTTCTGGTTTCAGACTCTTTTCCAGAATGTTCAGTGCTGTCTTTTTCACTAACTCTGTGACCTGATCATGTCTTGTTCTATCACTGTTGTCTGACTGTTTATGAACAGGTCTATGCTGCTTAAAGGTCTTTAAAATAAACACAAACCTAGATAGCCTATTAAAAAGAAGAGACATCACTTTGCCAACAAAGATCCATGTAGTCAAACTATGGATTTTCCAGTAATCACGTACAGATGTGAGAGTTGGACCATAAAGAGAGGTGAGCACCGAAGAACTGATATTTTTGGACTGTGGTGCTGGAGAAGACTCTTGAGAGTCCCTTGGACTGCAAGGAGATCCAACCAATCATTCCTAAAGGAAATCAACCCTGAATATTCATTAGATGGACTGGTGCTAAAGCTGAAGCTCCAACTTCGGCCACCTGATGCAAAGAGCTGACTCATTGGAAAAGAACTTGATGCTGGGAAAGACTGAGGGCAAGAGGAGAAGAGGAAGGCAGAGGATAAGAAGGTTGGATAGCATCACTGACTCAGTGGACCTGAGTTTGAGCAAACTCTAGGCGAGAGTGAAGGGGAGACCGGTGTGCCCCAGTCCAAGGGGTCACAAAGAGTCAGACATGACTTAGCAACTAAACAAAAGCAACAAAATGAACACAAAGGATAAATGGGGGAGGGTGGTATTATTCCTTTTAGACATTTAGCCAAATGTTGAAAACTGTGGTTCCCAAATTTTGGCATATGTCAGAATCCCCTGGAGAGCTTGTTTGGACACAAGTTGTTCCACTCCTTGAGTTTCTGAGTCAGGTGGTCTGAATAGGGCACAAGAATGTACATCAAGCTCCTGGGTGATGTTGAAGCTGACCCCCTGAGGACCACACTTTGAGAACCGACTGGTCTAGAGACTATATCTGTAGAGAAACATTAGGCTATTAGGCTTTGGCTATTAAACAGTGTCAGACTTTGTTTTTCTGGGCTCCAAAATCACTGCAGATGGTGACTGCAGCCATGAAATTAAAAGACGCTTGCTCCTTGGAAGGAAAGTTATGACCAACCTAGATAGCATATTCAAAAGCAGAGACATTACTTTACCAACAAAGGTTCGCCTAGTTAAGGCTATGGTCTTTCCTGTGGTCATGTATGGATGTGAGAGCTGGACTGTGAAGAAGGCTGAGCGCCGAAGAATTGATGCTTTTGAACTGTGGTGTTGGAGAAGACTCTTGAGAGTCCCTTGGACTGCAAGGAGATCCAACCAGTCCATTCTGAAGGAGATCAATCCTGGAATTTCTTTGGAAGGAATGATGCTAAAGCTGAAACTCCAGTATTTTGGCCACCTCATGCGAAGAGTTGACTCATTGGAGAAGACTCTGATGCTGGGAGGGATTGAGGGCAGGAGGAGAAGGGGACGACAGAGGATGAGATGGCTGGATGGCATCACTGACTCGATGGATGCGAGTCTGAGTGACCTCCGGGAGCTTGTGATGGACAGGGAGGCCTGGCGTGCTGCGGTTCATGGGGTCGCAAAGAGTCGGACACCACTGAGCGACTGATCTGATCTGATTAAAGAAATTCATCCAAAGTCATTTTCATGTCATTGGGAAGAAGGGCTCTCTCTCTTGAAGAGAAGAAGAAGAACCAAAGAGTACACTTGTGATTGTGTGAAGACTGAGAGGGAAGACACATGGTCTTAGATTTTATGTCTCTAAGAAGAAAAAGAAAAGACTAAAATTAGTAAGTACAAATTGGGAGAGTAGGATTGACATATATACACACTTTCTGTAAAATAGCTAGCTAGCGGGAACCTGCTGTGTAGCACAGGGAGCACAGTCCACTGCTCCGTGATGGCATAAAGGGATGGGCTAGTGGCAGGGGTAATGGGGGAACGAGGTCGCCAAGGGAGGGAATGTATGTATACATATAACTGATTCACTTCTTTGTACAGCAGAAACGAACACAACATTGTAAGGTAATTATACTCCAAATAATAATAATGAGTAAACCTGAAAGAAGTTTCAGGAGCCCCTGAGACTGGCAGGCTGGGCCACCCTAGGAGCCTGGGGGTTGCTGGAAAAAGGTGAGAACTGACCACAGCACCTGGTGGCCTCATGACATTGACTCCACTGAAAGGAGAGTTAAGTTCCCCTGAGGCATTTGAATCTTTTTACATGCATCCCCATATGTCACCTTGTTCAAGTAACTACTACATTATAATGATTAGCTGTCACATCCTTATTTTAATAAAAAGATATATTGAGCTCCCTGGTGGCTCAGATGGTAAAGCGTCTGCCTGCAATGTGGGAGACCCAGGTTCGATCCCTGGGTTAGGAAGATCTCCTGGAGAAGGAAATGGCTAACCACTCTAGTACTCTGGTCTGGAGAATCCCACGGACAGAGGAGCCTGGTAGGCTACAGTCCATGAGGTCGCATAGTTGGACACAACTGAGCAACTTCACTACTTCACTATATTGTATAGATAAATTGCATATATTTATATATACAATACAAATGACAAGAATGTATGCTACATTTAGTCTCTTATAAATTAAACAGTATTTTCTGGAATTGTGCTATATGCTTATCACTGTGCTAAGGACCAGAGTGACACCAGCCAAGTATAAAACACAGCCTTTGCCCCATATGTAAAATTCACAGTTCAGCTGGGAAGGTGAGTCACTCTCACTGAGACAGAAAAAAGGCAAATGAATATGAGATGTGAGAGTGACGTTATTTATGTTTATAAAATAATACCTTTGACTTCCCTAATAGCTCAGTGGGTGAAGAATTCACCTGCAATGCAGGAGACACAGGAGACGTAGATTTGATACCTGGGTCAGAAATATTCCTTGGAGGAGGAAATGGCAACCTACTCTGGTATTTTTCCCTGGGAAATCCCATGAACACAGGAGTCTGGAGGGCTGCAACCCATGGGGTCACAAGAGTCAGACACAACTGAGCAACTAAGTACAGCACATGCACTTTTTCTTTATAGTAACATGTATTATTATTTTACCATTTATTCAACACGTATGAGTTGGGACAAGTACTCTGTTGAACCATGGAATAGTAAAACATGCTTCTTGCCATTAAGAAGCTCAAAGTCTACAGAAGAAAGACACTTCAAATGCATTTACCAAACAAATATGATCAAACCATAACCAGGAACAGAAACATGTACAGAATGTTATTAAAATAGAAAGGAAGATATGGCTCAGCTTCCTAGGCTCAGAGAGTCTTTAAAGTTTCATAGAGAAGGTAATCCTGAACTGAAGCATGAAAGGTGAGTGGGAAATTGTCAAGTATACACGTTGTACACTAGAAAGAATTCCACCACTCACATGGATGCCCCATGAGCAAGGCAGATTTCACAACTGCTACAGAGATCATGCGGCCAGGGCACGTGCCATATGAGGGAGTTGCAAGAGAGGAAGTCACTTGTCAGCATGATGGTGCTGGCATGCCATAGGAAAATTTAGACTTTTACCCAAAACAAAATGGAAGCCACTGAAGAGCTCTAAGCAAATGTCATATTTTAGAGTACTCTCAAAGAGAATGGGCTTCCCTGGTGGCTCAGATGGTAAAGAATCTGCCTGCAATGTTAGGAGACCCAGGTTTGATCCCTGGGTTGGGCAGAGTCCCTGGAGAAGGGAATGCTTACCCAGTCCAGTATTCTTGCCTGGAGAATTCCTTGAACAGAGGAACCCAGTGGGCTACAGTTCATGGGTTCACAAAGAGTAAGACACAACTGAGTGACTAATACACACACAAAGAGAATAGGGGCAGCAGAAGATGAGATGTTTGAATAGCATCACCAACTCAATGGACATGAGTCTGAATAAACTCAAGGAGACAGGGAAGGACAGGTTAGCCTGGCATGCTGCAGTCCATGGGCATGCAAAGAGTCGCATGTGACTTAGTGACAGAACAACAACAACAAAGAGAATCGAGAGTGGCGATGAAGAGAGAGAATACTGAAATAATTGATGTGTAAAATGCTGAAGACCTGAATTCAGAGAGGAGGAGGGGGAAAGAGACAAACTATAGAGCTAATTAAGAATATAGACTTGGCACTCAAAGCCCCTCTGAATATAGCTCAAGAAGGGGAAGTAAAAACTAACATTAAGAGAAAACCCTTGATACATGTAAAGGAAAAAATAATTGAATAAGGAAAATAGGAACATTTAATCCAAAAGAAAACAGAAGAAAAAAATGTGACAAATGAAAAGCATAAGTTAAGATTTGCAAAATGAATCCAAATATATTAATAATTATGATAAATATAACTAAACTAAATTCTGAAGTTGAAAGACAAATATTTTCTGATTGGATTTTAAAAATTCAACTAAATGTCATTCACAAAGAAATGCTTAAAAGCATCAGTACTTGGGGAGAACAAGATGGCAGAGGAGTAGGTGGACGTGGAGTACATCTTTCTCCACAGATACATCAGGAATACACCTTCAGACACAGAAGTGCATGCAGAACACCAGCTGAGAGCGGACAGGAGTACCTGACCAGAGGAAAAGAATATATAGAACCACGCAAAACTCAGTAGGATGAAAGAACTAGGGGGAAAAACAGGAGTGTTAGTAGGACTGGACCTGCCCTCGCTGGGTGGGGGAACTGAAGCGGCGGTCCGATCTGCACATTGGAGCAATTCTCTGAGGCAGAGGAGAAGCATTTAAGGCTGAAAGTGAAACAGCTGGCCTGTTGCAGTCTAAGTGGAATGAAAATCAGACAGTCCTTGCCGCAGCCAAACATACCCCAGACAGGGACGAAAGTCCCCTGGAAGGTGCAGCAGCTGGAGTTTGGGGAGTGTGGAGTGATCCCAGGGCGAGGGCTGCTGTTGACTGTGGAGGAACGGATGGTGGGGATGTGAGGGAGGAGACTGTGATGGGAAATGCCTGTGGAGGAAATCGGGGCAGGCGTGGAAGCAAGGCGATACTGCTGAGTCACGTAGGGGGTGGACCCATCACCACAGCCTCTCTCCCCCCACAGGGCAGCTGAACAATAGAGAGGCTGGCCCATCAAATACCTGAGGCACTGAAATACAGAGCAGAACCCCACCCAGGATGCTCCTTTAAGTGACTCATGCACTGATCTCCAGAGTAGGACCCCAGCCAGTGGGCCCCTTTATGTGCCTGAAGCACCCATATAACAGAGAAGGACCCCAGGTAAGGGAGCCCGCTAAGTTCCTGAATGGGCAGAGCTACAGAGAAAGACTGGCCAAGAGGCCTTCTGATTGCCAGCTACGAGAGGCTCAAAAAAAGACACTGATAGGGCCATAGCTTCTGTGGTGGAGGCAGTCTGTGTCCTTGCACAAATGTGCAACAGTCCCCGCAAGCCAAGAAGCTGCAGCACCCTCATGCTCAACTCTCACTGGGGCAGAGCTGCCACAGGCAAAAAAAGTCTTGCATCTATGCACACAGTATTGCTTTCAGTTCAGTTCAGTTCAGTCGCTCAGTCGTGTCCAACTCTTAGCGACTCTATGAATCGCAGCACGCCAGGCCTCCCTGTCCATCACCAACTCCAGCAGTTCACTCAGACTCACATCCATCGAGTCAGTGATGCCATCCAACTATCTCATCCTCTGTCATCCCCTTCTCCTCCTGCCCCTAATCCCTCCCAGCATCAGAGTCTTTTCCAATGAGTCAACTCTTCGCATGAGGTGGCCAAAGTACTGGAGTTTCAGCTGTAGCATCATTCCTTCCAAAGAAAAACCAGGGCTGATCTCATGCAGAATGGACTGGTTGGATCTCCTTGCAGTCCAAGGGACTCTCAAGCGTCTTCTCCAACACCACAGTTCAAAAGCATCAATTCTTCGGCGCTCAGCCTTCTTCACAGTCCAGCTCTCACATCCCATACATGACCACAGGAAAAACCATAGCCTTGACTACACGGACCTTTGTTGGCAAAATAATGTCTCTGCTTTTGAATATGCTATCTAGATTGTCATAACTTTCCTTCCAAGGAGTAAGCGTCTTTTAATTTCATGGCTGCAGTCACCATCTGCAGTGATTTTGGAGCCCAGAAAAATAAAGTCTGACACTGTTTCCACTGTTTCCCCATCTATTTCCCATGAAGTGATGGGACCAGATGCCATGATCTTAGTTTTCTGAATGTTGAGCTTTAAGCCAACTTTTTCACTCTCCACTTTCACTTTCATCAAGAGGCTTTTTAGTTCCTCTTCACTTTCTGCCATAAGGGTGGTGTCATCTGCATATCTGAGGTTATGAATATTTCTCCCGGCAATCTTGATTCCAGCTTATGTTTCTTCCAGTCCAGCGTTTCTCATGATGTACTCTGCATAGAAGTTAAATAAACAGGATGACAATATACAGCCTTGACGTACTCCTTTTCCTATTTGGAACCAGTCTGTTGTTCCATGTCCAGTTCTGACTGCTGCTTCCTGACCTGCATACAGATTTCTCAAGAGGCAGATCAGGTGGTCTGCTATTCCCATCTGTAACAATTTTCCACAGTTTATTGTGATCCACACAGTCAAAGGCTTTGGCATAGTCAATAAAGCAGAAATAGATGTTTTTCTGGAACTCTCTTGCTTTTTGCATGATCCAGCAGATGTTGGCAATTTGATCTCTGAATCCTCTGCCTTTCCTAAAACCAGCTTGAACATCTGGAAGTTCATGGTTCACATATTGCTGAAGCCTGGCTTAGAGAATTTTGAGCATGACTTTACTAGCGTGTGAGATGAGTGCAATTGTGCGGTAGTTTGAGCATTCTTTGGCGTTGTCTTTCTTTGGGATTGGAATGAAAACACCTTTTCCAGTTCTGTGGCCACTGCTGAGTTTTCCAAATTTGCTGGCATATTGAGTGCAACACTTTCATAGCATCATCTTTCAGGATTTGAAATAGCTCAACTGGAATTCCATCACCTCCACTAGCTTTGTTCCTAGTGATGCTTTCTAAGGCCCACTTGACTTCACATTCCAGGATGTCTGGCTCTAGCTGAGTGATCACACCATAGTGATTATCTGGGTCATGAAGATCTTTTTTGTACAGTTCTTCCTGTATTCTTGCTACCTCTTCTTAATATCTTCTGCTTCTGTTAGGTCTATATCATTTCTGTCCTTTATCAAGCCCATCTTAGCATGATATGTTCCCTTGGTATTTCTGATTTTCTTGAAGAACTCTCTAGTCTTTCCCATTCTGTTGTTTTCCTCAATTTCTTTGCATTGATCACTTTGGAAGGATCTTATCTCTCCTTGCTATTCTTTGGAACTCTGCATTCAGATACTTATATCTTTCCCTTTCTCCTTTGCTTTTTGCTTCTCTTCTTTTCACAGCTATTTGTAAGCCTCCCCCCACCCTCCCCGCCACAGCCATTTTGCCTTTTTGCATTTCTTTTCCATGGGGATGGTCTTGATCCCTGTCTCTTGTACAATGTCATGAACCTCATTCCATAGTTCATCAGGCACTCTTTCTATGAGATCTAGTCCCTTAAATCTATTTCTCACTCCACTGTATAGTCATAAGGGATTTGATTTAGGTCATACTTGAATGACCTAAATGACCTAGTGGTTTTCCCTACTTTCTTCAATTTAAGTCTGAATTTGGCAATAATCCTTCAATTAAAAAAAAAAAAAAAAGTATCAGTACTCAGAAGAGTTGAATGTATGGACTTCCCTAGTGGTCTAGTAGTTAAGACTTTGCCTTCCAATGCAGGGGCTGTGGATCGATCCCTAGTCAGGGAGTTAAAATACGACATGCCTCATTGCCAAAGAACCAAAACAGAAACAATATTGTAACAAATTAAATGAAGAATTTTTTTAAGATGAAAGTATAGGAATAGAAAAATTATAATAAGAAAAAAAGTGATCATAAGAATATTATTAATAGCAGACAAAACAAATACTAAGGCAAACAGTATTATGAGAAATTAAAAAAAGTCATTAAAGATTTAACTGACAAAAAGATATAACAGTCCTAAATTCATGCATCTCTGATAACAGCCTCAAAATGTATACATAATATTTAAAAACAAGGAAAATCTAACAAATAGCTATTGAACTACAGAATTTTAAGAAGTTTCTCTCAGTAACTAAAAATTAAAGCTATAAGGAAAATTAGTAATCACATGAAAACACGAAGCTAGAAATTAAAAATGTAAACTGATGCTATTAATAGGATACTACATTTAACAACGGCAAAATCAATCCAACATAAAAATGAGCAAGACATATATATAAGGCATTTACTAAAAAATAGAAAGCATAAATGGCTAATAAACATGAGATGTCCAACCTCACTAAAAATTAAGTGCAAATTAAAACTATAATGAGATGCCATATCAGCAGTACCATGATGTCAGTGAGGATGTGACACTGGAAGAGGTCCAGTGGTGGGAGCTTAACTTGCGTCCGCCATGTTGGAGGGTGGTGTTTCATTATTGCCTGAGGTTGAACTTGCAAGCATCCCTTCATCAGCAGCTTTACTCCTATGGGAGTGTATTAGTCTGCTCAGGTTTGGTTCAGTTCAGTCGCTCATTCGTGTCCGACTCTGCAACCCCATGAACCGCAGCACACCAGGCCTCCCTGTCCATCACCAACTCCCAGAGTTTACCCAAACTCATGTCCATCGAATTGTTGATGCCATCCAACCATCTCATCCTCTGTCGTCCCCTTCTCCTCCTGCCCTCAACCTTTCCCAGCATCAGGGTCTTTTCCAATGAGTCAGCTCTTCACATCAAGGTCTGCTCAGGCTGCCATAACAAAAAACAGACTGGGTAGCTCAAAGAACAGAAATTGGTGGGACAAACAGAAATTGGTGAGAGAATACCATTGAAACATATACATTACCATATGTAAAATAGATAGCTAGTAGGAATTTACTGTATGATGCAGAAAGCTCTAACCTGGTGCTCTGTGATAACCTAGAGGATGGGATGACCTGGGAGGTGGAAGGGAGGTTCAAGAGGAAGGTACATATATAAACCTATGGCTGATTCAATATGATGTGTTGCAGAAACCAGCACAATATTGTAAAGTAATTATCCTCCAATTAAAAATAATTTTTTTAAAGGAACAAAAATTTATATTCTCCCAGTTCTGGAAGCTGGAAGTCCAAGGTCAAGGTGTCAGCAGGATCCTTCCAATCCTTCTCCATTTGGCTTTCAGACAGTCATCCTCTTGCTACCTCTTCACATGGCCTCCCCTCAGGTCACAACTTGTGTCTCTCTGTGTGACCTAATCTCTTATTTAAGGAAACCAGTCAGATTGGATTAGTCCCCATGCTAACACCCTCACTTTAGCTTATTTACTTCCTTCAAGTCCCTATCTCCAAAAATAGTCACATTTTGAAATACTGGGGGTATAAGACTTCAATGTATGTACTTTGTACAGACATAACACAGTTCAGACATAACACAGTTCAGACAAAGAGCTTCCTTGGAGAAACTCTCCCTCATGACACAAAGAAATGTGTAAGCAGCCTTACTGTGCATGTTGTAATAACATGTAACAAGATAGAAATACTGGAAAGATTAGAGTCTAAATGCTCATCATCAGGAGAGTGGTAACAAATGGAGGCATTTTGGAATAACACACTACTGTTAAAATGAATTACAGTTATATATCAAAGTGGGTAAAAGAAATATATATTTTTGAGTGACAAAAGCAAATTGAAAAAAAAAATCATGCAGAACAATACAATTTTTGTACGGATAAAATTGTAAAATACACAGAACAATGTATATTATTGAAGACAACTTTAAATATGTAAATTAAATCAAAAAGACATGATGGGAATAATAAATTCAGGGCGATACTTACATGAGGTGGGAGGATAAGGAATGCATTTTGAGGAAGCATCCACAAGGGCTTCAGCTGTGTTGATTATGTTTTTCTTCTTGAGATGAGTATCCTGGTTTTCATCGTGTTACTATGTATATCTTTTGAATATCAAATACTTATCATAAATTGAAGTTAAAATCAAAATATAAGAATTATGGCTTTCTGTGTTTCATTTTCTTGTTGTTGTTTTTCAGTTGCTAAGTCATGTTTGACTGTGTGATCATATGGACCACAGCACGCCAGGCTTCCCTGTCCTTCACTACCTCCTGGAGTTTACTCAAACTCAAACTCAAGTCCACTGAGTTGGTGATGAATCATCTCATCCTCTGTCACCCCATCCTCCTCCTGCTTTCAATCTTTCCCAGCATCAGGGTCTTTTCCAATGAGTCAGCTCTTCGCATCAGGTGGCCAAAGTATTGGAGCTTCAGCTTCAGAATCAGTTCTCCTAATGAATATTCAGGATTGATTTCCATTAGGATTGACTGGTTTGATCTTGCTGTACAAGAGTGTTCTCCAGCACCACAATTCAAAAGCATCAATTCTTCAGAGCTCAGCCTACTTATGCAAAGTATTTGATGCTTTGTGAGCTTTCTTTTACTTAATAAAGGGTTTAAATTTTTAAGACATTTCTTAAAGGAGGCTCCACTATGTATAAGAACCAAGAGAAGAAATAACATAAAAATGCAGAAAAAATAAAATAGACTATTTCCCCAAAGTTAAATGCTACATTACCAAGACAGAGAATGATGAAGAAAGAGTAGAAAAATCAGAAATAAGAAGAGAAAAATGTTTTAAGATGAATAAAATTGTGGAATGCCAATAATCAATATATATAAATCAACTCAAAGTGCAAAACTTAGAAATATATTACAACAGTAAGCACTGCAATCAACTAGAATGTTGTTCTCATCCTATTCATATCTCTAACTTCCCCATGAGGAAATGCAAATGTGCCTTTTATAGTCAAAAGAAAACAATTTTCTTTTCATTTAGTTTTTTCCATGACCATTAACAAATCATTGGCACAGATTTTTGAAAGTCTATTTATACTTTGCTAAAACTGAAATTAGATATAGACAGCTATTAATAACTCTCTTAAGAGTGTGAATATTAGACTCATTACTTATATCAGAGAAGAGTGAGATTATGTACAATCAAATATGAATAAATAAATACAATAATACTTTATTAAGGTGTTATTAAAGGTTTAATAAAATGCTAATATTTTATTAATGACAAGAGCCACTGGAGTGGTTTATGTTATAATGAGAACAGCTGGTAAAAATATAATCCTTTTTCTCAGCAGATTTCTTTACTGGTGGTGAAAGCAGGGTTACTTAGCACTGACTAATAATGTACAAAGTGTCCTTCAATTTTCTCTTGAGTATTATGGAAATCTCAAGGTTCTGGTCCATCGCAAACATCCCCAACTGTTTCAGAAAGCCCACCAAGTTGTCTCCCCAGATTTGATTAATACTGACCCTTCTGATACCATGTGGTGCCATTTTCACCTCCTCTGTTCTCATTGTCAATCTACATCTTTGAGCTCTCAGCAAAACAATGAATCACAGTGCATTCTCACTTCCAGCTGACACCCCACAATGCTGTGCCCACGCATGCTAAGTCACCTCATTAGTGTCTAACTCTATGTGACCCCATGGACGGTAGCCTGCCAGGCTCCTCTGTCCATGGGATTTCCCAGGCAAGAATACTGGAGCAGGTTACCATATACTCCTCCAGGGGATCATCCATACCCAGGGATCAAACTCATATCTCATGTCTCTTGCATTGGCAGGCAGGGTCTTTACCATAGTGCCACCTGGGAAGCACCCAAACCACCCCCTGAGTCAAGGTTCCACAAAGGGGAAAGGCCAGTGACCTAGTCTGTGCTACATTACAGCATTCGGGGGGTGGTTGACTGTACCACATGCAGGTACCTGAGCCAAGCACATCCAATCAGAGTTCTTCTCCTGTATTTTCCAGACTGGAGTTGGAAGAGCTGTGAGCTGAGAGGACTGGAAACTGGGTGGTTGTGTCTGTTGTTGACTGAGACCTGGGCACGTGGTGAGTATCCTCACTGAACGAAAGAAGGAATGAATGAACTGAGGTGCTGTCATTGGCACCCTTGTCAGCCTCACTCCCTCTTCCCTAGGGATGAGCTTTCCCTACAGGAACCTCATTTTCTCTTTCACAGGTGATGTCCACCTACTAATCATCCAGATTTTCTCACACATGGTCAAATCTGTGTAAGCATGGTTAGGCTTAAATGAGGACCCATTTACCTGATAAATTACACCAAAAATGCAACAAGATGCTATGTGAGGTAGTGAGTTACTCAATACTCAAAATATATAGGCAGAGAGTAGAAAACCGTCTCTCTTTTTTTTTAAAAAAAAGAGAGAAAATATTTTTTTTTAAAAGGATGACTTTCTGCAGAGCTGCATTAAGGAACTTACCTGCCCAGACTCATTTGTTACTAAATAGTGCCACTCTAAGGGAAAACTCCATTCCCACAACTGTAAATTTCAGTTCAGTTCAGTTGCTCAGTTGTGTCCAACTTTTTGCAACCCCATGGACTACAGCACACCAGGCTTCTCTGTCCATCACCAACTCCCAGAGTCTGCTCAAACTCACATCCATCGAGCTGGTGATGCCATCCAACCATCTCATCCTCTGTTGTCCCCTTCTCCTCCTGCCTTCAATCTTTCCCAGCATCAGGGTCTGTTCGAATGAGTCAGTTCTTTGCATCAGGTGGCTAAAGTATTGGAGTTTCAGCTTCATCATCAGTCCTTCCAATGAATATTCAGGACTGATTTCCTTTAGAATTGACTGGTTCAATCTCCTTGCAGTCCAAGGGACACCGCCTATTAAATATTTGGAAGATTGCCAGGTACCCTAAACCCTCAGCTTGGAATTTTACCCCTCTTGTTCACAAAGAGACTTCTATTTCCTAAGTAGACATAGATCCAGATTCAGTCTAAATTTTTGTCTTGTAATTTTCTCTTCTCAAAAGAGAAACTAAAATCTAGGGAAGAACTCCAAAATAGTGTGAATCATTAACCAATCCAAAAGTTCCAGACCCTGAAAGTTTCTAAAATGTATAAAGCTGGGGCCACCTAAGCTGAATCGCTTATATTCTGATTGTGAAATGGACAGTGAATTTCACAAGAAGATGAAATGTTTTAAAAACAAAACCCAACTTTCTCTTTCTTTGGCCATTTCTGGGCTCCTGTGATGCACATACCCTAAGAAAGATACTTGCTCCCTGGAAGAAAAGCTATGACAAACCTAGACAGCATATTAAAAAACAGAGACATCACTTTGCTGACAAACCTGTGGTTTTTCCAGTAGTCATGCATGGATGTGACAGTTGGATCATAAAGAAGGCTGAGCACCAAAAAATTGATGCTTTCAAACTATGGTGCTGGAAACTCTTGAGAATCCCTTGGACAGCAAGGAGATTAAACCCAGTCAGTCCTAAAGAAATCAATCCTGAATATTCATTGGAAGGACAGATGCTGAAGCTGAAGTTCCAATACTTTGGCCAGTTGATGTGAACTGACTCATTGGAAAAGGCCCTGATGCTGGGAAAGACTGAGGGTAAGAGAGAAGGGGATGACAGAGGATGAGATGGTTGGATGGCATCATTGACTCAATGAATATGAGTTTGAGAAAATTCTGGGAGACAGTGGAGAACAGGGAAGTCCGGCATGCTGCAGTCCATGGGGTTGCAAAGAGCTGGACATGACTGAGTGACTGAACAACAGCAAGATGATTCTCAGTGAATGAACATCCTGGTATAATCCACTCCCTCTGAGTGTAGGCAAAGCCTAGATATGCTTCTAGCCAATAGAACATGACGGAGGTGATGTCATTCCCATGGTGGTATTATATTACATAAGATTCTGTGTCAGCAGACTGAAAATGACATTTTTTGCTGGCCTTGAAGAAGCAAACAGACATGTGTTTTGAACTGTGGGAGAACCACATGGTGGGGGACTGCAGGGCAGCCTCAAACCTGACAGCAATCTCCAACCAGTAACCAGTAAGTCCCAGGGATCTGCCAATAACCTGAGTAAGCTCAAAAGTGGATATTTTTCTGATGGGCCTCCAGATGAGAATGCAGCCCAATCAGCATGATAACTGCAGTCTGGTGAGACCCTGAGCAGAGGACCCAGTCAAGCATTGCCCTTCAGATTCCACCCATGGACACAGTGAGATTAAAAAAAAAAAAAAATGCATTGTTTTAAGTGACTACCTTTGTGATAATTTGTTATGCCACAGTAGGAAGCTAACGGTCTCATCTCCTGATCCACCACCTCTCCCTTTTCTGTCCTTATGTCTGCAAACATTCATTTATTCATTAAATTTTTGAGAATCTACTCCATTTAATGCCCTGGACAAGACTCCAAAGATACAGCAAGGATCAAAACAGTCTTTGCTCTCTTGGTGTGTACATTCTGGTGAAGGAAGACAGATGATAAGCATATAAAAAAACTATTTTTTGAAAAGTAGTTTGAGAAATAAAAATAACCAGGGGAATGTTACTTAATCTTCTCCAA
The DNA here is from genome assembly GCA_935064755.1 of Tragelaphus eurycerus. Classification (NCBI taxonomy): domain Eukaryota; kingdom Metazoa; phylum Chordata; class Mammalia; order Artiodactyla; family Bovidae; genus Tragelaphus; species Tragelaphus eurycerus. The sequence goes on along the minus strand of CAKXYN010000070.1, from coordinate 13,600,359 downwards.
TTTTACACTTGTTTTTAATTTCTATTCCCCTTTCTGGTTTCTTTTCAATGTGGATAAAAATGCTTTGGGCAAAACAATAAAATTCATTCTATCAAGTGGATGACCCAAGAATCATTCATTCATCAACAGAAAGATGGACTAAGAGATGAAATATAAATTACTGCAAAAAATAAAATATTCCAGTGAAGCTAACAAAATAAACATGAGCTGGTACCAGGACTCATGAAATACAAGAGTTTTTATTTGCATATACTCATCCAACCTCTGTTTTTTGCTTTTCTTTTCCACATAAAGGTTTATATCATCATATTCTGCCACATTCAAATACTTCAACCTACCCTCTAAGACTATCTGAGCGCCATCCTCTCCCCTCCTTTCTTCTCTTTTTCTCTCAGCTAGTTGTAGACAGTGGTAAGGAAGCTGGGAACCATCTTAAGAGGGAGAGGAATTGGGGTTTTAGCTTGGGTAGGACTTTTTCTTCTCCAAGAAACTAATAGGAAACCAAACCAATTCACTAAAAGGAAACTAAATCAGTGACCTCAACTAACAAATCGATTTCAGAAAACTACAAAAAAAATTTTATTTTAAATAATGGGAATTTGTTCAAAATGTAATGAGATCCCTAAGAAACTTGTCCCTAGAGAGATTCAAGCAGTTTATATGTCTTCCTCTTATGGTTGTTATGAACCATTTCTACAGTGGCTAGAAAACCTGATAATGAGTTTATTACCCTTCTGTATCCAGGTTCAGTTGCAGAGGACAGAATTTGCTCCAGCTGCTTTAAGCAGAAAGGAATTTGTTAAGTGTTATTAGGTGGCTGGAAGATATACCTGGAAGGCAGGCTCAAGGCTGAGATTTTAGGAGCAACTTTCAGAACCACATAGCAGAACTCACCTTCTGAGGGAGCCTCAGCCATGTCAGAAAGAAAGCTGAGAATACAGGTAGCTTCCCATTACATCTGTTGGCTCCAGGACCACACTGCCTCTCCCATGATAAGCATGTGGTAAGCTTGACCAGAATGGAAGCATCTGCCTCCCTATGTCCACTCTACCTTCCCAGTCTCATGGAAAAGGGAATGTCTGCTTGGTGGAAGCCAAGTCATTTGCAGAGCCCAAGATACAAGGAAATGTGGGCTTTGTGTGAACGAGAAGCTCCATAGTTATCTGTAAGCTCTCTCTTGGTTCTCTGAAACATTAAAATCCTCCCAAATGTGGTCATTCTCAGTTTTAAGTTTTTCCTCCTTCCCACAAATGCTCCAACTTTGTAAATGATCTGTGTCGTCAGCTCTCATCAGAATCTGGAACTGATTTTGACTATATCAACTCTGAGGCAACAAGAGATAAGAGATTCTCTTAGGGCAGAATAAACTTACTTGGTCTCTGACTGAGCCTTGAAATGAAAAATTAGAAATCCAAGAGGGTTTTTTTGTTGGCTTAAAAATACTACTGGAGGGACTTTGATGGTGGTCCAGAGGCTAAGACTCCAAACTCCCAATGCAGGGGGCCCAGATTCAATCACTGGTCAGGGAACTAGATCCTACATATCACAACTAAAGATGCCTCATGTCTCAATGAAGATCCAGTGCAGCCAAGTAAATAAATAATAAAAATTAAAAAATACTACAGGAAGAAGCAAGCCCATCCCCATGGTCCTTGTAATGCTATCCCAATAACCACAGTTGTAATAGGTACTTTATTCCAGATGAACCTGGAATCTATGTAAGTTAAGTAATTTTGTCTCATGCTACCACCTCTGGTTTCAGTGCTCATGTTTCCAAATATACATCCTTTAAAATTACAGATCAAAAGAAGATCGCCTTTCTAACTTACAGTAATTTTCCATAATACTTAACTGAAGTATCAATAACCTCAGATATGCAGATGACACCACCCTTATGGCAGAAAGTGAAGAGGAACTCAAAAGCCTCTTGATGAAAGTGAAAGTGGAGAGTGAAAAAGTTGGCTTAAAGCTCAACATTCAGAAAATGAAGATCATGGCATCTGGTCCCATCACTTCATGGGAAATAGATGGGGAAACAGTGGAAACAGTGTCAGACTTTATTTTTCTGGGCTCCAAAATCACTGCAGATGGTGACTGCAGCCATGAAATTAAAAGACGCTTACTCCTTGGAAGGAAAGTTATGACCAACCTAGATAGCATATTCAAAAGCAGAGACATTACTTTGTCTACAAAGGTCCATCTAATCAAGGCTATGGTTTTTCCAGTAGTCATGTATGGATGTGAGAGCTGGACTGTGAAGAAGGCTGAGCACCGAAGAATTGATGCTTTTGAACTGTGGTGTTGGAGAAGACTCTTGAGAGTCCCTTGGACTGCAAGGAGATCCAACCAATCCATTCTGAAGGAGATCAGTCCTGGGATTTCTTTGGAAGGAATGATGCTAAAGCTGAAGCTCCAGTACTTTGGCCACCTCATGCAGAGTTGACTCATTGGAAAAGACTGATGCTGGGAGGGATTGGGGGCAAGAGGAGAAGGGGACGACAGAGGATGAGATGGCTGGATGGCATCACCGACTCAATGAACATGAGTTTGAGTGAACTGTGGGAGTTGGTGATGGACAGGGAGGCCAGGCGTGCTGCAATCATGGGGTCGCAAGGAGTCGGACACAACTGATCAACTGAACTGAACTGAACTGAGGGAGTTTCTGTTCCCTGAAACCATTGATCTTTGATTAGAGGTCATAATACAGCCATTATCTTATGCCATCATAGCAAATAGCCATTGAATACAAGATCAAAAAAATAGCTGTTGAGTGAAGTGTACAGTTAGAAAAGAGTGATTTCATGGACTCAGGAGACACGATTTTTAATCCTAGCTCTGATTCTATCTCCTTATGTACTTAAACAATTCACTTCACCTCTTGATGACTACATTTTCTTAGCTCTAGAATGGGAATAATATCATCTGTCCCACTTGATTTCCTAAAGAGTAATATGATATATATATAATATGAGATATTGAATGGGAAAATTTTTTAAATCTACTGAAACAAAATTACAGGCCAAAGCACATATCAAGCACTCTAGTTGGTCCTGGGCTTGAATTTAATAACCAGGAAAGTCTGGTCCGAGAAAGCAACTCTTGAGCTGGTGGATGCAACTGGTAAAGAGGATGAAGCAAGGCAGAGAGAGCAGGATGCTATTATTCTGCACTCTCCTCTGAGAAAAACATTCAAATGATGCTTCATTTCACCTAAAAATTTCAGGAATTGAAAAGACAAAGCCAGAATAGTCCTAGGATAATAAGCCAGTGGCTTCCAGATGTGATTCCCAGGTCAGCAGCATCAACATCAGCTGGGAGCTTGATAAAAATGTAATTTTGGGGCTTCCCTCCAGAGCTACTATGTTAGTTACCTATTGCTATGTACAAATTATCCCAAATTTTCATGGCTTATCTCACCATATCTGTGGGGTCAGAAACCTGCATGTGGCTTAGCCAGGTGCCTCTACCTCGGAGTCTCTCATAGGCCGCGGTGAAAATGCTGAACAGGGCTGCAGTCATCCCAAGGCCGGAGTGGGGAGGACGTGTTTCCAAGCTCACTCACACAGCTGGTGGCCAGCCTCTTGTCCTCCCTGGCTATTAGAGATGTCAGTTTCCTGCCACTTGGGTCGTTTCTACTGGGCAGTTCACAATAAGTAGAGCATCATGGAAACCACAGTCTCTTAATCACAGAAATGATATTAGACCACCATTGCTATATTCTATTCATTAGAAGTGAGTCCTTAAACCCAGTCCACACTCAAGGGGAAGGGATCAAACAGAGGCATGAACCCCAGGAGGAGGGTTCATTGGGTGGGTATCTCAAAGGATACCCATCAGACCCACTGACTCAGCAAGGTCTGGGATGGGACCCAGACATCTGTTATAACAGCTCTGCTGGTGATTCAGACACACAATAAGGTTTAAGATGACTAGTCTAGGCTAGAAACAGGTCTCTGTTCAGGGGAATCTTCCTGAAGAGCCTTACTTCTCATTTCATCCCCAGCCTCACCTCAGGCAGAGAATTGCAACTCACTCCTTTCAGTTCCACACACATGATTGCTTGCTTGCTTGTTTCCTAAGTCACTTCAGTCGTATCTGACTTTATGCAACCCTATGGACCTTAGCCCGCCAGGTTCGTCTGTCCACGGGATTCTCCAGGCAAGAATACTGGAATGGGATGCCATGCCCTCTTCCAGGGTGATCGTCCCAACCCAAGGATTGAACCCGTGTCTCTTATGTCTCCTGCATTGGCAGGCAGGTTCTTTACCTCTAGCACCACCTGGGAAGCCCATACACACGATCAGGATCCACAGTAGGGGCTGGACAGAGAAACACAAGTGAAATAATTTCTGCTATCAAAGATCCCAAGCCTGGCCATGTAGATAGAGTTCAGAAACCTTGCATGTGCTTTTCCTTTTACCAACAGGTACCCTTTTGTTTGGGTATTTGCTAGGCATCTGTTGCTATGCTAAGTATTTTACAAATATTATCTGTTTAATCCTCACAGCAACCCAGAGAGATATGTACCATCATCCCCATTTAGCAAAGAAGAGTTTCAAGGCTCAGGCCATTGAGTGACTTGTCCAGAATCACACACAGTAAGTAGCCAAGTTGAGAAGCAAACCCAGGCCTCCTGACTGCAAATTGAATGACTACCTAGAATCCTAGCACCTCTGATTCTCCCAGTGACATCTCTCTCTTGAATACTCTGACACCCCAAATAATAAGCCTCAAAGCACCATGGCCCCACTGCCTACAGACCTCATAAATCCTGCCTGCCCCACTGATAAAAAGAATGTAGGAAATCAGATGATAAACTCCAGGTCCCAAGGTCCTATTTTCAGGCCAAAGGGAGGGACTCTCTAGGGTCATTCCTTCCATACTTGTGTGAAGGAAAAAACTGATTGGGAGCAAAGCTTGCTTGTCATAGAAAACTGAAATTGGTCATCACTGCAGTCACTATCCTGATAGTTCAGACAGTCAAGAATCTGCTGCGGTGCAGGAGATACAGGTTGGATTCTTGGGTCAGGAAGATCCCCTGGAGAAGAGCATGGCAACCCACTACAGTATTCTTATCTGGAGAATTCTGTGGTCAGAGGAACCTGGCGGGATATAGTCCATGGGGTCACAAAGAGTCAGACATAACTGAGCAACTAAGACTTTCACACAGTCACTATAGCTGAGACTCCATGAACTCCTCTTCAGAATATGCATCCAGCAATGTTTATTCTTCCAGGGAAGTGCCTCTCAAACCTCGCTGCACATTAGAATGACCTGGGAGCTTTAATTTTTTCCCCAACTTTATTAAAATATAATTGATTAAAAAATGTGTAAATTTAAAATGTACAATGTGATGTGTTGATACATGTATATATTATAGAATATCTACCACAATCAAGTTAACACCCACATTGATCATGTTGCATAATTACCCTTGTGGGGGGGGGGGGCGCGGCGAGGAGGGGGTGTATATGTACGTGGTGAGAACACTTAATATCTACTCTCTTAGAAAACTTCAAGTATACAATACTGAACATTACCTATAGTCAGCAAGCTGTATATTAGATCCTCAAAACTTACTCATCTTCTAAGTGGAAGTTTCTACCCCTTGACCAACATTCCCCTTTCTCACCACTAGCCCCTGGGCAACCACCATTCTACTCTCTGTTCCTAAGTATGACTTTGTTTTTGGATTCCACATATTAGTGATATCATGCAGTATCTGTCTTTCTCTCTCATCTGGGAGCTTGGTGATGGACCCTACCTTAGAGATTCTGCTGTGATTGCTCTGGTGTGAGATGCAAGCAGCAGTGCTCTTTCAAAGCTTCCCCGGAAATCCTCCTGGTGCCCAATTTGAGCATTGCTACTCCAGTGTTTCAGACGCTCTTTAGAACTGACAACAAAAAGAAAAGGATGCTTTGCCTCCTGCTTTTAAAGCCCATCACCTATAAGGACAGGAGCAGAAAGCTGGAGAGCAAGGGTTTTGAGCCTCTCCCTGGCTTACTGTTTCTATTCCAGCAGAAATTAAACCAAGCACATGAGCGAGGCTCCAGATACTTCAGCAATCACTGCATATGGACTGTGTAGACTGCACTAGGTCTTTAACTCTTATGTTTTTAAGTGCTTACCTATGTGCCTGATATATAAAACATATGGTCTGTTCTGTTAGAGCAGGAATGTACAGTGAAATCATAATGTAAAAATAAACAAATAAAAATTAAGCCAGACAAATGAAAAGATACTCAACATTGCTCAGAGAAATGCAAATCAAAACTACACTTGTCAGAATGGTAATTCTTAAAATGTCTGCAAACAATAAACACTGAAGAGGGACTAGAGAAAAGGGAACCCTCCTCCACTGTTGGTGGGAATGTAAATTGATATAACCACTATGGAAAACAGTGTGGAGGTTCCTTAAAAAACTAAAAATAGGGAGATTGGAGGGGATGCTCAAGAGGGAGGGGACATATGTATCCCTATGGCTGATCCATGTTGATGTATGTCAGAAACCAACACAATATTGTAATTATCCATCAATAAAATCAATTAATTAAGAAAAAACTAAAACTAGAGCTACCATACGACCCAGCAATCTCACTCTTGGACACATATCCAGAAAACACTATAATTCAAAAAGATAACACGCATCCCTATGTCCACAGCAATATTATTCACGATCGCCCAGACATGGAAACCACCTAAGTGTCCATTCACAGAAAAATGGTTAAAGAAGATGTGGTATAACATTAATATATAGAATGGAATACTACTCAGTCCTAAAAAAAAATAAAATAATGCCATTTGCAGCAACAAATGGGGAGGGAAAGATTGGAAGTTGGGGATTAGGAGGTGCAAACTAGTATGCATAGGATAGATAAACAACAAAGCTCCAGCACATAGCACACAGAACTATATTCAGTTGTTCTTCAGTCACTAAGTTGTGTCCAACTCTTTGTGATCCTATGGATTGAAGCCTGCCAGGCTTCTCTGTCCTACACTATCTCCTGGAGTTTGCTCAGACTCATGTCCATTGAGTTGGTGATGCTGTTTAACCACCTCATCCTCTGCCATTCCCTTCTCCTTTTGCCTTTAATCTTTCCCAGCATCAGGGTCTTTTCGAGTGAGTCAACTCTTCACACCAGGTGGCCAAAGTATTGGTGCTTCAGCATCAGCCCTTTCAATGAATATTCCTTTAAAATGATTGGTTTGATATCCTTTCAGTCCAAGGGACTTTCCAGAGTCTTCTCCAGTACCACAATCTGAAAGCATCCGTTCTTTGGCGCTCAACCTTCTTTATGGACCAACTCTCACATCCGTACATAACTAGAGGAAAAATCATAGCTTTGGCTATACAGACCTTTTTCAGTGAAGTGATGGCTCTGCTTTTTAATATGCTGTCTAGATTTGTCTAGCCCCTACCTTCCAAGAAGCAGCCATCTTTTAAGAAGCATCTTCCAAGGAGCTTTCCTTCCAAGAAGCAGGCATCTTTTAATTTCATGGCTGCAGTAACCATCCACAGTGATTTTAAAGCCTAAGAATTTGGAGCTCAAGGATTGAGCACCTTACATTTGCCTTCGGAATTTTCAAGTTTGAGAAGATTTTAGGTCTCCTTTGTAAGTCTAGACCAGTGACCTGTTCACCATAGTTAATGACTTCCCAGAGAATATCAAGGTCTATAAAAAGCAAATCTTGAAGACTCTCATAGAAAGACTGCCTTGTAAGATAAATGGGTATGATCTCCAGCTTTCTGCTGCTTGCTGCATTTTATACATATATATATATATATATATATTATATATATATATAATATATATATATATAGCTCCTCTGTGTAAGACGTTTTGGTACTTAGCAACTAGTTAGATTTTGTAAGCAGAGATAGAGACTGGTGAGGAAAGAAGGGGCAGAATTTCCACACGTGGGTTTCTGGGTGTGTGGTCTTTGGCTTTCCCTGCTGAAGTCCAAGAGCAGGATTTGGCTGCAGCACTGAAGCCTGCATTCCCATGGCTGATCCGGAGTAAACCACTGCCCTAAAGTACCTCAGGTAATGACTCCGAGAGAAGAGGGAAAATGTTGGGTCAGCCCTCATTTTTTAAAACAATGCTTTTAGAGTGAGACATATCCTCAACTATTGTCATTATCTACTTTGCAGAAATAGTGTGTAGACTAATTTGAGATCAAGTTGAAGGTTTTACAGACTGACATTGAATGTTTCCGCAGTGCTGGTGGGCTGGAAAGGTTATAGGTTTAAATACCTCAGGCACAGAATTTAGACCATTCAAAATCTTCTGCTACTTTCTCCCTTTCCTCCCTTCCCTGAGTGTAACAGTATCTCCACTAACATATGTTCAATGACCTTCAAATAATGCCTGGATCAGAATGACATAGTGTCGTTTCACCCACAGTAGTCCCAATCACCATTGTCCCAACTGGCAGATTTACATTCAACCCACTCAAAATTCCTGTTGCTTCCTGCCAGTGTGGATTAACTTTATGGCACAAGGTAAAAGCCTTTAATAAAATGTCTGGCACAGTCTGTTTTGGAGATCACTCGGACAGGTTTTGGTATATGACTCTAGGTGACCGGGGGCCCTGTACCCTTACATGTCACCTCCTTTCTATTAGGTACAACAGAAATATAAGGCAATTTGGAGTATATTAGGAGCATAAAGAATATGGAAAACCACACCTTGGAGACATCATCAAAATGAAGAATGCAAAAGGAAGCAATTTTGCTGGGGTTTGGCTTTTTTATTTCTGAACTTTGCACATAAAATAATCCCTTTGAGCCCTGCAGAATAGGGTTTAAGAAGCACTTTTTTTTTTTCTGGAATATTTATTGAGCTCCAAGTAGGTGTAGGGCATGACTGCAGGAGACACACAGAGACATAAAATGCAAGCTCTGCCCTTCAGAATAGACAGTCTGCTTGGGCAGCATATGATAGAAAAGATTTTAAAAAGAGAGAGAAGTCCAGTTGAACAGGAAAAGAAACTCAGATGATTTGGACTCTAGGAAGTCAAACACCAGCAGAGTACCCATGCAGTCTTGAGGGGGTAGGAGATTGAGAACACTGATGGAAAAGGAGGAGGAAGCATTTAGGCTAAAGTATAGGACAAGCAATAAGCAATTTGTACCCATGTTCAGTCATGTCTGACTCTTTGCAACCTCCATGGACTGTAGCCTACCAGGCTCCTCAGTACTTGGGATTTTCCAGGCAAGAATACTGGAGTGCCATTTCCTGGGTCTTCCTCTCCTGCACTGGCAGGTGGGTTCTTTACCACTAAGCCACTAGGGAAGATTCTACTTATAAGATGGATCTTAGGCGGGCGAGGTAGTCAGAGTGGAACAAAAGTGGTTTATCTCAGTGTTTGGCCACTGATGGCTCATAGACCACATCCAGTCTGCTGTGCGTTTGCAAGGCCTGCAAGCTAAGAATAATTTTTACATTTGCTCGTGGTTGAAAACAATCAAAAATATTTCGTGATTCATGAAAATTGTAGGAAGTTCAAATTTCCAAGCAGATCAAGTTAGATAGGCACACAGATTTTACTTGCTTAGAACTGTCCCTGGCTGACTTCTCACGACAACAGCAGAATTAAGGGCTCACTGTGTAGAGCTACCGCTGGCAAAGCCTAAAATATTTACTATCTGGTTCTTTACAGGAAAAAGTGCCACCCCTGGTTTCTCAGAGGAGCAATCCCTTGAACAGATCAAAGAGCAGGGAAACTGTCAGGGCCCTGATCCTGGTGGGGCTTATTAGGCTGTGGAATGTCAACTTCACTGTCTTAATAGGGGCTCACTAAAGTTCTTGAGCAAGAGGGGGGAGAGGTGTGACAATCAAGACAGAGGAGAGTTTGGGGCAGGGAAACAATTGTGAGTACTTAGTGGAGGAGTGAGATTCCCAGATGGCTCAGTGCTAAAGAATCCAGCTGCCAAGCAGGAGATGTGGGTTCAGTCCCCAGGTCAGGAAGATCCCCTGGACAAGGAAATGGCAACACATTCTAGCATTCTCGCCTGGGGAAATCCCATGGACAGAGGAGCCTGGCAGCCTACAGTCTGTCGGATCATAAAGGGTTGGACACGGCAGAGACTAGCAGCAGCAGCAATGGAGGTGTAACAGACACAGACCTGAACTGTGTCTCTTCTCTGCTTTCCTGAGGACAGTCTCACCTGTGGCTCTTCCTCTTCAACCCTCCAACAACCCTTCCCCACTTTCACTTTTAGCTGATGACCTTGTCTACATTTCACTGACAAATATTAAAAAGGAAGAAGAAGAAAAAAACACACAGCAACCCCATCATCCTCCCACACGGTGTCCATGGACTCGGAGTCTTGTCTCCCTCCTGCTACACTGAAAAGCTGCCTGACCCAACACCTGGGGCTTTCAGAATAAGGGTCAAACCCAGACCTTGTAACTGAGCAGGACCCCATGGGCCCTTCCAGGGTCAGCCCCACCCCCGCCCCCTCCGGCATGTCCTCTGCCTGCCTCTTACTTGTAAGAAAACTTTAGCTTCCTGGGCCTTCCCTGAGTTCCAAAAATAAATTTCATCAGAGAAGTGAGAAAAATGCAGAAGCAAAGGAAAACAGTCAAGCAAGACAAAATAATCATAGTTTAGCCATTAAACAAAGTCAAGGACTTTTATTTCCTCCTCAAGGGCTATAGATAATATTCTGAGCCATATCCTTTGAGCTATTTTGCAGTTACTGAAATCCCCACCAGGTAGAAGTTAACTGTATGCTGCTCTCAAGCATGTAGATCCCAGAACGATTGGAACCAGCAGCTTGATGATGTTAACTCCAGGGTTCCCTCACCATCAGCCAATCAGAAGCATGTCCAAAAGCTAGTCACATCCTATCTTTAATAACCTTTCTTGTGGACACAGGAGGGGAAGATGAAGATGGGATGAATTGAGAAGGTATCATTAACATACATACACTATCATATGCAAAAGAAATAGCTAGCAGGAAGTTGCTGTATAACACAGGGAGCCCAGCCTGGCCCTTCATGTTGAATTAGAGAGGAATCGGGGGAGGGATGTTCAAGAAGGAGGGTAAATATACACATATAATTATGATAGATTAGCATTGCTGTGTGGCAGAAGCTAACACAACATTGTAAAGCAATTTTCCACCAATTAAAAAAAATTGTTTTTTAAGAGAGAAAAAAAAAAAAAAAAACATTCCCTGAAAGGTAGGGGAAGTTGGAGTTAGTCACTCCCTTCTCCTCCTGCCCTCCATCTTTCTCAGTATCTGGGTCTTTTCCAATGAGTCAGCTCTTTGCATCAAGTAGCCAAAGTATTAAAGTTTAGTATTTTCAATTCTGAGCTATAATCAACCATTTCCACTCCCAGGTAAGGCTCCTGACCCTCACCTGCCCCACTTCCCTCCCCTACCAGGTCCAGGGCCTGCTCTAGGAAGGAAGTCAATCAGCTGCTGTGGTGGGAGCAGAGTCAGATTCCCCATCACCATTTTCCTCACTTGTCAGCTACTCTTCTCACCCTTCTGGGACTGGAGCCAGAGAGGAGGAAAGTTCTTACATGACCAACAAGGCAGTAGTGTTGGGGGATGACTCTTGCTTCCCTAGATACTTTCTTGGACTCAGCATCTCCTCCTCTTCACCCCACCCCTGAAAACTTGTCACCAGGTGCCTTGCTAAAGTGACACTCTCTTCTCTGGATCACTGCGTGTTTCATCTCCAGCTGCTGGGAATCATCAAAGGCCCAGCAGATAACACAACAGAGGACTCCCTAACCCCCCTGGGGTCAAAATTAAAGTTCTCTCATATTGAATCACCATTAATTCAGCAGCTGAGCTGCTTTTCTTCCCAGTTCAGAATCCTAATGAGCTAAAAAGTTATTAAAAGATATGACATCTTTATTTGAATAAAAGCCATGAATGCTGACCCTCACATTCTCAGCTCAATTTTCCCTTAGGGTACAGCATACCTAACCAGTCTTTTGACCTTACTGTTGTTATTCAGTCGCTCAGCCATGTCTGACTCTTTGCAACCCCACAGACTGCAGCACGCCAGGCTTCCCTGTCCTTCACTATCTCCCAGAGTTTGCTCAAACTCATGTCCATTGAGTCAATGATGCCATCCAACCATCTCATCTTCTGTCATTCCCTTCTCCTCCTGTCCTCAATCTTTCTCAGTATCAGGGTCTTTTCCAATGAGTCAGCTCTTTGCATCACATAGCCAAAGTGTTGGAGTTTCAGCTTCAGCATCAGTCCTTCCAATTAATATTCAGGACTGATTTCCTTTAGGATATCAGAGGCCTCCCTACCCACCCTGAGGTCAAAATTAAAGTTCTCTCATATTGAACCACCATTAAATCAGCAGCTGAGCTGCTTTCCTTTCCAGTTCAGAATCCTAATGAGCTAAAAAGTTATTAAAAGATATGACATCTTCATTACAATAAAAGGAGGAAGCAAGAGAGTTCCAGAAAAACATCTATTTCTGCTATACTGACTATGCCAAAGCCTTTGACTGTGTGGATCACAACAAACTGTGGAAAATTCTTCAAGAGATGGGAATACCAGACTCCCTGACCTGCCTCTTAAGAAATCTGTATTCAGGTCAGGAAGCAACAGTTAGAACTGGACATGGAACAACAGACTGGTTCCAAATAGAAAGGAATACATCAAGGCTGTATATTGTCACCCTGCTTATTTAACTTATATTCAGAGTACATCATGAGAAATGCTGGGTGGGATGAAGCACAAGCTGGAATCAAGATTGCCGCGAGAAATATCAATAACCTCAGATATGCAGATGATACTACCCTTATGGCAGAAAGTGAAAAAGAATTAAAGAGCCTCTTGATGAAAGTGAAAGAGGAGAGTGAAAAAGTTGGCTTAAAGCTCAACATTCAGACAACTAAGATCATGGCATCCAGTCCCATTACTTCATGGGAAATAGATGGGGAAACAGTAGAAACAGTGGCTGACTTTATTTGGGGGGGCTCCAAAATCACTCCAGATGGTGACTGCAGCCATGAAATTAAAAGATGCTTGCTCCTTGGAAGAAAAGTTATGACCAACTTAGACAGCATATTAAAAAGCAGAGACATTACTTTGTCAACAAAGGTCCGTCTAGCCAAACCTATGGTTTTTCCAGTAGGCATGTATGGATGTGAGTGTTGGGACTATAAAGAAAGCTGAGCGCTGAAGAATTGATGCTTTTGAACTGTGGTGTTGGAGAAGACTCTTGAGAGTCCCTTGGATTGCAAGGAGATCCAACCAGTCTATCCTAAAAGAAATCAATCCTGAATATTCATTGGAAGGACTGATGCTGAAGCTGAAACTGCAATACTTTGGCCACCTGATGTGAAGAACTGACTCATTTGAAAAGACCCTGATGCTGAGAAAGACTGAAGGCAGGAGAAGGGGATGACAGAGGATAAGATGGTTGGATGGCATCACCAACTCGATGGACAAGAGTTTGAGAAAGCTGTGGGAGTTGATGATGGACAGGGAAGCCTGGCGTGCTGCAGTCCATGGGGTCCCAAAGAGTCAGACATGACTGAGCGACTGAAGTAAACTGAACTGTGTCTGGGTCTCCAGCTCCCCTACATCTCATGTAGACCTTACTCTGACCATGCCTCCCACCAGGGCAAGCCTATCTCTCTTGTTTGCAAAATTCAAGGAGAGTGTGTCACAGTCATAATTCATACTGTTTGCATAAGTGGTTTTTTAAATTGAGGTTTAATTGCTTTACAATATTGTGTTAGATTCCGCTGTACAGCAAAGTGAATCAGCTATATGTATACATGCATCCACTCTTTTTTGGATTTCCTTCCCATTTAGGTCATCACACTGAGTAGAGTTGCCTGTGCTATCCAGTAGGTTCCCATTAGTTGTCTGTTTTACACAAGGTAGTGTGTATATGTCAATCCCAATCTCCCAATTTATCACACCCCCACTTTCCCCTTTGGTGTCCATATGCTTGTTCCCTATATTTGAATAATTTTTCTGGCCTTCAATAATCCTGAAAAAGCTGTCTATTCCACACACTTTCCATCACTTCTAAACTGCTTGGTGAGGACCAAATCCCATGTCATCCTTATGACTCTTAAGTGAGACACAGGTCTGGGGGCCAGGACAGGCAACCTGGATTCAGCCAACTTGACCTTCACCTCTAGGAGTCTTAGCTCTCCAACCTGAAAAGTAGGTTAGATCAATCTTCAGATCATCTCCATTACAGCTTCTCTGTGTCCATCCCAGAAACAAGAGACAAAGGCAAACTGTCTAGAAATCACACAAAGAGATGCCTGGGCCAGTGCTACCCATGTGTGGGCCTCAGGTAAAAGTCCATCCTGTCCTCTGTGCCCTGGGCAAAATGCTGGGTAACTTTCCAAGAACCACTTTGAAAAGCCAGCCAGAGAGTGGAGCTCACAACTGCCTAGTCACCACCAAGACTTTGAAAAACTACAGAGCATGGGTCCTGGACTCTCCAAAGATGTCAAGTTGGCCCAGCCCCCTGAGCCCACTCCTCCTGGGTCTCAGGCCCTTCACCTCCTGCACCCCAGGGTACCCATCTGTAGCTGCAGCCCTCATCCCCTTAACATTCTCCATTCATCTTCATCATCCCATGAAACACTAATACAAAACTATACTCACCTACAGTGGTCTTTTTATCTTTCAACACTTTAGAGATCATGTGCGTGCATGCATGCTAAGTCACTTCAGTTGTATCTGACTCTTTGTGACTCCATGGACCATAGCCTGCCAGGCTGTCCACAGGATTCTCCAGGCAAGTGTACTGGAGTGGGTTGCCATGCCCAGGGGATCTTCCCAACCCAGGGATCAAACCCCTGTCTCTTATGTCTCATGCACTGGCAGGTGAGTTCTTTACCACCAGCACCACCTGGGAAGCCCAGAAAGCACATCAACAACTAACTACTTTTTCCTGGGGAATGCCACTTAGCATAGCGTGCAATGCAATACTCCCCTAAGGATGTCATCAGGTATTGCCCCGAATGTGCCCATGCTGACTTACCTGAAAGCTGCCTTCTCCCCAGCTTCTCCCACAAAGGGACCTGTGCTCTCCTGGTTGGGTGTTGCCCAAGTGCTAAAAGTCAAGAAGAATGGAATTGTGTCTCTCCCTCCATGTACTCCTTTGGATCCTTTCTCTACCCCACTCTGTTCTGATCTGCCCTGTTCTGTGTCCCCAGGAGGCTTCACTATGCACAGCATTCCCCGGGCTCCCCACCCCCTGCCTTCCCGCTGGGTTCTGCCAGTCCTGTGGCAGGAAATCAGAAGACCAGAGGGATGTGAGGTCAGAGTATTGATTCCCCTCACTTCCCCCGTGTCGGGTCTCGACTTGGGCAGTGCTTGTGCACCTCTATGCAGGACCACAGCTTCTGTCAGCCCCAACCCCCACTCCTGGCACAGCTTCTGCTCTCAGCTTTGGAAAAAGCCTCCTCCTCTTGCCAACTTAGAGCCAAAGGTGGTGAGGGCTTCTCACTCTTCCTCATCTCAGGAACAGTGTCAGACACCTACAAGCGATGGCCCAGCATTCTGAAAGACAATGGAACATCCACGCCCAAGTCCACAGGAAAGAACCATTCTAGATGCCATTAATGCCTGTGATTCATGGGAAGAGGTCTGAATAGCACCACAAGCAGGAGTTTGAAAGAAGATGATTCCAATCCTCGTGGATGGCTTGGAGGGATTGAAGACTTCAGTGGAGGAAGTAACTGCAGATGTGGTAGAAATAGCAAGGGAACTGGAATTGAAAGTGGAGTCTTTAGATTTGACTCAATTGCTGCAGACTCATGACAAAACTTTAATGGGTGAGGAGCTGCTTCTCATGGATAAACAAAGAAAGTGATTCCTTGAGATGAAATCTACTCCTGGTGAAGATGCTGTGAAGATTGCTGAAATGACAACAAATGATTTTGAATATTCCATAAATTTAGCTGATAAAGGAGGGGCAGGTTTTAATAGGATCGACTCCAGTTTTGAAAGAAGTTTTAGCTGTGGGTAAATGCTACCAAATAGCATTGCATGCTACAGAGAAACCATTCTTGAAAAGAAGAGTCAATCCATCTGGTAGATTTTGTTGCTGTCATATTGGAGAAATTGCTGCAACGGCCCCCGGTGTTCAGCATCCACCACCCTGATCAGTCAGCAGTCACCAACATTGAAGCAAGACCCTCCACCAGCAAAAAGGCTATGGCTATTCCCTAAAAGCTTAGATGACAGTGAGTATTTTTAGCAATAAGGATTTTTTTTAATCGAGATATGTACATTTTTTAAACACATAATTCTATTACCACTTAATATAGTATAGGGTAACATAGCTTTTACATGCACCAGGAAACCAAAAAAATTGTGTGACTCTCTTTATTGTGATTTTAGCTTTATTGCAGTATTCTGGGACCAAACTCACTACAGATTGCTTGTATTTAAAATGAGCCCTTTCAGGTCACACCTGAGTTGATGGCAACAAGTGACTCATGGTAAGATCTTGGATACTTTCAAGGGAGAAACTGGGCAGGCCACAAAGACGAAGCATGTGGTTAGAGGATTAACATTTTCAGGGCCCCCTGCAGATCCCTAGGGAGGGGAGGGGGACTGGACATGAGTTCAATCATGTAGCCATTGATTGACTCAATTACGCCTATGTAATGAAATATCAGTACTACTCTGGACAGTGGCATTCAGGGAATTTCCTGGTTAAGGAACATACTGATGTACCAAGAGGGTGATGCAGCCCAACATTATAGGGACAGAAACTCTTGCAATCCATACCCAGACCTTCCTATTTGTCTCTTCCATTTGCCTGTTCCTGAGTTGCATCCTTTATAATAAAAATGTCATCACAAGAGTATTGCTTTTAGAGAATTCTGTGACTCATTCTAGCAAATTATTGGACCTGAGGGTTTTTTGGGATGCTCCAAATTTGCAGCCACACAGGACAGAACGATGAGTGGCCTGGGACAGCCAGGACTTGCCGCTTGTCTCTGAAGCGAGGACAGTCTTTTGGGACTGAGATCCCTAACCCATGAGGTCTGAGTTAATTCCTAGTAGCTATATGTCAGAATTGAACTAAATTGTTCAACACCTAATTGATTATGGAATGCAATGTGGGAATGGAATCAGCCAGATTAAAGGCTGGGAATCATGAAGCAGGGCAAAAAAAGAACCCCATTTTGCACTGAGCCCAGAATTCCTCCCATGGGTTGTCATTTTGGCTGTTTAGAACATTATTTGAAGGTTGCTAAAAGGTTCATCTAGTCAAGGCTATGGTCTTTCCTGTGGTCATGTATGGATGTGAGAGTTGGACTGTGAAGAAAGCTGAGCGCCGAAGAATTGATGCTTTTGAACTGTGGTGTTGGAGAAGACTCTTGAGAGTCCCTTGGACTGCAAGGAGATCCAACCAGTCCATTCTGAAGGAGATCAGCCCTGGGATTTCTTTGGAAGGAATGATGCTAAAGCTGAAACTCCAGTACTTTGGCCACCTCATGTGAAGAGTTGACCCATTGGAGAAGACTCTGATGGTGGAAGGGATTGGGGGCAAGAGGAGAGGGGACGACAGAGGATGAGATGGCTGGATGGCATCACTGACTCGATGGATGTGAGTCTGAGTGACCTCCGGGAGTTGGTGATGGACAGGGAGGCCTGGCGTGCTGCGGTTCATGGGGTTGCAAAAAGTCGGACACGACTGAGCAACTGAAGTGAACTGAACTGAATGTGAATGATTATGAAGACCAAGCCTTCCCTGAAGAACTGGGTTGTGCTGGGTCCTTGCAGCGCAGCTTTCAGAGCTGACAACAGCTACAGCTGGAGCAGTGGGCAGAGCAGAACTACAGCAGTGGGTGCACACCACTATATATAAAATAGGTACCCAACAAGGGCCAACACTATAGCACAGGAAACTCTCCTCAATATGCTACCATAATCTATATGGGAAAGAATCTGAAAAAGAATAGATACATGCATGCCTGCTAAGTCGCTTCAGTAGTGTCCAACTCTTTGCAACCCTATGGACTGTAGCCCACCAGATTCTTCTGTCCGAGGAATTCTCCAGGTAAGAATGTTGGAGTGGATTGCCATCCCCTCCTTCAGGGGGTCTTCCCAAAACGGATCAAACCCATGTTTCTTATGTCTCCTGCATTGGCAAGCAGGTTCTTTGCCACTAGTGCCACCTGGGAAGCCCAGATAGCTGTGAAGAGAAGTGAAAAGCAAAGGAGAAAAGGAAAGATATAAACATCCGAATGCAGAGTTGCAAAGAAGAGCAAGAAGAGATAAGAAAGCCTTCTTCAGTGATCAATGCAAAGAAATAGAGGAAAACAACAGACTGGGAAAGACTAGGGATCTCTTCAAGAAAATCAGAGATACCAAAGGAACATTTTATGCAAAGATAGGCTCAATAAAGGACAGAAATGGTATGGACCTAACAGAAGCAGAAGATATTAAGAAGAGGTGGCAAGAATACACAGAAGAACTGTACAAAAAAGATCTTCATGACCCTACTGCGGGCAGGAATCCCTCAGAAGAAATGAAGTGGCCATCATAGTCAACAAAAGAGTCTGAAATGCAGTACTTGGATGCAATCTCTAAAACGACAGAATGATCTCTGTTCATTTCCAAGGCAAACCATTCAATGTCACAGTAATCCAAGTCTATGCCCCAACCAGTTACGCTGAAGAAGCTGAAGTTGAACGGTTTTATGAAGACCTACAAGACCTTTTAGAACTAACACCCAAAAAAGATGTCCTTTTCATTATAGGGGACTGGAATGCAAAAGTAGGAAGTCAAGAAACACCTGGAGTAACAGGCAAATTTGGCCTTGGAATATGGAATGAAGCAGGGCAAAGACTAACAGAGTTTTGCCAAGAAAATGCACTAGTCATAGCAAATACCCTCTTCCAACAACACAAGAGAAGACTCTATACATGGACATCACCAGATGGTCAACACCGAAATCAGATCGATTATATTCTTTGCAGCCAAAGATGAAGAAGCTCTATACAATCAGCAAAAATAAGACCAGGAGCTGACTGTGGCTCAGACCATGAACTCCTTATTGCCAAATTCAGACTGAAATTGAAGAAAGTAGGGAAAACCACTAGACCATTCAGGTATGACCTAAATCAAATCCCTTATGATTATACAGTGGAAGTGAGAAATAGATTTAAGGGCCTAGATCTGATAGATAGAGTGCCTGATGAACTATGGAATGAGGTTCGTGACATTGTACAGGAGACAGGGATCAAGACCATCCCCACGGAAAACAAATGCAAAAAGGCAAAATGGCTGTCTGGGGAGGCCTTACAAACAGCTGTGAAAAGAAGAGAAGCAAAAAGCAAAGGAGAAAAGGAAAGACACAAACATCTGAATGCAGAGTTCCAAAGAATAGCAAGAAGAGATAAGAAAGCCTTCTTCAGTGATCAATGCAAAGAAATAGAGGAAAACAACAGACTGGGAAAGACTAGGGATCTCTTCAAGAAAATCAGAGATACCAAAGGAACATTTCATGCAAAGATGGGCTCGATAAAGGACAGAAATGGTATGGACCTAACAGAAGCAGAAGATATTTTTTTTTTCCATGTTTTTTTTTTTTTTATTTTATATTTATTTATTTTTTTAAATTATTATTATTATTTTTTTAATTTTTCTTAACTTTACAATATTGTATTACTTTTACTATACATCGAGATGGATCCGCCACCAGAATACACGTGCTCCCCATCCTGAACCCTCCTCCCTCCCCCCTTCCCACACCATCCCTCCAGGTCATCCCAGTGCTCCAGTCCCAGGCATCTGTTATAGGGCATCGTACCTGGACTGACTCGTTTCAGATATGATATTATACATATTTCAATGCTATTCTCCCCAATCGTCCCACCCTCTCCCAGTCCCAGAGTCCAAAAGTCTGTTCTATACATCAGTGTCTCTTTTGCTGTCTCATAAGCGGGGTGATTGTTACCATCTTTCTAAATTCCATATATATGCGTTAGTATACTGTATTTGTGTTTTTCTTTCTGGCTTACTTCACTCTGTATAATAGGCTCCAGTTCCATCCACCTCATTAGAACTGATTCAAATGTATTCTTTTTAATGGCTGAGTAATACTCCATCGTGTATATGTACCACAGCTTGCTTATCCATTCATCTGTGGATGGACATCTAGGTTGCTTCCACGTCCTGGCTATTGTAAACAGTGCTGCTATGAACATTGGGGTACACGTGCCTCTTTCAATTCTGGTTTTCTCAGTGTGTATGCCCAGCAGTGGGATTGCTGGGTCATAAGGCAGTTCTATTCCCAGTTTTTTGAGGAATCTCCATACTGTTCTCCATAGTGGCTGTACTAGTTTGCATTCCCACCAACAGTGTAAGAGGGTTCCCTTTTCTCCGCACCCTCTCCAGCATTTATTGCTTGTGGATTTTTGGATCGCAGCCATTCTGACTGGCATGTAATGGTACCTCATAGTGGTTTTGATTTGCATTTCTCTGATAATGAGTGATGTTGAGCATCTTTTCATGTGTTTGTTAGCCATCTGTATGTCTTCTTTGCAGAAATGTCTATTAAGTTCTTTGGCCCATTTTTTGATTGGGTCATTTATTTTTCTGGAATTGAGCTGTAGAAGTTGCTTGTATATTTTTGAGATTAGTTGTTTGTCAGTTGCTTCATTTGCTATTATTTTCTCCCATTCTGAAGGCTGTCTTTTCAGCTTGCCTATAGTTTCCTTTGTTGTGCAGAAGCTTTTAAGTTTGATTAGGTCCCATTTGTTCATTTTTGATTTTATTTCCGATATTCTGGGAGGTGGGTCATAGAGGATCCTGCTGTGATGTAAGTCAGAGAGTGTTTTGCCTATGTTTTCCTCTAGGAGTTTTATGGTTTCTGGTCTTATATTTAGCTCTTTAATCCATTTTGAGTTTATTTTTGTGTATGGTGTTAGACAGTGTTCTAGTTTCATTCTTTTACAAGTGTTTGACCAGTTTTCCCAGCACCACTTGTTAAAAAGATTGTCTTTAATCCATTGCATATTCTTGCCGCCTTTGTCAAAGATTAGGTGGCCATATGTGCGTGGATTTATCTCTGGACTTTCTATTTTGTTCCATTGATCTATATTTCTGTCTTTGTGCCAGTACCATACTGTCTTGATGACTGTAGCTTTATAGTAGAGCCTGAAGTCAGGCAGGTTGATTCCTCCAGTTCCGTTCTTCTTTCTCAAGATAGCTTTGGCTATTCGAGGTTTTTTGTATTTCCATACAAATTGAGAAATTATTTGTTCTAGCTCTGTGAAGAATACCGTTGGTAGCTTGATGGGGATTGCATTGAATCTATAAATTGCTTTGGGTAGTATACTCATTTTCACTATATTGATTCTACCAATCCACGAACATGGTATATTTCTCCATCTATTAGTGTCCTCTTTAATTTCTTTCAGCAGTGTTTTATAGTTTTCTAAATATAGGTCTTTAGATTCTTTAGGAAGATATATTCCTAAGTATTTTATTGTTTTCATTGCAATGGTGAATGGAATTGTTTTCTTAATTTCTCTTTCTATTTTCTCGTTATTAGTGTACAGGAATGCAAGGGATTTCTGTGTGTTAATTTTATATCCTGCAACTTTACTGTATTCATTGATTAGTTCTAGTAATTTTCTGGTGGAATCTTTAGGGTTTTCTACGTAGAGGATCATGTCATCGAAGCAGAAGATATTAAGAAGAAGTGGCAAGAATACACAGAAGAAATGTACAAAAAAGAGCTTCATGACCCAGATAATCATGATGGTGTGTTCACTGACCTAGAGCCAGACATCCTGGAATGTGAAGTCAAGTGGGCCTTAGAAAGCATCACTACGAACAAAGCTAGGAGAGGTGATGGAATTCCAGTTGAGCTATTCCAAATCCTGAAAGATGATGCTGTGAAAGTGCTGCACTCAATATGCCAGCAAATTTGGAAAACTCAGCAGTGGCCACAGGACTGGAAAAGGTCAGTTTTCATCCCAATACCAAAGAAAGGCAATGCCAAAGAATGCTCAAACTACCACACAATTTCACTCATCTCATACGCTAGTAAAGTAATGCTCAAAATTCTCCAAGCCAGGCTTCAGCAATATGTGAACCGTGAACTTCCTGATGTTCAAGCTGGTTTTAGAAAAGGCAGAGGAACCAGAGATCAAATTGCCAACATCCACTGGATCATGGAAAAAGCAAGAGAGTTCCAGAAAAACATCTATTTCTGCTTTATTGACTATGCCAAAGCCTTTGACTGTGTAGATCACAATAAACTGTGGAAAATTCTGAAAGAGATGGGAATACCAGACCACCTGATCTGCCTCTTGAGAAATCTGGATGCAGATCAGGAAGCAACAGTTTGAACTGGTCATGGAACAACAGATGGGTTCCAAATAGGAAAAGGAGTACGTCAAGGCTGTATATTGTCACCATGTTTATTTAACTTATATGCAGAGTACATCATGAGAAATGCTGGACTGGAAGAAACACAAGTTGGAATCAAGATTGCCGGGAGAAATATCAATAACCTCAGATACGCAGATGACACCACCCTTATGGCAGAAAGTGAAGAGGAACTAAAAAGCCTCTTGATGAAAGTGAAAGTGGAGAGTGAAAAGGTTGGCTTAAAGCTCAACATTCAGAAAACGAAGATCATGGCATCTGGTCCCATCACTACATGGGAAATAGATGGAGAAACAGTGGAAACAGTGTCAGACTTTATTTTTCTGGGCTCCAAAATCACTGCAGATGGTGACTGCAGCCATGACATTAAAAGACGCTTACTCCTTGGAAGGAAAGTTATGACCAACCTAGATAGCATATTCAAAAGCAGAGACATTACTTTACCAACAAAGGTTCGCCTAGTCAAGGCTATGGTCTTTCCTGTGGTCATGTATGGATGTGAGAGTTGGACTGTGAAGAAGGCTGAGCATCGAAGAATTGATGCTTTTGAACTGTGGTGTTGGAGAAGACTCTTGAGAGTCCCTTGGACAGCAAGGAGATCCAACCAGTCCATTCTGAAGGAGATCAGCCCTGGGATTTCTTTGGAAGGAATGATGCTAAAGCTGAAACTCCAGTATTTTGGCCACCTCATGCGAAGAGTTGACTCATTGGAGAAGACTCTGATGCTGGGAGGGATTGGGGGCAGGAGGAGAAGGGGACGACAGAGGATGAGATGGCTGGATGGCATCACTGACTCGATGGATGTGAGTCTGGGTGACCTCCGGGAGTTGTTGATGGACAGGGAGGCCTGGCGTGCTGCAGTTCATGGGGTTGCAAAGAGTCAGACACGACTGAGCGACTGATCTGGTCTGATCTGAAAGCAATTATCCTCCAATTAAAAATAAATTAAAAAAATAAAACACTGCAATGTTTGAATGGGGGGGAAAAAGATTCCCCATGCCCATTTACAGTTATCACCCCTAGATCCAGGCAATCACTAATCTACTTTCTGTTTCTATAAATTTGCCATTTCTGGACATTTCATATGAATGGAATCTTCCAATTAAAAAAAGAAGAACTACAGCAGGAGTGTTGGGTGGGCAGGAGAAGCTGCATCTCTGCCTGAGGGGGAAGGGTTGGAGTGGGAACTGAAGACACAAGATTCCTGGTGAGGATTTCTCTGAGGCTTTGGCAGGACTCCAGAAAAGGTGTGACTGATTCTTACTCCCGGGTTGACAGCGCCCTGCTGTTTCTTTCAGCAAGAGCCTACCACACACCCAGCCTCCTGAAGAGGGTGTGAAGAATTCAAGTAGAATCCTATTAAATTTAAGGAAGACACAGTACCAATTTTACACCAACTCTTTCAGAAAATAGAGGAAAAAAAGGAAAATTTCCCAATTACTGTATAAAGTCAATATTATCCTGATACCATGCCTGGCAAAGATATTACAAGGAAACAAAGTTTGACAAATATCCTTAACAAAATATCAGCAAAGTATTCCAGCAACATGCGACAAGGAGAGGCTTATAATCAAGTGGCGTTTGTGAAGAGGAACACAAGTTAACATCTAAAAATCAAATTTTTTTAGCCATGACACACAGGATGTAGGATTTTAGTTTCCCGACCAGGGATTGAAACTGGAACTTCAGTGACAGCATGGAGTCTTAACCACTAGACTGACAGGAATTCCCCAGAAAGAAACATTTAAAATGATCAAATAAAGGAGGTGGGAAATAGTCATTTCAATAGATTCAGAAAAATCAGTAGACAAACTTCACCACCCATTCACAATTAAAATACAAACAACAAGAACAAAAACATTCAGCTAACTTAGAATAGAGGGAAATTTTCCCCATGAGATAAAGGAAGGACATTTATGAACATCCTCAAGCTAGCATCACTTTAATGGTGAAATATGGAAAAACAACCTCAAGATTGAAAAGCTAGACAGACATCCATTCTCACACTGATTCAACACTGTAGTTGAGTAAGTACAACACATCAAGAAAAAGAGAAACTAGGCCTGACAACTGGAACAGAAGCAAAACTCTACTCAGAGTTAACATGAATTTTTATATTAAAAAAGCTAAAAGAAAAAAATTTTTAAACTGCTAGGTCTAATAAATTCATTTTAGGGTAGAAGGTCAATGTACAAAAATCAATTTATGTTTGTATATTTTTGCAAGAAAGACAACTGGAATATAAAACAGTCAATAAGGTTAACTGGCAACTCTTTCCAAAACAGTTTATAAAACTTAATCCCAACCATCATCCTATAGAAATGAACAAATTTATTCTAAAATTTTTATGATGCTACAAAATTTGAAGTAGTCAAACATGTCAGGATCAGAAAGCAGTGAATTAAAAGGGAAAAAAAAGATATGTTGCTCTTTATTAAAAACTTTCATTCATCAAGATACCAGCAATAAAATGAGTGAACAAGTCAAAGAGTGTGAGAAAATGTTCATAAGCTATGGGTATATATCTGAGAAAGGTCTTTTATCTAGGATATATAAAGAATTATCAGAACTCAGAAATAAAAAATCCAATGAAATAGAATATAGGCAGAAGACTTGAAAAGATACTTCATAAAGGAAGAAATACCAAAAACATAAACATATTTTAAAATGTTCAACATCATTACTCTCCAGGGAAATGCTAATTAAAACACCATGAGATACTCCTCACACCTTTTATTAGAAATGGCAAAAATTTTAAAGATCAAAAATACCAAATGTTGATGAAGATGTACAAAACCAGATGCATTTTGCTGGGGAGAACATGTCTTCTAGGAATTCCACTCCCAGTATCTCTCCAAGAAAGACTCTATGTTCAGAAAAAGACTTGCACATGAAGGATCACAGCAGCTTAATCTACAACGGCCGAAAGCTAGAAACTTGAGGGCCAGCAACCAGAGAAAGGGCAAACACATCGTGGCATATCCATACCATGAAACAGAACTCAGCAATAAAAAGGAATAAGTTCTGATACAAGCATTGACTTAGAAGAACATCACAGAAATCATGCTGAGTCAAAGAAACCAAATATAAAACACTGTATCTTTTTTCCCCCGAGATTCCATACATATATGTTAATATATTTGCTTTTCTTTCTTACTCCACTCTGTATTAACTAGCTCTAGGTTCATCCACCACAGTTCAATTAACTTAAATTCATCCCGTTTTATGGATGGGTAATATTCCACCATAGGGGCTTCCCAGATGGCTCAATGGGAAATGAATCTGCCTGCCAATGCAGGAGATGCTGGAGACACAGGTTTGATTCCTGGGCTGGGAAGATTCCCTGAAGAAGGAAATGGCAACCCACCCTAGTATTCTTGCCTGAAGAATCCCACGGACAGAGGAGTCGGCCCATGGGGGTCACGAAGTATCAGACACGACTGAGCAACTGAGCATGCAGCACAGTGCAGCAATATTCCATTATATGTATGTACCACGTCTTTATCCATTCATCTGCCAATGGACATCTAGGTTGCTTCCATGTCCTAGCTACTACAAACAGTGTTGCAATGAACATTGGGGTACATGTGTCTTGATGAACTTATTTTCAGGGCAGGAATAGAGACACAGCTGGGAAAGGAGAGGGTGGGAGGAATTGAGAAAGTAGCATTGAAATACATTACCATATGTAAAATAGATAGCTAGTGGGAAGTTGCTGTATCACACAGGGAGCTCAGCCTGGCACTCTGTGACAACCTAGAGTGGTGCGATGGGGAGGGAGGCCCAAGATGAAGAGGACATATGTATACTTAGAGCTGATTCATGTTGTACAGCAGAAACCAACACAACATTGTAAAGCAATTATTCTCCACTTAAAAATAAAAATTAAAAAAAAGACTACATACAATAGCAATCCTTTTATATACACTTCTAAAACAGACAAAAACTAATTTAAGATGAATAAAAATACAGATTATCTATTGGGGGAATAGGATGGAACTTTCTCATATGAGGGAAATGTTGTATATCCTCATTAGGGTGTGGTTACATACCTTTGTCCATTTGTTAAATACGCACAGCTAAGATTTATGCATTTCAGCAAATATAAATTTTACCGACAAAATACTATCACAATAAAAACACTGGCAGGAATGGGTTTTTGTGTGTCTGTATGGCAGGTGGACATCATACAGTAATAGCAAAATGTTGGTCATTGTCATAGCTGGGTGATGGGTGCACAGGAGTTCTTTTGTAAACGTTTCAAAGTTTCTGTAATAAAAGTTTTTAAAATGCACTGGAGTCATGAGTTAAACTTTTACCTTTTGCTTGTAAACATGAAGTCAGAAAAAACAACCAAATATCCTGCTCAGGTACGTTTGAGTTGCTCAGAGCAGTAGTTGTAGGAGGGGAAAGCAGTGAGAGATGAGGAGTGGGTAACTTCTCAAGATGCCGCGGTGGGTGGAAAGGGAAGATGGGAAGCAAAGTCGGAAGTAGAAAGGGAAGATGGCAGGTGGGAGAGAGAAGGGGTCAAGAGGGCACTGAACTTCCCAGTTCATAGGACCAGAGGTGTGAGGAGAGAGGGGTCATCCTGGGATGGGTGTTTGGGGGAAAGAATAGGGGGCTGAGCCTGGAATCTGGGACCCTCAAAAGGATGTTGAGGTCACTGGCTTCTCATCTGGATTGTGTGCTTGTCACAAAGCCTCAGACAAAAGGAGGACTTATCTGCCCTGGAGGGACCTTGGAGGTGCCAACCAGAGAGACTGGAAGTGACTTCCTCCCTGGCCATATGTCAGCTGGGCTGCCCTGAGCACAAGCAGGAGGCAAGTTCAAGAGTTTATGGAATAAAAAATTAAGAAAAATAATTAAAAAAAATAACCCCCCACATAAGTGTTATGAAGTGACATAAAGCCCTGGTAGAGTCCGCCTTCACATATGCATAATGCATATTCTACCCAGGTACCCTGTGGGATGGAGGTCATAAGCCCCACTTTCAAGATGAGGAAACAACTGAACAGGAACTAAAGTCTACTTGACCGAAAGCCCATCAAGACACAGTCCTTAGCCCAGGCAGACAGAATACTTGGGCTGAATCCATCCTCCAACACCTGCTCTTTGCACCCGCAGCAGCCTGTGCAAAGTCACGGGAGCTCCCAGAACACCTGTTTCCCCAGTCTCCCAAACCTCCTCCAGCCCGTCTCGCGATCACTCTCCCAGGCACCTCCCCAAACGAGCTCTCTCCTGCTCCCGGCCTCTGCCTGAGTATGCGTCCTCCTTTCTGCATGGCTGGTACCTTCCCAGCCCTGAAGTACCTACTCATCACTCCTCCCCGGAAAGGCCTCCCCAAACAGCCTTCTTAAAGGTCTACTTCTATTACTATTTTCAGAAGCTCTTGTTTCCTTCAGGGAAGCTACACAATGTGAGAATATTTTCTTGCTTCTCCACTGGAATTGTTTGTTAACAAGCTCCCTTTCAAACAAGAAGATGGCTAACTGCTTTATCAAAGTGAAATGTATGAAACCTCAAGCAAAGAAATGTAGGCTCTGGGTGGGGAAAGAAACAGCCCTCTGCAGAACCACAGAAAAACAAAGCATTATTGAAAACTCTCCACTCCCCAATTAGGCAAAAACTGAAACTTGGATGAACTCCTACCTATAATCCTAGTGATAACGGATGGTGGCACTGGCAAAATTAGGCTGCCTTATCACATGCCAAGGACTTCATATATTTATCTCCAATCCTCAAAACTATCCTGTAAGATGAAGACTATTAAATATGTAGATTTGAGAAAAGTGTAATTCAGAGAAACTTAGTCATTCTGTATCTATGATAAATGCCAAACTGTAATGTTTATACTCATTGTCTCAAAAGTTTCAGTTAGAATGTCCTCTACAGAGCCCAATGAAAGACACATACACGCACACAGGCATACATGTGCACACACAGCCCCTCCAATTCTCCCCATCCCCACAGTGGAACAATAAAAAGTCTCCAAAACTGTATTCAAATCAAGTGGTAGATTTATTGGCTGCTTCTCTTATTTAGTGAGGTGAAAACACCTCAGTGTAGGACACTCTAAACCTTGTTTTGGCTTCCTGTTGTGCTGAAAAGACCAGCGACAGGTGGGCGGGCAGACGGTCAGTGGACATCAGAAGCAAACAGCCACTGCTCCCATTGCTACAGTGATTCATCCATAGGCTTAAGGAATTTTCTGTCTCTTTTTCTTTCAGAGCATCTTCCTCTTTTCAAACTCCTTCAAGAACAGAAGAACAGGAGAAGAGAGAGGGGATAAAAAGATTAAAGCCTCAAATTACATTCATGGTCAAAGTGATTCTGAAACCTCTTGTCTTTAGGATTCCTTGAGCAACCAAAACTTATAGAGGTAAAATATACCAGGATGAGGTGCTTGAACACAAAATGACAGCCTTCAAATGAGTCCGTGTCAGTCTGATTTCACTAAGCTAGATTCAGAACTTAAGACTTTATGTCTCCTAAATGCACAGGCTGAGACGTTTTAAATTATGCTTATTTTCTGCTGCAGTATTATAGTTAGGAGCTGACAGACTTGATTGTGCTTATCCAAACATGTAATGCTATGCGTGAGCCACAACAGCCCTTTTAATAAGGCAATGGAAACAAGTTTGTTTAGCTTCTCAGAGAATAAAACTAAACACAGATTTAGTTCAGATTTAAACAAAACGTCAAGAACCTCAGAAATACATGAAAAGGCAACAATACTGAAAATCAGTTTCTCTAGATTTTAATAATTTCTCTACATTGTGATAATTAGAATACAACAGGATGTGTAGGTGACTGCTGCCACCTACTGGAGTAAAATGATAATACATGTCTTCAATAAGAATTTAAGCATTTGCTTTTTCCCTTCCTCCCTCTTATTTCAAATATTCTTCCTCACGACACTCACTACCTACCTAGACTTCTTTTAAACACTATGGCACACAGTGGCATATTCCATAAGACAGGATCATGCAAAGATTCAATAAACCAAGGAGTTTATTATCTCTAGGACAGTGCCAAAGAAGAGTATGCCAAAATGTTTCCTCCTGGGAAGACTATCTGGGCCTGTTTTCAGCTTGTGTACAACATTTTGGTTTTTGTTTGCTTTTTTTTTTTTTTTTTTGGTAAATACTATAATCATCATAAAAGTAAAGAGAGAGAGCCTTTAATGATCAATAAAGAGATAAGCTGCCAAAAATCACTGCAAAGAGATTATGGAAGACACCAACTAAAAATCCCCATCCTTGTCTTTAGTCTCCATCCATCCTGACTCCCAGTTTTTATTTCTTCCTAGTCAGTTTTCAACGTCTCTCCTGGAAAAATACCTTTGGAGTCAGCACAACTATACCCCAAAGGCTCTCCATGAAAAAATACAAAACACAAGGCAATTTTCTGCACCACTCCTAAAATGGAATTCACAGCACTTACAGACTCTGAAACCCTTTCTTGTATATCCTATCTCACTACTCACAAAATAGCAGAGGGAAATGTTTAATGAACCAAGGTTTTGAATCAGAACCTTATCCCTGTCATGCCCAATTAGGATATTAGGATCTTGGTGGGGCTGCTAGAGACCGTTAAGCTGCAGACCAGAATGAAAGAAACAGAAGAGACTCAGAAGAAAAGACCACGATTCCCAGGCCACCCGTGTGGCCTCCACCTTAAGGCCCATAACCTCCGAGCGTTCAGGCCACTGCTCCAGCTCACCTTGTAGATGGTGGTTCCCAGCTGTGCTGGGGACATGCTGACCACAACCCCAGCACTCTGCAGGGCTGCGATCTTCTCTTTAGCTCCACCTTTTCCTCCAGCAATGATTGCCCCTGCGTGACCCATTCTTCTGCCGGGAGGAGCAGTTAAACCAGCAATGAAGGACACCACAGGCTTGGCCTTGGGACCCTGGAAAGTGGGATTTTAAACACACCGATCAAAACTAGACCTCCAATTCATGACAGCCAGAAAATGACAAATGGTTGGGGCCAGTCACTCATCATCACTAAGAAAACCAACAAAAATATTGAGCTGTGACTGAAACTACGGCATTCTCCTTTGAGATGACTCAACTTTTCCTCCAAACTCACAAAAACAATCCTGAAGCAAAACTGTTAACTATTTAGATATTAAACTTCAACTTCACTGGCATAAGCTGATTTCCACATACACATGTGACACTTCCACTTGAAAAAAAAATTGAAAATACCTAAGTTATATGATTTGTGATGATAACAAATTAAGACACAGATCAGGTTGTTTTGTCTTAATTCATTAATAGTTTACCTTTAATGAATTTGTTTAAAAGAAAAAGATAGCATATTGGAAAGGACTGAAGAGTGGGAGTCTCCAGTTTCAATTTCCACTTGACTAAAGCAACAGGACCTTCGACAAGGCCCATCACCTCTAGACCTCTGCTTCTTCATCTATGAAACGAAATAGCTAAATTAGATTGGGAGCTGAGGGTCCTTTCTCCTAACATTACAGGATGTCTAAGAAGGAAGATCAGGACCGGTTTTATTCAACAAAAATCCATTCTAATGCACAACTGCTACATGCATAAACAGCAGAGCATAACAGTAGATTCTGAGGTTAAAAATAAAAACCCAATACACCGAAAATATGAGAATTCCTGTGGGAGGGAAAAAAAAAATTCCTGTGTTCTAGACTTATAATGTTGTTGAAGAAATAATACAAAATACATATATATCTCAATCAGTTAATAGATGTCATGGAGCAACATATGAATATACAGTTATGTTTCACAGTGAGTGAAAATACCATGTTAACAACAGTAATTCAGAGGCAGTAAGACATCTAGGTAAAACAGAGAGGCCCACAGAAAGTAGAACCCGAGCACAAGTGGAATCTGGGTGCCTTCGGGCACTATTATCTTCTCCCAGACCAGCAGTTCTCAAATCACTTGATCTTGAGACCCCTTATACTTACAAAAATGACTGTGGATCCCAAAGAACTTTTTTTAATGTAGATTATATCTGATATTTACAGTATGAGAAATGAAAGCTGAGAAATTTTATATATATTTATTAATTCACTTAAAATAATAATTTTTTAAAACTATTTTTTAAAAACATTTTAGTGAGGAGAGTGGCATTATTTTACATTTTTGTCGATCTTAAGTGTCTAATTTAATAAGAGGCAAACGGATTCTGACATCTGCTTTTACGTTAGATCTACTGCAAAAATGTTATTTTGGCTGAAGTACAAGAGAAAATCTGGCCTCACATACATATGTACTTGAAAAAGGGAGAAATATTTTAGTATCTGTCAGATAACTGAGGATGTTCTTTGACACTGAAATGAATCTCTTCAAGTGGTAATTTCTTAAAGTTTAGATAACAAGTGTTCTCTGGAGAAGGAAATGGAAGGCCACTCCAGTATTCTTGCCTGGGAAATCCCATGGACAGAGAAGCCTGGTGGGCCATATAGTCCATGAGGTCACAAAGAGTCAGACACAACTGAAGGACTAAAGAAGATGATGATGATTCAATGCTGGAATCTGGAACCACAGTCCTTTGTTACTTTAAAATCCATTCATCTTTTTGGATCTTTTACCTATAATGATTTTGTTGGTCAGAAGGAAAACAGGTTCATTGAGGTATGGAGATCTTCTGAATGTTGATACATTTCGTGATTCAGTATCAACAAATCATTCTTCATTATCACCTCCAGCCTCATTAGAGAAGTCTTTAGTAGGAGGAAGTTGTCAAGTTCATGGTGGCAGAAACAAGTATTCTAAAAATATTCATTTGAAAGTTCAAACAATCACTGTCAACAAATGCAGTGAGTTGTTTTCCTTGACAACACACACAAACACAGCAGGACTGCTTTGTTCACTGTTGAGCAAAGATTCACCAAATAAATACCCAATAACCAGTGTGCCTGGCAGTCATTCTTTCCAGTAAAACTGGTGGTCCAGGAAAAAAGCAGCTAATTTAGCTCACGATTCAACTAGGACAGTGCTTTACTTTCCATTTCACCACAAAACTACTGTCTTGAGGGTCAAGACTTTATAAAATTAATAATCTGTACTACTTCATTAAGGACATTCTTAAATAAAATTGACTTTTTTTAAGCGCATGGCAGTGCAAGTTCACTGGTACAGTTTGCTTCCACCAACTTGACTCTCGTGAAGGCGCCAGCATGCCAGATTCTACAGGTTCTACATGGTCTGATGCTGCTGACTCCAGCCTTGTGCTCATCCCTCTTCCCTGCTCTTCATCCTCCAGTAATGCCAGACTGCTCTGCCTCTGGGCCTCTGCTGAGAAAGTTCTCCATCCTCCTTGGATACCTGGCAAATCCTGACTTACCTTTTAAGACGTGGCTCAAGCTTCTTCTTCCCCGCTAACCCTTCTGACTCTTCCTCCCACTCTCTCCACAAATGCCTTTCAGTTGCTCATCTTCTGTTCAGCAATTCTGCTCTGCCTTTTACACTTTTCTATAATGACCCGCAGCACACTGGCTGTGACTTATTCCCTACAGAGTCCCCTCCTAGACGATGACTCTGAATGCCAAGACTATGTTTTCATTTACTTCTGTATGCCCAGCATCTACTATAGGAGAGAATTAAAAAGAAAAAGCTAAATCATTTATTCACCGTGTGCTTTGCAAAGAATGTGAGCATCTGATACTTGAGTGGCACCACTTTCCACTGGAGCCCTCTGTCCCCACATTCAAATAGTGAGACTATTATATTAGAAGGAAACATGATTAGCGTGAACCTAGGATGTCTGACAAATGTATACTCTGTCCTACTGTCAAAGAAGAGTCACTTGAGATTTTTTTTTTAAGGACTGAAAAATACAATAGAAAAGACTATGAGGAAATGTAGTGTGAGAACAGGACACAGAAATGTCAAGTGTGAAAGACTAAAAACAAAAAGATGAGTTAGGATGGCACAAGCGGAATCCAAACAGATGCCCAGGACTTGCGGCATCGTGTCCCTGAGCGCTGCGACCTGACTCCTGACCCCTGATGGTGTAATGGAGAAGTCAGACACAGCTGGAGGGAACCTCAGCTCTGAAGTACTTACCATTGGCAAGTTGCCAGTTTCCTTACTCAAAAAGGACAAAAACATCTACTCAAAGCATCAAGAAAAAGGTTAAAAAACATTACTCCTGCAGATAACTACTGTCATTATGATGATGATAATACAGTCCTCACGGGACACAAGATTACCCTATTCACTCTGTATCAGTTACCATGCTATGCGTTTAGTATGTCACCTGCACTGTTCAACCTAGAAGCTTGTACACAGTAGGTCCTCAGTAAAATTTAGCTCCATGAGACCAATCAGTAATAGGAAAACATAGCAAATGAAACAAAATGTAAAGTTTAGCTTTTCCCATCAAGGGATTCGTGTATTCTAAACACATTTTAAAATTCACTTTAACATAGTATACAGTTGGCCCTCCATTATCCACAAGGTCTGCATATTGGAGAATTCAACCAACTGCACACAGAAAATGTCTGGTGGGGCAGTGGAGGAATCCCAGAAAGTTTCAAAAAGCAAAATTTAAATCTGCCAAACTAACAACTATGTACACAGCATTTACATTTTATTAGGTATTGTATTTAATCCAGAGATGATTTACAGTATACAGGAGGGTATAAGTAGGTTATATGCAAATTCTACACTGTTTTATATAAGGGACTTGAGCATCCACAGATTTTGGTGTCAGCAGGGGTACTGCCCATGGACACTGAGGGATGACTATGTCATATTAAACTAAGTGGGTTTTTTTTTTTTTTAATTAAGTCAATTTTTAAATTTTAAACTTCACACTCTTTCTAAATTTGAGAGACGCATAACATTTTACTCCATTCTCCTACCAATTTACCTACTCTTTCACTTATTCACCATTTATTCCTCCTAATACGCCAGAGGACTGGGCTGGGCAGCAAGGCTATAGCAGTTGTTTGCTGTCCACAAGAGCAAGAGTCAGGTGTTCAGCATGCCTTGCAGAAGGAACAAGCGAAGGCAAGCAAGGGTGAAAACAAGCAGCACATGAGACAGAACATGGATCTGAAAAGGAGTGTCAGGGTAGTGTATAGGAAGCTGGAAAGCCAGCTAAGTCTGCCCTCTATCCCACATGGATGGCAAACAGCAGGTTGGCCAAGTGGGAGGGAAGGGAGCAGAGACAGGAAAAAATATTACTGAGATGGTCCAGGTGAGATAAGATAAGAGACTGAACCGGAGCAGAGGGTCTAAGTACAGATGATGATACTTTGAATCTCCACAAACTACTAAGATCTCAGAGACAGATCTCAGTAACTGAGGGGAAGCAAGAGCTGCGAGAGAAATAAAAGATGACTTTTATTTCTGCATGAAATACAATGTTGTTTATACACCATGAACAGTTACACTTAGGGAATAAGCACAAAGGGTACATCTGGGAAAGGATAAAGACAAGAAGGGCCAGCAGGATGAATGGGGGCCACTGCTGGCTTCAGCCAAAGCAGTGCCAGCGTGGAAAGCAGACCCCACAGCAGCCCACCAAAAGTGCTTACCACATGCCCAGGGCAGCTCTGCACCATGTATCTCCACAGCCCTATGACAGCACCGAGGGAAGAAGCTCTACTGTATACCTATTTAGCCCGTGAGGAAACTGAGGCACAGTGAAGTTAAGGAACAAGCCCAAGGTCACACAGCTTCTAAGTGGCAGACAAAACCTAATTGCTGAGGATTAGGGAGTGAATTGGAGAAGGAAATGGCAGCCCACTCCAGTGTTCTTGCCTGGAGAATCCCAGGGATGGGGGGAAGCCTGGTGGGCTGCCGTCTATGGGTTGCACAGAGTCGGACACAACTAAAGTGACGTAGCAGCAGCAGCAGCAGCAGGGAGCGAATAGAATATAAAGAAAGAGATCCAGAGAATAAAGTAAAAGCATTAGTCACTCTGTCATGTCCGGCTCTTTGCAGCCCCATGGATTATAGTCCGCTAGGCCTCTCTGTCCATGCAATTCTCCAGGCAAGAATACTGGTGTGGGTAGCTACTCCTTTCTCCGGGGGATTTTCCTGACTCAGGGATTGAATCCGGGAATCCTGCACTACAGGCAGATACTTTTCCATCTGAACCACCAGGAAAGTTCACCAGAATAAGAGGAACTCTTAAAATTACCACTGAAGAAAATCACGTAGATTCAAAATAGCCTTTGAAAATTCCTTCAATTACATATAAATATGGAGAAGGAAATGGCAACCTGCTCCAGTATTCTTGCCTGGAAAACTCCACGGACAAAGGAGCCTGGTGGGGGGGCTACAGTCCACGGGGTTGCAAAGAGTCAGACGTGGCTGAGTGACTAAACAACAGCAATGCATAGATATGCATCGTTTTGCATAGGCTATTCTGCAGGTGATACCATCTTTTCCTTTAACTCTCCAGTACTCATTATTTTTCTGTGGCATTTAATTTTGACACACTTACTCCCGATTTCTTTTACAAGCATAGACACCAGTTCTCTCTGCCCTCTTGCCCGGCCCCCTGAAGATTCGCCTTCACTCTTCACTCATTCGTCAGGGTCAGGGACACCCTGGAAGCCATCTGCACGCTCTCCCCAGGCCTTGGCCACAGTAATTCAGAGCACACACGCTCAGTGATGGGGGAGGGGACTGTTGGGCACCAAGCTGCTTCTGTCTTTACTATGCCCCCCGCTCTCTTCCTACCACCCTACTTCACCCCAGAAACAGAGCTTAATTCCCTTGAGTTAAATGAAATCATGATACAACACCACACTATCCTTTTTTGTTTAATTCAAAGGGAGAGGCAACAAGGAAAGCCTTCAGAGGACAGTCAATAAAGCTTTTCCACTTGACCTTTGAAGCAAAGTGCTACTCTTTGAGGAAAGACTGAAGCTAGAGGGAGACAAGATCCTGGAAAAGGGTATAAAGGACAGGATCACTAGACAGCCAGCCTTGACAAAGATAAAGAACACACATCCCCTGAGGTCAGGAGAAAGGACATCAATGACAGGTGAAAATGGAAATGCACAGGTCAAGTGAGAGGCTGATGGCCTGAAAGTTCTGGACCTACCAGGAAGTAAAAGGAGATGCCTGGAGGGAGGATTCAATAGAGAAGCCAAGAACAGGCATCAAGGGAAATGGGGAGGAGAATCAACACAGAAAGAGTCCCACGTTCCCTGAGTAGCCAGTGTTCCAGGCTCAGCTCAATAAGATTTAATTTTACCTTTCATGTTTGCTTAAAAAATTCATTTTTAAACAAAAACAACTTCTAAGACAAACCTGTGATATTATTCACGAGCAAAGAGCTGTATCTTTCCACAGCCAAACTTACTGAATTATGTTGCTTCAAAAATTCTGCAGCATTTTCTTCAGCATTACCACCGATTTCACCAATCAATATGATGCCTTCTGTGGCCGGATCATTCAGAAAGATTTCAAGGCAGTCTGTAAAGTCTGTTCCATTGAAAGGATCGCCTCCAATGCCTGGAGAAGTCAAAGAATATCAACACCCTCTGAAAATTAAGTCAGGAAATATTGTTTCAACAGGTTTCTTATTTTGCCTATGCCATTCTTACAAATATTTTTAAATGTGTCATCACTCTTGCATTTAACATTTAAAAAATCATAAAATGTTAGACTTATTTCTGCTTATAATATTATATGAATGTTAAATGGTGGTTGGGTCTTGTTGGTCACAAAAAGAGCCATATTTTTCTTTGGCTCCTTATCAAGACTCTTCTCTCCCCCAAAAGTACTCCTACATAGCTCTCTAATAATGAGCATTCTATATAGTTTCCCTAATTAGAAGAATGTTACTTTTGAAAACACGTTAGCTTTTTCAGGAATAGTTACTTCTTTAGTAAGTTATAACTTTTAATCACTGACTTCTGATGAGTAGCTCAGTATCAGTACTTTGTATATAATAGGCAATTAATTTTGAAATTAAAAATAATTATACTACTTAATATTATAATCAAAAAGTTTCCTTTATCATCTCCTAGCACAAAAGGTTAATGAAGTATAAGAGTATCTTGATTAGCTCATCTGGGGTGTGTGTGTGTGTGTGAAGTGTAAGAGTATCTTGATTAGCTCATCTGGGGTGGGGGTGTGTGTGTGTGTGTGTGGGTGTGTGTATGTGGGACTGTGGTAGTTTGTTGTGATTTGTTATTACTCACATGAACTGCAAACCTTACTACCATATTGGAGACTGAATGCCATATTAGAAATAGCTCATCTGGGGGTGTGTGTGTGTGTGTGTGTGTGTGTGTGACTGTGGTAGTTTGTTGTGATTTGTTATTAACCACATGAACTGCAAACCTTACTACCATATTGGAGACTGAATGCCATATTAGAAATACTGGATATTTGTATTTCTTTTACAGCAAAAAAAAGAAAAAAAAAATTCTTTGCACTAAGTAACTGTCTGATGAGGGACACTGCAGAGGAACCATTCACAAGTTAAGACACACGTCCCTGCAGTGGGTGGGGTAGGTGTCCTGATCCCTCTTCCCTCTCACCTGGAGTGGGAGATGACAGAGACCACACACAGGGGCTCTACCACAAACACATGGCTTTTTAGCACAAGTACTTAGATCGGATTCAAGTCAAGATTCCCTCCACTGGGGGCCACTTTCTAAATTTTTAAGTTGTAAACTTACTGACGGCAAGATTGGCTTCCTACCCTTGAAGGCATGGCTCAGGAATGAAGCTGAGGAAGGGGAGCAGCATCGACTGAGTTCAAACCACGTGTCAGGTCTGTGCCTTAGCACACGTCAGACCTGCCATTTCCTAACCATTATACTCTCTGTGAGAGGGGAATTACTACTCTCAATTTACAGATTAAATACAGAGGCTAGAGAAGATGGAACTGGCCACTCTATTACAAAACCTTTTATGTTCTATCACATTAAGTTACCTTGTCTTGAAGATTGTGCTTCTGCACACAGAAAAGCTCATTTAATGTTTAATACTGATTTTATCAATTTGAGTCAATAAAAATACTCCAGGGTTATATTTCATAATTTTTTTTATCATCAAAAGCTGCCTTTGAAAAGCTTTTAAAAGATAGTCTAAAAACATGAAGGAACTGTTATAAAAATGAGAAATTTGCCTGGCTTTTGGCAAAAAATATCAAAATTATTTTAAAATGTAAAAACCCTTTTGTAAATGGGAGGCAGTATGATGGGGCACAGAGAGAGGGTCCAGGGAGCTCAACCCTCCTCCATCCACCAATCAAGTTACCACAGGACTCTGTGCCAGCTCAGCGGTGCCTCACAGGGCTGCCCTTGAAGAGTGAGACAATGATTGGCAAAGAATTCGGCAACTGTGAAGCACTGAATGACAGCTGGCAATGATAACACAATGCCAATACAGTGACCCAAGTCCTATCTTGAAGGACCACTGCTTCACAACAAGCAAAGTGAGTCCTGTTTTCAGGGCCTACACCCCAGGATGTCTGTTCTGAGGTGTGGGAGTTAGATCCCGGACCGTGAATCTTGAAAAGGTAACAGCCAGCTTCATGTATAAGCAAGTTAAACTCAAGATCATAACAGCTTTTTCATAAAATGACATCAAAATCTCTCACAAATAGTCAAACCAATAATTATTATTACACTTATTCAGTGAAGACACTGAACTCCGATAAAATGAGTTCAGAAAAAGTCCTCACCAACACACAAAGACTGCCCCAATCCAACTTGTGTTGTCTGGTGAACCGCTTCGTAAGTCAGGGTGCCGGATCTAGACACGATACCTTAAAGAAGCAGAACTCAGAAATATTAGAGAGTGCTCACGTGACTCTCATATAGTAAAATAAATCACAAACACATGTATGTTAAGAACCCATTCCACAATTTGTCCTCCAAACAAACACCACCATCAGGTCATGGAATAAGGAGAAAAGGCCTAAATTACAGCAGGGAGGTTTTAAAAGTTAGAAAAAGAAAGGATTTTATTAGTTAGGGTTTTGTTTTATATAAAACATTTATTGTTTTTTTTTTTTGATGCATCACCAGTGTATTACAACGGAGCCACTAGTTTTGTATCCTCATCAACATGAACTGTGGTACATTTCCTTGACACTGCTGAGAAATCAGCCGTTTCTTCAGAGGTTCAATGGAAAGGCTTTTTGGGAAGTTTGCAAGTTCCTTCTGTGTATCTACAAGAGTTTGATTCACTCTTTTAACTTTTTAATCATTCACAATGTTTATCTTCTTAAGATTAGTGGTAACTGGTTTCACCTTATTTTTGAACCCTAAAGATTTTTTGGCTGGCTATGTGGAATACATTCCTGGACTTCCGCCCTTTTAGTTTGTTCCTGGTGGTTGTCCTTCACTGGGCCTCCAAGACCCTTGTGCGGCTTCTCAAGTTCCAGGTGACGCCGTCTGCATGCACGAGATCCAGCTAGTTAGGGTTGTTTTATGACTACAAAAGCAGTTAAGAGATACCTGAAGTCTTCCACAAAAAATGACCTTCTGGTGCAGACAAAGTAAAATGGAACAATAAATCTATATAAAGGTCCACATGGAAAAAAAGAAGGCATAAATTTCAAGTATTCAGTTCAGTTCAGTTCAGTCATTCTGTCGTGTCCGACTCTTTGCGACCCCATGAATCACAGCACGCCAGGCCTCCCTGTCCATCACCAACTCCTGGAGTTCACTCAAACTCATGTCCATTGAGTCAGTGATCCCATCCAGCCATCTCATCCTCTGTCATCCCCTTCTCCTCCTGCCCCCATTCCCTCCCAGCATCAGGGTCTTTTCCAATGAGTCAAATCTTCATATGAGGTGGCCAAAGTATTTCAAGTATTAACCTTTGGTTAATAACCCCGGTTTCAGAAAATACATTCATAGTTAGGCTTCCTGTCTCCTGACCACACAGATTCCTCAAGTCAGAACCCTGCTTTCCTACACTGATCAGAGGAGACCACCAATGCTGTTGGAAATTCTGAAGTGATTATTTTTTCTGTTGGACTTGTAAACTTCCAGGGGTTAGTAAAGGAGACTGTTTTCCCCACCCCTGAGTTCCCCATATATAGCATAGTTCAGGCACAAAAGGAATTCAGTAAATATGTACCAAATAGGTCAAAACTGAAAATTGATGGAGGACAATCACCCTCTTAAACAAAATCTAACTGGTCATAGTTTTAAGACCAATCACTAATTGGACCCTATCTCATGACAAATGACAACCAATAACACCATACCCCATGTGTCTCATTCATCAGTTTTTCCCTACTCTCAAGAGCTTCCTGTCTATAACCTCTCTCTTCAACACAGTCCTTCCTTTATGAACCCTTTCATAAATGAGAAGGGTAGGTAGGTAGGTAACACCTATGTACATTTGGTGCATTGAGCTTTTAAATCAAAGACAATAAGTAACTTAGTTGTATTTCTGTATGTAATTACCTAGTCTCCTTTACATTCCTACTTGATTCTTATGATAGAATTATGTTCCTGTTCATGCAACACCCTAGATTACTGGAAAGCACAACTATTTTATCTATTCTAGCCCTTTGATGATCAGTATAATAATCAGTGAATAGCAGTACTAGGATTTTATCATTCTTTTAAGGGTATTTCATCTAAAATGAAAGTGATGTATAATTTATATACATATAAAAATGATATATAATTTATATAAATGCAAAGTACACACATTTAAGGTAATGAAAGCAATGTTTTTAGGGTAGATTACTTCTGCCATCCTTGAAGTATATATATATATATAGTAAAAGAGACTATCACTTAAAAATATCTACCATAGGGATACTTCTGCTTCCAAAAAGCAGAGGTATTTTCCTGTATTCTTCTTGCAAAATACAAGTAAAAGTCCTGGACACTACATATAAAACAAATACAAGGAATCTCTGAAAGTTAGATAGAAGGTAAAGTCCTAGAGACCTTGAGACTCTAGTAAAACAATCAAGTGTTTCAAGTTTCCTTTTGCCTCATGTGTCCCAGATACAAAGACAAAGAAGTTCACATCCAGAAACACATAAAGGCACAGAACTCCCCACCCAAACAGCAGCTTTCTTTAGCAAAAGAACCAAGAGGACGACAGTCTAGCAAAACGGAAACCTTTCAGACAATAACCACTCCATACCAACTATGCACTACAGAAAAAACTGTGGCTCTACCTCTACTCACATAAGCAAAGGCCAAAAAAGAAACCTAGACTTTACATTTACAAGGTCGTAATGAGGCACCCTGGCAGCATGCCCACCAGCATGGACACAACCAGGACTTTCATCTACACAAGCTGGTACTGAGTCCCGTCACACCCCCACCGTGCCAGTGGGAACCAGGTGAAAAACTGGATGTCCATCCTCATCTGGCAGCAGTGAGGCCTCTCTCCATTTCCTGGGATCAGAAAAGGCCTAGTGGAGAATCAGGGCTTTTACTATCGCCCAGCAATAACAACTCCATCCTCACTAGTGTCAGGGAGACCAAGTAAGGAGCTGCAACTGTTATCCCCAGTGAGTAGGAGCCCACTCACTCTGGCAATAGAAGCAAGAAGGCAACTTGGACTTCTACCTCCACCTGGCAGGAACAAGGTACCTCCCCCACATTCCCTGCTGAAGCAGTGTGAATTAAGTCAGCTAAAACAGAAGGTTCACATAAAACCCAGACCTCATAATACAACAGCCGACACTTTCAGGTTTCAACCAAATATCTGACCTACCAAAAATATTAAGTTCTCAAACTGAATTAAAAAAAAAACAACAACAACAAAACAAATCAATAGATGCTAATTCCCAGATGAGGGGATGTTAGAATTATTTGACAAGAAATTTGAAGAAGTCATGATAAAAACACTTTCAATAACTATGAACATGCTCAAAATAAATCAAAAAGTAGAAGCCTTATCAAAGAAATATGAAGGAAGCCTCACTTGAAAAAGAAGATATAGAAATTTCCAAATAGAAATTTTAGAACTGAAAAATACTATAACCAAAGCTAAAAGCCCAGTGGATGAGTTAAATAGCATAATGGAGAGAAGAGAGGAAAAAAATCAGTGAAATCAAAGATAAAACAATGGAAATTACCCCACCTGAATGGCAGAGAGAACAGACTAGGAAAAAAACAGTGAGCAGAACTCAGGGACCTATGGAACGGTAATGAAAGACGGAATATTCCTGTATCACAGTCCTGGAAGGAGAGAAAAAGAACATGGGGCCGAAACAGTGCTTGAAGAAATGTTTTACCAAATTCAAAATTTCATGAAACTTAAATCTACATGTGAGAAGGTGAGCAAACTAAAAACAGGATAAATCCAAAGAAATTCACACCAAAACTTCTAATATACTTCAGAAAAAAAGTATAAGTCTTGAAAGCAGCAAGAGAAAAATAACACCTTCCTATACATGAAAAAACAACTCAAATGATATCAGTTTTCTCATCAGAACCCATGGAATCAAGAAATAGGTCAACATTTTTTAACTGCTAAAAGAACTGTCAACCCTAAATCCTGTACCCAGTGATGTTAGTCTTTATGAATGAAGGGGAAATAAAAACATTTTCAAATGAGGGGAAAGTAAAGAATTTGTTGCCAACAGTTCCACCATCAAAGAATGGCTAATATATTAGTAAGATCTCTGGAAAGAAGAGAAATGATATCTAAGAAGGAACCCTGGAACCTCAAGAACGAAGAACACAGTAACAAGCAAAACATGGATAGTTAAAAAGACTTTCTCTTGAGCGTCCTAAAAGGAAGAAATAAAACTATCCCTAAAAGCAGAGACATTACTTTGCCAACAAAGGTTCGCCTAGTCAAGGCTATGGTCTTTCCTGTGGTCATGTATGGATGTGAGAGCTGGACTGTGAAGAAGGCTGAGCGCCGAAGAATTGATGCTTTTGAACCGTGGTGTTGGAGAAGACTCTTGAGAGTCCCTTGGACTGCAAGGAGATCCAACCAGTCCATTCTGAAGGAGATCAGCCCTGGGATTTCTTTGGAAGGAATGATATTCAAGCTGAAACTCCAGTATTTTGGCCACCTCATGCGAAGAGTTGACTCATTGGAGAAGACTCTGATGCTGGGAGGGATTGAGGGCAGGAGGAGAAGGGGACGACAGAGGATGAGACGGCTGGATGGCATCAATGACTCGATGGATGCGAGTCTGAGTGACCTCCGGGAGCTGGTGATGGACAGGGAGGCCTGACGTGTTGCAGTTCATGGGGTCGCAAAGAGTCGGACACGACTGAGCGACTGATCTGATCTGATCTGATTTGTAGATAACGTGGGTTGTCTAACATAGAAAATGCTAAGGACTCTACCAAGAAATCCCTAAGGTCTACAGCAATATGGCAAGATATAAGATAAACAAAAATTAGTTGTATTTCTGTACATTACCCACAGGCACATGGACACCAGAATTAAAATACAATAAAATTTACAATGATTTTTTTCAATAAAAAGAAATACCTAGTATAAATCTAACAAAACAAACAGTGGACTTTTATGTTAAAAACTATACAATGCTCATGAAAGAAATCAAAGGCAATCTAAGTAAATGAAGATATACTGCATTCATGGACTGGAATAGTCAACAGAGTAAACATGTCTATTCACCGGAGATTGACATACAGATTTAACACAATTTACATAAAAATCCCGGCAATAATTTCTGTAGATACAGGCAAGATTACCTTGAAGTTATATGAAAAAGTAAACTAGAAAAGCTAAAATAATTTTTAAAAGAGTAAAGTACAAAAAAGCAATCCATCCAATTTTAAGAGTTATTATTTCAACACAGTATTAAAGTTGTGAAGTACTGATGAAACCCAGAAATAGATCAACACAAATAAGATGTTTACTGACAAAAATACAAAAGCAATTCAATGAAAGAAAGATGATCTTTTTAATAAATAGTGCTGAAGCAACTAAACACAAATAGACAAAAAGAATTTTGATATAAATCTCAGGCCTAGAAAAATTATTTGAATTGGACTATTGGATTTAAGTGTAAAACTACAAAACATTCAGGAATTCAATGGCAGTCCAGTGGTTAGGACTCTGCAGTCTCATTGCTGAGGGCCTGGGTTCAATTCCTAGTCAGGAAACTATTAATAAAATCCCACAAGCTGCCGTGCAGCACATGCAAGCAAATAAAAATACATAAAACTATAAAACTTTCAGGAAAAAATAGGTATTTAAGGCTAAGCAATGGCACCCCACTCCAGTACTTTT
This sequence comes from Tragelaphus eurycerus, assembly GCA_935064755.1. Taxonomy (NCBI): domain Eukaryota; kingdom Metazoa; phylum Chordata; class Mammalia; order Artiodactyla; family Bovidae; genus Tragelaphus; species Tragelaphus eurycerus. The sequence continues at coordinate 13,555,810 of CAKXYN010000070.1, read as the reverse complement.
GCCTAGAAAATCACATGGACCGAGGAGCCTGGTAGGCTGCAGTCCATGGGGTCGCTAGGAGTCTGATAAGACTGAGCGACTTCACTTTCACTAAGGCTAAAGCAAAGAGTTATTAGACTTGAGGTCAAAAGCATATTTCACAAAAGAAAAAAGTCAGTAAGTAAGATTTCAAAAAATGAAAAAACTTTTGCTCTCTGAAATATCCTGTTAAAAGCATGAAAACACAGGCTACAGATTGGGAGAAAATATTTGCAAGCCACATATCCAACAAAGTACTAGTATCTAGAATATAGAAAGAACTCTCAAAACTCAACAGTAACCATTTAGACCAGGAGCAAAAAAACACAAAGAAGCATTTCACTGAAGAAGATATAGTGAAGTGGCTCAGTCTTGCTTGACTCTTTGCAACCCAGGCAAGAATACTGGAGTGGGTTGCCATTTCCTTCTCCAGGAGATCTTCCCCGCCCAGGGATTGAACCTGGGTCTCCTGCACTGTAGACAGACACTTTACCATCTGAGCCACCAGGGAAGAAGATATGCAGATGACAAACAAATATCTGAAAAAATGTTCAGTACCATTAGCCATTAGGGGAATGTACATTAAAACCACCATGATCTATCACTGAACACTTGTCAGAATGGCTAATATAAAAACAATGACTACAAATGCTGGCACGGATGCAGAAAAACTGGATCACGGGTACACTGGTGATGGAAAAGTAAAACAGTATAGCCACGATGGGTAATAATTTGGCAGTTTCTTAAATAACACACAACTGTTATCCAACTCAGCAGTTGCACTCCTGGGCATTCATCCCAAAGAAATGAAGATTTTTTGTGTTATATAAAAACTAGTACACAAATGTTTATAACAGACTTACTTTTAACAGCCCCAAACTAGAAACAATCCCAGTATCTTTCAACACGTGATTGGTTCAACAAACATTTGTACCCTAGAATATTACTCAGTCATAAAAAGGAATGAACTACTGATACAATAATCTGAATGAATCTCCAGAGAATTATACCAAGTGTAAATAACCAATCTCCAAAGGCTATATACTATATGCTATCACTTATATAGCATTACTAAAATTTAGGAAAAAAAAAGTAAGAGGATTATTAGTTTCCAAGGATTAAAAAGGGAGTAGGAGTACGAAGGAAGTGGACGTAGCTATAAAATGTTAAGATGAGGGATTCCTGTAGTGATGGAAAAATTCCTTATGTCTGCCATAATGTCAATATACTAATTGTGACATGGCATTATCGTTTTGCAAGACGTTATCACTGGGGGACAGTGAATAAAGGGTACACAGAGATCTGTCTGTATTATGATTATATGTGAATTTATAATTATCTAAATATAAAAAGTTTAATTAAAATAAAAATTTTTAAAAGATGTAGGAGTCAAGTATGTCACATGAGGTTGAGAGTAAAAATTCTAACATAAATGCAAAAATACTGCATCATTAAATATCAATTTGGAATCTAACCACTTTCTACAATTATATTCAATTAGCTTTGGCTGTTATACAATTTTAGTTATCATTAACACAAACTAGAAAGCCACTAGTTTTTCTGGGCTCCAAAATCACTGCAGTGGTGACTGCGCCGGGGCGCTCCGGGGGCCGGCACCGGCCCGCCCACGTCTCCGGTCGGGGGGCGGCGGGGGCGGCGCCGGGCTCGGGTGGACTGGGTCCTCGTCACCTCCATTCTGTCTCCTTCTGGGGCGCGCTCAGGCCACCTCCGGGCTCTGCGGGGATGGGCGGGGGGGGGACGACGGGAGGTGGCGGTGGTCACTACTCGTGGTCGGTCGGGGACCTCCGGGCTGTGGGCGGGAGGCCTGGCGCTGCGTTCAGGGGTCGCAGAGTCGGACACGACGAGCGACTGATCTGTCTGACTGTCTGAGAAGCCACTATACTATTGCACTGCTATTATATTACATGATGTCCCATTCACAAATACCCAAGGGACTGAAAATTCCTTCCTTTTCCTAAACACTTAGCTTAAGGACTGGAAGTTAAGGAGGCTTCTGAGAATATTAGTACTGGTATCAAAAGAGGAATAGTTAGTACAAAAAAAGTCATCTTTTCTCCATTACCTCCTTGAAAATCTTGTAGTGTCATGTATTTCTTTCAGGCAAATTTTTTTTAAAGTCCTTTAAGTTAAAGGCAGTCTCCCAGAGGACTACTTCATCAATGTGTTATGGCTATCTTGAGGACCAAGGTCTAAAGAACTTTCCTAAACTTCTCTTAGTTGTTTTTGAGGCTTATGGGCCCCTCAGAAAGCAATGGCACCCCACTCCAATACTCTTGCCTGGAAAATCTCATGGACGGAGGAGCCTGGTAGGCTGCCGCCCATGGGGTCGCTAAGAGTCAGACACGACTGAGCGACTTCCCTTTCACTTTTCACTTTCATGCATTGGAGAAGGAAATGGCAACCCACTCCAGTGTTTTTGCCTGGAAAATCCCAGGGATGGGAGCCTGGTGGGCTGCCGTCTATGGGGTCACACAAAGTTGGACACGACTGAAGTGACGCAGCAGCAGCAGCAGCAGAAAGCAGGGTAGTGATCAGAAAGGCAACTCAGCACAGGGCCCATAAAGCCTAAGAATGAAGTGACTAGAACATCATACATTGATAGCGGGAGTTTAGAACACAGTCACTTTGCAGATCTATTTGGTAACTTCTTAAAAAGTTGAACATACTTTGACCCTATGACTTAGCAATTCTACCTGTAGGCATTTTACCCCAAAGGGAAACGCACCCACAAAAAGGCCTGTACACAAAAGTTTATTTTAACCTTATTCATAATGACTCAAACCTAGAAATAATAGAAATGTTCGTCAATGGGAGAATGGAAAAAACAAATTGTGATATAATCACTCAATAAAACATTACTAAGTGATAAAATTATGGATACATGCAAATACATGGAAGAATCCATAGTGTGCTTGAGAAGGAAAAGAATCTTTTAAAAAAACCCCAAAATATCTTGATTCTGTAGAATTAGTGTTCCTCAAACATTAATTCAGGAAACAGAACCAATTCACTATAAAACTTTCAAGGTAAACTCTCTTAAACTTGAATGAATTAAAATGAATTTTATTTGTACCATCAAATCTCTTTGTGAGTTTTGAGCAGAGGGGCAAGAAATTTTGTTTTTTAATCTGTAAGAAATACATACTCACCGACTCTTCCTTTCTTGTGAATATGGCCAGGCATGATGCCAATTTTGCATTCTCCAGGCTAAAGGAAAGTAATTCACAGTATCAGAAAAGTGAAAAAAAAATATTAACTCCGAGATCATACACACAAATATACTTGGACTGACTCAAAGTCAGTTAGCCTTCAGAGGCTAAAATCGGGCTCGTTTCATTTTGTACACTCACATTGATGACCCCAGGGCAGTTCGGCCCGACCAGCCTGGTCTTTCCCTGGCGCAGCAGTTTGTGCTTGACCCGCACCATGTCCTGCTGCGGGATACCTTCAGTGATGCACACAACCAGGGGCACTTCCGCCTCGATAGCTTCATCAATAGCAGCAGCAGCAAAGGGAGGAGGGACATAAATGACAGATGCTGTCGCCCCAGTCTGTTCTTTGGCCTGAAACATTAATACAAAGCACTTTACTATAGGTTCAGTCAGACACTTTATAATACAAACTCAATACCACAGTTTTAGTGATATCATGGGATCAGGAAAGGACATCACCAGGAGACACTCGATGTCTTCATTCTTCCCATTAACTAGTTCACTCTGCTGTCAGAAAACAGCAGTTAAGTGTGGACTCCTCTCCGCCCCAATGGGACACCCCTCGAAACTGGAAGGTTCTGTGACCTCCCCTTCCTTCAGGCGATGTGACAGCATGTCAGCACACACAAAAGCACTGACTGGCGTTTAGGTTCTCTCATTCCTGGGCCACGTGTATTTCTGTTCTTATGCAAGGCACTTATCACCCATTCAGTACGAAAGGCCCTGCATCTCCTCAAGAGAAAAGGACTAGTGAGCCCCAAACCTCAGAACTCAACTCTCAAACATGTTTTTTAAAATATTATCAAACCATGGAACTTCTATGGTGGCCCAGTAGTTAAGAATCTGCCTTCCAATGCAGGGGACTCGGGTTCAATCCCTGGTCAGAAAACTAAGATCCCACATGCCACGGGGCTAGAACTAAGCCCATGTGCCGCAACCTCTGAGCCCATGCACCAAAACCTGCAGACCAGGAGTCTGCAGGCTGTGACTAAGATCCAATGCAGCCAAAACAGATAAAATTTTTTTAATTAAAAAAATAAAAATAGATCAAAGAATAAATATTATCAAGAGGAAGCAAAATGAAGTGCCTTTATTCCTAGCTGCTAATTTTTACTCTAATGCATGCTGACTAGAAATAAACTAAAATACACATGCATAAATAGCCACAGAACAAGAATCGGTCATATAAGGTTAAGAGTCTATGCTACATCACCCCTTATAATGCAAGGCACTTAAAGACCACCAACGTGACCACTGTTCTCTCTGTGATCTTCTATATATTTTGTACATGTATCAATACAGATGTAGCCTTCCATCCACTTGCATATGTGGCCGTGACTCTTCTATAATGGAAGCTCCTTGAAGACAGACGGTCAGTGTCTCTGACTCTCCAAGAGAGGCAGCACCTATTTTGTGAGAGGCCCTGAGGAAGACTATGTAACCCTGCCTGCTTACTACCCCATCTACAAATCAAGATGTAGAGGCCAAGAAATATTAAATAACTTGTATGAGGTCACAGAGCTCAGAAGTGGCAGAGCCAAGATTCAAACCTAAGTATATCTGATTCCACAGCGTCAGTTCTTTTCAGCTACAGCAGGCTACCTCCCTATAAATGTCAAAATGTAGCTTAATTAAGATATAAATCAAAACATTTTAAAAGGCTATGCCATGAGATTTTAAATGGATACAAATATCAAGTTACAGAAAGTACAGGTACAGCTGGAAGGGGCAGAAGTAAAAGATGGTGTGTTTGAGAATCATCCCAAACTGACTGCCCATGTTCCCAGAGGCCGAGGAGCTTTCTCTACTGCATCCCTAATAAAGAGAGGTATCTTGACAGTGATGAACAAGTTAAAGGATGTTGACTTCCTAAGGGTTAAAAAAATTGAAATCACTGTTTTTAAAAACTGTGTTCAAGGTGGTAACAGGGAAGTGGGGACCAAAGGAAAAAACTAGGTTGGAACCAACAGAAATGACATCATAGATGTGCACATAGATGTGTAGGTATTTTATGGAAAATATATCCCATGGGTTCCTAACTCTTAAGGATACAAAGACTTTCAGAAGCTGGACTGTGACCACAGAGTCTGTGTCGGCAAGTAATACTACATGAAAGGTAACCATTCCACTCACTCAGAAATCTCTTTGTAAGAGCAGAACAGGTGAGAAATAAACAGCATCTGTCAAAGAACTTACATGATCTTCCAAAAGCCGTATCTATTTGTATCAAAATGAATAATAAATGAACTGCTAGGAACAAAAGCTTTTTTTTTAAAGAAAAGCAAAAAAAAAAGGCTCACGACAAAAGTCCAATTTAACTAGGAAGTTTTAAAAAATGCAAAGCAAAACTTTAAATGATTATTCTACAGAATTTATGAATTTTTTACTCTCTAAAATATGATACACTCAAAACACACATACAGATATATATAGTATACCCTATTTTCAAGTTTAAAGTAAAATGAAAATTCCAAATTTGAATATTTGTTTTATCCTTTATCTTGATTTACATTAAGAATTCAAATTACCTCAATTTGAAGTTAGTATTCCAAAAAGCGATTAAATCTATAAATTTGTACTTTAAAAAAAAATGAAATTCTTTAAAACATGCCTTAAAAGTATATTTAAGAAAAGGGGGAGTGCTACATTTTTATTTTTTAACCTCAATACATCAATCCCAAGTACTAAGTTTATTTCCTTGGTTTTTTAAAAATTAAATAGCCAAGAATATATACTGTGGCTTCTTTCATAATACTACTATTTTTGTATATATTCATGTAAGTGTAGAAAGAGAATCAAAGAGGATACACTGAAGTGAAATAAGTTCTCTATGAAGGCAAAATCCAGGAAGTGGAAAACACCATATAAAACTTAACTGTACATACCTTCATATCATCTGACTTTGTACCACAAGCACGTATTAGCCTTGTAACAAAGTTTAACTTAAATCATTCTAAAAGTATTGAGAAATCAGCAAGCTGAGGAAGAGACCTGGCCTCTGTGAGTTGCCCGCTGGACTCTATTCCACACAGGAACACCACCCACTAATAGTTACTCTGAGCCAGGCTGTCTGCCACTGATCAGCTATGAGACTATGTACAGGACCCTCAATCTCTGTACCTGTCATATCCCTGTCTTTAAAATAGGGATGCTAACAGCCCCTACCTGGGGGCTTGTGGTGAGGCTTGAATGAGGCCATGAAGATGAAGCACCTGGCAAAGCTCCCACTAACACTGAGCAATAGGGTTGAGCGTGGATGCTGACACGTGCATTTCTAAGCGCTCAGAAGAAGAAATGGTAAGGAAAGAAAAATAAGCCAAATAGAAGCCAAGCCCGGCACTTCTTCCCTGAAGAACTGATGTACGCCTATAAGCAAAAGTGACCCAGGCTGCAGAGAGAACATCCTGAGCCTACGTGACTGAAGTGAACCCGCTTGTTTTTACCACAATTCAAATTTCTCTAGGTTACTGGAATTTTAGAAGGCAAGTGACTCTTCCAAAAGGGGCACAGTTAAGATCTTGAGCCAAGATGTGCTAACTCTTCCCTTGGTTTTTTCTTCTTGCCAAACTCGGGTACCATTAATTACCTCCTTTACAGTGTTAAAGACTGGTAAGCCCAGGTGCGTCTTGCCTCCTTTCCCTGGAGTGGTTCCTCCAACTAGTTTGGTGCCATATTCCAGTGCCTGCTGGCTATGAAAGGTGCCCTGAGAAGGAAAAGCACAAGATCAGTGAGAAAAGGCTGGCTGGGGAGCCTAAAGGCAATCTTCAGCAACTTGGAAAAGAAAAACAAATATGTTAAGTATCTGTTTGTTGTTGTTCAGTCAGTCACTAAGTCATGTCCATCTCTTTTGCAAACCCTTGGACTGTAGCACACCAGGCTCCTCTGTCCATGGAATTTCCCAGGCAAGAATACTGGAGTGGGGTATCATCCCCCTTCTCCAGGGATCCTCACAATCCAGGGATCAAACCCGCGTCTCCTGCATTGGGAAGAGTCTTTACCACTGAGCCACAGGGTAGGAATGCCATATTTCCAAGCATCCTCATCAACTTTCTGAACACAGCTTTCAACCTTGAAGCAAAACAGGTCTCTGCAAAGCCACACTCTGTGTGTGTGTGTTTTTAATAGGAGGTCTCTTTTCACTCTGTTTTCAAATTTAGCTGGTGATCAGAAACTCCCAGGTGTTGATCTGAAAAGAACACCTCCTTCTCACTGTTCCTTAACCCCTGATGTCCTCACATCCCTCTTCTACTCACCACTCCATAAAGGCAGTGATTTCTATCTACTTTGTGTACTGAGAGATGGCACCCAAAGCAGTTACATACAGTAGGCACTCAGTAAGTAGTTGTTGAAAACTGAATGGATCTACTTGGTCATTCTATGAGGACCAAAAAATGCTGACTCAACTACTCAAGTTCTGTTAAAAGCATAAAAATTGGGGCTTTAAGAAGAATTTCAGAAATTTCCTGATTTCAAAGTCTTCATTCTTCAAAACAGGAAACCTAATTCCAAGCACATTAACTGACTTATCTAAAAGTCGATGATGGAGTTTTGTAAAGTACCACAGGCCAGTGCTCTCGTTAAAGCAGTACCATTCAAAGTGTTATCTGTAGACTCTTATGGGTGTGCAGTGAGGTAAATGCAAAAAAAGGGGGAAATAATGACAAAAAAGAAGAAAAAAAAGACAAGAAAAATCTAATAAAAAAAGTAAGTGAAAATGTCTGCAAATTTTTATAGCAATATGACATTGCTATGACTTACTGTATTTTGTAAAAAGTACTGCTCTGCAATAGAGTGGAAATAAAAACACACACCCAAACTGGGCCTTCACTCCAGACAGTTAAAGAAGCACTGTGCTAGAATTCTACACTGCTAAATAAATTTAAATGGTCACACTTTTTAGTCCTAATGTAGTGCTGAACAGGGATGACATTTCCTACTAATGTCCTTGTTTCCGTTAGTTTTCTCATTATCACCATCCAGTGTATGGTTAAAATAAGAATAGCTTTAGTGGCTCATAACAGCCAGTACAAGAAATATCACCCCTTGGGAAAACGGCATTGTTGGAATCTGCTCTGAAATATAAATATTCTTCATTCATATGTGCAATAATGTGCACAGTGAAAAAAAAAGAACTAATGAGACAAGATTTACATTTTCTATGGAGATAAACTCTATAAATTTCAGACTTCATCATTCTCTAGAAGCAGAAACTTAACCAACAAATAAACAATGAAGGCTCCCAGTGAATGAGAAACAATGCATTTGCCAGTAACTAAGACACTGAAACCAACCTTGGATTTCAATATTTAGGCAAATCATCATCTAATTTGAGAAGCAGAGACAGTTACAAACAGTGCTTACAGCACAGACAATGGTTCTTTAAAAAGGGCAGACGTTAAAATGTCATATGCTCTGTTTAGTCACTCAGCCTTGTCTGACTCTTTGCAACTTGCAACACCATGGACTATAGCCCACTAGGCTCCCCTGTCCATGGGGATTCTCCCAGCAAGAATACTGGAGATGGTTGCCATGCCCTCCTCCAGGTAAAATGTCAAAGGGTCATATAAAGCTTAGCAAATAGAAAAACAACATTCTATATAATTAATTTATGTGTGGAATTTGGGTTAATCAAACATTTAATTATATGCTAATAAAATTAATACATACCCCAAAAGGGACTGAATATGATTTTAATTGGCAGAAGAATGATAAACTGTGCTTCATGAGCATGATTCTTTAGAAGGTATGTATGTGGAAGTGGTATTCATAAAATATATGGCTCTCAGAATAAGTAAACCAATTTTATCTATGAACAAAATTTCAAGATTTTGGTTGTTTCTTTCTTCGTTGGCAGTGGCTATTTTTTAAAAAATAGTAGAAGAATGGGAGAAAAAGAAGAATGGTCCACTGCAATTCACATTTCTGTGCCCAGGAAAGTCAAAAAGCAGAACAACATTTTACATGAAACAACTTCTAATCAAAATTCATTTTTCAAAAAAAAAAAAGAAATAAGTTTAAAGCAATTCTTAAGTACTTAAAAAAAAAAAAAGTTATAGAAGTTTGGCTATTTGAGTATCCTCCTCTAGATCAGGAGTTGGTAAAGTATGGCCTGAGGGATCTGGCCAGCCACTGGTTTTGTGAATTAAGCTTCACTGGCATACAACCATGTCCACTCACCGACATATTACCTGTGGCTGGTTTTGCTGTTCCAATGGCTATGGAATAGTTGTAACAGAGACTGCATGGCCTACTAAGCCTAAAATGTTTACAATCTGGTCTTTACAGAATAAACTTGTCAATGCTAGCAGAATGAATATTATAGTTCTTTTAATCACAGAAAAATCATTAACTTTAAATTATACAAAAATCATTCATCACTTTTATTCTGCCATGTCTCCCTTAATAACCGAGGAAGGGACATTTTGGGTTAAGGTTAGGGATTGTCTTCTAATAAATTTGGTAGCATTCCTTCGTATTTAAAAAAAAATCTGCGCATCTACTACAGTAGAACTATAAATGTGTACAAATGTTTTAAAGGGCAACTTGGTAGCAGCTGCTAAAATTTTAAATACACAGAACCTTTGACACCCAATTTTACTTTCAGGAATTTATTTAACAGATATATATGTATGATATATATACTGTATAATATGTTGTAAATATATATACACACACACACACACACACATAAATGGAGAAGGCAACAGCACCCCACTCCAGTACTCTTGCCTGGAGAATCCCATGGATGGAGGAGCTTGGTAGGCTGGGGTCGCTAAGAGTCCGACACGACTGAGCGACTTCACTTTCACTTTTCACTTTCATGCACTGGAGAAGGAAATGGCAACCCACTCCAGTGTTCTTGCCTGGAGAATCCCAGGGACGGGGGAGCCTGGTGGGCTGCCGTCTATGGGGTCGCACAGAGTTGGACATGACTGAAGCGACTTAGCAGTAGCAGCATACACATAAACACAGAGAAAGAGAACACACCCTATAAACTTTGTAGAACACCTATTATGTAAGTGTTTTGTATGAGTAAGAAAAGTATCTAGAAGGATATACTTCCAGGGGAGTAAAATGGTAAGAAGGAGAGAAAGGAGATTCTTAGGTCGCACTTTACTGTGGAATCACATCACAGATATTTTAAACTTACGCAAATTCTATGCTGTATGCAGAGGATAGGGAGGCAGCAAGACCTAAACACAAGCCATCCACCTTGTTGTTGTTGTTCAGTCGCTAAGTCATGTCTGACTCTTTGTGACCCCATGGACTACAGCATGCCTGGCTTCCCTGTCCTCCACTATCTCCCGGAGTTTGCCCAAGTTCATGTCCATCTACCTTGCTATGCTATGCTATGCTATGCTAAGTCGCTTCAGTCATGTCTGACTCTGTGCGACCCCATAGACGGCAGCCCACCAGGCTCTGCCATCCCTAGGATTCTCCAGGCAAGAATACTGGAGTGGGTTGCCATTTCCTTTTCCAATGCATGAAAGAGAAAAGTGAAAGTGAAGTCGCTTAGTCGTGTCCGACTCTTAGCGACCCCATGGACTGACTGCGGCCCACCAGACTCCTCTGTCCATGGATTTTCCAGGCAAGAGTACTGGAGTGGGGTGCCATTGCCTTCTCCGGTCCATCTACCTTACTGAATGCTTAATTAAAGAAACAGTGACCTGTTCCAAGGTTGGAGAAAAATCAGTTGTATTATACTTGCTGAAAGGAAACATGTGGGATTCCAACAAAATACTATACTCCTAGGGAGAGATTTTCGAGGTAACAAATACAATTTTTAATTGACTATAGCACTTAACCCCCTCCTGAAATACAACCCCACTGCTGTAGTGTATCCCTTTCTGCTACAAACATGTTATGACTTCGATATTAAAAAAAAATCCAAAAACGGACAATACTTCAATGTTTTTGTATTTCTAATATACATTTAAAAAAACAAAAATCCTGATACACATACCTGCTTACCAGTGAAACCCTGGCAAATAATCTTCGTATTTCTATCAACATAGAGATGTTTCCTGGAAGTTGTATAAGAGCAATGCCGAATTCCATTCTGTTGCACTGAAAAGTAAAGAAAATATGACACATTACAATTTTTTCCAAACTTTTGGACTACGGACTTAACCTAGTGACAAAAAAAAATCCTCTAAAGAGGCAGCTATCACATCATGGCGGCAGCTTTCAATGTCACTTTTTAAATAAGACATATTAAATATAAAAATTGATTAAAGAAACAAAAAAGGGACACTATTCTATTCTTCAGAATCCCCTTTCTACTGAGAACTCCAATCTTGTAGCTTTTTCTGAATGAAGAAAGGAGAGGTTAAGTTTATACTTTTTATTCCTCAGAAAGAAATCTGGTGCTCAGATAAATAGCTCAAATTAAAAATGAGGTATTACTCTAATACTCTTTACTAAACAGCCATATGCTTTCCCTATTTGACCTACCATTTTCAAGCCCAGCATTTCTAAACAAAAGATGAGCTAACAGGCCAGCTTTGTCAGAACTACTAAGAACTACTCTGCAACTCATTCCCTGGTGATAATATTAACATTAAATGTTAAGTCACAGAATAAGGGCTTCCCTGGTGGCTCAGCTGGTAAAGAAAGCACCTGCAATGCAGGAGACCTGGGTTCGATCCCTGGGTTGGGAAGAAACTTGGAGAAGGGAAAGGCTATCCACTCCAGTATTCTAGCCTGGAGAATTCCATGGACTATATAGTCCATGGGGTCGCAAAGAGTAGGACACGATTGAGCGACTTTTACTTCCATAGAATAAAACGTGTCTAAAACATAATCCAAAAATTACTTAAATTTGGTCTCTTCTGATATAAGATTCAATACCTCACATCTAAAAGAAATTGGGAAAATAAATAGGAAAAGGAGATGAGGGAGAAAAATGTAATAAACACCTGAGTTATTTTCACCTAAGTTAATTACACCTCAGTGAAACTGAGAAACCTAAGTAGCTCCCAGAGCCAGCTCCCTGTATTTCAAAAATCAGTAGGAAGCAGACCACAGACGAATTAAAAATTGTGGGCTATCTTCTAAATCCCCATCAGAGCCCCAAAATGCTGTCATCATGGTCCACCCTGGCCCTTTTGAATTGCCAGCACCTACCACTGAGGTAACCCATGAAAGTCAAGTCTAGAAAAGGACATTTGTCTCATCATAAATTTGTCCAGAGTCCACTCAACGTTTTTTGACCTGAATCACAGCTCATATCCTCCTAAGCCCTCAGACCTCAGATTCCACAACTGATTTGTCTCTGGCCCTTTGAGCACCCCTTGATTCATCTTCACTGACCTCACATGTAGCCCACCAGGCTCCTCTGTCCGAGGGATTTCCCAGGCAAGAATACTGGACTGGGTCACCATGCCCTCCTCCAGAGGATCTTCTTGACCTAGGGATCAAACCTGTGTCTCTGCATCGGCAGGCAGATTCTTTACCACTGAGCCAACTGGGAAGCCCATACTGACCCCAGCTTCCAACAGCTTTGAATTTTGGAGTCCCCTGTATCTCGAGGGAAGAGAGGCCTGGAATTCGCCCTGACCAACTCAGAGAGAAGTACTCTATGTGCACACAGATGAGCTGCATTCTTGGACTAGACTATGCTGAACAAGGGGCCCCGAGGGAGCGCTGAGGGTCAGTCCTGGGCCAGTGAGCATAGTTAAGAACCTGAACCTGGGACAGTGAACAGGAACTGTGGCCTGAGAGCTCACCCTCACCAGTGCTTGCCCTTGGTTCCCCATTGTCCCAGCTGGAGACGCAGAACCACAAAACTCGTAGAACAGCTTTCCTCCCCTCTGCTATGCCTGGCAGAACTTGCCCAACAGTCCCTCCCACTCCTGGAATATTCAACACACAGCCCATCTGTCAGTTTTCAGTGAGGAAAAGTACAAGATCTGATTCCAAGAGCAAATAAGATGAGGATATCTGGAGCCCACACTTGCTTTCTGAAGGTACAGTTTTGCCCTCAAGTACTCTTACACTCTACCTTAACAAAGGCAGTTCACGTCTCCTTCCATGGGGCAGGAATGGCCCTGTTACCTTGAGAAAGGACAGGTATGCCTACATTTGTAAAGCACAGCTTCAATATTAGTACAACTCTGATCATTACCCTCTCCTACTTTTTATTCTACTCCAAATCTCTAAGATCAGCTTTATGGAGCCCAAGAATTGACATCACCAGATCTCTGGTGTTTATAAAAACTACATCTCCAAGTGTGATGAACAGCAACTCACCTCCCAGATAACCTCAGAGCCATTTAGTATTGCTCAGCCTATGTGATGACCCTATCATTCTACAGCATCTAGAAAAGTGGATCTTGGGCGATCTATCATGTACATGTGGGTACATGAACTCTCCTCTTCCACTGTATGAGCTGATACCAAGGCTACAGGTAAGCTGGAACCAACAGACTATCGTCACCTTTGAGCCAACCCCAAAATACATGTTCAAAGATAAGGAAATGAAATTCTGACCACAATCTGCCCCAACAAGAAACCTGTACAATGCCAGACAAGGTATCATTCATACTGAAATGAGAGAAGTGAGAATAATCAAGCATTTATGAAACTCAAAGGAAAACCTTGTGTTGCCCAACAAGCCATGATGTTCCATAATCATTAGAAATGCCTTTTTAATTTGAGAAAACAGAAGACGAATCTGCGCCCTTCGCTGGCCCTTTATACCAGTCGCAATCACCCAACTGCCAGTTGTAAGGAGGACCCCAGACTTCCGCCACCCCAAGCCACCATGACACGGGTAAAGACAGGTGGCTCTATTTAAAGCAGAATCATAATCAAATCAATGATAAATATTACCACTGGTGACATCAGAGAATCAAGGAAATTCTTCTGCTTTTGCCATTTGTTTGCATTCTGATGGACATAACGCAAAATATACTTATATTCCTAGTAAATCTCAGCAAATTTTAAGTTGCATACATCATTTTCCTTGGAGAAAGAAACTTGGAGAACCCACTCCAGTATTCTTACCCGGGAAATCCCATGGACAGATGATCCTGGCAGGCTACAGTCCATGGGATCGCAAAAGAGTCAGACATGACTCAGGGACTGAACAACAACAATGTCATTTTCCTAATTCTTCCCCACCATAGACGATCCAAGCTCAGAATCTCAGGCTGCAGACTCCCCAGAGAAAGCAGCTTCTCCTCTTCCTCACCCCTACTACACCTCTTTACCTTTCCTCCCAACAATTCCACAGTTCTCTAATTTGGACTGGTAGAGAGTGCAAGCTACTAGTTGCTAGAAACATTAAACCTGTCAGACTGGTCATTTTCTTTCCCTACTTGATTTATTCTCCATCCAAATTCTCAATCAAATGTCCTAAATAATGACTTTTTTTAAGTTTATTCTATTTCTGCTGTCTTCAGTGGTCTGTCCATTGGTTCAAGAGGCCTAATCATATTTTGGTTTTAAATACAAACCTGATCTCTATAATAGAGTACCCTATTTCCTAAAAATAAATCTAGAACATAGGGCATACTTTAGTCAAACTGTCTGACAAGTATTTCTCACCTTTCAACAAATCAATGTACTCATTCTCCTGAGAATTTCACATGCATTGAGTCATGTAAGTTCATATTTAAATAAAATGTTACGTGGTGAGTAATCTGAATTTTCACATGACATTTGTGACTTGTGAATACAATGGGATGTTTGGAGGTGATTTGAGATTAAGACGAATGGAAACGAAATACTTTCATGTGGTGTCTAATTATAAACACCACACCTGCAGGCTAAAGGGTGTACACATCTTGTTACTTTCTTTACTGCATTATTTCTAAGCAAAATTATTTCTGGCTACGTTTCTTTTGGGGCTTCCCAGGTAGCACAGTGGTAAAGAATCCGCCTGCCAATGCAGGAGAAACAGGAGATGCGTGTTCAAATTCTGAGTCAGGAAGAGCCCCTAGAGTAGGAAATGGCAACCCACTCCAGTATCCTTGCCTGGAAAACTCCATGGACAGAGGAGCCTGACAGGCTACAATCCCTGGATCGCAAAAAGTCGGACACGCCTGAGTCAGACAGGACTGAGTGACTGCGCACACGCACAAGTTTCTTTTAGTATCATCTAAATATTTTCAGAACTTCTAACTGTAAATTCCATGAGTATAAGGGCCATGTCTTGTACCTGGCATCTCCCATGGCATATGGTACAGGGCTGTACAAAGCAGGAAATGTTTGAACTTCAGGACAAGAGATGGGATCTATAAAAGAAACACATATAGAACTAAATATCAAAAGTTCCATCTTTTTTGTGTGAACTAGAAAAATGTCAATCCATTACCAGGAAAAGAGGGGGAAAAAATCCTAGATCTGTTTTTGTACATGCACTGGTTTCCCAATAAAAATCCAGTATAAAAAATACTGTATAAAAAATCCAGTCCTAAATACTACTAGCAGTCCTCAACGCGGCTACAGTCTAGTACAAATTCCATGCTAATCAGTTTTGTTTTGTTTTGTTTTGTTTTGAACAAATGAAATCCAAGAACCAGTAATGTAATACAAATTGACTATTCCACTACAGGAGAAAAGAAAAAACCTAGAGCAAAACTAGCACAGGCAGAGTTAAAGGCAATGACCCACCAGGAGAGTGGTTTCATAACATGTGACAGGCAAGGAGGAAGATCATAGCAACCTGAGCAACCCAGGGGCCAACAGGAAGGAAGGGACGAAAGCCCAACAGAAAAATGGACAAAGGCCATAAACAAGAAACACAACTGGTGCCAGACAAATCATAAATCCACCTATGAGAAGATAATGACCCAACTAATATTATGGAAGTGAGTATTTTTAATTAAATATTAGGGCAGCAGGAAGGCCTGAAGTCGGCCACCAGGCAGAATTTCTCAGTGGTGAAGGCCTTGGGACATCTCCAGGGAATGTGGTGGAGTCACCTTCTCTCCAGGTTCTCAGAAATGGGCCAACCTAACCTTGGGACTGCCTCTCAGAGCAGCTGAAAGCACAGGCAGGCATCAGACAGGCCTGGGCTTGAATTTACGGCCTGCCGCTCACCAGCTCGGTGACTTGAGGCAGGTCTTTGGATCTCCCCTGGCCTCAGTCTTCCCTTCTGTAAGTGGAACAACAGCTGCTCACGAGGCTGTGATGCTGATGGGAGATGACACCTATTAACTGGGTAGTGAAGTGTCTGGTCCTCCCTAAACTGGGTTCACATCCTACATGAGCACAAAGGCCAATCATTTCCTAAAAAGAGAGACCACACAATTCATATTTTAAAATCAAATAAGTCAGAAGGGTTTTACATTCTCATGCATAACCTATATATGCTTATATGTAAATATACTAATTCATGTCTAGATAAAACATTCAGTAGCCAGACATGTACTAGTAAACTTTTACCATCTGAAATATTTTTAAAGATGCAGCCATACTGTAAAAAGGGGGATAACATTACACACCTCACAGGCAACATGAGAATTAGATGAGATAATAATATAGAGAGGACTTCCCTGGTAGCTCAGACAGTAAAGCGTCTATCTACAATGCAGGAGACCTGGGTTCATTCCCTGAATCGGGAAGATCCCCTGGAGAAGGAAATGGCAACCCACTCCAGTATTCTTGCCTAGAAAATCCCATGGACAGAGAAGCCTGGTGCAGGGTACTGTCCATGGGGTCGCAAAGAGTCAGACACGACTGAGCAACTTCACTTTCTTTACTTTTCTGACATAGAGAGCATGCAGCATAATAACTAGGGTACAGAAAGTGTGATTTCACTACTATTTATTACTGACATAGAATGAAAAGACCAGACCGAGGCATTCATTGTGCTAGGTTCTCTCCCAGACACTAGAGATTTAGGGGTAACAAGATAGACTGAGGCCCACATGAAGTTTCCTGAGATATAAACATTAAACAAAGAAACACAAAACCCCAACAGTGCCAACTATAGTAAAGGCTATGAATGAAAGAGACTAAGTAATTTGGAAAAAATGTGTATCAGCCAGCCACATGCAAGTCCTCTCCCCCACCCCAGAATGACCACATCATCCACAAGATGGCTGAGGTGTGGATGCCAGTGCAGCCAAAAGCAGCTGCCCACATGGGACAAAGACCACGGATGGTGCTATGTGACCAATACTGTGCTCCTAACCAGTAGCCTGAGACTATTCATGAAAATACTCCCACTCCAACTGCTCTCTCAAACTATGCTCTTGTTGCTCACTCATTTATTCAGGTATGTATTCCTGATTTTAACAAATGTATACTTACTAATCATATGTATTATGTATCTATAATATGCAGACTATTGGGGCCCCTACCTATAGGGCCTTAAAGTATAGCACAGTAGCTCAGCAGCCACTTACTTCTAAACCCCAATCTACTATTCAGATGTAAAAGTATATATTCATTTAGTATTTACTTACAGATGAAGTATAATGGGCTCTAAGTACTATATTTCATCAAATCTAAAACACTACCAATTTTAAGAAGCCCTATTAAGAACTAATGTGAAGAAAATGCTGCCAATTTACTGTAAGATACCATCAATTATAAGACATCCCAATTTTAGGAATGTTATTAATATAATATTAAAAAATGCGGGTTTATAGCAACAAAATGCCTGCCTTTGGTGAAATTATATTCTTCCCCTATATTTGGAGAAATTACTTTTAATACCCCCAACTAAGTTTTTGTGGAAAAACAAGTTTGAGGTCAGATAATCAAGTCACCTCATGGCTACATTGATACATTTAGATCAAGGCCATTTTGTATATCTGAAATAAAGATTTGGTTCTTAGATGCAATGGCAACAGGTACTAGTTATCAGAAACACCACTGGTGAGGGTCCCCTTTTCCAAACTACACTTCTAAATATCTTCCCAATTCCCAAAACAGGACTGTACAACTTGGCAAACACATGGAAAAGGCAGATGACACCTCTGGGTAGAGTAGTAACCTTCTCAACAAACCAGTGAGGTCGCCAAAGAAAAAGAAAAATCAGAACTTCAAAAAAGGAGGCTCAGTGTACCACCCAGCATACATGTAGTAGAAAGGATGATGCAGTCAGAAGACCTGAGCTCTGGTACCCATTCTGATACTGATGAGGAAACATTTGGGATTTATTTCCATATTTGCCAAACAAAGGAATGGGACCAGTTTGGCTGTACGGTTCATTTTCTGGCATCAAAGCGGCTTACTTCTGAAGTTAAAAAATACTGGCTCTTGAATACATTTTTCCAAAGAATATATACAGATGGCCAACAGGTAACGTGAAGAGATGTTCAACATCACTAATTGTCTGGGAAACACACAAATCAAAACCATAGTGAAACTTCACCTCACCCTGTTATAGGGTGGCTATCACCAAAAAGACAAGAAATAGTAAGTGTTGATGAGAATCTGGAGAAAGGGAACCCTTGTGTGCCTTTCCTAGGAAGGTTATTGGTGCAGACACTATGGAAAACACAATTGAGGCTCCTCAAAATATTAAAAACAGAACTGTCATATGACCCAGCAACTCCACTTCCAGGTATTTACCTGAAGGAAACGAAAACCACTAAACTGAAAGGAAGCCCCATATTCACTGCAGTACTGTTTACAATTACCAAGATATGGAAACAACCTAAGTGTCCATCGACAGAAGAGTGGATAAAGAAAACGTGGTCTATATGTTAATATGCACACAGACACACAATATGTAATATTATTCAGCCATAAAAAAGAAAATCTTGCCATTTGTGACAACACACGTGGACCTGGGGGGCATTACACAAAGTAAAATAAGTCAGACAGAGAACGACAAATACCAGATGATCTCACTTACAGGCGGAATCTTAAAAAAAAAGAAAAAAAACAGAGACACAAAACCTGAGTTCACAGGTAAACAGACTGGTGGTTGCCAGAGTTGGAAGGTGAAAGGGCAAGTGAGGAAAGGGGGTCAAAAGACACAAATTTCCACTTATAAAATAAGTCATGAGTATGTAATGTACAGCTTGGTGACTGCAGTTGATAATACTATATTGCACATTTGAAAGTAGCTAAAAAGTTCTCATCACAAGAAACAAAAATGGGAAATTATGCATGGTGATAGACACATATCACAGTAGACAGACATCACAATATATACACATATCAAAATATTAGGTTGTATACCTAAAACTAACATAATGTTTCATGTTGATTATACTACAATAAAGATAAAAAATACTAGCTCTTGTTCCCTATTTATTTCTCAAAGACCCAACTTATAGGAACTACTGGCTTGTGTTTAAAACAATTTTGTACTACCTTATACTTCTTGAAAGCCTTCACTATTTCAATTTCAAAGGTGCTAATAAAATCCTTAAGAATTCTCATGGGAGAAATCCTTCTTATTTTTCATTTTATTTTCTCTCCCCACTTCAACTGAGTTCTTTCTCTCTTTTCCTAAGGACTGTTTTTTTGGCTCAAGAATTTCTAAATATTCTAGGCTGCCCTCAACAGGTCTCGCAGAGGCATCAACAAGCGTTTGGAGTTTTTTTCCTAACTCAAATCAACATTGCAACACTTACGACCTTCAGCAGAAAGCATGCATTAAAACTTAAGAGAATAAAGGGGACAAAACTCCACAGTAACTCTAGTTCTACTACTAACCTCAGAGCCTAAATAATTTGTGACTGTCTTTAAAAAAAGTCTGCAAGGTGCTACTATTGTGGCTGTGATTTTTCTAGTCAGAGTGGAAATGGGCTTAGGAATGTGACATAAGAAAAGATGTGGGAGATTCAGAGGTTCTTAAACATCAACCTTGTTATTTGTAACCTCTCTAATATAAAAGATACTGTGGTTTAGATTCTCAGACCTTTAGTGACAAGGTAATCACATGACTAGGATAATTCCAGGCCATGCCACCAACAGAAAGCTAAACTGGATGACCTCTTAAGGCCTCAGGATCCCGAAGTCTAGGAATAAAGAATAAAGAAGCTCAAACTCTGTGAGAACAGGATTGTTAAGTGTCAATCTTAATCTTTCAGACACTTTCTTCTATAGACTGCTCCTAAGACAGCAAACCTATCTGAGGCAAGGATTTTTCAGAAACTCAGAAAAGCAAGAAAGACATGGGTATAACTAATTCCTTTTTTCTTTCTGCCTATAACATCCTTGATTATCCTTTAAATTATGTAATAAAAATCTTCAGAAAACTCTTCCAAAGAAACCCAACTTCTTCCTACTTGCCAAAGTTTGTCCTCAGGTGATCTGGTAGCTAAGGGTAGCAACAGAGGGTACAATCATTGTTGTACACTTTTAAAATATAATTTTCTCAAGAAATGAATCATCTCATCCAATATTCAGTACCAGCAGCAGAACTAGCAGCAAAGCAGAAAAAAGGGAGGTAGAAAAAAACTAACTTTGGTTGAGTACCTATTTCATCCAAGGTACTTTATATAAATTTTTCCCTTTATTCTGCATGGTGAATCCTTGACTTTATTTTTAGGATGCATTTTTTTTTTTTCAATTTTTCTTTTTTTACATTTCTTAAATCAGGATGAGACTGACAATTAATGGTGTGTCACAATTTTAATTAGCAATCATTTCCCACTGTTGCTGCTGCTGCTGTTCTGTCACTTCAGTCGTGTCCGACTCTGTGCGACCCCAGAGACGGCAGCCAACCAGGCTTCCTGTTCCTGGGATTCTCCAGGCAAGAACACTGGAGTGGGTTGCCATTTCCTTCTCCAATGCATGAAAGTGGAAAGTAAAAGTGAAAGTGAAGTCGCTCAGTCGTGTCGGACTCTTAGCGACCCCATGGACTGCAGCCCACCAGGCTCCTCCATCCATGGGATTTTCTAGGCAAAAGTACTGGCAGACAAAAAAGAAGTACATCTTACAAGTGACAGTGTCTCAGATTGATTAAAATATGGTAATGATTTCACGGAATGTGAACAGAAATTGAGAAACAGATTTAAAAACATCCCCCAGAGTTATTACCTAGACTGTACAGAACCAGGCAGACTTCAAACTCTGATGTGGCTGATTCCAAAGTCTTTTCCTACACAATCTACCTAACACAGAGACTTTGAACATAGCAAGAATTTTCATCAGTCAGCGTTATTAGTAACCTTGGGTAAGTTTTCAGGAACTGAAGAATTCAAACTGCCTGATGCAGACACTACAAGTAAGTTGGTTAAGGTCCTAGCCAACCCCAAGCTTGCAGTTTTCTAGGCTGTGCTGACACTAAATGCATCCTCCTACAGATTCACCTTACAATCTAAGGAAAGGACAATTTAAAAGTATAGGACCGTCATGTACAAGGCTCGGCTTGACCCTCCAATTTCCTACCGATTTCCTGCCAGTACTTCTCAACCCACTCACCCTCCCAGAGACTTCATCCTGGGCGACATCACTTCTCACTTTCCTAAAAGAGCCTGTCCAGATGCCGCCCCCATCCCCCACTCATCATCGGAGGATCAAGGGCGTGCAAGACCCAGACACCGCGTCTGCAGGTCTCCCAGACCCGAATCCTGGGTGAGTCGCTCTACTTCCCCACTCGCCAGCAGCCCAACAGGTCCCCGCCCCACATATCGTGTAAAGCTTCCTCCGTCCCCGGGGGTCCCAAGCTTGGGCCCTCCCCCGAGATCCCGCCCCGGAGGGCCCAGCTGCTGCCCGGATCGGGGCGCCGGGCCAGGTGAGGCCGGGAACTCGCGGAGGCTTGGAGGACAGAGTCCCGGCCGGACTCACAGAGGAAGGCGCGGGACAGGAGGCGGGCGGCGGCGAGGCCGCTGCTGCCAGAGGCCATGGTCGCAGCGGCACGGGCAGAGGCGAGGGCTCGGGTCATCCGCCAATGACACTCCCAGGCCCCCGGGGAACCTGGCGGGGGCCGAAGCGCGAGGAGGAAACGGGTGGCCAGAGCGTTCGCCGGTATGAATTTCCCTCCACAGAGGCCTGTTCACCCAACATTGGTCCTCGCAGGTAGAGAAGAAAAAGGCTTCTTAACGGAAAAGTGGCCAATAACTTGGCTTTTCCCCGGAAACGCGGCTTTGGCCCGACAATAATTACAACTGGCAGCTCTTGGGGCACCCCACAGATGCCGGTTGGCGCGGAGCATTGTGGGAAATGTAGTTCAATGGCCACAGCTTGTGGGACGTTTGGGTGGGGGCCTGCGGCAAGGGAAGCCAAAGAGAAAAGGCGGAGTCAAAGCCACCGGCACGGTGTCAAAAGGAGTGAGGAAACAGTGAAGCGAGGTGCAAAGAGCAATGCAGAACCTTTCAAGCCCCTTCCAAGGCCAAGGTGCAGACTTCCTTCATTTCCCGATCTACCATATGGAGAGGGTGATACCCTTGCGACGACTATCGTTACCAAAGAGAACGATGAATCTGAACTCTTGCAGTGAAGACGAGGGTGTGCAAGAAAGACCAAACGCTACCTTTCTGGCACCTAACTTCTTGGAATATGAAGCTTTTGGTTAAACAGGTTATTATGAAGCCTATAAACTGCCTCTCCTGAAGATCCCGGAGGACTGAAGTTAAAGATCAAATGAGTGTTAGTCACTCAGTCGAAATGAGTGACTCAGTCGTGTTCGACTCTTTAGGACCCCATGGACTGTAGCCCGCCAGGCTCCCTAACCCATGGGATTCTCCAGGCAGGAATACTGGAATGGGTAGCCATTTGCTTTTCCAGCGGATCTTCCCGACCCAGGGATCAAACCCTGGTCTCCAGCATCGTGGGCACATTCTTTACCTCCTGAGCCATTCAGTTCAGCTCAGTCGTGTTCGACTCTTTGTGACCCCATGAATCGCAGCACGCCAGGCCTCCCTGTCCATCACCAACTCCCAGAGTTCACCCAAACTCATGCCCATCGAGTCGGTGATGCCATCCAGCCATCTCATCCTGTGTCATCCCCTTCTCCTCCTGCCCCCAATCCCTCCCAGCATCAGGGTCTTTTCCAATGAGTCTACTCTTCACATGAGGTGGCCAAAGTATTGGAGTTTCAGCTTTAGCATCAGTCCTTCCAGTGAACACCCAGGACTGGTCTCCTTTAGGATGGACTGGTTGGATCTCCTTGCAGTCCAAGGGACTCTCAAGAGTCTTCTCCAGCACCACAGCTCAAAAGCATCAATTCCTCGTCTCTCAGCTTTCTTCACAGTCCAACTCTCACATCCATACATGACCACTGGAAAAACCATAGCCTTGACTAGACGAACCTTTGTTGGCAAAGTAATGTCTCTGCTTTTGAATATGCTATCTAGGTTGGTCATAACTTTCCTTCCAAGGAGTAAGCATCTTTTAATTTCATGGCTGCAGTCACCATCTGCAGTGATTTTGGAGCCCAGAAAAATAAAGTCTGGCACTGTTTCCACTGTTTTCCCATCTATTTCCCATGAAGTGATGGGACTGGATGCCATGATCTTAGTTTTCTGAATGTTGAGCTTTAAGCCAACTTTTTCACTCTCCACTTTCACCTTCATCAAGAGGCTTTTTAGTTCCTCTTCACTTTCTGCCACAAGGGTGGTGTCATCTGCATATCTGAGGTTATTGATGTTTCTCCCAGCAGTCTTGATTCCAGCTTGTGCTTCTTCCAGTCCAGCGTTTCTCATGATGTACTCTGCATAGAAGTTAAATAAGCAGGGTGACAATATACAGCCTTGACTAACTCCTTTTCCTATTTAGAACCAGTCTGTTGTTCCATGTCCAGTTCTAACTGTTGCTTCCTGACCTGCATACAAATTTCTCAAGAGGCAGGTCAGGTGGTCTGGTATTCCCATCTCTTTCAGAATTTTCCATAGTTTATTGTGATCCACACAGTCAAAGGCTTTGGCATAGTCAATAAAGCAGAAATAGATGCTTTTCTGGAACTCTCTTGCTTTTTCCATGATCCAGCGGATGTTGGCAATTTGATCTCTGTTTCCTCTGCCTTTCCTAAAACCAGCTTGAACATCTGGAAGTTCACAGTTCATGTATTGCTGAAGCCTGGCTTGGAGAATTTTGAGCATTACTTTACTGGCGTATGAGATGAGTGCAATTGTGTGGTAGTTTGAGCATTGTTTGGCATTGCCTTTCTTGGGATCTGAGCCATTAGGAAGATCTAGATCAAATGAGACCACGCCTTGTTTGAACAAAGCGTTCATTCCTCTGTAAGAGCTTTAGAAGGGACCTCCTAGAGTCTTAGAGTCAAAGGGTTAGCAAGAAATAAAGTAACCCACTCCCCTGCCTTTGACCTTGACCGTTAGCCCTCATCTTTATCATCAGTGAAATTATAACCCTAACTTACTTAAGTAATCATCATAATTTACACAGAGATATGTATAAAGTAGGAGTGGGATTACCCATGGAGATTGCCCAGTATTTGCTCTGTGACCCAGATATTGCAAGTCCCTGCTTGGATTTGACAGAACCCAAAATTCCTCCCTCATCTAATGGATCATGTCTTTGCTACCTTTTAAATATTACCAGTGGTTTCCAGATAGGTCCAGAATAAAGACTCATTTTAAAGAGCAAAGTTTTACATGATAATACTTATATTTTTGTTTCATTTAATTACTAAAATGGATTATGATGAAATATATAACTTTGATATGATTGTAATGAATTTTCATCTCCACAAAGAAAGGGTGTGTGTGTGTGTGTGTGTGTGTGTGTGTGTGTGTGTGTGTGTGTTTTGAAACTGATGTCTCTCCAGCACCTAGAACAATGTCTGGCACACAGAGAGAACTCATTATTTACTGACTTAACAAGTAAGGGAGATATCATATACATTGTTTATTGTGTTCACCCACAGTGGTTGATGTTCCTAAAGATATTTCAACCCCTCCTAATAACTACATCACCATCTCAAGTCCACAGCTTGTTAATGAGAGGCTACTGCACTAGACATGATCTATACCATTTATCTTTGTATGCAGATTAATTTTGGAGTCAGACAGATCTGGATTCAAATTCCAACTCTGCCACTGACTATATGACCTCTGGGTCTCAGGTTTTCTCACCAAGAAGGGGATGAAACTCCCTAACTCATCATAGGGTTATGACCAGTTAATGTATTACTATGTTAAGTTTTTAGTACCTTGTAAACTTTCAATAAATGGTAGTTATTTAAAAATAGGAACTTTCTTCTTCACGTGGTAGGATGATATTGTGAGGTTTTTACTAATATTAGTAACTGGATGTGAAACAGGACATTTCCATTTGGCAACAAGTCATAAGTACCTCCACATTCTACGGAGGGGAGTCTAGAGGCTACCTCTCTCCGGACTTCAGTAAGAGGTGGCCAAACTTGCCTTTGGATTTTCACTATCACTGTCCGGCAGCTCCAATAAGCAAAAGACAGGAATTCATTCAGTGAGGGAATTCTGAGTCATGAGTTGTCAGTTTGATGTGTTTTTTTTCCCCCACTCCCAGACAAATTAGTGGGAGAGGGCCCCTAACAAGCAAACTGACAAAAATACGACATTAAATCCAAGGTAGAAATTCATGTGCCCTTCACAGTGCCTTAGAGTAGATCTGGTCAAAGAATGCTCAGGAAAACTTGAGTTTGGTTGAGACTAACCTAGAGACTAATGTCTCCTTCCTGATTGGAGAATTCCAAACAGGGGGCCAGCTGGAGCAGCCCTCATTGGCATGCAGGGAAGTATTTGGTGTGGCAAAATGTGTAATAGTCCCATGGGTGAAATGGACATTGGGAAAGAAAGCTGAGCTACCCCGTAAGAGGACCTACTGGAACAAAGAACCTTAGGATAAAAGACCATAGAAGAACCCCCCTCTCCCCACTCCCAGGAGCAAGAGGGGACAGGGGGTTATCAGAGTTCAGCCAAAGAGCATAAAACTCACATCAGGATGCTGTCCAGATGGAATTCCCTAGTCAGGGAAGGAGAAGAGAAGCCACTGAAAAATCCACCAAGAGCCAGAAACCTAGAGCATGTGGACCATCAGGAGAGAACCACAAACAGCACATTCAAAGAGATTTTATCCAAACTGCACCCCATCCCTGCAGGCCAAGAGCAAGGGAGTGAACGGGGGAGGAGTAAATAGAGAAGAAAAGAGACCTTATTCCATCTGGCTGCAGATTGGGGGTGCATAGTTCATGCCAGACCTGGAAGAGGGAGGAAGCTTTGAACGAGGTATACAATTAAAGTTTTAAATTGGATCAAATGGGACATCATTATTCATTTTTAAAATAGATTATTTATCCCCATGGGTCAAAATTCAAAAAATACAAAAAATTTATATAGTGAGAAAACTTCCTTCCACCTGTCTTTCTACCACCTATTTCTTATAACCTCACATGGCAGAAAGAGGGTGAAAGAGCTCTCTGGGGTCCCCTCTATGAAGGCACTAACTCCATTTAAGAAGGTATCACCCTCATGACCTAATTACCTCCCAAAAGTCCCACCTCCTAAAACATCACATTGGAGTTTGGGGTTTCAACATAAAAATTTGAAGGGGATGCAAACATTCAGAACATTGTATCTAAGCCCAGTTTTGCCCACTTCTTTCTGGGAAAAAATTACCTTTTAAAGGGAAAAATAGCTGCCTTATCCTTCGTAATAAAAGTACCCTTAGAGAGAACTGTGTTGTAAACAAGAGATGCTAGGTCTTCGGGGCTGATGAGACAGCCTAAACCCTCAGTAGGTATCATTAATCCCTTCATAAAATAATGTTGAGAATTGGGAGCTTGTATTCTTGGCCTTGTTTATGGGAGATGGTACAACACAAATCAGAAACACTTAACCTCAGAATAGCTTCAGCTTTTGGAAAATTGGGAGAAGGGCCAGGGGTTATTTTTATCTCAAGTACAGCTACAGAGGCAGAATACACAGCACAATTTTGAGAAAGAACCAGCTTAACATCATTGACTGATGTGAGCAGAGGCAGGCTCTTTCCCTCTCCTATTACAGGAACTGGCACTGCTAACTTAGCTACCTTTGCCTAAGAATGAGGACAAAGGATTTTCTGACTTAAAGAGCCTTTCTCAAAGGCTGTTACACTTCTTTGAAGGGTTATAGCACCTCTGAAGGGGAGGTTTCATCTGTATTGTACCCTTACAGAAATGTCAAGAGCTTTAATCTTTCCTTTGGAAAAAATGGCTTCCAAATATAATCTCTTTTCCCCATGCTGCTGCTGCTGCTGCTGCTGCTAAGTCGCTTCAGTCGTGTCCAACTCTTTGTGACCCCATAGACGGCAGCCCACCAGGCTCCCCCATCCCTGGGATTCTCCAGGCAAGAACACTGGAGTGGGTTGCCATTTCCTTCTCCAATGCATGAAAGTGAAAAATGAAAGTGAAGTCACTCAGTTGTGTCCGACTCTTAGCGACCCCATGGATTGCAGCCCACCAGACTCCTCCATCCATGGGATTTTCCAGGCAAAAGTACTGGAGTGGGGTGCCATTGCCTTCTCCATCTTTTCCCCATGCTGCTGCTGCTGAGTCGCTTCAGTCGTGTCCGACTCTTTGCGACCCCATAGACAGCAGCCCACCAGGCTCCCCCATCCCTGGGATTCTCCAGGCAAGAACACTGGAGTGGGTTGCCATTTCCTTCTCCAATGCATGAAAGTGAAAAGTGAAAGTGAAGTCTCTCAGTCGTGTCTGACCCTCAGTGACCCCATGGACTGCAACCTTCCAGGCTCCTCCGTCCATGGGATTTTCCAGGCAAGAGTACTGGAGTGGGGTGCCATTGCCTTCTCCTCTTTTCCCCATACTTGAGCCCTATTGCAAATTTGGTCCCCTAGGAATGAAACTCTGAATACTCCATGCAAGAATATTCTAGGGACCAACTCTTGTTGAAGGGAAGAAAGCAAGACTGGGCAGAGAGACAAAGGTCCTCTGCAGTGCAGGCCCAATGCCAATCTTGGCCAGTGCCCATAAGAATTGCCCTGAACCAGGCAAGATGCTGATGATGAAGCTGAAGCTCCAATATTTTGGCCACCTGACTCAAAGACGACAGAGGATGAGGTGGTTCGATGGCATCACCAACTCAGTGAACATGAGTCTGAGCAAACTCTGGGAGATAGTGAAGGACAGGGAAGCCTGGCATGCTACAGTTCAGGGGTTGCAAAGAATCAGACATGACTTAGTGACTAAACAACAACAAGGCAATATGGGTCATCAACATGTGTGAGCAGCCCTGGGAGGGTCATGATAATGGATCCATGAAGTTCCTGAAAGTGTGATGGTGGCTGGGGAGATAACTGAAGATTCTTTGCCAACAGTGGTCCCCAATAAGAAGGCAGCATATCCATCAGTATAGGAGCATATGGAAGACCCATCACAGTATCAACCAGATGTCCCTTCCAGGAGAAAGTCTATTGGGAAATCTAGAACCCTTAGCAAAGCCATGAAGAAGACAGCTAGGTTTGGGTGTCATTCCTTTGCCCATTCTGTGACCTCATCCTTCTGAAGTCCAAGTCCTTTCCTTTCTCAAGGTAATCAGTGCTTTTCCATGATGTCCAGCTGGACCAGTCCAGGGTTGGACCAGTCATTCTCTCACAAAGTTTCTCGTTGCCCTGACAAATGGAACGATGCTATTGGCCCAGTTTAATAGACAGTCCCTCCCAAGTTATGCATTCATATATCAACAGTTATTGCCAACATCTTCACAAATAAGTGATTTATGTTGAGAATTTCTGGAATTAGAGCCAGGAGAGCTGCTTTTGCACCCCTCTCTGATCCTTCTAGGGTAAGTTTCCTTCTTCATCAAGTACAGCTTTAAAAGTTTTCTTTCTTTCTCTTTTTCTGTCTGTGTGTGTATATATATATATATATAGGTATTCATAAATATATATATGTGTATGTGCATGTGCATATATATACACATATTCATGTATCTTTATATATGTGTTTATATGTATATATTTATATATCTCTCTAGATGTGTATATATGTGTGTGTGTGTTTACTTTTTTATTTTTTGTAGAAGATGAAAATCAAAACACCAGGAAAGAACAACTTTCCTTGAAACTCTGAAATGTAGCTGAAGATAGAACATTGTGTCCCACTCTGCAATCTAGTGGACTGCAAGGAAGAGTCCAGAGAATTAGTAAGGAGAGAAAAGCAAGGTCTTGAGGCCTATGGAGAGGAAGGAAGAGACACAGGAGAAGTCAGGTATGGCCTGAAAGAGGACTCTAAGGAGAAGAGAGTAACCCATGTTCTTGGAAGACAATGAACTCCTCAAAAAGCAACTCCAAAGGCTACCAGGTCATGGAGCCTCTGTCTCAGGTCCCTAACTCCTCTGTGTACAGCATTTTCATAGCCTGGGGCTCTGAAAATTGCCTTTTTCATTGAGGCTTTACATATTAGTGAAATAAATGAGGGTATCGGGCTTTGAAGAATGGTATCACCTAATAGAAGTTGAAAGGATCTTCATGGACCCAAGAGGATGCAATTTCATTCTGTGAAATTGTCTCACATAGCCACCGGATTGTTATTTTATTCCCTAGAAGGATGAACTGATATTTAGCTTTGCTTCGTGTCTCATACAAAGGTAATAAACTCACTCATTATACATTTTACAGATAATTTCTATTTTGAGATTCATTCTTTTCAGTGTCTTCTAAATATCCTCCAAGGTTAAACACATTACATCTCTAACCAGAAAGAAAATCAGTAGTTTGGGTTTTTATGGATGATCTGTGATCCTGTATACTGGAGATCAGTGGAGAAATAACTCCAGAAAGAATGAAGGGATGGAGCCAAAGCAAAAAGAATACCCAGCTGTGGATGTGACTGGGGAGAGAAGCAAAGTCCGATGCTGTAAAGAGCAATATTGCATAGGAACTTGGAATGTCAGGTCCATGAATCAAGGCAAATTGGAAGTGGTCAAACAAGAGATGGCAAGCGTGAATGTCGACATTCTAGGAATGAGCAAACTAAAATGGACTGGAATGGGTGAATTTAACTCAGATGACCATTATATCTACTACTGTGGGCAGGAATCCCTCAGAAGAAATGGAGTGGCCATTATGGTCAACAAAAGAGTCCAAAATGCAGTACTTGGATGCAATCTCAAAAATGACAAAATGATCTCTGTTCGTTTCCAAGGCAAACCATTCAATATCACAGTAATCCAAGTCTATGCCCCAACCAGTAACGCTGAAGAAGCTGAAGTTGAACGGTTCTATGAAGACCTACAAGACCTTTTAGAACTAACACCCAAAAAAGATGTCCTTTTCATTATAGGGGACTGGAATGCAAAAGTAGAAAGTCAAGAAACACCTGGAGTAACAGGCAAATTTGGCCTTGGAATACGGAATGAAGCAGGGCAAAGACTAATAGAGTTTTGCCAAGAAAATGCACTGGTCATAGCAAACGCCCTCTTTGAACAACACAAGAGAAGACTCTATACATGGACATCACCAGATGGTCAACACCGAAATCAGATCGATTACATTCTTTGCAGCCAAAGATGAAGAAGCTCTGTACAGTCAGCAAAAACAAGACCAGGAGCTGACTGTGGCTCAGACCATGAACTCTTTATTGCCAAATTCAGATTGAAATTGAAGAAAGTATGGAAAACCACTAGACCATTGAGGTATGACCTAAATCAAATCCCTTATGATTATACAGTGGAAGGGAGAAATAGATTTAAGGGCCTAGATCTGATAGATAGAGTGCCTGATGAACTATGGAATGAGATTCGTGACAGTGTATGGGAGACAGGGATCAAGACCATCCCCATGGAAAAGAAATGCAAAAAAGCAAAATGGCTGTCTGGGGAGGCCTTACAAATAGCTGTGAAAAGAAGAGAAGCAAAAAGCAAAGGAGAAAAGGAAAGATATAAACATCTGAATGCAGAGTTCCAAAGAATAGCAAGAAGAGATAAGAAAGCCTTCTTTAGCAATCGGCAATGGCATCCCACTCCAGTACTCTTGCTTGGAAAATCCCATGGATGGAGGTGCCTGGTAGGCTGCAGTCCATGCGGTCGCTAAGAGTCAGACACAACTGAGCAACTTCACTTTCACCTTTCACTTTCATGCATTGGAGAAGGAAATGGCAACCCACTCTGGTGTTCTTGCCTGGAGAATCCCAGGGATGGCGGAGCCTCGCGGGCTGCCGTCTGTGGGGTCGCATAGAGTTGGACACGACTGAAGCGACTTAGCAGCAGCAGTACATAGATATGGGAGAAGGCAATGGCACCCCACTCCAGTACTCTTGCCTGGAAAATCTCTTGGACAGAGGAGCCTGGTAGGCTGCAGTCCATGGGGTCCCTAAGAGTCGGACACGACTGAGCAACTTCACTTTACTTTCACTTTCTTCAGTGATCAATGCAAAGAAATAGAGGAAAACAACAGAATGGGAAAGACTAGGGATCTCTTCAAGAAAATCAGAGATACCAAAGGAACATTTCATGCAAAGATGGGCTCGATAAGGGACAGAAATGGTATGGACTTAACAGAAGCAGAAGATAGTAAGAAGAGATTGCAAGAATACACAGAAGAACTGTATAAAAAAGATCTTCATGACCCAGATAATCACGATGGTGTGATCACTGACCTAGAGCCAGACATCCTGAAGTGTGAAGTCAAGTGGGCCTTAGAAAGCATTACTACGAACAAAGCTAGTGGAGGTGATGGAATTCCAGTGGAGCTATTCCAAATCCTGAAAGATGATGCTGTGAAAGTGCTGCACTCAATACACCAGCAAATTTGGAAAACTCAGCAGTGGCCACAGGACTGGAAAAGGTCAGTTTTCATCCCAATCCCAAAGAAAGGCAATGCCTAAGAATGCTCAAACTACCACACAATTGCACTCATCTTACAGGCTAGTAAAGTAATGCTCAAAATTCTCCAAGCCAGGCTTCAGCAATATGTGAAGTATGAACTTCCTGATGTTCAAGCTGGTTTTAGAAAAGGCAGAGGAACCAGAGATCAAATTGCCAACATTCGCTGGATCATGGAAAAAGCAAAAGAGTTCCAGAAAACATCTATTTCTGCTTTATTGACTATGCCAAAGCCTTTGACTATGTGGATCACAATAAACTGTGAAAAATTCTGAAAGAGATGGGAATACCAAACCACCTGACCTGCCTCTTGAGAAATCTGTATGCAGGTCAGGAAGCAGCAGTTAGAACTGGACATGTAACAACAGACTGGGAAATAGGAACAGGAAACAATAGGAAAAGGAGTTCCATCAAGGCTGTATATTGTCACCTTATTTATTTATTTAACTTATATGCAGAGTACATCATGAGAAACGCTGGACTGGAAAAAACACAAGCTGGAATCAAGATTGCCAGGAGAAACATCAATAACCTCAGAAGGCAATGGCACCCCACCCCAGTACTTTTGCCTGGAAAATCCCATGGACGGAGGATCCTGGTAGGCTCCAGTTCACCGGGTCGCTAAGAGTCGGACACGACTGAGTGACTTCACTTTCACTTTTCACTTTCATGCATTGGAGAAGGAAATGGCAACCCACTCCAGTATTCTTGCCTGGAGAATCCCAGGGACGGGGGAGCCTGGTGAGCTTCCGTCTATGGGATCGCACAGAGTCGGACACGACTGAAACGACTTAGCAGCAGCAGCAGCAGCAGCAGCAGCATGCAGATGACATCACCCTTATGGCAGAAAGTGAAGAGGAACTCAAAAGCCTCTTGATGAAAGTGAAAGTGGAGAGTGAAAAAGTTGGCTTAAAGCTCAACATTCAGAAAATGAAAATCATGGCATCCGGTCCCATCACTTCTTGGGAAATAGATGGGGAAAGATTGGAAACAGTGTCAGACTTTATTTTTCTGGGCTCCAAAATCACTACAGATGGTGACTGCAGCCATGAAATTAAAAGATGCTTACTCCTTGGAAGGAAAGTTATGACCAACTTAGATAGCATATTCAAAAGCAGAGACATTACTTTGCCAACAAAGGTTTGTCTAGTCAAGGCTATGGTTTTTCCTGTAGTTATGTATGGATGTGAAAGTTGGACTGTGAAGAAGGCTGAGCGCCGAAGAATTGATGCTTTTGAAGTGTGGTGTTGGAGAAGACTCTTGAGAGTCCCTTGGACTGCAAGAAGATCCAACCAGTCCATTCTGAAGGAGATCAGCCCTGGGATTTCTTTGGAAGGAATGATGCTAAAGCTGAAACTCCAGTATTTTGGCCACCTCATGCTAAGAGTTGACTCATTGGAAAACACTCTGATGCTGGGAGGGATTGGGGGCAAGAGGAGAAGGGGATGACAGAGGATGAGATGGCTGGATGGCATCACCAACTCAATGGATGTGAGTCTCAGTGAACTCTGGGAGTTGGTGTTGGACAGGGAGGCCTGGTGTGCTGCGATTCATGGGATCACAAAGAGTCAGACACGATGGAGCTGACTGATGTCAGCTTATAGATTTTTGTCTGCCAGAGATACAAATTGCCTCTTTCCAGCAGAAAAAGTAACTCCAAAGTTTTGAACCCACTTCCCCCCAAGTTTTCTTGCCCTACTGAGTATTTCCTATTTTTATTATGTCACTTGGGAATTTCTGTGCCTCGATTGTCTCACTTATGAATAACAATAGTGGTGTTATATGCACCACAGAGTTCACTGCAGCTCTGTTTACAGCAACCAGGACACAGAAGCAACCTAAATGTTCATCAACAGAGAAATGGATAAATAAGATGTGGTACATATATACAATGGAATATTATTCATAGAAAGAAATGAATTTAGGTCATTTGTAGAGATGTGGATAGAGCTAGAGACTGTCATGAAGAGTGAAATCAGAAAGAGAAAAACAAATATCACATATTGATGCATATGTGTGAAATCTAGAATAATGGTGTAGATGATCTTATTTGCAAAACAGATACAGAGACACAAATGTAGAGAACAAACATATGGACACCAAGGGGGATCAGGGAGGGGTGGTAGAATGAATTGAGAGATTGGGATTGATACATATACACTGCTGATACTACATATAAAATAGGTAACTAATAAGAACCTACCATAAAGCACAGGGAACTCCACTCAGTGCTCTATGGTGATCTAAATGGGAAGGAAATCCAAAAAGAAGGGATATATGTATACATACTGTGTGGTAGGAGCTAACACAACATTGCAAAGCAACTATACTCCAATAAAAATTAATTTTAAAAAAATTAATAGAGTTTTTCTGTGAAGGAAATGAGATACTCCACGTAAAACACTAAGAAAACATTTGGTAAAGGTTGCCCATTATTATCACAGGCTCATTTAACTGAAAAATCTGGGGGATAGCCTTCAGGCATAACTCAAGTTATGAGGACTTGTCTCCCTCCAGACATTCATCTTCAGAACTCCAACCAAATCCTTCACTGAGTATACTTCTGTCTTGGTTTCTCTAGAAATCACACTGGGAGTAGGGTATTGGAAAGACTTGCATGCACTTGAAGGTACAGGTGTCAGTGGAGTGGGCAGAGGTGGGCAGCAGGCATCCCTGATAGAGGCAAAGTCATAGCAGTGACTCTGTGCCCTTGGAATATGTGTCCTGTTATCACGGCTCAAGGCCCTAAAGTCATACACTGACCCAAATATCCCTGCTTACTCCTACTTTGTGATTTGAGCCTGAGACTTTCAAATGCTTAATCAATAACAATTAACATGGTGTCTTTCCTTAAAAATGATTCCCTAAGAGTTTAGCTCAAAGAGACACAGGATGACATGGTAAATAGGAAAGAGACACAATTTAAATTGAAAAAAACAAAATATTCTCTACATGCCCACCCAGTGCCAGTGAAGGGCACAAAGCTCACAAATATGTAGAACAGAATACACATGGACTTTACCATCAGACTGCGCAGAGCTCAGATCTCTGTCCCAGCTGTTTTCAAAGGATCCCAGGAGATTTCCTGTGCTGTGACATAGGTGGCAATTTCTTTTCTTAAAGAAGAGGAAACCTCCCTCCAACACACATATATACACCTTCACAAATTTAATCTCCAGAGAGTATCCCTCTTGTAGGGCTTTCACAAGACATATAATTTTATATCTATATATAAAGTGTAGATCATAACACCTGCCTCACAGGGTTATTATAAAGAATGGAAAGACCAACACGCACACAAAATATTACATTGCACTCTTCCTGGCACATGGAAGATCCTTGATCAATGTTAGCTCACCTTCCCTCTGATCACATGAAAGGTCCTTGATCAATGTCAGGTTACTTTCTCTCTGATCATGTGGAAGGTCCTTGGTTAATGTTAGTTCACCTTCCCTCTGATCTGACTAGTTTATTTTTACAGCGATATTGTAGCTGACATTTAAGTACAAATACATCCAGGTTAAATAGAAGGTTAAAAGTTTTGGATCTTCCTGAAAGTAAAATAAAACCAGGCAGGCACTTTATGTATCAAGGTACTAAATAGCAGCATCACCTCAAGTGAGGAGCTGAGAGCAGGTTGTCCTCCTGGAGCCTTAAACCAGTCTGGGGGCTCTGACCAGCACAATATTCTCTATCTCAATCATGACAGGCAGCAACCCCAGATTCACAGTTTTATTTTCTTCAGCCACCACTATTCAAGAGGCAGCTCCTCAGGGTAGACTTGATCTCACTTATCAACACCTGGTAGCCATGGTTCTGAATAACACTCTAGATTTTGCAGTCAATGTGTTTTTGATTGTTCAGAGGCAACAATGATGTTCTGAGCACGATTTCCATAGAGGGGACTTGGGAGACCTTCCAAGCCTCCTTGGCTTGCGTTCCTGCCAGCAGGATTCAGGCTCCCAGGAGGAGGCAGTCAAAAACACAGATGTCACACAAGTGGAGATGGCATTGAGGACAGCACATTTTATTTAACTCCAGGTTTTTCTTGAATTTTATTTTATTCTGATAATCCAAAAACTGGGAAAGTTAAATCCCTCTCTCATTCAAAACCAATACACTCATAAGAGAAAAGAAAAATGATATGTCCTTGGTCATCTATTTAGATCAAGCATTATCACCACATCCCTTAACACCACAGTCCAGCAACTGAGTCAGAGCAACAGCTGGAGCCAATGGGAACCTCCGTGTCATTGGCTCAGTGACGCTTCTGCAGGGTCTAAGCAGTCAGAACCTCCCAAGGGAAGCATCTCAGGAAATTGTATTTTCAAAAAGTTTTCCAGCTGATCCTCAGGTAGCCCCAGCATTTGGCATTTGCTTATCCTCTGAACGCCTTTTACATACATGCCAGTCCTGCCAGCAAGTGTTGAGAATAACTGAATGTTGCAGACAGTGTTTCACACTATTTAACAGTTGGGAAGCAGTTAGAAATGAGCTCAGTCACGTTGGGTTGGTCTCTCTGTCTTTATCTGCTCCCTTCACCTTGCCCCCAGGTTGAGAACATACAATCACCTAGCACTATCATGCAGAGATGAGAAAGAAGACAACAAAATTTTTATTTTTATTAAGAATTGTAGATTTACAGGAAATGTAATGATGATTGAGGAGGTGGCGGATGCCTTGTTATATTGGGTGATGGCAAAAGTTCTGCTTCTCATTTGGCCACCTCTGACACCACCCAGGAGAAAAAGAAGCGTGCTTTATTACTGCTGGGTGGGGGTGGATATTTAGCATCCCACATGGCCTCCACCAATACCCTTGAGAGAGGGTTTTCTTATTAATGAGTAGAGAGGACAAAGCCAGCTCCCTATAGATCTTTTGGGGGGAGATGAGACATCTTGAGCAAGAATGGAAGTTGTGGTTACCCACCTGACCATGGTTGACAGGGATTGGGGTAGGGTCATGTTTTTCCCATGATGTTTGGATGGAGTAGGGTGGTGTCTTAATCCATTCAGGCTGCTACCAAAGAATACAATAGACTGGGTGGCTTATAAAGAAGAGAGATATATTTTTTGCAGTTCTAGAAGCTGGAAGTCCAAGATCAAGGCACTGGCAGTTTCAGTATTTGATGTGCATCCAGACTTCCTGGTTCACAGACTGAGGTGTCTTCACATTCAAAAACCTTCAATCACCCTAGGATAAATGCTTGTGAGATACTAAGTTTTAAAAAACGATTAAGACTTCCCCTGGTGATGCAGTGAATAAGAATCCCCCTGCCCATTCAAGAGAGCAATGAAGACCCAGTGCAGTCAAAAATAATAAATAAATTGATTAATTAATTTAAAAATTAAAAAAGAGGTTAAAACTATGACTTTACACAATAATATTAACTTTGTGAGACATGGTGGAAAACATTTTATCTTCTGTTCAGTTCAGTTCAGTTCATTCACTCAGTCATGTCCAACTCTTTGTGACCCCATGAACTGCATCACGCCAGGCCTCCCTGTCCATCACCAACTGCCGGAGTCTACTCAAACCCATGTGCATTGAGTCGGTGATGCATCCAACCATCTCATCCTCTGTCATCCCCTTCTCCTCCTGCCCTCAATCTTTCCCGGCATCAGGGTCTTTTCAAATAAGTCAGCTCTTCGCATCAGGTGGCCAAAGTATTGGAGTTTCAGCTTCAACATCAGTCCTTTCAATGAACACCCAGGATTGATCTCTTTTAGGACGGACTGATTGGATCTCCTTGCAGTCCAAGGGATTCTCAAGAGTCTTCTCCCAACACCACAGTTCAAAAGCATCAATTCTTCAGCACTCAGCTTTCTTTATAGTCCAGTTCTCACATCCATACATGACCACTGCAACAACCATAGCCTTGACTAGATGGACCTTTGTTGACAAAGTAATGTCTCTGATTTTTAATATGCTGTCTAGTTGGTCTTAACTTTTCTTCCAAAGAGTAAGTGTCTTTTAATTTCATGGCTTCAATCACCTCTGCAGTGATCTTGGAGCCCAGAAAAATAAAGTCAGCCACTGTTTCTACTGTTTCCCCATCTTTTTGACTTGAAGTGATGGGACCAGATGCCATGATCTTAGTTTTCTGAATGTTGAGCTTTAAGCCAACTTTTTCACTCTCCTCTTCACTTTCTGCCATAAGGGTGGTGTCATTTGCATATCTGAGGTTATTGATATTTCTCCTGGCAATCTTGATTCCAGCTTGTGCTTTCTCCAGCCCAGCGTTTCTCATGATGTACTCTGCATATAAGTTAAATAAGCAGGGTGACAATATACAGCCTTGACTAACTCCTTTTCCTATTGGAACCAGTCTGTTGTTCCATGTCCAGTTCTAACTGTTGCTTCCTGACCTGCATACAGGTTTCTCAAGAGGCAGGTCAGGTGGTCTGGTATTCCCATCTCCTTCAGAATTTTCCACAGTTTATTGTGATCCATCCAGTCAAAGGCTTTGGCATAGTCAATAAAGCAGAAATAGATGTTTTTCTGGAACTCTCTTC
Source organism: Tragelaphus eurycerus (assembly GCA_935064755.1). Lineage (NCBI taxonomy): Eukaryota > Metazoa > Chordata > Mammalia > Artiodactyla > Bovidae > Tragelaphus > Tragelaphus eurycerus. The sequence continues at coordinate 13,517,371 of CAKXYN010000070.1, read as the reverse complement.
TTTTTTTGATGATGCAGCAGATGTTGGCAATTTGATTTCTGGTTCCTCTGCCTTTTCTAAAACCAGGTTGAATATCTGGAAGTTCATTCTATCTTAATGGCTACTAATGCTTAGGCCTCCCAGGTAGTGCTAGTGGTAAACAACCCACCTATCAATGCAGGAGACATAAGAGACGCTAATTTGATCCCTGGGTGGGGAAGATCCTCTGGCAGAGGACATGGCAACCCACTCCAGTATTTTTGCCTGGAGAATCCCATGAACAGAGGAACCTGGTAGGTTACAGTCCATAGGGTCGCAAAGAGTCAGACACAGCTTAACACGCACTCATTAATACTTATCCCTGAAGTCTTCTGGGACTTCTTCCCAAACTTCTTTTCTGCTTCATTTCCCATTAGAGATATTAGCTTTTTCTACACACATCCTTAAAGAGTCTATACACGACTCTTTCTCAAACATAGCTTAACATTTTCCACAACTCTGTATCTTTGCTTTAATTATAAAATATAAAGATTCAATGCCTTGCGGGGCCCCCAGTGGGGAATAAGACTTAAATGGGTCCAAAACAGATTCAAAGTTTCGGGAAAGTATAAAAAGTTATTAAGCCACTCCCCCAACCCCATCATCAACTCCTGAGGCTGCTGCCCCTTTCCAGCTTCACTCACCCCTCAGCCTGCAGACTGCCTGCCAATTGGTGCCCTCCTCCACCTCAGCCTGTGTGTGCTTAGTTGCTCAGACATGTCCGATTCTTTGTGACCCAAGGACTGTAGCCCACCAGGCTCCTCTGTCCATGGGATTCTCCAGGAAAGAATACTGGAGTGGGGTCTGAGCCACCAGGGAAAACATTCAAGCTGCCAGCTATTGATTCTGACCTGATGCCACAACTTGGAGAGGAACTGACAGCAAATGCACACTGTGGTTGCCCAAGGCCTTAATCTGCATTTCTACTAGGGCCTGGAAAAAGTTAGGAAAGGGAGGTGCCTGGAGTTTGATAAGGAGCTAAATTATCTTGCCTGCTGGTTAATAGCTAACTGGTTAAGAGCTAACTTTATTGCCCAGGTTTGCATAGCTGTTGGCCTTTCCCATGGCAAGAAAAGAGGAGCTTGCTTTCACTGCAAAGGCAATAGAAGAACAAAAACTGGAACAGACAAAGATGCCCAAGGAAACCCGATCTTTAAGACTATCTGCAGTGTTCCCTGCACTCAGTGGTTAAGAAGGATTTTAATGTTTAGAACCAATAGATCACGTGTTAACTCAACAAATATTGATTCAGGATTGACTGTGTGTCTGGACCAGCCCAAGGTGTTGAGTAAAGGAAACTTCCTGATACTGAGAGGCCTTCAACTGAGATGCCAGAGAACGTTTAGTCCCCAAGTCTGGCTTTTGGCATTACGCACTTATTTGTGTGTATATGTGCTCAATCGTGCCTGACATTTTACAAGTCCATGAATTGTTGCCCATCAGGCTTCTCTGTCCATGGAATTTTCCAGGCAAGAATATGGAGTCAGTTGACATTTCCTTCTCCAAGAGGTCTTTCTGACCCAGGGATTGAACCCATGACTCTTGCATCTCCTGCATTGGCAGGAAGATTCTTTAGTACTAGCGCCAGCTGGGAAGCCCCAGCATAAGAAAGATTTACTGCTAAATTCTAAGCACTTGGAGATTGTCAGCAATGGTAAAGAAGCTGACTATGAATTAGGAGCCTTCAGGGCCTGCCCTTGGCAAATTCCTGCTGTGCTGAGTGTTAAGTCACTTCAGTAGTGTCTGTCTCTTTCTGATCCCATGGACAGGCTTCTCTGTCCATGGGATTCTCCAGGCAAGAATACTGGAGTGGGTTGCCATTTCCTTCTTCAGGGGATCTTCCTGACGCAGGGATCGAACCTGCATCTCTTATGTCTCCTGCATTGGCAGGTGGGTTCTTTACCACTAGCTAGACTTTGGCAAACATGATTTAGGCCCAGTGGAAGAAGCAGTCAGAGTGCAAGGACTGGTCCACTTTCCCAGATCACAGGAGAACTAAGTTAGCACTGCTAGCCTCTTGCTGAGTTGCTGACAATACTCTTTGGACCTGGTCTCAAGTCCCTGTCTATGAGGAAAGCTCCAAAGAAAGGAAAGTACATCTCTGGGGACAAACACCCTATTCTAGGACATCATGACCCTGTGGGATATTTGTATGGGTCGAAGCTGTCTTTTTAAAGGGTTCTGTCTCTTGTCTTCTAAATTAATTGACACACTGCTTTCAAACTGTGGTGCTGGGGAAGACTCTTCAGAGTCTCTTGGACAGCAAGGAGATCCAACCAGTCAATCCTAAAGGAAATCAACCCTGAATATTCTTTGGAAGGACTGATGTTGAAGCTGAAGTTCCAATACTTTGGCCACCTGATGGAAGAGCTGACTCATTGAAAAAGACCTTGATGCTGGGAAATATGGAGGGCAGGAGGAGAAGAGGATGACACAGGAAGAGACGGTTGGGTGCATCATAGACTCCATGGACATGAGTTTGAACAAACTCTGGGAGACAGTGAAGGACAGGGAAGACTGGTGTGCTGTAATCCATGGGGTCAAAAAGAGTTGGACTTGACTGAGTTACTGAGCAACAGCAATAATTAAGACTCCAGCCTACCTTTATACTCAGATTTGCAAGTATAAATTGGGTACTCTATTCTTAGATATGAAAGGGGAAGTATCCTAAAAAAATAATTCAGGTGACCATGACTAGTTATTTAAACAGTTCTTTAAAAGCTTAGTCTGCCTTCCCAATTAATTATAGGACAGAAGCTATGTTTTACATTTATAGCTTGACTCTTTGTAAAAATAATTTTTATATTGAAGTATAGTGAATTTACAATGCTGTGCTAGTTTCAGGTACATAGCAAAATGATTCAGTTTTATATATATATATATATATCTCCATTCTTTTTCAGATTCTTTTCCCATATAGGTTATTACAGAGTATCGAGTAGAGTTCTCTATGCTATACAGTAGGTCCTTGTTGACTATCTATTTTATGTATAGGTAGATAGATTTAGTGTAGATAGATATAGTGTTAGTTGTTCAGTCATATCTGACATTGTAGCCCCATGGACTGCAGCCCACAAGACTCCTGTGTCCATGGAATTCTCCAGGAAAGAATACTGGAGGGGTAGCCATTCCCTTCTCCAGGGAAATCTTCCCCACTCAGGGTGGAGCCTGGGTCTCCTGCATTGCAGGCAGATTCTTTACTGTGTGAGCTGCCAGGGAAGCCCATATTTTATATATGGTAGTGTGTATATTATACAGTTGACTCTTTAAGTGATCATAAATCTAAAACCAAGGTGTTGGCACAGCTGCATCACTCCTAGAGGCTCTAGAAGAGAATCCTTTTCTTTTCCAACTTCTAGAGGTCATCCCCATTCCTTGACTTATGGTCCCTTCCCTCATCTTCAAAGTGCATCTCCCCAACCTCTGTTTCCTTCCTTTTACTTGTTTTTTCCTTTGATTCTCTTGCCTCCCTCCTGTAAAGACCCTTAAGTTTACATTGGGCCTATTTAGATAATCCAGGATAATTTCTCCCATGTCAAGATCTTTAATCACATTTGTGAAATTCATCTAGGCAGGTAAAAAACTGCCAAATTGCTTTTCAAAGTGATTATACCCTTCTGAAGTCCCACCCACCATATGTTAGAGTTTCAGTTTCAGCAGTATTTTTAACACTGTAACCTACTTACTTTGGTTCCTGTGGTAGGCATGCCTCCCCACACAGCATTGCTTTGCCTGTCCTTCTGTGTCAATACTGCCTAATGGAGGAGGGCACATATGTCTAGCCCTAGGTAACAAATCATGATGGTACCGAGTCATTTGCAACAATCTTGTTTCCTACCTTCTCAGTCTCATTTTCAGCTAGATGTAAACTTCGGACCCTGTTCCAGCCAAAGACACATAGATAGCGAAATTGTTAGTCACTTAGTCATGTCCAACTCTTTTGTGACCCCATGGACTGCAGCTGGCCAGGCTCCTTTGTCTGTGGAAATCTCCAGGAAAGAATATTAGAGTGGATTGCCGTTCTCTTCTCCAGGGGATCTTCCCAACCCAGGGGCTGAACTAAGGTTTCCTGTATTGCAGGCAGATTCTTTACCATCTGAGCCACTAGGGATCCCCAAGGGGAAATCTAATCTGATGTAGAGGCTTCTGGAAGAGGTTTCGCTCTTCCTCTGTAGAGGTAAATACATCCTTTGACTTTATCCCCTTATTTCTCTTTCGTATGTGCACATGATGGCTGGGACTGCAATAACCCTATTAAAATGAAAAGGCTGAGAATCATAGGATCACGTGGCATTAATAACTCCCAACAAGTCTGTTCAATTAAGTCACTGTTAATTGGGTGTTCTGCTACTTGCTATTGAACACAATTCTTACGGATACCACATTTTCCCTTCACTACTATGAGGAAACCTGGCAGAGTTAATGCACAGTTTTCTTTCTTCTCTTCATTTCTGCTTTCTGGTCCAGATTTCTATATTTCAGTCCTTTATCTAGATTTTATTTTGGGGAGGACATCATCATGAGAGATAATGAAAAGTTAGTGTGTGTTGGGTTTGCTAAAAGCATCCAATGTTCACTGAAATCTCATGTATTTTTACCTTCATGAGTTGGGCAATCTGTATTTTAAACAGGGACAAAAGCTGATTTGGAAACTTTCTGGATATAGAGTATGGATTAAAAAGGCAGATGTGTAGAATGGGCAATACCAGGACCAGTTGGTTTCAAATGACAAAAAAAAATCTGTTCAAACTTATGCCTTTTTGGAAAAGTCTTGGAATTTATTGACTCATACAACCAAACTTTGGAAAAAGAAAGACAGCTTTAGAGAGAATGATCTTGGTATGAAAAGCCATGGGCACGCTAGGCTGAGTTCACTTCCCATCAGTGCATCTCTGTGTGGCCAACTGTGGGCTTCCCTTTACAGAGGAGAATAGGGCCTTCGGGAGCTCCAGACACATCCTAACAGGACATGGCGAGAGAGGAAGAGAAGGTTCTCCCTCCAGGTGCATCTTCTGAGATCCAAGAGAAAGACTCTGACATCCCAACTTGAATCAGGTACTTACCTCTCCTGTTGTTTATCCTGTTTGGATGTTCTAGTTTCTGTCTTTTGTGTAAGACTTTCCCCGAATTGTCTAATAATTCTTAGTTGTCTGCTTATTTCTGAAAGAGGATCTAGAAACACAATTGGAACCTCCACGTGCCCATTTGGAGCTTGTTCAACAACCCTCTTACAAGGTTGATCTGACTGGACCACTAAAATGTAGAACCTCCACTCCCCATATGTTCAGATTGTTCCCCTTGGGCTGGTAAAATTCCCCAAAGAAGATTCTCCCAGTTTCCTGAATGAAAGGGTCTAACTGCTAATGTTTTGAGACTAAGGTGACATCCTGGTTTGCTCAGGACTGTATTGGTTTTGAAACTCCAAGTCTCCTTCCTGGAAACACCTGCAGTCCCAGGAAATTGAGATGGTTGGACACCCTAGACCATTATTCTGGGAATTAAGTGGAGAAAGAGGGTTGGATGATCTCATCATTTGGTATGCACATATTCAGGTCGTATTCAGTATGGTGTGCATGCGTGCATGCTAAATCGCTTCAGTTGTGTCCGACTCTCTGTGTCCCCATGGATGGTGCTGCTGCTGCTAAGTCACTTCAGTCGTGTCCGACTCCGTGTGACCCCATAGACGTCAGCCCACCAGGCTCTCCTGCCCCTGGGATTCTCCAGGCAAGAAAACTGGAGTGGGTTGCCATTTCCTTCTCCAATGCATGAAAGCGAAAAAGTGAAAGTGAAGTTGCTCAGTCGTGTCCGACTCTTAGCGACCCCATGGACTGCAGCCCACCAGGCTCCTCCATCCATGGGATTTTCCAGGCAAGAGTACTGGAGTGGGGTGCCATTGCCTTCTCCGCCATGGATGGTGACCCACCCTCAAATGTGCATATTATCTATCAGTCTAGAGGCTATTTTACTCACTCCAGAGTATAAGTTTTCACTTTTCTGCTGGATTTGGGGAGGGTGGACCAGATTTGAAGACCTGACCACTTCCTTGTCAGTCAGCCGACATCCTTATTTAAAGGCCCTATTTCCAGAGATATCTGATACCACTGATTTCAGAGGCTTTGGGGGCTCTATAGTGTCCATCAGATTGGACATTACCTTTCCCCACAACTGCTTAGACTATAATTTTTGTGTTTGTTTAACCACTTACCACTCATATTTCAGCTTTCTAGAATCCAAATTTTTATACCTATTGTCTCTTCTCCCATTCTCCTAATTTCTCTGAGTTTGTAACTTTTAAAAAAATACTTTGTACAGTTGTAGGGAGGGATGAAAGTAGTTGGGTATATTCAAAATGCCACATTTGCCCAAGAGTCTATAAGAATAATCTTTTCAAACACTTCTTAGTCAAATAGCTCAGTGCCTTGGGCAGTGTAAGTTTCAGAACTTCCTGCTATTGTCCACTACGTGTCACTCACTGTCTTCTTACCATTTGCAAACACAGTTACTAGACTCTGGTATTAGCTTACCTATTTCCAACTTGTCTAAAGACCAAAAATGATGATATAAACTATAAAATGTCTACAGAGGCAAAAAAAAATTGACAGCAATGAGACATTTCCCAGGAGATTTAATCTAACTGAAGTTAGAATTGTAGTTTATCCTGACTTGGTGAGTCTTTTTTATATTTTTATTTACTACATTATATTTATTTACTATAGCGGGAGTCAGCAAACCTTTTCTTTTAAGGACCAGATAGTAAATATTTGTGGGTTGAATAGTCTCTGTCACAACTATATGACTCTGCTGTTATAGTGCAAAAATAGCTACAGTAAATATGTAAATATGATGACAGAAGATAAGGTGGTTGGATGGCATCACTGACTCAATGGACATGAGTCTGAGCAAGCTCCAGAAGATAGTGAAGGACAGGGAAGCCTGGCTTGCTGCAGCAGTCCATGGGGTGGCAAAGAGTCAGATTCGACTGAGCGACTGAACAACAAATATGTAAATAAATGATCATGGCTGTATTCCAGTAAAACTTGGTGTACAAAAACAGGCAACAATCTGGATTTGACTCATTGGGTGGTACTTGCTAACCCCTGCTCTATACTCTTAAGATTCTGACCCCATTTCCAACATGTGGCAGGAGGAAGGGTGGTTCTCATGCCAACACAAAATTCTTAGACACCAGCTAAGTCTCCACAATCCAACTCAGTTCTGACAAAGATTTACCTGGAGGCAGTGTTGGACACCACAGTTTAAGGGCTCAGTTCCACAAACCTGCCCCCTCTCTGCCACTCTGCACACTAGTGGGTGCATGCTAAGTTGCTTCAGTCGTGTCTGACTCTTAGTAAACCTATGGGTTGTAGACCGCAGGCTCCTCTCCATGGGATTCTCCAGGCAAAAATACTGGAGTGGGTTGCCATACCCTCCTCCAGGGGATCTTCCCAACCCAGGGATCAAACCCACATCTTCTGTGTCTCCTGCAGTGCAAATGCTGAGCCACTGGGGAAGCCCAGATTGGAGGTTGCTATGGTCTCTCTGAGCTCAAGGGACCATCTGTGGTTACATGTGAATGACCTCAGGCTCTCTGGGACCATCAGCATTGATTTGTTTACTGAATCCATGTTCTTTATAATGTAGCATTTAACAAAGATCCTAATATCTATTTTCAGGAAGAAAAAGGAGGCTTTAGTAAAATTTCCTGAGAAACCAAAGTCATTTTCCTACTATTCTTGTTATGTCACACCTCATCTACATTCTCACTTTCACTTCTGGGAGCCATTTTTAGGGTAGAATTTCTAGGAGTTCTGCAAAAATATTAATACTATACTAAACAGACTTTATTTGGGGGGCTCCAAAATCACTGCAGATGGTAATTGCAGCCATGAAATTATAAGACACTTACTCCTTGAAAGGAAAGTTATGACCAACCTAGATAGCATATTCAAAAGCAGAAGCATTACTTTGCCAACAAAGGTCCATCTAGTCAAGGCTACGGTTTTTCAAGAAGTCATGTATGGATGTGAGAGTTGGACTGTGAAGAAAGCTGAGTGCCGAAGAATTGATGCTTTTGAACTGTGGTGCGGGAGAAGATTCTTGAGAGTCCCTTGGACTGCAAGGAGATCCAACCAGTCCATTCTAAAGGAGATCAATCCTGGGTGTTCTTTGGAAGGAATGATGCTGAAGCTGAAACTCTAGTACTTTGGTCACCTCATGCGAAGAGTTGACTCATTGGAAAAGACCCTGATGCTGGGAGGGATTGGGGGCAGGAGGAGAGGGGAACAACAGAGGATGGGATGGCTGGATGGCATCACCGACTTGATGGATGTGAGTTTGCGCGAACTCCAGGAGTTGGTGATGGACAGGGAGGCCTGTCATGCTGCGATTCATGGGGTCGCAAAGAGTCGGACACGACTGAGCGACTGAACTGAACTGTAAGAAACTTGAAGGTTGAAAGGGAGAGTTTCAAAGAAGGAAGATTAAAGGCAAGACATTTCTGCTCTCAAATAATTTTATTTTTTAGTCTAAGTGTGTCACTGTTTTCATTCTAAATTTGAGAGATTTGTTATCTTGCAAGGTGTTTGTCTATTTTATTTACTTATTTTTGGCTGTGCTTGGTCTTCGTTGCTGCATGTAGGCTTTCTCTAGTGAGTGGCTACTCTCAAGTTATGGTGTGCAGGTTTCTCATTGCAGAGGCTTCTCTTGTTTCAGAGCAAGGACTTTAGGGCGCATGAGCTTCAGTAGTTGCAACTCTCAGGCTCAGTAGTTGTGGCACTGAGAGTAGTTGTGGGTTTAGTTGTCTCTTAACATGTGGAATCTTCCCAGACCAGAGATAGCATCTGTGTTCCCTGCATTGGCAAGTATATTCTCAACCACCAGACAGACCACCAGGGAAGTCCTTCAAATATTTTAAAAGAGATCATGGGGGAAATTTTCAGAACTGGCTAGAAAGTATATTTTGACATCTACCAAAAGAAAAGAATCTTTCAGACAACTAGAACTGTTCAGCAGTGGCATAGAAGCCACACATTTTTTGTAGCTGGAAGTGATCAGAGATGAAAAGCCCACCTTTTAAACACCATTCCTGCCTTGTATATCCAGAGGACCTACTCTTTAACAGAATTCAATTTGATATGCAGTGAGTCACCTGAGAATTATTAAAATACAGACTGATTCAGGAGATCTGGGGCAGGACCTGAGATCCCGCAGTTTAACAAGCTCCTGGGGTGGGGAGTGGGGGTGCTGTGCCAATGCTGCTGGCTCGTGGAGCACACCTTGAACAGCAAGGACTTGTGGCTGAGGCCCTTGGACTTGGCTGGACATTGGAATCACATGGGGAAGAGGTCACTGGATAAAACCCTGATGCTTGGGTCTCTCACTCTTAGAGAGTTTAATTAGCATGGCATCTGGCCTGGGCATCAGGGTGTTCCAAAACTCTCCTAGTCAGTCTCAACACACATAATGTTTTTGGCCTTTCAGAAACATTCAACACTGGCTCAGAGATCACTTCTGTAAAAATCTTTAATTGGAAATATAATTATCTGGGCTTGGGCGGGTCTTCTCATTCATGAATAATTAACATTGGTTCAGTATTTTGGAGGAGAACTTTGTAGTTATTATTATTAGATCTCATAATGTGTGGAACATTAGAGCGTAGAATGCCCCAAGTCGCTTCCAAATCTAAGATGAAAAGCTACTTTTGTTGTCAACTGTTACTGTTTAGTGGCTAAGTCGTGTCTGACTCTGCAGCCCCATGGACCTTAGCTCACTAGGCTTCTCTGCCCATGGGATTGCCCAGGCAAGAATATTGCAATGGGCTGCCATTTCCTACTCCAGGGGATCTTCGGGAGATCTCCCAGAAATCGATCTCCTGCAGGTGGGTTCTTTACCCCTGAGTCACGTGGAAGTCACACTGTGCTTCAAATCCACCTTTGGCAGTACATCCATTTGACCACAGGGTGGTGATAGAGCAACAGAAAATGATACCAGCACCGCCACCACCCCCATCAACACCGGGTGGGCAGAGTTCCCAACTCAGCCGCGATTGATCACGGACTCCTTTGAAAGTCAAACAGCTGGGAACAAAACATGATTACAATTTTTTGTAGGTATTTTTAAAATTAGCTTTTATTGGAATATAGTTGCAACACAATGTTGTGTCGGTTTCTACTGTGCAGCAAAGTGAATCACCTGAACGAACACTTACCTCCCTTCTCTTGATTTCCTTCCTGTTCAGGTCACCACAGCTCATTAAGTAGAGTTCCCTATGCTATACAGTAGGTTCTTATTAGTTATCTATTTTATACACAGTATTAATCACATCAACCCCAATCTCTCAATTCCTCTCACCCATAAACACAATTTTAAGCAGTTTTACAGACCCTGAACCTAAACTGTGAACAGTCAAGATTAAAGATGGGCTATCCCACCACCACCATATAAATTATAAGGAGCCTGACTGCCCCCATGTCCATTCTTATCTGCGGCTGAGCTTACTTCCTGCTTCACAGAGCAAAAGAAGAAATCTGGCCCAGATCTACCAATCCATCTAATCGACTTGCACCTTCCTTCCCTCCACATGGAGGCAAGCGTGTCTTGTTTACACTGAAGGCTAAATCCTCCACCAGTGCCCCTGCTCCATTCACCCTGGCCTCCACCAAATTCGTGGTCCCTCTATTTTATGTGCTCATACATTTTCTTTAACTTAAAATAACTCACTTTTCCAGACAAGAATACTGGAGTGGGTAACCATTCCCTTCTCCAGGGGATCTTCTTGACCCAGGGATCAAGCCTGGGTCTCCCGTCTGAGCCACCGTCTGCTTTTTTGTATACAAAAGCAGTATACAGCTTTTATTTTTAAATAGACAGAAGAGCAAAGAGTATAAAATACTCACAAATCTCATAAACTACTATATTTTTCTTCCATATAGTTTGCTGAGTTTACATACATTTCTGCTTATAAAAATATAATCATGTTATGCAAACTGTTTTATGACCTATTTAATGTAACATCTTTTAATCTTCATACATTTTCACCTGCAGATGTGATTCCTAGCCAGAGATGTTCATTTGATTTACATATAGAGATTTTTTAAGCTTATATTTGCCTAAACGCCAATATCAAAGATCCCTATTTACCAGGTCTGGCATGAGCCTGGAAATCTGTATGTTTAGAAAAGCCTCACATGATTCTTGGGCTTCCCTAGGGGCACACGCTAGTAAAGTAATGCTCAAAATTCTCCAAGCCAGGCTTCAGCAGTATGTGAACGGTGAACTTCCTGATGTTCAAGCTGGTTTTAGAAAAGGCAGAGGAACCAGAGATCAAATTGCCAACATCCGCTGGATCATGGAAAAAGCAAGAGAGTTCCAGAAAAACATCTATTTCTTCTTTATTGACTATGCCAAAGCCTTTGACTGTGTAGATCACAATAAACTGTGGAAAATTCTGAAAGAGATGGGAATACCAGACCACCTGATCTGCCTCTTGAGAAATCTGGATGCAGGTCAGGAAGCAACAGTTAGAACTGGTCATGGAACAACAGACTGGTTCCAAATAGGAAAAGGAGTACGTTAAGGCTGTATATTGTCACCATGTTTATTTAACTTATATGCAGAGTACATCATGAGAAATGCTGGACTGGAAGAAACACAAGCTGGAATCAAGATTGCCGGGAGAAATATCAATAACCTCAGATATGCAGATGATACCACCCTTATGGCAGAAAGTGAAGAGGAACTAAAAAGCCTCTTGATGAAAGTGAAAGTGGAGAGTGAAAAGGTTGGCTTAAAACTTAACATTCAGAAAACGAAGATTATGGCATCTGGTCCCATCACTTCATGGGAAATAGATGAAGAAACAGTGGAAACAGTGTCAGACTTTATTTTTCTGGGCTCCAAAATCACTGCAGATGGTGACTGCAGTCATGAAATTAAAAGACGGTTACTCCTTGGAAGGAAAGTTATGACCAACCTAGATAGCATATTCAAAAGCAGAGACATCACTTTGCCAACAAAGGTTCGCCTAGTCAAGGCTATGGTCTTTCCTGTGGTCATGTATGGATGTGAGAGCTGGACTGTGAAGAAGGCTGAGCGCCAAAGAATTGATGCTTTTGAACTGTGGTGTTGGAGAAGACTCTTGAGAGTCCCTTGGACTGCAAGGAGATCCAACCTGTCCATTCTGAAGATCAGCCCTAGGATTTCTTTGGAAGGAATGATGCTCAAGCTGAAACTCCAGTATTTTGGCCACCTCATGCGAAGAGTTGACTCATTGGAGAAGACTCTGATGCTGGGAGGGATTGGGGGGCAGGAGGAGAAAGGGACGACAGAGGATGAGATGGCTGGATGGCATCACTGACTCGATGGATGTGAGTCTGAGTGACTTCCGGGAGTTGGTGATGGACAGGGAGGCCTGGTGTGCTGCGGTTCATGGGGTCTCAAAGAGTCGGACACGACTGAGTGACTGATCTGATCTGATCTGATCTGAGTGGCTCAGATGGGAGACCAGGGTTCAATCCCAGGATTGGGAAGGTCTCCTGGAGAAGGGAATGGCTATGCACTCCAGTATTCTTGCCTGGAGAATCCCATTGAAAGAGGAGCCCCAAGGGCTATAGTCCACGGGGTGGCAAAGAGTCAAACATGACTCAGTGACTAACACTTTCATTTTCACACTTCCAAGTGATTTTGAAGTGTAATTCTAGGAATAATTGTTACTATTTTTAAAAGTTTGTGCATGCAATTTTATTATTTCTTGGATAAATTTTACTAAAGTGTAACTTACACACAATTGGCTACACACTCTTTACATATACAGTTTGGTTTTTTAAAAAAATTTTTTTGCCATAACTTGGTATATGACATAAATCTCAAGTATGTAACATTGTGCACATTATTTCAACTTCTGTATACACTACAGTGTGCTTACAATCAAAAATTTAGTTTCCACCCATCATCATAGAGTTGACCCCCATTTCCTCCTCCCAACTACCTGCAGTCCCCCTGGCAATCACATCTCTGCTCTCTGTAATACCTCTGTTTTTGTTTGCTATGGTTTGTTCATTTATTATTATTATTTTATATCCCATATACGAATGAGTGAAATAATATGGTCTTTGTCTTTTTCTGTCTTATTTCACTTAGCATAATACCCTCAAGATCTACACTTATTGCCTCAAATGGCAATATTTTGGTTTTTTTATGGCTGAGTAGTATTCCATTGTGTATACGTACCACATCTTCTTTATCCATTCATTATTCACAGACTGTAGGTTGTTTCCATATTTTGGCTATTGTAAATGTTGTAGTGAACATAGGGGTGAATATATTTTTTCTAATATATTAGAAAATATGTAGTCTTTGCATATATAGCCAGAAGTGGAATAGCTGGACCACACAGTAGTTGTATTCTCAATTTTTTGAGGAATCTCTATGCTGTTTTCTATGGTGATTGCACCAATTTACATTTCCATCAACAGTATTCTATTGTTATGATTCTCTTATTCTTGTGAGTTCAGCAATACAGTTAAAATAATGTGCCTTAGAGTTTATCCAAATACACAGGAGTTTTGCTTCAGGAATTTTTAAGGATATAGTCTACCATACCTCCAGTAGCAGAATTCCATGACTAATATTTTGAAGCTTTAACTTAAATTTCATGAATCTGAATGTGTATCTTATCTCTACCATTTACCAGTTCTGGAGTCATCTTGGGTAAATCAACCCCTTTAAGCCTCAATTTCCTTTTTGGTGGAGTACGTACAATAATACCTCTAAAACAATACAAGCTGTTGCAATGAACAATATAATAGTAGAAAACATTTCACAAAGGTCCAGCATATAAAACTTAGTGTTCAATAAATTTTAACCATCTTTCACTTAGTATTACTGCTTTCATAATCTATTCTTGTAAATCTTTTGTAGCTGCTGCTAAGTCACTTCAGTCATGTCTGACTCTGTGCAACCCTATAAACGGCAGCCCACCAAGCTCCTCCATCTCCTGGATTCTCCAGGCAAGAACACTGGAGTGGGTTGCCATTTCCTTCTCCAAGTTCTTTAGCTATTAGATGGGAATTTCAGGTTTGTTGGATGTATTTGAGAACATAAATTAAAAATATATAGCATAGTACCTGGCACATCTGCTGCTGCTGCTGCTAAGTTGCGTCAGTTGTGTCCTACTCTGTGTGACCCCATAGATGGCAGCCCACCAGGCTCTCCCGTCCCTGGGATTCTCCAGGCAAGAACACTGGAGTGGGTTGCCATTTCCTTCTCCAATGCATGAAAGTGAAAAGTGAAAGTGAAGTCACTCAGTCGTGTCCAACTCTTCACAACCCCATGGACTGCAGCCTACCAGGCTCCCCCGTCCATGGGATTTTCCAGGCAAGAGTACTGGAGTGGGGTGCCATCACCTTCTCCGACCTGGCACATAAGAAGCACTTAATAAATAAGAACAATCATTACTATTGCAGAAACTATGAAACAATTAACATGCAATAAACAAAGCTCCTATTTGTGTTGATACATTAAGTACTCAATAGAACTGAATAGCAATCCACTCCATTCTTGTCAGGAAAGTCCCATGGACATGGGAGCCAGGCAGGCTATGGTCCATGGGATGGCAAAGAGTCGGACATGACTGAAGGGACTGGGTATGTATGTGTTTGATAATGAAGATGATATCTTGCCACATTAAAAAAATTGTGAGAGATTTGATGAGTAGTGTTCAATATAGCAATACCTTCATAAAACTCTATGTGTCCATGTCTCCTATCCTTACCATTCTTGGCTCTAGGAATGAAATCCTTAGCTTCATAAGCTAACATTAGAATATAGACACCTTCATCTACTAACAAAGGGATTCTTGACCTGAGGAGCAATAGATTTTTGTCTCCCACTGCATAAACTTTGAAAGGAACAGATAAAAATATTCATTGCACATCCAAAATGTAATCTATTTTGGGAGGTGTGTTTCACATTACATATTATTATAATATGCTTTGATGTATATTGGGTTGGTTTTGAATTTTTTTCATTACATTTGTATTTTATTCACTCTGCTTGATTACCTGTGTGTACCTTATGATGTTTACATTTCAGTTTTTTAATTGTTTCTAAACTGAAGTTCCTCTCTTGCTGTTTCCTAGTCTTGATTAAGGATTAGGAGATTTGTATACTAGTTTTATCTCTACCAGGGCTAGGTGCCTGACCTGGAGTAAATTACTTGCTTTCTCTCTGGATCTCAGCTCTCTTTTTAATGAAATGGGGAAGCAGTTGGATTGAGTGATCTGTTATATCCTTTCCAGTTCTAATGTTACATGTCTCTCTACTTTGTAGGCATGTAAAATACATACCTGAGTATCTTAAGATTGATAAACTGCAGGTTGTGAGTTTAATATGTAGAGCACTTCATATACAGCTTTGCATTCAAGGCAAGAAACACATATCAAGGTTTAAACAAAAAGGACCAAAAAGGAAAAAGTAAAACAAGGACTTTCAGGGGTAATTATGTTATTTTGGAGGGGAGGCTGAAAACCAAGACTCTGTCATCTGGTGGAATATTTACCCCAGACAGGTGAAAGGACTGCTTCCCCTGATCACTAACTGGGATAAAGCATCTAAAGTAAGCAACTGCATGGGGCATCCGTGGGGCTGCTTCCATATAGCATTGCCAGCACTCATTTGGAGACTTGTTGTTTGTTGTGTGTTTAATCCCTCAGTCCTGTCCGACTCTTTTGCGACCTCATGAACTGGAATCTGTCTGGTTCCTCTGTCTATTGGATTTCCCAGGCAAGTATACTGCCCCAAGTTGCCATTTCCTCCTCCAGGGGATCTTCCTCATCTACGGATCGAACCCTCCATTTTGAATCTTCTCCATTGACAAGCAGATTCTTTACCACTGCACCACCTTAATGAAAGTGAAAGTGAAAGTGAAGTCGTGGACTGTAGCCCACCAGGCTCCTCCGCCCACGGGATTCTCCAGGCAAGATATACTGGAGTGGGTTGCCATTTCCTTCTCCAGGGGATCTTCCCGACCCAGGGATCGAACCCAGGTCTCCTTCATTGCAGGCAGACGCTTTAACCTCTGAGCCACCAGGGAAGCCCCATAATAGCCACCAGGGAACCACCACCTTAATAGGTGGGTCTAAAAGCCATAGGGGCTTCCTAGGTGTCGCTAGTGGTAGAAAACCCGCCTGCTAATGTAGGAGAGACATAAGAGATGCAGGTTCAATTCCTGGGTGGGGAGGATACCCTGGAGGAGCGCACAGCAACCCACTCCAATATTCTTGCCTGGAGAATCCCATGGACAGAGGAGCCTGGAGGGCTACAGTTCAGGGAGTCTCAAAGAGTCAGGCACGACTGAAATGACTTAGCACGCACGCAAATACCATGCAAGATCCAGGGTCTGTTTTGGTGACTATAGCGCAGAGACCAAGTAATATGGGCTTGCTATGCCTGACACTAAGGACACTAAATTACCTTTCAGGTAGACAAGAACATAAGTAAAAAAGGACAGGGTGGAGTTTGAGGGGAAGGGCCCGCATTCCTAGTGTTTTAGTACACTCTTGGGAGGAGGTCAATGGGAGGGGCAGAAAGCACGAGGGTCGCTCTCTCGGAGAGGGAGAGCGGGGCCTGAACTGTCTACAAAAGCCCTTGATTCTTCTAACCAGACAAAGCTGGATTAAAGCGAATGTCAGGCAGTCTCAAGCCTCTTGAAGAGGAACAGAAAACACCACTGGAGGAGGGAGGGGTAGTGAGCGTGAGCCGCTGACAAGCGAAGGAACAAACAGAGTAACCACCTCCTTTGGCTGCACCTCCTTCCAGCCAAGCCTTCAGGAGCCGGCAGGTCTAGTGCTGGCTCTCCACCAAATAGCGACGAAGAAAACATTCCGAGACAGTCATTAGCTGGACTGCCCAGCACAGTCCTGGACTCAGAATCTGAGCAGCAGTTGGCTGAGGGGTTGCCAGTGGCGACAGATCGCGCACAGGCGCAGTAAGCATTAGTGGAGGTCCGGTGGCTGCTAGGCAACGGGAAACAATCTATGCTTTAGAGACAACTTTCTACTCCCGGATCTGTCTTTGCTCTGTCTCAATAGACCCTTTGAGGCGGCTGCTTCTCTAGTCTGACTTGGTGAGTCCTGAGGAATCGAGCTGTGGGACTGAACTACGACTTCTAGGCAAGGGACTCAGCATGACCTTTGGAGTATAGAAGGAAAGGCTCAGAGAGGCAGAGAAAGTCACATTTTAATGATACCTACTACCTACCTACCAGCTTACAGGGCTGGAAACTGAGAAATATAGATACCAAGAGACTTGTCCAAGATCTCTCACTAAGTGGTCAGATATGGACCTGTTTCAATATGGTAGCCTCTAGCCACACGGGGAGGGGGGCTCTTCTAAATTAAAATGTGTCCTGAAGGTGAAATAATTCCACAATATAGTAACAAAAAATAAAACTATCACATTAACAAATTTTATACTGATTATATGTTGAATGATAATATTTTAGTTATATTAAATAAAAACATTATTAAAATTAATTTATTTTTAGACTCGCCGACTTAGAGAAGGAATCCTATGTTTGCCGGGGGGAAGCATGGGGGAAATGGGTAGTGAGGGAGAAGTTACTATGTAGGTATGTACACACTGCTATATTCAACATGGATAACAACCAAGGACCTACTGTATAACACAGGGAACTCTACTCAATGTTACCTGGCAGCCTGGATGGGAGAGGAGTTTGGGTAAGAATGAATACATGTATTTGTATGGCTGAGTCCTTTCACTGTCCACCTGAAACTATCACAACATTGTTAATTGTTTATACCCTAATACAAAATAAAAACTTAAAAAATTCTTTTTATGTTCCTTTTTGTTTTTAAATGAGGTTACTTAAAATTTTTTAATTACATAGGAGATTTGCACTATATTTTGATTGGCCAGTACTGATCTAGACTAAAACCTGGACCTGCTGACACCTGGTTTAAGACCTTGTGTGTGATAATACTGTTTTTAAGAAAAGTATTTCCATCCATGTGCTGGGACTGGAGTGTGAGTGCTGGTGAAAGTACAAGACCATTACAAAAGGCTGATAGTTCTAGTATTCTGGGGCCTTGCTACTCAAAGTTTATGAATTAGAATCTGCTTTTTCACAAGCTTCTCAAGTGATTCTCATCCTCATAAAACGCCCCAAAGCACTATTTTATGATTTAGCCATCAACTATTTTTCCCTTTATTTGGTTTATCTATAAGTATCTAGGCTAGATATCTCAGATTGCCTGTATTAGAATTACCTTTCTTTTGAACACCACTGCCACCCTCAGAAATATTTTGCACACTCATGTGTGAGAAAGGATCTCAATATGATTTCATTTCTATTCATCCTTCCAAATATGGACTAGTGGGCTTCCCAACTGGCACTAGTGGTAAAGAACCTGCCAGCTAATGCAGCAAAGATATGAGATATGGGTTTGATCCTTGGGTGAGGAAGATCCCTTGGAGGAGGACATGGGAACCCACTCCAGTATTCTTGCCTGGAGAATCCCATAGACAGAGGAGCCTGGAGGGCAAGAGTCCATAGGGTTGCAAAGAGTTGGACATGACTGAAGCAACTTAGCATGCATGCAGGTATGTGGTCCCCAAATCAGAGGCAGCCAACAGCATCACCTAAGAAGTTATTAGAAATGCAAATTCTTGGGTCCCACCGAAGTTGTGGGTCTTCAATAAGGCCAGGCATAGTTTCCATTACTCTAATTCAAGTACTTAGTTTAGGAAGAATGGGGTAACTTTGATAGGCTTTCTTTGGGGATAAGCAAATGCAGCTCTGCTTGGTTCTTAAAACACCTCTGCTTAACCCTACTTCCCCAATTCTTTTGCTTTACTTTTCATTTTCTTTTCTTGACCCTGACCTCTCCAGGGAGGAACATGGCTTCTCGTCTCTCAGAGAATGAGTTGGACCTGAAAAGTATTGGAGAGCTGTCAGAAAACCCCATGCTCACAAGACTAAACAGTATAAGAGCAAAGGGAAGACTGAGTTTTGTAACACCCACAGAAAATCAAGGTGATACACAAGTCCTGACATTTGAACACACTACAAAAGCTCAGGAGAGGACGAGAAAACGACAGCAGCCTATAAAACTGGAGCCTTTGGTAAGGTTGAAAACCCGCATTTTAGCCACTTTTGGCTACAGAGGAAGTTGCAGATTTGCTTTGAGGGATGGTAATAATTTCTAGACAATTAACAAAGAAGGAATGAAAACTTGAAAGTTAAGACTTGTTTAAGAGCATGTAAACATAATTATTTATTTTTTAAAATGTTGAGTTCTTAAAGTACTGTTTGAGGTGGCGGGATGCTGTGATGAAAAAGTTCTCTAGCACATAAATCCTCTCTAGCATTATGTGAAATATAGATATTTAACCATGTAGGTTGTAAGGCTATTTTAGGTACTTGGGTACTATTTCATACTAGAAACTTCGGTAAGAGTAATATGTATAATTGTATAATCTTATTATTTTCAAGCAAATGCCTAGTGTCCTGAAAAATTTTGTGCATGTCTGAAAAATAATTTTAAGAATCCACATCTTTGTCAAAACTGAGGCTATCACTTCTCTTTATTTTTGCTAGACTGACAGGTGAAAATGACATCACATTGTTGTTGTGGTTTGCATCTTGTTAATAAAGTTAACAAATTATGTAAAAATATATATTTTATGTAAAACATTATGTAAAATGTATGTAAAATTGTTTGAGCATGGAGAAAGGATAAATATCTGATTGTTGCTAATGACAGTTATCATAGAAAAAAGAGTCAGAGATTGGAGAATTGAAAGAAGGAAAAGAGTGGAAGAAGAGTGGGAGGCAGTATATATGTGGTGGACATTGAGTGTATTTTCATTCATTCAGTGGCATGCATCTTACTTATTTCATGGATTCTCTTCATAACCATTTTTCACTCTAAAATTAAGTTGTTTGCTTTTTTCCTATCAGCTTTTGAGGTTTTTTAAAAATATACATATATATGTATATGTTTAACTTTATATATATATATATATATATATATATAATGGACATTAACCCTTATTCCATTGCTTCTCAAATTTAAGTACGAATTCATGCAGGAGATAGACATTCTTGAAGATCCATAGTGCTGATTTCATTATTTTTATTTAAATGTTACTTTATGTGAAAAAAGATTAACCTAGGAAAAAAACCACTTCAGATGGTGACTTTAGCCATGAAATTAAAAGATGCTTGCTCTTTGGAAGAAAACCTATGACCAACCTAGACAACATATTAAAAATCAGAGACATTACTTTGCTGACAAAGATCCATCTAGTCAA
The DNA here is from genome assembly GCA_935064755.1 of Tragelaphus eurycerus. Taxonomy (NCBI): domain Eukaryota; kingdom Metazoa; phylum Chordata; class Mammalia; order Artiodactyla; family Bovidae; genus Tragelaphus; species Tragelaphus eurycerus. Next base: position 13,497,022 of record CAKXYN010000070.1, on the reverse strand, counting down.
AGCTATGATTTTTCCAGTAGTCATGTATAGATGTGAGAGTTGGACTATAAAGAAAGCTGAGGACCCAAAGAATTGATGTTTTTTAACTGTGGTGTTGCCGAAAATTCTTGAGAGTCCCTTAAACAGCAAGGAGATCAAACCAGTCAATCCTAAAGGAAATCAGTCCTGAATATTCATTGGAAGGAGTGATGCTGAAGTTGAAACTCCAACACTTTGGCCACCTGATGTGAAGAAGCTGACTCATTTGAAAAGACCCTGATGCTGGGAAAGATTGAAGGCAGGAGGAGAAGGGGAACACAGAGGATGAGATGGTTGGATGACATCACTGACTCTATGGACATGAATTTGAGCAAGTTCCAAGAGTTGGTGATGGACAGGGAAGCCTGGTATACTGCAGTCTATGGGGTAGCAACGAGTCAGACACGACTGAGCAACTGAATTGAACTGAAGGAATTATTTCAAATATTTAATAAGAAAATTTAACAGCTTAAATACAAAGAAAGCTATACAGCCAATTGCAGTTCAGATTAACAAAAAATACAAAGTAAGAGATGCTCTTGTCCTTGAACTTCCATTTGCAAGGTGGGTAGGGTAGTGCCTGTAGCTGCTCTCTTCTCCAGAGAGCACTGTGCCCGCACTATGTGTAGTGAGGAGTATCTGGGCCTCCCTACTATTTTTTCCCCATGAACTTTGTATGGCTTTTAATATGACTTTCCCATGTATTTTTACACTTATTTCTCTCTGATGGATTTACTTCACTTGGCAAAAGTGTATAATGAACCTTTGATGATTAAAGTAAGCTCCATTTGTTATCAGTGTGATAAATTCATATATGTTGAATATTTATTTGATACCCGCTATTGTCCAGTCTCTGAGTCATGCTCTGGGGAAACAGCAATGAACAAGGCAGACAAGATTCCAGTTGGCATTCTAATGATCCTAAATAAATAAACTGAGCAATGTCATCTAGTGATAGTTACTGTTAAGAAAATAATTCCGGGAACCTGGTCAAGACAAACCGCAGGTTCCTTTAGATTGAGTGATGTCACCTGAATGAATCCTAGAGGAGATGTCATCTGATTGAGTCCCAGACTTTATCACCTGCCAGACTGAATGGACAAGGCTTCAGAGATGCCAGTCCCCAATTTTGGAACCCCCAAATTCATTTCTTTCCTGGAACAAATTCCACTTGATCATAGTGTATGCTCCTTTTAAGGTATTGCTGAATTCTGTTTGCTAATATTTTATTGATTTCTGCATCTGTGTTTGTCAAGAGTATTGGCTTGCAGTTTTCTTTTCTTGGTATTATCCTTGTCCAGTTTGGGGGTTGATTTCCTGTAGGATTGATGTCCTTGCTGTCCAAGGGACTCTCTAGAGTCTTCTCCAGCATCACAATTCAAAAGCATCAATTCTTCAGTGCTCAGCCTTCTTTATGGTCCAGCGCTCACATCTGTACATGACTACTACAAAATATAACAGAGAGATTAAAGATCTAAATAAATGAAGAATGATGCTGTGTGGTTTAGAAGAAAATTTTTTAAGATGTCAGTTCTCCCCAATTGACCTATAAATTCAACACAATTCCAATCACAGTCCATGTAATATTTCTTTTTTGGTAGAGCCAACATCCGCTGGATCATGCAAAAAGCAAGAGAGTTCCAGAAAAACATCTATTTCTGCTTTATTGACTATGCCAAAGCCTTTGACTGTGTAGATCACAATAAACTATGGAAAATTCTGAAAGAGATGGGAATACCAGACCACCTGATCTGCCTCTTGAGAAATCTGTATGCAGGTCAGGAAGCAACAGTTAGAACTGGTCATGGAACAACAGACTGGTTCCAAATAGGAAAAGGAGTACGTCAAGGCTGTATATTGTCACCATGTTTATTTAACTTATATGCAGAGTACATCATGAGAAATGCTGGACTGGAAGAAACACAAGTTGGAATCAAGATTGCTGGGAGAAATATCAATAACCTCAGATATGCAGATGACACCACTCTTATGGCAGAAAGTGAAGAGGAACTCAAAAGCCTCTTGATGAAAGTGAAAGTGGAGAGTGAAAAGGTTGGCTTAAAGCTCAACATTCAGAAAACGAAGATCATGGCATCTGGTCCCATCACTACATGGGAAATAGATGGAGAAACAGTGGAAACAGTGTCAGACTTTCTTTTTCTGGGCTCCAAAATCACTGCAGATGGTGACTGCAGCCATGAAATTAAAAGACGCTTACTCCTTGGAAGGAAGGTTATGGCCAACCTAGATAGCATATTCAAAAGCAGAGACATCACTTTGCCAACAAAGGTTCGCCTAGTCAAGGCTATGGTCTTTCCTGTTGTCATGTATGGATGTGAGAGCTGGACTGTGAAGAAGGCTGAGCGCCGAAGAATTGATGCTTTTGAACTGTGGTGTTGGAGAAGATTCTTGAGAGTCCCTTGGACTGCAAGGAGATCCAACCGGTCCATTCTGAAGGAGATCAGACCTGGGATTTCTTTGGAAGGAATGATGCTCAAGCTGAAACTCCAGTATTTTGGCCACCTCATGCGAAGAGTTGACTCATTGGAGAAGACTCTGATGCTGGGAGGGATTTAGGGCAAGAGGAGAAGGGGACGACAGAGGCTGAGATGACTGGATGGCATCACTGACTCGATGAATGTGAGTCTGGGTGACCTCCGAGAGCTGGTGATGGACGGGGAGGCTTGGCGTGCTGCAGTTCATGGGGTCGCAAAGAGTCGGACACGACTGAGCGACTGATCTGATCTGATCTGAACAAGCTGATTCTAACATTCATCGAGAAATGCAAAGGACTTAGAACAAGCAAAACAACATTGAAAAAGAAAAATTTTTAAATCTAACACTCTTGATTTCAATACTTACTATAAAACTACAATAATTAAGACATTATAGTATTGGTGTCAAGATAGACAAATATACTGATACGCATAGACAGTCTATTCAAAGAGATTATACATAGGTTGGCATGCTTTATATTACTCCATATATCTTATGTGTTGCTTTTTTCTCCTTCATTTTTCTTTCTGTCTGCCATTCTGACTGGGTGATTCCCATTACTCTGTCTTCTGGATCACTTTTTCACTCTTCTTTGTTATTTAGTCTGCTATTTATTGCTTCTAGATTGGTTTTTATCTCACCAATTGAGCTGTCTAATTTTGATTGGTTCTTTATTTCTAGTTCCTTGTTACAATGATCTGCATTTCCGTCAATCATCTTTTCTCATTTCCTTCAGCATTTTTATTATCTTCTTTTTGAACTTGGGGTCTACTAGTGTGGTGAAGTCTGTTTCATTATTTGTTCTTTCATGAAATTTCTCTTGTTCTTTTAACTGAAAATAGGTCCTCCACTTATTCATTTCACTTAAACTTTCTCTGTCTCTGTGAATTTAGGAGAAGCAGTTATCTAGTTGGTGTTTGAAGGAGTGTCCCTATGTAGACTGTATTTTTGTGTAGTGGCTGGCTTGGTCTGAATGCCAGCCACATCTATCCTGAGTGTGTATGCTGTTATCCCTTGTTAGTAGCTGTGATAGTAGACACTGTGGTCTCCAGAGCTAGTGCTGGAGGTCTCTTCTTTTCTCCATGGCTGTCACTGCCCTGTTGGCAAGGGGCTCTGTTCTCTAGTTATCGGAGTAGAAACCCTGAAGGTTGGGTTTAATCAGGATCCATTGCCCTTGAGTATATGAAATAAAATTTGTATTTTATGGCAAGATAAGAAGAACTGAAACATAAAAAATTCTCTGCCCTTTGTCCTTCTCTCTCCTTGCACTGTGCTTTGTGTATGTGCAATGTGCATCAATTAGACCTCTCTTAGAGGCAGGAATACCTGTTCAACCATAAAAAGCAACATCTCCCAGAATCAACAAGACAGCTCCTTAAATGATAACATTCCTTCTCAATCTCATACATGGTCATATGACTCGCTGTGACAATACTTGGATCTGGATCATGTAAACTGCCAATAATATGTCATTTGATGTATAGGTAATGTACATCTCTGTCTCAAAAACACTTATATAACTGTGCCTTGACTTCTAACACGTAGGAGAATTCTCAGAGCTTTCTGAGGTTCTCTGTGTTATAATCCTCAAATATGTCTTGAATAAAACTTTCTTCATTAACCAACTGATTAATTTTTCATCAACAAGTGGATGCCCTGCCCCACAGGAGGTGACTGTTAAAGCAAGAGAGGCCCATATGGTCACAGTGAACCTGTGGAAGGCACGTGCAGCCAGCCATGGTTCCACCCAGAAGCAGCCCATGATCATGCCTCTTTGTGTGTTTGTCCCACATCTACTATTGGTATGAAGTGGGCTGGAGCTAGGGCCAGGGTGCTGGTGGCTGCAGGAATCTAGGTGGTTTTGCTGCCACCTGGGACCTGGGCCACCTCTTTGCTGACCTGTCCCAGAACTGTCCTCCCCAGATCCAGCTCCAAAAGTGCAGTGTAGAGTGGGCAGGGCCAGAGTTCTGCTGCCAGAAATAAGCAAAACCTGTATATTCCTGCCTCTGGCATGTCTTCTAGGGACTCAGAGCCTAGCTGCTGTGCGTTTCTGTGGTACCACTTAGTGCGCACGCTGACAAAGTCCTCAAGGACCAGACCTGCCCCTGCCCTGTGTGTGCATGCAAAGGGATCCAAGGTTTGATCAGGATCACATGCTAGGCCTTCCAGGCTATCTCTCTGCAGATAGATGGAGTCCTCTCTCAGGGTGTGTCTGTCCAAGACTTGGCACTTTGCCTTGGTGAGCCTGGTATGGTATGTACTTGGAATTGGGAAGTGTGGTATGGCAGCAGTGACTAGCAGTGGTCTCTGTCTGCCCTGACAGTAAGTCAGCACACCCACACTCCTCCCAAGTCGAATTAGCCTTCTTCAGGCCCTCTATCTGTCCTAGTGGACCTCTCGGCAGGCCAGGGGGTTTCCTGGGGTGAGGATCTGACCTTGTGGAACTTCTCTCCTTTGTGGATCCCTCCCAGGGGTGCCAGTTCTGTCCAGCATGCCATTTCCCACCCCCTCCTCTTTCTACCCCTTTACCTGGAGATCTTTCTTGCAGCTTTGGTTGTATGGATCTTATACAAGTTTCCAACTGATTTTATGTGAGACTCGTTCCACCTGTAGCTGGACTTTTTGTGTGTTTTGGGGGAGGTGAGCTCGATGCCCTTCTACTCCACCATCTTGATCCCCCTCCAGCCTTTTGTTTTTAGAAGCCCCAAAGTGGAAACAACCACAATGTCCATCAAGAGATGAATGAATAAATTGTGGTGTTTCCTACTCAGCCTAAAAAATAAATGAATTATGAGCGACTTCACTTTCACTTTTTACTTTCATGCATTGGAGGAGGAAATGGCAACCCACTCCAGTATTCTTGCCTGGAGGATCCCAGGGACAGAGGAGCCTAGTGGGCTGCCGTCTATGGGATTGCACAGAGTCGGACAAGACTGAAGCGACTTAGCAGCAGCATGGATGAAACAACATAGAGGAATCTCAGCATAATTAATTATGCTGAAAGATGGTTGGGCAAAAAATACATACTATTTTATTGCATTTACATAAAAGTCTGGAAAAAGGAAAATTAATATAAATGATGCAAAGCAGATCAGTATTTGCCTAGGGAGGAGTAAGGTAAAGGAACCTGAGAAGGCTCATGTTTGAGTTCTGTTTCATATATATAATTGAGTTGGCCAAAAACATCTTATGAAAAACTAGAATATAAAAAAAATGTGTATATATATATATATATATATATATATATATAGACTTTCAAATTATGTCAACACATCAGTTTGGACATTTTAAATATATACAGCTTGTGTGTGTGTTTGTGTGTTACTTGCTCAGTTGTATCTGACTTTTTGCAACCCCATGGGCTGTAACCTGCCAGGCTCCTCTGTCCATGGAACTCTCTAGGCATGAATGTTGGAGTGGGTTGCCATTTCCTTCTCCAAAGTACAGCTTAATGTATGGCTATTATATCTCAGGAAAGCTGTTACAATAATTTAAACTGTTAAAAAATTCACATTTCCCTGATTGTCTTATAATAATTTTGTTTGCAAAGTCCTTGTTAAAATTTGGATCAAAATAAGATCTATGCACTAACTGGTTGATATTTTTCTTCTAACTGGTTGATATTTCTCTTAAGTCTCTTGATTTATAAGTTATCCATCAACTCTTTTATTTTTTTCCTGGGAAAAAATTTTAATTGGTAAAATTTGGTTATTTGTCTATATAGTCCCACAGTCTAGTTTTGTTGATTGTATCCCCACCATGGTAGCTAACCTGTTTCTCTGGTTCTTATATTTCCTATATGTTGGTATTTAGGTCTAGAGTCTTAAGTTTGATCTTCTGGGGCTGAATACTTCCATACCAAGTGCAGTGTTCTTTGATTAAACTGGCATATAGAATCTGGTTGTCTCTCTTTTTTTTCCTTCCAGTTTTATTGGGATATAATAGACATAAAGTACTGTATAAGTTAGACATCAACAACATACTGTTTTGGCTTACATACATCATGAGATGTTTACCATGATAGGTTTAGTGAACCACCATCATTCCATATAGATACAAAATTTAAGAAAAAACATTTTCCTTATAATGAGAACCCTTAGGACTCTCTTAACAACTTTCATATGTATTTCATCTATCATCTTGCACATTACATCCATAGTACTTATTTATCTTATAACTGGAATTTGTTGTATTTTATATACAATTTTTAAAGATTACACTCTATTTACAGTTGTTAAAAAATATTGGCTCTATTTCCCACTTTGTAAAATATATTCTTATAGCCTATCTTATACCCAATAGTTTATACCTCCCACTCCCCAACCTCTGTGTTGCCCCTTCAGCCCCACTGATAACTACTAGTTCTCTATATCTATGAGTCTGCTTCTTTTTTGTTATATTCACTAGTTTGTTGTATTTTTGGATTCCACATGTAAGTGATATCATGCAGTATTTGTCTTTCTGTCTGACTTAATTTGCTTAGCATAATACCCTCCAAGTTCATTCATGTTGGTGCAAATGGCAAAATTCTATTCTTTTCAATGGCTGAGTAATACTCCATGGTGTGTGTGTGTGTGTGTGTGTGTGTGTGTGTGTGTGATTGATGGGTTCTTAGGTTGCTTCCATATCTTGGCTATTATAAATAAAGCCTCGGTGAACATAGGGTGCATATATCTTTTTGAATTACTATTTTAATTTTTTTTCAGATAAATACCCAGGAGTGGAATTGCTGGGTCATATGGTAGTTCTTTTTTGAAATTTTTTAAGAATCTCCATACTGTTTTCCATAGAGGCTGCACCAGTTTACATTCCCCCCAGCAGTTTTCCCTTTTCTCTACATCTCAGCAACACTTGTTATTTGTTGTCTCTTTGACAACAGTCATTCTGACAAGTGTAAGGTGATATCTCACTATGATTTTGATTTGCACTGTCCTAACGATTAATGATACTGACCATCTATTCATGAGCCTGTGGGTCATCTGTACTTCCTCTTTGGAAATAAGTCTATTCAGGTTCTCTGCCCATGTTAAAATCAGGTTGTTTTGTTTTGTGATGGTCTTCAACCAGTTATGGCTATAGAAAGTGAACAGTGACTTTTGGGTAAGGTGGGAGGAATGTATGATCCTTCCCATGGTAGCTGTTGTAGTAAATGGTAGGGGGTTTGTACTGAACAATTAGTGAGTATGTCATTTCATGTTTCTGCACTCTTTCTGTCATAACATCACCCTTAGAAGTATTCACTGGTGTTTAAAAGGCAGAATTAATGGAAACTAAGCAGAAAAGTCTTACTCATGCAGTAGGCCATGGACAGACTGGTGGTAGCTGCTATAATGATTGTGGCCTAGATAGGAAGTAGTCCTGGAAGGTGATCAATTTCCAACAGAGCCAGAACCCAAAAGTAGTTAAGAATAAGACCAGTTCACATTAACTTTTAAGAGATTAACATGTCTCTTTATTTCCCAAAGCCAGTACTAAAAGTCCACCAAGATCATAAGATGCCTGATTACATATATGAACAGAACCGAAACCGGTTAATCGCTTCTGGTGTCCTGAAACCTCCAAGAAGTCCTGAAGAAAGAACTTCTATCAAATCTGTTGTTCAGTTTCTTGAGCATGGAGAAGCTGTGAAAAAGAAAAAACAGGTATAGTATTAAAGTGCTTCATTGATTCTTTCAGTTTTAGTTCCTACAGCATTGGTAACCTGAGTTAGCATGAGTTAACCTTTTAACTCATAATGATAGTGGCAAAATCTTTTCCTATTAGGTTATATAATGGATTTGGGCAACATATCTCCCAGTTCTTCTTGTTTAAGGGAAATTTGTCAAGTAGAGGTTAATACAACATTGTAAGTCAACTGTGCATGTGTGTTCAGCCACTTAAGTCATGTCTGACTCTTTGCGACCTCAAGGGCTGTAGCCAGCCAGGCTCCCCTCTCCATGGGATTTCCCAGGCAAGAATAGGATAAAATCATAAAGGAAAACTTTCAGCATCTGTTCGCTGTCTTCTGATGTTCTCTAGAAAACATGTTAAAAGAAGACATAATAGTGTTTTGAATGTTATTATAACTTTTATGAAATTTTCATCATTATTCCCCTAAATCTTTGAAGACCTTGGTGAAGGGCAATAAAATAGAAACTGAACGAGCTAGAGAGACAACTTTTATAATTGATGAGAGTTGTAGAGTGGGGAAAGAATAAGTGGATAGTAGATATGGGGCAAAATCACTAGAGCCTGGCTTTACGTGAATACCTGTAGATATTTAACAAGAACAACAAAAAACAGAAATGGGAGAAAATATGGAGGACACACCTGCAATAAAAATACCAATAGAGCCAAGAATTCTCTGAGCTTTTTGTTGAGAGGATCTTTCAGTGCTAGCTGTCTCTTTCAGGCTTTAGGTTGGATCGCTAGGAATGAAGAGTTGAGGACAAGCTGTGTCCTTGAGAATTACAGAATCTGGAGGTGGGAAATAGACAAGTAAACACTTAAGCCTAGTAGATGTGATAAGAGCTCTCACTGATCATTTAAAGAACAAAATAATGGAAAACTGAACAGAATGGATGCTTATATCTGGTGGCCAGAATGACCATTGGTGGAAGAAAAACTATCCTAAGGAATTGCACTAAACTAAGAGGAATGAGTGGAAAGTTAGCAGGGCAGATAAGATGGGACAACTGTGGACTTGAAAGCCGGCTGGAAGAAGGCTCACCCATGGGTTTGGTTGAGATCATCCTGAGAGAATATCATATAATAAATTGCATGAACTTGTGTTTGTGTATGTGTGTGTATGTGTGGTCAGTCGCTCAGTCATTTCTGACTCTTTGTGACCCCATGGACTGTAGCCCGACAGACTCTTCTGCTCATGGAATTCTCCAGGTAAGAATTCTGGAGTGGGTTGCCGTGCCCTCCCCAGGGGATCTTCCTGATTCAGGGATCAAACCCAGATCTCTTGCATCTCCTGCATTGGCAAGTGAAATCTTTACATGAAATTGTATAACTTTGGTTTCTGTGAATTAGAGAAAATGAGATATTTTAAGTGGATCTGAGAAAGGTTGTTAATTAATTCATTTGATATAAAGTAGGTTGAATTTTAAAAAGAGAGAGATTAGGCACACTATTATATATAGGAAGTATAAAAAACAAGGTCCTACTATATAGCACAGGGAACTGTATTCAATATCCTGTGATAAACCATAATGCAAAAGAATATGAAAAAGAAATATATGTTTGACTGAGAGCTTCCCTGATGGCACTAGTGATAAAGAACCTGCCTGCCAGTGCACAAGATGTAAGAGACTCAGGTTCAATCCCTGGGTGGGGAATGTCCCCTGGAGGAGGTCATGGCAACCCACTCCAGTATTCTTGCCTGGAGAAACCCATGGACAGAGGAGCCTGGCGGGCTACATTCCACAGGGTCACAAAGAGTCGGATACAGCTAAAGAGATCTAGCATGCACACACATATGTATAACTGAATCACTTTGCTGTCCAATAGAAGTTAATAAAACATTGTAAATCAACTGTGCATGCATGCTTAGCCACTTAAGTTGTGTCCGACTCTGCAACCCTGTGACTGTAGCTGGCCAGGCTTCCCTGTCCATGGGATTTCCCAGACAAGAATACTGGAGTGAGTTGCCATTTCCTTCTCGAGGGGATCTTCCCAACCCAGGGACTGAACTTGCATCTTCTGCATTGGCAGGCAGATTCTTTACCCCTGAGCCCACCATTGAAGCCCCCCAAATCAACTCCAAAAACGAATTTTTTAATTAAAAAAATTAAAGAGAGATTTTGTGCACATCTGGAATGAAGGAAGCAACTGAAAAGGAATACGTTACGAGTTATGTTTGGTTGTAACTGTAACAAAGTGAAGAATTCAGTAAAGAGACTTTGAAGGGAAATGTGGAAAAAAGGGGATGTTTCATTTAAAAGAAGGATATTTACTTTGAAAAATACTTATTTTTCTGGGTATTGATTTCTCAGAATGAGTTTAGAGTGGATATGTAACAATGAGGATTTCCTGGGAGATGAAGGAAGGAAAGAAGGAAGGAAGGAAAGGAGGGAATAAATGAGGAAGGAGGGAGGAAGGGAGGGAGGAAAGTTAAAGAGTTTGCTTCTGGTAATTAAGGAAGATTGATTATCAGTTGGAGAAGGAAATGGCAACCCACTCCAATATGCTTGCCTGGAAAATTCGATGGCCAGAGGAACCTGGTGGGCTACAGTCCATGGGGTCACAAAGAGTCAGCCATGACTAAGCACATGAGCACATTATCAGTTGGACTGGGCATCCATCATAGAGGAGTATGATAGCTCTTCTCCATTTTATTTCCCTCCCCCAACCCCTGCAAAATCCAAACTTGTGTGACTGTTTACATTGAATGACATCTTCACACTGAGTTACATAATTAGAAATAAAGTGTAACTATATAGGCTATTGTTGAAGAAATCTTTCACTTAGAATGTAGTATACTTTTCTAAGGGATATAATAAAGAAAATAAAAACATTTTCTGTTAAAGTATTAGCACTCTTGTTTCATAAAAAAAAGTTGATCACAGCTCATGTTGAAAGGTTGGGACAAAGCATCGTGTATTTTCTCTGGTTCTGGCATCTGGTTTGGCCCCTTCTTTTACATAAGAAAACAGTACCTTTGCTACTATCCTTGGTCAGTAAGTGAAAGAAGCACGTTTTATCTTTTGAGTTCAAAGATGTATGTCCTTTAGCCCTGAACTCCCCAGGATTCTCTTCTGAAACTCCTACTCAGTAGGGTATTTAATCAGAAATGGAGAATAATGACCTCTATGAATACACATCTTTTGGGGAGGTTGTTCCATCCTACTCAGTAGGGTATTTAATCAGAAATGGAGAATAATGACCTCTATGAATACACATCTTTTGGGGAGGTTGTTCCAGGGGGCTTATGGTAATAACTCACCTGTAGAAATGGCACCTTCTACTAACTATGCTAATAGACAATAAAGATGTCATTTATATATGAACCTCAATTGTTCATCAAAGCGGGTCTGCAGTGGCGAGTTTTTTGTCTTAAAGCCAGTCAGTCCTGTCAGAGAGACGAAGGGACGATTGTTGGAGTTGATGTCACATTCCCTCAAACACAGTCATCAACCTCCTCCTCAGGAAGAGAGGATTTGTGACGCTGTCCCAGAGGGGCAGGAGCAAAGGAGCAGGGGGTGGAACTGAGGACAGACAGTGAGACCCAGGAATTGGAGCAAAGCTCAACAGTATGAGCCTTGTGGGCTACCGTCCATGGTGTTGCAAAGAGTCGGACATAATTGAGCGCGTATGCACGCACTCAAGTTATGTGAACGTGGTGAGGCTTGGCCTTGGGGCTCCACTTGTGGTCAAGGACCAGCAGCATGGCATTTCTTGGGAGCAAGTGAGAAATGTAGAATCTCAGGCTCTGCCCCCGGAGCCCCACTCCCGGTCCTCCGCCCCCTGCACTGGCTGGCAAATCTCCATTTGAACAGAAAGCCCCTGGGAAATTCTCGTGCACACTGACCTGAGAGAAGCACTGACTCCAGAAAAGCAACTGTAAGTTAGTTATATATCTCCTTCTCTAAGGCTATGACATATTGATTCCCAATACTCAATGTACCAACCCTTCATCAGATCAGATCAGATCAGATCAGTCGCTCAGTCGTGTCCGACTCTTTGCGACCCCATGAACCGCAGCACGCCAGGCCTCCCTGTCCATCACCAGCTCCCGGAGGTCACCCAGACTCATACCCATAGAGTCAGTGATGCCATCCAGCCATCTCATCCTCTGTCGTCCCCTTCTCCTCCTGCCCTCAATCCCTCCCAGCATCAGAGTCTTCTCCAATGAGTCAACTCTTCGCATGAGGTGGCCAAAATACTGGAGTTTCAGCTTTAGCATCATTCCTTCTAAAGAAATTCCAGGATTGATCTCCTTCAGAATGGACTGGTTGGATCTCCTTGCAGTCCAAGGGACTCTCAAGAGTCTTCTCCAACACCACAGTTCAAAAGCATCAATTCTTCGGCGCTCAGCCTTCTTCACAGTCCAGCTCTCACATCCATACCTGACCACAGGAAAGACCATAGCCTTGACTAGGAGAACCTTTGTTGGTAAAGTGATGTCTCTGCTTTTGAATATGCTATCTAGGTTGGTCATAACTTTCCTTCCAAGGAGTAAGCGTCTTTTAATTTCATGGCTGCAGTCACCATCTGCAGTGATTTTGGAGCCCAGAAAAACAAAGTCTGACACTGTTTCCACTGTTTCCCCATCTATTTCCCATGCAGTGATGGGACCAGATGCCATGATCTTCGTTTTCTGAATGCCCTCCCATTCCCACCAGGATGGACCAGATGCCTCCTTTCTGAATGTTGAGCTTTAAGCCAACCCTTTCACTCTCCACTTTCACTTTCATCAAGAGGCTTTTTAGCCCCTCTTCACTTTCTGCCATAAGAGTGGTGTCATCTGCATATCTGAGGTTATTGATATTTCTCCCGGCAATCTTGATTCCAACTTGTGTTTCTTCCAGTCCAGCATTTCTCATGATGTACTCTGCATATAAGTTAAATAAACATGGTGACAATATACAGCCTTGACGTACTCCTTTTCCTATTTGGAACCAGTCTGTTGTTCCATGACCAGTTCTAACTGTTGCTTCCTGACCTGCATACAGATTTCTTAAGAGGCAGATCAGGTGGTCTGGTATTCCCATCTCTTTAAGGAAAGATATAAACATCTAAATGCAGAGTTCCAAAGAATAGCAAGAAGAGATAAGAAAGCCTTCTTCAGTGATCAATGCAAAGAAATAGAGGAAAACAACAGAATGGGAAAGACTAGGGATCTCTTCAAGAAAATCAGAGATACCAAAGGAACATTTCATGCAAAGATGGGCACGATAAAGGACAGAGATGGTATGGACCTAACAGAAGCAGAAGATATTAAGAAGAGGTGGCAAGAATACACAGAAGAACTGTACAACCCTTCATAGTCACTAAAAAATAGTTTATCGTGAGTTATGATGACAGTGGTCCAAGATGTCACTCACAGGAAAACATCATGGTCGTCAGAAGGAAGAGGATGTTGAAGGGACAGGCCATGGTCAGGGGAGATGCAGAGCAGCTGAGCAAGGGGAGTGCTGGGCTCCCATGAATACCAGGAAGCTGTGAGCATTTTGATGTGAGAAACACTGAAAAAGGAAGGGGAGAAGGCAATGGGAGTCATTGCTGGGGCGGTTTGTGAGAGGAGGACAGATATCTGGGTAGGGGTACCGACAGGGATCTATGAATGCCAAATGATAATTAGAATTCTTTCAGTTAAAAAATGCTTGCCTTTAAGCCCTAGACATAGGCAGTGTGGTAATTAGTCCTGGAGGTTAATATTTGTCACTTATATATGTAGTTCCCCCTCGCCCCCCCTTACCCCCCTCCTGCCCTGCGCCGCAAAGCTCATGTTTTTTACTTGGATTTTATTTTTTTTAATAATTTTGTTTACTTATTGGCTGTATTGGGTCTTCGTTGCCACTCAGGCTTTTCTCTAGTTGTGGCAAGCAGGGGCTACTCTTTGTTGCAGTGCAACCACTTTTCTTGCGGTGGCTTCTCGTTGTGGCGCACAGGCGCTAGGGTGTGCTGGCTTCAGTGGCTGGGGCGCACGGGCTCAGTAGTTGCGGTTCCTGGGCTCTAGAGCTCAGGCCCAATTGTGTCTATCGAGGTCCGTTGCTCCGCTACAGTGTGGAATCTTCCAAGACCAGGGACCGAACCCCACCCATGTCTCCTGTGTTGGCAGTCGGATTCTTTACGCCTGAGCCACCAGGGAAACCCCTATTTCTTAAGTTAATTTTCATTGGAATATGGTTGCAAAGCAGAAATAGAAACAGATATAAGAGAACAAATGTATGGACGCCGAGAGATGAAGAGGGAAGTGGGATAAATTGGGAGATTGGGATTGACATATATACACTTGATACTATATATAAAAAACTCACTTTTTGAAAAATTGGCTTTGTTTAGATCCAGTGGCCCTCTGCTGACTTGTCTCCCTCTCCTGCTAAACTGTCACGTACCGGCATTGGAAGAAGAGGCCTCTACGAGACGAGTTCCTTAACTTACCCTAAGTACTATTTCCATGACCGAGAAGAAGTCATTAAAGCCAACATTCGAGATCCCTTGCAGATCGTTAAAATAATCCATGAAAACGAACACATCGGATTTCTTTATATGATCTCCGCAGTGCCAAGATCTTCCATTGAATACGATACATATAATCTGAAGTGAGTTCTCTTTCATGAAGCAATTTATTTAGCAGTAAAAATTACAAATAAGGTTGCGTTATCCATAATCAATTGGGTATTAATGATTTACAGGATAAATTATAATTTTGGTTATCAACCAATGACAAATGAATCTTAATCACAACAGTTTTACTTATTTTGACCATTTATCTTTACTTATAGACTTTTTATGGAGTGGTATACTGCTGTCTTTTTATATGTTATATTAATATTATATCATTTTCTTTAATCAGTATCCCAAACAATTTTGATATTTTGTGATTACTGAGGAAAGAAGAGGGCATGCATTAAAAAATGGATGATACGTGATTTTTTTTTGTCATTTCAGCTTTCCTTAATAGAGTAGAAGTAAAGTTTTTTAAAGTAAAATGAACAATAATTTCAGGTATTTATATAGATTAATAGTACACACACACTCACATATACTCTCTATTGTTACCAAACATACATTTGTTGTTGAAATAATTTGAAGAGTCACCCAAATGTGAGTCTCTGAACTGATTTAAAGTTAAGCACAACAGGCAAATAGGGCGTAAAGGTGATGCCAGCCTTCCTCTATGGTTGTGTGCATGGCGTGTGTGCTAAGTCACTTCAGTCGTGTCTGACTCTTTGCAGCCCTATACGCTATAGCCCTCCAAGGATTCTCCATGGGATTCTCCAGGCAGGAGTACTGGAGTGGGTTGCCATGCCCTCCTCCAGGGGATCTTCCCCCTTAGGGAACGAACCCACATCTCTCATGTCTCAAGCATGGGAAGGCAGGTTCTTTACCACTAGTGCCACCTGGGAAGCCCATGGCTGTTTAATTGGAATGAATACAGTTGTTGAGATGGTCTTTCCTTGAAGGTCATTGTAGTTGAGCTTTACCACCAAATTCTTTGAGCTGCCTACCCCAGTCTCTGCTGAACAGGAAGATAAAAGTTTCTTCTAGGAGTTCTCTTCTTCCTTACTCAACACTGTAGTTTCTTTTTTTGCTTTTTAGAGGTTTTTTTGTTTGTTCTGGGGTTTTTTTTTGGCCACACCCCATGACGTGTGGGATCTTAGTTTCCTCACCAATGTTTTAGTTTCTGCTATACAGCAGCATGAATCAGCTACATGTATACATATGCTTTTCTTAAAATAAGAAGCATACTTGTTTTTTTAAGATGGCAGAATTAACATTCAATGGAATATAAAGCCATTTTATGTTTAAAAGAAATCCCTTTAATAGTATTGTTATTCTGCCAGTACCTTACTATTTTTTTTCTAGTTTTTTGTAAGTTTTTGGAGAAGAGGTTATGAATCTTAAACAGTGACTCAGAAAAAAACTGTTTATTTGATAATTTTTACAAATATTTCTTGAGTAATATGTGAAAAGTTTTCATAGTTTCCTCTTTTTTTCTGTTTATTTATTTATTTATTTTACTTTACAATATTGTATTGGTTTTGCCATACACTGACTTGAATCCGCCATGGGTGTACATGTGTTCCCCATCCTGAACCCCCCTCTCACCTCCCTCCCCGTACCATCCCTCCGGGTCATCCCGGTGCACCAGCCCCAAGGATCCTGTATCGAACCTGGACTGGCGATTCGTTTCTTATGTGATATTATACATGTTTCCATGACATTCCCCCAAATCATCCCACCCTCTCCCTCTCCCACAGAGTCCAAAAGACTGTTCTATACATCTATGTCTCTTTTGCTATCTCACATACAGGATTATCATTACCATCTTTCTAAATTCCATATATATGCGTTAGTATACTGTGTTGGTGTTTTTCTTTCTGGCTTACTTCACTCTGTATAATAGGCTCCAGTTTCATCCACCTCATTAGAACTGATTCAAATGTATTCTTTTTAATGGCTGAGTAATACTCCTTTTATATATGTACCACAGCTTTCTTATCCGTTCATCTGCTGATGGACATCTAGGTTGCTTCCATGTCCTGGCTATTATAAACAGTGCTTCGATGAACATTGGAGTACACGTGTCTCTTTCAATGCTGGTTTCCTCGATGTGTATGCCCAGAAGTGGGATTGCTGGGTCATATGGAAGTTCTATGGAGAAGGCAATGGCAACCCACTCCAGTACTCTTGCCTGGAAAATCCCACGGATGGAGGAGCCTGGTAGGCTTCAGTCCATGGGGTCGCTGAGTCTGACACAACTGGGTGACTTCACTTTCACTTTTCACTTTCATGCATTGGAGAAGGAAATGGCAACCCACTCCAGTGTTCTTGCCTGGAGAATCCCAGGGACAGTGGGGCCTGGTGGGCTGCCGTCTATGGGGTCACACAGAGTTGGACACAACTGAAGCTACTTAGCAGCAGCAGTATGGAAGTTCTATTTCCAGTTTTTTAAAGAATCTCCACACTGTTCTCCATAGTGGCGGTACTAGTTTGCATTCCCATCAACAGTGTAAGAGGGTTCCCTTTTCTCTACACCCTCTCCAGCATTTATTGCTTGTAGACTTTTGGATAGCAGCCATTCTGACTGGCATGAAATGGTACCTCATTGTGGTTTTGATCTTCATTTCTCTGATAATGAGTGATGTTGAGCATCTTTTCATTTGTTTGTTAACCATTTGTATGTCTTCTCTGGAGAAATGTCTGTTTAGTTCTTTGGCCCACTTTTTGATTGGGTCATTTATTTTTCTGGAATTGAGCTGCAGGAGTTGCTTGTATATTTTTGAGATTAATTCTTTGTCAGTTGCTTCATTTGTTATTATTTTCTCCCATTCTGAAAGCTGTCTTTTCACCTTGCTTATAGTTTCCTTTGTTGTGCAGAAGCTTTTAATTTTAATTAGGTCCCATTTGTTTATTTTTGCTTTTATTTCCAATATTCTGGAAGGTGGGTCATAGAGGATCCTGCTGTGGTTTATGTCAGAGTGTTTTGCCTATGTTTTCCTCTAGGAGTTTAGTAGTTTCTGATCTTACGTTTAGATCTTTAATCCATTTTGAGTTTATTTTTGTGTATGATGTTAGAAAGTGTTCTAGTTTCATTCTTTTACAAGTGGTTGACCAGTTTTCCCAGCACCACTTGTTAAAGAGATTGTCTTTTCTCCATTGTATATTCTTGCCTCCTTTGTCAAAGATAAGGTGTCCATAGGTGCATGGATTTATCTCTGGACTTTCTATTTTGTTCCAGTGATCTATATTTCTGTCTTTGTGCCAGTACCATACTGTCTTGATGACTGTGGCTTTGTAGTAGAGACTGAAGTCAGGCAGGTTGATTCCTCCAGTTCCATTCTTCTTTCTCAAGATTGCAGACTTAGTTGCTAACCAAGACTTCTTGTGTTTCTGGATGGTTGACATCCGGCGGGAGGGTCACAGCCAGAGATTAACTCCCCAGAAGAGACACAGTTTCCTCTTTTTATTTTATTTTTTTTTTAATTTTTTTATTATTATTATTATTATTTTTTTAATTTTTCTTAACTTTACAATATTGTATTACTTTTACTATACATCGAGATGGATCCGCCACCAGAATACACGTGCTCCCCATCCTGAACCCTCCTCCCTCCCCCCTCCCACACCATCCCTCCAGGTCATCCCAAATATCCAATAATCCAGGCATCAAGGAGTGCCATTTGTGATTAATTCCCCATTATGAGAGGAGTCAGATCAGATTTTTCCAAACTTAAAATTGATTCTTATCTATTTACTAGCAGAAGATGAAGTATTGAAGATGAATATGGAAAGTTTTTTTTAATGTGATTCAGGAAATTAATTGCCTTTCTGGACTAATGAACTTTTACTAAGAGAATTGAATTGATGCTTTATACTTTTCTTGACTCATTTAAAAAGATATTGTTCTAATCACAGTTTGTTATTTTATCATGTTTTAGGTTGGATGTTAAATTTTCCTCCCAGCCTGAACTCCAAATATTATAAACCTTATGAGTAAGGATGATTATTTGGATTCTATGTAGTAGGAAGCAGCTAAATTGGAAGTTAAAAGTAGTAAATACTGGATCAATGAAATAAGGACACGTTATACCAACTTCCTTTTAAAAGTAATATGATAAAATATAATATCTTCACATAATTTTTTAAGTTTAGTAAAATACATTAAATGTGTGGTTCTACAATGTTAATTTCTACCACAGTCCCTTTAAGTGAGAAAAATAGTTACATTTATCAAGTTTATTCTAAAGAATCAATCTAGTAGAATATGTTAGGCATAACAATTTTGTCAAGAATAAGCTTTTGTAAATATGTTGGAATATTGCCCTGGTGGGACTTCCCTGGTAGCTCAGTTGGTAAAGAATCTGCCTGCAATGCAGGAGACCCTGGTTCAATTCCTGGGTCAGGAAGATCCTCTGGAAAAGGATAGGCTACCCACTCCAATATTCTTGGGCTTCCCTTGTGGCTCAGCTGGTAAAGAATCCACCTTCAATGCA
Organism: Tragelaphus eurycerus; assembly: GCA_935064755.1. Taxonomy (NCBI): domain Eukaryota; kingdom Metazoa; phylum Chordata; class Mammalia; order Artiodactyla; family Bovidae; genus Tragelaphus; species Tragelaphus eurycerus. The sequence continues at coordinate 13,477,859 of CAKXYN010000070.1, read as the reverse complement.
GGAGACCTGGGTTTGATCCCTGGCCTGGGAAGATTCCCCTGGAGAAGGAAAAGGCTATCCACTCCAGTATTCTGGCCTGGAGAATTCCATGGACTGTATACAAGCATGCTGCAGATTATCTTGTCCAGCAAGAGGACATAATGGTGACTCTGTTCAGGTCCAGGGCAAGTTAGAGGAAACTAGGTTAAAGATCAGAAACTAGAGAGGGTGAAAGGCATAGAGAACACAGATCAAAACAAAGTAATTCCATTTTGTTAGGACTTTGACCTTGAACAAGAGTGATTGTAATCGAGAAGTAGCCATGAGGTACGGAGGAATGGCTGTTGATTACATACCCATTTTGTGAGAGGACACTAAGCAGAACCATCACATTTTCATGTGATAAAAGGTGATGATTTATTGGTGTTTACTACATTCCAAGCAAAGTATATACATATATATATATATATACACATATATATTTTTTAATCCTGATAATAATGTGAAATAAATGTATTTATTACCTCTGTTTTACAGATAAGACACAAAATGGTTAATTAACTTGTCCCAGATTGTACAATAAGTAAATGACAGTCTGGCTGACTTTGGAATGTATACTCTTAATTTCTCTGCTCTACTGCCTCTCAAAATGAAACTCTGAGGAGTCCATGAAACCCCCATGAGACTGAGAATTTGCTTCAAAGAATAATGGAAGGCATTGAAACATTTTCTGTCATTTCCAAATCTAGCACAATAATTTGTTCTCAGATAAATTTGTTGAATTTTTCCAGAACAAATGCAAAATAATGCTTTCTTCTCAGTAGAAAATTGATGAAGAGAGGTGGAACTGAGATACCAACTAGGAATCATTGGAAGTTATACTCTCATAGCAAAAAAAAAAAAAAAAAAACAAACAAAGATATGTTATACCATTACTGAGACACCTGTACAAAGTTATGCTCAGAGAGGAAATGAAATAAATTAATTAAGATAAACACACTGTTCAAAAAAGAAAAGATTAGCAGTTAGGCAACATAATTAGGATAACTCAAATTGGATTTATGAACCACGGTAATTTTCCTGTCCTTTTAAAAAAATATCTATTTAGTATGAAAATGCTATCAAATGAATCAGTAGCACTGAGAAAGCTATGTCAACACCTTACTGAAAGATATCCACCCTGCCCCTAAAGGGTTTGAACTTTCAAAGGCATGTGCAAGAACAAAATATGAAACCAAATTCCATTTTTAGATTACCATCTGATCAAGAAGCTCAAGAAGCTAGGAATACAAGAATTCAAATTTCAGGGACTTCCCTGGCAGTCCACTGGTTATGACCTCTGCTTCTACTGCAGGAGGTACAGGTTCAATCTCTGGCCTAGGAACTAAGATGCCTGCATGCCACTTTGTGAAGTCAAAAAAAAATAAAAAAAATACAAGTTAACATCTAATATTAGAAAGACATTCTTTTGCAGAATTGCAATTTTACCAGTCTGTGTGGAAATTATTTACTCTATTTGGAACCAGAAAAGCAAAGGAAATCAATCAGCAATACCATTAGTTCCACCTGTTACATAACAGAGATGACCACAGCTGAAGATGTTATTAAAATTTTACTGCATATTGATGACTGTGCAGACATAATAACTGCTAGATAACAGCTCTACAATCCCTGCAATGAAATAATTTGAAAGAAGTTTGTTCTTAGGGAGGAGAGCTACTGAGGTCAAAATATCCAAAGAAAATGAGATATTATGGAAATACTTCTTTAAAATATATTTTCCATGTAGAGTTTATTCTGATAATTCTGAGATTAAGATACATTATTTTATTCACAAAGGAACTCCCATATGTAAATGTTTCTCTGCAGTTATGAATTCCAAATTAAATAATATTATCAAAATTGTAACTATAATAAATTCCAAGTCACCACCTGACCTTTTGTTTTTACGCCTTTTACAAAGATATAAGAACAGAATACCATTATTTGTTGTTTCAGACTTAAGTGCATAGGTGATCCCAAGGCAGAATTTTGCTAAGAATTGGAACATATTTTGCAAATGATTCAACTTTGTGGATTTAGTAAAAGTCAGTTTTTAGTTTCACAGCTGGGTTACTTAACTGACATTTGAGTACCTGAATGAACTTTATAAAAAATTATTAAAGGTTCCTGAAAACGTATTAACACATACTGATGAAGATTAGGAATTCACAGCAAAAGTTCAGCTTTGGAAAGGTGAAATTTCAAATGCTCTCTAGTGATTTTTTAAAGTTATTGTTAAGAATTTAAACTTATGTAAAAGTTATGAAGTCAAACAGAGTAACATCTATGTCTGAGAGAAAGCTTCATCATTGTTTCTGAAATACTTCATGTGGAAATGCTTGACTAGGTTTTAAGTCATTTTGTAAGAAGAAATTTCAACATGGCAATCATCAAAGAAAGAAAAGGAAAAGCTGTTAGAATTAAAGAACGGTGGTACCTTTGGTGCATAATTTCAAAAGAACAGGTGATCCAAATTCTGATCAGTGGAGAAGGGAGTTTCTATTCATTGGAGACAGAGCAATAAATCATCACCTGCCACTTGCTATCTCCCATTTCTATAAACAGTATTCCTTAGCAGTGGTGATTATTAAGAATTTGAACCGACTACCCATCATGTCTTGATTAAAAATGCAGTATCTACTTCAAAAAAGCTATGGTCACAGGTGCAGTTGTTTATGAACTAAGACTTTATCTGGACTTTTCATAAAATTCAATATTGAATATTTCCCTGAATATTTCATGTTTTATTTTTTTCTTATTATAGTACAAAGAAATCATAATTAAGTCTTTGCCAGTGTGCCTTGTAAAATGTTATCAGTGTTCAGACGTGTTAGAACATACAAATACAGGAAGCATAAGAATCTGACCTTTGGTTAACTCTGAAGCTCTGTTCCCCCGGTAACCTGATACAAAGTAGTATATCAGTTGTTTCTAGGCAACATTGCTTATGAGAAAAATGACCCCGACTGCTAAATTATATCTGCATTGAGAGGAACTAAAAATGAATTACAAATAATTGATGGGGAACCATAGCTTTGTACTTCCCATAGTACACTGGTTCTTTCTCTGGGCATGTCTCTGCAGGAACCCTAAAATCTGTGCTTAAACTTATTGGAAGAAATATTGACTCCTCTTAAGCCAGAATGGACCCATTGTGTATCTCACATCCTAGCATCTGAGTTTTCACCTTGGGAAAGGACAGCTTGGGGTGGCTGTTGCATTGCTGCAAGGAGTCCCATGCAAAAGCAAAGCCTGATCCTGCTTAGAAGGCAGGAAGTAGTTCCTGTCCTAGCCTTCTAGGTGCCTGAGTGTATGCTAAATCACTTCGGCTATGTCTGACTCTTTGCGACCCTATGGACTGTAGCCTGTATAACCAAAGAACCCATTCTTGTGGGATACCTGTTGAGATTAGAATTCTATGAAACGTAGTCATATGACTTAGGACAATATAAGAGTCTGTATTGGGCTCAGGCCATATTACTTTCTAAGTGATCGAGTTGGTTTTCAGATAGTCTCTAAGCCTGTTATGTTAAAATAATTTTTAGACAGCTTTTAAAATTTCAAACTAAAGCTATACTATCCTTTCATCTAGATTACATGTTTAGTAGCCTAAAACAGAATATGCAGATAAATATCAGCTTTCTCAAATGAAAGCGTTTCTAGTTACATGAAGTCATAACTATTAAAAAAACACTATAATGAGGCATATGTTATATAATAAGGAAAAAATCATTTTCAAGCCACATTATCAGAAACCTCCCCAGGTTGCCTAACACAGTGACAGCTTTCTTGGGCTAGTCCATGTAGAAATTTCAATCAAGTGGAAACACCATGGATCTTTAGTATTTTCACTTGGAATCATCACAAATCCCAGTTTCAGATTGTCTTCCTTTCAACACGCACACAGACGTACACACACACACATACACCATTTTGGCGATGTTACAATTTAGTGGATGATTATTTCATTTTATACAAAAATTTGAAGAACCTAGAGCAGTGGTTCTCAGCTTTGGCTTCTAGAATCACCCTATACCCACCCGCAGAGTTATATTTAATTGGTTTGTTGTACAGCCCAAGCAACAGCATTTCTTTAAAACTCATGAAATGATCCCAATATTCAATCAGAGTTGTAGGCCCTGGGGCTAGAACAGTGGTTCTCCAGCAGGCCCAAAGAGTTTGCTAAAATGTAGATTGTTAACCACCCCCAGTTTCTGATTCAGTGGGTCTGGAGGAGGCCTAAGAATTTGCAATTCCCACATAATGTTGATGCTGCTGTTCCAAGGACCATACTTTGAAAACCATTGACCATAGAGCTCTGTACTATTGAAGAAACTTGGAAGTTATGCTTTAGTCTAATATTCTAGGAGTTCCTTATCAGTCATTTTTACCATTTCTGGTTAATCAAACCAGAAGCAAAGCAAGCCATTACTCTTCTCTAGTTAAAGTTAGATCTAAATGCATACTGAATCATGATACTGACCATCATCAAATAGATTGAGGTTTACAAATGCGAAACTCAGGAAATAGCTAATTTCTTTCCAGGCTCTTGCTTGTTTACCTTTGTCCAATAAACATGTTCAGATCATAAAATTATATAATAAACCGTGATTAAAACTGTGTAATAATGAGACAACTTAGATTTGACTCATCTAATTCACCCCAGCACCTAAAAGCAGGTAAGGAATTACTCACGTGTTTGTAGAAATCAGGAGGGGCAAAGGGAACAGGTTGACAAAGACACGCGCATGCGTTCTGGCACAGTCTAAGATGTGCTGAGACGACCATCTTAAGCCTAAGATGATTGAGAGACCAGCCTGATTAAAAAGGGCAATGGTGTGGACAGAGAAGGAACTAACATGGACAGGAGAAGAGTGCCACAACACCCAGCAGAGTAATTTGGATTTAATGATATAAGCAGTAGGAGGCTTCAAAATTCTCGATCAGAAGGCTCATACTTTTGCAGTCTTAGTCTAGTGCACCTGTTTAAAGATGAACGGGTGCATGTTGTATCACTAACAACAGATAAAGACGGCTGCATGTTCTATCACTAACAACAGATAAAGATGCTATTTGAAATATCAAATCACATTGAGATTGTTTTAGAAAAATCAAGAGAAAAAATTAAAGCTTTTTAGAACCACAGTAGATTTCATTTATCTGAAATGAAGAATAACAGGACAGTGGATGACCTCCCACAATAGGCCATGCAAATTTCTTAACATGACACATACTTTTGGACATTCATAGAAGCCTTGAGTCGAAGTTTCATTTCAGATGGACAGAGACTCTACTGCAGAATAATTTGATAAGGGATTCCATGATTCTACATTCAACAGCAAGAAAAGACAACGAGCATCTTTTTTTTTTTTTCCAGTTAAACACAGTTAAGTATAATTTTATTCAAGACATTCTTCTCAGCCTGATTAACTGTCCAAGGATCTCTGTTTAAGTTAATTGGGCCGTAAAGTCATTTATCAGCAAAGTAGGAATTTTAGAGCACAGCAATTTAAAAAGTTAAGTTCTCGTTTGAGGTCTTGACGTGACGTGAAGTTGCTCAGTCGTGTCCGACTCTTTGCGACCCCATGGACTGTAGCCTACCAGGCTCCTCTGTCCATGGGATTTTCCAGGCAATAGTACTGGAGTGGATTGCCATTTCCTTCTCCAAGGGATCTTCCCAACCCAGGGATCGAACCCAGGTCTCCCGCATCGTAGACAGGCGCTTTACCGTCTGAGCCACCAGGGAAGTCCTCGTTTGAGGTCTTAAAGGAAGACTAATTTTCCTGGTTATTTTCTCAAAGAAAGGCCTTGATGAAACAAACATCCAAAGGAGGCAGCTGAGGGCATTCCCTGGCGATCCAGTGGTTAGGACCCTGCACTTTCACTGCTGAAGGCACGGGTTCAGTCCCAGGTCGGAGAACTATCCTGCAAGCCACACAAAGTCAAAAAATACATAAACAAATAAAAACAAAAACAAAGGAAGCTGTTGAAGTTTGAGGCTGAATTCTGAATGCCAAGAAGTGCTGAATAGGCAGCCCTCACTTCAGAGTAGAGGATCAATTCCTGGAACAGATGAACGCCAAGGTTTACATTGTGAGGAGTAAAACACAGCAGTCCAGGAGTATATTTAGGGTTCAGCCTCTCGGGAACAAACTAGAGAGTCTAAGCAGAATAGGATTCCAGAGAACTGTGCATATGCTTCTTTAACTTTTGCAAAGCTTTCCTTGACTCTGCTGTCCCTTCTGCCTACGAAATGGATTGGGCTTAAAGGAAAAACCTGCTGGTCCTCAAGAGAATCACTGTATTAGAGTAGTGAGGAAGAAGACTAGTTTTCAGAAACTTTAAGAAGGAAAGCTTTGACAAACCTAGACAGCATATTCAAAAGCAGAGACATTACTTGGTCAACAAAGTTCCATATAGTCAAAGCTATGGTTTCTCTGGTAGTCATGTACAGATGTAAGAGTTGGACCATAAAGAAGGCTGAGTGTCAAAGAATTGATGCTTTTGAACTGTGGTGTTGGAAAAGACTCTTGAGAATTCCTTGGTCTGCAAGAAGATCAAGCCAGTCAATCCTAAAGTAAATCAACACTGAATATTCATTGGAAGGACTGATGTTGAAGCTGAAGCTCCAATACTTTGGCCACCTGATGAAAAGAGCCACTCATTGGAAAAGACCCTGATGATGGGAAAAATTGAGGGCAAGAGGAGAAGGGGGTGGCAGAGGATGAGATGGTTGAATGGCATCGCCAACTCAATGGACATGAGTTTGAGCAAACTCCAGGAGAGAGTGATGGACAGGGAAGCCTGATGTGCTGCAGTCCACGGGGTTGCCATGAGTCACACGTGAGTTAGCAACTGAACAACAAGAGGAAATGGATGGGGTGGATACAACCATTTTACAGGAAGTTTAAGAGAAGGAAGATGACAGGGGATTTTAAGTTAAATGGGCAACAGGGTCAAGAAAAAAAAGGAAGCTAAAAGAAAACTTTCTGTGAGCTAAAGGAAAGCTTTCTACAAGTTAAAGTGAAGTTCTATACATATTTTAATGCAGAAAAAAAGTATTCAAATACAAGGAGAGGTAGAAAAAGGAAATACAAGGAGAGGTAGAAAAAGGTGATGAAACCTCTCCATCTCTCTTTGGAGGAAAGCATGAAAAATGTACTCAAGGGGATAAAACATAGTGAAAGTACAGTGAAGTTTTTCTTTAAAAAAATATTTATTTTAATTTACTATTTATTTAGCTGCACCAGGTCTTAGTTGGAGCATGTGGGATCTTGAGTTGTGGCATGTGAACTCTTGGTTGTGGCATGTGGGATCTAGTTCCATGACCAGGTATCCAACCTCGGCCCCCGGTGCTGGGAGCATGTTGCCTTAGCCACGGGACCACCAGGGAAGTTCTGGGACAAGATTTTCAAGTGAAGGCACAAGAGAGAGCTCATCATGTCACCACCATGTTTTTGTTGTTTTTGATTTGCTTTCAAATAGAATAAAGTGGTTATAAACATTATTGTGTGTCAGAATCATATAGGAAATTTGCTAAGCTAGACTCTCAAGTTCTATACATAAAGATTCTGGATCTGTGTTGGACCCAGAAATCTGGATTCTTAAGCACCCCAGGTGATTTTTATGCTGATGATCCAAATTTTAAAAAGACTCTCATGTGTTTGTTTGCCCTGTGAGGAGTAGAGATGTAGAGTGGAGGAAAAGGCTTAGGGTTTTGAGAAAGAGAATCTTGAATAGGTCAGTAAGTCAGTTCAGTCGTGTCCGACTCTTTGCGATCCCATGAATTGCAGCACGCCACGCCTCCCTGTCCATCACCAACGCTCGGAGTTCATCCAAACTCATGTCCATCAAGTCGCTGATGCCATCCAGCCATCTCATCCTCTCTCGTCCCCTTCTCCTCTTGCCCCTAATCTCTCCCAGCATCAGAGTCTTTTCCAATGAGTCAACTCTTCGCATGAGGTGGCCAAAGTAGGTAGGAAAATGTAAATAAAAAGGATCTCTTTGTGGCACTGAGAACCAGTAAGTTAAAATTCAACATCATGGACCACACCTGCTATCTTCTATCAATCAAAGGGCCTTTAGTAGCATATAGACCCACACAGAGTAAGTTTTCTAGACACGCACACACCAGGGCCATTAGTGAACTGTTTTTCTTGCTTTTAGGTTGGTTGGATACTGAAGTTAATGAAACATCTAAGGTTGATTACAGTTTCAGAGACAAGTTGAAATTTCCCACTTTGTATAATGTCCTAATTATATGTTAAGCTGTTAACAAAGAAAAAAAGAAAAATATTTTAATATTTTCTATACAACTTACCAACAACATGTAATACCTGGCATTTTCCCAAATGTTTCTGCTGTGAGTCAGTTAGAACACAGACAGAGTCAGACAGTGCTGTTAGGTAGGAGCTAAGCAAGCATCACTTCATAGGAAATAGATGGGGAAACAGTGGAAACAGTGTCAGACTTTTATTTTTCTGGGCTCCAAAATCACTGCAGATGGTGACTGCAGCCATGAAATTAAAAGACGCTTACTCCTTGGAAGGAAAGTTATGACCAACCTAGATAGCATATTCAAAAGCAGAGACATTACTTTGCCAACAAAGGTTCTCCTAGTCAAGGCTATGGTCTTTCCTGTGGTCATGTATGGATGTGAGAGCTGGACTGTGAAGAAGGCTGAGCGCCGAAGAATTGATGCTTTTGAACTGTGGTGTTGGAGAAGACTCTTGAGAGTCCCTTGGACTGCAAGGAGATCCGACCAGTCCATTCTGAAGGAGATCAGCCCTGGGATTTCTTTGGAAGGAATGATGCTAAAGCTGAAACTCCAGTACTTTGGCCACCTCATGTGAAGAGTTGACTCATTGGAGAAGACTCTGATGCTGGGAGGGATTGAGGGCAGGAGGAGAAGGGGACGACAGAGGATGAGATGGCTGGATGGCATCACTGACTCGATGGATGTGAGTCTGAGTGACCTCCGGGAGCTGGTGATGGACAGGGAGGCCTGGCGTGCTGCGATTCTTGGGGTCGCAAAGAGTCAGACACTACTGAGTGACTCATCTGATCTGATCTGGTCTGAAGCAAGTTGAAATTCTTCTGTTACAGCACTGAATTGGGGGAAAGACGTTTGAGATTCTCCCAGTCCACAGCCCACCAGCCCCCTAGTTTCCTTTTGTGCTCACTTGAAGAGCTCTTGCTTTGAGTCACTTTCATTCTGGCCCTGTATGCTCTAATTTTTAAATATTTTTCTTAGTGTTATTAAAACAAAAATAGGAATTAAAACCTAAAAATCATTTTTGCCTCTGGTTCATTGTTTTTTGATTAACAGACACAAAGCATATGAGAATTTTGTTCCAATCCCTTAAATAACTTATCATGCATATGTACATAAATTTGTTTAAGTGTAATTTCAGGTATTTTACATGTGACCTGAAGGCTGTGCTAAAGATCATGAACTCAGGTTCAAAATGCAGACTGGAAGAGAAAAATAGAAATGGGAAACAGTTGATTTTCACTGGAGGGTGCCTGTCTGAATTTTGTATAGTGATTTTTAGAATTATTGTATAACATAACTACAGTTTTTGCATAGTTTAACATAGAAACAATTTGAGGTTTTGTTTTTGCCATGTCATATTTTGCACTTGGTCTGTTAATAAACATTTAAATAATATCCAATATTTCAGTGCTATAGCTAAAATTACAGAAAATATCTTTGTGTCTGTAAGCAAGATTTTAAGAAGTTTTAGGGAATCGCCCTTTCTATTCTCATTCCTTTGCTTCCCGCTCCTATCCGTGCTCTGGTTTTTATCCCATTCTTGCTTTACTTCTTTGCTTGATCTATTTCTTATTAAGAATGAGGTTGATGAATACCCTTAATGACAGTTGAAAGAGGAATATCTTGAAATAAGCAATTTCTCATTAACAGTTATTTTGATATGTGATGATAAATTGGACTTTTTAAAGTTTAATCTGGGTCTTGATTCTGATCTAATTCTTATTTTCTTGTTTTGATCTTTTTCATAGTTCTGTCAATATTGGGTAGAGTAAAACTTCCACACTATTATTATTGAATAGTTTCTAAACAATGATAAATAAAAACTTATTTCTAATTATCTTTCACTTTAAAAATCCACAATTGGTTTGGTTTTGCAAAAATTACATAACTGAAATTATCAAACATATTGCCAAAATTGTAAAATCCTTAAGAGTTTTGGTAAGTCCAACTGTTGTTAAAAGCAGCTCCCTTTTCTTGAATAATTTATTCAGGTTAAAAGTGGTCTGCTAGAATTTTTTAAATTTTGAAACATTTGTTTTCCAGAAATCTCTTACCTTTTTAAAGCAAAATAGTAATGCAATTGCTTAATTTTATGTTGAACACTGTATTAACTTGCTCCAATTTTTATTTGTTCATAGGGTTGTGAATTATGAGAACATCAATAAAAATGACTATTATACTATTAGCAAAAAGGCAGTAACACATGTTTATAATAATGACATTGAATTTATCGAAACTGATCGATGGGAACAGGAATATCTATATCACAGAGAACTCACTAAGATTCCCATATTTTCACTTTTTCGGAAATGGAAGGCTTTTAACGTGTGGAAGAAGAATGTTCGCTCCAAAAAAATCAGTGGATGTCGAAAATCTCTACAAAAAGATCTGTTCATTGTTAATCATGTACGTATTTGTTAATCATATTTTAAAAGAATTACTAACAGAAAAAAATTAATCTCAAAAATAGAATATTTCCTCTATTAAGAGAATTGACAGTTTTTGTCCTATTTGTCATGTAAGGGTCTGGCAGTCTAATGTGTTTCTACATTTTACCTAGGGTTTGCACAGGTCCCCTTTGTTTAGAAGCAGCCTTAGAGGTTTAGGTTCACAATTCCCTTTGTTGTTGATCAGGAAAATTGTGTATGCTCTTGAATAGAGCAGGCTAGCAACTCCTATTACTTCTTCTCATCTTTGAGACAGTCTGGAGTATATGGTCCAAAATAATTTGTGGGCTTGCTTTCATGGGCCAGTATCTCCCAATGTAGCATGTGTTTTCAATCATGAATTCAAACAGTAGGGAAATTTTTAGTGTTTACTTTGGAGGAAGGGATAATCATGGGAAAGGAACTATTAAAGTGTATGTGGCCACATTTAAAATCTCTACTTCTTGAATTTCAGGCAGTAAAAGTTTTCTGACCAGCCCCTGGGAGTGAACTGTAATCACTCTTATTTTATGTCTATTTTATGACACTGAATCACCACCCTCTCACATCAGAAACTTCAAGTTTGCATTTTACTGGTCATTTCCTTCTCTTTACATATGGTAATCTGAAAGATAGTTATCAAGACATCAGTTGCACAATAAATGAACTTGAAAGAAATACAATTCACATAAGATGTCACAAAAACAGCTATATAAAATGTACCATCTCAAGTCCTCCCTCCAATCAAGCATTCTGAGTTGTCAAAAAGATTCTAATCCTTCTTGATATCAAACTCAGCCCCTAAACCTCTAATTTCACTAAGGATCTATAAATCATTTGAACCTATTTTACCACTGTTTTACCAGCTTTCATCTTTTATCATGTCTTGGACATTATGTATTTCATTAATTTATTCCTAGATAAATAGATTAGTATTTCCGCCCTTTAACCTCTCAATCCTTAAGTTTGTTTTCTTATATCATGTGCTTGAGAGTTGTCATTCTCTTTGCCCACCATTCATACCAACAGTCCTTTGACCTTGATAATATCTTCTCTTTAATGTAGTCCAAGCAGACTAGAAAGTTCACATCATTTTAATCTTAGGTTGATACAACCAAAAGACCCATTGTGTTGGTTTAAATATCTATTAATATTAGATGCTATCATTACCACACACCACTAGTCTTATAATTACAATTTAAGTAGGAGGGCTTTGTTCTTTTCATTCTTTTCTGACCATATTGAAGGGATATCCTTGAAATTTTTCTTTTTATTATTTTTAGTAACCAACCTTATTAGCATCTGTGCCCACATTTCCTTATAATAACTTTGTTGAAATAGAATTCATACAATTCCTTCATTTAGAGTATACTATTGAATGGTTATAATATATTCATAGAATGATCAACCATTATGTGACATTATTCCACAAATAATTCCACTCATTCTCCCAGACCACGTTGCAAAATAGATTCTTAATAGTGACTGTTACCCACTGAAATTGTAGAGTTAAATTTGTCTTTGTTCTATATCATACCCTCTTAGATCAATAGATGGGCACCTCCATTATCATGGTGACTGGACATTGTAAAGTCCTCAGGAACACTAAGAATCTTGTACTAGCTGTTAGTTAAACCTAGTGAAATTTAAGATATGGCCCACTCCTCTGTTCCTTGCCCTCAACTTTATAGCTAAAGCATGTGTATTCAAAATGAAAAGAAAGGAATTCAGACAAATTGAAAATGATAATTCAAAAAATACTTTCAGAACAGAATTTCAGAAGTGTCCCTTTTTAATGTATGTTCTTTGTAGTTGTAGCTGAAATTAACATATAGAGCTATTTATTTTTCTTAATTCCCATTCTTGCTTTCTAAATATTTTATACCTTAACATTTCAGCTTTTTTTTGACTAAACAATGATAATTTTTTATTTTCATTCAGTATTTGCAACCAGCTCTCCTTAAAATAAATGAATTGTGTTATCAGTTGAGTTTTATGGGACTATGTTCTATTGAAAAATATCATACCTATACCCTGCAAGAATTTAAAGTTGCACAAGTTATGCGGGTAGGAGAGGTGAGAAAATTTGTCTGTCATTTTCAAGAGTTTTCCCCCATTTTTGATACTTTGGTGCCACTAATGATATATATTCATCAATGTCTAGGTGACAGAGCGCCTAGAAGAATTTCGAAGCGAGGCAAAAGATGTGGTCAGAAAAGCTTGTCGAGTTGCTCTGCGTGCTGCAGGATTTATTCCTGATGACTGTACACGTGAATCTTCTGAGGGTATGAAAGGGAAAGAATGCCGCTGGACTGGAAGTGTTGGCTTTCTGAAATGTTAACTTGTTTTCTTTCTACTTTTCTTAAGTCTAAACTGCCATTGTTTAGTTGTTAAGGCATGTCTGACTCTTTTACAACCCCATGGACTGTAGCCCACCAGGCTCCTCTTCCATGGGATTTCCCAAGCAAGAATACTGCAGTGGATTGCCATTTCCTTCTCCAGATCTTCCCGACCCAGAGATCAAACCCACGTCTCCTGCACTGCAGGCGGATTCTTTACCACTGAGGCACCTAGGAAGCCCTAAGTTTAAAATAATGATCCTTCTAAATTCCATATATATGTGTTAGTATACTGTATTTGTGTTTTTGTTTCTGGCTTACTTCACTCTGTATAATAGGCTCCAGTTCCATCCACCTCCTTAGAACTGATTCAAATGTATTCTTTTTAATGGCTGAGTAATACTCCATTGTGTATATGTACCACAGCTTGCTTATCCATTCATCTATGGATGGACATCTAGGTTGCTTCCACGTCCTGGCTATTGTAAACAGTGCTGCTATGAACATTGGGGTACACATGTCTCTTTCAATTCTGGATTTCTCAGTGTGGATGCCCAGCAGTGGGATTGCTGGGTCATAAGGCAGTTCTATTCCCAGTTTTTTGAGGAATCTCCATACTGTTCTCCATAGTGGCTGTACTAGTTTGCATTCCCACTATACTAACACATATATATGGAATTTAGAAAGATGGTAAAAATAACCCTATTTACGAGACAGCAAAAGAGACACTGATGTATAGAACAGACTTTTGGACTCTGGGACTGGGAGAGGGTGGGATGATTGGGGAGAATAGCATTGAAATATGTATAATATCATATCTGAAACGAGTCAGTCCAGGTATGATGCCCTATAACAGATGCCTGGGACTAGAGCACTGGGATGACCTGGAGGGATGGTGTGGGAAGTGGGGAGGGAGGAGGGTTCAGGATGGGGAACACGTGTATACTGGTGGCGGATCCATCTCGATGTATAGTAAAAGCAATACAATATTGTAAAGTTAAGCAAAATAAAAAAAAATAAAATAAAATAATGATCCTATATTTCAGTTATCCCAAACATTGCTTGATAGATTGTAAATTCATTGTATATTTTAAAGTGGGGAAAATCATGTAAATACTGAATCTTTCTTGCATTACCCCTGCTTATGTATGATATTTCTAAACTGGTTTACAGAATCTTTCTTTCACAAGCATTTTATAGTTGACTCAAGGTCTCTCTGCTTAAATGTATGTCCGACCTATTAGTACAGACAATCTCAGGACTGGCGCCACCTGGCAGGAAGGCTAAAGGAAAATTTTATGCAGGCAGAAGAGTAAAAGTGTTCCTAAAAATCAGATCCTATTAAAAGGGATGTTAGTAAGCTGTCTAGCATCTTTTGTTGAGTTGAAATCCTATGATGTGGAATTTGTTTGGATAACTGGGTTATTTCCTGGCATCTGAAATATCTCATGAACCAAAGCATTTTCTAAGTTTTGAATTTTACTTGTCTCTTAATCCATATTGAAAGAAATGGAATTTTTACAGAAAGATTCTTGTGACTGCCTCTTCTGTTGTTCATAGGTCATTTTAAAATGCCAGAATGCGGAAGTCTCATTGAGTTGCCTACAGGAGACGCTGAGAAAATGACCTACACAGAGCAGGCCAGCAAAAGGCATCACTGCATGAGGCTGACATGGTAAATGGTTATTCTTTCTTTTAAGAAAAACTAGAGCTTCCATCCTTCTCAGATTTCATTAAAAGTCAAAGCCTTCGGGACTTCCCTAGTAATCCAGTGGTTAAGACTCCACACTCCCAATACAAAGGGTGAGGGTTTGATCTCTGATTGGAGAACTGAGATCCCACATGCCACACAGCACAGCAAAAACAAACAAACAAACAAAAAAACAACTTTTTAAAGTTAAAGCCTTTATCACAGGATTTGCTAGTAGTAATGAGGGATCAGGGGACCCAGTAACCTGGATGAAGGCCCCAGAAACCCACCCCTCCAGCTGCCACCCAGCAAAGCATCCAAAGAGAGTGGTGGGTATGTCCAAGGGCCAAGAACTCCTCGTTGATCTCTAAGGTTTTGTTTCCCTCTGGCCCAGTCGGGAGCATCAGGCAGGTGATAGTAAGAAGCCAGGCACATAGAGATTTGGAGTCTTCTCCAGTGGATCTGACAATAAAGAATCTGCCTGTAATGCAGGAGACCCGGGTTCAATCCCTGGGTTGGAAAGATACCATGGAGAAAGAAGTGGTAATCCACTGCAGTATTCCTGCCTGGAGAATTCCACAGACAGAGGAGCCTGACGAGCTACAGTCTATGGGTCACAAAGATTTGGCCACAACTGAGTGACTGACACTTTGACCTTCCAGTGATCTGGAGGGTCTGTTCCACCTGTCTTGGTCCCTAAAGAATTACAGGCAGCTGTGCAGCCACACCAACTTGCACTGCCTTTCTGAGTCAGGTTTTGTCACCAGGAGACCAGGGAAGAAAGTCCGCCTTCCAGACTTCACCAGGACCTTCCACCTGCTTGAAGTGAAGTGAAAGTGAAAGTCGCTCAGTCATGTCCGACTCTTTGCAACCCCATGGACTATATAGCCCATGGAATTCACCAGGCCAGAATACTGGAGTGGGTAGCCTTTCCCCTCTCTAGGGGATCTTCCCAACCCAGGGATCAAACCCAGGTCTCCTGCACTGGAATCCACTGGGGTGGATTCTTTACCAGCTGAGCAACAAGGGAAGCCCAAGAACACTGGAGTGGGTAGCCTATCCCTTCTCCAGCAGATCTTCCCAACCCAGGAATCAAACCAGGGTCTTCTGCATTGCAGGAGGATTCTTTACCAACTGAGCTATGATCCACCTGCTTACCCAACTGGATTCTGCATCATTCTAAAACCTCATCACTGCAAGTAACCCTTGCAAACAAAATAATCAAATATTCCCTTAAGAGTGTATGTGGCACTAGAAAACACTGATGACTGTTACCCTGTGCTCACTAACTTGGTCCAACTTTTACAGCTATTTGATTAACCTTAATTGTGTCCCAGTCCTGGTGGCTGAGATGGTAAAGAAACTGCCTGCAATGAAGGAGACCCAGGTTTGATCCCTGGGTCAGGAAGATCCCCTGGAGAAGGGAATGGCTACCCACTCCAGTATTCTTGCCTGGAGAATTCCCTGAACAGAGGAGCCTGGTGGGCTATAGTCCATGGAGTTGCAAAGAGTCAGACACGACTGAGTGACTAACATTTAAATGTGAGATAATCGAATAATAATGCTTGTATTGCAACAGAAAGCAGTGAAGCAGTCCCTGAGACTATTATCATAGGCTAGAGGCACCTTAGGCTCCCCCTAAGCAGAATAAAAAGTTATTCCTAGTGCCTTGCTGACTCAGTTTGCATTCTAAGCACTCAAGTAGGGAGGCATTAAATTTTCATCTTTCAGTTAGCAGTTGCTGTCCAGCAACAATTACTGAATAGCAAAGACTTCATTACTATTAGAGTGTAAGTCACAGATGTGTATTTACTAATTTCTTCTTTAAAGCATCTTTAAAAAAAAACCTCTTATGGCCCCTTTGGCTAGATGAGCTATGTGCTCACTAAGTATCCTATGGAATGGCTAGAACGTCTAGCTAAATTGATGCTATATATTTGAGTATATTTGTGTTTTAGAGTGAAGAATGTCTAAGAACAACTCTTCTGGACAGTAAATCCCTGATATCACAATATAAATAGAAAGTCAAAGAGAAATTATATTTTAAAATTTAAATACTTGCCTTAGAGTCACTTTCAAAAATATGTAATGAGTATAGAAAACTGAAGCCGTGATTTTTTTTCTTTTCAAGCTTTATTCGTCTAAATGACTATCTAATTGAGAACACAATGCATGTCCTAACAGTAAATTCTGCTAGCTCTCTTTTGAATTACCTCACTGACAAATTAAAACGAACACCTTCAGCAGATGTCATTCAGAAATGGATTACAGAAGAGAAACCTGAAGTCACTGATAAAAAGGTAAATTCAGATACAATTAATAAAACTCACTGGGCAACATTCATTGAGAAGTGCTTGGTATGCTCTATGAATTATGCTATATTTTGTGTACTGGAAAAAGTAGGAGAAATGCTTAGAGGATTTCACAGTATAAACAGTCTACTATGCACATACGGAATGGAAGAATGAAAATCAGCATATCAGCAAGTATCTAATAGCAGAGAAAACATCCACTGTGCTGAATATTGCAGTCACTCTCACAGGCATTTGCTAAAGATTCCTCATGTGTTCACTCCATAAATATTCCTTAAGTATCTACTGTGTACCAACCCCTATGCTCAGTGTTGGGTACAGAGTGATGAAAAGCATAGACAGAATACTTGCCCCCAAGAAGCTTATAGTTCAGGGGTCATTGTGAGCATGAACTGGCAGAGAAGCAGGTAAAGTGGTATAAATGAAAGAGATAAACAGTGGTTTTAGAGGCAAGAAGAAGAAACTCATGGGAGCAAACCTTGGTGCTTTCAGTGCATAACCCCTTGCTTGGGAGGATGTTGATCTTAGAAACAGAGGAATTTGAGATGTTTGAGATTAAATAGTACAAATGAATAGTAGCAATGCAGTCTGGAGAGAAGGCATGTTATCTGTTATACCAATAAACTTTCCCCTAATCGATCCTGGACTATGGCACCATCAGTTCAGTTCAGTTGCTCTGTTGTGTCTGACTCTTTCCGACCCCATGAACTGCAGCATGCCAGGCTTCCCTGTCCATCACCAACCCATGGAGCTTACTCAAACTCATGTCCATTGAGTTGGTGATGCCATCCAACATTTTAGCCTCTGTCGTCCCCTTCTCCTCCTGCCTTCAATCTTTCCCAGCATCAGGGTCTTTTCCAATGAGTCAGTTCTTCGTATCAGGTGGCCAAAGTATTGGAGCTTCAGCTTCAGCATTAGTCTTTCCAATGAATGAATATTCAGGACTGATTTCCTTTAGGATTGACTGGTTTGATCTCCTTGCAGCCCAAGGGACTCTCAAGAGTCTTCTCCAACACCATGGTTCAAAAGTATCAATTCTTTGGCGTTCAGCTTTCTTTATGGTCCAACTCTCACAGCCAGTATGAAAAGGCAAAAAGATATGAAATCTTTTAGGTGCCATTCCAGGTACCTAAAAACACAGCAAAACATGTTTATCTGGTTTCATCAAGCTTCCTACCTCCATACCTCTCATATATCCCCAGGAAACCCAACTAAGCAGTTTCAAGAGCTGGTGCTCTTTGTAATAGTTTTCATTTTCTCTAAAAGTTCAGTTTTAATTGCATATGCCTTTTCATTACTTTCTCCTCCCTTGTTCTTAGTTCCTTTTTTTTCTCAATACTATTGCATTTTGAAAGTAACATTTATCTTTCTAATTATAAAAGTAATATACGCTAAGTGCAGAAAATTTGAAAAACATAGAAATACACAAAGAAAAGCATTCTCTACTATACCAAGACATCTATTTCCAAGGGTGAAAAGACAATCATACTTTACTTACTGCTTTATCAGCTGCTTTTTCCACTTTGCAATATATTATGAAAAATCTCCCATCAATTTGTATTTTTTTCCATATAACGTTCTCACATAGAAATGTATTATACATCTTGTAAATAATTTTCTATTGTTGATCACTTTTCCACTTCTCTAAATGATTCTGCAAAGAACATCTTTGTTTATACATTTTCCATGCATCTCTGATTTTTTTCCCCTTAGAAGAAATGTCTAGATCTGGAACTGTTGGGTCAAAAATATGTTCACTCACTAAGACTTTTGGAATTGATGCGTAAATTCCCAGAAATTTCTGTGTCCGTTTACAGCCTTTCTAGCAATGTTCAAGAATGAACTTTTGCTCACATGCAATCTAGATGTTAGCATTCATTTCAGTCTTTGTCTATCTGATGGATGTAGAGTTCAGTTCAGTTGAGTTCACTACTTTAAAATGTTATGTTCCTTTAACTAGCACCCCTGTGCAGGACAAGGGGATAGGTGTTGTGAGGAGAAAAACCTGGGTGTCTGTTTTGGTCTGCCACTTATGAAGCAGTGTGTCCTGAATGAAATGTTTTACCTTCTCCAGATCCTACTTTCTCATGGGAGTAATAATGATACCTACTAAGACCCACTACATATGGTTGGTATA
Organism: Tragelaphus eurycerus; assembly: GCA_935064755.1. Classification (NCBI taxonomy): domain Eukaryota; kingdom Metazoa; phylum Chordata; class Mammalia; order Artiodactyla; family Bovidae; genus Tragelaphus; species Tragelaphus eurycerus. Next base: position 13,458,659 of record CAKXYN010000070.1, on the reverse strand, counting down.
GAATTTACATGAATACTCAGCTCTGTCTGGCAATCAGTAAATACTCGATAAATGTTACTGAATAAAGTATAAAGAGAAAGAGAAAGAAGAGGATGTTGACTGGCATTTCCTTTAAAAAATTTCAACTTATGATCTTGGCCCATTTTTCTATTTATATTTCTGTTTACTGTTAGTGATATGTTATTAGTATATATTCCTTTTGACTATTTCAAGTTATTTCTATTTAAATATAATCAACCTTCCATCTGCTATATCCGTTACTGATACATTTTTCCAGTTTGTCATTTGCCTTTCCACTTTGTTGATAGTTTTTTTACAAGGAGAAAAGTTTTACATAATTGCATAATCTTTCCATATTTGCCTTTATATTTTAATTTCTTTGAAAGACATGCCAACATTATAAAATCAGCTAATTGTATGAGTTTATGGGCCTTCTGTAATACAGAGGGTTTTTTATTTTAGACTTTGATACTTAATATCTTTATGGCCTCCTTGGTGGCTCAGCGGTGAAGAATCCAACTGCCAATCCAGGAGACGTGGGTTTGATCCCTGAGTCAGGAAGATCCCCTGGAGAAGGAAATGGCAACCCACTCATGGAATTCTTGCCTGGAGAATTCCATGGACAGAGAAGCCTAGCGGGCTACAGTCATTGGGGTTGCAAAGAATCAGGCACAACTTAATGACTAACCAACAACAACTTTTATCTTTATAACACTGCACATGTGCTCATTGCAGGGGGCCCCTGTGTTGGAGAAGCAGGAAGAAGATGAGTCTCTCGTTCCGATGTTTCTCACAGAACTGATTTTGACAGTCCAGTCACTGCTCTTTGAGCCTTCTTTGGAAGATTTTCTGGTATGTATTTCCTCCCTTAACATCTGCGTATAAATAACTTCTTGGAAAATGAAGCAGTTGTTCTATTGTTAAATGATTAGCAGATTCACTACTGTCACTTCTCCAAAAGAATCATAAGAAAAAGACAGAGCATTGGTTCTGTGCACAGCATGGCTTCTACATAAAAGGTATCTGAAAGTTTAGCATGTTTTCTTTCATTTGAGACAGATTAGGGGCTTGATGGGGTATACTATCAGAAGAATATAGTCTGTATATGAATTTAGAGGACTTCCCTGGTGGCTCAGATGTTAAAGCGTCTGCCTACAATACGGGAGACCTGGGTTCGATCCCTGGGTTGGGCAGATCCTCTGGAGAAGGAAACGGCAACCTACTCCAGTACTCTTGCCTAGAAAATCCCACAGAGAAGCCTGATAGGCTACAGTCCATGGGGTCGCAAAGAGTCAGACACAACTGAGCGACTTTACTCACTCACTCATAGGCATCCTTCTAATGTGAGTCCAAGAAATCACTGCTGTAAATACCATTTTGAAATCTTTTTTTAAATATTTCACATTTAAGAGGATTTTATTGTTTTGGTATCTATTTTTAATTTTTTAATTAGAGGATAATTGCTTTACAATATTGTGTTGTTTTCTTCCATGTATCCAGTTTTTGCTATGCTATGCAGTCAATTGCCACTAGTTTGGCCACTTAAAGCAATAGCCACTTATTACCTCCATCTCTGTGGGTCAGGAGTCTGGGCACCTTTTAGCTCCTTCTCTGCTTCAGGGCCTCTCCAGGCTGCCCTTAGCGTGTTGTCTGGACTGAGGTTTCCTCTGAGGCTTTACTGAAGAAGGATCCACTTCCAGTTTCCCTCAAGTTGTTGTGAAAATTCATCTCTAAGCAGCTATAGGACTGAAGTCCCTGGTTTCCTGAGGGAAGTCAGCTGAGAACCATCCAGTTACAATATGTCTGTCTGCTTCTTCAAGACCAGCTGGAGAATCTCCTTTGAGAAGGGCCCAATCTCTCTTTTTAGAACTTTCACTTGATTCAATCAGGTCTACCATGGATCATCACATCCTTTCTTTTTTAAATATGTCTATTTATTTATGTATGGATTTTTGGCTGCGCTGGGTCTTCATTACTACATGCAGGCTTTCTCTAGTTGTGGTGGGCAGAGGCTACACTCTAATTGTGGTGTGTTTGCTTCCCATTACCGTGGCTTCTCTTGTTGCAGAGCACAGGCTCTAGGGCTTGTGGGCTTCAGTAGTTGCAGCACGCAGGTTCAGTGGTTGCAGCACGTGGGCTTAGTTGCCTCATAGCATGTAGAATCTTCTCAGACCAGGGGTCGAACCAGTATCCCCTGCATTGGCAGGCAGATTCTTAACCACTGGATGATGAGGGACAACATATTAAAACACAAAGACATTACTTTCCCATCAAAGGTCTGTCTAGTCAAGGCTGTGGTTTTTCCATTGGTCATGTATGGATGTTTGAGTTGAACTATAAAGAAAGCTGAGCGCTGAAGAATTGATACTTTTGAAGTGTGGTGTTGGAGAAGACTCTTGAGAGTCCCTTGAACAGCAAGGAGATCCAATCAGTCCATCCTCAAGGAAATCAGTCCTGAATATTCACTGGAAGTACTGATGTTGAAGCTGAAACTCCAATACTTCGGCCATCTAATGAGAAGAGCTGACTCATTTGAAAAGACCCTGATGCTGGGAGAGATTGAAGGCAGGAGGAGAAGGGGATGACAGGATGAGATGGTTGGATGGCATCACCAACTCAATGGACATGAGTTTGAATAAGCTCTGGGAGTTAGTGATGGACAGGGAGACCTGGCATGCTGTAGTCCATGGGGTTGCAAAGAGTTGGACATGACTGAGAGACTGAACTGAACTGAATACTTGATCCAACACACATTTTTCAATTCTGTCCTGTTCCTATTGTGTTTAACAGACCTCTGATTGCATATGACTCTTATTTACTGCTCCCACCTCTGGAAATAGACTCCCCCTTGGTTAAATTTCTCTTGGTTTTACACCTGTGACAACATCTTTTTCTTTTCAGTCCTCTATTTTGGAGCATCTTTTTTTGTCTGAGCTTTGACTGCTGTGATCCTTAAAGGTTCCCTCCTCCTCACCTGCTATATATTCTTCCTGGGTGCTTGTGTCTGTGCCCATTGTTCTAACTACTGCTTCTAGAATGGCATCTTTAAATGTGTATTTCCATCCAGTACTTTTCTTCTAGGCTGCAGACTTAGAGCCATCTGAAAATCTCCACAGTTAACTCCAACTCACCAAAATAAGAGCTTCCCAGGTGGTACAGAGGTAAAGAATCCACCTGCCAATGCAGAAGACACCAGAGATGTGGGTTTCATCCCTGAGTTAGGAATATCCTCTGGAGGTGTAACTGGCAACCTGTTCCAGTATTCTTGCTTGAAAAATCTCATGGACAGAGGAACCTGGCGGGCCACAGTCCAGGGGTCACAAAGAGTCAGACCCAATTAAGCAACCGAGCACACACACACCAACATAAATTAAACTTATCAACTTCTTCCAAAACTTAATTTTCCTTCTGTATTTGAATGAAAAGCAGTATCCAGATGCTCAAGCCAGCAATCTAGGAGTCATCCTGTGCTTAGTCAATCTGTTGTGTCTGACTCTTGTGACCCCATGGGATGTAGCCCTCCAGGCTCCTCCTAAGCAAGAATACTGGACTGGGTTGCTATTTCCTTCTCCAGGGGATCTTCCTGACCCAGGGTTTAAACTAGTGTCTCTGGTGTCTCCTGCACTGCAGGCACATTCTTTACCCACTGAGCCATCAGGAAAGCCCTGATCTAGGATCTAGAAGTCATCCTAGATCCTCCCTTACTCTTTGGGATCAAATTCTGTGTGCTGACCTTAGCTGCACCTCCCTTCAATGAGAACCCCATCCCTGCTGTGATAGTCTCTTCTCGCCTGCCTGCCTCTTCTACCTTCTAGTCCATTTTCTACATTGCTGACTGCAAGATTATTTCATAGGCATATCTTATGGCACTTAAAATTAAATGTCTCCATTGTCTATAGTCTCAGAGAAGGCAATGGCACCCCACTCCAGTACTTTTGCCTAGAAAATCCCATGGACGGAGGAGCCTGGTAGGCTGCAGTCCATGGGGTTGCTAGAGTTGGACACGACTGAGCAACTTCACTTTGACTTTTCACTTTCATGCATTGGAGAAGGAAATGGCAACTCACTCCAGTGTTCATGCCTGGAGAATCCCAGGGACAGGAAAGCCTGGTGGGCTGCCATCTATGGGGTTGCACAGAGTCGGACATGACTGAAGCGACTTAGCAGCAGGAGCAGCAGCAGCATTGTCTATAGTAGCATTTTCAAAGGATGCTCTATAAGATACTGATAGACATTCTAGAAGACAGGGGGTTGTGATATGCATTTACATATTAACAAATATGAAAACGTCTTTTTAACAGATCCAGAGGAAAATCCTGTTTAGTTTTGCTTAATATGAGGTTTCTTCCCAAACTTATCTGACCTTGGGACCCTTTTAACTCAGGGTAGTCCATGGTCACAATCCAGGGAATGCTGGGCCACCAGCTCAGCATCACTCACAAGCCTTTCATGAAGGGTTGACTGCATCACAAATGCATTTAACCACACTGGCACTTATGCTGCAGCACAGGCCTGCTGCCCTCCTTGGGCCTCTCACATACAGTGACTTACAAGAACTCTACTTCCATCTTGCATACTTGAGAAGCTCCTGCTCATCTTTTAAAGTGCCTCTCAAGAAGTACCTTTTCTTTATATCATTTAGATAGACCTTTTATTTATTATAAATTAAAAATTGATTTGTGCTCACTGAAGAGAATGTGAAAAACACAGAAAGACATTATTAGCAACATTGGTCTTCCCATGTGCCACAAATAGAAATAACCTTTTAACATTTTTAGATGTTTTCTCCAATTTTGTTTTAGTACATACTGATAGATACCAACAGACTTAACTGGCCATGAGATGTTACATATGCATTTTAAAATGGGATTTATATACCAGTTTTATCCTACTCTCTCTCTCTTTTTTTATAAGCTTTGTAACATTATATTATAAACTTTTCCCATGTCATTCATTAATCAATCTTTGAATACACCATTTTGAAAAGGTGCCTAATTTTCATTTGTATAAATATACTATAACTTAACCATTCTATTTTTGAACACTAAAGTGTTTCTCTAATTAGCTTTTTCTATAAGTATTGCTTCAGTGAGTGCCGTTCCACATGAATCATTGCTTACATACCTAATTGTTTTCTAAAGATAGATATCTAGAATGGAAATTAGTGCTCAAAGAATATGAACTTTTATTGATTGCCTGCTAGTCTGCCATGTCTGATTCTGCAACCCCATGGACCACAGCCTGCCAGGTTCCTCTGTCCATGCAATTCTCCAGGCAAGAATACTGGAGTGAGTTGCCATGCCCTTCTCCAAGGGATCTTCCTGACCTAGGGATCAAACTTGTGTCTCTTATGTCTCCTGCATTGGCAGACAGATTCTTTCCCACTAACACCACCTGGCAAGCCCTGCTGCTGCTAAGTCACTTCAGTCGTGTCCGACTCTGCGTGACCCCATAGACGTCAGTCCAGCAGGCTCTCCTGCCCCTGGGATTCTCCAGGCAAGAAAACTGGAGTGGGTTGCCATTTCCTTCTCCAATGCATGAAAGCAAAAAAGTGAAAGTGAAGTCGCTCAGTCGTGTCCGACTCTTAGCGACCCCATGGACTGCAGCACGCTCCTCCCTCCCTGGGATTTTCCAGCACGGACCTCCTCACTTCTTCTTCCGATCGACCTCTTCACTCTCACCCCTGAACTCACCCGCCAGCCCTCCCTGTCCATCACCAGCTCCCGGAGGTCACTCAGACTCGCATCCATCGAGTCAGTGATGCCATCCAGCCATCTCATCCTCTGTCGTCCCCTTCTCCTCCTGCCTTCAATCCCTCCCAGCATCAGAGTCTTCTCCAATGAGTCAACTCTTCGCATGAGGTGGCCAAAATACTGGAGTTTCAGCTTTAGCATCATTCCTTCTAAAGAAATTCCAGGATTGATCTCCTTCAGAATGGACTGGTTGGATCTTCTTGCAGTCCATGGGACTCTCAAGAGTCTTCTCCAACACCACAGTTCAAAAGCATCAATTCTTCGGCGTTCAGCCTTCCTCACAGTCCAGCTCTCACATCCATACATGACCACAGGAAAGACCATAGCCTTGACTAGGCGAACCTTTGTTGGTAAAGTAATGTCTCTGCTTTTGAATATGCTATCTAGGTTGGTCATAACTTTCCTTCCAAGGAGTAAGCGTCTTTTAATTTCATGGCTGCAGTCACCATCTGCAGTGATTTTGGAGCCCAGAAAAACAAAGTCTGACACTGTTTCCACTGTTTCCCCATCTATTTCCCATGAAGTGATGGGACCAGATACCATGATCTTCGTTTTCTGAATGTTGAGCTTTAAGCCAACCTTTTCACTCTCCACTTTCACTTTCATCAAGAGGCTTTTTAGCCCCTCTTCACTTTCTGCCATAAGGGTGGTGTCATCTGCATATCTGAGGTTATTGATATTTCTCCCGGCAATCTTGATTCCAGCTTGTGTTTCTTCCAGTCCAGCATTTCTCATGATGTACTCTGCATATAAGTTAAATAAACATGCGTTGCAATTTCTTGCTTATCAGTTTCTCTCTCAATTAGAAAACATAGTTCCTAAAGACAGGGGCTGTGTCTTCTGATTTGTCATATACTTAGAGTCAATGTAGTACTTGGTATGGTTGAATGAATTATTCTTATTTATTTTAGTATTTTAGAAAATCAAAAATTTTTATGAATATACCCTTATATGTATTTACATTTTTGTTTGTGCTTTTCTCTCTAACAGGATGGTATTTCAGGCGCAATTAATCAGTTCCAAAACACTGTGTTATCAGTTCCTAATCTCGTGCCTGATTCATATTTTGATGCTTTTACCAGCCCTTACATTAACAACAAAATGGAAGAAAAAACTTGTGGGTTTGGTCCAAGCTTATCAGCAGTATTTGATGATGATAAGAATTTTCACACAATTATCTTCCAAATAAAGGTATATTTTCTTTTACTAAAGCCATTTTTACAATACTTTAAATTTTTAATTAACTGAGCAACATATTTTCTTCCTGTCTTATCTTTAAATTGAATGCTACTTAATCTCTAGATGGTTAAAAGATTTTTTAAAAGTCCTAGTATATCAGAGCACTGATGATAGGAAAGAGACATAAAGGCACAAGCTATTCAAGATGGCATAACTTCTAGGGGAGAAAATAAGGTAGATACAGGGTGCTCTGGGCTGGGGCATTGGGATGATCCAGAGGGATGGGATGAGGAGGGAGGAGGGAGAGGGGTTCAGGATGGAGAACACGTGTAAACCCGTGGCGGATTCATGTCAATGTGTGGCAAACCCAATACAATATTGTAAAGTAATTAGCCTCCAAACAATTAATTAATTAATTATTTTTTAAAAAAGGAAGAAGAGGCATTATTTGAACATTGAGTGGTGCAGAAGAAATAAAGCAACTGATGATAAGTTAAGGTCCGGCTAAACAAAAAAGAACCAAAAAATCAGAATATACCTGACTCCCCACAACCAGAAGATAAAGTAATCTGCACATTGCTACACTTACAAAATAGAGTGCCTTTGAATTATGAATCTTATAAATTACTCCAAATCCATGAACCGAATTAATTAAAATATATTAAATACATGAGAAGTTACCGTAAGGAAAAATCATAAAAATGAAGATTAAAAAAGCTAATGAATATTCCTTCTCTTCCCCGTCAAAGCCATGAAACAAAAGCTGTACTGTAAACTCAAGTATATAACATCAAACACATATTCAAGCCTGAATATGTGTGAAATAACATATCAAAAATTAAAAATTTAAAATATAAATGGTATTGTTTTAAGAAAAAATTATCTCAGAAATGTAGACTAAATTTCATAGTGTCCAAAGGAGAATAAACTGAAACTAAAATTTAAAAGACAGGAAAACAACTAAGAGAATGAAAATAAGCTAGTGTTTGTGCATGTCCTCAGTTGCTCAGTTTTGTACAACTCTGTGAGCCTATGGACTGTAGCCCACCAGGCTCCCCTGTCTATGGAATGTTCCAGGCAAGAATACTGGAGTGGGTTGCCATTTACTTCTCCAGGGGATCTTCCTGACCCAAGGATAGAACCCACGTCTCTTGTGTCTTCTTCATTGGCAGGCAGATTCTTTACCACTGTACAAGATATAAGGAAAAAAAATGGTTAGAAAGAAAATAATCAAAATAGAAAACAGGCAAAGAAGAAATAATATACATATAATTGAAGTCTCTGAAGAAGAAAAATAAAACAAGGGGTAGAACAAGCACATAACTATAGTCCAAGAAAAGAAACTGTGAATCTATATACTGAGTACCGTGAAAAGTTGACCTAGACCAATTAACTCTGAGATACATACTCTTGAAACTACTATCTTTTAAAGAAAAAAAAAATTCCTCCAGGTCTCAAAGGCAAAATAATAACATAACATATGGAACCAGCATCAGGCTTCTCAAAAATGACATATAAAGCAAGGTGATGATGGAACAGCACTTTTTAATGAAACTCAAGGGGAAAAAAGTGTGATCAAGAATTTTTATCTAGATAAGCCAGTCCTTCAAGTAGCAAGGCCATAGAGAAAGTAGTTTTAGAAAGACAACGTGCCCTAGAGAACTTGATGCTGATCTGGAGTTTTTGTGGAACAAAGATGAATGTCATCCAACCAAGAGATATCTGATAAAAAGGCTGATCTTTCTACTTGTAGGTCCACATGTAAGGAGCTTGAAGTTGCCACTCCATCCTAACAACAAATAAAAAGCTGAACACATTGATTGAACAGACTGTTAATGGGTCTGGAAGAGAGGCAAGGGCATAGGGAAAACCACAGCCCTCAAGATTGGAGAGACAGAGAAATTTATACAGGGAGTCATGGTTCTGGGAGCAGAGACTCATAGGCAGAAACCTCAGTGAGAACCAGTGCCAGGATGGGAAAACCAGAACTATAATTGGTACTTTGCTGGAGGCTCAGTGTGAACAACTCAGAGTAAAACACTCCAAGGACCCAGTTATAGGAGACTCCCACAGTATTATGAAATTTACCTGCAGGAGCTCAACCAGGTTCTCACAGTAAATATTAGAAAAAGATCTCATGCTTCCGGCAGGGAGAGGGGAAAAGGAATCATCTGAAATACATCAGAGCACTCTGTTCTTAACAAGGCCTGCCCTTAGAGGAAATTAGTTATCCAGAGTTTAATTTGCTTCTGCATTGTCAGGTCTTCACTGACCCGAGGGAAGGGAAATATACAACTCCAGCCTACTCTAGCCATTCTGTCCCACCTACGGAGAGAGGGGGGAAAAAAGCAAGAGACTTTTATGATATTCACAGTCCAGAGGCACTGGCTCACTAAAAGACTGAGACCTAATCAAAGGATGAAGGTAAAATATATCCCCTTCCCTGACACATGTCATCCTCTAACTAAGGACTTATTAACAGCCATTCCTTTTACCAAGTATATCACATCCAGTTATCAAAAAAAGTTGCAAGGTGTATTAAAAAGGGAAAAAATTAGAAGACAGAGCAAGTATCAGACCCAGACATGGCAGGGGTATTGGACATATCAGACTGAGAATTTAAAGAAACTATGATTAAATAATCATACAACTATGATTAATAGTCATTGGAGAAGGAAATGGCAACCCATTCCAGTATTCTTGCCTGGAGAATCCCATGGACAGAGGAGACTGGCGGGCCATGGTCCATGGGGTCACAGAGAGTCAGACACGACTGAAGTGACTGAGCATGCATGCATCATTAATAGAACAACTATGATTAATAGAATGGGAAAGACTAGAGATCTCTTCAAAATAGTTAGAGATATCAAGGGAACAGTTCATGCAAAGAAGGGCACAATAAAGGACAGACATGGAATGGACCTAACAGAAGCAGAAGATATTAAGAAGAGGTGGCAACAATACACAGAAGAACTATACAAAAAAGATCTTCATGACCAAGATAACCACGATAATATGATCACTCACCTAGAGCCAGACATCCTTGAATGGAAAGTGAAGTGGCCCTTAGGAAGCATCACTGCAAACAAAGCTAGTGGAGGTGATGGAATTCCAGTTGAGCTCTTTCAAATCCTAAAAGATGATGCTGTGAAAATGCTGCACTCAATATGCCAGCAAATTTGGAAAACTCAGCAGTGGCCACAGGACTGGAAAAGGTCAGTTAATTCCAATCCTAAAGAAAGGCAATGCCAAAGTATGCTCAAATGACCACACAATTGCACTCATCTCAATGGCACCCCACTCCAGTACTTTTGCCTGGAAAATCCCATGGACGGAGAAGCCTGGTGGGCTGCAGTCCATGGGGTCACTAAGAGTTGGACATGACTGAGTGACTTCACTTTCACTTTTCACTTTCATGCTTTGGAGAAGGAAATGGCAACCCACTCCAGTGTTCTTGCCTGGAGAATCCCAGGGACGGGGGAATCTGGTGGGCTGCCGTCTATGGGGTTGCAGAGTCGGACACAACTGAAGCGACTTAGCAGTAGCAGCAGCAGCACACGCTAGTAAAGTAATGCTCAAAATTTTCCAAGCCAGGCTTCAACAGTATGTGAATCATGAACTTCCAGATGTTCAAGCTGGATTTAGAAAAGACAGAGGAACCAGAGGTCAAAAGGCCAACATCCGTTGGATCATGGAAAAAGCAAGAGAGCTCCAGAAAAAACATCTATTTCTGCTTTATTGACTATGCCAAAGCCTTTGACTGTGTGGATCACAATAAACTGTGGAAAATTCTGAAAGAGATGGGAATACCAGACCACTTGGTATTCCTGCCTTCTTAGAAATCTGTATGCAGGTTAAGAAGCAACGGTTAGAACTGGACATGGAACAAGAAACTCCAAATCAGAAAAGGAGTACATCAAGGCTGTATACTGTCACCCTGCTTATTTAACTTCTATGCAGAGTACATCATGAGAAATGCTGGGCTGGAAGAAGCACAAGCTGGAATCAAGATTGCTGGGAAAAATATCAATAACCTCAAATACGCAGATGACACCACCCTTATGGCAGAAAGTGAAGAAGAACTAAAGAACCTGTTGATGAAAGTGAAAGAGGAGAATGAAAATATTGGCTTAAACCTCAATATAGAGAAAACTAAGAAACCTCGATATAGAGTAAACTAAGATCATGGCATCTGGTCCCATCACCTCATGGCAAATAGATGGAGAGACAGTGGAAACAGAGAGAGACTTTATTTTGAGGGGCTCCAAAATTACTGCAGATGGTGACTGCAGCCATGAAATTAAAAGACGCTCCTTGGAAGAAAAGCTATGACCAACCTAGACAGCATATTAAAAAGCAGAGACATTACTTTGCCAACAAAGGTCCATCTAGTCAAAGCTGTGGTTTTTCCAGCTAGAGGAGAAGGGGATGACAGAGGATGAGATAATTGGATGGCATCACTGACTGTATGGACGTGAGTTTGAGCAAGCTCCAGAAGTTGGTGATGGACAGGGAATCCTGGCGTGCTGCAGTCCATGGGGTCACAAAGGGTTGGACATGACTGAGTGAACTGAACTGATGATTAATATGCCAAAGGCTCTAACAGATAAGACACACAGCATGCAAGAACAAATGGGCAATGTAAGACAAAGAATTCAGAGAGATAAAATATGGAGTAGTGTTCAATAGTGTAAAGGCAAATGTAACCATAGAAAGCAAGACCTGTGGTCCCGTGAGTCAGGGCTATAAATCTCTACGCACAAAATACTACAGGAAATGCAAAAGGCAAAGAGATGCAATGAGACATAAATAATACATAAACAGAATTACTATGAACAGAAGTCTTTAACATGGAGCTTTCATTAGAAGACAGATCAAGTAGGAAAAATGTAAATTAGGATATAGAATTCTTAACTAACATAATCAGTGATAAATAATGAAATAACCAATGAAACAGAAAAAAACAAGGGATTTTTATCCAAATAAAAATCTACTCATCTAAATAAATATGAAAATCTTGCAGACATTTATCCAAATAAATTTGAAAACTTAGATTAAATGGATAGTATTTTTAGGGAAACATGGGTATCTAAATTAACAGCATTGGAAATAGAAAGCTTACCAATATCCACAGACACAGAGGAAGTTATTAAAGAAATACCTTGTAAAAAGCACCAGACCCAAATGGGTTCACAGGGGAACTCACCAAAGACCATATATTCACAAAATACCATATATAAAGAGATCGACTCACCAAAGGCTATATACTCACAGTATCACATAAATTGTTCCAGAATACTGAAAATGCCTGGTGGAAAAATCTCCATTTGTAATAGCAACAAAGCAGGTAATATATTTAGGAATAAACCTAATAAGAAATGCTAAAAAACCTATATAAGAATATATTTTAAGTTTTCTTAAAGCCTTCTGGAAGACACAAAAATAGATAAATGTTCTTAGATGGAATGAATCAAACATAATAAAGGCTTCTATTCTCCCTAGGTTAATTTATAAATGTAATACAAATGCCAATAAAATAATAATACTAATAAACTTATAGTAGAGCATGTTAGGTTTATAGTAAATTATATAAGGAATAATAGACATCCATGGAAGCTAGATCCAACCAGTCCATTCTGAAGGAGATCAGCCCTGGGATTTCTTTGGAAGGAATGATGCTAAAGCTGAAACTCCAGTATTTTGGCCACCTCATGCGAAGAGTTGACTCATTGGAGAAGACTCTGATGCTGGGAGGGATTGGGGGCAGGAGGAGAAGGGGACGACAGAGGATGAGATGGCTGGATGGCATCACTGACTCGATGGATGTGAGTCTGAGTGACCTCCGGGAGCTGGTGATGGATAGGGAGGCCTGGTGTGCTGCAGTTCATGGGGTCGCAAAGAGTCGGACATGACTGAGCGACTGATCTGATCTGATCTGATGGAAGCTAGGAAACCCCAAAAAAGAAAAGCTATTTGGGGTACTATTCTAGCCAAGTATTAAATATAAACTCTATAATTAAAAGATTGTGGTATTGGCACATGCATAGTTATCAGGCCAGTGAAATGGAATAAAAAGCCCAGAAACAAGTAACATGAAAATTTATTAACGATGGAGTGATTTCCAGGATATACTGTTAGGTGGAAAAATCAAATTAGACAAGAATATCTATAGTGTGCTACTTTTTATGTCAGAAAATAGGGAGAAGGAAGAGATAAACCAGAAACTAAGGAAATTGTTTCCCTAGAGAAGACAGTGGGAACGGTGTAGACAGGATGGTGGATTTGGAGTAGAAAAGATGAGAAGAGTCGCACGTAGTTCTGAGCATACCTTTTAGTATAGTCCAGTATAGTTCTTTAAAAATCTATGTGCTTCCCAGTGGTAAAGAATACATTTGCCAATGCAGGAGACGTGGGTTCAATCCCTGGCTCAGGAAGATCCCCTGGACAAAGAAATGGCACCCTACTCCAGTATTCTTGCCTGGGAAGTCCCATGGACAGAGGAGCCATGCAGGCTACAATCAATGAGGTCACAAAAGAATGGGACCTAGCTTAGTGTCTAAACAACAACAGGAAAGCTATGAGAATGAGGAAACGAAATCTTAAAATAGAATGCATTAAAAAACAAATGAACTATTCTATATTTCAAATGAATAACCACACTGTGAGGAAGGGGAAAACACTAAAATAAGTAACTTTTAAATACAGTGTTTTCTCATTATCAGAGAAATGCAAATCAAACCCACAATGAGGTACCATTTCACGCCAGTCAGAATGGCTGCTATCCAAAAGTCTACAAGCAATAAATGCTGGAGAGGGTATGGAGAAAAGGGAACCCTCTTACACTGTAGGTGGGAATGCAAACTAGTACAGCCACTATGGAGAACAGTGTGGAGATTCCTTAAAAAACTGGAAATAGAACTGCCATGCTGCTGCTGCTGCACCGCTTCAGCCATGTCTGACTCCGTGCAACCCCATAAACGACAGCCCACCAGGCTCCCCTGTCCCTGGGATTCTCCAGGCAAGAACACTGGAGTGGGTTGTCATTTCCTTCTCCAATGCATGAAAGTGAAAAGTGAAAGTGAAGTTGCTCAGTCGTGTCTGACTCTAGCGACCCCATGAACCGCAGCCTACCAGGCTCCTCCATCCATGGGATTTTCTAGGCAAAAGTACTGGAGTGGGGTGCCATTACGACCCAGCAATCCCACTGCTGGGCATACACACTGAGGAAACCAGAAGTGAGAGAGACATGTGTACCCCAATGTTCATCAAGCACTGTTTATAATAGCCAGGACATGGAAGCAACCTAGATGTCCATCAGCAGATGAATGGATAAGAATGCTGTGGTACATATACACAATGGAATATTACTCAGCCATTAAAAAGAATACATTTGAATCAGTTCTAATGAGGTGGATGAAACTGGAACCTATTATACAGAGTGAAGTAAGCCAGAAAGAAAAACACCAATATAGTACACTAATGCATATATATGGAATTTAGGAAGAAAGTAACAATAATCCTGTATGCGAGACAGCAAAAGAGATACAGATGTATTGAACAGTCTTTTGGACTCTGTGGGAGAGGGTGAAGGTGGGAAGATATGGGATGGGGAGGGAAGTGGGAGTGGGGTTCAGGATGGGAAACACATGTACACTCATGGCGGATTCAAGTCAATGTATGGCAAAACCAATACAATATTATAAAGTAAAATAAATTTTTAAAAAGTAAATTAATAGCTGAGTAATACTCCATTGTGTATATGTACCACAGCTTGCTTATCCATTCATCTGTGGATGGACATCTAGGTTGCTTCCACGTTCTGGCTATTGCAAACAGTGCTTGATGAACATTGGGGTACACGTGTCTCTTTCAATTCTGGTTTTCTCAGTGTATATGCCCAGCAGTGGGATTGCTGGATCATAAGGCAGTTCTATTCGCAGTTTTTTGAGGAATCTCCATACTGTTCTCCATAGTGGCTGTACTAGTTTGCATTCCCACCAACAGTGCAAGAGGGTTCCCTTCTCTCTGCACCCTCTCCAGCATTTATTGCTTGTGGACTTTTGGATAGCAGCCATTCTGATTGGCGTGAAATGGTATCTCATAGTGGTTTTGATTTGCATTTCTCTGATAATGAGTGATGTTGAGCATCTTTTCATGTGTTTGTTAGCCATCTGTATGTCTTCTTTGGAGAAATGTCTATTGAGTTCTTTGGCCCATTTTTTGATTGGGTCATTTATTTTTCTGGAATTGAGCTGTAGAAGTTGCTTGTATATTTTTGCATCAGTTCTAAGGATAACGCATATATATGGAATTTAGAAAGATGGTAAAAATAACCCTATTTACGAGACAACAAAACAGACACTGATGTATAGACCAGACTTTTGGACTCTGGGACCGGGAGAGGGTGGGATGATTGGGGAGAATAGCATTGAAATATGTATAATATTATATCTGAAATGTATTAATTGTTCAAACTAAACACTATCATGTTACAATTTGTTCATACTAGATGTTTGTAATGTTTCTGATAATCAATAAAAGAGATTCTTGATCAAAAAAATAAAAATAAAAAATAAAATAAAATTTAGTGACTTAATACAATTAAAAAAAAAAGTAAATTAATAAATCAAGGTCTTAAAAATAAGTAAATAAATAAATACAGTGTTTTGCCTATATACCCTTAAGCTAAAGATCACTGTAATTATAACAAATATTAGATTCCAGTTAGTTTGTTTTTCACAGTGGTATTAGTGCATTAGCAATTCTGAAATGACTTTCTGTGTATTCTGTAGTTTAGCAAACAACTAAATATATTGTGGATAATGAAATGAGGTTACTCATCCTCAAGGAAGTACAAATATGGAAGAGAAAAGGCCAGAATGGTGTTATATTGAAAACAGAATTATGAACTCATGATTTTTAATTAATCAGTAGAAAGAAAACTATATATAGGGTTTTGTGTATGTATGTATATTTGTGGGGTGTGTGTGTGTGGGTGTGTTTCTTGTTCTGCTCACTGAGATGGTCTGAAAGCAGTGACATTCTAATAGTGATGAGCACATTGAGTGTCCACACATTGGTTTCTATGTATCATTCCAAAGCAAAAGATCCTTATCTCTGAAGAAATTGCTTATTCCTAGAACAAGGGAAGTACAAGAATAGCCCAGAGCATACTGTTGAACCAAAATATGAGTGAAAGTGAAAGCATTAATTGCTTAGTCATGTCTGACTCTTTGTGACACCATAGACTGTAACCTGCCAGGCTCCTCTGTCAATGAAATTTTCCAGACAAGAGTACTGGAATGGGTTGCCATTTTATTTTCCAGGGGATCTTCCTGATCCAGGAATTGAACCAGGGTCTCCTTCATTGCAGGCAGATTCTTTACCATCTAGCCACCAGGAAAACTCCTCCACCCCCGGCCCCTACACATGCAAATAAGATGTCTAAGAACTAATGGAGACATGCAGAAAAGATTAAAAAGCCAACTTGAAGGGTCTCTCTAGAACAATCTGACCATTAAAATAAGTAATGATTATAACAGTGTTTGAAAATGAGCATATTTTATGAGTAAATGAATGAATCGATGGAGTGAGAATGGAAAGCTATTCCTTTTATTTATAAAAAAAAAAAAAAAAAGAAAAAGAAAAAAAAAAAAAAAAAAACAACCACACGGGAAGAGGTGGAGGAAAAAAAAAAAGAAAAAATGTTTTTTTGGCGCTTACCTCCCAAAAAGCGCCAGTCCTCCCCCCCCTAGAACACAAATACTTAGACAGTAAAATCTAAGCCATACTGGTAAACGTAAAATGGGATCTCATATGGTTTTGATTGCACTCAGCCGGGGGCCGGGGCGGTGGGGAATTTTTGAGATAGATGCCGCCCCCCGGGCGCCACCACTTTGTTATAGTTCCTTTGGGCACTTTATCACCACTTCTATAGCAACCATAGAAATAGGTGAGAATCTCTAATGATTACTGAAATGGATAGGCAATAGGTATGGTGAGAAAAAGGACTTTTATCTCAAAACATTTCTGCATAGGATATTTATTGATTTAAAGAGAGAAAATAGTACGTTTACAGTGACAGACCTCACAGATACCACTTTAGTATGTTAACATCGCTAGTAATGGGACAAATCAACATTATGTGCCTTTAAACATGAAACATGGAGAACACACATCATTTCTGTCATGTTATTGCCAAGTATAACTGAATGTAAGCATTAAGAAATGTTATACACACACACACACACACACACACACACACCGATACTCTTCAAAAAGGTAAAGATCATGAAAGACAAAGATTGAGAAATTGGTCCAGATTAAAGGACACCAAAGATATATGACAAGATACAATACCTGATCCTGGATAGGATAGTGGGCCGGGGGGTGGGGGGAGGAGTTTTTTATTTTGCTATGAAAGACATTATTGGGAGAGATGGCAAAATTTGTATGGTGCTGCTGCTGCTAAGTCGCTTCAGTTGTGTCCAACTCTTGTGTGACCCCATAGACGGCAGCCCACCAGGCTCCCCATCCCTGGGATTCTCTAGGCAAGAACACTGGAGTGGGTTGCCATTTCCTGCTCCAGTGCATGAAAGTGAAAAGTGAAACTGAAGTCGCTCAGTCATGTTCGACTCTTCGCGTCTCACCCCATGGACTGTAGCCTACCAGGCTCCTCTATCCAAGGCATTTCCCAGGCAAGAGTACTGGAGTAGGTTGCCATTGCCTTCTCCCAAAATTTGTATAAAGGTCTGTGATTAGATAATAGTATTAATATCAATGCTAATTTCCTGATTTAAGTCATTATATTAATATCATGGCAGTTTAAGAAAATATTTTTGTGTTTATTAAATAAACCCTGAAATAGTGTTAGAAATATCTTGTGTCTGAAGCTTTCTTCCAAATGGTTCAGAGTAAAATAATATATAGAGAGAAAGTCATAAAGCAAATGTGATATATTATTAAAATTTAAGGAATTCAGTGACCATATATGGAATTCTTTGAACTATTCCAGCAACTATGCTGTGAGGTTTTAAAAATCATATTTGAACATGTTGGTGGAGCTTTCCATTTTGAGGTCACCCATTGTGTTTCTGTCTAACACTTGCATGATCATGTACCAGAGACACTATTAAATCTGCTCAAAGGAGATATACTTTGACATAGTATCTTTCCTTCAACTTTTAATGTAAAAAAATAAACAGCAGAAACATTCTGGAAGGTTATATACGAAGCTTATTGAAAGGAAATGAATGAACAAATATCTAAATATAGCCATCTAGGGTATGCACTATTGTTTGTAATTAAAATTTCTACCACTACCCACTAAGTATGTAAAGCAAGCGTCTGAGCCACCTACCCTAGCACTGGTTTGTTGGGAATGAGCAATTCCATTGATCATCTCTAATTTTCCTTGGGGCAAATTGCAGTCATTTGCAAGAAGTCTTAGTAGGAAATATTAAGAGAAGGCAGTGGAGTGTAGCGAGGGAGTAATAGGCTAAGATCAACAAGAAACAAGTCCTGACTACCATTCGCAGGCATTATGATGCCATTGAACTAAGATAATGTGTACTGATATGGTATTATAGGAAACGTCTTGTAGGGAAGTGGAGGTTTGCGCCAAGTTTAAGCAAAGTGACAGAAAGTATGTATTAGGGCAAATTCTGAAGACATTTTGAAATAGGAGACTTGCCAGCATAGAGAATTTAATAATGAGATTAGGCAAGTAATTTTGCATATATGCTAAATGGTTTTGCCTTCACTCAAAAACACTTAAACCAAGATATAAAATTTGCAATTTGGAAAATAAGTAGGCATTGTCTCTTGCCATATATCTACTAGTGATGTATAAGTTCATCATGAAGTTAAAATATTACAAGTTTACTTCTTGTTAATCATAAGGAACGATTCTTTGAAAGTCACATTTAAAGATGTATTTTTTTTAAGTTTCATAAGAGAATTTATTAACTGCCCTTTGTCATCAAGGATGGTACCTTTTCTCTCACTTATATATCCCTGGGTCATAGCATAGTGTGCATCTGCATTTTTTAGTTGTATAGAATTAAATTCTGCTCAGGAAAAATATAGTTTTGTTTGTTTTTATTTTGTATAATGTTTAGGAAGCCATACAGGCAGCATTTGAATCTGCCCAATTATATGCAGCTACATTTGAAAAGTTTCAAATATTCTTCAAGGAAAATGAAAGTCTTGATTTACAAGATCTTAAACTTCAAGAACCTGGTAAGTTTTCATTTGTCCTTGCTAATTATATCAAGAGTCATATCAAGCTTTATCATGGTCTAGGTTTCTGTTTTCCTGGAGAAGGAAATGGCAGCCCACTCCAGTATTCTTGCCTGGAGAATCCCATAGAAGGAGGAGCCTGGTAGGCTACAGTCTATGGGGTCGCAAAGAGTCAGACACGAGAGGTGACAGAGATGGTAGCCCAAAAGAGTTGGCCTGACAAAACACAAGAGTTTATTCGTTTCTAGATTATTTTCTGTAGAATCACTTTTTTCTTTAGTTTTACTGTTATGTTTTATTTCAGAATATTATGGGAAGGAATTCTTCCCCAAGAGCTTATCTTTTAGTATGAAGTTGTACCAGTGCCAAGGTCATATAGCCTCTATATGGAAAGGAGTTGAAAGGAATGTTTTCCCCTCAGATTCCTTAAAAAATGTTTACATAGTGTAACATGTATCTCAGGAATTCATTCTGTGTCAGGAATTCAAGTTACTCTATTTGTACAGCCCTATTGCAACCAGGTAGGTATGAAATGACACCTTAGTCATGAGATTAGAACCATGGAGAAGTTATTTTATTAAACTTATTTTATTCAACCAAAGAAAACAAAATACAATGCCCAAGTGAAATTTCAGGCAAGAAAGTTTCCAAATGATTATGAAAATTAAGTATATAGCATTTATTATTACCATTTAAAAATGGGAAGCATTTCTTTCATATTCTTTTTGTTTGTTTCATTAACTGGTTTTATTCTTTTTTTTCCTCATGCACGAAAATGTTTACTCTGATACTTTGCCTCATGAATGAGCACTATTTTTTTTTTCTGTAAATTCTTGTGTTTTTCTTTCAATTCATTATTTTTATTACACTGAAGTATTTTAAAGTAAATTAGACATGCCAGTCCCTATTCAATATGCATCTTCAAAAAGCATGCCCCTACAGAACCAAAATATTTTCACACCTGAAAAAAAATCTCTAAAATCAACATTTAGTCCATATTCAGAATCTGCCAAGTAAAATAGTTTGCAGCTGGTTTGGCCCAGAATCTAATCCAAGAATAGACACTGTATTTACTTTTTATGTCTCTTAAGTTTTGGAAAGTTGAAACATATCTTTTTTTCCAAAGCACTAACTTGCTCAAGAAACAAAAGTGGGGTTCTACTTAAGAAATTTTTTTAAAAATTAGGTTCATTTCTACCATTCTTCACCAACACTGTCACACTGAGACTGAGTGTATGTTGAACTGAAGGGAACTGACCAGTACTATGGTGGCACCATGGTAACAGTAAGATGTGGAGCCTGGCATTTCAGCATGAAATAGACTAATCCAAATAAGCCATTCTAACCATCTAGATCGTCTACTCACAGCGTTGAGCCAAGGCCTCTGAGTCTCCTGTTATCATGTTCCTCACGTTGGATAACTTTACTCCCTCACCAGTTACTTAACTGGATAAGGCCACCAAGCTCCCAGATTGCCCTTCATCTAGTCCTGCCTTGGCTTGTCAATCCTGTCTCAATCTCCGAACCAGGGTATCATAGGTATTAGCCATTTGTTGTCTGGGAATCTGGAGTAGATTGGCCTGGACTCCTAAAAGTTGCTTTCTTCCTCTTTTAGGAACTTTCTGGTACTTCCTAAACCTCTGAACCCGGTTGTTTCCCATTAGAATGTAGCTTTGCCCCTTGGAGACCATTCCTTGCCTGTTATACCATATTCCCTCAAATTACTATAAAACTGCCTATAACATATTGTGCTCAGATGCTCAGTCATGTTCAACTCTTTGTGATTCCATGGACTGTAGCCCTCCAAGTTCTTCTGTCCATGAGATTTCTCAGGTAAGAATTCTAGAGCGGATTGCCATTTCCTCTTCCAGAGGGATCTTCCCCACCCAGGGACTGAACCCGCATCTATTATGTCTCCTGCGTCAGCAGGGGAATTCTTTACCACAAGTGGCACCTGGGAAGCCCTAAGATATATTATAGTTTATTACGCTTAATAAATGTCTGTTTAACCAAACTTTTAGCCAGACTGCCCTTTGTTTAGCCCTAGAAGGTGATCAGAAGACAGACTCTGGCTTTCTGAAATAATCAGCCATATCTCACCACTAAATTTCTATAAAAGTCAGTGTCTACTAATATTTTCCATTCTTGCTAAGCACTTATGATAGGTACTGTGCTGCCTCATCTAATCTATTTTATCTAATCCTCATAATTCTATATAGGCAAGTGTTCTCATTTTACAAATAGGTAAGTGGAAATATAGAGATAAGGCAACCCCAAGATTACACAGTGAGTTTAGAAATTGTTTCGCCTGACTTGAGAGTTTGTTATACAAACCATCCCTCCTCCATCTCATCAAGAGAGAGCTCCTCTGTTGGCTTTACTCTTTTGTTTCCTTTTGAACATGGATAAAAGTCATTTAACTTTGTGATCTAAATTTATTCATGTATAAAATGAAAGTATTGGACTAAATTGGTGTTTCCCAAATTGGTATTCCTTGAACCACTATTCTGAAGGATATTACATGATACTATGAAAAAGACTCTTTGTTCAAATAAATTTGGAAAATACTAGACCAAGCAACATTATACAGCTTTCCTCACCAGGGGTTTTCTCAGATCATTTGGTATCCTAATTTTTTCATTTCTCAAAAATAAACACATCAAAACCTTCTAAAATGAGTAGGATAGATAATTGTCATCCCTTTTTTTGTATCTTGAGGAAGGTGAAGCTCAGAAAGATTAAGTAACTTAGCCAAAGCAACAGGTGGGTTAAAGACTTGGGCCTAGGTCTTCTAAGACTTTGTCTGATGTTCTCTTTATACTATGTCAAACTGCCCCTTGTGTCCAGAACAGAAGGTGATGGAAATAAAAGCAGGGATCAGCAACTTTTTCTCTTGGGGATGGTAGAAGAAGGTTAGAGAAGAACAGGGAACAGTAGGGAAAACAGTCTGACTCAAGTGGAGGGAGCAACTGGAAATAAAGTTAGCTGAATTTTTAAAGACAAGGAGTTGTTTTGTATTTTATGTGTATTAGTAAGAGCTGTTTTTGACCAATAGTATGATTTCAAGGTAATCAGACTTCCACTTGTGATTTCCCAATCCAAATAGATTGGGAAAGGGAGAAATTGGAGATAGGAAGATTATCAAAATGCAACTGCAGCATTGGCAGACAAAGTTGACAATGGCCTTAACTTTGATGTGGGGGGCAGGGTTGGCAGAGGTGTTGGGAAGAGGAATGGAAATAACTTTAGCTATGCTTGATCTCTTGAGTTTCAAACCTTCTCTATATCCTTATATACTTGGTAAAGAATCTGCCTGCAATGCAGGAGACACAGGAGACGCAGGTTTAATCCTTGGGTCTGGAAGATCCCCTGGCAGAGGAAATGGCAACCACTCCAGTATTTTTGCCTGGAAAATCCCATGGACAGAGGAGCATGGTAGGTTATAGTCCATGGGGTCACAAAGAATCGAATACAACTAAGGATGCATATTCATACTTATTTTGAGATATGATGTGGAAGAACCATTAGATTAAGCCAACTTCAAACCAGTCTGATTGTAGAATCTACTCCATTATAGACTAGATTCTCTAATGCAATTACAAGTTATTTTCATGAGCTATTCTTAACAACAGCCAGAAAATATATTTACATTATGAAATGTTAGTTTCTTCATTACAAGAATAAAATATAAAGTATCATGAATTAATATTTTAAAATTATACAAGGTTCTCTACCTATGGATAGTTCATTTTAAATACATATGTAAGTGTATTAATGCAATGATTTTTGATATATCTGTGTAATGGTCCTTTAAAATCTAATATATATATTTTTGCTGTATATGAATTATTCTATGTAGGTGTTAAGTTCTTTAGTGAACAACTGGAAAAATATCACAGACAGCACAAGGATGCAGTAGCTCTGAGACCCACCAGGAATGTAGGACTGCTGCTCATTGACACTAAGCAACTAAAAGAAAAACTAATTCCATCACCTTTGCGATGCTTGGAGGTAACTGTGAACAAGGAAAAATGTTCACTGTGGTCTCTTAAACTATTTTACGATTTTTCTCCTGCAAATAGCCTATCTTTATTTTCTAGTATTGCAGCTATTTAAAATTATCTTAAGTCTATTGAGCATTTTTAATTTGTAGGGAAAGTTCCATGTTTTTCTTTCTGTCCCAAGCATAGTCAATTTCAGGTGAGGGGGAAAAGTCCTTAAACTAGCTTCTTACATCCACTCCTTTTTCCTTTGTTGGAGCATTTCAAGATTTCCTCCAGAGGAGACATTGCTGTAACAACTCAGGGTCCTAGTAGGAATGCTGGTTGACTCTAGGATACTGAGGTATCCTAGATGCTGAGGTTTCCTGATCTGAAACTGTCCCTAAAGATCTGATTGTGTTTTAGTGAGTGGTAGAGCTGAGGAGATTTGATTGCTTCTACAGTAACTTTCAGGTCTTCCTTTAGTCATGAATTGAAGTGAAGTGAAGTCGTTCAGTCGTGTCCGACTCTTTGCCACCCCATGGACTATAGCCTATCAGGCTCCTCCATCCATGGGATTTTCCAGGCAAGAATACTGGAGTGGGTTGCCATTTCCTTCTCCAGGGAATCTTCCCTACCCAGGGATCAAACCTGGGTCTCTTGCATTGTGGGCAGATGCTTTATCCTCTAAGCCACCAGGGAAGTCATATATATCATATATAAAGTCATATCCCTTGTGATATATACCATCAAATACCACCACAAAGGGACTCCCCTGGTGGTTCAGTAGTTAAGACATCATGTTCCAATGCAAGGGGCCCAGGTTCAATCCCTGGTCACGGACCTAAGATCACACATGCCTCACAGCCAAAAAAAAAAAACACCCCAAAACATAAAACAGAAACAATATTGTAACATTCAAAAATTTAAAAATATCTCTAGAGACACAATGGTACAGAACAGAGATTGGCAAACTCTATCCCACAGGGTCATTCCAGCCTGCCACCTGTTTTGTACCATGACAGTTCTCTTATGTATTGCCTATGGTTGCTCTACAAGGGCAGAGCTGAGTGGTTGTGACAGAGACCATATATCCTGCAAATCTAAAGTATTTACTATTTAGCCCTTACAGAAAACCTCTGCTGACCCCTGGTGCAGATGAAAGAAGACAGTGCTCTGTCTAAAAGGCTGCAGGCCTGAGAGCTAATATCTTTTCTGTCACTAATTAACTGTATGGCTTTGGACTCCTTTCTAGAGCTGCTTCATCTGTTGAAAAAGAAAACAATAGAGAATTGAAACAAAGTCAATTTCAGCAAACATTTCTGAGCACTACCATATACTAAGCCAAAAACAAACAAACAAAAAACCCTCAAACTGGATTCAGCAATCAGAAAATGTATGGATTTAAAAAGTCCAGAGGGTGAATGGGCATCAGGAAGGTGTGACCTAGTGACTCAGTGGTTACTAAAGACCTGATTTTTTCCATTCACTGTGTGCCAGCTTCCTTCTGATGTGCCAGCTTCATCTGAAAGCTCATATACCCTCACTTTTCTGAAATGGTAGTCAAAGGCTCCATAGGATAATTATTTCCTTATTCATGTCCAGAGAGAGAGAGAGAGAATCTTTCAGCCTTAAACAAAAGTCTTGGGTTTCTACTTAATTGGATCAGCTAATGTCAGAGGTCCACTCTAATCCAATCACATTAGCCAAAGAAAGCCTTGCTCATTTTACCTTAAGACCAGTCAGACTCAATCATTGTTTCTGAAGGAGAGATCACCTTCCTCCAAATCATTACTACAACTCAACACAAAAGAAGTATAGTTGATACTGGGGATGGTACCACAATGTTCACTATACAGGACAAAGTAACAGAAAGGGTGCTTACAAAATATCAGAGCATTTAGGCAGACTTTAAAAAATATATTTATTTATTTGGCTGCATCTAGTCTTAGTTGCAACATATGGGATCTTGGTTGAGTCATGTGGGGTCTTTACTTGTGGCACACAGACTCTCTAGTTGTGGCATATGGGCTCTCTAATTTGTGATGCACAGACTCCAGACCCCACAGGCTTCGGTAGTTGTGGCGCTCGAGCTTAGTTGTTCCATGGCATGTGGGATCTTAGTTCCCCAGCCAGGGATCAAATCCACTTTCCCAGCATTACAAGGCAGATTTTTAACCACTGGACCACTAAAGAGGTCCCAAGGTAAACTTCTTAATAAGTTGTGCAATCTAACTTATTCTGAAAATAATCTTAAAAACTAATCCTATTGTTTCAGTGTGGGGAAAAAAAAGCCTTTTCATATACTACTGCTTCCATTACCTGATGATTTAACAGACATTCAGTTAGACTTTATCTAAAATGTATAATAAAGTAGAAATACTCAAGTAGTTACGATTCACAGTTCCTTCTTCTTTCCTAGGTGCTGAATTATATGCTTCCTCATCTAAGCAAGAAAAAAGTGGATGCCATCATCTCTGAGGCCCAAGATGCAGAATACAAGCTTGAATTTGTCCCAACTACTACTATAGAATATGTTAACAGCTTAGTATTTCTTGACGAAATTCAGGAACGGGTGAGTTGATTCTTGTGTAACTCACTATTCCAAATCTTGTGGGAAGGAAGGCAAATAAGAGAAACTGAGGGACTGAAGGTCAAGATACAGCTGTCAGACTATCAGAAACACTTTCAGGCAAAGGAAGTGGATGGCTTATCTCACAGTAGTAATGGCAGCTAACATTGATCGCTACTAGTCAGGCATGTACTACATTTTCTACATGTTACATTTTTTATCCTTACAAAAGCTTAAGAAGTATTGTTCAGTCATTCAGTCATGTCTGACTCTTTGTGACCCCATGGACTGAAGCATGCCAGGCCTCCTTGTCCTTCACCATCTCCCAGAGCTTGCTCAAATTCATGTCCATTGAGTCAATGATGCTATCCAACCTCTCCTATTGCGTCCTCTGTCGTCCCCTTCTTCTGCCTTCAATCTTTCCCAGCATCAGGGTCTTTTCTGCTGAGTTGACTCTTCACATCAGGTGACTAAAGTATTGGATCTTCAGCTTCAGCATCAGTCCTTCCAATGAATATTCAGGATTGATTTCCTTTAGAATTGACTGGTTTGATTGCCTTGCAGTCCAAGGGACTCTCAAAAGTCTTCTCCAACACCACAGTTCAAAACATCAATTCTTCAGTCCTCAGCCTTTTTGATGGTCCAACTCTCACATTCATACATGACTACTGGAAAAACATAGTTTTAATTATACAGACCTTTGTCAGCAAAGTAATGTCTCTGCTTTTTAATACTCTGTCTAGGTTTGTCATACTTTTCTTCCAAGGAGCAAGAGTCTTTTAATGTCATGGCTGCAGTCACCAGAAAGAAGTATAGATAATTTTCTTATTCTGCAGATAAGCAAATGAGGATCAAAATAGGTCATTGTGTCTAAGATCACAGACCTGTGTGCAGTACATCTGGAATTCAAATTTGGGTCTCTGACAACAAAGCCAGTGCTCTTAACCCCAGTTTATTGCAATTCTTATTTGTAATGAATGATAATACAGTAAGTCCCATAAATTCAAATGAGTTCTGTTCTGAGATTGCGTTTGTAAGTTCCATTTTTTCCTAAGTCCAACCAAGTGAGCCTAGGTACCCAACTAACACAATCAGCTATATAGTACTATACTGTAATAGGTTTATAATACTTTTCACACAAATAATGCATAAAAAAAAAAGAAAACATTTTTAACCTTACAGTACAGTACCTTGAAAAGTGCAGTACGACAGCTGGCATATAGGGGCTGGCATCAAGAGAACAGGCAAGAAGAGTCTCTATATCTGCTGTTGTCTCCCTAACCCACTAGCCTAGTTAAGCTAGTTTAACTTGGGTTTCTTTCATTCCTGCTAGTAAGTTTCCTGACTATTATGCAAATATAGATTAAGAAGGATCATCAGTTCAGTCATAGTCGTGTCCGACTCTTTGCTACCCCATGAATTGCA
The DNA here is from genome assembly GCA_935064755.1 of Tragelaphus eurycerus. Lineage (NCBI taxonomy): Eukaryota > Metazoa > Chordata > Mammalia > Artiodactyla > Bovidae > Tragelaphus > Tragelaphus eurycerus. The sequence continues at coordinate 13,431,510 of CAKXYN010000070.1, read as the reverse complement.
GCACGCCAGGCCTCCCTGTCCATCACCAACTTCTGGAGTTCACTGAGACTTACATCCATCAGTGATGTGAGTGATGCCATCCAGCCATCTCATCTTCTGTCGTCCCCTTCTCTTCCTGCCCCCAATCCCTCCCAGCATCAGAGTCTTCTCCAATGAGTCAGCTCTTCGCATGAGGTGGCCAAAGGACTGGAGTTTCAGCTTTAGCATCATTCCTTCCAAAGAAATCCCAGGGCTGATCTCCTTCAGAATGGACTGGTCGGATCTCCTTGCAGTCCAAGGGACTCTCAAGAGTCTTCTCCAACATCACAGTTCAAAAGCATCAATTCTTCAGCACTCAGCTTTCTTCACAGTCCAACTCTCACATCCATACATGACCATAGGAAAAACCATAGCCTTGACTAGACGAACCTTTGTTGGCAAAGTAATGTCTCTGCTTTTGAATATGTTATCTAGGTTGGTCATAACTTTTCTTCCAAGGAGTAAGCATCTTTTAATTTCATGGCTGCAATCACCATCTGCAGTCATTTTGGAGCCCCAAAAATAAAGTCTGACACTGTTTCCCCATCAATTTCCCACGAAGTGATGGCACCGGATGCCATGATCTTCATTTTCTGAATGTTGAGTTTTAAGCCAACTTTTTCACTCTCCACTTTCACTTTCATCAAGAGGCTTTTAGTTCCTCTTCACTTTCTGCCATAAGGGTGGTGTCATCTGCATATCTGAGGTTATTGATGTTTCTCCCGACAATCTTGGTTCCAGCTTGTGCTTCTTCCAGCCCAGAGTTTCTCATGATGTATTCTGCATAGAAGTTAAATAAGCAGGGTGACAATATACAGCCTTGACCTACTCCTTTTCCTATTTGGAACCAGTCTGTTGTTCCATGTCCAGTTCTAACTGTTGCTTCCTGACCTGCATACAGATTTCTTAAGAGGCAGATCAGGTGGTCTGGTATTCCCATCTCTTTCAGAATTTTCCACAGTTTATTGTGATCCACACAGTCAAAGGCTTTGGCATAGTCAATACAGCAGAAATAGATGTTTTTCTGGAACTCTCTTGCTTTTTCCACGATCCAGCGGATGTTGGCAATTTGATCTCTGTTTCCTCTGCCTTTTCTAAATCCAGCTTGAACATCAGGAAGTTCAGGGTTCACGTATTGCTGAAGCCTGGCTTGGAGAATTTTGAGCATTACTATACTAGCATGTGAGATGAGTGCAATTGTGCGGTAGTTAGAAGGATCATGACTTCCATTATAACTAATATCTTGATTATAATTCTACAGTAAATCCCTTACATGCAAACTTTCAACTTGGGAATTTCCAAAGATGTGAATGTGCATTTGCATGTCCAATCACAGTAAGTTAGTTCACATGTGTGGCATACATTGTCACATGTGTGCATCCTCTATAAGTGGTTGTGCTGCTGTGTACTTTACCATACTGTACAGAGTACAGTTGTGTAGTATTGCCGGGGTGATTGGGACTCAGCTCAAGGTTGAGAACCATCTCTCTAAAGCCTCTCCACAGTTTTCTTCTCCTGTTTAGCACCTGTTTTGTTACCCTCTGAAAGCAAATGGCCTCTGCCCACAGATACAATCTAACTCTTCCCAAAGTCAAGAGAAAGGTCAGACTGATCTGGATTCACTCTGTCCCAATTTGATGCTCCCTGGTTAAGTTGTCGCCAGGAGGTGGGTCAAGTTATAGAACCTGGATGCTTCCTCTATAACCTTGTGGCGGAGTGGTGGCAAGGAGGCTTCCCTTCAAACTGGGGAGACCTTGCCAGAAAATTAGGAAAGACACTGTCCACTGAGGCAAAGGCATCAGATCAGAGATGTTTAGGAATCAGTAATAGTGGTAGTAAAAGCCTTTATTAGAGGGTAGCACGATGCTCACCATCGATCAGGGTCCTGAATCTACACAGAGAGGTACATGGTCCGCACACCTTAGGGACTGCCCTGGGACAGTCACTGCTCAGCACACATGCCTGGAATCTCAGATGTTATAGTTGAGCATCCTCACAGCACCTGCCATCTCTGAAAACTTTAAATATTGGCACTGTTTAATCTGAGGCTTACCAGGTGGTGCTTGTGCACGTGCTTCCCAAGGCAGGAGACATAAGAGATGCGGGTTCAATATCTGTGTTGGGAAGATCCCTTGGAGGAGGAAATGGCAACCCACCCTAGTATTCTTACCTGGAAAATTACATGGACAGAGGAGCCTGGTGGGCTGCAGTCTAAGGAGTTGCAAAAAGGTCAGACACGACTAAAGCGACTGAGTTGCTGAGCTGCTGCTAAGTCGCTTCAGTCGTGTCCAACTCTATGTGACCCCAGAGATGGCAGTCTACCAGGCTCTTCTGTCCCTGGGATTCTCCAGGCAAGAACACTGAAGTGGGTTGCCATTTCCTTCTCCAATGCATGAGAGTGAAAAGTGAAAGTGAAGTCGCTCAGTCGTGTCCGACTCTTCACTATCCCATGGACTGCAGCCCACCAGGCTCCTCCGTCCATGGGATCTTCCAAGCAAGAGTACTGGAGTGGGGTGCCATTGCCTTCTCCGAAAGTGACTGAGCACTACTATTTAATTTACTAGGGAACAAGAGAGAGAGAGAAAGTAAATACTTATAAGAGTAATATTAACTGTGCTCAGTTCTGAACAGTTTACCTCCTAGGCCTCATTGTCTGCATCGTAATAATGACTGTATTTGTCATCCAGCCAGCTCCAGCCAATTTGATCTGCATTAAATGCACTCCTCTGTGTGCTGGCTCTTTACAACGTGGTGCACAGCAACTGTCTCCTATCAGTCACTCCTAACAGGTATAACAGGACACTGATTTATTTAATGAGCAACTGATGTTTCCATTTAGATCGAAAGCCTTGAAGATGAAGGGAATGTTGTGGTTCAGATGTACAAGCTCATTGAACAGTATCAGGTTCCCACACCTCCTGAAGACTTTGCCGTTTTTGCAACTATGAAGCCATCCATTGTTGCTGTTCGGAATGCCATTGATAAATCTGTGGGTGACAGAGAAACAAGCATTAAGCAATTTTGTCTGCATTTGGGTAGAGATCTTGAAGATCTAAGCAATGAAGTGAATGAAGTAAAGATGCTAGCACAGGTAAGCTGAAGCAGAATTTTAAAAATAATCTATATAAAGGCTATTACATTTTAATAAACCGTTTAGAAAGCATATTTCATTTTAATCTGGTTTAACTTTCATTTTGTTTATACTTCATTCTAATCAATTAACAATGTCTTTGAGCAGCTACTGAAAATTTAAAGTGTTTCTGAACCTCTCTGAGGTACTGAATAAATTCCAGGCCACTGCAACTAACAGATGTATGTATTGCTTTAGTACTTATGATCAAAAGTACAAAATGGAATATTACTCAGCTATAAAAAGGAATACATGTGAGTCGATTCTAATGAGGTGGGTGAAACTGGAGCCTATTACTCAGAGTCAAGTCAGAAAAAGAATGACAAATATTGTATATTAATGGATATATATGGAATTTAGAAAGACATAATGATGATCCTACCTGCAGGGCAGCAAAGGGGATATAGATGTAAAGAACAGACTTGTTTGGACTCAGTGGGAAAAGGCAAAGATGGGATGATTTGAGAGAATAGCATTGAAACATGTACATTCAGTTCAGTTCATTTCAGTTGCTCAGTCTGTCCAATTCTTTGCGACCCCATGGACTGCTTCCCTGTCCATCATCACCTCCCGAAGCTTGCTCAAACTCATGTCCATTGAGTTGGTGATGTCATCCAACCATCTTATCCTCTGTCATCCCCTTCTCCTCTTTCCTTCAATCTTTCCCAGCATTAGGGTCTTTTCAAATGAGTCAGTTCTTTGCATCAGGTGGCCAAAGTATTGAAGCTTCAGCTTCAGCATCAGTCCTTCCAATGAATATTCAGGACTGATTTCCTTTAGGATGGACTGGTTGGATCTCCTTGCAGTCCAAGGGGCTTTTCAAGAGTCTTCTCCAGCACCACAGTTCAAAAGCATCAATTCTTCAATGCTCAGCTTTCTTTATGGTCCAACTCTTACATCCATACATGACTATTGCAAAAACTGTAGCTTTGACTAGATAGACCTTTGTCGGCAAAGTAATGTCTCTGCTTTTTAATATACTGTCTAGGTTGACCATAGCTTTTCTTCCAAGGAGCAAGCACCTTTTAATTTCACGGCTGCAGTCACTATCTGCAGTGATTTTGGAGCCCAAGAAAATAAAGTGTGTCACTGTTTCCATTGTTTCCCCATCTATTTGCCATGAAGGGATGGGCCCTAATGCCATGATCTTTGTTTTTTGAATGTTGAGTTTTAAACCAGCTTTTTCATTCTCCCCTTTCACTTTCATCAAGAGGTTCTTTAAATTCTCTTCACTTTCTGACATAAGAGTGATGTCATCTGCATATCAGATGTTATTGATGTTTCTCCCAGCAATCTTGATTTCAGCTTGCACTTCATCCAGCCTAGCATTTTTCATGATGTACTCTGCATATAAGTTAAATAAGCAGGGTGACAATATACAGGCTTGGTGTACTCCTTTCCCATGTGTACTACTATATGTAAAATAGAAGACCAGGGCAAGTTTGATGCATGAAGCAAGGCACCCAAAGTTGGTGCTCTGGTACAACCTAAAGGGATGGAGTGGGGAGGGAGGTGGGAGGGGTTTCAAGATAGAGGGACACATACATATGCATGAGTGATTCATGTTGATGTACGGCAAAAATCATCACAAAATTGTAAAGTAATTATCCTCCAACTAAATAAAAATTTTTTTAGTCTTATGGTCAAATCAGAAAAAAGTGGGAAAAACTCAGTTCAGTAGTAGTGAATTCTCTTCTTCCTAGCTTCTATTTATTATTTTGAAATTAGTGTTTTTACATCCTATTAGCATATTTTATAACCCACTCCAGTGTTCTTGCCTGGAGAATCCCAGGGACAAAGGAGCCTAGTGCTGCTGTCTATGGGATCGCAGAGTCGGACACGACTGAAGTGACTTAGCAGCAGCAGCAGCGTATTTTATAGCTATTGTCACAACTTTTGAGTTTTCTTAGTCACATGTTAGAAAATTCCCTCTTAGAAAGAGGCAGAGTATAAATTAATAAGAGATAAAGAATGTTTGATTAACTTGCATCAATTTTACTATCCTAAAGATATAAAAGGAATTTTTTAAGAACTTAGAATAGACATCTTTTTTTTCACTATCTTACTTACTTTTTTTAATATAAATTTATTTAATTGGAGGCTAATTACTTTACAATATTGTATTGGTTTTGCCATACATTGACATGACTCCACCACAGGTGTATATGTATTCCCCATCCTGAACCCCCCTTCCACCTCCTTCCCCATCCCATCTCTCTGAGTCATCCCAGTGCACCGGCCCCGAGCATACTGTATCATGCATCGAAACTGGACTGGCGATTTGTTTCACATATGATAATATACATGTTTCAGTGCCATAGAATAGACATCTGGATAATTCTTAACTGAAGTAAACATGAAAATAGATCATATAATAATGATCTACTCTAATTATTAACATTGACTATATCTTATCCCAAAAGTTTAAAGCAATATAAAGTGAAGTGAAAGTGAAAGTTGCTCAGTTGTGTCTGACTCTTTGTGATCCCATGGACTATAGAGTCCATGGAATTCTCCAGGCCAGAATACTGCAGTGGGTAGCCATTCCCTTCTCCAGGGAATCTTCCCAACCCAAGGGTCGAACCCAGGTCTCCCACATTGCAGACGGATTCTTTATCTTTACCAGCTGAGCCACTAGGGAAGCCCCAAACCAAATAAACTTATGATTAAATCAGAAAAAAAATGGGAAAAACTCAGTGTCCTTCAACAAAATAATAAAATGTGTTGAGGTACTTCCACTCAAAGGAATACAATACCGATGTTGAAGATTACAACATGCATTTATATGTGTTGACATGGCTAAAAGTAGCTAACATTTATTGTGTACTTATTATATGTCAACTTTTAGTCTAAAGGACTTTGCATTGCTTTTACTTTTGTACTGAAATATTTTTGTATTTTGCAAGAGAAAGCTGTACATAACTGTAATGACTGTACAACTCAGTGAGTTCTCAGAAAGTGAACACATCCATATGTCTACTGCTCAAGTCAAGAGCTGTTGCTCTTGGTATCCTTAGGGTGCCCTCTAGTCACTAACCTTTCCTTCCTTTCCAAAAGCAACCACTACCCTGAATTCTAAAGCCAAAAATTGCTTTTGCCTATTTATGAACTTCAATCAAATAGAATCCTACCTTTCTTGTAAATTATAATCATTCCTTTACTGTAAAATGACAAATTTCCTTATATTCCCTTCATTCTTTTCCATATTGCATTCACCTCTCCTTAACTGAAGTCTTGTTAGTTGGGGAAAAAATGTAATATAGGAAAGAAGATGAAGGAAAATGTATTAGGTACTCCTTTAAAACACTATCGGAGAAGGCAATGGCACCCTACTCCAGTACTCTTGCCTGGAAAATCCCATGGATGGAGGAGCCTGGTAGGCTGCAGTCCATGGTGTCGCTAAGAGTCGGACACAACTGAGCAACTTCACTTTCATGCATTGGAGAAGGAAATGGCAACCCACTCCACTATTCTTGCCTGGAGAATCTCAGGGACGGCGGAGCCTGGTGGGCTGCTGTCTGTGGGATCTCACAGAGTCGGACATGACTGAAGTGACTTAGCAGCAGCAGTTAGCAAAAACACTATTATCCTAATAGTACTTCCTATACGTTTCTGTACTTTTTAAAATGTATCTGCATTGTTTTAAAAGTCAAGAAAAGCAACCATTTTCGTATATTTTCTAAAAATTAGAGTGAAAAGGGAATTAGCAAAAATATGTTTCGAAAATGTTTATTCATGTAATTTGATGGCGTACCTCAAAAAGTAGGAATGACTAATCAAAAGCTATCTTAATTTTACAGGATCCACAGATTTTGGACATTAATGCTGACCAAGAGAAAATAAAGGTCATGTTGAATGAGCTGCTGTTAGTTCTGGATGATCTTCAAAAACGCGCGTTTCAATATAAATCCTATCAGAAGAATTTTAAGGTAATGACAGAGCTACACATCTGTTCCTAAAATATAGAACTATAAAATATATCTTTGTGTATGCACAGAAGTGACATTGATGCACACTCATTTTCAATAATGCTCAATGTTTAGACACCTATGTGCTAGTCACTGTACTGAAATAATCTGAAATACAAAATATGGTATATTCTCTGCCTTTGAAGTGTTTAAAGATTAGGACACATGAGAGACAAAATATCTTTCTTTATTAAAAATTAATTGTGAATTATAGACAAACACTCAGACCAGGAACTGTAGTTTCTATGTTAAAATGCATGTGGATTTTTAAATGTAATCAATTGAAACCCCTTGATTCTTTCTTAATATTCTAGCTTCTTTTACATTCCTTCATGTGTATATTATTGATTCCATCAGTATTGCCTCATTTGCTCTTGTTTTGATGTGCCAGTTTGATGAAATAAGAGAATTTGACTAAGCCAAGGAAAAGATGGATCCCCAAAATTAAAAAGCTAAATGATATGCCCGCCCAAAATGAAAAGAAATGAGTGAGAGTTATAAGTGCTCTGAACAGATATTGTTGTTGTCCGATCACTAGGTCATGTCCAGCTCTTTGTGACACCATGGACTGCAGCATGCCAGGCTCCTCTATCCTCCACTATCTCCTGCTCAGATTCATGTCCATTGAGTTGGTGATGCCATCTAACTATATCATCCTTTGTTACCCGATTCTTTTGTCTTCAGTCTTTCCCAGCATCAGGGTCTTTTCCAATGAGTAGGCTCTTCGTATCAGGTAGCCAAAATATTGGAGCTGAAGTATTGGAATAGCTATTAGAGAGAACAAAGAGAAAATCAAATAGGAAAGATTCCTGGGGCCAAAACCAGAGGCCACCTGCAGTGAAGGAGTGTTAATAGTCTCCCCTAAATTTCAGAGAAGTGCCTGGACATCACATGGAGATGCATCCATTTCTTCCAGAGCCCCAAATAGATGACCAGAAAGTGGTCTGAGGGCTCTGAGACCTGAGCCCTCCAGATCTCCACTCCACACCTGAGGCTTGGTAGAGCAACCTGCAAAATAATAACCTGGGCACAAGAAAGTGCAACTGACATAATACTTGAGGCAGGAAGTTTGTGCATTAGAAAATTATGGTTCAAAGTTGTTCCTAGATTGAATTAACTGACATATAAGACAGGAGAGTGTGAGGTAGGAAGGGAACTATGGAGGAAACATTACCTGATTAAAAGCTATACCCAAAGTACTCCTTTGGGTCAGGAATAATAGTGTAGCTTGAACCAGGGCCTGAAATAGAAGTGTGTCTCCCTCCTTCCAGACTCCATATCTAAATTTTATGATTCTTTAGGATGACCTCAGGCTGTCCTGGTGGCCCAGATGGTAAAGAAACTACCTGTACTGTGGGAGACCTGGGTTCAATCCTGGGTTGGGAAGATCCCCTGGAGGAGGGCATGGCAACCTACTCCAGTATTTTTGCCTAGAGAATCCCCATGGACAGAAGAGCCTGGGGGACTACAGTCCATGAGGTCACAAAGAGTCGGACATGACTGAGTGACTAAGCACAGCACAGCATAGGATCACCTCATATCCAACCTTCCTCTCCAGCTCTTGGTTATTAGGGAGACAGGAGTGAAGGCCTAAGAGGTGTAGGAAATCATTTCTAATTCTTAATGAAGACAAGGCTAGATCCCTCTCGTCAGAGTAATGCTGACCTTGTAAAATGAGTTGGAAAGTGTTCCCACCTCTTTAATATTCTGGAAAGGTTTGAGAGAGATTGGCATTAATTCTTCCTCCCACCCCCACTATAGATGTTTGGTAGAATTTACCAGTAAAGTCATGTGGTCCTCGGCTTTTCTGTGCTCAGAGGTTTTTGATTTCTGATTTGATCTCCTTACTCCTTATTTTTCTGTTCAGATTTTCTCTTCCTTACTGATTCAGTCTTAGTAGGTTATGTGTTTCTAGGAATTTATGCACTGCTTCTAAGTTATCCTGTTTGTTGGTATACAGTTAGTTTTTCATAGTAATCTCTTATGATATGGCTTCCTATGTGGCTCAGTGGTAAAGAATCCTCCTGCCAATGCAGGAGATGTGGGTTCGATCCCTGGCTCAGGAAGATCCCCTCGAGAAGGAAATGGCAACCCACTCCAGTATTCTTACCTGGGAAACCCCATGGACAGAGGAGACTGGTGGGCTACAGTTGGACATGTCACAACGAGTTGGACATGACTGAGCATGCATGCAGGCATAAGATCATATGTATTTCTGTGGTGTAAGTTGTAATGTATCCATTTTCATTTCTGATTTTATTTATTTGAGTCACCTCTCTTTTTTCTTGTTCTAGCTATAGATTTACCTTTTTAAAAATGCTTTTAGTTTCATTGATCTTTTCTATTATTTTTCTGATCCCTATTTTATTTATTTCCACTCTGAACTTACTTCCTCTTTCTTCTGACAATGTTGGGCTTAGCTTGTTCACTTTTTTCTAGTTCTTTGATGTGTAAAGTTATGTTATTTGAGATCTTTCTGTTTTCTTAATATATCCACTTATCACTATAAACTCACCTCTCAGAACTGCTTTTGCAGCATCTCATAGGTTACAGTGTGCTGATTCCTCTTTCATTTGTTTCAAGATTTTTTAAATTTCTCTTTGATTTCCTCTTTAACCCATCGGTTGTTCAGGACTGTGTTGTTTAGTTTTCACACATTTGTAAACTTTCCACCTTTCCCACTGTTGTTGATTTCTAGCTTCATACCTCTGTGGCTAAAAGTACTTAGTATGATTTCAATCTTCTTAAACTTGTTAAGACTTGTTTTGTGCCCTGTCATATGATTTATCCTGGGGAATGTTCTGACTGCTCTTGATAAGAGTGTGTATTTTACTGCTGTTCAATGGAATGTTTGAAATCCTGGCTTATCTCAAGGTTCATAGCTTCTGTGCAACTAATCTCCAAGCCATGAAAACGGCTTCTTTAGATTCTCTTAGAACCTTTCTCTCTATAGGATTCATGATCAGTCCATTAAATTAGAAATAGGTGAGAAACCAGAATGTTCTCTCCATCTTAAATCTCCCCATCCCCTCCACCAACTACCACAAAAAAATTCTCTCCATCTTCTATCATCCCTCTTCCATCATCTACATATAAGCCCTAAAGGATATAGGATCCAACATCTGTTGAATCATTGATAAAGCAAGAGAGTTCCAGAAAAATATCTACCTCTGCTGTATTGATTATGCCAAAGACTTTGACTGTGTGGATCACAACAAACTGAAAAATTCTTCAAGAGATGGGAATACCAGACCACCTGACGTGCCTGTTGAGAAATCTGTATGCAGGTCAGGAAGCAACAATTAGAACTGGACATAAAACAACAGACTAGTTCCAAATCAGGAAAGGAGTATGTCAAGGCTGTATATTGTCACCCTGCTTATTTAAACTTATATGCAGAGTACATCATGAGAAATGCTGGGCTGGAGGAAGCACAAGCTGGAATCAAGATTGCTGGGAGAAATATCAATAACCTTAGACATGCAGATGATGCCACCCTTATTGCAGAAAGTGAAGAACTAAAGAACCTCTTGATGAAAGTGAAAGAGGAGACTGAAAAAGTTGACTTAAAATTCAACATTCAGAAAACTAAGATTATGGCATCCAGTCCCATCACTTCATGGCAAATTGACGGGAAAACAGTGGTAGACTTTATTTTGGGGGGCTCCAAAATCACTGCAGATGGTGACTGTTGCCATGAAATTAAAAGATGCTTGCTCTTTGGAAGAAAAGTTATGACCAACCTAGACAGCATGTTAAAAAACAGAGACATTACTTTCCCAACAAAGGTCCATCTAGTCAAAGCTATGGTTTTCCCAGTAGTCATGTATGGATGTGAGAGTTGGACTATAATGAAAACTGAGTGCCGAAAAATTGATGCTTTTGAACTGTGGTGTTGGAGAAGACTCTTGAGAGTCCCTTGGACTGCAAGAAAATCCAACCAGTCCATCCTAAAGGAAATCAGTCCTGAATATTCATTGGAAGAACTGATATTGAAGCTGAAACTCCAATACTTTGGCCACCTGATGCAAAGAACTGACTTATTTGAAAAGACCCTGATGCTGGGAAAGATTGAGGGTGGGAGGAGAAGGGGACAACAATGGATGAGATGGTTGGATGCCATCACCAACTCAATGGACATGGGTTTGAGTAAATTTCAGGAGTTGGTGATGGACAGGGAGGCCAGAAGTGCTGCAGTTCATGGGGTCGCAAAGAGTTAGAGACGACTGAGGGACTGAACTGAACTGAAAGGATATAGATGCTTCTGAGGACTCATCTGTCTATGTGAAAAACCAGTCAGATATGATCCAACTTAAGAGAAAATGCCCTTAAACCTCTGTAATGCCCTTAAACCTCTTGTGTCTTTTGAGAATTTCTAAGTTCTAAAAATGTATAAATAGTTATATTTTGTCCCTCAAATAGAAATTTGAATGTATATAGGGTTTTGTCATTGTTTTTTTCTCTTAGATAGAAACAAATGAAAAAAACAAAAATTACTAATAGGAAGATAACATAAGATCTCTATATCTAAAAATTAAATTGTACATTTTGCTTATTATATTTTTAAAGGTAGAAGTGTCCAAGTTTGATGCTTTGGAAGAAGTTAGTGCTGAATTGAAGCTTAAGCAATTGCTCTGGGATTCTTTATCTGAATGGGATCAACTCCAGCAAGAATGGTTAAAGGTAAAAAAAGAAAAACTCTTAATTTTTAAATCATTCTTATATTATTTAACTTTAAAATCATGGTAGTATGGATTATAGTTTTTAAATAATCTGATATCTTTCAGTAAAATACGCAATATTATAATTTTGTGGGAATTTATCAGCTTTCCAGTGAAATGCACAGGGGTCTTTCTGCTACACAAATCTTTAAGTACAACAAAAAAGAATGCTTTATTGTAAGGCAGGCTTCTCAGGTCCTCTGTTTAAGAACACTAAATGAAGGAGGGATCAAAGGACCTCACCATATGGCATTTAACTGCTTTGTGGTTTCTGAATACAGTGTTGTCCTGATACATACAGCCAAGTGTTATTAGGGATAGTAGAATTTTATTTATGATCTACAACATTAGATTTCTGTTGGGGTTCTGTTTTCACTGTCTTTTTTTTTTTTTTTTTTTTAGAAAAAAGGAAGCCATTTTTTCCCCCTGTGATAAAATAGAATCATGGTAATGAGATCTAGGATCTTTCTTTGAGAGTTCAATAGTAAATTCTAGTCATAGTAAATTAGAGGACAAGTATCATAAGGCTTGGATCTTAGGGTCTACTCTTGTATTCAAACATTAACAAGGATTAACCCTCTAGGAGACAGAATATATGACCATCTATTCTTTCCAGTGTGATATGCACATACTAGAAATACCATCAACTTCACAAATATTGCTTTACACTCGCTGGTTCAGCTTCCCTGTGCTGGTACCCATAATTAGAAGTCATACATCTAGGTTAAACCACAGTGACACAAGAATGATTCCTAGATAATGTTCTGGACACAGTGGATACCAGTGGAGAATAAAAGGGACAGAGTCTAAACTCTCACAGAATTTACCTCTTGGTGAAGAAAGCAGAAAACAAACATGTATATACTGTTATAACAGAGACTTTTAAGTGCTGTTGTATAACTCATTTATCAGTTATCTCAGAAGTAGAAAGTGCTCCTGAGTAGTAAAGAGGAAGGTTAGAAAGTGCTCTGATTCCCACCAGAGATTAGAGCAGTGGCTTCTGAAGTGGGACAAATTTACCCAGGAAGTGCACAAAAAGTAGACATTGAATCTAGAAAAAAATGAATGTTTATAAATTTTTAGTTGAGGCATATTTGACACACTGTATTGGTTCCAGGTGTATAATATGATGATCCTATATTTGTGTGTATTGTAAAATGATCACCACAGTAAGTCTAGTTAACATCTGTTACTATTCACAATTATAATTTTTTTCTTATGAGAACTTTCAAGATCTTTTAGAAACTTTCAAATATGCAATACACTATTATTAACTAGTCACTATTCTGTACATATTGAAGAAGGCAATGGCACCCCACTCCAGTACTCTTGCCTGGAAAATTTCATGGACAGAGGAGCCTGGTAGGCTGCAGTCCATGGGGTCGCTAAGAGTCAGACACAACTGAGCAACTTCACTTTCACCTTTCACTTTCATGCATTGGAGAAGGAAACGGCAACCCACTCTAGTGCTCTTGCCTGGAGAATCCCAGGGATGGGGGAGCCTGGTGGGCTGCCATCTATGGGGTCGCAGAGAGTCAGACACGACTGAAGCGACTTAGCAGCAGCAGCAGCATTCTGTACATTACATTCCCATGTATAATTATAATTATTATAATTATTTTATAATTATGTTTGTACCTTTTGACTTCCTTCACCCATTACATCCAACCATCCCTTTTCTCTGGAAACCACCAATCTATTCTGTTTTAGTTGTTTTACTTTAGACTCTTGCTTTGTTTTGTGTTAGCTTCCACATATAAGTGAGATTATATGGTATTGTTCTTGGTCTGACTTATTTCACTTTACATAAAGCCCTCATGGTCCATCCATGTTCTCAAAATGACAAAGTTTCATTCTTTTTATGGTGGAATAATAGTCCCATTGTTATATGTATACAATGCATTTCTCTGCTTTTCAGTATGCTACCTAGGTTGGTCATAACTTTCCTTAGGTTGTCTCTATTTCTTGGCGATTGTAAATAATGCGGCTATGAATATATCTTTTCAAAACAGTGTTTTTTTTTTCTTAAGATAAAAGTCCAGAATGGAATTGCTGAGTCATATGGTAGCTCCATTTTTAATCATTTGAGGAATCTTAATACTGTTTTTCATAGTGGTTGTGCCAATTTACATTTCTACCAGCAGTGCACAAGTATTCATTTTTCTCCATATCTTTTCTCCACCGCTTATTTTTTGTCTTTCTGTTACTAGCCATTCTAACAGGTATGAGGTGATATTTCATTGTGGTTTTCATTTTAATTTCCCAATGGCTAGTGATGTTGAGTATCTTTTCAGGTATCTTTACCTGTTGGATATCTGTTACATCTTTTTTGCAGAAATGTTTATTCAGATCCTCTGCCCACATTTAATCAGGTTATTTGTTTTTCTGCTATTGAATTATATGAGTTCTGGATATTAGCCCCTTATCAGATACATAATTTGCAAACATTTTCTCCCATTAAATAGATTGACTTTTTCTTTTGTTGATGGTTTCCGTTGCTGTGCAGAAGCTTTTTAGTTAGATTCTCATTTGTTATTTTACTTTTTTTTCCTTTGCTTTCTGTGTCAAATCCAAAATATCGTTGCCAAGACCCTTCTAAAAGGGCTTAATACCTATGTTTTCTTTTAGGAGTTTTAAAGTTTTGGGTCTTATATTCAGATCTTTAGTCCATTTTGAGTTATTTTTGTGTGTGATTTAATTTCGTTACTTTGTTTTTGCCTGGAGACTGTCCTTTCTGCATTATATATTCTTGACTCTTTTGTTGTAAATTAATTGACAATATATGTGTGGGTTTTTTTCTGTTCCATTAATCTATGTGTCTGTTTTTGTGCCAGTACCATACTGTTTTGATGACTATAACTTTGGAACATACATCTGAAATCAAGGGGTTGATACCTCTATCTTTGTTTTTCTTTCTCAAATTGTTTTGCCTATTCAGGGTATTTTGTGATTCCACACAAATTTTAGGATTATTTGTTGTATTTGTGTGAAAAAAAATGCCACTGGAATTTTGATAAGGATCATATTGAATCTGTAGATTGTTTTAGGTGGTATAAACATCTTAACAGTATTAATTCTTCCAATCTATGGGCATCAAATGTCTTTTCATTTTTATAAATTTTCTATTGCCTTCAATCCATATGACCATCTGACATGATATATATACACTTACATGTTTATGTAACTGATAAATATATCTATAGATACATGCATACGTTGACGTGCATGTTTAAATAAGTTACATTAAAGGGGTACATAATCAAATATAATAGGAAACTACTGGTTAAGAAGTTTCTAGGTCACAAGAATAAAAATTAGCTATTTGTAACTTTACCGTGATTGGCCTTCAGGAATAAATTACAGGAATTGCAATACTGCATTTGATGGTATGTGAGAAAAGGACATGAAAGTAATAAACAATGCCTGGTCTATTATTAGAAATCTTCATAAGTAGAGCCATTTAAAAAAGCATAAAGTTGACTTGATTTGACAATATAGCTACCAGAAAACCTGAGTAAAGAAACTTTTACTATTTCAAGTTTGCCTTTTATCATATGTTTTAACTTCTTTCCCCTAATTTTCATAGTCCAAATTTGACTCCTTGGATCCAGAATTTCTAAATGGTCAAGTTTCTAAATATGCCAAATTTGTGACTCAACTGGAAAAAGGCTTGCCACCCAACAGTGTCGTGCCCCAGCTAAAAAGTAAGGTGGAAAAAATGAAAGAAAAGGTAAGCTTGGATGAAATTATCTCAGAAACTCCAGGTCAATCATTTATACTTGAGGCTAATGAGATCAAAGCTAGGAATTCTTCCCTGTTTAAATTACCTTTGCAGAGAGAAGAAGCCACAGACAAATTCAGTTACTGCAGAGGCACAAACTGCATCCTTCTCCTTAGCTGGGCAAATCATGCAGCTGAGAATATGAGAATTCTAGTTGTTTCTCATCCTCACTAGCACTTGTTATCTATCAATAAGGAGTTCTTTTAAAATTTGGTTTGCTTTGTTTTTAATTTTTATTTTATTTTTTAACTTTACGATATTGTATTAGTTTTGCCATATATCAACATGAATCCACCACAGGTATACACTTGTTCCCCATCCTGAACCCTCCTCCCTCCTCCCTCCCTGTACCATCCCTCTGGATCTAGTAAGATCTCATAATGGTGATTTACACTTTTCTAATGATTAATGATGTTGAGCATCTTTGCCCATGTCTATTTGCCATTCATTCACCTTCTTTGCTGAAATGTCTGTCTGGCTATTAGCTCAATTTTTAATTGGCTTGTTTGTTTTGTTATTAGTGAATTTTAAGACTTTTTTATACAGTCTGATATAAACCATTTTTCAAATATGTAACTTGAAAATGTTTTTCCCAGTCAGTGACTTTAGTCCCTAAATAGTGACTTTCATAGAACAACAGGCTTAAATTTGAATAAAGTCCTGTTAATATATTTTTTCTTTTACATATTACTTTTTTAGTTAGTATCTGACAACTTTTTGCCAAACCTAAAGATCACACAAATTTTCTCCTATATTTCCTTCTGGAAGTTTTATAGTTTTGCTTTTTTTTAATTAAGGTATATGATTTATTTTGAGTTATTTACATTTTGTGTGTAGATATTCAGTTGATCCAGCAACATTATTTTGAAAAGAGTATTCTTCACCATTGATTTAGTCTTTGCATCTTTGTGAAAAATCAGCTAACTATATTTTTTAGTCTTTTGCTGAATACTTTATTCTATTTTGTTGCTTTGTAAGTCTGCTCTTTAACCAGTACCACACTGTGTTGATAACTATAGCTGGAAAATCTTGAAATCAGGGAGTGTAAGTTCTTCATTGTTCTTCTTTTCACAATTTTGTCAATTCTAATTCTTTACCTTTACATATAAATGTTAAAATTAGCTTATCAATATGTACAACAAATTGCTTGGATTTTGGGGGAGACTGTGTTAAATCAATAGATCATTTTGAGGAGAACTGACATCTTCACAAGATAGAATTTTCTAATCTCCTACCAGCCTATTCCTTCATTTAGTTAGGTCTTATATTTCTTTTCATTAATCTTTTGTAATTTTCAGCATACAGATTATGCATATACTTTGTTAGATTTAAAACTATTTTTTTATGTTATCTTAAATGATACTGCTTTTAATTTCAAATTCAAATTGGCCATTTCTGGTAGGTAGGAATACTGTTGACCTGTGTATATTGATCTTATATCCTGTAATCTTGCTAAATTCGCTTTTTAATTTTAGCTTTTGTACATTATTCAGAATTATAAACATAGAAAACTCCTTCAGCTATGAAGAGACAATTTTATTTATTCATTTATAATCTGTGTGTCTTCTCTTTCTTTTTCTTGCCTTCTTGCACTGGGCAGGATATTCTATATAATATTGAATAGGAGTGATGAGAGAAAACATCCTTGTCCTGTGCCTGATCTTAAAGGGGAAATATTCAATCTCTTTTTAAGTATGATGTTAGTCAAACATTTTTATAGATGCCCTATATTAAGATAACAAAGTTTCTTAGTTTTCTGAGAGGCTTCATTTATTTTTTATAAGATTTCTTGTTCTAAAGACTGAATTGTCTGAAATTAATATAATTATATATTAATTTGTATATATAGTATAGCTTTCTTTTAGAATTTGCATGATATGACTTTCTCTATCTTTTTATTTTTAATTTTTCTGTCTTTATATTTAAAGTGGATTTCTTGAACAGTGCATAATTGGTTCCTGATTTTTATACAATCTGATTTTTTAAGTCTTTTAACTAACATATTTAGACCATTCATATTTAAAGCATTTTGATGTGATTGGATTAAAACTGCTGTCATGCTGGTTTTTTAATTTGTTTGTTGTTTTGTTTTTCTTCTTTTCTTTCCCTCTCTTTATTTAATTGTATATTTTTTTATTCCATTTAATCTGCTCCATGGAGTTATTGTTCAAACCTGTTTTAAGCAATTTTTAGATTTTCAATTAATTCAAATCAATCTTCAAACAATATTATACTGCTTAAGTAGAGTATAAAGACTTTATAATACCATATTCTCCATTCCTCCCTCTCATCTTTTGTATTAATGTTGTCATGTATTTTACTTTTATATGTAGTATAAACACAACATGTTGCTGATATTTTTGTTTTATATAGTTACATTCTAAGGAATAAAAATGGGAAAATGAAATTTATTTTACATATATTCCGTTTTCAATATTCTTCATTTCTTTGTAGAGATCTGAATTTCTGATTCATAGCATTCATGCTGCCTGACGAACTTCCTTTAATATTTATTATTGAGTAGGTATGCTAACAATGAGCTCCTCAAATTTTTGTCTTTATTCTTTATTTTAAATGATGCTTTCACTGGCATATAATTCTGAGTTGGTAGATTTTGTGTTTTCTTCCAGCAATGTAAAAGTATTTTTTATTATCTTTTTACTTGCATGTTTCTGACCACACCATAAGATAGGCTTTCTTAGGGTTCTTCCAATCTTCTCTGTGAACCACTCTATGAATTTGTTGCCCCCAAGACTTCACACTCTCATGCTACCCTACACTCAGTCTTAGCAATTTATTTTTTAAATTCAGCTACATCTTCTAACTAGCTTAAATGGCAACCCAAGGTATTTCTCCTAGGTAAACAAATTCTCAGAAACTTCTTTCTGTGGAGAAAACTATGGATACCAGTATCTCTCTAAATTTTGAGTTAGCTGGTTTTGCTGCAACCTCACTTTTCTGATGGATTCAATACAAGTCATTAATTTGCAGTTTGTCCAGATTTTTCATTGTTTACATACATGAGAGGTGTTCTTTCCAGCTTTTTACATGCCCAAATTGGAATGTATTTTTTAGGATAAAAAGAATGGTGCCTCAGAGAGTGTGTGTTTTCCAGCTTCCAGTTATCATTGACCTGAGGAACCCAACTCTGAAGCCTAGACATTGGGCAGCTATTGAACAAACCGTTGATGCCACCCTAGTGGACCTTGAAGTTCCGTTAACCTTGGAGAAGCTTGCTGAGTTACATGTTTTTGACTTTGGCCAAGAAATTCAGGACATTTCTGGACAGGCTTCTGGAGAAGCCGCCTTAGAAACAATCCTTAAAAAGGTAAACCTGAAAAATGTGTATTCTGAAGGTCCTGAGATATAAAGGTTTTCATATTCAGTGGGAAGATCATGAACTTTGTCAACATTGCAAGTTCCACCGTCTCATTATCAGTTATCTTTCTGCTGTTTCTTTACATTTATTATCATTATTATTGTTGTCACCTCTATACATATCTTCTTTCTGCTTAGATTATACTCCAACAGGAACTTTATGGCAACACATTTGCATGCTTTGTATAAAGAACCATACACCAAGGAAGATCTCTTATGCCAAAATATATTATCTTTCAAAATACATATTAGAGAAGACTAACTCTATGAAATGCTTCAAAAGCACATTGAGAAGATTTCTCTCCTTAGGATGTTTAACCTCCTTACTCTAAAAATACACATCTACCAAGGATCTATGTAAAAAGATTTTTTTCCTTTTAATCAAGGCATAAAATGGGAAGGAATATACATTAAAGTATCACAAATTTTCATATGTATTAATGCTCCTCAATAAAATTAAGCAAATTAGTGCCACCTAATAGAGAAGAGGATTTTAAGAATTTTAAGGCAATAAGGAGATTAGGATAATTATGGAGTTTTCCATTTATTTCATTCCATATTCATTTATCACCTAAACGTAAATGAACTGAGATATACTAAGACTTGAACAATCTCCTAGGTGGAAGATTCTTGGAAAACAACTGAATTTGTTGTCCTGCCTCACCGTGACTCCAAAGATGTGTTTATCCTGGGTGGCACAGATGATATACAGGTGGGTAAACTGAATTATTGAAACCTATGGTGAAGGTTCTTGCCTGACCTAGTCCTAAATATCCTATGGGAGATTATAATGAAGGACTGAAATATGAAAGTTGTTAGGGAGAAATCTAATTGACAAGGCAAAATATGAATATGAATATTTGTTTAGTCATCAAGTCGTGTCCAGCTCTTTTGAGACCCCATGGATGGTAGCCTGCCAGGTGCCTCTGTCCATGGGATCCCCCAGCAAGAATACTAGAGTGGGTTGTCATTTCCTTCTCCAGGGGATCTTACCAGCCTAGGGATCAAACCCACATCTCTTGTGTTGGCAGGCAGGCTCTCTACCACTGAGCCACCAGGACATGAATGCTTGTACATGAAATACTTATCAAAGCAATAGATATGACATATATAGAGAGAGAGATAATTTTTTCCTTTTAATCAAAGCATAAGATGGAAAGGAATACACATTAAAGTATCACAAGTTTTCAAATGCATTAATGCTCTTCAATAAAATTAAGCAAATTAGTGTCATCTAATAAAGGGGACAACAGAGGATAAGATGGCTGGATGGCATCACCAACTCGATGGACATGAGTTTGAGTAGACTCCGGGAGTTGGTGATGGACAAGGAGGCCTGGCATGCTGCGATTCATGGGGTCGCAAAGATTAGGACATGACTGAGTGATTGAACCGAACTGAAGTGAATGGAGAAGAGGATTTTAAGAATTTTAAAGGCAATTAGGAGGAGATTAGAGTAATTATGGAGTTTCCATTATTTCATTCTATATTCATTTATCAACTATACATATATATATATATATATGAGTTAAAAGTCTTGTAGTCAGTAACTGTTGGAGAATTTGAAATAACAAAGAGATCAGTTGTAACTGAAGTGATCAGAGAATCCTTGCTAGACCAGCAAGACATTCTAGACCTTAAAAATATGGGGGGTTGATATTAATAGTTATAGGTGAGAATAGAAGGCACTTCAAACCATTTAAATAAGGCAAAGAAGCATGAATAAGCATTTCAGGTTTATAGCACACTAACAAGCTAAATGGAGAAGGCAATGGCACCCCACTCCAGTACTCTTGCCTGGAAAATCCCATGGATGGAGGAGCCTGGTGGGCTGCAGTCCATGGGGTCGCTAAGAGTCGGACACGACTGGACGACTTCACTTTCACTTTTCACTTTCATGCATTGGAGAAGGAAATGGCAACCCGCTCCAGTGTTCTTGCCTGGAAAATCCCAGGGACGGGGGAACCTGGTGGGCTGACGTCTATGGGGTCACACAGAGTCGGACACGACTGAAGTGACTTAGCAGTAGCAGCAGCAAAAAGCTAAATTCACTTGAAATTTTTGAGATTAGGAGTAGAGATGCTCATGCTTTATTAACAGCAAAAAAAGATAAATCTAACCCATGTGTTTGGAATATTCTTAGTGACTTAATATCCAAAGGCATATTTGTTTAGCACAGGAATATGGGGATTATGCAGAGAAGGCAATGGCAGCCCACTCCAGTACTCTTGCCTGGAAAATCCCATGGATGGAGGAGCCTGGTAGGCTGCAGTCCATGGGGTCGCTAAGAGTTGGATAAGACTGAGCAACTTTACTTTCACTTTTCACTTTCATGCACTGGAGAAGGCAATAGCAACCCACTCCAGTGTTCTTGCCTGGAGAATCCCAGGGACAGGAGAGCCTGGTGGGCTGCCGTCTAGGGGTCACACAGAGTTGGACACGACTGAAGCGACTTAGCAGCAGCTGCAGCAGCATGGGGATTATGACTCAATTTAAAAAACAAATCCCACACAGGGAACTATATTCAATATAGTGATAAGTCATAATAAAAAAGAATGTGAAAAAGTATATATATATATATATATGTATAACTGAATCACTTTGCTGTATAGCTAACATTAACACACTGTAAATCAGTCATACGTCAATAAAATATTTTTTTAAAGAAAAGCCCCATTCTCTTAGTGTATCCCCACACTAGAATTGGAGATGAAATGTCTTTGCCAGGTGTAGTTTGGAAGAGCAAGACCAGACAGCATTCTGGGTGGTGAAGGGGAAAGCAGACCCAAGATGGAAATCAGTCAGTATGAGACCAGGTAATAACAGATGACGGGGCTTCTGCTCTGAAGAAGTTTATAATTTAAATAGAGCAATGAAAATTCTTTAGATTAGAAGACATGTTTTTTAAAATGTACATGTTCTGCAAGGGTTGCTGTGGCATATGAGAAGGAGTAGGGGAAGGAGGTAGATGAAAACTTGTCTATAATCATCCAGAGCTTGACATGAATGAGTTCACTTTTCCTCTTCCTTAAGATAATTGAGGGAGAATGATGTTTCGTTCTCAAGGCAAGAATACTGAAGTGATTTGCCATTCCCTTCTCCAGTGGACCACAATCTGTCAGACCTCTCCACCATGACCCGCCCATCTTGGGTGGCCCCATGGGCATGGCTTAGTTTCATTGAGTTAGACAAGGCTGTGGTCCTAGTGTGATTAGATTGACTAGTTTTCTGTGAGTATGGTTTCAGTGTGTCTGCCCTCTAATGCCTCTTGCAACACCTACCGTCTTACTTGGGTTTCTCTTACCCTGGACGTGGGGTATCACTTCACGGCTGCTCCAGCAAAGCGCAGCCGCTGCTCCTTACCTTGGACGAAGGGTATCTCCTCACCACCGCCCCTTCTGACCTGGAACATGGAATAGCTCCTCTAGGCCCTCCTGGGCCTGCACAGCCACCACTCCTTGGAGGTGGGGTAGCTCCTCCTGGCCGCCGCCCCTAACCTCGGACACTGGGTAACTCCTCTTGGCTGCTGCCCCTGACCTCGGACGTAGGGTAGCTCCTCTCGGCCGCCGCCCCTGACCTCGGACGTGGAGTAGCTCCACTCGGCTGTTCCTGCACCATTGCAGCCTGGCACTCTCAGCCACTGCCCCTGACTTCGGACATGGGGTAACTCCTCAGCAGTGGCCACAAGACTGGAAAAGGTCAGTTTTTATTCCAATCCCAAAGAAAGGCAATGCCAAAGAATGCTCAAACTACCGCACAATTGCACTCATCTCACACGCTAGTAAAGTAATGCTCAAAATTCTCCAAGCCAGGCTTCAGCAATACGTGAACTGCAAACTTGCAGTTTTTCAAGCTGATTTTAGAAAAGGCAGAGGAACCAGAGATCAAACTGCCAACGTCCACTGGATCATCGAAAAAGCAAAGAGAGTTCCAGAAAAGCATCTATTCTGTTTTACTCACTATGTGAAAGCCTTTGACTATGTGGATCACAATAAACTGTGGAAAATTCTGAAAGAGATGGAAATACCAGACCACCTGACCTGCCTCTTGAGAAATTTGTATGCAGGTCAGGAAGCAACAATTAGAACTGGACATGGAGCAACAGACTGGTTCCAAATAGGAAAAAGAGTACGTCAAGGCTGTATATTGTCATCCTGCTTATTTAACTTCTGTGCAGAGTACATCATGAGAAACGCTGGGCTGGAAGAAGCACAAGCTGGAATCAAGATTGCTGGAAGAAATATCAATAACCTCAGATATGCACATGACACCACCCTTATGGCAGAAAGTGAAGAGGAACTAAAAAGCCTCTTGATGAAAGTGAAAGAGGAGAGTGAAAAAGTTGGCTTAAAAGTCAACATTCAGAAAACGAAGATCATGGCATCTGGTCCCATCACTTCATGGGAAATAGACAGGGAAACAGTGGAAACAGTGCTAGACTTTATTTTTGGGGGGCTCCAAAATCACTGCAGATGGTGACTGCAGCCATGAAATTAAAAGACACTTACTCCTTGGAAGGAAAGTTATGACCAACCTAGATAGCATATTCAAAAACAGAGACATTACTTTGCCAACAAAGGTCCGTCTAGTCAAGGCTATGGTTTTTCCAGTGGTCATGTATGGATGTGAGAGTTGGACTGTGAAGAAAGCCAAACACCAAAGAATTGATGCTTTTGAACTGTGGTGTTGGAGAAGACTCTTGAGAGTCCCTTGGACTGCAAGGAGATCCAACCAGTCCATTCTGAAGGAGATCAACCCTGGGATTTCTTTGGAAGGAATGATGCTAAAGCTGAAACTCCAGTACTTTGTCCACCTCATGTGAAGAGTTGACTCTTTGGAAAAGATTCTGATGCTGGGAAAGATTGGGGGCAGGAGGAGAAGGGGATGACAGAGGATGAGATGAGTGGATGGCATCACTGACTCGATGGATGTGAGTCTCAGTGAAATCCGGGAGTTGGTGATGGACAGGGAGGCCTGGCATGCTGCAATTCATGGGTCGCAAAGAGTTGAACACGACTGAGCAACTGAACTGAACTGAACTGATGTTTCGTTGTATAAAGCAGGCATCGACTTTTTCAAGTTTTGAGCACTTTGAGAAATAAAGACCTGGATGACAAAGTGGTGTAAAGTACCAGATAACTTGTAGGGGGAGAGTGAAGAAAAGGGCTGAGCTAAACAGAAATGTGTGCCATTAATAATGGCAGAAATAGCCAGGATTTGACAATCAGAAGTTCCATGGTGACACTGAAGAAAACATCATCAGATCAGATCAGTCGCTCAGTTGTGTCCAACTCTTTGCGACCCCATGAATCGCAGCACACCAGGCCTCCCTGTCCATCACCAACTCCCGGAGGTCACTCAGACTCACATCCATCGAGTCAGTGATGCCATCCAGCCATCTCATCCTCTGTCGTCCATCATAGTGGGTTGTAAATCCTGGTGAAGGGAAGAAGGAGAGGAAGTGGGTAGGTGGGAAATAATGGGTGGGACTAAATTGTTAATTCAGAAAGTTGGCTTTTCCGTGGTTTGGGATTAACATATACACACTGGGTGCGTGTGTGCTAAGTCACTTCCATCATGTCCGACTCTGTGCAACACTATGGACCCAGGGATCAAAGCCACGTCTCTTGTGTCTAACTTGCAATGGCAGGCAGGTTCTTTATCACTAGCACAACCTGGAAAGTCCCAGCATATACACACTACTATATATAAAATAGATAATCAACAAGGACCTACTGTATAGCACAGGGAACTCTACTCAATATTCTGTATAACCGAGATGGGAAAAGAATCTGAAAAGGAATGGATATATGTATGTGTGTAATTGAATCACTTTGCTCTACACCTGAAACTAATACAATGTTGTAAATCCAATAGAAATTTCTATTCCAATATAAAATAAAAATTTTTAGGTAAAAATAAAAATAAATAGACTCTTGGAGTTAAATATCTGTAATTATCTTTGAGAACACTAACATACGATGTTGCATGTATTTTCTTCACCTTTCCTGAAAGGTCCTTCTTGATGACAGCACCATCAACATTGCAACCATTGCCTCATCACGTTATGTTGGTCCACTGAAAGCTCGAGTAGATGAATGGCAGAAACAGCTTACTTTGTTTAGTCAAACACTGGTGAGTAAGGATAATTTCAATTCAGAGACTCAGAGAATTGGAAAGTCACAGGACCTTAGAAGTCATTTGTTCACTTAGGGTTAGATAGTATAGAGTTTAGATATAAGATTCAATTACTGACATTTTATTATTCTCAGGATATAAGGAGAATGGAAATACCTTGAGCTCTTATTATACCATCAATAATTCATTATTATTGCTGTGAAACAAAATACCACAAACATTAGTCATATAAAACAAGATACATTTATTATCCCACAGTTTCTGTGGGTCAGGAGTTCATGGCTTAACTGGGTCTTATGCTTAAGGGTCCCACAAGGGTTCAATCAAGATGTGGGCCAGGACTGGGTTCCCATCAGAGGTTCAACTAAGGGAAGATGCTGACAGATATCATTTCCTTGCACTTCCAGGACCAGGGGCTTCAGTTCCTCACTGAAGCCTCAGTGAGGAATCCTCAGCTCCTCCATGTTGCTCAGTATTTTTCCATGGACTTCCCCAACAAGATGACTTGTTTCATCAGTAACAATGAATGAAGCAGGGAAGAGAGTCTCTAGGCAAGATGGAGGCTACAGCCTTGTGTATTTACACCTAATTGTGTACATCCTATTACCTTTACCAAATTTTTCATAACTAGAAGCAAGTCGCAGGTGGCACCCACACTCAGGGGGAGAGGATCACACAAGGACATGAAGTCCAGGTCCTGGGGCCACCTTAAGGGTCTTTTCACAGCAAGCTCATATTTACTGGACTAATACTGTTCCTCGAAGTCTCTGTGGTGCCCTTCCTTTCATACACACTTCTTTTTTATTCTACTTAGATTATTCCATAATAAAACAAAGAGCCCACTTACTCTGGTCTAATTTTTTTCCCATCCAATGTCTTTCTTTGACTTCAGTTTTTTCTCTTAAATTAATTGTGTTGGGGTTCCTCTATGTTCTGGGCCTTCCCTAGTGTCTCAGACAGTAAAGAATCTGCCTGCAATGCAGGAGGCAGACCCTTGGATCCCTGGGTCAGGAAGACCCCTGGAGAAGGAAATGCCCACCCATTCCAGTATTTTTTCCTGGAGAATTCCATGGACAGAGGAGCCTGGTGGGCTACAGTCTAGGGGGTCACAAAGAGTCAGACATGCCTGGGTGACACTTCCCTATATGTTCTAATATGAAAAGTTATCTATGACTTAATACACTAAGTAGGAAAAGACAATTTGTCTCATCTTTATTTCATAGAGACCTTTTTCAGGAATCCATCCTCTTCAATGTACACCTTATAATCTGATCCCTGAATAACAGGGACCCTCCAGAGAATTAACTGCATAGAAAGTATGAACGTGAAATAAACCAGGGAGTGGTTGAGATATTAGGTTTTACGCATAGCCCCCAAATCTAGAGTGAGGTGGGAGATGCTCTTTTACGAATCTCAGGGTTCTGGCAAGAGGCACAGTGGAAAGGTGAGGTCTACAGACTTTAGATCTGACCCTGCACTTGTGGTGTCTTTGATTAACAGGGATCATCTCTAAGAGGAGAGAGAGTATATGGTTTTCTTCTTCTTCCCAGTCTTATGTCTTTGCCACATGTTCTGTTATAAGCAGGTTTTACTCTTTTAATTGAAGAAAATGAATTATATTTCTTCTTTAAAAGGAAGGAGAGGGAAGAATATAGACATAATTGAGGCAAAGAACCTTTTTAATATATTTTGAAACAGTCACTAAACAGCTTCCCAACCCTTCAGATTCCTTGAACCATCTTGCTTCCCCCTAGAATGTCTCCTCTGGGCATTTTAATCCTCTTTCTTTGGGTCCATTCTGGTTACCACACAGTAGTAGACTCATTATAACTCTACTCATACCAAAAAAAATGAGTTGGAATTAGGCTGAGATGAGTCTTGGATATTTTAAAGGGGTTTTATTTCAAAGGAGCTGTGAGGACATAAGGGATGAACTTATCATTATGGGGGGAAAGGGTGGGGGCCAGGGGAGGGATATATTGGGAGTTTTGGATTGACATGTACACACTACTGAATTTAAAATAGATAACCAACAAGGACCTACTACACAGCATAGGAAACTCATTTCAATATTCTGTAATAACTTTGATGGGAAAATAATTTGAAAAAGAATCGATGCTTCTGTGGGTTTAACTCAATCACTTTGCTGTATACCTGTAACTAACATATCATTGCTAATCAACTATGCTCCAATATAAAATAAAAAAAAAATTTTAATGAAAAATTAAGGCCTGTGAGACACTGCCAAAATGTAGAAAATACAGTGAATCCTTGTGTAGTTATTTTTAACATAGCTGTGTATTTTCAACTTTGGGTGAAAAAATTTTATCATGTCCTTATTTTTCTCGTAGGAAGAATGGCTGAACTGCCAGAGAAACTGGCTCTACCTAGAGAGTATTTTTAATGCTCCAGATATTCAAAGGCAGTTGCCTGCAGAGGCCAAGATGTTCCTTCAAGTGGACAAGTCATGGAAGGAAATCATGAGGAAGGTTAACCGGCTGCCTAACGCTCTCCGAGCAGCTACTCAACCAGGTAGAAAAGAAACACACAAAAAGACTTTACAATCATCCAAAGCATGCATCACCTGTAAGATTCTAATAATATGTGGTACATTCAACCCTTCATCTAGTCAGCATTGATGACCAGGAACATTTGCAGTACCTTTGACACTCTCGCTAAGCAATGTGAATTGAACACTTGTTATGTTATTACTATTAATATATTATATCATTATCTTTCAGCTCAGTTCATAGTTTTGGCACACAACATCTACTTCTTTTGCGGTGCGTAGCATTGGGGAATGTTGCCTCACACAGGATCACTGATGCTTCCATCTCACAATTTAGGTTACAAAACATATATTTCCATTCAGTTGACCCATTCTTACAGACTTCTAACCATACAAATTTCCACACTTAAAGTAATTCATTACAACCACTTACAAATAATGCCACTAATGGTAATTCTAATCTCAGGGTTGAAATGTGTTTTATTTATTTTTTAGTTGATTTTTATTGGAGTATAGTTGATTTTTAATGTTGTGTTAGTTTCAGGTATACAGCAAAGTGAATCAGTTATACATATACATATATTCACTCTTTTTTAGATTCTTTTCCCATGTAGGTCATTATAGAGTATTGAGTAGAGTCCCCAGTGTTTTACAGTTGAAATGTGTTTTAATAAGTTCTGTTTCTAGGGATGTAGAATCAAAATCTTTTGGGGTGCACATACTCAGTGATTGAACTTTATGTTTTCTATCAAGCCTCAGTTCAACAGCTTGTTCTATAAATGGCAGTACATGGTCTATCATGGTGATGACCCCAGAGAGCTTCCTTCAGGCAGAAGCAGCTGCTGGGCTGTGCTCTCTGCCCAAACACTCTTACAGAAACAGACAGGAAAAACTCTATGGGATTATAGAATTGAAAACCTTAAAACTTTGGGGCTTCAAGCGGCTGCCCATATTCCTTGGTTCCTAGTCCGCTTTTCAGCCACAACTGTTATCACTCCAGTCTATGTTTCTGCCATCACATCTCCCTCTCAACCTCTTACAAAGACCCTGGGATTAAACTGGGCCCACCACATGATCCATGATAATCTCCCCATCCTGTGATCCGTAATGTAATCACATCTGCCAGGTGCCTTTTCCCATAAAAAGTAACAAATTCTCAAGTTCTGGGGATTAAAACATGAATATCTCTGAAAGACCTTTTATCTTGTCTAGCACCCCTGACTCAATGTGCATATTCAAACCTTTTGCTGCAATAATATTAATGTATCTTATTGCAGAGTGCTGCCTCAGTCCTTACTGGACTTTTGTTGTATAACTTTTGGAATTTAAAAAAAAAGATTTCAAAAATACATTTAGTCCCAGGGATTTCAGATACAGAAGTGTGGAGAGAGATATATATATGACTTCCCTGGTGGCCCAGATGGTAAAGAATCCGCCCGCAATGCAGGAGACCTAGGTTCAGTCCCTGGGTCAGGGAGATCCTCTGGAGAAGGGAATGACAATCCACTCCAGTATTCTTGCCTGGAGAATCCCACAGACAGAGGAGCCTGGTGGGCTACAGCCCATCAAGTCACAAAGAGTCAAATACGATTAAGCGACTTACACTCTCATATATACATATATATAATTTCAGATGATGATAAAGCTGTGAAGAAAAATTAAGTAGGGTAATGTGGCAAATGGACAAGGCAGTGGCAACCCATTCTAGTACTCTTGCCTGGAAAATCCCATGGACAGAGGAGCCTGGTGGGCTGCAGTCCATGGGGTCAAGAAGAGTCAGACACGACTGAGCGACTTCATTTTCACCTTTCACTTTCATGCATTGGAGAAGGAAATGGCAACCCACTCCAGTGTTCTTGCCTGGAGAATCCCAGGGACGGCGGAGCCTGGTGGGCTGCCATCTATGGGGTCGCACAGAGTCAGACACGACTGAAGTGACTTAGCAGCAGCAGCAATGTGGCAAAAGAATAGCTGGGGGCTGCTGTGTATGTGTGTGTGTTGAAAGGATATTTTGATAAAGTGACTACTTTTGAGTAGAAATCTGCAAGAATGAAGGAATGAAATATGTTTGTGGATATAAGGGAGTATTGCTAACATCAGAGAGAACAAAGGTAGAGACCTTGCAGTAAAAGCACACTTAGCGTGTACTCCTGTCAGCAAGGAAGCCAGAGCAAGGTGGAGAGCAGCGCACAGGAGAGGGCTTAGGAGTGAGACCAGAGAGGTAAGTGTGCTCAGGTAGTGAGTTGGGGATTGGATTGGGGGCTTCCCTGGTGGCTCAGAGGTTAAAGCGTCTGCCTGCAATGCAGGAGACCTGGGTTCAATCCCTGGGTTGGGAAGATTCCCTGGAGAAGAAAATGGCAACCCACTCCAGTATTCTTGCCTGGAGAAGCCCATGGACGGAGGAGCCTGGTGGGCTACAGTCCATGGGGTCACAAAGAGTCGTACACGACTGAGCAACTTCACTTTCACTTTCTTTTCACTGATCACATAGAGCCTTGGAGACCATGGAAAAGACTGGATTTGATTCTTGAACATGTATGGAAGTCAGGTAGTGTGATAGGCACCAAAACATCAATGTCAAGTGAGACATGAATCTTGCTTCTTAAGGTGCTACTGTTTAGTGATGAAGAAATAGGATGTGGCTGCCACAATTTCAGCATCTAAAGATGGCAGAAGAAATAGAAGACATGAGTAAGGAAGGGACAAAGAAAATGTAGCGTTTAGAGAATGGCTTTGTTTGGAGGGTCAAGAGGAGGCAATTGTTTGGCTTTAGTTTATGCACCCCTAATCCCCAAAAGTGGGTGATGCCAGATAAAAAGGTTTCAAATTAAATGCTTGTTCTTTGGTGGCAGATATTAAAATTAATGTCATTATTAAAGGGTAGACTGGGAGCTTGGAGTTGGTAGACGCAAAGTATTACACTTAGAATGGATAAACAAAAGGTCCTAATGTATAGCATAGGGAACTATATTCAGTATCCTGGGGTAAGCCATAATGGAAAAGAAGATAAAGAAAGGAATGTATATATGTGTATAACTGAGTGATTTTGCTATACAGCAGAGATTATCACAACATTGTAAGTCAACTATACTTCAATTTAAAAATAGAATAAGATAGATGCTAAAAATACTTAATATTCTTAACCAACCTTCCCAAATTTTAATTAATTAGACCATTCTTTTACCAAATACAACCAAAGCTTTTTAAAAAGTTAATATGATATTTAAAATTATATTCTCTATTTATTTCAACAAGACTTTACCAATACCTTTTTTTCAATGAACAGGACTTCTGGAGACTTTTCAAAATAATAATGCATTACTTGACCAAATTCAGAAGTGTCTAGAGGCATATTTAGAATCAAAAAGAGTTATCTTTCCAAGGTAAGTTTATAAAGATACCAACAACACTTCTGGTAGTTGAGTTTCCATGAATTTGTGAAGATATACTTTAAAACAAACTATAACCTCAAAACATCAGGGGACCAAACAGGGAAGCAGGAAATATATTTCATAATAGCAATGTAGCTCATCTTGTCAAGGATAAAGATACAGCGTTTGGTTTAAGTGGGTAGGTGCTGGAAGAATTCTTGATCACAGCACCGTTTCTCTGCTGGGTGTGTATTCGTGCACCTGCGTGTGTGCCTGTGTCCACAGATGTATCTGTAAAAAGTTGGAGACCTTTGTTGCCTGAGCTGATTTCTTTAGGCTAATTGATGGCCTAAGAGGGTCACTGTAGAAGTCATCTAAAAGGTCATTTCACAAATTCCAAATGAAATTTTTTACTCATCCATTCATTCTAGAAATGTACCAAATGTTTTGCTCAGTGTTAAAGATATAAGAAGAAAAGGCCAGATCCCTGCTCTAATGGAGCTCATGGTTAGCACGTGGACAGTCTTGTAAATAAACCATTTTGGTGCAATTATACATGAACAGACTATGACTACCTGATGATCACAAGAGCTCCAGACTTCATTCACTGGGGCACATTGTACCGTAACATAGATAATATCACAAAATGTTCATCTTCTGTGGATTTTTCCTGTGAGCTGTAAAAGAAATGGCTGATAAGTTCTGTCCAAGTCAGCCAGTGTTACACACTTATGTTGGTTATTTGGTTAAGTGGGTTTGTTGCTGGGTACCACGCCAGGGTATGTGTATGCACAAGACATCCAAGATCTGGAAGATTTGACTGAGTTCAACAGATTCAGGCAACACAGGAAAAGATAGAGGAATAGGTTTGAGATGTGCCTTTTATTTCACTCTTAAATCAGTGGCTCCCAGCTTGGGTCTCCCCAGTATATAGAGAAAATCTGTACACTACTTCTGATATTTAAAGAAACCTGGACACGAATTTACCTGTGATAATGCTGAACACCAAAAGCATCAGCTTTTGTTTTTCCTTTTGTTTAGGATTACGTCAACTAGGTCTGCAGTGTTTATTAGGTCAAGAGGCTTTGTGCACCATTGATTTCACTTTCCAAGCCTTAAGAAAGACATGTTATGAACCATATGAATTAGTTCCTGGGGCCACAAGTTAGGTCCTGGGGACACAAGAGGAATGCAGCATGGTTCCTGCTTTGTCAGAGTTCATAGTCCAATCTTGACAGTTGTCTGTTTCATTAGTTGAAAAGGGAGATGAATTATTCTGTATCTGGTAGGACTGATAGAGTGCAACCCTAAAACATCTTTATTTCTAAAGACTATCTCTGCATTCCCTACAAGGGGCTAGTTTCTTCCTGCTCAGAATCTTAAACAGACCTCATGAATTTTCTGGCCATTCTCAGATAATAATGCCAAAAAATCTCTTGTTGCCTTAACCCACTAAACAATCTGTAATCATCGAAACTCTGAAATTCTATCAAAGTGAAAACATCTCCTTTCTCTGGCCCAGGCTTGTTGCAAGGCTGAAGCCTTTGGTGATGATAAGAATGTATAATGATCAACCCTCCCTACTTCCTATTAGGTTTCTGGGATCTCCAGGTTTGGGGCAGGGAAGGGAGGAGAAGCAGTACAGCAGGAGAAATCTGAGTTGGCTGGTACCCAACTGGCCCTCTCTCTCACATGGGGCCTTCCATGAGCTCATGAGATTCCTCCTGTCCTGAGGGATCTCTCATAGGCAGTTTCCTCCATAGGAGTGAAGTATCTTCTCCAGCCAGACCCACATCCCTCTCTCTCATCCCTCAGCATCCAGGTATGCCCCTTCTCCAGTTTTTTTTTTTTTTCCGTAGAATATCTTCATGCCTTCAAATGGCCCTGTTGGGCAAGATCTAAGAAAATCCTCTGCCAGCTCACATCAGCACAGCCCACATGTGTGTAGTCACAGAATCAAATAAGGTTCCAGCAACCACGCATTCATTTATTCAACAAATTATGTATTGAATACCAGATATATATGAGGTACAAGGCTGGATTCTAGGGATAACAAATAATATACCTTCACTTTAGGAGCTCAAAGCCAAGTAACAGACATGTGACCAAATCAGTATCATAGGAAGTGCTAGCATTTTTACCAATTTTTGAAAAATCTCTACCTTTTATGTACCAGGCACTGACTCCAGATTCTTGAGATGCAGCCATACTAATCTTTATAATAATAATATTTAGAGATGTGTGGCTTCCCCAGAAACCCAAAACCAATAGGTCCAGGAAATCAGTGGATGGGGAAGAGATGTGGGCAAGGGATTCATCTTTCATGCCTATATAAGGTTTTGCTTCAATTTCAAGTTACATTTTAAGTATATTCTTTAATCTAGGTTTTACTTCTTGTCAAATGATGAGCTCTTGGAGATTTTGGCCCAGACACGAAATCCCCAAGCTGTGCAGCCGCACTTAAGGAAATGCTTCGACTCCATTTCAAAGCTTGAATTTGCTCTCCTGCCTCCTACTGAGGGAAAAATTCCTGGAATGGATGCAGAGCCAGAAAAGGTTTACACTAATGATATTTTAGCGATGCTATCACCAGAGGGAGAAAGGGTAAGGTATTCTTGTTAATAATTCTTTATGGGTAAACTTTGTTACCCTTCCAGGGTTGGAGAATGGAAATTTTATTCATCAGCATGCTAAGCATTCACCAAGTGCTACATGCCCTGATCTTGGGCTGGCTCAACAATTTCAAAAATAACCATGATTAAATTCTTGCCCTCAAAGAATTCAAAGTCCAGCAGAGACATAGTCAAACAACTGAAAAGTCCCATACTAAATGTAATAACAGAGGTGTGTGCTCTGTTCTTGGAAACAGGGTGGAAAGAACTGGAGCCAAGTCTTAACTCTCCACAAGAAGCAAAGGAGTAGCCTAGATAAGAGCTGGTTCTACTGCCTGGTCACCTGGATTCCACTCCCAATCCTTAATCTCAGCTATAAAATGAAGATTAGTAATAGTGCCCAATTAATGAGTTGCTGGGGATTTTTCAGGTGTTCCTATATGTACATTACTGTAGAATAGTACCAA
This sequence comes from Tragelaphus eurycerus, assembly GCA_935064755.1. Lineage (NCBI taxonomy): Eukaryota > Metazoa > Chordata > Mammalia > Artiodactyla > Bovidae > Tragelaphus > Tragelaphus eurycerus. Next base: position 13,397,417 of record CAKXYN010000070.1, on the reverse strand, counting down.
GCGGGTGCTATGAAGTATTAGTTGTCACTGTTTGACTGCAGTGTCTCCTAGGCTCTGCACAGTACCTGGAATACAGTAGGCATCAACCAAGTGAATGCACTAGCAGACTATGGGGAACCAAGTGACATCACAGAGGAGAATCACACACAGACAGACAGACATACACACACACACACACACACACACACACACACACACAGAGGCAGCCAAGGAAGATGGAGAGGAGACATGGAAGGGAGAGCATTCCACACAGACAAGTCACTCAGGGAAATGCCAAGGATTTTAGTCCAATTAGAACATAGTAGTATACCTATGAGATCAGTAAGAACCCATAGGCATTTTATTTTTACTATACAGGCACCCCAGTGTTCATAGCAGCACTGTTTACAATAGCCAAGACATGGATGCAAACTAAGTGTCCACCAACAGATGGATAAAGAAGATGTGAATATATATATATATATATGTGTGTGTGTGAATATATATATCGTTGTTGTTGTTCAGTTGCCAAGTCCAGGCCAACTCTTTGCGACCCCATGGACTGCAGCACATCAGGCCTCCCAGTTCCTCAACATCTCCCAGAGTTTGCCCAAGTTCATGTCCATTGCATCAGTAATGTCATTTAGAGTAATGGGATATTACTCATCCATAAAAAAGTATAAAACATTACCATTTGCAACAATATACATGGACCTGGAGGGTTTTATGCCAAGGGAAATAACAAAGACAAATATATATTTTCCCTTAATAGGGGATCTTAAAAATAATACAAACTAGTAAACAAAGGAAATGGCAACACACTCCAGTGTTCTTGCCTGGAGAATCCCAGGGACGGGGGAGCCTGGTGGGCTGCTGTCTATGGGGTCGCACAGAATCAGACACGACTGAAGCGACTTAGCAGCAGCAGCAGCAGTAAATATAACAAAACAGAAACAGATTCACAGATATAGAAAACAAATTAGTTACCAGTGGGAAGAGTCAAGGAGGGTAAGGTATTATAGGGGTAGGGGATTAAGAGGTACACACTACTAATACCATGTACAAAATAAATAAACAGCAAGGAAATATTGTACAGCACAGGGCAGTATAACCATTAAAGTAATAACTTTAAATGAAGTAGAATCTATACAAATATTGAATCATTATGTTGTATTCCTGAAACTTATAGAATATTGTAAATCAAGGATACCTCAATAACTTTTTTTACTTGACCTAAATTGATTCTCTGGCAAAAGACTTTGCTCATCACTAGTGCAGAAGAGAGAGGAAAGACCTCTGCCAGGATTTAGGGAAGACAAGACATGTAAAGCAAGGGTAGAAGAAGTGAGCAGATTCTGGAGCCCAGATAAGCAAGGCAGTCAACCCACTCTAGTACTCTTTCCTGGAAAATCCCATGGATGGAGGAACCTGGTAGGCTGCAGTCCATGGGGTCAAGAAGAGTCAAACACGACTGAGCAACTTTACTTTCATGCATTGGAGAAGGAAATGGCAACCCACTCCAGTGTTCTTGCCTGGAGAATCCCAGGGACGGCGGAGCCTGGTGGGCTACCGTCTACGGGGTCACACAGAGTCGGACACGACTGAAGCAACTTAGCAACAGCAGCAGCAGCAGCAGCAGGTAATTGAAAGTCCAAGAAATAAATCTGAAAAGGACTGAAAAGTGTCAATTGGAGTGAACAATTGGGAGAACACTGGTCACCTTAGGGGCTTCCCAGGTGGCTCAGTGGTAAAGATTCCACCTGCCAATCCAGGAGACACGGGTTTGATCCCTGGATTGGGAAGATACCCTGGAGTAGGAAATAGCAACCCACTCCAGTATTCTTGCCTGGAAAATTCTATGGACAGAGAAGTCTATTGGGCTGCAGTCTGCTTGTACCCAAAGAGTCAGACACTGCTGAGCAGGCACCCACCTGATAACCTTAATAACCTGACCAGGTTTAGAGGAATGGTTGGAGCCAAAAATCATATGGCAGCAGGTAGGCAAAGGAAGTGGAGGAATTCATTTTGTACACATAAACTCCTCTTTGGGCTTTCCTGGTAGATCAGACAGTAAAAAATCTGCCTGCAATGCAGGAGACCATATTCCATCCCTGGGTCAGGAAGATCCCCTGGAGGAGGGCATGGCAAGCCACTCCAGTATTCTTACCTGGAGAATTCCAAAGACAGAGGAGCCTGGTGGGTAGGATACAACTGAGCAAAGAGTTGGACACAACTGAGTGACACACACATACACATACACACACACACACGGCTTCTCTTTCCACACAACTGAGTCACACACACTCACACATACACACACACACACGGCTTCTCTTTCCACACAACTGAGTCATACACACACACACACACCGGCTCCTCTTTCCAAGAGTTGGCCCCAAAGGGAAGCCGCAAAATAACACACTAAGTAGAGGTGGGTAGTGGAGAAGGCAATGGCACCCCACTCCAGTACTCTTGCCTGGAAAATCCCATGGACAGAAGAGCCTGGTGAGCTGCAGTCCATGGGGTTGCAAAGAGTCGGACACGACTGAGTGACTTCACTTCCACTTTTCACTCTCATGCATTGGAGAAGAAAATGGCAACCCACTCCAGTGTTCTTGCCTGGAGAATCCCAGGGACAGGGAGCCTGGTGGGCGGCCGTCTATAGGGTCGCACAGAGTTGGACACGACTGAAGTGACTTAGGTTCCTTAGCTAAGACTCCATACTCCCAATGCAGGGGGCCTGAGTTTGATCGCTGGTCAGGAAACTAGATCCCATGTGCCACAACTAAAAATTCTGCATGAGGCATAGCCAAAAAAAAAAAAAAAAATTTTTTTTTTTTTTAAGTAGAAGTGGGTAAAGTGAGAGTGGAATATCAATAGAAAGTTTGAGTGTCTGTGGCCACACTGCCGTGTTTACCGAGCTCAGAATTCTGTATGGAGGATGTTATCACCTCTCTGATTACCTCCCAGGTGAGCCTGGGGAAAGGCCTAAAGGCCCGAGGCAACGTGGAGGAGTGGCTGGGCAAAGTGGAGGAAGCCATGTTCACATCTCTGCGCCGCCTGTGCAAAGCCGCCATCGCGGACTATCTGGGGAAACAGAGAACAGTGTGGGTGGTCGCAGGCCACCCTTCTCAGGTAACTTAGGCTCTTTTCAGTCTCCCCTCTGCATCTTACTCGGCTGAGAGGAAGCCCACACTGAAGGAGGGTGTTTCTCTGCAGGTGATCCTGACCGTTTCTCAAATAATGTGGTGCCGCGATTTGACGGAATGTTTGGAAAAAGAAGAGGGGAATCACTTAGAGGCCCTGGAAGATTTTGAAAAAGTAAACTTTGAGGTGAGATTACGGGCAGGTCAATATCAGATGTATCGCTGGGCAAGACGGCCCCAGTGGCTCTTATGGGCGTGGTTGATACAAATTCATTACTTTGGAAATTGTAAGGCTCTTCTCCTAAGGATAAAACAGTGATAGGTTACTAAAATCTTTCTGCATCTTTCTAATATTGACGAGAGAAGTCATAAACATTACTTAACTAAATGATTAGCCTCCGTTTTGTAAATCATAGAAATCATGAAGTGTCATTACATCATTATGTCACATAAACAAAAGTGTTTCTGAAGGCCTATAATCTGTATTTTAATCAAGGATCACAGAATGAATTGTAAAAGGCTCTATTTTGACTATGTATGAAATAAATATATATTAATTAATAAAACTGAATGGCTTTTAACTCTTAAAAAAAATTGTAAGGCTCTGAGATGACATGCAAAGATTTGGGGTGCTCACACAAACTATCTCTGTTCAAGTTTTCTCAGCAATACTCCCTTGATGTTTGCATAGTATTTATGTGTGTGGTCAGTCGCTTAGTTGTGTCTGACTCATTGTGAACCCATGGACTGCAGCTCGCCAGGCTCCTCTGTCCATGGGGATTCTCCAGGCAAGAATACTGGAGTGGGTTGCCATGCCCTCCTCCAGGCAATCTTCCCAACCCAGGGATCAAACCCAGGTCTCTCACATTGCCATATTTATATGAATACTTTTAAAAATAGAAGGAAAAAAAGCAATTCAAGAGGAAAATGTCAGGATTATCAGGGTTTGCCACCTTTAAGGTGGAACAGTATACTGGATCCTGATGTCTCTCCCAGCAGTTGATTTGATCCCGGAAAACCACAGGATTTGTGCCATTTCTGTTCTTCAGCCTAACACATGCTTTTCTACTATTTTATAAAATCCTTAGGCAATGATCAGTGAAGCCATAAGATTGAATGAATTAAATAACATTCTACACAAATTTTTGAGCTATCCTTAGAAAATGCAGCTTACAGCGGGGCCAGATCTTCAACTCCAAATTCAATTCTGCTGCTGCTGCTGCTGCTGCTAAGTTGCTTCAGTTGTGTCCAACTCTGTGCGACCCCATAGACGGCAGCCCATCAGGCTCCCCCGTCCCTGGGATTCTCCAGGCAAGAACACTGTAGCGGGTTGCCATTTCCTTCTCTATTGCATGAAAGTGAAAGTGAAGTCGCTTGGTCGTGTCTAACTCTTAGCAACCCCATGGACTGAAGCCTACCAGGCTCCTCCGTCCACGGGATTTTCCAGGCCAGAGTACTGGAGTGGGGTGCCATTGCATTCTCCATTGAAATTCAATTCTACTTCCAAGCAACGTTGCATTTTTAAAGACTCAGCCTTAGGGGAGTTTTCTGGTGCTCCAGTGGTTAGGACTCTGCTCTTGCACTGGAGGGGGCATGGCTTTGATTCCTGGTTGGGGAACTAAGATCCTGCATTCTGCCTGGCATGGCCAAAATAATTTTTTTTAGAAAATCACGCTTAAAACAGAAAAAGGAGGAAACAGCTTCCTTAAAATAAAAGAAAACTCTTATAAGGTTCTCAATAGAATTTCACCTCAAAGAGCTCTAGAAAGAAGACTCACTAAGGAAAGTCCCACTGATCTCTTTACAGAGGTGACCCTTGATCAGGATCAACCTGAGTGAAAATTCAGCCGGTCAAGGTTTTCAGAGTCACTGCCCTTCTTTGAAAAAGATTTAACGACTTAACGTGAATGCTTTTGGTTAATCAGCCATTGGCTTGGTTAAAATGCCTGAGTTTTCTGAATATCCAAAAATAAAAGAACCTAGCCCTACAAATAAGAAGCACTACCTTAGTCACATTTAATTTTTGAGGAGAACAGTCTTCTCTGGAGACATCATCACAGGATGGTTAAGAGCTTTCCTCAAGGCAAATGTCTACCTAAGTCTCATTTTTTCCACTTTATTGTCTGTGACGGCCACCAGTTTACTTACCCTCTCTGACCTTCAGTTTCCTCTCATGTGAAATGGGGGTAAATCTAATATGTACGGAATCAAATAAGTTAAATTGTTGTCGTATTTGGTCACAGAATTACAGATTTTTATGAAATTTGGAATTGACATTTGTCAAAACTTTAATTTTTTAAATATTAATAAATTTGCCATCTTTATTTTATTTTATGTTATATTTTCTTGGCCATGCCACATGGCATGTGGGATCTTACTTCCCCAACCAAGGATTGAACCTGTGCCCCTTGCATTGGAATCACAGAATGTTAAACACTGGACCTTCAGGGAAGTCCTAAAACTATCTAATTTTATAGATACTTAGTTTTATAGATAATTCTGGCAAATATCTATTCCAAACCTAATAGTAAAAAGATATACATGTAAACTGATTTTTGAAAATTAATGATCACATTTTTTTTTCACTTGTAGAGATTAAATGCCCTGGCTGCAATAGTCCGAGGCACTCTGCCTAAATTACACAGAAACATCATAACTGCCTTAATTACTATTGATGTACATGCAAGAGACATCGTCACTGAACTTGTTCAAGCCAAGGTAATGGTTTCATTCAAATAAAATCTTATGTTTCTTTCTAAAATGAATGCACCTACCAAGTGTATCATGTCGTCACTGCTGTAGGTGCAGGTAGTTGACTCCTTTGACTGGCAGAGGCAGCTGCGCTATTACTGGGATGTAGACCTGGACAACTGTGTGGCGAGGATGGCACTCTCTCAGTACACCTACGGCTATGAGTATTTAGGTGCATGCCCGAGATTAGTTATTACTCCTCTCACGGTAAGTTACTGACCATTAGGTTCATGACTGCTTTTTTTCCCCATCATAATAGTTCTGAAACATTTTTAAGATTAAACCTTGAAAGAATTTGCTGTGAATACCTCTTCGTATCACAGAGATTTATTTACTCTATTTGATCATGTGCCTGAATTTTTTAGTATGTTTCAGTTACTGTAGAAACCTTTCATGAGTGAAGTAAGTCAGAAAGAACAAAACAAATATTACATATTAATGAACATATATAGCATCTAGAAGAAATGAACCTACTTGCAGGGCAGGAATAGAGAAGCAGATGTAGAGAATGGACTTGTGGACACAGGCAGGGGAGAAAGGGTGGGATGAATTGAGAAAGTAGCATTGACGTACGTTGGGACTGGGGCTGCTGTATAAAGTAAATATATATATATATATATATATATAGGAAAGAGAGGAGAAGGAGAAGAAGAGGATATATATATATATATGCTATGCTGTGCTAAGTCACTTCAGTCGTGTCCAACTCTGTGTGACCCCATAGACGGCAGCCCATCAGGCTCCCCCGTCCCTGGGATTCTCCAGGCAAGAACACTGGAGTGGGTTGCCATTTCCTTCTCCAATGCATGAAAGTGAAAAGAGAAAGTGAAGTCGCTCAGTCTTGTCCGACTCCCAGCGACCCCATGGACTGCAGCCCACCAGGCTCCTCTGTCCATGGGATTTTCCAGGCAAGAGTACTGGAGTGGGGTGCCATTGCCTTTTCCTATATATATATATATAGTTATGAGTAATTCACACTGTTGGACAGCAGAAACCAACATGACATTGTAAAGCAATTATCCTCCATTTAAAAATATATTTAAAAAATAAATAACAACCCTCCTGCTATAGAAGTACTTACAAATTTGTGGCCAGTGTCAGTTCCCTTCAGTAATGACAATTTATCCATTTCTTCAGGATCGCTGCTACCTTTGCCTCATGGGGGCTTTGCAGCTGGACCTGGGAGGTGCACCAGCTGGTCCTGCTGGAACTGGGAAAACAGAGACCACCAAAGACCTTGCAAAAGCCCTTGCCATCCAGTGTGTGGTCTTTAACTGCTCTGATGGTTTGGATTACAAGGTAAGTCTTGGCGTATGAATGCTAACATTAAATGCTTCATCGTGGCTTTCTCTGTTTGCACTGTGACACAGCAAAAGAAGGAGAAAAAGGGGTGATGGCAAACTGGGGAAAACTAGTGGTGCCAGAAGGAGATCCAACCAGTCCATTCTAAAGGAAATCAGTTCTGGGTGTTCATTGGAAGGACTGATGCTAAAGCTGAAACTCCAATACTTTGGCCACCTCATGCAAAGAGTTGACTCATTGGAAAAGACTCTGATGCTGGGAGGGATTGGGGGCAGGAGGAGAAGGGGACGACAGAGGATGAGATGGCTGGATGGCATCACTGAGTCGATGGGCATGAGTCTGAGTGAACTCCAAGAGTTGGTGATGAACAGGGAGGCCTGGCGTGCTGCAATTCATGGGGTCGCAAAGATTCGGACACAACTGAACGACTGAACTGAACTAAGTGGGGCCAGGAATGATTAAAGTGGAATAAATAGAGCAGGGGAGACTAGTCAACACAAGGCAATCTGGGTGGGCCAGGTAGGAATCAAGGCCAGGATTTGTCAAATTGTGGTAAAAATGAGGTATAAAACAGAATAGCAGGGAAATCTAGGAACAAGGAATAAACTTACAGGAAGAGAAGAGTAGGGACTTCCCTGGTGGTCCAGGGGCTAAGACTCTGTACTCCCAATGCAAGGGGCTGTGGGTTGGATCCCTGGTCAGGAAACTAGACCCCCCATGCTGCAACTAAGATCCACTGTAGCCAAATAAATAAATTAATATTAAAAGAGATGAGCAATTCAGAGCTGTGTATTAAAAACGAAATGCATAGGAGATGAGAATTCAGGGAAAGATTTTTTCATTGAGTAGTTCTCAAACTTTTTGATCACAGAACCTTTTTACACTCTTAAAAATTAATGAGACCTCCAAAGAGTTTTTGTTTATATGTATGGGTTATACCTGTTGATATTTTCCATGTTATAAATTAAAATCCATGCATCTTAAATATTTATCTGTTTTAAAATAACCATAATCAATTATTACATGTTAGCATAAACACATATTTTGAGAAAAATAACCATTTTTCAAAACAAAAAATTTAGTGAGAAGAGTGACAATATTTTATATATTTTTAATTATCTTGTTTGGTATAATGGAATATGGCCAGATTCCATATGGGGGAATATCTGCTTCTGCATCAAATGTTTTGAGATACATTATTTTGATTGAAGTATTTGAAGAGAAATCTAGCCTTACACAATATACAGGCTAAAAGAGAGGAATAGGTTAATAGCTTCTTCAGATAATTGCTGATATTCTTCTTTGAAACTATACCAAAACTTGACAAGTGGCAGTTTCTTAAAGATTATTTGTGATGTGGAAACTGAGACAAAATACTGAGAAAAATAAACTTTTTCATACTCTGTTCTCTCCTGAGAGAATGAGACTGAAAAGGCAAATAACATTTTAGCATTATAATGAGTCCTTTGACCTCACAGACCCCCTAAAAGAAACTCTGGGACTTGCAGGGGTCCCAGATGACACTTTAGAAACTGCTGTTTTAGCATCAGTTCAGATCAGTTCAGTCACTCAGTCATGTCCGACTCTTTGCAACCCCGTGAACTGCACACCAGGCCTCCCTGTCCATCACCAACTCCCAGAGTTCACCCAAACCCATGTCCATCAAGTTGATGATGCCATCCAACCATCTCATCCTCTGTCATCCCCTTCTCCTCCTGCCCCAAATCCCTCGCAGCATCAGGGTCTTTTCCAATGAGTCAGCTCTTCACATCAGGTGACCAAAGTATTGGGGTTTCGGCTTCAGCATCAGTCCTTGCAATGAACACCCAGGACTGATTTCCTTTAGGATGGACTGGTTGGATCTCCTTGCAGTCCAAGGGACTCTCAAGAGCCTTCTCCAACACCACAGTTCAAAAGCATCAATTCTTTGGTGCTCATCTTTCTTTATAGTCCAACTCTCACATTCATACATGACCACTGGAAAAACCATAGCCTTAACTAGACGGACCTTTGTTGGCAAAGTAATGTGCTTTTTAATATCCTGTCTAGGTTGGTCATAACTTTCCTTCCAAGGAGTAAGCGTCTTTTAATTTCATGGCTGCAGTCACCATCTGCAGTGATTTTGGAGCCCAGAAAAATAAAAGTCTGACACTGTTTCCACTGTTTCCCCATCTATTTGCCATGAAGTGATGGGACTGGATGCCATGATCTTAGTTTTCTGAATGTTGAGCTTTAAGCCAACTTTTCACTCTCCTTTTTCACTTTCATCAAGAGGCTTTTTAGCTCCTCTTCACTTTCTGCCATAAGGATGGTGTCATCTGCATGCCTGAGGTTATTGATACTTCTCCTGGCAATCTTGATTCCAGCTTGTGCTTCCTCCAGCCCAGCGTTTCTCATAATGTACTCTGCATATAAGTTAAATAAGCAGGGTGACAATATACAGCCTTGACATACTCCTTTTCCTATTTGGAACCAGTCTGTTGTTCCATGTCCAGTTCTAACTGTTGCTTCCTGACCTGCATACAGGTTTCTCAAGAGGCAGGTCAGGTGGTCTGGCATGCCCATAGCATGTTAATGTCTAATTTGGAGAGTTGTATATCCCCTGAAGGCTGTGGAGCAGAGATCCTCAACCTTTGGGCCATGGACTGATACCTCCTATTAGACCAGCAATGGCATTAGATTAGAAATTAAGTAAATTATTTAAGTACAATAAATGTAATGTGTTTGAATTGTCCTGAAACCATCCCTCCCTCCCCAGTCTGTGGAAAAATTGTCTTCTACTAAATCCATCTCTTGTGCCAAAAAGATTGGGGACCACTGGTGTAGAGGATCTTCATAAAAAAACAAAGCTCATTCCTGGCAACTTCCCAACTTCCCAGTCAGACATGGGAGAGGAGAAAGACTTCTCATTGTGAAGGAGACACTGTGCCAGCTCCACCTCGTCCATCCCAATAGGGCAGGGGTGGATGGGATGCCATATGGATGCCTCTTCCAGGAGCAGAAACAAGAGAAGGACAAACCAGCGGTCAGTTCCCACACAGAAGTAGCTGACAACAGAAGCAGTTACTGACATTAGACATTAGTCCTTTTGTGAACTTTTAGGAAGCATACATGAAGGGAAAGAGAGCTTCCAGTGTGCCCCAAATATATTAGCATTGAGTTCTGAAACTAGGGGAACCTGTATGTCATGCTAAAACAGCCTAGGGAATAAAATTAAGTCCCTTTTTAAAATAATAAAATTAAGTGATTCTAAGAGAGAGAGCTGTAGGAACCCACCTTTATTGAAAAATATCTTTTCCCCCTTCTTGGAGTCCTGCTTGTCATGCTCACTTCAGCAGGTAGTAACTTCAGGTAGTCAACAGAGATGGTGCAGACTGTGTAACATCACTCTGATGGAGACACATTTCATTTTCTTCTTTTTGTCTCCTGTTGGTCATCAGTCCTTGTATACCATTGAAAGCTCTTCCATGAGCAGGTTGTGACTGGATGAACAACATCATTGTGAGCTTTCTTTCCTCTGTCCCCTGGTTGGGGATTTTAAGATCCTACAAGCTGCTCAGCCAAAAAAGAATGCCAGCTTGGTCTTTAGCTGTTCCATTGTTCAGTCCATCTATTTCATTTTTGTAATCTAGGCTGTATTATAATTAAGTTCCAAGGATTGTTTCTTATCTCCTGCTCTTTTTTTTTAGGGCATCATGTTTTATACTATAGTAATGTAATTTCCTCTAAAATCTCTCTGAGGATTCCATTTGAATTTTTAAATTTTTTATTTTGTCCCCCAAATTACCTCCGTTTTCTTCAGAGTTGCTTATTTTGTTTATTTTTCCTCTCTCTTTCCTGATGTTGATTTTTCTTAAATGTCTGTTGATCTTTACTTCTTAGTTCATAAGCATGGATGGGGGACTGAGTTGATCATTTAGAATAACTTGTTTCACCCCTGCTTTCAATGAAAGAGCTCCTGTGATCTCTGTGAGAGTGTAAGATATTTGGCTGACAGGCTTCCCCATAGAGTGTGTGGGCATGGGCAGCCAGGAAGCCAGAAACCTTTTATAAATACCAAAATAACAAGGATTTTTTTCTATAGTAGTAGTAGTCACGGGTTTCACTCATGGATGGAACTGTCTGTCCTTTTGACTCTCAGTTGAGTAATGTGGAGGTCTGAAGTTATCTCTTTTCTTTTCTCTGCTTCCGTTATCTCCCAAGCCTAATGTCTTCTCCCAGTATCTCCTAATGTCTCCCAAAGACAGATCTCCCCCTTTCTCAACAAGGCAGTCCTTGGGTATTATTCTGGAGGGAAAATTCAGCAACGCCAGCCTCAAGAGCCCTGTTTACTCTACTTGGAATGAGGAGAGAGAAGCACAGAGAAAGGCAGGGCCACAAACCTGATCAATGCAAGTACTCACCTTTGACTAATTTCCAAGGATTGCCCTAGGACTTTGTCTGCTTTCCTTGCATGTATTGCTGATGGGTTCAGAGTTGGAGACCTTCCTGAAGGGTAATTCTTCCTTCCTTCTGGCTTGGGCTGAATTCTGCCCTTCTCAGCTGAATAATCAGTATTTATGAACTTTCCATCTTCCAGGATATTTTTTCAAAACTTGCTTTCTGCTGCTGGTTTTCCTTTCCATTATGTTTTTAACAGGTAGGTGCAGGTACAAATGCAGACACAGAAATGAAGAGAGTTCTGTCTTTCATACATGGTCATTTCAGAGAAAGGGATGTTATCCCTATGTGCTCAATAGACCACCTTGAAACAAAAAACCATTAGCTCTATTTTCAAAGAGATAGAGATATGGTATGATGCAATATTTGTACTAATGCTTAACCCAAAATTCAAGTCTCTAAAGGAACTTTCCTCTGTAGATAGCCACAGGTATGTATTCATTCTCCTGAACCACTAGGATTCTGCTGTAGAAGAAATTAACCACCATTACATTACCCTGTGTATGGGTTTCCCACGTGGCACTAGTAGTAAAGAAGCTGCCTACCAACGCAGAAGATGTAAGAGACGTGGGTTCAATCCCTGGATCAGGAAGATCCCCTGGAGGAGGATCTTTCACAGCAGTCCACTCCTTGGAAGTATCCTTGCCTGGAGAATCCCATGGACAGAGGAGCCTGGCAGGCTACAGTCCATGGAGTCACAAAGAGTCAGACATGACTGAAGCAACTTAGCATGCTCAAGCAACTGTGCTTCTGCTCAGTTGTTCCTGCATGTTGCCTGCCATGTGTAGTACCTGATAAAGAGGATGAAAGTTTCCATCAGCAAAGTTTTCAAGGTTCTCTTAAGTAATTAAGTGTGTCTATTCTATGTGTCAGTTTCTTTGAGAACCTGTATTTACATAGGTGAATGAGGATTATGAAACAGTAGGTCAGATTGTCAGTTTATCTAAAAATAAAAGTAAGTTTCAAATCATTCAGAGAGTGGCAAAAAGATATTTCCTCCAAGAAAAAGGTGTTAACTTCTGCCATGGCCCAGGAGTCACACAAACCTATTGCTTGCTTGCAAATACCACTTCTTGTCTTTTTAATACCTCAGCTCAGAATTTAACTTTGGGAGGAGTTCAACTCTACAGTACAGAGCTGAGTGGCATTCTTTTGATTTCAGATGATGGGGCGCTTCTTCAGTGGTCTGGCACAGTCAGGAGCCTGGTGCTGCTTTGACGAATTTAATCGGATTGACATAGAAGTTTTGTCTGTCATTGCTCAGCAGCTTATTACCATCAGGAATGCCAAAGCTGCAAAGGTAAGGGGCTGGGCATAGATATCATGTTTCTAGTCTGTAGATATCATGTTTCTTAAGTTTGTAGTATTCTTGCCTAGAAAATATCATGGACAGAAGAGCCCGGTGGGCTACAGTCCACGGAGTCGCAAAAGAGTCAGACGCAACTTAGCAACTAAAGAACAACAAGAAGTTCATAACGAACTTACATCATATTGCATTTTAGGAAGGGCAGTGCTAACTTCAGCCTTTCTAGCCCATGTTTCCAGTGTCATCGGTAAGTATTGCAGCAGTGGAACTGAGTTGGGTGAATTAATTGTTCATCCAGGCAACACAATAAACAACTGTATGGCAGACACTGTGATGGGACCTAGGGATATAGAGTTGGTGAGACTCAGTCTGTGCCCTCATGAAACTCTTATTCTTTGCTCCCCCAGCACACACACATGCATACTTGTTCTCCCTTGTTCTTCTGTCCTCCACCTCTTATTTTTCTTGTTCTTGCCTTTTACATTGATTTCTCTGCTCTGTTTCTCTAACTCTACCTCTTCTGGGCTCTACTGCCTTCCTCCAGCCCCTAGTCTCAGCCTGTTGCTGGCAAAAAAATGAGCAAGGGGTCCTGGGAATCCAAAGGGGCCTTGACTCTCCAGAAGTCACTGGACTGGAAAAGCCAAGGAGTGTAGGGACAGATGAAGATATTAGGGTGGTTTCAGTATTTAAAATTTGTTTTAGCCCCTTTGAGCATGTTCCTGGAGAAGGATTTTATACTGGGAAGGTGATGCCAGTGAAGGGTAGGACCAAGCCCCCCGCCATTCTGTTGTGTTGACCTTGCAAAATTATGGTCATGAGGGCACCAAAGGGCAGGCGGGTATTCAGCCGGTACAAACTGGAACAACCTTGCAAGTTGTTTAATTTTTTAATTATTTTATTTTAGTTATTATTTATTTATTTTATTATGACTGGGCCAAGAAGGAGGAAACACCTGAGGCAAGGCAGGGGCAAGGAGGCAGACAGCAGGAAATACTTAGCCCAGAAGAGAGGTAGAGTGAGTAGGACAAAATCAGGAGGAAAACATTCCTAGCAACAGGATTCAGGAGTTTTTGCTTGAATGCACATCACACAAGTTTTGTACTGGAGTAGTAATTGTGTGGAGAAGGCAATGGCACCCCACTCCAGTACTCTTGCCTGGAAAATCCCATGGATGGAGGAGTCTAGTAGGCTGTAGTCCATGGGGTCACTAAGAGTCAGACATGACTGAGCGACTTCCCTTTCACTTTTCACTTTCATGCATTGGAGGAGGAAATGGCAACCCACTCTAGTGTTCTTGCCTGGAGAATCCCAGGGATGGGGGAGCCTGGTGGGCTGCCGTCTATGGAGTCACACAGAGTCAGACACAACTGAAGCGACTTAGCAGCAGTAATCATGGGGAAGAATTTACAAATATATAGCGAAGTGTTAACTTATATCTTCTCTTTCTTTTCAACAGCTCTCTAGATTCATGTTTGAGGGGCGAGAAATAAAGTTGGTTATGACTTGTGCAGCCTTCATCACAATGAATCCTGGATATGCAGGCAGAACTGAGTTGCCAGATAATTTGAAAGCCCTGTTTAGACCCTTTGCAATGATGGTTCCAAATTATGCCTTGATTGCAGAGGTGAGCTTCACATTATAAAGCAGCAAAACTTTAAGCTTGTTTCTTTTATTTAGTATTTGATTTCTATCATGGTAGAAAGTTTCCATTATGAATGTACTCTGGCCAAGGTTTCCTTTTAAGTGTGTAGATATGATTGTTACCACTTAGAATGTTGTGTGTGTGTGTGTGTGTGTGTGTGTGTAACTGTTATATCCCCAAAGTCCAGTTTGCCATCTGGAATATTGTAAGCCCTGAAAACTGGAATAAATAAGTGAACTTCATTAACCATTTCATTGGAATTTATCAGTTTGTCTCTAGGAATTAAAATGTCTAGATTATCCTAAAAAGGCTATATTATTCTCACTTCTCTTGCTGCATTATTTTTTTAATTAGAGTCAAGAGGTGTTGAGTAGAAACAATACCAATCACTAATGATGAAAGACAGTGATTTGTTTCTAGTTTGTATCAATATAGTAAAAAAAAAAAAAAAGCCATCATTAGTAAGTTAATTATTTATGTTTGTATTTGTTTCTTCTCTATCTATCTAGGAACCTTTCTATTTAAACTATTTTTTTGTTTGTTTCTTCATACTAGCTAATAACCAGCGTATTTAAATCTTATATGTATTTTTCCTGACATTTTTTACTGAGGTATAATTTACATATAGTAAAGTACACAGATCATAAGGGTACAACTGAGTGAATCCTTACATACGTATTCACCTGTGTGATCACCAAGACCAAGATATAGGATATTTTCAAGACTCTGGAAGGCCCTTCATGCTCAATGCTACAGTTCACAAGGGATACCACCTCTTTTAGAATGGAGTTTCTTGGAAAGCACATGTTACTCCCATGGCTAGTAAATTTCTGACAACAGCTAATTTAAAATATTCCTCTAAATGAAGTAAAAGTAACGGCCTAAGAATAGACCATGCCAAATCCTATCATTAAAAAATTACAACTTTTAATAGTATTAACATAATGCCTACAGCATCTCATGAGTCTTGCAGTGCCCCTGTGGGTAAGATGGGGTGCTGGGCAGCTAAGACAGCTGGCGTCTTCACTCTAGACCCTCTGAGGACAGGACAGTAAATGACTTGCTCATTGTCCAAAGCTGATAGGAAGAAAACCAGGCTTGAAACTCAGTCCAACATCATATTCACATCTCGTGTTTTGTCCTATTGTTAAACTACTCAGTAATCAATTGGAGAAATTTAAAAATCCAGTCTTCTGAATGCTATTCCTATTGTTGTTACAGATCAAATGAATCAGGGTCTGTTGTCAGTACGTATTTTTAATCACCTTCAGTGCCCAGAGCGCTGTGCTCATAGGTCGTGATAGAGCAATGAGCAAAACAGACACCAGCATGCAATCTCAGCATCATCTCAAATCTCATTCCGAGGCCAACTGCAGTGACTCGAGTAGATTATGCATTGAGAGAAGGGTCCACATCCCCCTCCATGATCATCATTGGTTTATATAACCAAAAGCACAGAAACTTGTCAGAGGCATGGTGGCCTCCTAGGGCAGGAAAGAGGCTGCACATTTTTGTATAACTTTCCCTGACTCTCAGGGAATCTAAAGGGAGGGCATCACTGACTCTGTCAGATCAGGGAAGTTCAAGTCTTGCTTTTATACTCAGGCTCACAACACCATCCAGCCTTTATGATGTGAATGTTTCACACTGGGCTCTGCAGCTCCTCAAGCCAAACATAACAAGACCACATCTTCATCTATAGAAAGGGAGCAGAATCAATTCTCAGACATCCCTATATACTATCCCACACCACTCTTACAGCAGAAAGTGAAAAAGAACTAAAGAGCCTCTTGATGGAAGTGAAACAGGAGAGTGAAAAAACTGGCTTAAAACTCAACATTCAAAAAGCTAAGATCATGGCATCCGGTCCTGTCACTTCATGGCAAATAGACGGGGAAACAATGGAAACAGTGAGAGACTTTATTTTCTTGGGCTCCAGAATCACTGCAGATGGTGACTGCAGTCGTGAAATTAAAAGACACTGGCTCCTTGGAAGAAAAGCTATGACAAACCTACACACCATATTCAAAAGTAGAGACATTACTTTGTTAACAAGGGTCCATCTAGTCAAAGCTATGGTTTTTCCGTAGTCATGTACAGATGTGAGAGTTGGACCATAAAGAAGTCTGAGTGCCAAAGAATTGATGTTTTTGAATTGTGCTGGAGAAAGTCCCATGGACTGCAAGGAGGTCAAACCAGTCAGTCCTAAAGGAAATAAATCCTGAATGTTCATTGGAAGGACTGATGCTGTAGCTGAAGCTCCAGTACTTTGGCCACCTGATGTGAAGGACTGACTCATTGGAAAAGACCCTAATGTTGGGAAAGATTGAAGGCAGGAGAAGGGGACAACAGAGGACCAGATGGTTGGATGGCATCACCAACTCAATGGACATGAGTTTGAGCAAGCTCTGGGAGATGGTGACAGACAGGAAAGCCTGGCATGCTTCAGTCCATAGGGTTGCAAAGAATTGGGCACAACTGAGTGACTGGACAATAACAACAACCACTTGGAGAGATCTAATACCTTAACTAGATTTTGAATGCATTGGTATTATGCTACTGTGTTGTTATCAGTATAATATAATCAGGCATTGCATTATATTTTTCCATTCTAGGTAATTCTATATTCCGAAGGATTTGAATCCAGTAAAATATTAGCAAGAAAAATGACCCAGATGTATAAGCTTTGCAGTGAACAGCTCTCTCAGCAGGATCACTATGACTTTGGCATGAGAGCTGTAAAGTCCGTACTGGTCATGGCTGGGTAAGAAGCCAAAGTGGGCAAGAGTTGAGTTCCAAACTGTGTCATGCATTACGCATGCATTTCATGAGTAATTCACAGATGGCTCTTAAAGCAACATGTTGTTGTTGTTCAGTGGCTAAGTCATGTTCAACTCTTTTCGACCCCATGGACTGCAGCACATCAGTCTTCCCAGTCCTCCACTGTCTCCTGGAGTTTGCTCAAGTTCGTGTCCATTGAGTCAGTGATGCTATCTTACCACGTCATCCTCTGTTGTCCTCTTCTTTTGCCTTCAGTCTTTCCCAGCAACATGATTAATAAATGTTAGCTGTCACTGTTGTCATCATTCTTACCTTGACAGCCCCCCTGCCACAGTGAAAGAGGGCATCTCTCTTCATCCCACAACAGTTCTTCCCTTTGAGAACCAATATAGCTGCCATTAAGCTTTGGCTAGCTTTTTTTTTTCACCTGAATGCATCCAGTATAATGGATTTCAGCATATTAAAGGCTTAACCACCATGAGCCAAGATGTGAAAGTGAAGGTCACTCAGTCATGTCCAACTCTTTGTGACCCCATGGACAGTAGCCTACCAGGCTTCTCTGTCCATGGGATTCTCTGGGCCAGAATACTGGAGTGGGTTGCCATTCCCTTCTCCAGGGGATCTCCCCAATGCAGGGATCGAACCCAGGTCTCCTGCGTTACAGGCAGATTCTTTACTATCTGAGCCAACTGATGATTTAAAAAGCATTCACTTTGTTATGCACATACACAATTAAGTCACCCCATCAACTGATAAAGACTAAAGAATTCAGAGAAACTTCAGTTTTATCTTCAGTACAGGCTTATGTCCTGGACCCCCTCCGCTGTCACTACAGTCTGGTCCAATGCTGAGCTTCTTTCTAGTTTCTAGTGGCACGCACGCATGCTACTCTGAGACCCTACGACTATAGCCTGCCAGGCTTCTATGTCCATGGGATTCTCCAGGCAAGAATACTGGAGTGGGTTGCCATTTCCTTCTTCAGTGGATCTTCCCAACCCAGGGATTGAACCCACCTCTCTTACATCTTCTGCATTGGCAGGTGGATTCTTTACTCCTAGCACCATCTGGAAAGCTAGTAGAGCAAGAGCCTTTTCTCTTAAGGCCTTACCTTCTCTCTTTATAACCTCTTGACACCCATACCTCTGGAACCCCCAACTTGTCCAGAGTCTCTGAGGGAATCTGTCTTTCGTTTGCTCCTTCCTATCGGGCGATGACTCTCTGGCTTAGATTCTGTTCACATGGGGCCCCTTCTGCCTGCCTCCCATACCCCTGGCTTCTGCACAAATCACCCTGCCTTTCCACCCTCTGTTCATTCCTTCAACCTCTCCGATACAATATTTCTACTCTCTACAGGATTGCCATTGAAGGAAGAAGGATACTGAGGAGTTCAGGCATACTTGTACTCAGAGAACACGACTGCAACCCAGGGTCAAGACAGACAAATGAGCAGTCATCTAGATTAGACTAGTTAGTGTGTGAGGGCAACCATGGTGCTGTTCCTGGGTTCACTAATGTGGGGGGTGGAAGGAATTTTCTAGAAGAGGGAATGATTGAGCTGGGTTTTGAAGGAAAAATGAGAGCCAGCAAAAAACCATTCTGGGATAAGAGAAAAGAAAGTGACAGGGATCTGAACCATCATAGTGTATTCAACTCAGTTCAGTTCAGTTCAGTCACTCAGTCGTGTCAGACTCTGCAACCCCATGAACTGCAGCACACCAGGCCTCCCTGTCTGTCCATCACAACCTCCTGGAGTTCACTCAGACTCACGTCCATTGAGCCAGTGATACCATCCAGCCATCTCATCCTCTGTCTTCCCCTTCTCCTCCTGCCCCCAATCCCTCCCAGCATCAGAGTCTTTTCCAGTGAGTCAACTCTTCACATGAGGAGGCCAAAGTACTGGAGTTTCAGCTTTGGCATCATTCCCTCCAAAGAAATCCCAGGGCTGATCTCCTTCAGAATGGACTGGTTGGATCTCCTTGCAGACCAAGGGACTCTCAATTTCAGGCTGGATAAAGTCTGGATTGATAGGAGGTCCTTGAGAAAATGTCCTTATCATTCCCTTCAAGGCAAAGGAGCCTGTGCCTGACTTGTCCATGTGCTGTTTTGGAGATGGACATTGGGCATGCCAGGGAAAATGGTCTCATCCTTCCAGTAGGAATCGGTAGTGGGGTGCCCTCCACAGCTTTCTGCAAGCAGAATCCCGAGCCCAGAGATTTAGAAAATCATGTTCAACATTATGTACTTGCAACGTCATCTGAATTATTCCTTTAAATTTAGGTCTTTAAAAAGAGAGAACCCAGACCTCAGTGAAGATGTGGTGTTGATAAGAGCTTTGCGGGACTCTAACTTGCCAAAATTCCTAACAGATGACGCTATTCTATTCAGGTAAATGTCTAGGTGTTATAGAGAAAGCATAGCTACTATGTAGAGGTGAAGGATAGTTTATCTTCAAACATGTCAGTCTCTAGCAGGGCATTATCTTTTCTAGAGATACTTATTGCAATTTTTAAAATGCTAATTTCAAATAAAGATACTAAAGTTTTAGCATCAATCCAATTATTTATTTTTTCAACATATCGACCACCAAGCTGCCTGCTATGCAAATTAGCATTTGGTTACAAATTCCTAACCTGAGAGAAGTTCCAGACTCAAAAGAAGTAGATTGGGGTCTCAACACACATGTGATTGCTTTTATCTATTTCTACTTTGATTACTGAGTTTTATGTTTATTTGAGTCATATATGTATGTGGTTTTAAAAATGAAATGCTCTCAGGGAAAACAATAGTTTCCTGCCCTTTACCAACTCTCGCTTCCTAACGACAATAACTTTTTAATTCATCTATTCATCCTTTCATTTTCCTATATCTATCCATATCTTTTGGTACCACATTTGTGTCATTTCATGACTTTTCAGTTTTAGATGTTATTAAGTTGCTAACAAAGAGATGAAGATATGGACACACTTCTCTCTCCACCAACCCATCCTCTCTGGGTAGTCATGTGACAATATAACCGGAGCTAAATATACAGGATTTCCGTAATTTATTTTAGAGATAGAAATATCACCCAAAGCTGATCTTTCCCTTGTTATTAAAGTACCTTGCTTCTTATTTTTCCTGCATTTATTAATCTTAATTTTTGTTTTTTATTCCTTCACCAACTTTTCTATACCTCTATCACTAATTCATTTCAAAATTCTGCCAGAGTATAAATCTCCTAAAAACAAAAACGACCTTCAGTCATACTCATCTGTCATCCTGGGATGTCTATTTATGACCTTACTGGGGATCCTCTTTGCCTTTGTCCACAATCAGATCCCCTGATTGCCTGAATATGTGTCTTTGCACTTTTGGCAGAACACAGTGATGTAAATTCTTATATATTAATGATTGCACACTTATGATAGTGCTATAAGTGAAATTCTAGGAAGTACATTCTTGAGATCATGGGGTATGGACATTTTAAATTTAGATAGATCCTATCAGTACATCCTCCAAAGGCATTTTATGTTTATAGATACAGATTTATGAAAATCACATTTCCTTTTATATGTTTGAGAGATACCGAAATAGTAGCCTGTTTTATATACATTATTTTGTTAGTACCACTGAGCATCATTTCTTCTGTTCATTAGTCATTTATATTTATTATTCTTAGAGTATTATTCTATTGTATTCGTTTACTTAGCAATTTGTGAGAAATCATGAACTTTATCTGGTAAAACATTGGAAATATTTCTCTAAGTATATAATTCACTCTGCTGCTTCTGCTGCTGCTGCTGCCAAGTCACTTCAGTCGTGTCTGACTCTGTGTGACCTCATAGACAGCAGCCCACCAGGCTCCCCCATCCCTAGGATTCTCCGGGCAAGAACACTGGAGTGGGTTGCCATTTCCTTCTCCAGTGCATGAAAGTGAAAAGTGAAAATGAAGTCGCTAGACGTGTCAGACTCTTAGCGACCCCATGGACTGCAGTTTACCAGGCTCCTCCATCCATGAGGTTTTTCCAGGCAAGAGTACTGGAGTAGGGTGCCATTGCCTTCTCCAATAATTCACTCTAAGTTACATTTAAAGCCTCTTACCTCACAGAAGTTTGATTTTTCTTTGTGTGTTTTTATTTTTTCACTTTATCAACTTTTTTAATGTTATAGAATTTTTATCTTTTTGAGATAGACTTTCTTAACATAGTACTATAAATTCACCTTTTATATTTTCTTCTTGTATTTTTCCCTTGCTCCTTTTTATTGAAGCATGATTGATTTACAATATTGTATTAATTTCAGGTGTATAGCATAGTAATTGAATATTTTATAGATTATACTTCATTTGAAGTTATTATAAAATATTGGCTATACTCTGTGTGCTAAAAAATATATCCTTTAGCTTCTTTATTTTATGCTTCTTTATTTTATACATAGTAGTTTGTACTTCTTCACCCACTACCCCTATCTTGCCCCTCCCACTTCCCTCTCACCACTGGTAACCACTAGTTTGTTCTCCATATCTGTGAGTCTATTTCTTTTGCTATATTTACTAGTTTGTTTTATTTTTTAGATTCCACATATAAGTAATAACAGATTATTTGTCTTTCTCTGTCTGACTTATTTCACTAAGCATAATACCTTCCAGGTCCACCCATATTTTTTCAAATGGCAAAATTTCATTTTTTATGGCTGGATAATATTTCAACATACATTCCATACATACAAAATCTCCTTTATCCATCTATCTGTTGGTCAACTCTTCAGTTGCTTCCATACCTTGGTTATTGTAATAATTCTTGATAATGCTGCTATAAATATTAGGCTGCATATATCTTTTCAAATTAGTGTTTGCATTTTCTTCAAATATATATCCAAGAGTGGAATTACTGGATAATATGGTAGTTATATTTTTAGTTTTTTAAGCACCCTCCATACTGTCTTCCATAGTGGCTGCACCAGTTTACATTCCCACCAAAAGTTTACAGGGTTCCCTTTCCTCCATATCCTCACCAACATTTGTTATTTGTGGTCTTTTCATTGATAGCCATTCTGACAGGTGTGAGGTAATATCTCATTGTGGCTTAGAGTTTCATTCTCTGATAATTAGTGATGTTGAGCATCTTTTCATGAGGCTGTTGGTCATCTGTATGTCTTCTTTGGAAAAATGTCTATTCAGGTCTAATGGCCAGTTTTTAATTGGGTTTGTTTGTTTTTGATATTAAGTTGTATGAGCTATTTATATATTTTGAATATTAACCCCTCATCATTTGAAAATATTCCCTCATTCAGTAGGTTAGTCTTTCATTTTGTCAGTGGTTTCCTTTGCTGTGAAAAACTTTTAATTTAAGTAGGTCCCATTTGTTTAATTTTGCTTCTGTTTCCTTTGCATTGGGAGACCAATTCCAAAAAAATGTTGCTACAATTTGTGTCAAGGAGTATTCTGCCTATGTTTTCTTCTCAGAGTTTAATGGTTTCTAGTCTTACATTTATGTCTTTAATCCATTTTTAGTTCATTTTTATATGGTGTGAGAAAATGTTCTAATTTTATTGTTTTACATGCAACTGCCCAGTTTTCCCTGCACCATTTATTGAAGAGACTATCTTTACTCCCTTATATATTCTTGCCTCTTTTGTCTTAGATTAACTGACCATAAGTGCATGGGTTTATTTTTGAGCTCTCTATTCTGTTTCACTGATCTATGAGTTTGTTTTTGGGCCAATACCATACTGTTCTGATTACTATCATTTTTTAGTATAGTTGGAGGTCAAGGAGTGTGATAACTCCAGCTTTTTTCTTCTTTATCAAGATTATTTTTGGCTATCTGGAGTCTTTTATGCTGCTGCTGCTGCTAAGTCACTTCAGTCATGTCCGACTCTGTGTGACCCCATAGACGTCAGCCCACCAGGCTCTCCTGCCCCTGGGATTCTCCAGGCAAGAAAACTGGAGTGGGTTGCCATTTCCTTCTCCAATGCATGAAAGTGAAAAAGTGAAAGTGAAGTCACTCAGTCGTGTCCGACTCTTAGCGACCCCATGGACTGCAGCCCACCAGGCTCTTCCATCCATGGGATTTTCCAGGCAAGAGTACTGGAGTGGGGTGCCACTGCCTTCTCCGGGAGTCTTTTATATTTCCATACAAATTTTAAAACTACTTATTCTATTCTGTGAAAAATTGCCATTGGTATTCTGAGAGAGATTGTGCTGAATCTATAGGGTAGATGATCATTTTGACAATGTTGATTCTTCCAGTTCATGAACACGGTGTATCTTTCCATCTGTTTGTGTCTTCTTCAGTTTCTTTCCTCTGTTTCTTAGAGTTTTCTGAGTACAGGTCTTTTACCTTTGTAGGCAAGTTTGTCCCTAGATATTTTATGCTTTTTCATGTGAATGTAAATGAGACTGTTTTCATAATTCTATTTCTGATAGGTTGTTGTTAGTGTATAGAAATGCAACATGTTCCTGTATGTTAATTTTGTATCCTGCAACCTTACCAAATTCTTTGATGAGTTCTAGTAGATTTTTTGTGACATCTTTAGGATTTTCTATGTATAATATGATGTCATCTGCAAAAAGTGACAGTTTTACTTCTTCCTTTCTAATCTGGATTTACTTTATTTCTTTTTCGTATCTGATTGCTGTGACAAGGATGTCCAATACTATGTAGAATAAAAGTGACAGCAGTGGGCATACTTATCTTGATCTGATTTTAAAGGGAAAGTTTTCAGCTTTTTCTCACTGGGTATAATGTTAGCTTTGGGTCTGTCATAAGTGGCATTCATTATGCTGAATTATGTTCCTTCTGTGCAAAGTTTCCTGAGAGTTTTTATCATGAATGGATTTTATATTTTTAATTGCTTTTTCTGTGACTGTTGAGATATTTTCTTTTCCTTTTGTTAATGTGGTGTATCACATTGATTGAATTGCAAATATTGAACCATTCTTGCACCCCTGGAATAAATTCAGCTTGATCTTTGGTGTATCATTGTTGAGAATTTTTGCATGTATAGTATTAGAGACATTGACCAGTAATTTTCTCTCTGGCTGGAGCCAGAGTCAGATGTGAGCAATGGCTTGTCCTGTTCTCAGTGGTCAGCACTGCCCTATTGGAGCAGGGGGAGGTCCCAAGATACTGGAGCCAGAGCCCTGAGGGTTGGGTCTGAGCTGGTTCTCTTCCAAGTGTGTGATCTACCTCTCCCAGCATCGGTACCTTTACTCTAGAGGAGCAGTGATAGAGTAAGAGGGCCCAGACTGGGTACCAAGTGCAGGCTGGAGCAAGCACTGGGGTAGTCCCAGCACATCAGAGCTCCAGAACACTCCCGACCCACTGCCTCCAAGAGCCCCAGTAATAGCCATCCTCGCCCTACTCAGATTCAGTGCTGGATCCAAGCCTGCTCCTTCCCCCTAACTGTGCACTCTCCTTAGAAGTAGCACTTTTCACCTTACTGGGGAGCTATGCTAGAGCAGGCAGTTCTGTGGCAGGTGCTCACTGTGAGTTGGGGCACAAAGTCGAGGATGAGGATTGTGGGAGACAGCCAGAGCCCTAGGCAGTTTCATTCTGTTTCCTCTCTCTTGTTCTTGGAATAAACAACCACTCTTCACAAGTGGGATATAGGTTTCTTACAGCTCTGCTGTTAGTTTCACTGGCTTTCAAATCAGCTAAGAGGCTTGTCTCCCCAGTATCAGCTCCTAGGACGGCAGTGCTCAATGTGGTTCGAACCCCTCACTCTCCAGGGAGGATCTCCAAGCCCATGTAAGCCCTCTCCTCTTCTGTGTCCCCTCCAGCAGGCACAGATACCAACCTGATTGCTTCTTTCTCTTCCCTTCCTACCCAACTCTTTGTGAATCTTTCTTTATAATCTTGGTTGTAGAAGAGTCTTTCTGCAAGTCTCTAGTTTGTTTTCATGAGAGTTGCTTCACATGTAGATGTATTTTTGATGTATTTGTGGAAGGAAGTGAGCTCAACATCCTCCTACTCCATCATCTTCATCTCCCCCATCTTATACTTTTCTTATCATTTTACATTAAATTATTTACTGCTTCTCAAATGTTTTTGTGTGTGTAAGATTTTCACTTCTTTTTTACCCGTACAGCCATTTGGTTTCCCATAGAAATAGTCCATTTTTTACTTTACTCCCTTTTTCACATAGTACTAGTTTTCTACTTCCATTTCCATCTTTTTTTTCCTAAGTATTTATATACTATTATAAGCACACATAAGTGCTTTTGGGGAAAAGTTGAGTTATAAATATAATTTTTAAAATAAACTGAAAAAAATCATTGCCTGTATGTTTGGTACTATGCCATGTACTGTGTATAATACAAAAATGTAAGAAATATTCTCTATCTAAAAAAGCTCCCAATATACTTAAGAACATTGGTCCACTGTACAAGGAACAAGAAAAATCATACAAAAATCAGAGAAATGATAGATTCTCGTACAACACATAAGATAATGTAGCACTGTGTGTTTAGAAGAAAAGATAATGAGAAAAATAAGAACCTCAGTAATGTTTAAAAAAAATTGTAACATGGATATCAATGGCCAGTGATTCTTAATTGATTTTTTTATTATTATTTTATTTTTTCAGTGGAATCATATCTGACCTTTTTCCTGGAGTCCAAATTCCAGAACATGATTATGGTATATTGCAGTCAACAATTATAGATGTCATGAAGAAAAAGAATCTTCAGCCTGAAGCATGTATGGTTAAAAAAGTGATACAGTTCTATGAAACGATGCTAGTAAGGCATGGTGTAATGTTAGTTGGGCCAACAGGAGGTGGAAAGACCACAGTTTACCAAGTACTAGCAGAAACTTTAGGGAATTTGCAAAAACTTGGTGTAGATAATCCCTTTTACCAACCAGTTAAAACATATGTTCTTAATCCTAAATCAATTACAATGGGTGAATTGTATGGTGAAGTTAATAACATAACCTTGGAATGGAGAGATGGTTTAATGGCACTAAGTGTCCGAGCAGCTGTGAATGATACTTCAGAAGACCATAAATGGATCATCAGTGATGGGCCAGTAGACGCTCTTTGGATTGAAAATATGAATACAGTGCTGGATGATAACAAGATGCTTTGCTTGGCTAACAGTGAGAGGATTAAACTCACACCTCAAATCCACATGCTTTTTGAGGTAAATATATATTCCTTACTGTGGAGTGAAATCATTTGTTAGATTGGCATAACATCATTAATTTTTTTTTCTCTTACGGATGTATCTTTGATTATGTGTAAGGCCTTCCATGGTGTTTCATTTATACACTAAATATTTATCAAATTTTCCTTTTATAATAGATTTTCCATTCTGACAACCAGAGTCTCTCAAATGTTCCTATCTCTCTATAAATGGGAAATAAAGTCTGTCTTCATCAGTACTTGTTTCTTTCCTTTTGAAGGTAGTTATATATATTAGTGTCTTTACATGATTTAAAATGCTTTCCAAGTTAAAAATAATTGTTCCATTTAAGAAGAATAAGTCATCCCTCTGTGGAATGACTATTTGGTAATGGGATTGGAAAAGGAATGCTGGTCAAATACACTTTACAAAATATTACAGAAGATACCACCCCTGCTATGTTCATTCATCAAACATTAATTGAATACCTACTGTGTCCTAGGTACTAGGCATTGCATATAAGAATAAAAAAGTTAAGAAGGAAAAAGAAGGGAATAACTATGTACAACTTCCCATAAGAATTTGACAGCATCCTTCTATGCTGCTGCTAAGTCACTTTAGTCATTTTCCAACTCTGTGCCACCTCATGGACTATAGTCTGCCAGGCTCCTCTGTCCATGGGATTCTCCAGGCAAGAATACTGATACTGGAGTGGGTTGCCATCTCCTTCTCCAGTATCCTTCTATACTTACATATATATATGTTTATTTCTCCTCATGCCTCATTTAACTTTCCTTCTCCATTTTAAATCACTTATAACTCTCCCACTCCCTTGCATGCAAAACCTAACAGTATGTTACCTTAAACTTTAAATGCGTGATTTATTAGCATTGAACTGGGAGGGACAAGGAAGTATCATGTTAGCCATTTCTTGTTCAACTTTTTAAAATTTTAGGTGCAAGATCTAAAGGTTGCCTCTCCTGCAACAGTCAGTAGATGTGGAATGGTATTTGTGGATCCCGAAGAGCTGAAGTGGATGCCTTATGTTAAAACCTGGATGCAGAGTGTTTCTAAAAAAGTAAGTGCAACTGGACACTCCCCACCCTTTCCATCTGTCAGGGCTCACCCTTCTCTCGAGAGCCCAGATAGCAACTGATTAAGACCTCACTGTGCTTGATGAAGGGAATCCCAGTGTTGTATCTGGCCCTCTCCCTTGAATTCTTGGGATCCTCCAAGGAGGTTGTTGTTTTCAGCTGTCTTCATTAGTAGCTGTCTTTGTTATTTGTGACCTCAGCCTACCAGCCCACCTAGTCACTCTGGTTTCTGACTACCGTGCCTCGTTCCTCCCCTACCCTCAACTGGGTTCTCTCAAATACAAAAACACTTCCTTTAGTTTCCCCAAACACAGGTAGAACAAGGAAGGGCATTAAAAAAAAAAAAAAAAAAGACTCTGCAGAAGGCTTGAGTTAATGAGGGGGAAGCACAACGAAGGAAAAGAACACTTAAATCCAGGCCAGGTCTTTGTTTTTAGATTCTTTTTTTTTCACACTACGCTAGGTGGTTTATTTGTTCAAGGACTCATCTTGCAAACATTAAAGCAAGCATGGGCTTTGATTCTGGGAGCCGAGATTCACAGACTTAGGAAGACAAAGCGAACTGTGCTCCATGTACATGGACGCAAACTAAAGGCTCGTGGTTAATCAAACTGTAGTTTTAAGTTTCTACAGCCTTGCAGCCAGAAGTCACAGATCGTTTAGGTCCTTTTGGATGCCCCAGAGGGTATCTGCACTTTTCTTGAGTTGGGCAACCTCTTCATCCTTCAGCTTCTGGTTGATTACACTGGTTAACCCTCGAGCATTCAGGATACATGGAAGGCTCAGGAAGACTTCATTCTCAATGCCATACATGGCCTTCACCATTGTTGACACTGGGTGAATCCTGGATAGATTTTTCAACATGGATTCAGTAAGATCAGCCACACTTAATCCAACAGCCCAGTTGGTATATCCTTTTAGCCTGATGACTTCATAGGCACTCTCAACCACCATCTTATGCACTTCCTTCCAATTTTCACTATCATTGTCTGTTCCCATTTCTGGATTCAGTTCCTGGAGAGAAATGCCTGCCACATTCACTCGACTCCACACAGCCACGCTTGAGTCTCCGTGTTCCCCCAAAATCCATCCGTGGCAGCTTCTGGGATGAATGCCAAGTTTTTCAGCCATAAGGTAGCGAAATCTAGCAGAATCCAGGTTACATCCACTCCCAATCACACGGTGCTTGGGTAATCCACTTAGTTTCCAGGTAACATATGTGAGAATATCCACTGGGTTGGAAACCACAATGATGATGCAGTCAGGACTGTACTTGACGACCTGAGGAATGATGAACTTGAAGACGTTAACGTTCCTTTGCACCAAATTCAGGCAACTCTCCCCCTTTTGCTGGCGAACTCCTGCGGTTACCACCACAATCTTGGAATTGGCAGTGACAGAGTAATCTTTGTCTGCCACAATTTTTGGTGTCTGAAGGAATAAGCTCCCGTGCTGCAGGTCCATCATTTCTCCTTTGAGTTTATCTTCCAAAACATCCACAAGAGCAAGCTTATCAGTCAGAAACTTTCCCAGAATGCTGATGGCACATGCCATACCAACTTGTCCAACACCCACTACACTGATCTTATTGTTTGGGATCATTCCCTCTTCTTCCACAACTGGTGCAATCAGTTTTTCCTTAAGAGTTGCCATTGTGCCCAGGGGAGAGAAAGTTCTTCAGAGAGTGGTAAGGGCTGCACAAAGACAAAGTCAGCAGCGTGCGTCTCCTCGGGTGCAGGATCTGCAAGGAGGCTGTTTTTAGATTTTAGAAGCCCCTAATGCAATGGCTTAGGAGAAGGCAATGGCACCCCACTCCAGTACTCTTGCCTGGAAAATCCCATGGATGGAGGAGCCTGGTAGGCTGCAGTCCATGGGGTCGCTAAGAGTCGGATACGACTGAACGACTTCACTTTGATTTTTCACTTTCATGCACTGGAGAAGGAAATGGCAGCCCACTCCAGTGTTCTTGCCTGGAGAATCCCAGAGACGGCAGAGCCTGGTGGGCTGCCATCTCTGGGGTCGCATAGATTCGGACACAACTGAAGCGACTTAGCAGCAGAAATGCAATGGCACCCCACTCCAGTACTCTTGCCTGGAAAATCCCATGGACAGAGGAACCTGGTATACTGTAGTCCATGGGGTCACGAAGAGTTGGACACGACTGAACGACTTCACTTTGACTTTTCACTTTCATGCACTGGAGAAGGAAATGGCAACCCACTCCAGTGTTCTTGCCTGGAGAATCCTAGGGATGGGGGAGCCTGGTGGGCTGCCGTCTCTGGGGTCACACAGAGTCGGACACGACTGAAGTGATGCAGCAGCAGCAGCAATGCCACTGAGGGGCTTCCCTGGTGGCTCAGTGGTAAAGAATCTACCTGCCAGTGTAGGGAACAAACCGAGTCAAGAAGATTCCGAAATGACAACCCCTCCAGTATTCTTGCCTGGGAAATCCCATGAACAGAGAAGCCTGGCAGGCTACAGTCCATGGGGGAACAAGAGTCGGACAGGGCTTAGCAACTACACAACAACAATGCCTCTGAGAGCCAGAAGGAAGAAAAAACCAGTTTAGCTTCCCATTCAGCCTTGTTGTTGCTGTTATTCAGTCGTTAAGTCATGCCCTACTCTTTGAGACCCCATGAACTGCAACACACCAGCCTTCCCTGTCCATTATCTCCCAGAGTTTGCTCAAACTCATGTCCATTGAGTCTGTGATGCCATCCAACCATCTCATCCTCTGTCGTCCTCTTCTCCTCTTGCCCTCAATCTTTCCCAGCATCAGGGTCTTTTCCAATGAGTCAGCTCTTCACATCAGGTGGCCAAATTATTGGGGCTTCAGCTTCAGCACCAGTCCTTCCAGTGAATATTCAGTGTTGATTTCCTTTAGGATTCACTGATTTAATCTCACTATCCAAGAGACGCTTAAGAGTCTTCCAGCACCACAGTTCTCTTTATGGCCCAATCTCACATCCATACATGACTGTTGAAAAAACCATAGCTTTCAATTGTATCATTTAAATGTTCATCGCAGCACTGTTTATAATAGCCAGGACATGGAAGCAACCTAGATGTCCATCTGCAGATGAATGGATAAGAAAGCTGTGGGACATATACACAATGGAGTATTACTCAGCCATTAAAAAGAATATATTTGAATCAGTTCTAATGAGGTGGATGAAACTGGAGCCTATTATACAGAGTGAAGTAAGCCAGAAAGAAAAACACCAATACAGTATACTAACACATATATATGGAATTTAGAAAGATGGTAACAATAACCCTGTATACGAGACAGCAAAAGAGACACAGATGTATAAAACAGTCTTTTGGACTCTGGGAGAGGGAGAGGGTGGGATGATTTGGGAGAATGGCATTGAAATAAGTATAATATCATATATGAAACGAGTCGCCAGTCCAGGTTAGATGCCTGATACCAGATGCCTGGGGCTGGTGCACTGGGACGACCCAGAGGGATGGTATGGGGAGGGAGGAGGGAGGAGGGTTCAGGATGGGAAACACATGTATACCTGTGGCAGATTCATTTTGATACATGGCAAAACCAATACAATATTGTAAAGTCAAATAAAATTAAAAAAAAAAAAAAAACCATAGCTTTGACTCAATCTTAGGCCCCTTATCTAGGATGCATTCTAACCTTAGAGGTAGGATTCCATCCAAAGTGAAGAAAAACTTATATATTATTATTCAGAACAACACAGTTCCATATTATCTTCTATATCCTCTCCATTGTAAAATAGGATTTCTCTTTACCTTACTTAATAAGGGCTTCCCAGGTGGCTCAGTGGTAAAGAATCTGCCTGCCAATGCAGGAGATGCAAGAGACTCCAGTTTGATCCCTGGGTTGGGAAGATCCCCTGGAGAAGGAAATGACAGCCCACTCCACTTAACAAGCAATCTTTTTAAATCTTTTTCCCCATCTCATCTCAATTACCATTCTGAGAAAGCCATCTTTCTGCCTCTCCCCCTCCAAAGATGAGTCAGAGAATGATTGTTTTCCTCACTCTTAGGCATCAACATTTTAAGAATATTGTCACCTACCCTCAGGGCACCTTACTTTTCCCCCCGTAATCAGCTTCTTTAAAAACACCTTTATTGGGGTATAATTGACATTTTTTGTTGGAGTATAATTGCTTTACAATGTTGTGTTAGTTTCTGCTATACAGCAAAGTGAATTAGCCACTCATATGCATATATCCCCTCTTACTTGAATTTCCTTTCCATTTAGCTCACTATAGCATTGAGTAGAGTTCCATGTGCTATACAGTCTATTCGCATTAGTTCTCTATTTTATACATTCTAGTGTATACATGTCAATCCCAATCTCCCAATTCATCCCGAACCCTCTCCCCACCTTGGTATCCATATGTTTGTTCTCTATGTTTGTGTCTCTATTTCTGCTTTGCAAATAAGTTCATCTATACCATTTTAGAGTACCTTATTTTTTGAAATTTTTATTGGAGTATAGTTGATTCACAATATTGTGATTTACAATATTTGTTTCATGTGTC
Source organism: Tragelaphus eurycerus (assembly GCA_935064755.1). Classification (NCBI taxonomy): domain Eukaryota; kingdom Metazoa; phylum Chordata; class Mammalia; order Artiodactyla; family Bovidae; genus Tragelaphus; species Tragelaphus eurycerus. Next base: position 13,365,344 of record CAKXYN010000070.1, on the reverse strand, counting down.
CAGCAAATGAACAGAAAGCCTTGTTAAAGTAATTCTCAGAATTGAGACTATCATGGGCTGCCATAAGATGTTAAACCTTTCTGAATTTACTTTTTAAATAGATTTTATTATTCAGAACAGTTTTAGGTTTATAGAAAAATTTAACAGAAAGTACAGAGAGTTAGCATATGCTTTCTCTCCTCCAAACATAGTCCCCACTTTTATTAGCATTTTTCTTTGGTGTGAGTGGGCTTCCCCGTTGGCTCAGATGGAAGAGAATCTGCCAGCAGACACCGGTTTGATCCCTGAGTCAGGAAGATCCCCTGGAGAAGGGAATGGCTATCTACTCCAGTATTTTTGCCTGGAGGATTCCATGGACAGAGGAGCCTAGTGGACTATAGTCCATAGGGTTGCAAAGAGTCAGACAAGACTGAATGACTAAGCACATTTATGTGGTTACATTTGTTAGAATTGATGAACCAATATGGATACATTCTTATGAACTAAAGTCCATGGTTTACATTATGATTCACTCTGTGTTATGCAGTTTTATGAATTTTTATAAATGAATATATCATGTATCATGCAGAATAGTTTCACTGCCCAAGAAATCTGTGCTCTGTTTATCCATCCACACCCTCTCCCAACCCCTGACATTACTGATTTCCCTGTCTCCCTAGTTTAGCCTTTTCCAGAACATCATATAGTTGAAATTATATGGTCTGTAGCTTTTCCAGATTGACTTCTTTCACTTAGTAATATGTATTTACAGTTCTTCCATGTCTTTCTGTGGCTTGATAGCTCATTTTTTAGTACTGAATAATATTCATTGTTATTGTATGCTGAAGTTTATCACTTAGCAAGTTTATCCATTCACCTACTGAAAGACATCTCAAAGTTTCCAAGTTTTGGCAATTACTAATAAAGCTCACATAAACATTCATATATGTTTTTGTGTAGACATAAGATTTCAGCTCATATGGATAAATACCTAGGACTGTGATTTCTCAATCATGTGGTGAAACTGTGAAGAAACTGCCCATCTGTCTTCCAAAGTGGCTGTACCATTATGCATTCCAAAGAACTTCTTTGTTACTCCACATCCTCACCAGCATGTAGTGGTGTAGTGCTTTAGATTTTAGCCATTCTATATGAAGGTAATGGCAACCCACTCCAGTATTCTTGCCTGGACAATCCCATGGACAGAGGAGCCTGGTGGTATACAGTCCTTGGGGTCACAAAGAGTCAGACACAACTGAGCAACTAACACAACTCATATGTATTTGTAGCTCATTTTGCTTTCAATGAGTAGTTTTCTTATATAAGATGTTGAGTGTCTTTTCATACATTTATTTGCCATCTATATATCTTCTTTGATGAGGTGTCCACATCTTTTTCCCACTTATTATGGGGCTGTATGTTTCATTGTTACTGAGTTTTGGGAATTCTTTATATATTTTGGATACAGGTTCTTTATATGTATTTTGCAAGTATTTTCTCCAAGTCTGCCTTTCTTTTCAGTTTTTTTCAAATAATATCTTTCACAGCACACACATTTTTAATTTCAATGATCTAACTTGTCTTTCATGGTTTGTGCTTTCAGTGATATATCTTCAAACTTATTTCCAAATTGAAAGTCGCCTAAATAAATATTTTCCTCTGTTACCTTCTATGAGTTGATGGTTATGCATTTTACATTTAGGTTTATGATCCATTTGGAGTTACTTTTTCTGAAAGCCATAGTATCGATGTCTGGATTGTCTCTCTCTGTCTCTGTTTGGCATGCAGATGCCGAATTCCAGCACCGTTGTTGAAAACACCATCCCTTCTCCACTGGATTGCTTTTGTTCCTTTGTGAAAGATCAGGTTGCTCTATTTGTATGAGGCTTTTTATGGGCTCTAACACCATTAACCTATTTGTCTAATTTTTTGGCCAATATCACACTGTCAATTACTGTAGCTTTACAGTAAGTCTTATCAGATAGTGCAGTTCTACTTTGTTCTCCAATATTGTCTTCACTATTCTGGGCCTTTTCCCTCTCCTTATAAATGTAAGATTCACTTTGTTGCTCTCCCCAAAGTAAATTACTGGGATTTTGATTCAGATTGCATCAGCTCTATAGATCAAGTTGGTAATAACTAACATCTTCACAATATTGAGTCTTTATATCCGAGCACAGTCTCTCCATTTACTTAGATGTTCTTTGTTTTCTTTCATCATATTTTGTTTAAAATATGCTTATCTTATATTTTTTATACTAATTAAATGATTTTGTATTTTCAGTTTCAAATTCTAATTATTCATTGTTGATATATAAAAAAGCAATTGACTTTTGTATATTTACCTTGTATCCTACAACTTTACTATAACTACTTACTAATTTCAGGAATTTTGTTTCAATTCTTTGGGATTTTTTGTATGGATAATTGTAAAGACAATTTTTTTTCTTTCTTCTCAATCTGTATACTTTTTTCCCCTTCTATTGTCCTATCACGTTAGCTAAGACTTTCAGTACAATGTTAATAAAAGTGGTGAGGGGGCAAAATTCTTTTTGAAATATTTAGTCCTTTACCTTGAATAAATATTTATAATGCTTCTTTTTATACTTTTTTCATTGTTCTTAATTATGAAAGATAATCATCAGTATAGAAGACTATGAAATACTTGTTGTCAGTTTAACAAATGATTATAAAATAAATACCTCTGTGTGTGTGTGTGTGTGCGCGCGCGCGCGCGCGCGCACGCACGTGTGCAGGCACTCAGTAGCTTCAGTCGTGTCCGACTCTTTGTCACCCTTTGGACTATAGCCTGCCAAGCTACTCTGTCCATGGGATTCTCCAAGTAAGAATACTGGACCTGGTTGCCATGCCCTCCTCCAGGGGATCTTCCGGACCCAAAATACCTATGTACCAACCACCAGATCAAGATCACTTATCAGTGACCCAGAATCTTCCCATAGAATGTCTTTTTTTTTAATGTAACTTGTTTCATATCATGTGATGCTTACACCCTTTAGTCTAAAAGTCACAGGATATAATGTAATATATAAGTTTGAACCAACTATTTTTAAACTTAATTATATATTTTATCTGGTCTTGCTAAAATACTATTTGTTTGATTTTCAGCTAAGTGAAGAAACTCAAGAATATATATTGAATCTTTTCCAGCGTTATGTTGATGATGGTTTAAATTTTATCAATAAAAAATGCCACCAAGCAATTCCACAAGTGGACATCAGCAAAGTTACTACACTCTGTTGCTTATTGGAGTCTTTAATACTTGAGAAAGATGGAGCTAATTTGACAATGGTAGGAAGAGTTTTCTTCTTCTGCAAAGCTAGGAAAATGTGATTATCATATAGAGTCTTTGCAAATAAACAATTCCAAACTTTATGTCATATAGTTATTTGATTTTCAAGTTAATTTTTTAGGGGACTAATGAATGTGAATAGATTTGTAGAATCTCAAATTGGAAGGAATTTTACACTATAGTTTACTCCTCTACTCAGTGTTTAAATTTCCTTAGAGTCTGTAACATATTCCCAGTGTGTGTATACTTAAATCACTTCATACAAGCACAAATATAATTATAATAGTTGAAAGACACCCTTGAAATTTTGTTTTCCATGCTTCTTGCCATTCATTTTCTCATCAGAATATTTAAATGTATGCCACTATAAAATATAAAACATCACTTGGTGCACTATTGAATGAAATATAAGAAACATGCACCATGCCCTTTTAAAAATACATAAGTCTAAGCAAGAGAAAACAGTCTTTAGACTTTGCAAATTATGATTCTTTTATGCTAACAGTAAATAGTAAAAGTTTTTCTCTTTGTTCTTTCAGGAGCAAACAAAATTGAACACTGTTCTGTGTCAGACTTTTGTATTCTGTTACTTATGGTCTTTAGGTGGAAATCTAACTGAAAATCACTGGGATTCTTTTGATACATTTATTAGAACACAATTTGATGATAATCCTGATGCCAGGGTAAGAGCCAAATAAATTTAATTTTAACATAACTCTGAATCATTAAAATTAAATTTCAAGACTAAAACTTTCAAAGCTTTAGTTCTAGTATAAATATAAATTCTTCATTTGAAAAGTTTTTTAAATTATTCACTTTCTTAAACTAGCAATAGATAATATTTATTATATTAAAATTTTTTAAGAATTCTCTCCAGGCCATATGAAGAATTTAAGGCGTAAAAGTGAATAAAAACTCCCTACTATTAACAAAAATATTGAATTCTAGCTAGTAAATTTATATTTTCACAGTGCTATCGTTTAGCAGTTGTGAAACTACTTTGTGTGTGTTCTAAAACTGAGCAAATGAATCAGTATGTTGAAGATTATGGCAACCAGGTTTCTCACTGATAAGAGAAGGTATATTACAAATATAGAGGAGAAATATCAGAATGTATTTTGTGTTATTAGATTGGAATTAGAGGTTTGGGGACTCGTGGAATAGACAGATAGATCATATGTATATGATGTATATATCCATACATACATAAATTTCCTAGTTCTGTGTGCTGAGAGAAACTAGAAGCAATGGCACATCAATAGCAATGAAGATACTTAGGTGCTGATTTCTGAATACTCTTCTCCATGAAAGGGAACCAAAGCACCTTAGTGAAATGGCTGATTCCAGGACTGAGTTGAGCAAAGTTCAAAATGAGCCCAGAATATCTTATTATGTTGGATAGTGAATAAGTGCTTGAAGAACAATGGCACCTGTCAGAAGAACACAGGAGCCAATTTGAAGGGATTCCCATTAGATAAATCTAGGCATATTTGAGCATCAAGATAATGATGGTGTGGATTACAAGCTTTTAAGTGAAATAAAAGTCTGTGAGTTGATCCACATAAAAATACATGTGAATAAATAAACTAGGGAGAAAGAGCTCTTCCTTACAGGAGAACACCAGCTAATCTATATAGGAGAAATGATGGGATTAGAAAGTTATTACTTTGCAACCATTGTAGTAATAATTGATTCAGGCAAGAATCACCAATGGTTGTAAAAACTAGTAGGTGAAGGTTTCTTGAAAAAGCACTATTTACATAGTTTCAAAACATCTTCTACAAATTACTTATTAGTTGTAAAGAGAAAAATAGTGTCATTATACTGAAAAACCTTGTAGACACCGTATTAACTAGGTGACCGATTTATCATCAATATTAGTACAAACCTGTGCCTTCTGATGTGGTACATGGAGACGTATATAGCCTTGCTTCCAAGCTATTCCTTCCAAAATGCATAACCTTACTCTGACTACAACAAAGCTAGTGGAGGTGATGTTATTCCAGTTGAGCTATTTCAAATCCTGAAAAATGATGCTGTGAAAGTGCTGCACTCAATATGTCAGCAAATTTGGAAAACTCAGCAGTGGCCACAGGACTGGAAAAGGTCAGTTTGCATTCCAATCCCAAAGAAAGGCAGTGCCAAAAAATGCTCAAACTACCACACAATTGCACTCATCTCACACGCTAGTAAAGTAATGCTCAAATTCTCCAAGCCAGGCTTCAGCAATATGTGAACCATGAACTTCCAGAAGTTCAAGCTGGTTTTAGAAAAGGCAGAGTAACCAGAGATCAAATTGCCAGCATCTGCTGGATCATTGAAAAAGCAAGAGAGTTCTTATTTCTGCTTTATTGACTATGCCAAAGCCCTTGACTGTGTGGATCACAATAAACTGTGGAAAATTCTGAAAGAGATGGGAATACCAGACCACCTGACCTGCCTCTTGAGAAACCTGTATGCAGATCAGGAAGAAACAGTTAGAACTGGACATGGAACAACAGACTGGTTCCAAATAGGAAAAGGAGAGTACATCAAGGCTGCATATTGTCACCCTGTTTATTTAACTTATATGCAGAGTACATCATGAGAAACACTGGGCTGAGGAAGCACAAGTTGGAATCAAGATTGCCAGGAGAAATATCAATCACTTCAGATATGCAGATGACACCACCCTTATGGGAGAAAGTGAAGAAGAGCTAAAGAGCCTCTTGATGAAAGTGAAAGGGGAGAGTGAAAAAGTTGGCTTGAAACTCAACATTCAGAAAACTGAGATCATGGCATCTGGTCCTAGCACTTCATGGCAAATAGATGGGGAAACAGTAGAAACAGTGAGAGACTTTATTTGGGGGGGGGTGGGCTTCAAAATCACTGCAGATGGTGAGTGCAGCCATGAAATTAAAAGACGCTTAGTCCTTGGAAGGAAAGTTGTGACCAACCTAGATAGCATATTAAAAAGAAGAGACATTACTTGGCCAACAAAGGTCCGTCTAGTCAAGGCCAGGGTTTTTCCAGTAGTCATTATGGATGTGAGAGTTGGACTATAAAAAAAGCTGAGCACCAGAGAATTGATGCTTTTGAAGTGTGGTGTTGGAGAAGACTCTTGAGAATGCCTTGGACTACAAGGAGATCCAACCAGTCCATCCTAAAGGAGATCAGTCCTGGTTGTTCATTGGAAGGTCTGATGTTGAAGCTGAAACTCCAATACTTTGGCCACCTGATGCAAAGAGCTGACTCATTGGAAAAGGCCCTGATGCTGGGAAAGATTGAGGGCAGGAGGAGAAGGGGATGACAGAGGCTGAGATGGTTGGATAGCATCATTGACTCAATGGACATGAGTTTGGGTAGGCTCCGGGAGTTGGTATTGGACAGGGAGGCCTGGAGTGCTGTGGTTCATGGGGTCACAAAGAGTCAGACACGACTGAGCGACTGAACTGAGCCAAACTGAACTCTGACTATGGATACACCAAGACTACTCAAACTGATGAACATTCCGTAAAATAAACTGGCCCATATTCTTCAACAGTGTCTGTCATGAAAGAAAACTGAGGAACTTTCTCAGTTAAAGAGACTAAAGAGATATAATCAAATGCAATGCAATATCCTGGATTGGATCCTAGACTGAAAAAATATGGCTATAAATGACATTGTTAAGACAGTACTTGAATATAGAATGTAAATTGGAAAATAGCACTATATTAATATTTAATTTTCTGATTTCAATCATTTTAGTGTGGTTGTAAAATATCCCTGTTTTTTAAGAAATGCTCACATATTTAGGGTAGTATAGAATAATGTATATAACTGACATCTTAGAGTAAGAGAAACACTTAATCAAGAGGCAAAATGTGAATAGTCAGTTAATCTATATAAGGAATATATGGGAATTCTTTGTACTATTCTTTTAACTTTTCTGTAAGTTTTGAATTATATCAAAATAAAAAGTTACCATAAGAAAAATCTCTAAGATAAGAAACTAAGGCCTATGGATTAGAACCTTCTAGTTGATATGAAACCTTGCTGGATCTTCAAGATCATTGCATCATAATTGGACAAGATGAACCAGGTTGAGGACAACTGAGAATCTGAGACAGAGACAGATCCCTCTGGATCAGGGGAAATGATCTGGGTTCATCAAAGGTCTGTGGGAGATGGCCCAGGGCAAATATTCAGTTCAACAAATATCTGTTGAAAATCTCTTGCATGGTAGACACTATTCTGGATATGGGAGCTAAATCAAGTAACCAAAGTCCCTAACCTCATAGACCTTACATTACAGTCAGGGGAGTCAGCCACAGACATATATACATCAGTGACAATTCAGTGCCATGGAGATGAATAAAGCAGAGTAAGGATGGCAGTACTGAGGGTCAGGGGGAAACTTTTATATATTAATATTAGTCAGGAAAGCTTTGCTAATTAGGTCATGGACAGAGTTCTGAAGAAAGTCAAAGTTCTAATGGTTCCATAGGTGAATGCATTCCAGTCAAAAGAAAAAGCAAATATGAATGCCTTTACTTAGTGAATGATTGCTTGACAGTTTTGAAAAACAGCAGACTTGTGAGGTCAGAGTGGAAGAATCAAGTGGGAGTGTAGTATAAAATGAAGTCATGGAAGAAAGCAGGGGGACAAAAAAATACAGCCTTTATGGGCCATTGTAAGGACCTTGATTTCATGTTGGGTGTGATGAGAAGCTATTGAAGCATTATGACCTAAGATGTTTAGAAGGACAGTGCCAGCCCCTGTCCTGGCAGTGGTAATGCTACCTGGATAACAGGAGGGAGTCCAGATGAAAAGGTGGATTCCTCCTTCTGTGTGCAATCCCCAAATGAATGCGCTCTTGGTTTTTTGTTTCTTGCCTCAATAAATGGTCTGACAGCCACATGGTAGTACCCAGAGCTCAATGACTGTTATAGATTCTTCCTTCTTTACTCATCTGATCTGAGTTAAAGTAAGCGAATTTTTTTCTTTTAATAATTTTTTTTTCAAACATGGCCTCTTCTCTTCATCCTTGCATGCATGCATAGTAAGTCAGTTTAAGTCATGTCCAACTCTGTGTGACCCCATGAACCTGTAGCCCACCAGCCTCCTCTGTCCTTGAGATTCTCCAGGCAAGAATACTGGAATGAGTTGCCATGTCCTTCTCTTCTTCATCCTTATTGCCTCTCAGTATATCAGATTCTTCTCATTTCTTTTCTGGGTTGTTAAAATACAAATTCATTATTCCCTTGCTTTTGGCCCTGTCCTTTCTGATTAAGCTATATACACCATTATTTTTTTAAAATTACAGGTTGCAATGCATTAATTGACATGAAATCAGTTGAAAGAGTCACAACTCAGTTTTTAGAAATGAAATAGAAATTAAGAAAACAAATCCATTAACCATTGCAATGAAAAGAATAAAATACTTAGGAATAAATCTACCTAAAGAAGCAAAAGACCTATATATAGAAAACTATAAAACACTGATGAAGGAAATCAAAGATGACACAAATAGATGGAGAAATATACCATGTTCATGGGTCAGAAGAATTAATATAGTGAAAATGAGTATATTACCCAAACCAATCCATAGATTCAGTGCAATCCCTATCAAGCTACCAACAGTATTTTTCAGTGAATTAGAACAAATAATTTCACATTTTGTATGGAATTACAAAAAACCTCAAATAGCAAAAGCAATCTTGAGAAAGAAGAATGGAACTGGAGGAATCAACCTGCCTGACTTCAGGCTATACTACATAGCAACAGTCATCAAGACACTATGGTACTGGCACAAAGACAGAAACATAGATCAATGGGACAAAATAGAAAGCCCATAGATAAATCCACTCACCTATGGACATCTTATCTTTGACAAAGGAAGCAAGAATATACAATGGAAAAAAGACAATCCCTTTAACAAGTGGTTCTGGGAAAACTGGTCAACCACTTGTAACAAAATGAAACTAGAACACTTTCTAACACCATACACAAAAATAAACTCAAAATGGATTAAAGATCTAAATGTAAGACCAGAAACCATAAAACTCCTAGAGGAAAACATAGGCAAAACACTCTCTGACATAAATCACAGCAGGATCCTCTAAGACCCACCTCCCAAAGTAATGGAAATAAAAGCAAAAATAAATAAATGGGACCTAATTAAACTTAAAAGCTTTTGCACAACGAAGGAAACTATAAGCAGGGTGAAAAGACAGCCTTCAGAATGGGAGAAAATAATAGCAAACGAAACAACTGACAAAGAATTAATCTCAAAAATATACAAGCAGCTCATGTGGCTCAATTCCAGTTTTCTGGTGGTTTCTTATTTTTATAAGCAACCCAATCAAAAAATGGGCCAAAGAACTAAACAGACATTTCTCCAAAGAAGACATACAAATGGCTAACGAACACATGACAAGATGCTCAACATCACTTATTATCAGAGAAATGCAAATCAAAACCACAATGAGGTACCATCTCACACCAGTCAGAATGGCTGCTATGAAAAAGTCTATAAACAATAAATGCTGGAGAGGGTATGGAGAAAAAGGAAGCCTCTTAACACTCTTGGTGGGAATGCAAACTAGTATAGCCACTATGGAGAACAGTGTGGAGATTCCTTAAAAAGCTGGAAATAGAACTGCCATACAATCCATCAATCCCACTCCTGGGCATACATACCAAGGAAACCAGAATTAAAAGAGACACATGTACCCCAATGTTCATTGCAGCACTGTTTACAATAGCCAGGACATGGAAGCAACCTAGATGTCCATCGGCAGACAAATGGATAAGAAAGCTGTGGTACATATACACAATGGAATATTACTCAGCTATTTAAAAGAATGCATTTGAATCAGTTCTAATGAGGTAGATGAAACCAGAGCCTTTTATACAGAGCGAAATAAGTCAGAAAGAAAAACACCAATACAGTATATTAATGCATATATATGGAATTTAGAGGAGAAGGCGATGGCACCCCACTCCAGTACTCTTGCCTGGAAAATCCCATGGGTGGAGGAGCCTGGTAGGCTGCAGTTCATGGGGTCGCTAAGAGTAGGACATGACTGAGCAACTTCACTTTCACTTTTCACTTTCATGCACTGGAGAAGGAAATGGCAACCCACTCCAGTGTTCTTGCCTGGAGAATCCCAGGGACGGGGAAGCCTGGTGGGCTGCCGTCTATGGGGTCGCACAGAGTCAGACACGACTGAAGTGACTTAGCATAGCATAGCATGGAATTTAGAAAGATGGTAATGATGACCTTATATGTGAGACAGCAAAAGAGACAGAAATGTAAAGAACAGACTGTTGGACTCTGTTTCAGAGGGGAGGTTGGGACGATTTGAGAGAATAGCATTGAAACATGTATATTAACATATGTGAACTAGATCACCAGTCCAGGTTCGATGGATGAGGCGGGGTGCTCAGGGCTGGTGCACTGGGATGACCCTGAGAGATGGGATGGGGAAGGAGATGGGAGGGAGAGTCAAGATGGGGAACACATGTACAACCATGGCTAATTCATGTGAATGTATGGCAAAACCACCACAATATTTTAAAGTAATTAGCCTCCAATTAAAATTTTAAAAAATTAAAAACAAACCAAAAAAAAAGAACATTAAATCAAACCTTATAAAAATGGATGGTAGGCAATAATAAAGATGAGAGTAAATACCAATGAAATAGTGAAATTTTTCAAATGTAGAAAATAAAGGCAATTTTACAGACTTGCTGTGAGGATTGAATGAGTTATAAAACAGAAAGCTCTTAGAACTTTGAAATATTAAGCATCCATGATTATGAAAAAGATTATATGCCAAATGAAAAAATATTGGTGATAATTTTAAGTAAGCAAAACGAAATGTGGTTAATAAAATCATATCATATATATATATATATTTAGATACCTATATACATATGCCATGTCTCTATATATTTTATAAAACTTATAAAACTATTCCCATTCTATGACTTTTAAAAATTATATACACGTATGCACAAGGGCTGGAGAAGGAAATGGCAACCCACTCCAGTGTTCTTACCTGGAGAATCCCAGGGATGGTGGAGCCTGGTAGGCTGCCGTCTATGGGGTCACACAGAGTCAGACACGACTGAAGTGACTTAGCAGCAGCAGCAGCATGCACAAGAGCTAGAAGAGAACATGGACAAATAAAAAATCACTTTTAACTAAAAAAAAAAAAAATTAAATAGCCACCATTACAACTTTTAGTTAACACTATATTGGAGATCCTAGCCAGTGCACTAAGGTGGGGGAACAAAATAAAATATAAACTTTAGAAATGAAATAAAGCTGTTATTATTTGAAGGAAACAACTGAATTGTAGAAAATCCTAATAAGGTTTTCTTTAATAGAATAGAATGTGAAATAGAATGATACTTGGGGTAAACATTATGCATATTTAAACAAACACATCTATATGTATGTACCAGATCACCATGTGAAATTGAGTCACTGTCAATAAATATCAGCAAGATCCTCTTTGACCCACCTTATAGAGTGATAGAAATAAAAACAAAAATAAGTAAATAGGACCTAATTAAATTTAAAAACTTTTGCACAGCAAAGGAAACTAACAAAATGAAAAGACATCCCTCAGAATGGGAGAAAATAATAGCAAAGCAATTGACAAAGGATTAATCTTAAAAATATACAGGCAACTCATGCAGCTCAATATCAGAAACACAAGCAACCCAATCAAAACATGAGAAGACCTAAACAGACATTTCTCCAGAGAAGTCATACAGATGAACAATAATACATGAGAAGATGCTCAACATCACTCACTATTAGAGAAATGCACATCAAAAGTACAATGAAGTATCACCTAACACTGTTTAGAATGACCATCACCAAAAAATCTACAAATAGATGTGGAGAAAAGGGAAGCCTCTTGCACTGTTGGTGGGAATGTAAATTGTTACAGCCACTATGGAGAATGTATAGAGATTCCTTAAAAAACTAGGAATAAAAGTGACATTATGATCCAGCAATGCCACTACTGGGCATATATCCTGAGAAAAGCAGAATTTAAAAAGACACATATGCCCCAGTGTTCATTGTAGTACTATTTACAAGAGCTAAGATATGGAAGCAACCTAGATGTCCATCAGCAGATAAATGAATAAAGTAGAGGTTGTGGTACATATATACAACGGAATATTACTCAGCCATAAAAAAGAAAGAATATGAGTCAGTTGAACTGAGGTGGATGAACCTAGAGCCTGTTTTACAGAGTTAAGTAAGAAACAGAAAAATAAATATCGTATAGTAAATGCATATATATGGAATCTAGAAAAATGATGAACCTATTTGCAGGGCAGGAATAGAGATGCAGACATAGAAAACAGACTTGTAGACACAGCAGGGGAAGGAGAGGATGGGATGAATTGAGAGTGTAGCATTGAAACATATACATAGAAAAGGCAGAGGAACCAGAGATCAAATTGCCAACATCCACTAGATCATCGAAAAAGCAAGAGAGTTCCAGAAAAACATCTATTTCTGCTTTATTGACTATGCCAAAGCCTTTGACTGTGTAGATCACAATAAACTGTGGAAAATTCTGAAAGAGATGGGAATACCAGACCACCTGACCTGCCTCTTGAGAAATCTGTATGCAGGTCAGGAAGCAACAGTTAGAACTGGTCATGGAACAACAGACTGATTCCAAATAGGAAAAGGAGTACGTCAAGGCTGTATATTGTCACCATGTTTATTTAACTTATATGCAGAGTACATTATGAGAAATGCTGGACTGGAAGAAACACAAGTTGGAATCAAGATTGCTGGGAGAAATATCAATAACCTCAGATATGCAGATGACACCACTCTTATGGCAGAAAGTGAAGAGGAACTAAAAAGCCTCTTGATGAAAGTGAAAGTGGAGAGTGAAAAGGTTGGCTTAAAACTCAACATTCAGAAAATGAAGATCATGGCATGTGGTCCCATCACTACATGGGAAATAGATGGGGAAACAGTGGAAACAGTGTCAGACTTTGTTTTTCTGGGCTCCAGAATCACTGCAGATGGTGACTGCAGCCATGAAATTAAAAGACACTTACTCTTTGGAAGGAAAGTTATGACCAACCTAGATAGCATATTCAAAAGCAGAGACATTACTTTACCAACAAAGGTTCGCCTAGTCAAGGCTATGGTCTTTCCTGTGGTCATGTATGGATGTGAGAGCTGGACTGTGAAGAAGGCTGAGTGCCGAAGAATTGATGCTTTTGAACTGTGGTGTTGGAGAAGACTCTTGAGAGTCCCTTGGACTGCAAGGAGATCCAACCAGTCCATTCTGAAGGAGATCAGCCCTGGGATTTCTTTGGAAGGGATGATGCTAAAGCTGAAACTCCAGTATTTTGGCCACCTCATGCGAAGAGTTGACTCATTGGAGAAGACTCTGATGCTGGGAGGGATTGGGGGCAGGAGGAGAAGGGGACGACAGAGGATGAGATGGCTGGATGGCATCACTGACTCGATGGATGTGAATCTGAGTGACCTCTTGGAGTTGGTGATGGACAGGGAGGCCTGGCGTGCTGCAGTTCATGGGGTCGCAAAGAGTCAGACCTGACTGAGCGACTCATCTGATCTGATCTGATCTGAAAGTAGATAACTAGTGGGAAGCTGCTCTATAACACAGGGAGCTCACTCCGGTGATGACTTCTGTGATGACCTAGAGGGGTGGGAAGGGGCATGGTGTTGTACAGCAGAAACCAACACAACACTAAAGCAATTATCCTCCAATTAAAAATAATTTTTTTGAAAAGGGTCACTTCCCAGTAAGCATGAAACACCACTGTTTTGTGCAGCTGCCAGAATGAACCTTCTGAAATGCAATCTGATCACGTTACCCACTTCACTGAACTCTTGCTGCAAGCTCTTAAACAAATGAGGTTTTTATAACTTGGTCACATCTGTATGTCCAGACTTATCTCTTATAGTTTCCACGTGCATGGCACTTTCCATGGCTTCCAGACCTGTTTTCTTAGTGTGAACCCAGACTCCTTTTTCCCCATCCCCACTTCATCACTTCTCTGCCCATCTGACTCCTGCTTATCCTTCAAATCTGAGTTGTAGCATCACCACCCCCTAGTGTGTTAGGAGATGTTAGTAACTCAGTCGTGTCCGCAAACTCAGTTGTTTGCAACCCCATGGGCTATAACCCACCAGGCTTCTCTGCCCATGAAATTCTCCAGGCAAGAACACTGGCATGGGTAGCCTTAACCTTCTCCAAGGAACATTCTCAACCTTTCAATGGAACCCGCGAATCCTAGATTGCAGGCAGATTCTTTATTGTCTGAGCCCCCAGAGAAGCCCACCTAAATCTCTAGCCACTGCTACAACTCCCCTGTGAGTAGAAATGAGCCATCCCTCCTCTGTGGATGTACTAAACTCTATTAGAACCCTTATTTCTCCATGAGTATTAACTAGTGTGTTTGTGTTCTCAAGGTGGATTATAAAGTCGTTGAAGGCAAAGGCTGGGTCTTGTTCAGCATTTTCCCCCACACCAAACACAGTATTTGATGTAGAGTAAATCCCCTGAATGTTGGGGCTTAATGTTGAATTAAATATTTTTTAATATAGTTTTAACATAGTCAGTACATCAGGCTTTTACTGTACAGTATTCCATGATTAAAGAATTGGACTCTGATACTTAAGCAACTACTTCTCTACAAAGCAACAAGAAATCCAAACCCATCCATGTTCTATGACTACCTTTGCTTCTATGTAACTATTTCTATGACCTTGTGTCAATCCTTTCAATAGTGGTATTTAATTTTGTATCCTAGCTTCCCAGTTCTGGTGACCTGTGGAGCATTCACATGGATTTTGACACCAAACGGCTGGATCCCTGGGAACGAATCATACCCACCTTCAAATACAGCCGAGACACTCCGTTTTTTGAAATGCTTGTCCCCACAGCTGATACAGTGCGCTTTGGGTACCTAATGGAAAAACTACTGGCAGTCAAGCATTCAGTGTTGTTTACCGGAATAACTGGAGTTGGCAAGGTAGGAAACCTACATCAGACAAGAAAGTGTTAGTTGCTCAGTCGTGTCCAACTCTTTATGATCCTGTGGACTGTAGCCTGCCAGGCTTCTCTGTCCATGGACTGCTCCAGGCAGGAATTACTGAAGTGGTTAGCCATGCCCTTCTCCAAGGGATCCTCCCAACCCAGGGATCAAACCTGGGTCTCCTGCACTGCAGGCAGATTCTTTATCATCTGAGCCATGGGAAAGCCCCACCTCATACAAGAAGCTCTGTCCACAATGAGGGCACGATAAACCTAGAATTGTGAGCCCCATAAATAACACCTTATTTCTCAGGGGAATTTCTTCTGCATTTGTATCACTTTTTCAGAAAGAATATAACTATGCTGAATCTATATCAGCTCCACAGTTTGCCACTTTCTAAATAAATCCTTGGTGTCAATAATATATATAAACCAGAGGACCCTGTGAACCAGTCTTCTGTGTTTGGGAGCTTTTATGTTGTGTCCCTGAAAATTTCTGGGGCTGCCACTTCACAAGTTAGGGTGGGAACCTGTCAAGGCAGTTTGTGTCCCCGCAGACTATTAATGAAGGTCAGTCTTTCGCCTCCTGCCCATTTACTTCTACTCAGCACAGCGATGGTGTTTAGGAAAAGTAGCATATAGAAGAAAATGTTGATTATTTGGTCTTCTTGATTTGGGGGCAGTCCATATGAACAGGGACTCACTGTTTTCCCTCTAAATTGTTTCTAAGTCTCTAACTCTTGCTATCAAATTAACTTGGATAGTAACCAAGATGGATTTTTGTATAAAACTAAAATAAAAATTTTTGCTGAGATAGAGCTGATTAGAATATTTCCTTGGTTCTGATAACTGTAATTAAATGGACTCTCCAGGAAGAAAGATATTTCAGTCTAGTTTTAACCTCCCTCCCTCCTCTTATCCTGATTTTACTCATTGTACCAGATCATTACTGATATACATAATTGAAAAATATTGAGTATAAATCAATTAACATCTTTTTTTAAATTTTAAAGTCTGTTATTGCAAAAGGATTGCTAAATAGAATTCAAGAATCAGCCGGCTATGTCCCTGTTTATCTAAATTTTTCTGCTCAAACTTCATCTTCAAGAACACAAGAGATCATTGAGTCAAAACTGGAAAGGAAAAGAAAAAATATCCTAGGTAAGATTTATTCTTGTCATTTGCCTCACACAAATTATTTATTAAGCTAATTCACAAAAACAGTACATGTAATAAAGTTAAAATTGGATGTTTCCTTTGCTTAATTTATTTGTAAAGGCACTTCTGTTCATGATATTCTTTCATGGCCTTAGATCTAGATATCTTACTGTTAGCAAGCAAGTCGTTCACATCTGTCATCACCTTCAACTACAACATCTTCTATCTCTACCTTTCCAAGGCTCTCCCTGCTCACTCTCCTTTCAAACTTGCATTGATTTCCCTTTGTTTAAAGCAAACAAACCTCTTTATATCTGGTGCATTCAGTTACCTGAACCCAGAAGGGAATAAGCATGAAACCGCTTTGGGGTTTCTTCAGGCAGCACTTTCCCCTAGGCTTTGTGGGATCTCCCTCACGCTTCCTTTTCAACTGTTTCAATCAATACCATAACTTTCTGGTCACTTGAAGTCATTTTGAGTTTTCAATCTTCGATCCCAAACCTAATTTTTTTTGTCTTTTTTTCAAGTATCGTCGTGTTAATCTCTGCTGTACAGCAAAATGACTCAGTTATACACATATGTACATTCTTTCTTATATTCTTTTCCATTATGGTTTATCCCAGGAGATTGGAACTAGTTTCCTGTGCTCTACAGTAGGGCCTTGTTGTTTATCAATCCCCAACCCAATTTAAAACTCCTCCCGGGGACTTCTCTGGTGGTCCAGTGACCTAAGCAGGTGGTGCGGGTTTGATCCCTGATAAGGGAGCTAAGATCCCCACATGCATCGCAGCCAAAAAGCCAAAATATAAAACAGAAGCAGTGTTGTCAGAAATTCAATAAAGACTTTTTTAAAAAGCTCTTCCTCTCCTCTGTTGTAAGCCAGGTTTGTGGCTGGAGGTGCTGGAGGCAAAGAGGGGCATGGGTGCTCTTTTACTCTTCCCACCCTGCTCTAGTGTATCAAGATGGAAGGAAAAGGGAAGGACAAGGTTCTCTGTAAGTGAAGTTTAGATAGGCCTCTGTGGGTTGTCTTTGCTTCTCTGCTGGCCAGACGGCTGTCCACACCCTTGGTGTGACACACTTCAGGAGCAGGCCCTCTGAAGGATTCCTGAAAGAACTGTGTGCAGGCCAAGCCCTGACCTCCCCACTGGAGGCTTCCCTGACCTCCCCACTGAAAGCTTCCCTGACCTCCCCAATGGAAGTTTCCCTGACCTCCCCAGTGGAAGGTTCCCCTGACCTCCACACTGGAAGGTTCCCCTGACCGCTGCATTGGAAGGTTACCTGACCTCCTCCCCATTGGAAGATTCCCTGACCTCTCCATTGAAAAGTTGTCTGTTGGCAACGAGTCTCAGCCCCACTCCGGCCCACCCTCCTGAGGCACATCCTGTAGCCTCCTGTGCTATGGTCCACTTGCCCAGCCCACAGCCCTCCTGGGTGGAGCACTAGGCCAAGCTCAGGCCCAGCTGCCCTCCACATGCCATCATCTCACAGGCCTTGCTGTGCCAGCTGCTCTACCAACCCCTTTTGGTTCCTCCTTTCCTGCTCAAGTAGATGCAGGGCAATAGATGCCAGTCTTTCTGGTGGGGGGCCCAAATTTTTATGAATGATTGTCTTAGAACCCTTCCATACCCCTGACCTGCTACTTGACTTCCAGAGGCCAGAAAATGAAGTGAGGCCGTGCGATTTACCTTATTTTCTTTGCAGTTGTCACTGATGCCGGATACCGGCATGGGTGGAGTCACTTCCTCTGCTTAAGTTGTTCTCTTTTCTCTGTTTATCACTTTTTTTTTTTCTTGAATGTACATATTGACTTTCTTTAGGTTAAATATGACATTGTACAGCTCCAGTGGATTTCCCTTTGACTTAGTTTGGTATTGTTCAGTTACTCAGTCATGTCCAACTCTTTGCAAACCCATGGACTGCAGCATGCTAGGCTTCCTTTTCCTTCACTATCCCTGTTTTGATGTTATAAAGGTGCTTTTGAAAATCCAGCCATGCTTTCCCTACAGAGGGTAGTGGGATGGCATTTATGTAAGGAAACCTGAAGATTTGTCTACTTCCTTGTGTGAAAACAAAATGACCTTCTTCACTCCGTCCCCAGGCTACACAGTTGGTGAGGACGGTTGGGAGTGGTTGGGGTTAAGAAAGGTCACCCGAAATGCTGGCATCATCCTGCACCGGGATGGTGAGAGTGAGTGCTGTGCTTAGGATGCACTTCATTTCCTAATGGAGGTTCTTAACCTAGAATTACAAAATCATATCTGGGAAAGCACTCATGCATTTTCTAAGAAGGCCTGCAACTTTCAGCATATTTTCCAAAGGGTTCAAGCAATCAAAAAGAATCCCCCAACACTGTAAATCAATTATGTATGCTCAGTTGCTCAGTCATGTCTGACTCTTTGCAACTCCATGGACTGTAACCTGCCAGGCTCCTCTGTCCATGGGATTTCCCAGGCAAAGGTACTGGAGTGAGTTGCCATTTTGGTGAGGGACCATCTGATAATATGGGTATCCTGGCTGAATCTATTGCTCCCTGTCAGAGCCTGGATGCAGCCAGAGGGAGGACTCTCTTCAACTCAGGAGTCCACTAGGGCCCTCATCACACTTAATAGCTGAGCTCATTATGACCTACATGGTGTGCATTGAGTCCAAAGCCTTACCTAAGCTTTGTCTTATGTTTTGAAGGTTTCAAAAGTAAGTCATTCATTTGTGTCCAACTCTTTGTGACCCCATGGTCATTAGCCTGCTAGGCTCCTCTGTCCATGGAATTCTCCAGGCAAGAATACTGGAGTGGGTTGCCATTCCCTTCTCCAGGGGATCTTCACAACCCAGGAATCGAACCTGGTCTCCTGCATTGCAGGCAGACTCTTTACCATCTGAGCCACCTTACCCAAGACAAATCATAATTCTTAAACTCATTTTCTTTCCCTAGGAGCACCAGGAAACAAACGAGTTGTGATTTTTGTTGACGACCTAAACATGCCCAGGCTGGATCGCTATGGCTCTCAGCCTCCCATTGAATTACTTCGGCAATATCAAGATTTTGGTGGATTTTATGACAGAAACAAACTCTTTTGGAAAGATATACAGGTTCCTTTTTAGGTTTTAAATGACTTTGTGTGTCTCCATATAAATGGCAATGAAATGTGGTGCACTCATTTGTTAGAGTTGCCATAACTAAGTACCATAGACTGGGTAACTCAAACTGTAGAAATTTATTTTCTCCCAGTTCTAGAAGAGGTAAGCCCAAGGTCAAGATATCAGTAGGGTTGCTTTATTCTGTGGCTTCTCTTCTTGGTTTACAGATGTCTTCTTATGATTTTCTGCTTGTGTCCATCTTTGTTCAAATCGTCTCTCCTTATAAGGAGACATCAATCATATTGGATTAAGGCCAGTCCTAATGACTTCCTCTTAACTAAGTTACTTCTTTAAATACCCATCTCCAAATATAGTCAGATTCTGGATACTAGGAATTAAGGCTTCAGCCAAAAGGAAAAGTTCAGTTCAGTTCAGTTCAGTCGCTCAGTCCTGTCTGACTCTTTGCGAACCCATGAACTGCAGCATGCCAGGCTTCCCTGTTCATAACTCCCAGAACTATCTCAAACTCATGTCCATTGAGTCGGTGATGCCATCCAACCATCTAATCCTCTGTCATCCCCCTCTCCTCCCACCTTCACTCTTTCCCAGCATCAGAGTCTTTTCAAATGAGTTAGTTGTTTGCATCAGGTGGCCAAAATATTGGAGTTTCAGCTTCAGCATCAGTCCTCCCAATGAACACCCAGGACTGATTTCCTTTAGGATGGACTGGTTGGATCTCCTTGCAGTCCAAAGGACTCTCAAGAGTCTTCTCCAACACCACAGTTCAAAAGCATCAGTTCTTCGGCACTCAGCTTTCTTTATAGCCCAGCTCTTACATCCACACATGACTACTAGAAAAACCATAGCTTTGACTAGACAGACCTTTGTTGACAAAGTAATGTCTCTGCTTTTTAATATATTGTCTAAGTTGTTAATAGCTTTTCTTCCAAGGAGCAAGTGTCTTTTAATTTTATGACTGAAGTCACCATCTGCAGTGATTTTGGAACCCCAAAAATTAAGTCTCTCACAGTTTCCATTGTTTTCCCATCTATTTGCTGTGAAGTGATGGGACTGGATGCCATGAACTTAGTTTTCTGAATATTGTGTTAAGCCAACTTTATCACTCTCCTCTTTCACTTTCATCAAGAGGCTCTTTAGTTCTTCTTCCCTTTCTGCCATAAGGGTGGTTTCATCTGCATATCTGAGGTTATTGACATTTCTCCCAGCAATCTTGATTCCAGCTTGTGCTTCATCCAGCCTGGCATTTCATGATGTACTCTGCATGTAAGTTAAATAAGCAGGGTGACAATATACAGCCTTGATGTACTCCTTTCCTGATTTGAAACCAGTCTTTTGTTCCATGTCCAGTTCTAACTGTTGCTTCCTGACCTGCATACAGATTTCTCAGGAGGCAGGTCAGGTGGTCTGGTATTCCCATCTCTTTAAGAATTTTCCACAGTTTGTTGTGATCCACACAATCAAAGGCTTTGGTGTAGTCAATAAAACAGAAGGAGATGTTCTCTGGAACTCTCTTGCTTTTTCAATGATCCAACGGATGTTGGCAATTTGATCTCTGGTTCCTCTGCCTCTTCTAAATCTACCTTGAACATTTCAAAGTTCATGGTTCATGTACTGTTGAAGCCTGGCTTGAAGAATTTTGAGCACTCGATTAGCCAAAAGGAGGTGGAGACACTCAGCCCATGGCTAATGGCTTCAATGTTTCTTATATGTGTGCTCAGTTGCTCAATCATGTCCAACTCTTTGCCACCCCATGGACAGTGCCTGCCAGGCTCCTCTGTCCATGGGATTCTCCAGGCAAGAATACTGGAATGGGTAACCATTTCCTTCTTCAAGAGATCTTCCCAACCCAAGGATGGACCCCATGTTTCTTGCATCTCCTCCATTGGCAGGAAGATTCTTTACCACTGCACCACCTGGAGTTAAGGCTTTAGCACATAAGTGGTGGAAAGGAGGTACTGTCAAACACATAAGTCAGCCCATGACATATGGCTTTAATGTTCCTATGTGTAACTTCATTCAATCTATATTGAGTTTGCGCCATGCTTGATTCATGAGATTTATAGACAAGTGAGACAGCCCTGGCCTCCTTAGCTTCAGAGGATAGAAGAGCATGTGTTGTAATGTAGGGTTATATAATGTGGAGAGAGACTGGAGGGAGGCAGGAGTGGGAAGTGGGTTGATGATCAGAGAATCTGTCCCAGAAGAGGTGATATCAGAACAGGATTTTGCAGGCAAGGCAGAGCAAACCAAGGAAAGGGAGCTATTTGCATCTCAAAGCAGATAGTTTGGAACACTACTTGTGGGGTGTAGAATACTACTTGCAGAATGTGGAATGTGAGCACCAAAGCAACAGGAGAAGCAGAGGTCAGACTGGGGGATCATAGTGCAGTGAAGAGGAATGTAGATTTATCTTCTAAGACAGGGGTCCCCAACCTCCAGGATCTAATGCCTGATGATCTGAAGTGGAGCTCACGTAATAATAGAAATTAAGTTCATAGTAAATGTTATGCTCTTAACTCATCCAAAAACCATCCCCCCACATTGTAGGTGGAAAAATTGTTTTCCACAAAACTGGTCCCTGGTGCCAAAAGGGTTGAGGACCACTGGTTTAGGTCATGGGGAGCTTCTGAGGAAGCATTATAGAAAGATCCCCTTGGCTTCAGGGAAGGTGTATACTAAAGAAGAGGCAAGATCAGAGGCCCCTGTGATATCATATACTGACCAACTGAACATGTTATGGCCAGAGGCTCACAGGAACCTAGCTCTGCTTTTCCCCTAGGAGCAATGGTTCGGGATGCATTAAGTCAATGTTCCTGGTGATTTTATAGAACATAACTACCACAAATAATAAGAATTGAGTATTCTTACCATTTGTTGAATAAATGTACTTTAACCTAAGGTACAAATTCTTACAATTTTTAAAATTCAGTTTTTACATAGGAGTATTTCTACAAGGTCAGTGAGTTAGCTGAGACCCTTATACCCGGCGTGACCTATGTCTTTTCTGGGGCCTTGATTTTTTTTTTTTTTTTCATCTATAAAGTGGAGGTAACAATAGTGATCTCCCCCCCCCCCGGGGGGCTTTTTATATTACCGAAAGGAGGGGGGGGGGGGGGCCAGGGGACAAGAACACAAGAATATCAGCAAGGTGGTTGTGAGAATTAAGTTAGATAACATGCAGGAAAATACAACACAGTATTATCCTATGATGGTGTTGTTGTTTAGTCACTAAGTCTTGTCCAACTCTTTTGAAATCCCATGGACTATGGCTAATCAGATTCCTCTGTCCATAGGATTTCCCAGGCAAGAATACTGAAGTGGGTTGTCATTTCCTTCTCCATGGGATCTTCCTAACCCAGGAATCAAAGCCAGGTCCCCTGCATTGGCAGGCGGATTCTTTACCACTGAGTTACCAGGATGTCCTGTGATAGGTCCTCCAAAAATGTTGGTTGAGTCCTGCCACTGGGATGGGTAGATCTCATCTGCATCTTTGCTGGGTGACCCAGGTGGATTTCTCTCCACACAGGACGTAACAATCGTATCAGCATGTGCACCTCCAGGTGGTGGCCGCAACCCTGTGACCCCTCGCTTCATTCGGCACTTCAGCATGCTCTGCCTCCCGATGCCCTCAGAGCACAGTCTGAAACAGATTTTTCAGGTGAATGTGGATTCCAATCTGGGCACAAGGTGTAAAGAAAATTTATTTGTTCCAAGGCTCACACAATCAGCACAGCCTGTTGTGTTTCTAGGGAGCCCATCCATTCTGCCTGATCTGAAACCAGGTAAACACAGGGGCATCTGGGCAGTAGTTGATAGGCATTTGCATCATGACCTTCTGTGTTTATAGTCTCAGAGGTAGTCTTATAAATGAGGAAAGAGAGTCAGAACACCTCCCATACCTCTAAGGAAGGCTGTATTCTGGGCTCCTTGACTCTCAGGAGATATCATCCCCACCTAGCTCCCACCTTGGTGCTCATCTCCTCCCTGACCGCCATGTCTGTGTCTGCTTGCCCAGCAAATGCCAGCCCCAATAACCAGTGAGTTCAAGTGCAGCATACCTAACCCAGAATTCATCACCCCTGCTGCCCCCACCCTCCCAAGAGAAACAACCACTGATATTTCTTCCATCTGTACAAATTTCCCCAGGAGACCACTTCTTTGTCCTTTAAAAGGGGTAAGTAACTGTGTCTACCCTGTAAGTGCTCAGCAGAAGTGTTCATTAAGTACACGGCATTATTCTGAATAGAATGATAAGAGACCTTGAAGCAGCATGACCAAATCGAGTATGTCATGCCAACTGTTAATAGCAAAGATGCTTAGAGGAGACAGCCAGTGAACCGAAGTCCTGCAGGGTGAAATTGACAGACAGGATCAGAAACACACAGGTGAATGTCGTCACAGAGGCAGAAGTGGTAATGTGGGCATCCAGGTAAGTTTAAGACAGGTGACTGGTCAGGAGAAACTGGCTTTGGTGACCATCGCCCAGGCGTCAGAGAGGCAGTGATACTGGCATTAACCAGCTTCTACATTTACCAGCATCTGTCTCTCCTTCCAATGGGACCTTCTTAGAGGAGAGAAAGGACCAGACCCAGCACATACACAACAGTTTATGGAAAGTAGTTTTCATATTGAAATAGCTTACATCCATGGGAAATTATTTTTAATAAATTTAAAGTCATTCCAATAAGCTGTTTAGAATCTAAGGCCAAAAGGATACATGAGAAATGTATTTCCAAATACACATTTGGAAAAACTTTTAGAGAGTACTTTAGAATAGAGAGGATGGGAGCTTATCTCTCATAATTAAGCAGCAAGTAAAGAATGTGACAGGAAGCAGGTAACAGGGACCAAAACAAGATTAGAAGACTTTTTAACCCCCCCCCCACCTTTTGTTGAGTACCTTTTTGTATATATTCTAAAGTCTGAAATGAGTGATTAACAACCATACTGTCCTAACACACCCTTGTGATGTGATCAGTGGTGAGGGAATGTCCCAAGTAACTTATGCCTGATGATAAAGTACTGAATTTGCAAATTGTTTTACATTTTAATAAATTCAAGAAAATTCAGAGTTATCTCAACAACAACAACAACAACAAAACAGCATTCTTAACTCATTCCAAAATGCTTTCTTGGATGGGAAGAAGAAGAGAAGAGTCTGGGCTTCTGGAAATCAAATTGATCCAAACCCTCAGCTTCCTGTCTCTGCCTGTAGGAATGTTACATCCACAGAAATGTGTCACTTACAGGAGCATCATGCAGCAAATATGTCACAGCTGAAAATGAGCAGCAATTACTTCTTCCTACTGTAACTTAGAGGCTAGTGTTTAAAATTCACACTAACCAAGGCCACAATGGAAAGGCAAAGCAGCAAAACTGAGATTCTGGGGGCCGCTAAGTTGGAATGTATAATCATAAGGGATTTGATTTAGGTCATACCTGAATGGTCTAGTGGTTTTCCCTACTTTCTTCAATTTAAGTCTGAATTTGGCAATAAGGAGATCATGGTCTGAGCCACAGTCAGCTCCTGGTCTTGTTTTTGCTGACTGTATAGAGCTTCTCCATCTTTGGCTGCAAAGAATATAATCAATCTGATTTCAGTGTTGACCATCTGGTGATGTCCATGTATAGAGTCTTCTCTTGTGTTGTTAGATTTAAGGGCCTAGAGCTGATAGATAGAGTGCCTGATGAAATATGGAATGAGGTTAGTGACATTGTACAGGAGACAGGGATCAAGACCATCCCCATGGAAAAGAAATGCAAAAAAGCAAAATGGCTGTCTGGGGAGGCCTTACAAATAGCTGTGAAAAGAAGAGAAGTGAAAAGCAAAGGAGAAAAGGAAAGATATAAACATCTGAATGCAGAGTTCCAAAAAATAGCAAGAAGAGATAAGAAAGCCTTCTTCTGCAATCAATGCAAAGAAATAGAAGAAAACAACAGAATGGGAAAGACTAGAGATCTTTTCAAGAAAATCAGAGATACCAAAGGAACATTTCATGCAAAGATGGGCTCGATAAAGGACAGAAATGGTATGGACCTAACAGAAGCAGAAGATATTAAGAAGAGATGGCAAGAATACACAGAAGACTGTACAAAAAAGATCTTCACGTCCCAGATAATCACAATGGTGTGATCACTGACCTAGAGCCAGACATCCTGGAATGTGAAGTCAAGTGGGCCTTAGAAAGCATCACTATGAACAAAGCTAGTGGAGGTGATGGAATTCCAGTTGAGCTATTCCAAATCCTGAAAGATAATGCTGTGAAAGTGCTGCTCTCAATATGCCAGCAAATTTGGAAAACTCAGCAGTGGCCACAGGACTGGAAAAGGTCAGTTTTCATTCCAATCCCAAAGAAAACCAATGCCAAAGAATGCTCAAACTACCACACAAATGCACTCATCTCACACGCTAGTAAAGTAATGCTCAAAATTCTCCAAGCCAGGCTTCAACAATATGTGAACCATGAACTTCCTGATGTTCAAGCTGGTTTTAGAAAAGGCAGAGGAACCAGAGATCAAATTGCCAACATCCGCTGGATCATGGAAAAAGCAAGAGAGTTCCAGAAAAACATCTATTTCTGCTTTATTGACTATGCCAAAGCCTTTGACTGGGTGGATCACAATAAACTGTGGAAAATTCTGAAAGAGATGGGAATACCAGACCACCTGATCTGCCTCTTGAGACATCTGTATGCAGATCAGGAAGCAACAGTTAGAACTGGACATGGAACAACAGCCTGGTTCCAAATAGGAAAAGGAGTATGTCAAGGCTGTATATTGTCACCCTGTTTATTTAACTTATATGCAGAGTACATCATGAGAAATGCTGGACTGGAAGAAACACAGGCTGGAATCAAGATTGCCAGGAGAAATATCAATCACCTCAGATAAGCAGATGACACCACCCTTATGACAGAAAGTGAAAAGGAACTAAAAAGCCTCTTGATAAAAGTGAAAGAAGAGAGTGAAATAATTGGCTTAAAACTCAACATTCAGAAAACCAAGATCATGGCATCTGGTCCCATCACTTCATGGGAAATAGATGGGGAAACAGTGGAAACAGTGTCAGACTTTATTTTTCTGGGCTCCAAAATCACTGCAGATGCTGACTGCAGCCATGAAATTAAAAGATGCTTACTCCTTGGAAGGAAAGTTGTGATCAACCTAGATAGCATATTCAAAAGCAGAGACATTACTTTGCCAACAAAGGTTCGTCTAGTCAAGGCTATGGTTTTTCCTGTGGTCATGTATGGATGTGAGAGTTGGACTGTGAAGAAGGCTGAGCGCCAAAGAATTGATGCTTTTGAACTGTGGTGTTGGAGAAGACTCTTGAGAGTCCCTTGGACTGCAAGGAGATCCAACCAGTCCATTCTGAATGAGATCAGCCCTGGGATTTCTTTGGAAGGAATGATGCTAAAGCTGAAACTCCAGTCCTTTGGCCACCTCATGCGAAGAGTTGACTCACTGGAAAAGACTCTGATGCTGGGAGGGATTGAGGGCAAGAGGAGAAGGGGACCACAGAGGATGAAATGGCTGGATGGCATCACTGACTCAATGGATGTGAGTCTGGGTGAACTCCGGGAGTTGGTGATGGACAGGGAGGCCTGGCGTGCTGCGGTTCATGGGGTCGCAAAGTGTCGGACACGACTGAGCGACTGATCTGATCTGAAGTTGGAATGTATTCACATGGGAACGTGTGTTTTCCTCATTACCAGAATGGACTGGATATTTTATCTGTAGAAGGAAAGGACTTGTATTCCAAGCTTTCTTTTTAATCACAACCCATCTAAGCAGCATTCAAGAGTTCACAGTCTACCTTTCCTGTCCTTTGTGTGGAGGAGAAGGAACCTGGGGATAAACAAGAATTGAAAAAAGCAAAATCAACAAGTAAAAGTAAATTTGTTGATAGCAACACAAATAAACTGATTTATGTTTACTATATAAAACAAACCTATGAGTCTACATACTATATGTATATATATATGATACATAATATGCTTATATTTATAATGTTTTTAATCATCTCTTAGTTCTAAAACAATCAATAATATCACTACTTTCTTGAGAGTCTATTTTAAGTTAGTTAAACAACACATATATGCAGGGAGAGTCCCATTAACAATGGGTCACCATTTGTATTATGTAAAGTTGTAGGTGAATCAAGAACCACAGTTCACACAAATTTTAATTGTTTATCTGCTGGAATTTTTTGTGCAAAAATGTGCATCACTATATATTCTGAAGGTAAATTGAATAGCACACAACAAATTAAATTGATACTGTTGTCACTAAATTAGATGTAAATTCTTTTTTCTTTTTTTGGCCACTTGGCATCTGGGATCTTAGTTCCCTGACCAGGGATCAAATCCACACCCCCTGCACTGGAAATGCAGAGTCTTAACCACTGGACCACCAGGGAGGTCTCTGAACTTAGCTGTAAATTCTAATTAGAAACATATAACAGCAGTGATTAAAAGCCATGATCAACTCCATAAAACATTACTAATGTCCTCATGACAAAGCCATCTTTCCTTAAACTGGAAATTCTGTCTTTGTTTTGTATGAATATTCTCAGTAAAACTTTTAAAAGTTGCCAAACATGCCATATAAGCCAGATCTTTGGACAGAATACCAAGCTCTGATCCTCAGTAAACTCGATAGTTGCCTGATAGTTTTAATTTATGAATATCAGTTTAATAGCCCTTCATTCATTCACTAAAGAAATACTTGATGAGTATCAACCATGCACCAGATGTTGGCACATCACTTTAAGCAAAATAGATGCCACCCCTGTCCTCATAGATCTTCTACCATAGAGACAATATAGATAAATGAACTAACATATATATAATTATAAATATATACTTTATATATATATAACTGCACTTGCATATATACAACTATATTTGTATGTAAAATACTATATTTGTATATATACAACTGTTGTTGTTCAGTCGCTAAGTCATGTCCTACTATTTGCAACCCATGAACTGCAGCACCCCAGGCTTCCCTGTCCTTCACTATCTCCTGCAGTTTGTTCAAACTCATGTCCATCGAGTCAATGAAAGTGAAAGAGAAGTTGCTCAGTCATGTCCAACTCTTTGCAATCCCATGGACTGTAGCCTGCCAAGCTCCTCCATCCATGAGATTTTCCAGGCAAGAATACTGGACTGGGTTGTCATTTCCTTCTCCAGAGGATCTTCCTACTGCAGATAGGACTGCAGTAGGACTTTGTTGTTTATCTCTTTTATAGACAGTAATTCGTATATGCTGATCCCAAGTGCCTGATTTGTGAAAAGTGTTAGTTGCTCAATCATGTCCCACTCTTTATGACCCTGGACTGTAGCCTACCAGACTCCTCTGTCTCTGGAATTCTCCAGGCAAGAATACTAGAGTGGATAGCCATTCCCTTCTCCAGTGGATCATCCAAAGGGATCAAACCCAGGTCTCCCGCACTGCAGGCAAATTCTTTACTGTCTGAGCCACCAGGGAAGCCCAAATGCCTATTTTACCCCTTTCCCCAGAAAAAAAGACTTTCAACACCTACATGTCCTTGCACTGTAATTTGATCAGATCTGAAGTATTTGAAAGATAAATTTTGGTTAAAAACATTCCAACCCTCTTATATTACATTTCTGGTTCTAGGCCATCTTATACGGCTTCCTGAATGACTTCACACCAGCTGTAAAGCAAACTGCATCCAACATTGTGGAAGCCTCAGTTGAAATCTACAACAGGATGAGTGTTGATCTTCTGCCAACACCAGCCAAGTCTCATTACGTCTTTAACTTGAGGGATTTATCTAAATGTGTTCAAGGTAGTGTATGGAACTCTCGTTCCCTGGCCTGCACCCTCCTTCCATTTCCATTCACCCACACATCCCTGCGTAAAAGTGTATGTACATGGGTGTCTGAGATGTGCCTGGAAATTCCATTACAGTATCCCTGTTTTAGTCACCCTCCACCCCCACCCTTCACTGACTGCTTCACAACTTTCCTCAAACCACCATCCCATTTCTCACTCCCAGCTGGTGGCCTGTCTTCTTTTTCACTGAAGAAAAAAAAAAAATAGAATCAAACCAGAAGGGGCTCCTCTTCCGAATCTCCCAGACACCTTGCCCCTGCCTTCTCTCCCACTGCAGTGGTTCAGCTGTCCCTGCCCCTAATATATGCCAACAGCCTCCATGGTACTGAACCCATCCCCTCCTGCTGACTCTAGGATTTTGCTTTATGCATCCCCCTTCTCTTCATTGTCAGTGCTTCTTCTTCTGTCAGATCATCCCTAACAGCATATGATTCTGCTATAATACCTCCAGTCTTAAAAGACACAATTCTCTTGGGACTTCCCCGAATGTCCAATGGTTAAGACTCTGCCTTCCAGTGCAGGGAATGTGACTCTGCCTTACAGTGCAGGGAATGTGAGTCCTATCCCTGGTCAAGGAACTAAGATTCCACATGCCACAGTGTTGTGGCCAAAATTTTTTAAAAAATAAAATAAGCTATGAAGATATTAAAAATAATAATAATAGTTCTTTTTAGGCCACATATCCCCCTTCTGCTGCCCTCCTCATTTGCGCTAATAATGTGTCCCCAATTTTGCTTTCAAAAAATGAGGTCAAAATGACTATATGTATATATCCAACTACCCATTTCGTTTAGTGTGGGATAAAGTTGAACTTACGGATTTTCTCATTAATTAAACTATCACTAGATATTCCACAATTGTAGAGTTTTTCTTTTCTCCCTTTCTGAAAAAACAGGTATTCTTCAGTGTGACCCAGGAACAATAAGAGAAGAAATACAGATCTTCAGACTCTTCTGTCATGAATGTCAAAGAGTCTTCCATGATCGTTTGATTAATAATGAAGATAAGCACTATTTCCATGCTATTTTGACAGAAATGGCCAGTAAATATCAATCTTTATATCAATCTATCCTTCTTTATTTAGTTAGGTTTTTTTCAGGGGTTATTTTTATTTTTTTAGTAGAAAAACAATTTGTTTTCTAATCCTAGCCATTAGATGACCAAGGAGACACAGTTTGGTTTCTAAAATGAGCAAAATAAATTGTAATCATTCATTAGTAAAAGTGGTTTTTTTGATGACCCACATATATAACAACATGTGAAGTATTATGAAAATCATTGTATTGAAATTCGGGAAGGATTAATATTCCTAATTCAGCATAGAATTTTAAGTAGAGGAGGGAAAGTAGAAAACAGCATTTTGTCAGGTAAAAAGCCAGGATACTTCTAAAGTATTTATTTATTAATATGTATTCATATCTGTTATTTAATAAAAAATTATTATTAATAGTAAATATTCTTAATCTTAAATTCAAGAGATTATCAATCAAACCAAAGTGGTGTGGTATTAACATGGGCTTTCTCTCAGTTTCATGTGTATTAATTAGGTTTCTAAGTAAAGTACCAGGGGTAGTTATTGTGTGTATCTTACCATTAATACCCTGCATTCAAGCTAGTCATTATATTAAAAATTGATTTTATTTTTTGAATAGACAAACATTTTGGAATTGCTATAGGCCTGGAATATTTTTTGACTAGGCCCATCATATTTGGAGATTTCATTAAGGTAAGTGTGTTGTAGTGACTTGACTACATTTGAAATTTATAAAACATTTACTGTTTTCTAGTTCAAGTTCATATTCTACAGGAGCTTTGCACATGTGAAGATTCAAGACCTAGACTGGGGGTGGGGGGTGGTCAGCAAACTATGGTCCATAGTCCAGATCCACTCACCACTCATTTTTGTAAATGAAGTTCTATAGGAACACAAGACCCATTTGATTCTGTCTTATTTATCTGGTTGCTTTCTAATGACCAGACAGACTGAAGTACTAGCAACAGTTACTATATGACCTGCAAAGCCTAAAATATTTACTGTATGGCTCTTGAGAGAAAAAGATTGCTGACTTCTGATCTAGTTACATTTATTTTGATAATAGTGAATCAGAGACTGAATTATCAGGTATTCCATTTGAAAGGAAGCAAAGAAGTTTAGTCTCTTAACTCAGAACTGGAATTCTCTTACCATACTCTGTGTAGCTCTTCAGACTCTGCTCAGATATTTCTAGTGATGAGAAGCTAATTAATTAGCAGTTAGCTAGCTAATTAGTTAGCCTTCTTCATTTCAAGGTAGCTCTAATTAGTAGCAAAATTTTCCTTTTACTAAGTGCTTCATTCCTGGATGTTCATTGGAAGGATTGATGTTGAAGCTGAAACTCCAATACTTTGGCCACCTGATGCGAAGAGCTAACTCATTTGAAAACAATGGGAAAGATTGAGGGTGGGAGAAGGGGATGACAGAGGATGAGATGGTTGGATGGCATCACCGACTCAATGGACATGAGTTTGGGTAAACTCCGGGAGTTGGTGATGGACAGGGAGGCCTGGTGTGCTGTGGTTCACAGGGTCGCAAAGTGTTGGACACAACTGAGCGACTGAACTGAAGTGCCTCAAGTCTGTCCCCCGCTAATAACATCTACATGTAGGCCCTAATTTTACCTTCTAGACCTACCTAGAATATACTTCCTATAGGTAAATAACCTTATTCTAGGTTAAAAGACTTCTAAATAACTACCGTACCTGTGTTGACAGGTAGCTTCTCGTTTTACCAGGATGACTCTTGTTTGGGCACACACAGCACTACTAGTGTCTCTGAGAAAGCAAGGGCCATGTCTGTTTAGTTCAGCTTAAGTCCTGTTTCCTACACAGAGCTGCAGCAGTGGCTCCCATACAGTGATGTTTAAACAAATGAGTAGATTCATCTTTATATTATATTTATACAATATCTCACCACTCTGGTAATCCTAGACAACAAAAAAAAAATAGTAATAATAAACAATTTATTCTATGAACTGTATCTGTTTAATGTTTCTTTTAAAAGTTTAAAGTTTATTTTCAGGTGGTGATTATATTTCCTATGTGTTTCTAATGGTGGTATTATCAAATGGGAAAATGAAGCAAAGCAAAGAGCAGTTGGACTCTTCTTCCATTGCCTATATGTATTTTAGTCAAAGATTTCAAAAGAAAATGTCCCCAGGGCAGTTGCTATGGCAAAGACAATAAATTATCAATAGGTCCAAACAGGAACTCAGTGCCCTATAGTTTGTACCGAATATCATTCTCAATGATTTATTTAAACAAATGACTAGTATGTAAAAACTACATATAGTTCTGGCATGATTTTTTAATAAAACAGTCTGCCAAACCTAATTTTCAACCATTTCACTTTTCTGATGTCAACAGCCTAGGAGCAAAAGTATGAAACCAGAGTTAAGTTAAATGAGAGAGAAGTGAGAAAATTTTTTTAATTATTTCTGAACTTTTGTGTGAATTTTATTGAAAAGATCATTTGAAATTCCAATGTCTCACTTGAAGAGCTTGAATTAAATGAATTTTTCAGTTAACCATGAATATCTGAGTTGCTTTAATCCCATTTCCTTCATTTTACAGCCCTGATAGCATATATAAGCAAATGATTAAATAGAAATAGAAATAAAAATAATGGTCCCTCCTAAGGTTATGTATATTATATATGTTTATACATCAGAATTGATCCAGCTTGGTTCTTATCCAATAAATCATCTTCTAGTTTGGAGCAGATAGATCTGACCGGATTTATGATGACATGCCTGATATGGAGAAAATCGCAAATGTTCTACAGGACTACCTTGATGATTATAACCTTATAAACCCCAAAGAAGTAAAGTTGGTGTTCTTCCAGGATGCTATAGAGCATGTTTCAAGGTAAAGTGCCATTAAGTACCCAATAATGCATTGGTCTATTTTCTTTTATATTAAAAGGTAAGGATTAAGTTATACAAACTCGTAAAATTGACTGCTAGATGGACAAAGGTCTATTACCAAATCTTGCTATAACTTAAAAGTTATTTTTGATATCTTTAAAATATGTATGGCATGAACTTTGTATGCAATCTCAGAAGTCATTATTTTTGCAAAATATTAATAGATTGTTTTTGTTTTGAAAATGTCCTGTCTCATTACAAAACAATCTTTAAAATCTAAATGTGGTTTACAGAAATATACAGAGTAGCCAGGCTGATTTAACATGCATGCCTAAAGAAATAGGAGATTTTGCTTTGTTTGTAGCAAAACAAGTCAAATGCAAGGACCGTAGATTCCATCTGCTTATGAGTCTGACTCATACCCACTGCAGGTATCCTGTGAGGGTCATCCCTGATGTCTAAGTATCGAGTCTGAATATCTGCAGTCCTTGGGGCACACACAACTTTTTGAAGTGGCTCTTGTCCCATTGAACAATTCTGAAATTGTAAATATGTGTTTAAAATATTAAAATGACAAGGTTATACTGTATAGCACAGGGACTTATAGTCAACATCCTGTGACAAACCATAATGGAAAAGAATATATAGGTGTGTGTATAACTGAGTCACTTTGCTCTACAGAAGAAATTAGCACAAAATTGTCAATCAACTGTACTTCAATAAAAAAAAAAATTTTAAGTGTTGGAATGACCCTTCAAAGGTAAGTTAAGATCTGCTCCCCGTAACTTCTGATACTCCATCTTCTGGAGCAGTATTCATGATACCAATGGCACTGTGTGTGACTATAAACCATGATATGGAATATCTCATTTAACTTCGCTAACACTTGTCTGTGGCTCAATATCATGATCTTTCTAAATATAAGGCTCAGAGAATGTTCCAATGGTCTGATGCTATATAATAATCCACTGTAATACTTAGTAGCTTCACTTTTTCATTATTTCTCTTGGGTCCCAGCCATTCTCCCCTGGGATCTCTCACACAATTGCAATCAGAGAGCGCCTAGAACACCTGGCCCATCTCTACCTCCGTGTGGACTCCACTGTCTCTGCGTGGGCATCATGAGAGTGTTGGGACTTCTTACATGGTAACTCAGGGCTCCAAAGGCTTGTGCCCCAGAAGACTATCAGGCTGAAGGCAAATGGCCTTTCACAACACAGCCTTGGGAGTTACTCAGCATTGCTTCTGCCATACTCTATCAGGCCAAAGATTCATACGGCTTCACAAGACAGGATCAGAGACTCTACCTGTTCATAGGGTCAAAGCAAGTAGAATCAGAAACATTATTGCAGCCAGTTTTGGATAATATTGTGTGCCACAGAGAGATTCAGTCAATTGTCCCAAGCCCTCTTGCTGGTGAGTGGCAGGCTGAGGATCATCAGCAGTGTTTCAGGTTGCCCAGGTGGTTCAGTGGAAGAGAACCTGCCTGCCAATGCAGGAGGAGGGTTGGGACGATCCCCTGAAGAAGGAAATGGCAACTGGCAAGAAGGAAATGGCCCACTCCAGTATTCTTGCCTGGAGAATTCCATGGACAGAGGAGCCTGGACAGCTTTAGTACATGGGGTGCAAAGAGTCAGACACAATTTAGTGACTGAACAACAACAGCCTCTAGTGGCCAGTGACAGGCTGCGGGGATCGTAACCAGTGCTTAGACTCTAGCTTCACTGGTAGATGCCTCAGCCCAAAATGGACCCACTCTTTTTCATAACAGTTCCTCCAAACATTTGAAAATCATTACCAAGCTCCTCTTAGCTTTACTAAGTTCTCCAGGCACAATTATGCCAGACTTTTCACTGTTTACTCTTAGCAATTATTTCCAGTCTTCAACATACTGAGCCCTTTATCATTTTTCAATGTTTCACTTAACATATGCTATCCAGATTTGATGTAGTATTCTGTGGACTAAGCTGTGCAAAATGTGTGTGAAGGCAAGACTTCCCATAGGCTACTACCATGGAAGACAACAATTGCTTTGTTTGTCTCCCTTGTCAACTATATTTTAGTGTTGGACCGTATTAAGATTGACAAATCTCCAGAATTTTTTTTTCTATAACCATAAGCAAGCCAGGTCTTTTGTGCTTCCCACACTTCTGCTATTTAATTAACTCTAATTCAAAGATTTATGTTCATCACAGCTCAAGGGTTGTAAAACACAATAGTTTATCATTGAGTTGTCAAGATACCACTTGCTTCCCATCTGCCCCCTGCCAAAATACCCACACGCTTTCTCCTAACAACTTTTATTCCCATGACTCAGGCAGTCCCTAAGCCTGAAAGAAAATAAACTAACAGCAGAATCCTGGTCTGAGAAACTTCCTGAAGAATAGACCAGATGATAGGAAAAGTCAGTTTAATTATATTTATAACCTCTCTTACTTTCATGAATGGGAATCACCAGGCTACTTAAAGTTTGCTTAAATTATTACAGAAGGAAATTAAAAACCATTTGTAAAATGGGGGAGATTTGGTTTTCTGGCAAAAAGGACTGCCATGTGAATAACGATGTAGATATTTTCCCTAGAGAGGATTGGTAGTTAGGAATTAGAGGAAATAAGAGCCTTCAAACACCTACTGCTGATTAGCAATGAACAGGGCTTCCATGGTGGGAAGCAGTTTGGGGGCAAATACCAAATATTCAGTAATATAACAGATAGTACATTTCCATTTGTTAACATTCTAGGCTTTTGTTGCATTGAATAACTGAATAAAAGCTTTCTCAACTCAGAAAAAAATTAGAACTGACTTCAGAGCCTGTGCTTTCAAAGAGCAGTTTGCATCAGACAATTTATATGTTCAG
The DNA here is from genome assembly GCA_935064755.1 of Tragelaphus eurycerus. NCBI lineage: Eukaryota > Metazoa > Chordata > Mammalia > Artiodactyla > Bovidae > Tragelaphus > Tragelaphus eurycerus. Next base: position 13,329,158 of record CAKXYN010000070.1, on the reverse strand, counting down.
TCAGTTCAGTTCAGTCGCTCAGTCGGGTCCGACTCTTTGCGACCCCATGAATTGCACCACACCAGGCCTCCCTGTCCATCACCAACTCCTGGAGTTCACTCAGACTCACGTCCATCAAGTCAGTGATGCCATCCAGCCATCTCATCCTCTGTCATCCCCTTCTCCTCCTGCCCTCAAATCCCTCCCAGCATCAGAGTCTTTTCCAATGAGTCAACTCTTCTCATGAGGTGGCCAAAGTACTGGAGTTTCAGCTTTAGCATCACTCCTTCCAAAGAACACCCAGGATCGATCTCCTTTAGAATGTATTTGTTGGATCTCCTTGCAGTCCAAGGGACTCTCAACAGTCTTCTCCAACACCACAGTTCAAAAGCATCAATTCTTCAGATCAGATCAGATCAGTCGCTCAGTCATATCTGACTCTTGCGACCCCATGAACTGCAGCACACCAGGCCTCTCGTTCATCACCAACTCCCGGGTCACTCAGACTCACATCCATCGGTCAGTGATGCCATCCAGCCATCTCTCCTCTGTCGTCCCCTTCTCCTCCTGCCCTCAATCCCTCCCAGCATCAGGTCTTCTCCAATGAGTCAACTCTTCGCGGGTGGCCAAAATCTGGAGTTTCAGCTTTGCATCATTCCTTCCAATCCAGCTATCTCCTTCGTGGACTGGTGGATCTCCTTGCAGTCCAAGGACTCTCAAGAGTCTTCTCCAACACCACACTTCAAAAGCATCAATTCTTTGGTGCTCAGCCTTCTTCACAGTCCAGCTCTCACATCCATACATGACCACAGGAAAGACCATAGCCATGACTAGGTGAACCTTTGTTGGCAAAGTGATGTCTCTGCTTTTGAATATGCTATCTAGGTTGGTCATAACTTTCCTTCCAAGGAGTAAGCGTCTTTTAATTTCATGGCTGCAGTCACCATCTGCAGTGATTTTGGAGCCCAGAAAAATAAAGTCTGACTGTTTTCACTGTTTCCCCATCTATTTCCCATATAGTGATGGGACCAGATGCCATGATCTTCGTTTTCTGAATGTTGAGCTTTAAGCCAACCTTTTCACTCTCCACTTTCACTTTCATCAAGAGGCTTTTTAGCTCCTCTTCACTTTCTGCCATAAGGGTGGTGTCATCTGCATATCTGAGGTTATTGATATTTCTCCCGGCAATCTTGATTCCAGCTTGTGTTTCTTCCAGTCCAGCATTTCTCATGATGTACTCTGTATATAAGTTAAATAAATATGGTGACAATATACAGCCTTGATGTACTCCTTTTCCTATTTGGAACCAGTCTGTTGTTCCATGACCAGTTCTAACTGTTGCTTCCTGACCTGCATACAGATTTCTCAAGAGGCAGATCAGGTGGTCTGGTATTCCCATCTCTTTCAGAATTTCCACAGTTTATTGTGATCTACACAGTCAAAGGCTTTGGAATAGTCAATAAAGCAGAAATAGATGTTTTTCTGGAACTCTCTTTTTCCATGATCCAGCGGATGTTGGCAATTTGATCTCTGGTTCCTCTGCCTTTTCTAAATCCAGCTTGAACATCAGGAAGTTCACGGTTCACATATTGCTGAAGCCTGGCTTGGAGAATTTTGAGCATTACTTTACTAGTGTGTGAGATGAGTGCAATTGTTCGGTAGTTTGAGCATTCTTTGGCATTGCCTTTCTTTGGGATTGGGATGAAAACTGACCTTTTCCAATCTTGTGGTCACTGTTGAGTTTTCCAAATTTGCTGGCATATTGAGTGCAGCACTTTCACAGCATCATCTTTCAGGATTTGAAATAGCTCCACTGGAATTCCATCACCTGCACTAGCTTTGTTCGTAGTGATGCTTTCTAAGGCCCACTTGACTTCACATTCCAGGATGTCTGGCTCTAGGTCAGTGATCACACCATCATGATTATCTGGGTAGTGAAGCTCTTTTTTGTACAGTTCTTCTGTGTATTCTTGCCACTTCTTCTTAATATCTTCTGCTTCCGTTAGGTCCATACCATTTCTGTCCTTTATCGAGCCCATTTTTGCATGAAATGTTCCTTTGGTATCTCTGATTTTCTTGAATAGATCCTTAGTCTTTCCCATTCTGTTGTTTTCCTCTATTTCTTTGCATTGATAGCTGAAGAAGGCTTTCTTATCTCTTCTTGCTATTCTTTGGAACTCTGCATTCAGATGTTTATATCTTTCCTTTTCTCCTTTGCTTTTCGCTTCTCTTCTTTTCGCAGCTATTTGCAAGGCCTCCCCAGACAGCCATTTTGCTTTTTTGCATTTCTTTTCCATGGGGATGGTCTTGATCCCTGTCTCCTGTACAATGTCACGAACCTCATTCCATAGTTCATCAGGCACTCTATCAGATCTAGGCCCTTAAATCTATTTCTCACTTCCACTGTATAATCATAAGGGATTTGATTGAGGTCATACCTGAATGGTCTAGTGGTTTTCCCTACTTTCTTCAATTTCAGTCTGAATTTGGCAATAAGGAGTTCATGGTCCGAGCCACAGTCAGCTCCTGGTCTTGTTTTTGCTGATTGTATAGAGCTTCTCCATCTTTGGCTGCAAAGAATATAATCGCTCTGATTTTGGTGTTGACCATCTGGTGATGTCCATGTATAGAGTCTTCTCTTGTGTTGTTGGAAGAGAGTATTTGCTATGACCAGTGCATTTTCTTGGCAAAACTCTGTTAGTCTTTGCCCTGCTTCATTCCATATTCCAAGGCCAAATTTGCCTGTTACTCCAGGTGTTTCTTGACTTCCTACTTTTGCATTCCAGTCCCCTATAATGAAAAGGACATCTTTTTTGGGTGTTGGTTCTAAAAGGTCTTGTAGGTCTTCATAGAACCATTCAACTTCAGCTTCTTCAGCGTTACCGGTTGGGGCATAGACTTGGATTACTGTGACATTGAATGGTTTACCTTAGAAACGAACAGAGATCATTCTGTCGTTTTTGAGATTGCATCCAAGTACTGCATTTTGGACTCTTTTGTTGACCATGATGGCCACTCCATTTCTTCTGAGGGATTCCTGCCTGCAGTAGTAGATATAATGGTCCCCTGAGTTAAATTCACCTATTCCAGTCCATTTTATTTTATTTTATTTTATTTTATTTTTTGAAATTATTACTCAGCATTTTATTAAGACTCCAGTTAAAAACGTTTGTGCTTTGCTTAAAAACCTTTAGTTCGCTAATTCCTAGAATGTCAACATTCACTCTTGCCATCTCTTGTTTGACCACTTCCAATTTGCCTTGATTCATGGACCTGACATTCCAGGTTCCTATGCAATATTGCTCTTTACATCATCGGACTTTGCTTCTATCACCAGACACATCCACAGCTGGGTATTCTTTCTGCTTTGGCTCCATCCCTTCATTCTTTCTGGAGTTATTTCTCCGCTGATCTCCAGTAGCATATTGGGCCCCTACTGACCTGAGGAGTTTCTCTTTCAGTATCCTATCATTTTGTCTTTTCATACTGTTCATGGGGTTCTCAAGGCAAGAATACTGAAGTGGTTTGCCATTCCCTTCTCCAGCGGACCACACCCTGTCAGATCTCTCCACCATGACCTGCCCATCCTGGGGTGCCCCACGGGCATGGCTTAATTTCATTGAGTTAGACAAGGCTGTGGTCCTGGTGTGATTAGATTGACTAGTTTTCTGTGAGTATGGTTTCAGTGTATTTGCCCTCTGATGCCCTCTTGCAAGACCTACCTTCTTACTTGGGTTTCTCTTACCTTGGGCGTGGGTTATCTCTTCCCGGCTGCTCCAGCAAAGCACAGCCATCGAACCTTACCTTGGACGAGGGGTCTCTCCTCACCGCCGCCCTTCCTGACCTCGGTCGTGGGATAGCTCCTCTCCACCGTGCTTAGTGCGCTGGTCCTCACCGCCGTCCTTCCTCGGTCATGGGGTAGCTCCTCTCAGTGTGCCACGCAGCCCAGCCGGCGAGGGCGCTCTCAGTGCACCGCTCGCGGGTAGGCCGGGCGCTCTCAGTGCGCCGCTCTCGGGTAGACCGGGCGCTCAGCGCTCAGCTTTCTTCACAGTCCAACTCTTACATCTATACGTGACTACTGGAAAAACCATAGCCTTGACTAGACGGACCTTTGTTAGCAAAGTAATGTTTCTGCTTTTGAATATGCTATCTAGGTTGGTCATAACTTTCCTTCCAAGGAGTAAGCATCTTTTAATTTCATGTCTGCAGTCACCATCTGCAGTGATCTTGGAGCCCAAAAAATAAAGTCTGACACTGTTTCCACTGTTTCCCCCTCTATTTGCCATAAAATGATGGGACCAGATGCCATGATCTTAGTTTTCTGACTGTTGAGCTTTAAGCCAACTTTTTCACTCTCCTCTTTCATTTTCATCAAGAGGCTTTTTAGTTCCTCTTCACTTTCTGCCATAAAGGTGGTGTCATCTGCATATCTGAGGTGATTGATATTTCTCCCGGCAATCTTGATTTCAACTTGTGCTTCTTCCAGCCCAGCATTTCTCATGATGTACTCTGTATATAAATTAAATAAGCAGGGTGACAATATACAGCCTTGATGTACTCCTTTTCCTATTTGGAACCAGTCTGTTGTTCCATGTCCAGTTTGAACTGTTGCTTCCTGACCTGCATACAGGTTTCTCAAGAGGCAGTTACATGCCCCCAAAGTTGTCATCATACTCCAAAGATGGTCAAATGGATCTCTCTTAATAAAGCCATTAACAGGACTTCCCTGGCAGTCCAGGATGCTGAAGACTCCAGGCACCCACTGCAGGGAGCATAGGTTTGATTCCTGGTCTGGGAACTAAGATTCCTAATGCTGTGTGTCATGGCCAAAAAAAATTATAAGTAATAATAAAATTAAACAACTAATTAGAAAATATATCTCTTGCCTCTACAGTAGAGAAAATGTAACTTTGGAAGATTCTCAGTGGAGGGAGGTTTTTATCCATTGATATGTAAGTTGACAGAAAAAAAATAACACTAGGAAGCAGATGGACAAGCCATTTGTTTTCTCAACCTCAAATGGAAGTAACAAATTACTATAATGTAAAGGAAAAAAGGAAAGAGTAACATAAATGATGCAAGATATTAATAATATTCGATATTTATCCACTGTAGCACCCTGATGCATTATGGGAAAAAATAACAAAACATTGGGACATATCCATTGAACCCTCAATTTTATACTCTTAGAGGTAACTGAGGAAATATAAGCAAACAGATGATCTAAAGTGTCTTCTGTTAGATGTATGTTAGATGTATGTTGTGACAGAGACATAGCAGTGGAGATCGTACCTGTGGGTCTTATTTGCTTTGGGGGAGGAATTAGCAAAGAATCTGTCGACTGGGAAAAAAAAAAAAAAACACTGTGAAAGTTGCGAATTAAGTTTTATCTAGGAAAGAATGAGGACCATAGCCCCAGAAACAGCCTCTCAGATAACTCCAAGGAACTGCCCCAGAGAGGTAGGGGGAAAGTCAGTATGTATGTGATTTTAGTGAAGGGAAACACATGCAATTAGGCGCACATTCTGACAGAAGGCTGCTGCTAGTCACAAGGAGCAGATATCTCCTTTAATGATTTTAGTGCTCTTCTAGATATGAGAAGATATAAGAAATTGCGTTCATAAAATCTCCTGAAAACGGATATCTGAAAGCCTGTCCTACCAGTTTTTCCCAGAGCACAGAGTCCCTCATTCCTGATTGTAGTGGGAATTTATAATAATGTACTTTCACAGCCTTGAGAAATTCCACAGAAATAGCACCTGGAAAAACAGCATATATCAAGAAACTGTGTTAATGATTGTCTTTCATGTTTTTCTTAAGAATAATCTCCTTGTTACAAACCCCAAGGCCAGACCCAGAAGGGAGTCTGACTGGGAGCATGAACCTTGGAACACTGGGTCAGTGTTAGGTATGAACACTGCCTACGCACTTGCTGATTGCTCCTGAGACTATCCCAGAAGGGGACGACCTGGGGTATAAACAAGGAGATCTGGACTATGTCGATGTAGTGTCTTGGGGAAAATAGATCAAAGAAAGTTTTGTAGTCTGTAATTAGAAATAAAAGCTGGACTCACAGTGGACTCTGCACCTCAGTCCAATAGAGGCTGCAGGTCGCCTGACCCATCACACCAGATTTTGTGTTTTGTTTTCATTCTCATCGCTCGCCCCCGGACCTTTAGGGCAACACCTGATCTCCACCCAGAACTCCTTTCAGGGTGTGTTGAAGATCAGCAATTGCAGTGACAAGTGACTCCATTATTGTAGAACCAGATGGCAAGCATCAGTTTTTAGCTGGCAATTCCTAAGGAAACGAACCACGCCTTTTTTTTTTTTTTTTTTGTAAATAACCAGATGGTAAATATTTTAGGCTCTGCTATAGGCCCTATCACACCTACTCAACTCTGCCATTATAACTAGCATGAGAATGTCCATAAAGCATTATTTATCAAAAAAATCACAAAACAAAATGTGGTATAGAGTTTAAGTCCATTTTTGCAAACACACACATACAAGTCAACAGACATAAATTTGTTTATGAAGCACTTACTATAAGCCAAAAGAGGCTTGCTCCTTGGAAGAAAAGCTATGACCAACCTAGACAGAAACATCACTTTGCCGACAAAGGTTCGTATAGTCAAAGCCATGATTCTTCCAGTAGTCATGTACAGATGTGAGAGCTGGACCATAAAGAATGCTGAGTACCAAAGGTTTGGTGCTTTCAAACTATGATGCTGGAGAAGACTCTTGAGAGTCCCTTGGGCAGCAGGGAGATCAAACCAGTCAATCCTAAAGGAAATCAACCCTGAATATTCATTGGAAGGACTGATGCTAAAGCTCCAATACTTTGGCCACCTGATGTGAAGAACCAACTCATTTGAAGACCCTAATGCTGGGAACAACTGAGGGCAGGAGGAAAACGGGGTGACAGAGAAGGAGATGGTTTGATGGCATTATTGACTTAAAGGACATGAATTTGTGCAAACTCCGGGAGATGGTGAAGGATAAGGAAGCCTGGCGTGCTGCAGTTCATGGGGTCACAAAAAGTCGGACACAACTTAGCAACTGAACAACGACACCTATGAGCTACACACTACTCCCATGGAGAACAGGACAGCATCCAGACTCTCATGATGGAGTGTACATGCGGTAAAGGGTTAGCAGTGTTTTTTTCCTATCGGTTACAATGATCATATTTTACTTTCTTAATTAAAAAAAGTAATAAAGCCATTATCCTTCTCAAATATTTGAACCTTTTTTTTAGTTATAAGCATTGTGAATTAGAAATAGATAAAGAAGATAGAGGGTAGAAAGATGCTTTCTTTAAAAAACTGAGATTGAGAGGGAGAAATTAAACCTTTTACATTTCTCTCATGATTTCCTGGGCTTTCCCCAATGGCTCAGTGGTAAAGAATCTACCAGCAATGCAGGAGACTCAGGCTAAATCCCTGGGTCAGGAAGATCGCCTGGAGGAGGAAATAGCAACTCACTCCATTATTCTTGCCTGGAGAATCCCATGGACAGAGGAGCCTGGTGGGCTACAGTCCAAAGGATCACCAAAAGTCAGACAAGACTAAACACTCAACAACATTTCATGATTTTCTAGTTTCTCATGACCCAGTTGGGGCTTCCCTGGTGGCTCAGATGTTAAAGTATCTGCCTGCAATGAATGAGACCTGGGTTCAATCCCTAGGTTGGGAAGATCCCCTGGAGAAAGGAATGGCAAACCACTCCAGTATTCTTGCCTAGAGAATCCCATGGACAGAGGAGCCTAGCAAACTATAGTCCAATCTGAGATTTTCAATGATAATTTTTCAAAGAAAATTTTTACATTTGCAACTTCTTTTTAAGGAGAGTTTACTGACCTTTTAAAATATTTATTTCATTTATCTGGCTCTATCGGGTCTTAGTTATGGCTTGTGGGTTCTCTCGTTGTGTACAGTTAGTTGCTCCCCAGCCTGTGGGATCTTAGTTCCCCCACCAGGGGTCAAACCTGCATCCCCTGCATTGCAAGGCAGATTCTCAACCACTGGACCACCAGGAAGTCCCTGCATTTTTATCTTAACAGCACTGAACTTGGCTCTCATGCAAACTGCTCACTTTTATACTGACATCCTTTCCCCTTTCTTGAGTGTTTGAATTTTATTCATGCTTCTCTATATACCTCAAGGAACCTTTTAGCATAGGTTTGCAGGTGGTTTATTCTCTGAGAAATAACATGATAGTTTTCCCTCTTAACCACTGTGGAATGGCATCTTGTAAAAGAGATGCTTGAGGCCAGCCTAAAATTATTTGACCCCTTAGGAGTAATCTAGTATATTTATTTTTTAGATCCTCACACATTTTTAGTTATGTCTAAAATGTAGATTTCTATTTCATATATCAATTCATGTATGTATGCTAAGTCATAAGTTACTCAGTCATGGTGGAGTCTTTACTATCCTGTGGACTGTAGTCCGCCAGGCTCCTCTGTCCATGGGATTCTCCAGGCAAGAATACTGAAGTGGGTAGCCATTCCCTTCTCTAGCGGATATTCCCAAACCAGGGATCAAACCCGGATCTTTGCGTTGCAGACAAATTCTGTACAGTCTGAAACACCAGGGAAACCCCCTTGGGAGCAGTCTATTATATCTACTTTTAAGATGCTCGCAAAATTATGTCTAATATAGCTATATAGATTTCTATTTCATATATGCATGCCTACACCCATTCACCTACACACACATACACACACACACACAGAGTTTATTTTATATTTATATCTCTCTTAGAAAAAATTGTGTTTTGCTTCTCTTCTTTGACTTTCTTTCCTGACCTTCAGTAACTTCCTCAGATCAATGGGTTCAACTCTGGTTTTTTTTTTCTTTTATTTCAACTCTGTCTCTTCGTTTCTTCTACAATTCCTATAGTGCGGTCTCTGTGATTCCATTTGTTTCTCCTAGATTTGTCGTCCTTATATTCCATTTTCTCTCGTCATTTTTAATACCATTATCTTTTTTATTTGAGTTCTGGGTAAATGCCTTGAGTTTGTCTTCTACTCCACCCATTGAGTTTTTCACTGTATCCCATTTTCAAGACCCATCTTCCACTGATGTTTTCACTTTGGTAGTCAGGTTCTCCATCTTCAATCAGTTTTTCCTAAACTTGGATTTTTTCCCATTTCTGAGTGCTCACTCCAGTATCATGATGGCATTAAAAAAAAAATCTTTATTGTTAACATGAATCAGAAATTGTATATAGTAAATCCACTTCAGATTGTTCCTGTTGATCTTTTCTTGAGCTGCAGTCTCTTTTCTTATGTTCAGTGATTTTTCTGCTTGCTCATCCTTAGAAATAAAGACCTGCTTGCCAATATAATGATTAATGTAAGTCGTGTTCTGAATCAGCCAGCATTCCTGATAAGACCCTTCACACTTTAAATGGAGAAGAGATTTTTTTTTATTGGAATGTAATTGCTTTACAATGTTGTGTTCATTTCTGCTGTACAATGAAGGGAATCAGCTATGTGTATTCACGTATCCTCTCCCCCCTGCACCTCCCTCTGACCCACCCCTCTAGGTCATCGCAGAGCACCAGGCTGAGCTCCCTGCGCTATACAACGGCTTCCCACTAGGTTAACTGTTTCACACATGGCAGTGTATATATGCCAATCCTAATCTCCTAATTCATCCCACCCTCCCCTTCTCTGCCTTTGTCTACGTGTCTATTCTCTCCGTCTACATTTCTATTCCTGCCCTGCAAATGGGTTCATCTGTACCATTTTTTTATTCCACATGTATGTATTTAATATAGTATATTTGTTTTTCTCAATTTTCATGACCAAGGTCAACAGCCTGTAGGAAATGGATGAGAGATAAGGAAACCCCCAGTGCTTTTCTCCCAACCAGGAACCTCAGACATACCCTGTTCTTTGCTGTGGCCTTTGGCTGGGGAATAACCCTCCAGCAGCCACTAGCCTTCCATTCTGGGGTGGGCCCTCAGAGCAGAAGCCACATTTGTACCCCATGCTACGCTATGCTATGCTAAGTCACTTCAGTCGTGTCCGACTCTGTGTGACCCCAGTAGACGGCAGCCCACCAGGCTTCCCCGTCCCAGGGATTCTCCAGGCAAGAACACTGGAGTGGGTTGCCATTTCCTTCTCCAATGCATGAAAGTGAAAAGAGAAAGTGAAGTCACTCAGTCATTTCCTACTCTTAGCGACCCCATGGAAACTGCAGCCTACCAGGCTCCTCCGTCCGTGGGATTTTCCAAGCAAGAGTACTGGAGTGGGGTGCCATTGCCTTCTCCGTTGTACCCCATAACTAAACCTTTTTCTGCTTTGTCTCCCACAGGATCGCTCGCATGATTCGTCAGAGAGAGAGGCAACGCCCTGCTGGTTGGAGTGGGAGGCACAGGAAAGCAGTCTCTCACAAGGCTCGCAGCTCATATATGTGGTTATAGATGTTTGCAGATTGAGTTGAGCCGGGGATATAATTATGACAGTTTTCATGAGGACCTGAGGAAGCTGTACAAACTGGCTGGTGTAGAAGACAAGAATATGGTTTTCCTCTTCACAGACACCCAGGTACATATTTAAATAACCAAAGAGCAAGAACAGGAAGGGAAAGGCTACCCACTCCAGTGTTCTGGAGAGCTTTTCTCCCAACCAGGAACCTCAGACATACCCTGTTCTTTGCTGTGGCCTTTGGCTGGGGAATAACCCTCCAGCAGCCACTAGCCTTCCATTCTGGGGTGGGCCCTCAGAACAGAAGCCACATTTATACCCCATAATTAAACCTTTTTCTGCTTTGTCTCCCTTTCCTGTTGTTGCTGAGGACGTCAGTGACCCTTGCAACCTCTGTGAACCTTCCGCAGTGTTCGCAGAGTGCACATGTAGTTGATCCTGTGGACTCCAGTAGCCAGAGTGGAAGAGACATAACCTTCACATACCACATGCCCCCACATTTGATGCCCTGCCTCCCTAGACCTGGAGTCTAACACCCCAGTGTGCCCCAAGCTACAGGTAAAAGTCTTCCCTTACCAAAACCATCCCATGAAATCTGGAAGAAGTGACTGCTTCTTTGAATGCACTGACACTACTTAAGTCTACAGGGATCACGAAGAATCAGGGGAATGTAACTCCACAGTAAACCTTCTATAACTGGCCCCAAGAAATGGAGATCCACAAGTTGACCCACAAAGAATTCAAAATAATCATTCTAAAGATTCTCTGAGAGTCGCAAGAGAACACAGATAAACAATTTCATGACATCAGGAAAATAATGCAAGAACAAAGTGACAACAAAGTGACATCACCAAGATGGCCATATAGCTCAGTCCCCACTTTGCTCTGCCCCACAGGAACAACTAACAGTTATTTATGGATAAGACATGGAGAAAGTCCTAGAACATGGGAGTGAAGCTGAAGCATACCCCTGTGCCACAGAGACTGAGACAGACCATGTTAGAAGGATAAGAGGAACAGTTACACACTGACCACACTGCCCTACCCCCAGGCCATCATAGCATCACATTAAGAGGTCTCCCCCGAGCCTACCAATCCCTCCAGTGGGAAGAAAGAGGCCAGGATGGACATCCTGCTCCCCAGTGTTCTGGGCCACATTGGGGTTTCACTCCAGTCTCGAATCACAGAGATGGTGAGAGACTCTGCAACACTTGACCCCTAGGAATCCAGTGTGTCATAGAAAGCTTGAGGATATAATAACCAGCACTCTGATCATGACAGACCAAGTTCTTACCCTCAGCACCCAAGTAGTGGTCCAAGCCAGCAGCTTTACTTACCTGCAGAGTCAGTCTGACCAAGGAGCTCAGCAGATGCAGATCTGCCTGATTGGAAGTCCTCAAATGAAGTGCCTTGCCAGCCCTGGAGCCTGGTCAGGGCCCCCACTCATCCAGGCAGGGGAACTGAGTCACACCCTGCTCTCTGCTGAGTGTAGCTCTTGGCCCTTCCCAGCCAAAGAACCTGACCAGAACACCTGGAAAGCTGTGTAGCCCAGCAGAGCTTAGGAGAGTCTGGCAGGAAGAGCCGATCATCCATACAGCAAAGCCAGTGACCCATGCAGCCAGGCAGGATGGCTAGAGTCAAGACCACAGACATCCTTGTTGCACATGAAGCCAGCTATTCCACTCTGCCAGGACAGGAAAGCTAATTTCTAGCCCCACCTACTGCTAAGTATAGTACCCAGTTCTGATAGTCTAGGAAACCTGATCAGAGAACCCAGGCAATCACGAAGTTCATCCTATAGCCTTGCTCGTTCAAAACCAAATCAGAAGTCCTGTCCAACTGTTCTCAGCCAGGAGCATCACCCATGACCTCAGAGCTCAGGCATTGTCCTCACCCCAAAATAGACTCTGATACCAAGTCCCACCTGCTCAAAGACATTACCAGTTGACATGTCCAGAAACCCAAACTGAGCTGACTGGCAAAGAACAATCTCTGCCAAAGTGATCCAGTAAAGTCTGGACGTGGACATCATTACTCTTCTTCTGGGATTTTATCTCATTCCTGGAAATGGCAATCCACTCCAGCATTTCTGCCTGGAGAATCCCATGGCTAAAGGAGTCTAGCTGGCTACAGCCCATGGGGTCACGAAGAGTCAGACAAGACTGAGCCTCTAACACTTTCACTTTTCTTTTATTTGCAACATACTCTTCTGTTGCCTCATTTTGCCTAATTCTGTTTTTATTTCTATGCGTTAAGTAGGTTATTCTCATTCATCACTGCTCTGTAAATAAATATCCTGGCTACTTCCCAAGATTGTTGTAGTTGTTCAGTCACCAAGTTGTGTCTGACTTTTGCAACCCCATAAACTGCAGCACGCCAGGCTTCCCTGTCCTTCACTCTCTCCTGGAGTTTACTCAGATTTATGTCCATCGAGTTAGTGATGCCATCCAACCATCTCATTCTCTGTTGCCCCCTTCTCCTCCTGCCCTCAATCTTTCCCAGCATCATGGTCTTTTCCAGTGAATCAGCTCTTTGCATCAGATGGCCAAAGTATTGGAGCTTCAGCATCAGTCCTTCCGGTGAATACTCAGGGTTGGTTTCCTTTAGTATTAACTGGTTTGATCCCCCAAGGTTATCTTCTTTTAAAGATAAAGTTAACTCAGTGTAAATTTTAGATCATATATTTGCTTTATAATGTATAGGAAGTAAATGTAAAATGGTTGACTAACTTATAATGACCACTCTGCTTTCTTCTACAGATTGTAGTGGAAGAGTTTCTAGAAGATATAAATAACATTCTGAACTCAGGTGAAGTGCCTAATTTATTTGAAAAGGATGAACTGGAGCAGGTTTTAGCAGCCACCAGACCAAGAGCAAAAGAAGTAGGAATTTCTGAGGGAAATAGAGATGAGGTAGGACATGTCAAAATGGTAATAAGATTTTGGAAAAGAAAAGTTGTCTCAGCCTTTTTCCAGTCATCCACAAACCCTTTTAATCAGTCCATGGATAGAATTTTTTCAGTGTAATTTGTTTTTAATCCTATGTACTTTATTTCCTACATTTAAAGCACTGGTTCATGAGACTTGCAGAGATGGTTAAGGAAAGCACAAAACAGAATCCCTACTACCTACAGAGGTCCTAGTCCTGTCCAAACTGGAAAGCTTGTCTTATCCTTCTTAAATACAAGTTTATTTCACACACCCCCGGTGCCCTGCCTGAGGAGTTCAGTGCTTTTGACTCCGTGTCCTATCAGCAAGAGGGCTTCTCAGGTGGCTCAGTGGTAAAGAATCCACCTGACAATGCAGGAGACTCAGTTTCAATCCCTGGGTCCATCAGGAAGATCCCCTGAGAAGGAAATGGCAACCCACTGCAGTATTCTTGCCTGGGAAACCCCATGGGCAGAGAAGCTTGGCAGGCTATAGTCCATGGGGTCTCAAAAAGAGTTGCACATGACTTCACAACTAAACAACAACAATAGCCTATCAGCAGAATTATAAAATGCATTCTCTTTCTCTCTCACACACACACACGCACAAAACACAGCTGCGGTCCACTCTCATTTCTCCAACATTGTGCTAGATTCTCTAAGCCACTGTTTGTCTATCCCAGGTCTTTCTCTTCTTTCAGCATCTTATATTTTTTGGCCACTGTTTCTCATATTGTCTCTTCTCTGTCCTTTCATGAGAATTCCCTCCACTGCTAGGTCAGGACTTATGGGCACAGACAACTATTATAAGCAGAAATGGCTTTAGCATTGGGAGGGCTAAGCAAAGGGGTGCCATGCTGAATTCCTTGGAATGATTATGAAATGACACTGTAGAAGTCAACAGTCAAGGACACTGCTGTGTCTGCCACAGTCATTCTGCTGAGCCAGGAAGCCTCTAACCCAGAATGCTAGTGCTTCAGCTCCCAAGCCGTGTGTCCCCCACCATGTTGGGAGCAGCTGAAGTAAGGAGCCACATCCAGTGATGGTGGCAACAGGTCCATGCCGTTTCTGCTGGGCTCTGCCCTGCTCCGTGTCTCTCTCTCCCAGTGCTCTTCTACCTCAAAGCAAAACTTTGTATGAACACACCTCTCCACTTTATTCAAGGGGTCTCCTAAATCCACTGATGAACAGTGCTCATCCCACATCCCAAACCCAAGTTGCAACAGAGACTGAAAAATATCATTTAATCTTCTGAGTCTGCATGAGAAGAAGGGACTTGGAATGGGATGTTAAAACAATTCACGCATCTACTCCACAAACTTTTTTTTAATTTGGTATTGGTAGAGTCAGATGCATTAGCCAACACTTCTTTTCATCATGGGTTCAGCCTTATTCTAAATTGAAAGTATCTTTCTTTTTGTCAGGTGTTTCAGTATTTCATCAGCAGAGTCCGTCAGAAGCTGCACATTGTGCTCTGCATGAGCCCTGTTGGGGAGGCCTTCCGGTCCCGATGCCGGATGTTTCCATCCCTTGTGAACTGCTGCACCATTGACTGGTTTGTCCAGGTCAGTGACATCACAACATATCTCTTTCAGAAGTTGAACTTGCTTGACTTTAAATTTTTTATTAAAGTGTAATTGATTTACAGTGTTTCAGGTGTATAGCAAAGTGATTCAGTTACATATATATTCAGTTATATATGTGTACATATACATATGTACACACACACACATATATATATATTTCAGATTATTTTCCATTTAGGTTATTACAAAATATTTAATACAATTCCCTGTGCTATACAGTAGGTCCTTCTTGTTTATCTGTTTTCTATATGTGAAAGTGTTAGTCACTCAATGGTGTCCAACTCTACAACCCCATGGACCACCAGACTCCTTTGTCCATGCTATTCTCCAGGCAAGAACACTGGAGTGGGTAGCCATTCCCTTCTCCAGGAGATCTTCCGAACCCAGGGATTAAACCCCAGTCCTCCTCCTTTGAGGGAAGATTCTCTACCATCTGCTTCTGCTGCTGCTAAGTTGCTTTAGTCGTGTCCTACTCTGTGCGACCCCATAGATGGCAGCCCACCATCTGAGCCACCTATATACAATTGTATGTATAGTTCGTTTACTATGTCTGTGAGTTTGTTTCAGTTTTGTAAGTTCATTTGTATCATTTTTTTTAGATTCCACATATAAGTGATATCATATGATATTTGTCTTTCTCTGTCTGACTTCACTTAGTATGATAATCTCTAGGTCTATCCACGTTGCTTTTAAATGGCAGTATTTCATTCTATTTTACAGCTGATTAGTATTCCATTGTATATATGTACATATGTGTGTGTGTATATATGTATGTCACATTTTCTTTATCCATTTATCTGTATATGGACAATTAGGTCACTTCCATGTCCTGGCTATTGTAAATAGTGCTGCTGTGAACACTGGGGGGCATGTATCTTTTCAAATTAGAGTTTTTGTCTTTTTCAGGTATGTGTCTGAAGTTGTTTGATTTTAAAAAGGTAACACACTGTCCACTAAGAACTCAAGGGTACTTACATTAGCTTCAAAACCCACCGGGAATTTACTCACATGCAAGGGTTGACAATGACAATCATTGAACAAATGCAAATAGAATTTGTAAAGAAGAGGGAACTATTAAATTTGTCATTGTAGAGGTTATCAGTGATCTTGACAAGAGTTATTTCAATGGAGTGATGGGAAGATGACACTGTGAAAGTGCTGCACTCAATATGCCAGCAAATATGGAAAACTCAGCAGTGGCCACAGGACTGGAAAAGGTCAGTTTTCATTCCAATCCCAAAGAAAGGCAATGTCAAAGAGTGCTCAAACTACCGCACAATTGCACTCATCTCACACGCTAGTAAAGTAATGCTCAAAATTCTCCAAGCCAGGCTTCAGCAGTATGTGAACTGTGAACTTCCAGATGTTCAAGCTAGTTTTAGAAAAGGTAAAGGAACCAGAGATCAAGTTGCCAACATCCACTGGATCATTGAAAAAGCAAGAGAGTTCCAGAGAAACATCTATTTCTACTGCATTGACTATGCCAAAGCCTTTGACTGTGTGGATCACAATAAACTGTGGAAAATTCTGAAAGAGATGGGCATACCAGACCACCTGACCTGCCTCTTGAGAAACCTGTGTGACATGGAACACCAGACTGGTTCCCAATAGGAAAAGGAGTACGTCAAGGCTGTATATTGTCACCCTGCTTATTTAACTTATATGCAGAGTACATCATGAGAAGTGCCAGGCTGGAAGAAGCACAAGCTGGTATCAAGATTGCCAGGAGAAATATCAATAGCCTCAGGTATGCAGATGACACCACCCTTATGGCAGAAAGTGAAGAAGAACTGAAGAGCCTCTTGATGAAGGTGAAAGTGGAGAGTGAAAAAGTAGGCTTAAAGCTCAACAGTCAGAAAACGAAGATCATGGCATCAGGTCCCATCACTTCATGGCAAATAGATGAGGAAACAGTGGAAACAGTGGCTGACTTTATTTTTCTGGGCTCCAAAATCACTGCAGATGGTGATTGCAGCCATGAAATTAAAAGACGCTTACTCCTTGGAAGGAAAGTTATGACCAACCTAGATAGCATATTAAAAAGCAGAGACATTACTTTGCCAACAAAGGTCCATCTAGTCAAGGCTATGGTTTTTCCAGTGGTCATGTATGGATGTGAGAGTTGGACTATAAAGAAAACGGAGCGCCAAAGAATTGACGATTTTGAAGTGCAGTGTTGGAGAAGACTCTTGAGAGTCCCTTGGACTGCAAGGAGATCCAACCAGTCCATTCTAAAGGAGATAAGTCCTGGGTGTTCATTGGAAGGACTGATATTGAAGCTGAAACTCCAATACTTTGGCCACCTGATGTAAAGAGCTGATTCATTGGAAAAGACCCTGATACTGGGAAAGGTTGAGGGTAGCAGGAGAAGGGGACAACAGAGGATGAGATGGTTGGATAGCATCATCGACTCAATGGACATGGGTTTGGGTGGACTCCAGGAGTTGGTGATGGACAAGGAGGCCTGGCATGCTGCTGTTCATGGGGTCGCAAAGAGTCGGACATGACTGAGTGACTGAACTGAATTGATGGGGGAGAAGGTTCAAGAGAGAAGAAGGAAGAAGAATCAGAGACAAACCTTTCAAGGAGTTTTGCCCCAAAGGAGTACCAAGAGATGGGTAATAGCCAGAGGGGTATGTGAGGTCAAGAGAAAAGTATTTTTAAGTGGGGAACACAAGCAACACACGTGTGCTGATGGAAATGATTCAGAAAACAGAATTATATTGATGGTGCAGCAGACAGAGTTAGGCATTGCTGGACCAATGAGACTGAATAGGCAAAAAGAGATGGGACAGAGTTCCCAGTGAAGGGGCTGACCTGGGCAGGGAGCATGCACAGCTCACCCCAAAGCATAAAATGCAGGTAGAGGGGAAGACAGGGTAAAAGCTCACTGAAGTTCTATTTGCATTGCTTCTACTTTTTAAAATTATGTGGGGAGCAAAATCATGAATGTTGAAGAAGAGAGAGGAAGTGTTAGCAGTCTTAGGAAATAACATAGGGTGTGAAATACTCAGAGTAATTAGAAGTGATGGGTGAAACAACACAGAATTTTTTCTGGGCTGCACTAAGAACTCTCTTGAGCTAGTTGTCATGAATTCACAATGAGACCAGTTAGCACAGCTATGGGTTTTTCTCTAGCTGTGCTAGCTGCATGATTGTAGACATGGGGTAACAGAGAGTTGCACTTGACTGACGTTCAGCTGAGCTCAAAGAGTTAGGAGAGGAGCAGATGAGTTGAGGTGAACAGGACAGTAATTACACCAAGTTCAAATTGTATAATAGACAGAGTGAGGACAAGAGATCCCTGTAATGTATGTGATTTTAGTTATGAAATTAAAAACAGGCACATTTATTCATTTAACCTAGATATTCATTCAACCAACCTAGACAGCATATTAAAAAGCAGAGATATTACTTTGCCCACAAAGGTCTGTCTAGTCAAAGCTTTGGTTTTTCCAGTAGTCACATATGAATGTGAGAGTTGGACTATATAGAAAGCTGAGCACTGAAGAATTGATGCTTTTGAATTGTGGTATTGGAGAAGACTCTTGAGAATCCCTTGGACTGCAAGGAGATCCAGCCAGTCCATCCTAAAGGAACTCAGTCCTGAATATTCATTGGAAGGACTGATGCTGAAGCTGAAGCTCCAATACTTTGGCCACCGATTTGAAGAACTGACTCATTTGAAAAGACCCTGATGCTGGGAAAGATTAAAGGTGGGAGAAGAAGGGGATGACAGATGATGAGATTATTGGATAGCATTACCGACTCAATGGACATGAGTTTGAGTAAGCTCTGGGAGTTGGTGATAGACAAGGATGCCTGGCATGCTGCAGTCCATGGGGGTCACAAAGAGTCGGATACAACTGAGCAACTGAACTGACTAACATTCATTCAACCAACAGTAGTTATTGAGTAACTTCTATGTAGCAGACACTGTGCTGGGGTCAGCAAATGCAGACCCAGACCCCTGTCTAATGAGCACAGCCATTCAGTTCATGAAACATCATGGACACAAGTAGGAGTTACAGTGAAGGGGGGCCAAGGTGAGGAAGAGTTGCAGAGAAATGCATTTTTCTTAAGAGTTAAACCGTGCATTATGGAAATGAGGAACTGACTTTCCAAATCATATCTTTATTTACAGTGGCCCAGAGAAGCACTCCTTTCTGTATCAAAGACATTTTTCTCAAATGTTGATGCTGTAAATGAAGAACTGAGAGAAAAGCTTTCCCTCATGTGTGTGAATGTCCACCTGAGTGTCTCCAATATGGCCGAACGCTATTACACGGAGCTCCGGAGACGGTACTACACAACACCCACCTCCTACTTGGAACTCATCAATCTCTACCTGTCTATGCTGACTGAAAAGAGGAAGCAGTTGGTTTCTGTAAGTTTAATATTATTAATTTAAAAAAAAATTTTTTTTTGCTTGATCTCAAAACCTTTACCAGAATGTGTGGAAGATCTGTGTGCCATCTTGCCTGTTGGACATTTCTCCATCCTAACATGCCCTTGACAACCTATAATATGACCAAAAAGTATATTGTGCTGGTCATCTAGAGGCCTTGCCCTTCCTTAATATTTTGTCTTCTATCATTTACATAAGTGTCCTTGACTCAGGGATGTGATATGGACATTGTAACAGAATTAAAGTTAAGCCCATATCTAGCCACCTCTGCAGTGTTTAGTAAGAAGGAAAACTTTTGTTTTAGTAATGGAGATGGGAGTTTGGTTGTCTTAGCTATCAGTGGTTCCCATTCAGAGCAAGGGCTCTAGTGTCAGGCAGACCAGTAGCACCTCTATTCTGACTCTTCCTTCCTGAACAACTTGGAGCAGGTTTTGTAACTACTCCAATCTTAGTACAAAATAAGGTTTTTAAAAATCTGTATCTACCTCTTGGATTGTTGTATAATTTAAATAAGGTACTGTTTGTGAAGTATTATAATATGATCTGATACAAACAAGTGCTCAGAATAGTGACTGCTTACTACATCGTCATCATTGTAATCATCATTAAGCTATTAACATGACCTAAAATTTTCAACATTTTAAATAACAAAAATGAAATCATTTATCATTTAGATACTTTAAATGTTTTTCAATGGATATTACCTGGTAAATGTATGCCTAGTAAAATGTGACAGATATTTTTGAAACCAACCTATTTGAGCCACCTTTTCTGTCTCATCCTCAAAAAAGTTATTCCCACGTGGCTTCTTTACCAAATACTGCCCTTTGATCCTAGAGAAGGCAATGGCACCCAACTCCAGTATTTTGCCTGGAAAATCCCGTGGACGGAGAAGCCTGGTAGGCTGCAGTCCCTGGGGTCGCTCAGAGTCGGACATGACTAGGTGACTTCACTTTCACTTTACACTTTCATGCATTGGAGAAGGAAATGGCAACCGACTCCAGTGTTCTTGCCTGGAGAATCCCAGGGATGGGGGAGCCTGGTGGCTGCCGTCTATGGGGTCACACAGAGTCGGACACGACTGAAGTGACAGCAGCAGCAGCAGCAGCCCTTTGATCCTAGTCAAGGGTTTCCTACCCCCTGTGGACATGTTAGCAACCAGAGATAAGTATCTGGGACACTGTCTCCAGTGGGCCTCAGCCCTGCTGATCCATCCTAAGGAAACAAGCTCCCAGAGGTGTGAACTCCAGGAATTTCTATCTGAATTTGTACTGAATTCATTCACCATGCTACCAAGCTACCACAGAGGCTAAAAATAATACAGTGTGATTCCTCAGTGATGCCCTACTCCCATGGCCAGGGGACAGGGATCCAAACCCACTGTGGTGAACTTCAGGGCCATGTGTTCCTGTACGTTCAGTGTTAAGTATTACAAACTGATTCACTAATTCTGCCAATGCAAAATTCTAGTACATAAATCAGATAGAGATACCAATAAACTCATAGTTTGTAATACTCAACGTAATAGTTATTTTCTTTGTCGTTTAGGCACGTGAACGGGTGAAGAATGGTCTCACCAAGCTATTAGAAACAAATGTTCTAGTAGATAAAATGAAATTAGATCTTTCAGCTTTAGAACCTGTCCTTTTAACAAAATCACAAGATGTCGAAGCCCTGATGGACAAATTGGCAGTGGATCAAGAAAATGCGGATCAGGTATGCAGCATCACCTGAGGGTGGGTGAGGACGCTTTGACCACCAGCTGACCCCTTACATACAATGATAAAGAATTGGACTTTTTAGATATGTTATTAAATAATATGTTGCTAAAACAATGAACTGGTAGATCAGTTTAGCCATGCTTTTAATCCTGGCTCTCTCCCTGATAATCAGGAAATGCAATGAATGGGACAGAGAAAGTTGTAAGAAAAGTACAAGCTACAAATATAAAGCATCCAATCTTCTCCCAAGAATGAATTAGTTATTCGTTCTTATAACTCTGTCTCCATTATTTTATCATCATGGCATGAAATGGACAAAGAAGAGTGTAAAATGCAGTATACCTAATCTTCTTTCATCATTGGTCTGATTCAAAAGAGTAAATATAACTCACTATTATTCGCCTTATTTTGTTTTTGTTTTTCTTACTTTTTAAACTTTTTATTTTGCTCTGGGGGACCTCCGGGAGTTGGTGATGGACAGGGAGGCCTGGCGTGCTGCAGTTCATGGGGTCGAAAAGAGTCAGACATGACTGAGTGACTAATCTGATCTGATACATATACATATATCCATTCTCCCCCAATCTCACCTCCCATTCAGGCTGCCACATAACATTGAACAGAGTTCTATGTGCTATACAATAGGTCCTTATTGGTTATCCATTATTCACTTTGTTTTTAAACATTGAAATTCACATATTGAGATCACTTGAGCAGTCATGTTTCAATGATTAGGTCCGTAGCATTGTGCAAGAAGATGAAGCAATAGCAAAAGTGAAAGCCGAAGAGACCCAAGCCATAGCTGACGATGCTCAGCGAGATCTTGAAGAAGCGCTCCCTGCCCTCGATGCTGCTAACAAAGCGTTGGATTCTTTAGATAAAGCGGATATATCTGAAATCAGAGTTTTCACAAAGCCCCCAGATATGGTCATGACCGTGATGGAAGCCATCTCCATTCTCTTGAATGCCAAGTGAGTGCCTCACAATCACCCAATACAAAATGCCTGGAGGAATTTCTTTGCTTTTTCCCTTCATTCTCATTTGCATGTTTTCATTCTTTTCTCCACCCTCTCATTGATTCAGTCAGTCATGCAACAAATTGATACTTTAATAGTATTTTTAAATTAATTTATTTATTTTTATTTTTGGCTACTTGGTCTTCATTGCTACGCGGGCTTTCTCTAGCTGCGGTGAGCAGGGGCTGCTGTCCAGCTCGGTTACAGTATGTCGGCTTCTCATTGTGGTGGCTTCTCTTGATGCACAGCACAGGCTCTAGAGCAGGCAGACCTCAGTAGTTGTGGTGCCTGATCTTAGCTGGCCCATGGCACATCATGGAATTTGCCCAGACCGTGTCCCCTTCATTGGCAGGCAGATTTCCAACCACTGGACCACCAAGGAAGTCCCAATAGTATTTTTTTTAATTATAAGTGACACACAGATTGGACATCACTAAACACCTATCTTTACAGCTTCTTTAGATTATCTTTGATTGTCTCTCTTGCTTAGAAATAACAATAGTAATAGTGGCAGTAAAACAAAACTCATTTTGGGTGGAAATTAACATAAATGTCATTCTACAAATTTTGCAAGTCAGATACAAACAAAGTGAGTTTTTATAACTATAGCTCAACCAGTAAATGGGGCTTCCCTGGTGTCTCAGATAGCCTGCAATGCAAGAAACCCGCATTTGATCCCTGGGCCAGGAAGATCCCTTGGAGGAGGAAATGGCAACGTACTCCAGTATAGTTGCCTGGAGAACTCCACGGACGGAGGAGCCTGGTGGGCTACAGTCCATGGGGTCGCAAAGAGTCATACACAACTGAGCACCTATCACTTTCAACCAGTAAATAAGAACATTTTTGGAAACATCATTGTAAATATTAAAAAGAAAAAACAGGCTAAACACACTATGAAAGTAAATAGCATAAATATATGCCTAGAAAACAAAAGTAGTAACTCATGGAGCTCTTAAAGCCTAGCAAAATGCTTTCAGTAAATTGTGTTGTGTTTCCTTTATAATAGGAAGACTCAGAGCAAGTTAAACTAGTTACATAACTAATGACATGGACAATTGACATTGTTGTTGTTCAGTCATTAAGTAATGTCCAGCTCTTTGCAACCCCATGGACTGCAGCATGCCAGGCTTCTGTGTCCTTCACTATCTCCCAGAGTTTGCTCAAACTCAAGTCCACTGAGTTGGTGATGCCATCCAACCATCTCATCCTGTCATCCCCTCAGTCTTTCCCAGCATCAGGGTCTTTTCCAATGAACTGGCTCTTTGCATCAGGTGGCTAAAATACTGGAGCTTCAGCATCAGTCTTTCCAATGAATATTGAAGATTGATTTCCTTTAGGGTTGACTAGTTTGATCTCCTTGCAGTCCAATTCCATGAATTCATGCATAATTGACATGTAGTCTTTTTTTAATCTGTAAAATAATATCTTAATGTTCTCAAATAAATACATTTATTTTGTTGTCACATTCCTTTATTGCAATGCTATTAACTTACCATTTGTGTCTTTTAGACCTGATTGGCCAACAGCAAAGCAACTTCTTGGTGACTCCAACTTCCTAAGAAGACTTTTAGAATATGATAAGGAAAATATTAAGCCTCAAATCCTGGCAAAACTTCAAAAATATATTAATAATCCTGATTTTGTGCCTGAAAAAGTTGAGAAAGTATCCAAAGCATGTAAATCCATGTGCATGTGGGTAAGAGCCATGGATTTGTATTCTCGAGTTGTCAAAGAAGTCGAGCCAAAGAGACAGAAACTCCGTGCTGCACAGGTATATTGTCTGTGTTGTGATATCTTATAGAATCAATGACCGTGATCATCATTCAAGCTTCTTTTGTGGTGCCACTGAGACCCTATGCAATATAGATAGTAACCATGCTCTTGAAGATTATTTTTTGTTTTCACAAAAGTGTTAGTCTCTCAGTCATGTCTGACTCTTTGTGATCTCATGGGCTCTAGCCCGCCAGGCTCCTCTGTCCATGGAATTCTCCAGGCAAGAATACTGGAGTAGGTCGCCATTCCCTTCTTTAGGGGATCTTCTCAACTGAGCAGTTGAACCTGGGCTCCTGCATTGCAGGCAGATTCTTTACCATCTGAGCCATCAGGAAAGCCCAGAATAGCTAGTAGAGATTGTTATTTCATGTTCCCAATACTGTGTGCCCTGTTTGATTCCTGATTAGGGAACCAGATCTCATATGCTGCAATTGAAAGTTTATATGCCACAACTAAAGATTCCACATGCCACAACTATGACCCAGCATAGCCAAATAAATAAGTAAACATTTAAAAAAAAGATTCAAACAGGAACAAGTGTGGCTATGTTTCAATATCTTTATTTATGGTCATTGATATTCAAATTTCATACAATTATTGTGTGTTATGAAATATTATTCCTTTGATTTTTTTTCCCTAACCATTCAAAACTGTAACCACACAAAAATAGGTAGCAGGCTGGATTTGGGCAGAGGAACCAGAGATCAAATTGCCAACATCCACTTGATCATTGAAAAAGCAAGAGAGTATCAGAAAAACAGCTATTTCTGCTTTATTGACTATGCCAAAGCCTTTGACTGTGTGGATCACAATAAACTGGAAAATTCTGAAAGAGATGGGAATACCAGACAACCTGATATGCCTCTTGAGAAATCTGTATGCAGGTCAGGAAGCAACAGTTAGAAATGGACATGGAACAACAGACTGGTTCCAAATAGGAAAAGGAGTATGTCAAGGCTGTATATTGTCACCCTGTTTATTTAACTTATATGCAGAGTACATCATGAGAAACGCTGGACTGGAAGAAACACAGGTTGGAATCAAGATTGCTGGGAGAAACATCAATAACCTCAGATATGCAGATGACACCACCCTTATGGCAGAAAGTGAAGAGGAACTAAAAAGCCTCTTGATGAAGGTGAAAGAGGAGAGTGAAAAAGTTGGCTTAAAGCTCAACATTCAGAAAACGAAGATCATGGCATCTGGTCCCATCACTACATGGGAAATAGATGGAGAAACAGTGGAAACAGTGTCAGACTTTATTTTTCTGGGCTCCAAAATCACTGCAGATGGTGACTGCAGCCATGAAATTAAAAGACGCTTATTCCTTGGAAGGAAAGTTATGACCAACCTAGATAGCATATTCAAAAGCAGAGACATTACTTTTCCAACAAAGGTTCGCCTAGTCAAGGCTATGGTTTTTCCAGTGGTCATGTAGGGATGTGAGAGCTGGACTGTGAAGAAGGCTGAGCGCCGAAGAATTGATGCTTTTGAACTGTGGTGTTGGAGAGGACTCTTGAGAGTCCCTTGGACTGCAAGGAGATCAGCCCTGGGATTTCTTTGGAAGGAATGATGCTAAAGCTGAAACTCCAGTATTTTGGCCACCTCATGCGAAGAGTTGACTCATTGGAGAAGACTCTGATGCTGGGAGGGATTGGGGGCAAGAGGAGAATGGGACGACAGAGGATGAGATGGCTGGATGGCATCACTGACTCGATGGATATGAGTCTGAGTGAACTCCAGGAGTTGATGATGGACAGGGAGGCCTGGCGTGCTGCGGTTCATGGGGTCACAAAGAGTCAGACATGACTGAGCGACTGATCTGATCTGATCTGATGAAATATTATTCCTTTGATTTTTTTTTTTTCCCTAACCATTCAAAACTGTAACCACACAAAAATAGGTAGCAGGCTGGATTTGGCCTGCAAGCCATAGTTGCAGACCTCTGCTCTAGAGAACTATTTAGGAAAGATTAGTTTTCACTATTGCATGAATATTTCATTTGTTTTATGCTATGCTAAGTCACTTCAGTCGTGTCCGACTCTGTGCGACCCCATAGACGGCAGCCCACCAGGCTCCCCTGTCCCTGGGATTCTCCAGGCAAGAACACTGGAGTGGGTTGCCATTTCCTTCTCCAATGCATGAAAGTGAAAGGAGAAAGTGAAGTCGCTCAGTCATGTCTGACTCTTAGCGACCCCATGGACTGCAGCCTACCAGGCTCCTCCATCTGTGGGATTTTCCAGGCAAGAGTACTTTTTAAATGCTTATTTATTTTTAGCTGCACTGAGTCATCATTGCTGCTCTGGCCTTTTCTGTAGCTGTGGTGAGCAGGGCCTACTCTCTCGGTGCACAGGCTTCTCAGTGCAGTGGCTTGTCTTGTCGTGAAGCACGGGCTCTAGGGCTCATGGTGTTCAGTAGTTGCAGCACATGGGCTCAGTAGTTGCAGCTCCCTGGCTCCAGAGTTACAGGGAAGCCCTGTTTTATCATTTAAAGTTAATAGTTCATTATAGTAACTAACTCATCTCCAAATGCTTAGTCCATCTGTTTTGCTAATCTTTCTATGATTCATTGGGCTTTGTTTTGTTCCATTTGGTCCTCCTCTTGTATTTTATTCTATTTTATATTTGGTTTAATTTTGTATATCATATCAAAATCATTTAGAACAAAATCTTTTGGGGAGAAAGAGAAAGTAAATCTGATTTTTAAAAATAGCCCATTATAAATGGGCAAATTCAACCCTCTTTAGAGCTTATTCTTAAAATATTTACTTGATTTTATTAGGCTGAACTTGATATCACTATGGCTACTTTGAAAGAAAAGCAAGCATTACTAAGACAAGTGGAAGAACAAATACAAGCCTTACAAGATGAATATGACAAAGGTGTAAATGAGAAAGAAAGTCTGGGTAAGTAACTCATAAAATTTGTGTTGGTTAAGAAATGCCAGATTTTCCAAAGGAGACAGTGTTTTCAGGCAGTCAAATCTCAGCTTCCATCCAACATATCGGTGTATTTGCATTCGATGGATGGTCTTAACCTTCAAGTATAACATTAGAAGAATGGAGTATATTGTATGTATTCAACTTCTGTGTCTGAATAAGACAGAGAAGCACGTGAATTTGATCCAGAAAATAAATACTACAGGGGCAAGAAGAGAGCTCTGTCTTCAGCCAGAAGAAAGAAGTATCAAAAAGGAGCTCTCTGTCACAGATGTGAAGAACAAACATATGGATACCAAGTGGGAACAGGGAAGTTTGAATTGAAAAATTGGGATTGACATATACACGCTGTTGATACTATGTATAAATTCATATCAGACTCTTGGTGACACCGTTGACTATAGCCCACTGGACTCTTCTGTCTATGGAATTCTTCAGGCAAGAATACTGGAGGGGGTTGCCATTTCCTTCTCCAGAGGATCTTCCTGACCCAGGGATCCAACCCAGGTCTTTTGCATTGCAGGCAGATTCTTTACTGTCTGAGCCACCAGGGATGCCCCTATAAAATAGATTACTAAGGAGAACCTACTGTATAGCACAGGGAACTCTACTCATTACTCTGTGGTGATCTAAAAGGGAAGGCAATCCAAAAAGGATGGGATATATTTATACATGTGGCTGATTCACTCTGTGGTACAGCAGAAACTGACATAGCTGTGTAAAGCAACTATACTCCAATTTAAAATTAATTAATTTAAAATAAAGTGAAAGGAACTCTCTGCATAGGCGATTCAAAGAACTTGGACTTGGCTTTGAAGTGAGAACTTGGGCTAAATTGGCCTGAGGACCAGAGATGTATTGACATCATTAACCAAATAATGGTCATTCTGCTATAAGCAAAAGCAGATGAGTAAACTTCTTATACTGTAGGAAAATGCTGAGTGAAATAACCTGATTTTCTTTCGATTTTCTAGCAAAGACGATGGCACTGACCAAAGCACGTCTGGTACGTGCTGGAAAGCTGACGGCTGCGTTAGGAGACGAGCAAGTCCGATGGGAAGAAAGCATCCAGAAATTCAATGAGGAGATATCGAATATCGTTGGGAATGTGTTCATAGCAGCAGCTTGTGTGGCCTACTACGGGGCCTTCACAGCCCAGTACAGGCAATCGGTGAGCAAACGTACTTCCTGTGAGGACTGAGAAGCAGCTGATACTGCTTCGGCGGGATACAGTGGGATGTGTGCGTCATTTTTCTGGGTTTATAGCGAGGTTCCGGGTTTAGAGGGAGGTTCTCCATGATGGAAACTTAGGTCTGCATTCCACTACCCACCACCTCCCCTATTGTTGTTGTCCAGTCACTAAGTCATGTCTGACACTTTGCTACCCGTGAACTGCAGCACACCAGCATCTCCCAGAGTTTGCTCAAACTCATGTCCTTTTAGTTGGTGATGCCATCCAACCATCTCATCCTCTGTCACCCCTTTCTCCTCCTGCCTTCAATCTTTCCCAGCATCAGGGTCTTTTCCAATGAGTCAGTTCTTCCCATCAAGTGGCCGAAGTATTGGAGCTTCAGCTTCAGCATCAGTCCTTTTGTTGAAAATTCAGAGTTAATTTCCTTTAGAATTGACTAGTTTGATCTCCTTGCAGTCCAATAGACTCCCCTGTATCCCTAGGCTTTCCTTAACACAGTCCTTCTTTTCCTCTCCTGCCTTAGAAAGTTACTCACAGCTTTGCCTACACAACACAGCAACCTGGGAGAAGAAAAAGTGACAGGGAGTCTCCCACCCCTAGGATCAGAAGTGGCACCAAATTCAGCCAGGATGAAATGTTCTGAATTGATAAGGCTGCTACACAGGCTCAGCAATGGGCAAGAGCAGGGATTATTTGGAGATATTTGCAAAACACGTTTATGAAAAGCCTTTCAAGATATGTTTTGCCCTGACCTTGAGTTCTAAAACCTAGTTGGTGTAAGACTTGTAGAGACTCTCCAGGAGCTCAGGGTCAACTGATTCTAGTCAAGCAGGAGGGCCAGGAGTGCTGTTGGGGGAAACCATTCATTGAAGGAAGTGAATGCTAATAGCCCTCTGCCTCATCTGCTAATTCCCAGGATCACCCAAGGTCATTGTGGGAACCCCCAACTTCTCCATGTGGTCTCAGACTCTCCCCAGAGAGAAGACTACCGTGAAAACCCCTGTGTTTTATACTTGAGAAACCTGGGGTCCCGACAGTACGTATGACGTGCCCAAAGCCATACCTAGCTAATGGTGTAGTTCTAGCCCCCAGATCTCCTAATTCTTTGTCCACTTCTTACGTCCTGGGCTCTGATTCCAAGATGCCTGTGGAGACTGGTAGGACTTGTTTTGTGGGTCCTCATTTACTAAGTGTTCCTGACTCATATACAAGTAATCTTTTCTCCTTCAACAGCTTATAGAGTATTGGATCCAGGACTGTCAGTCTTTGGAGATCCCAATCAATTCTGACTTCAGTCTCATTAACACTCTCGGCGATCCCTACGAAATACGGCAGTGGAACACAGACGGGCTGCCCCGGGACTTGATATCAACGGAAAACGGCATTCTGGTTACTCAAGGCAGGCGGTGGCCTTTGATGATTGATCCCCAAGATCAGGTGTGTAAAACCAGTGCTTCAGATGAAGAGCAGCCTATTAACTCTGCCTAATATCATTCTATTACAAATTCTAAAAGTAGACTTCAGTGTACTTGTAATATCTTGGACGTAAACCTATAAGGCCATCAAGATATCTTCTAGTTCACATCCTTCATTTTATGGAGAAAGTAAAAAGGGAAGAGTCCAAGTGCTCTGCACACTTGATTTTGGTTGGTTTTATTCAGAGAGTTGACCATTTGTTTTCTGTTTTCTATGGGAGCAGCAATTCATTCCTGTATATAATCCTTGTCCCTAAGAGTTCTGAGGAGTCAGAATGAAGTCAAGGTATGATGAATTTGGCACTAGTGGTAAAGTATCTTCCTGCAATGCAGGAGACCCGTGCTCAATCCCTGGGTCAGGAAGGGAATGGTTACCCCACTCCAGTATTCTTGCCTGGAGAATTCCATGGACAGAGGAGCCTGGTGGGCTACAGTCCTTGGGGTTACAAGGAGTCAGACATGACTGAGCAACTAACACTTTCACTTTCATGTGATGAATTTGGGGCCAGCTTTCCTGGAATTCACTAAATTCCATTATCTGACTCCTAAGTCCTTGGATCAGTTGTTCTAAATGGCTGTTGTTTCATCACTAAATCGTGTCTGACTCTTTGCAACTCAATGAACTGCAGCACGCCAGGCTTTCCCTGTCCTTCACTATCTCCCGGAGCTTGCTCAGATTCATGTCCATTGAGTCAGATGGTGCTATCTAACCATCTCATCATGTTCTAAATGGGGTTTAGAAAATGGAGTCAATTTGAAAGCAAGGGAGACAATCTTGAACACCTTGTATGAGCTTTATTTCATAGATGGATCTTGAACACCTTGTGTGAACTTTTTTTTTAACCTAGATGGTAAAAAAAAAAAAAAACCTTTATTTGTCCCAAGTTTGAACAACAACAAAAAAGAATCCCAAATATTAGAATTAAAAAGTGTTTTTATTTGCAAGGAGAGTGATTTTTCTTTTATTTTACCTTTTTTTAAAATCAGAGTGTAATTGACTTACAATGTTATATTAGTTTCAAGTGGGAATCTGTTATATATTCACTCTTTTTAAGATTCTTTTCCCATATAGGCCATTGCAGACTATTGAGTAGAGTTCCCTGTGCTATACAGTAGGTCCTTATTAGTGATCTATTTTATATATAGTAGTATGCACCCCACCCCAGTACTTTTGCCTGAAGAATCCCATGGACGGAGGAGCCTGGTGGGCTCCAGTCCGTGGGGTCGCTAGGAGTCGGACACGACTGAGCGACTTCACTTTCACTTTTCACTTTCATGCATTGGAGAAGGAAATGGCAACCCACTCCAGTGTTCTTGCCTGGAGAATCCCAGGGACGGGGGAGCCTGGTGAGCTTCCATCTATGGGGTCGCACAGAGTCGGACACGACTGAAGCGACTTAGCAGCAGCAGCATGTATATGTCAGGGCTTCCCTGCTGGCTTAGAGGGTAGTCTGCCTGCAATGCGGGAGAGCCGGGTTCAATCCCTGAGTCAGGAAGGTCCCCTGGAGAAGGAAATGGCAACCCACTCCAGGACTCTTGTCTGGAAAATCTCATAGATGGAGGAGCCTGGTAGGCTACCGTCCATGGGGTCACAAAGAGTTGGACACAACTGAGTGACGACACGACACGATGTATATGTCAGTCCCGATCTTCTGATTTATCCCTCCCTGCTTACTCTCTTGGAGAAGTAAATGGCAATCCACTCCAGTATTCTTGCCTGGAAAATCCCATGGATGGAGGAGCCTGGCAGGCTACAGTCCATGGGGTCGCAAAGAGTCAGACACGAGTGGGCGACTTCACTTTCACTTTCACTTACTCTCTGGTAACCATGTTTGCTTTCTAAATCTGTAATTCTATTTCTGTTTTCTAAATAAGTTCATTAGTACCCTTTTGTTTTAGATTCCACATATAAATGGTATCATATGATGTTTGTCTCTGACTTACTTCTCTCAGTATGGCCATCTCTATATTTATCCATGTTGCTGCAAATATCATCATTTTGTTCTTTTTTGGGCTGAATAATATTCCATTATATAGTTATACCACATCTTTTTTTCATTCCTCTGTAATGGAAATTTAGTTTGCTTCTGTATCTTGGTGACTGTAAATAGTGCTGCCAAGAGCAATGGGATTCATACATTGATATATTTTCAAATTGTTGTTTTCTCCATATATATGCCCAG
This sequence comes from Tragelaphus eurycerus, assembly GCA_935064755.1. Lineage (NCBI taxonomy): Eukaryota > Metazoa > Chordata > Mammalia > Artiodactyla > Bovidae > Tragelaphus > Tragelaphus eurycerus. The sequence goes on along the minus strand of CAKXYN010000070.1, from coordinate 13,297,523 downwards.
GAGTGGGATTGCTGGATCATATGACTACTCTATTTTCAGTTTTTTAAGAAATCTCCATGCTGTTCTCCATAGTGGCTGCACCAGCTTACATTCCCACTACCAGTGTAGGAGGGTTCCCTTTTATCCACAGCCTCTCCAGCATTTATTATTTGTAGATTTTTTTGACGATAGCCATTCTGAATGTGTGAAGTGATACCTCATTGTAGTTTTGATTCGCATTTCTCTAATAATTAGCAATATTGAGAATCTTTTCATGTGTATTTTTATCTATCTGTATGTCTTCTTTGGAGAAATGCTATATCTTCCACCCATATTTTGATTGGGTTGTTTGTTTTTTTTTCTTGATATTGAGCTGCATGAGCTGTTTATATATTTTGGAGATTAATTCCTTGTTGGTTGCTTCATCTGCAAATATTTTCTCCCATTAAGGGTTGTCTTTTCATTTTGTTTAATGAATGAAAACATTAAACAAAATATTTCCTTTGCTGTGTAAAATCTTTCAAACTTATTTCTAGATTGAACATAGTTTCTAAACTTTAAAAACTTTCACATTTTCACAAACTGAAATGTCCTACTCTGTGCTTTCTCATACAGGCAAACCGCTGGATAAGAAACAAAGAAAGCAAAAATGGGTTAAAGATCATTAAGCTCACAGATAGTAATTTCTTACGCACACTTGAAAATTCGATCCGACTTGGTTTACCCGTCTTACTGGAAGAGGTTTGCTTTTTCACTTTTTTTTTTTCCTTGTGTTAGTTCCCAACCTCAGACCATATCTGAAATCCTCTACAGACAATGCCTACATTATGACAAAGACACCAGTCAGCTCCCTTTTCTAAATGGTCAAACCAATTGCTTTGCTTCTTAAACAATACACTCTCATATGAGGAATGGTCTGTCACTGAACCAATTTTTGGAAGACACTGCTTTGGTGTGAAGTGGGATGGTCACTGTCTTCTGACACTGCTGATTCTCAGGCCTCGTGTGACTCTTGATCATTAGCAGCCCCAGAAATTCAAAGCAGCAACCTCATCAGGGCATGTGTCCTTGAACCAGTGATGTGAAGCCAGTAAAGCACCCCAATAAGTATAAATATTATTTTCCACTTAGACATTAAGTTAGAATTCAATTAAGTGGTATGGTATAAACTTTCACTTTTTAAAAAAAGTATATATTTTTTAAGTCTTTGTGCTTTATTTCTTCAGAATCAAATCACTCCAAGAGTGGATGTTTTTGAAACTGTTCATTCAACACACATTGTTTGAGAATCAATGGCAAATAATACAAAGATGGTTCTTGCCCTTAATAAGTTGACTGTGTATTTGGGGACAGAGACAATAAACAGAAAAAAGAGAGAAAAAATGAGACAGAGGAGACGAAGAGAACTTGTAGTAGGGACTTCAAAGAGATAAACCCAGTACTGACATAGCTAATAAGGAGGTTGGAGAAGGCAACGGCACCCCACTCCGGTACTCTTGCCTGGAAAATCCTATGGACGGAGGAGCCTGGTAGGCTGCAGTCCATGGAGTCGCTAAGAGTCGGACACAACTGAGCAACATCACTTTCACTTTTCACTTTCATGCATTGGAGAAGGAAATGGCAACTCACTCCAGTGTTCTTGCCTGGAGAACCCCAGGGACGGTGGAGCCTGGTGGGCTGCCATCTATGGGGTCGCACAGAGTCGGATGTGACTGAAGCGACTTAGCAGCAGCAGTGGGGAGAGCTGACTACCGTCATGATTACTAATGGTAATATTTAAGCTGTGACCTGTATGAAGAGTTCACCATGAGCACTCAGAAAGATAGACTTTCCAGGCAAAGAGGACAGCATGTACAGCAGCCTTGGACACAAAAGAAACTGGGTAACAATTGTAGTTTATTTCCTTAATTTCCCATACTAGTTGTATAAGAGAAGAATGAGTAAATGAACACTGTGAGCTTAGTCTCAGTGTAACTGTGTCTAGAAGGATCTCTGCAGCTGTAGAATGGTGAGAAGCTCAGAACAGACCAAGGACCTGGGGCGGCTTAGCTGCAACCCTGGCGTGATGCAGCTTATGTTAGAAACAGGTACCACTCACTGATGGGTTTCCCCAGTGGCTCAGCAATAAAGAATCCATCTGCAATGCAGGACACGAAAGAGATGTGGGTTTGATTCCCTGGAGGAGAGCACGGCAACCCACTCCAGTATTCTTGCCTGGAGAATTCCATGGACAGAGAAGCCTGACAGGCTACAGTCCATGGGGTTGCAAAGAGTCAAACAGGACTGAAGCAACTTAGCAGACACGCATCACTCACTGAATGCTTCCTACACACCGGACTCTGGTGTTGGTGTTTTATGTGTATGAACTCTTTAATCCACACTGCACCTTACAAGGTGGTTACTACTATTATTCCATTTTACCAATGAGGAATCTGAGGCACAGAAATGTGAAGTAAACCATCTGAGAAGCCTTGATTGTATAGAAAATCCACAGCAAGTTACCAGGCTCCCAGTCTGAGCTCCAAGAGCACAAGAATCCTCCATGTGTGGCTGTGACCTTGACCAAAATGGGAAAGGTTCTGTAATGGGTCCCAGACCCCCATTTAAAGCCTGAAGCTACAGGACAGGGTGAGATCTCCAAAAATCTTTAGCAGGGAGTCTCTCTTGCTTTCTGTGAGATGGTGTCACTCAGATTTTACACCTAACTGCTTTCTACATTTGTGGAGTGGTATTTCCAAACTTTGCCTCCACCCATTGGTGTGAAATAGAGTTAACCAATCTCAATCACTATCTTTTAATGAAATAAAATAGATTTTATGTATTTTTAATTCATCTGCATTTGTTACAACTTTTAAAGCTGGAATGTGATTTAAGCACCACATTCAAAAAACTTGCTCTGAGTTACTTTTCAAATGGCTTTCCAACATTCCTAGGTAGGCTTATAAACGTGCCACTCTAAAAAATATTTTTCTTTGGAAAACAAGCCCTATGGGTAGTTATTTCCATTAAGTTGGTTCATTTTAACATACTAATTTCTAGAGGCTTGGCACATGCAGTTGATCACTACAGGGGATAGGAGGTTTAAAAAGTAGATTCCAGAAGATGAAAGTCACTTTAACAAGTTGTTGTTGTTCTTGTTTAATTGCTCAGTCCTGTTTTGTGACCCCTTGGACTGTAGCCCCCGCCCCAAGTTTCCTCTTTTCATGGGATTTCCCAGGCAAGAATACTGGAGTGGGTTGCCATTTCCTTCTCAAGGGGATCTTCCTGACCCAGAGATTGAATCTGAATCTCCTGCATTGCATGAGGATACTTTACCACTGAGTCATCAGGGAAGCCCAGCTTTAATGACTATTTTTCTTTTAAATATCAAAGTGTATATTAATACTTCAGAACACTTCAGTGACAAAAGATCCAGTCCACTAAAGAATCTGCTTCATAGCTAAATACTTCAGGCCACAAAGGTAATGTAGGTTACACACACCTTACAAGGAACACTACTTCAGTCCATTAAGCCAACATGAAAGAAGAAAAGAAAAACTAGCTCTGCTTTAGTGCCAAAAGTATCACACTGTCACACTTACTAAAAATAAATCTTATCTTCCCTTGTCATACAGATTTTTAAATGTTAACAAAATTAAGGAAATACCTGAAAACACTATCAGAGGGAATGGAAACAGAATGTTCAACAGGTGGCCAACTAATCCTCAAGTGGAGCTTCATCTACTTCCTCCATGAGGGACATGTCATAGAATAGACTTTAAAAAGCACAAAACTGGGGACTTCCCTGGTGGTCCAGTGGCTAAGACTCTGTGCTCCTAGTGTAGGAGACCTGGGTTCGATCCCTGGTTGGGCAACTAGATCCCATATGCTGCAACTAAAAAAGAAGATTGTATGTACTACAACTAAGACCCAGTGCAGCCAAATAAATAAATATTTTAAAAATATAAAAATAGTAAAAAGCACAAAGTTGTATTGTGGGTAATAAGGGAAACTTTTATCTCATAAACTTTTGTTTTAGGAAATTGCATGCTCAGGTACCACATTGCAATTTAAAATAGATTAGCTATTGTTGTTTAGTCTCTAAGTCATGTCCAATTCTTTGTGACCCCATGGACTGTAGCCCCTCAGGACCCTCTGTCCATGGAACTTCCGAGGCAAGAATACTGGAGTGGGTTGTCATTCACTTCTCCAGGGGATCTCCCTGACCCAGGGATTAAACCCAAGTCTCCCACGTTGCAGGCAGATTCTCTACCATCTGAGCCACCAGAGAAGTCCAGGTCTTGTTAGCTATAAATTACATCAAATTTTGGCAGCTCCCAGACCCCCATCACATGCAAGCCAATATAAAGATGTTTATCATGGGGGTTGTCTACATGTCCATGTTCTTACCAACAATCAGATTTGCTTTGAGGGGGTACAAATTACTGTCACGTAGAGTAGAGATCTACAAACTTTCCGCGAAGAGCCAGATATTTTGGGTTTTTCAGGTCACATACTGTATTCTTGCCTGGAGAATCCCTTGGACAGAGGAGGCTGGTGGGCTGTGGTCCACTGGGTCACACAGAGTCAGACATGACTAAAGCAACTTGGTATGCACGGTCTGTCTACAAACGTTCTCTGAACAAATACTCTTCGTTTTGTTTACTTTTGGGGTTTTATATTTGTTTTACAACGCTTTAAAAAGGTAAGAACCATTCTTAGCTCAAAAGCTATACAAAAACAGGCCCCGTTGGGCCGGATTCGGCCTGCAGGATGGGGTTTGGCTGCTCCTGACCTAGAAAAACCATGAAGGTGAACAGAGTTTCCCTTGTCTGGGGCCTGTTCAAGGACCACCCTATGGATTCTTCTTTCTTAGCTGCTTTCTCTTCTTTCTTAGCTGCTTTCTCTTCTCTCTTAGCTGCTTTCTCTTGGGGATGAATTGTGTATAAATTTAGCCCAAATAAATATATGACCTTCCCATATTCTTATCTCTAGAGTATTAAGGAAACAAACTCTGGAAAATGTACACTGTTAGAGGGAGTGAGAGGAGTTTAAGAAATATCTATAAGATCACTGAAATTTTGCCTGTTCAGAGTAAAGTTTGAATAAGAAATTTGAAAAAGTTGCTGCCATGCATTTAATGCCTTTTGAAAATATATTTTTTATTGTTTTAACGTTTAAGCTTAAAGAAACCCTGGATCCAGCTCTGGAACCCATCCTGTTGAAACAGACTTTCATCAGCGGTGGACGACTGCTGATTCGCCTTGGAGATTCAGACATTGATTATGATAAAAACTTCAGGTTCTACATGACGACCAAACTGCCAAACCCCCACTACCTGCCTGAGGTACAAGCCGCTGGCCTGGAAACCCCAGCCTGAGAGGATTTTGCTGGTGTGATGGGTCTCCCCTTGTTGAAAGGAATGACTTCTCCTAACCCCTGTTCCCCTCTGTCACTCCCTCCTCCCACCATCTTCTACTCGCTTCTCTTCAGAGTCCTGACTGATTCCAGTCACCCTTCTGCTCACCTTCTGATTGGGACTCAAATCCCTCCCACTGCTGGGTCCCCAGTCCCCACTCTGTCTCACGTCCCTGTGCTCCTTTTATGCTCTCCAATCATTCTAATGAATCATCTAATTCTAATGAATTCTAATCATCTAATAATTCTTCAAGAAAATTAGAGATACCAAGGGAACATTTCAAGCAAAGATGGGCACAATATAGAACAGAAATGGTATGGACCTAACAGAAGCAGAAGATATTAAGAAGAGGTGGCAAGAATACACAGTAAAATTATACAAAAAAGATCTTCACGACCCAGATAATCACAATGGTGTGATCACTCACAGAGAGCCAAACATCCTGGAATGTGAAGTCAAGTGGGCCTTAGGAAGCATCACTACGAACAAAGCTAGTGGAGATGATGGAATTACAGCTGAGCTATTCAAATGCTGAAAGATGATGCTGTGAAAGTGCTGCACTCAATATGCCAGCAAATTTGGAAAACTCAGCAGTGGCCACAGAACTGGAAAAGGTCAGTTTGATTTCAATCCTAAAGAAAAGCAATGCCAAAGAATGCTCAATTGACCACGTAATTGCACTCATCTCACATGCTAGTAAAGTAATGCTCAAAATTCTCCAAGCCAGGCTTCAACAGTATGTGAAGTGTGAACTTCCAGATGTGCAAGCTGGATTTAGAAAAAGCAGAGGAACCAGAGATCAAATTGCCAACATCTGTTGGATCATTGAAAAAGCAAGAGAGCTCCAGACAAACATCTACTTCTGCTTTATTGACTACGCCAAAGCCTTTGAATGTGTGGATCACAACAAACTGGGAAATTCTGAAAGAGATGGGAATACCAGATCACCTGACCTGCCTCCTGAGACATCTGTATGCAGGTCAGGAAGCAACAGTTAGAACTGGACATGGAACAACAGACTGGTTCCAAATAGGAAAAGGAGTGTGTCAAGGCTGTATATTGTCACCCTGCTTATTTAACTTATATGCAGAGTACATCATGAGAAACGCTGGGCTAAAATAAGCACAAGTTGGAATCAAGATTGCCGGGAGAAATATCAATAACCTCAGATATGCAGATGACACCACCCTTATGGCAGAAAGTGAAGAAGAACTAAAGAGCCTCTTGAAGAAAGTGAAAGAGGAGAGTGAAAAAGTTGGCTTAAAACTCAACATTCAGAAAACGAAGATCATGGCATCTAGTCCCATCACTTCACAACAAATAGATGGGGAAGCAATGCAAAGAGTGACACACTTTATTTTGGGGGAGCTCCAAAATCACTGCAGATGGTGACTGCAACCATGAAATTAAAAGATGCTTGCTCCTTGGAAGGAAGGTTATGACCAACCTAGAGAGTATATTAAAAGGCAGAGACATTACTTTGCCAACAAAGATCCATCTAGTCAAAGCTAAGGTTTTTCCAGTAGTCATGTATGGATGTGAGAGTTGGACTGTAAAGAGAGCCGAGGGCCTAAGAATTGATGCTTTTGAACTGTGGTGTTGGAGATGACTCTTGAGAGTACCTTGGACTGCAAGGAGACCCAATCAGTCCATCCTAAAGGAAATCAGTCCTAAATATTCATTGGAAGGACTGATGTTGAAGCCGAAACACCAATACTTTGGCCACCTGATATAAAGAACTGACTCATTTGAAAAGATCCTGATGCTGGGAAAGATTGAAGGTGGGAGGAGAAGGGGTCGACAGAAGATGAGATGGTTGGATGGCATCACCGACTCAATGGAGTTTGAGTAAACTCGGGGAGCTGTTGATAGACAGGGAGGCCTGGTGTGCTGCAGTCCATGGGGCCACAAAGAGTTAGACACGACTGAGCGACTGAACTCAACTGAACTGAATCATTCTTCTCTCTCCTCGGAACCAGGGCCATTTGTCCCCTCTTATTGTGGCTGAGAAATGACTCAGAGCCTAAGAGAGCCTCCAGGGGTCGGGGCGGGGGGCGGGGAGGGGGGGGCGGGATCTGTCAATGTCTGTGTGTGCTGGAGCCCGCCCTGCAGACAGCCTCAGATGAGAAGATGGCCTGCTTGAGAACTCTGGTGACCAATGACATTAAAGGGTCATGATTCTAATGTCTGGAGTCTATACTTAGAGCTCTGGGGGAGGGGCATCTTGTCCCCTTCCTCATGCTCTCAGGTTACTGAGGGGAGCTGTGTGAGCCCCACATCCATCCACAAGTCTCTGAACCACAGCAAGATCCAGAAGATTCCCTCCTCTTGTGCTGCAGAGCCAGAGGCAGTTGTAACAGAAAAGAAGACAGCTGGGATTCCTCTCTCCCTCCCCGGAGGGAGCTCTGAGGGGCAGCTCCACCTACCCACCTACCCATCCCCACTTCCCTCCCCTAACCCCTCACAGCCTGGGGCTGCCTCCTCTCCAGGCACAGCCACTAACTCTGTAGGATCTTCCCAGCCCAACAGGCCCCCACCCCTTCTCTAACAGTGTCCAAGGAGTGAGAGAAGGGAATTTTCCTCAGAACTTCACTCCTCTAAAACTCCCACTAAAAGTCATCTTGGAACATACCATTCCAAAGAGTACCATTTTGTTTTAATTACTGAATCCTGATAGCTGCCTGTCTTCCCTGGATGTTTTCAGGTTGAATGAAATTGACACCCTTCTTGCATAAAATGAGGGAAATGCTCTTAAAAGCCTAGGTCAAGGTTTCGCTTGTCAGCCTCAAGGGGTTTAAATGTGAAGCCGCTGCCAGAGCTCACTTCTCAAGGGTCCTTTTAGATTTAAGAAAGCTCAGTTGGTAAGAAAGCTCATCCGCCTGCAATGCAGGAGACCTGGTTCAATTCCCGAATTAGGAAGATCCCCTCGAGAAGGAATAGGCTACGCACTCCAGAATTCTTGGGCTTCTCTGGTGGCTCAGACGGTAAAGAATCTACCTGCAATGCAGGAGACCTGGATTCAATCCCTGGGTTGGGAAGATCCCCTGGAGGAGGGCATGGCAACCCACTCCAGTATTCTTGCCTGGAGAATCCCCATGGACAGAGGAGCCTGGCGGGCTGCAGTCCATGAGGCAGCAGAGAGTTGGACACAACTGAGCGACTAGGCACTACTCACGTGCTGATTCACAGCCTTCAGTTTCTCACTTATTTAACTTTTGGGAGAATATCACACACCTCCCCAATAAAAGCTCTGTGACTGCAGGTAGATTATTCCACTTCTTGGATCATCGAGTCAATCAGCTAAAGTGGAGATAAAGCTTACTTCAAGGATTTGTCTGTGAAGATTAAATAAGAATAATGTGCGTAGATAAAAAAAACAAGGTTCTCCTGAATAGTACATGGAACTATATTCAATATCCTGTGGCAAACCATAAAATGGGAAAGAACATAAAAAGGAATGTATTTTTCTGGGCTCCAAAATCACTGCAGATGGTGACTGCAGCCATGAAATTAAAAGACTCTTACTCCTTGGAAGAAAAGTTATGACCAACCTAGATCACATATTCAAAAGCAGAGACATTACTTTGCCAACAAAGGTTCGCCTAGTCAAGGCTATGGTCTTTCCTGTGGTCATGTATGGATGTGAGAGCTGGACTGTGAAGAAGGCTGAGCACCGAAGAATTGATGCTTTTGAAGTGTGGTGTTGGAGAAGACTCTTGAGAGTCCCTTGGACTGCAAGGAGATCCAACCAGTCCATTCTGAAGGAGATCAATCCTGGAATTTCTTTGGAAGGAATGATGCTAAAGCTGAAACTCCAGTACTTTGGCCACCTCATGCGAAGAGTTGACTCATTGGAAAAGACTCTGATGCTGGGAGGGATTGAGGGCAAGAGGAGAATGGGACGACAGAGGATGAGATGGCTGGATGGCATCACTGACTCGATGCATGTGAGTCTGAGTGACCTCCGGGAGTTGGTGATGGACAGGGAGGCCTGGCGTGCTGTGATTCATGGGGTCGCGAAGAGTCGAACACGACTGAGCGACTGATCTGATGTGATCTGATCTGATATATATAAAACTGGAGGAAGGAGGGAGGAGGGTTCCGGATGGGGAACACATGTATACCTGTGGCAGATTCATTTTGATATATGGCAAAACCAATACAATATTGTAAAGTTAAATAAAATTAAATTAAAGAAAAAACTGAATCACTTTGCTGTGCAGCAGAAACTAACACATTTTAAATCAACTATGTGTCAACAAAGGTGTTTAAAATTTTGTAAGAATGTTTATAAAATAAATGACATTTAAACACTACATGTATGATTTTTGCTGTTGACTTATTCTCTGGTGGCTCAGATGGTAAAGCATCTGACTGCAATGCAGGAGATCTGGGTTCAATCCCTAGGTCAGGAAGATACCCTGGAGAAGGAAATGGCAACCCACTCCAGTATTCTTGCCTAGAGAATTTCATGGACAGAGGACCCTGGCTGGCTACAGTTCATGGAGTCGCAAGGAGTTGGACACAACTGAACGAGTTTCCATATCCGAGTGATGTCAGAATATTATAGCAACAATTTGTCATAAAAATACTATGATGAGACAAAGTATATAAAACTCTAGTATCAACGGTTTCTTTTTAACACAGGCAAACTATCTGAAAGTCATATAGCTTCTTTTTAACAAAGGTAAACAATGTGAAAGTCACTCTAAGTGATTTTTATTAGCCCATTTAGCCTCACAAATACCCTATGTATTCTTGCTTCCTATTTTCCCAGTTTTTCTTTTTTAAAAAAAACTTTTTGGCTGCACCACATGACATGTGAGATTTTAGTTCCCTGACCAGGGATCAAACTTGCACCCCCCTATATTGGAAGCACTAATCTTTAGCCACAGAACCACTAGGGAAGTCCCCTATTTTCCCAACTTTTAAAGATCAGGACCTGAAGCTCAGAATGGACTGGCTTGTTCTACATCTCATACACACTGACAGGTACAGCTAGAATTTGAGCCCACTTCTTTCTAACCCTTCACTGGCTCACCTTTCCATAAAATACAATTCTCTAATGGTGGCATTTGAGGAGCAAGACTGTCACTCACAGCAGTAGAGACAATTGCAGTTTTTTGAGACATGAGACTTCCCTGGTGGTCCAATATCTAAAACTCCACCCTCCCAATGCAGGGAGCCTGGGTTCGACCCCTTGTCAGGGAACTAGATCCCACATGCCACAATTTTGCCACAGCTAAAGATTCTACATGCTGCAATGAAGATCAAAGATCTCACGTGATGCAACTAAAACCCAGTGCAACCAAATAATATAATTAAATAATTTTTAAAAAAAGAACTTAGTGAGACTAGGATTTTATTGCTTGCCTTGTGTGGGTAGCAAGTTCACTATTAGACCTGGAATACATCCAGCTGGGCAATAATGAGCCCTGTTCTAATAAAGAAAGCCGTCCATATATTATTAGTCTGAACCAGTTACTCTCTGCTTCTCTTCTAGGTGTGCATCAAAGTTACCATCATCAATTTCACTGTAACCAAATCAGGTCTGGAAGATCAGTTGTTAAGGTAAAAAACAAAGGGCAGGTGGGGAGGGAGTGGCAGGGAGAGCAAAGATTTCCTAATATTTTGTTTAGAAATTTTGACTTAAGAAAAAGATTAGCTTTCAAATAGAGGGATGGGGGCAAAGTGAGGGGAGACATCAGTTTGCATGTTTAGACTAGAGAAGCTAGAGGTATAGCCCCTTTATTATTTTCTTTTTCTTTTGAGATTTATGTGTTATTTGGTGGACATTCTGAGGGCTTCAAGCCTGGGAGACAGGATTCTCAGATCACCTGAGGGACTGCTATGAAGAGGCAAGGAAAGGAGCCAGGATATATGAGTTTTTGCAACAAAGTAATCAAAAGATTGCTGTTAATTAAAGAAAGATCAGATCAGATCAGATCAGTCACTCAGTCGTGTCCGACTCTTTGCGACCCCATGAACTGCAGCACGCCAGGCCTCCCTGTCCATCACCAACTCCCGGAGGTCACCCAGACTCACATCCATCGAGTCAGTGATGCCATCCAGTCATCTCATCCTCTGTCATCCCCTTCTCCTCCTGCCCCCAATCCCTCCCAGCATCAGAGTCTTCTCCAATGAGTCAACTCTTCACATGAGGTGGCCAAAGTACTGGAGTTTCAGCTTTAGCATCATTCCTTCCAAAGAAATCCCAGGGCTGATCTCCTTCAGAATGGACTGGTCGGATCTCCTTGCAGTCCAAGGGACTCTCAAGAGTCTTCTCCAACACCACAGTTCAAAAGCATCAATTCTTTGGCGCTCAGCCTTCTTCACAGTCCAGCTCTCACATCTATACATGACCACAGGAAAGACCATAGCCTTGACTAGATGAACCTTTATTGGAAAAGCAATGTCTCTGCTTTTGAATATGTGATCTAGGTTGGTCATAACTTTCCTTCCAAGGAATAAGCGTCTTTTAATTTCATGGCTGCAGTCACCATCTGCAGTGATTTTGGAGCCCAGAAAAATAAAGTCTGACACTGTTTCCACTGTTTCTCCATCTATTTCCCATGTAGTGATGGGACCAGATGCCATGATCTTCGTTTTCTGAATGTTGAGCTTTAAGCCAACCTTTTCACTCTCCACTTTCACTTTCATCAAGAGGCTTTTTAGCCCCTCTTCATTTTCTGCCATAAGGGTGGTGTCATCTGCATATCTGAGGTTATTGATATTTCTCCCAGCAATCTTGATTCCAGCTTGTGTTTCTTCCAGTCCAGCATTTCTCATGATGTACTCTGCATATAAGTTAAATAAACATGGTGACAATATACAGCCTTGACATACTCCTTTTCCTATTTGGAACCAGTCTGTTGTTCCATGACCAGTTCTAACTGTTGCTTCCTGACCTGCATCCAGATTTCTCAAGAGGCAGATCAGGTGGTCTGGTATTCCCATCTCTTTCAGAATTTTCCATAGTTTATTGTGATCTACACAGTCAAAGGCTTTGGCATAGTCAATAAAGCAGAAATAGATATTTTTCTGGAACTCACTTGCTTTTTCAATGATCCAGCGGATGTTGGCAATTTGATCTCTGGTTCCTCTGCCTTTTCTAAATCCAGCTTGAACATCAGGAAGTTCATGGTTCACATATTGCTGAAGCCTGGCTTGGAGAATTTTGAGCATCACTTTGCTAGCGTGTGAGATGAGTGCAATTGTGCGGTAGTTTGAGCATTCTTTGGCATTGCCTTTCTTTGGGATTGGGATGAAAACTGACCTTTTCCAATCTTGTGGCCACTGCTGAGTTTTCCAGATTTGCTGGCATATTGAGTGCAGCACCTTCACAGCATCATCTTTCAGGATTTGGAATAGCTCCACTGGAATTCCATCACCTCCACTAGCTTTGTTCCTAGTGATGCTTTCTAAGGCCCACTTGACTTCACATTTCAGGATGTCTGGCTCTAGGTCAGTGATCACACCATCATGATTATCTGGGTCGTGAAGCTCTTTTTTGTACAGTTCTTCTGTGTATTCTTGCCACCTCTTCTTAATATCTTCTGCTTCTGTTAGGTCCATACCATTTCTGTCCTTCATCGAGCCCATCTTTGCATGAAATGTTCCTTTGGTATCTCTGATATTCTTGAAGAGATCCCTAGTCTTTCCCATTCTGTTGTTTTCCTCTATTTCTTTGCATTGATCGCTGAAGAAGGCTTTCTTATCTCTTCTTGCTATTCTTTGGAACTCTGCATTCAAATGTTTATATCTTTCTTTTTCTCCGTTGCTTTTCACTTCTCTTCTTTTCATAGCTATTTGTAAGGCTTCCCCAGACAGCCATTTTGCTTTTTTGCATTTCTTTTCCATGGGGATGGTCTTGATCCCTGTCTCCTGTACAATGTCACGAACCTCATTCCATAGTTCATCAGGCACTCTATCTATCAAATCTAGGCCCTTAAATCTATTTCTCACTTCCACTGTATAATCATAAGGGATTTGATTTAGGTCATACCTGAATGATCTAGTGGTTTTCCCTACTTTCTTCAATTTAAGTCTGAATTTGGCAATAAGGAGTTCATGGTCTGAGCCACAGTCAGCTCTTGGTCTTGTTTTTGCTGACTGTATAGAGCTTCTCCATCTTTGGCTGCAAAGAATATAATCGATCTGATTTCGGTGTTGACCATCTGGTGATGTCCATGTATAGAGTCTTCTCTTGTGTTGTTGGAAGAGGGTATTTGCTATGACCAGTGCATTTTCTTGGCAAAACTCTATTAGTCTTTGCCCTGTTTCATTCCTTCCCCCAATTAAAGAAAACTTCTCTCTAAAAGGGCTTCCCTCATAGCTTAGTAGGTAAAGAATCTGTCTGCAATGTAGGAGACCCAGGTTTGATTCCTGGGTCGAGAAGATCCCCTGGAGAAGGAAATGACAATCCACGCCAATATTCTTGCCTAGAGAATCCCATGGACAGAGGAGCCTGGCAGGCTACAGTCCATGGGTTACAAGAGTTGGACACACCTAAGCAACTAAACCACCACCACCAAAGAAAACTGAATTAAGTCAAGTTAAGGAATCTAGTGCTTTTCTGTGTATGGGAAGATGCAAGAATCTGGGCTCCCTGAAATCATTCCTTTGATATGCACCTTAGCTATCTTGGCTTCCCTGGTGGCTCAGATGGTAAAGCATCTGCCTGCAATGCGGGAGATCCGGGATGGATTCCTGGGTTGGGAAGATCCCCTGGAGGAGGAAATGGCAATCCACTCCAGCACTCTTGCCTGGAAAATCCCATGGACAGAGGAGCCTGATAGGCTACAGTCCATGGGGTCTCAAAGAGTTGGACACGACTGAGCAACCTCACTTTTCACTTTCACTTTAGCTATCTGGGGCCAGCATCCTGTACTTTCTCATCATGAATAAAGCCCCCTTTTTAGATGCAACCAAGAATTGTTTCAGAGAGGTGGTGGGATTTCATGAGTCTCCTCTCAGTAGGAAAAGAATGTTCCAGGAACAATTTTCAGCTTGGGACAAGCAGCCATTAGAAACAGAAATTGAATGATTAGAGAAATGAAGCACTGAGCAGATTTTCCTAAAATGCGCAGAAGCCATGGGAACTGTGGTCAGGTGCAGGTCTCTGAGATCTAAGATAAAGAATTAAAGCGTATATGTAATGCAGCTGGTCACTGGGGACACCCAGCAGAAGAGGGGCCTATGCACTAGGATTTGGCTGGTAGCATTAATATTCAGGTAAGTATAGTATTCAGGATACCAACAATGAGAAATTCGGAAAGAAAAATAGAACCCTAGAGCCCTGAGAAAGACCTAACTTAGGGATTCACTTTGGCACCAGTGATGTCGTGCGACTTGAGAAACCTGAGTTGGAAGAACAAAGGATCAAGCTCATCGTGAGGATCAACACTGATAAAAACCAACTGAAAGCAATTGAAGAGAAAATCCTGAAAATGCTCTTCACATCTGAGGGAAATATTCTGGACAATGAAGAACTCATTGACACACTCCAGGATTCAAAGGCAAGTCAAATATTTTTATTATTTATAAACAGTGTGTTACTTCAAAAGATATAACTGCACCCTTTAAGGGTCCTGCCAATTTTCTAATTTTATTTTTAACTTCGTGGGGTCTTCATTGCTGTGCATGAGCTTTCTCTAGTTGCACAAGTGGGGACTTCTCTCCAGTATCCTATCATCTGTATTTGTAAACTAGTTTCTGTTTGCAAGGCATTGCCTTGAAGACATCCTTCCTATAGAGTAGAGACATCACTGTTGTACAGCAGAAACCAACACAACATTGTAAAGCAATTTTCTTCCAATTAAAAAATAAATTCAAAAAAAAATAAAAATAAAAAATTAATTTAAATTTTTTCTTTTTTTAAAAAAAGAGTAGAGTCAGGATTGATTGCTTCTGGGCTGCACTTACTGCCACTTCCTGCCTATAGTTCATAGGTCAGCGGTTCCATAGTGATTGCTCATGGTCCCTGCCCTGGACCCTGTGACTTCAAGACAGAGGATTTCCCAACCTAGGGATGTCCACACCTGAAGAAGATGCAAGAGTGGTGAAGAGAACAGGGGCAAACAGCAATAGGGAAAGGCAGAGAGACTGAAGGAGACAGAGAAGGGAATCTTGGAAACCCCACTGGCCAGAAGGCTCCCCAGAGCCACAAACCCAAAAGACAGAATACCAAGAGAGCAGCGAGAGACCTTGACAACATCTCTAGCTTACTTCAGATCAGATCAGATCAGTCGCTCAGTCATGTCCGACTCTTCGCGACCCCATGAACCACAGCACGCCAGGCCTCCCTGTCCATCACCAGCTCCCGGAGGTCACTCAGACTCACATCCATCAAGTCAGTGATGCCATCCAGCCATCTCATCCTCTGTCGTCCCCTTCTCCTCCTGCCCTCAATCCTCGCAGCATCAGAGTCTTTTCCAATGAGTCAACTCTTCGCATGAGGTGGCCAAAATACTGGAGTTTCAGCTTTAGCATCATTCCTTCCAAAGAAATTCCAGGATTGATCTCCTTCAGAATGGACTGGTTGGATCTTCTTGCAGTCCAAGGGACTCTCAAGAGTCTTCTCCAACACCATAGTTCAAAAGCATCAATTCTTCGGTGCTCAGCCTTCTTCACAGTCCAGCTCTCACATCCATACATGACCACAGGAAAGACCATAGCCTTGACTAGGCGAACCTTTGTTGGTAAAGTAATGTCTCTGCTTTTGAATATGCTATCTAGGTTGGTCATAACTTTCCTTCCAAGGAGTAAGAGTCTTTTAATTTCATGGCTGCAGTCACCATCTGCAGTGATTTTGGAGCCCAGAAAAATAAAGTCTGACACTGTTTCCACTGTTTCCCCATCTATTTCCCATGTAGTGATGGGACCAGATGTCATGATCTTCGTTTTCTGAATGTTGCGCTTTAAGCCAACCTTTTCACTCTCCACTTTCACTTTCATCAAGAGGCTTTTTAGCCCCTCTTCACTTTCTGCCATAAGAGTCGTGTCATCTGCATATCTGAGGTTATTGATATTTCTCCCGGCAATCTTGATTCCAACTTGTGTTTCTTCCAGTCCAGCATTTCTCATGATGCACTCTGCATATAAGTTAAATAAACATGGTGACAATATGCAGCCTTGATGTACTCCTTTTCCTATTTGGAACCAGTCTGTTGTTCCATGACCAGTTCTAACTGTTGCTTCCTGACCTGCATACAGATTTCTTAAGAGGCAGATCAGGTGGTCTGGTATTCCAATCTCTTTCAGAATTTTCCATAGTTAATTGTGATCTACACAGTCAAAGGCTTTGGCATAGTCAATAAAGCAGAAATAGATGTTTTTCTGGAACTCTCTTGCTTTTTCCATGATCCAGCGGATGTTGGCAATTTGATCTCTGGTTCCTCTGCCTTTTCTAAAACCAGCTTGAACATCAAGAAGTTCACGGTTCACATATTGCTGAAGCCTGGCTTGGAGAATTTTGAGCATTACTTTGCTAGCGTGTGAGATGAGTGCAATTGTGCGGTAGTTTGAGCATTCTTTGGCATTGCCTTTCTTTGGGATTGGGATGAAAACTGACCTTTTCCAATCTTGTGGCCACTGCTGAGTTTTCCAAATTTGCTGGCATATTGAGTGCAGCACTGTAGGCCACTAGGCTCCTCTGTCCAAAGCCCTAGGCAAGAATACTAGAGTGAATTGCCATTTCCTCCCCCAAGGGATCTTCCCAACCCAGGGACTGAACCAGTGTCTCCTGCATTGGCAGGCAGATTCTTTAACACTGAGTCAATAACCCTTCTCAAACAACAGCTTCTACTCCCGGATTTCCCTGTAGGTGCACCTGGAGTACCGGGAAAAGAGAGAGAACATTAGATTTCCTTGTTATTCCAGAGTGGAATGTAGTACCACTGCCTTCCGGGCTCTCTCCACCCTCTATCATGAGCAGTTTCATGGATATCCTTTCTCCCCTCCTATCTCCTTTCATCACAGGAACGCTGGATCACTTGAAGACTGCGCATGATGAAGCCAGGGAGCAATTGGGTGTTAGTGTTTCCGTTTCAGAAGGCACCCAGGTTCCAGGCTCAGAGAAATTCTGCTGCACTTCTCCCGCAGTCTCCTCTGATGCCTATTTTCTTCTGCCCATCCCGGAGGTCAGATCAGTTAGAAGGAGGTCGTTGAGTCCTGAGACTGAGTCATGTGTCTGGGGAGCCTCCTTATTATACTCATGAATTCGTCATCTTCTTTCTTTTCTAGACCTAACTGGATATGTTCCCTAAATCCCACCATTTTTTGGAAGCACATCCTCAAGGACTTGTTTTCTTATGTTTATTCAGATCACTTCCGGTGCCATTAAAATCAGACTGAAGGAAGCTGAGTCTACTGAACAGATGATAAACATCGCCCGTGAGAAGTACCGTCCTGTGGCCACTCAAGGCTCTGTTATGTACTTTGTAATTGCAAGCCTCTCAGAAATAGATCCCATGTATCAGTACTCACTAAAATATTTTAAACAGGTAAGCGCATGGTTGTTGTTGTTAAAGAAATGTATCAGTGCCTCATGAGCGAAATGGAGAAAGGCTCCACTACAGTATTCTTGCCTGGAGAATCCCATGGACTGAGGGGCCTGGTGGGCTACAGTCCATAGGGTCACAAAGAGTCGGACATGACTGAAGTGATTTTCGCTTCCACTTCAGGATCAAGGAGGCTATTTCTGACCCTCCATAAAAATAAGTGAGGGCTTCCCTGGTGGTCCAGTGCTTAAGACTCTGCACTCCCAATGCAAGGGACATGGGTTCAATCTTTGGTCAGGGCACTAAGGTCCCCTCAGGCTGCAAAGTGTGCCCCCCCCCCAAAAAAAAAAGACACAGTATGGCTACCAAGTGAGTGAGGGAAGGGTGGGATAAACTGGGAGACTGAGATTGACATATACACATGATTGATACTATGTGTAAAATAGATAATTAATGAGAACCTATTGTATAGCACAGGGAACTCTATTCAGTGTTCTGTGGTGACCTCAATGGGAAGGAAATCCAAAAAAGAAGGAATATATGAATGCTTATGACTGATTCACTTTGCTCTACAGCAAGAAACTAACACAACATTGTAAAGAAACTATACTCCAATAAAAATTAATTTTAAAAAAGATGTTGAAATAGTCAATTTTTATATACTAGAGCAAGCTCGGTTTTTCCTCTAGATGTCTTGTGTAGTCCCCTTGGTATGGTCAGGGCGCCGGCAGCAATAGGAGCTGCAGGAGAGAACGGTAATGAACTGAGAGAAATAGGAGGCACGTTGTGTAGACACACCTGGGCTCTCTTCCAACAAGATGTGTGTGTGCTGTAGCAGCCTTTACAAGCCATTTTCACTTGTTCCTAATGGCATGGTTGCTGTTCTCACAAGAGGTTGCCATCTCCCCCTTTACTTGGTGGATATTAAACCAAGCTTCCCAGGTAACACAGTGTTAAAGAATCCACCTGCCAAGAGACGAGACTCAAGAGACACAGGTTTGATCCCTGGGTCAGGAAGATCCACTGGAGAAGGAAATGGCTTCCTACTCCCGTATTCTTGCCTGGGAAATCCCATGGACAGAGGGCCTGGCAGGCTACAGTCCATGGGATCACAAAAAGTTGGACCCAATTTAGCACAGACATACACACACACACACACACACACACACACACACACACACACACACACACATTAGACCAAGCAAGGTAAGGAGAGGTAAATCCTTTCATTCCACCTAAATGCTTCTGATAATGCTTTTCTCATCCTGGGTGTTTTGCAATTCATGCTTTTCAAGGTTTTTGTTTTTTCATTTTACCATGCCTCACAGCTTGAGGGATCTTAGTTCCCTGACCAGGGATTGAACCCAGGCTCTAAAGCACTGAGTCCTAACCACTGGACCACCAGGGAATTTCCATGCTTTTCAAGATTTTAAAATCTCCTTCGAGCAATAAAAATGAAGATGCTCTAAAATATGTTGGACTGACAGAAAAAACAAAAACAAAAACTGTAGGATGAATCATCAAAACACTGGAATTTTGCAGTTTGGAAGGGAAACTAGAAACCCAAAACACAACTGCAGGTGACAGCCCTGGCCAAGACATCTTCTACCAAACCATCCATGAATCCTTTTCACACTGAAATCATTTAGAGTGTGTCAGGATTCACTATGTTTTATTTGAGCGCCAAACTTACCACCTCTTCCCTGGATTTTAAACTCTGCCTCTTGTCAAGTTGTTAAAGAACGCCCAATCCTCTTTTCTTCTGAGTGTGTTAAAGTAACAATTCCATTATTCTTTGTTGACCACACTCTCCCAATTCTGTAGAATAAGAGTATGCCTCCTTGAAGCTCTTAAAAAAAAAAAAAATTGTATTGGAGTTGATTTACAGTATTGTATTAGTTTCAGGTGTTTATCAAAATAAGTCAGTTATATATACACATATTTTTGTTTTGCTTGTTCAGTCTTTAAGCCATGTCCAACTCTTTGCAACCCCATAGACTGCAGAACATCAGGCTTCCCTGCCCTTCATTGTCTCACAGAGTTTGCTCAAACTCATGTCCATTGAGTCAGTGATGCTATCCAAACATCTCATCCTCTGTCTCCCACTTCTCCTCTTGCCCTCATCTTTCCTAGCATCAGGATCTTCTCCAGTAAGTTAGCTCTTCACATCAGGTGGGCAAAGTATTGGACCTTCAGCTTCAGTATCAGTCCTTCTAACGAATATTCAGGATTGATTTCCTTTAGGATTGACTGGTTTGGTCTCTTTGCAGTCCAAGGAACTCTCAAGAGTCTTCTCTAGATTCTTTTCCTGTGTAAGTCATGACAGGGTATTGAGTAGAGCTCCCTGGGCTTTTAATTTTAGGGAATGGAGATTTGTCTTTTGGTAAGGAGCCTGAGAGTCAGCTCTCATACTCCATCCTGTTGGCAGGAGAAGTGGATACAGCGAGGCCTGCACAAGGGATGTGCAGCATTTTTAGGGGCGAGTGAAGCATACTTCTTGACCCCGATCTGCCTTGGTCCTCAGCTGGCTTGCAGCAACTAGTCACCTTTGACCTACCTGATCTCCCCACAAGCAATGCATCTTGACCCCTCTGCTGCTGCTGCTGCTAAGTCACTTCAGTCATGGTCGACTCTGTGCAACCCCATAGACGGCACCCCACCAGGCTCCACCGTCCCTGGGATTCTCCAGGCAAGAACACTGGAGTAGGTTGCCATTTCCTTCTCCAATGCATGAAAGTGAAAAGTGAAAGAGAAGTCACTCAGTTGTGTCCGACTCTTAGCGACCCCATGGACTGCAGCCCACCAGGCTCCTCCATCCATGGGATTCTCCTGGGAAGAGTACTGGAGTGGGGTGCCATTGCCTTCTCCGCTTGCCCCCCTAAAGATGACAAAAGATTGGACATCCTGACCTCACCTCACTTCGTTGCCCTTTGTGCTGTGGATCCTCAAGGCTGAAGCCACATGAACAGCCCTCCTCAGTCACCACTGCAAGATGCCCTTGCCTGTGACTTCCAGGCAAGCCCATCAGTTCAGGCTCTGCTCAGCTTTATCACACAGCCTGAGACCCTTGGGAATTTTTGGATCTTCTCTCCCCCATCCCCTTGTGCTACTTGGAAGAGGCAGGAGATGGGTGGGGCTGCTTCTGTCCCTCTCACATGAAACCTCAATGCCAGCATCTCTGCTGCCTTCCTGATATTCTTGTAATGTGTGTAGGGAATCTTTTGGGAAGTAGACCTGTTCCCAGAATTTCTATGTGGGAAGCAAGGTGGAAGTCTCCTTTAAAATTGAGAGTGTATGCTCAGTTGTGTCCAATTCCTTGAGACCCCATGGACTACAGCATACTGGACTTCTCTGTCCATGGAATTTCCCAGGCAAGAATACTGCAGTGGGTTGCCATTTCCTTCTCCAGGGGATCTTCCTGACCCAGGTATCAAACACATGTCTCTTGCATCTCCTACATTGGCAAGCAGATCCTTTACCACTGAGCCACCCAGGAAGCTCCCTTTAAAACTGGTTTCTCTTAAATTTCAAAGAAAAGTCTTGCACATTCTAAGAATTATCTTGTGGAAATGCCAAGAAGAGGGCACGACCCTAACATCCTGCCCTGCTAAAACCATGCAACCCAGAATGGGTCTTGAACTTACAGTCTTTTAACGGAGATCAGGTCTGGTCTCAGGGCTTAATGAAGTTCACGTTTTTGATGTCTTATCACAGAAAGAATTCAGTGATAGACAAGGTGATATGTAAGAAGTGAATGTATTTAGAGAGAAATATACTCCACAGACACAGTGTGAATCATCTCAAAAGACCAGACTGGCCCCAGGGTATGGGGATGTCACTTTTTATAGGTGTGGGTAATTTCACGAGTGGGAGGAGTATTCCAGCTATTATGGGGAAGGGGTGGATTTCTAGGATCTGGGTCATTGCCCACATTTTGACATTTATGGTCAACCTTGGAATTGTCAGCTTCCCTGATAGCTCAGTTGGTAAAGAATCCACCTGCAGTGCAGGAGAAGGGATAGGCTATTCACTCCAGTATTCTTGGGCTTCCCTTTTGGCTAAACTGGTAAAGAATCTGCCTGCAATGCAGGAGACCTGGGTTTAATCCCTGGGTTGGGAAGATCCCCTGGAAAAGGGAAAGGCTGCCCACTCCAGTATTGTGGCCTGGAGAATTTGCAGATTCAGACACATCTGAGTGACTTTCACTTGGAATTTTCTTGGTGCCTGTGGGTGTGTCATTTAGCTTGCTGATATATTACAATGAGGCTCAAGGTCTGGGGAAGTCAACTAATCCACCATCTTGAACCTATTTGATTCTAATCAGTTTATGTTGTGTCCTCAGGCTATGTCATTGTTTTAAAGGTTGTGCCCTGCCCCCTTCTCTCCTGTTTCACTTACACCTCTCATCCAAAGTGATTATCAAATGTGATTTGAGGATATGAGAAACTGGTTCTGCCAGCTCACCTTCATTTCCCATTTTCTGTCCCTCATCAAGATGATCCCTACAGAATAATCAAGAATTTGGCATTGGTCCATTTCTGAAAACTGGGGAAAGGAAAAGGAATGCACAGAACACTATATATAAATGTGTCAATTGGGGATGAACCCTGGACTTTGTCATTGTACAGTATTCACCTCCTGTGCTGCTACACATTTAGTCACTGAATTTGGGGGAGTCTGGGTGAAGAGCAGGGATTTTTTTTCCTTCACAAAATTGAATTAAATCAGAGACACTGATAGAGTTCTCTTTCACAGTTATTCAACACAACAATTGAGACGTCTGAAAAGATAGATGATCTACAGCAGCGTATGGAAATACTCCTGGAGCAGACTCTCCTAACTGCCTATGTCAATGTGTCAAGAGGACTTTTTGAACAACATAAACTGATCTACAGCTTTATGCTCTGTGTTGAGATCATGCGTCAGCAAGGAAAATTAACTGAAGCTGAATGGAATTTCTTTCTCCGAGGTGCTGCAGGACTGGAAAAGGTACGTGTTTCAAGTTTAGACAGTGAATGTTATTAGATAGAGCTCATAAGCACCTAGCAATGCTCCACAGTGACTCATAACTCAAGTTTTACCTTCAGCTGTGTAGCCCACTGGGAGCCCACCCAGGCGATAACTTAGTCCTGTCTTTAGTAGCTGTGTAGTGACTATACCATTTGACCTCTTTATGCAGCAGTGTCCTCACCTACAGAAAAGGGATGTTGGAAGTAACCAGTGAGCTAGCATATGGTGAAGCCAAATCCAGCCTCTCCACCTGACACCAAGTTAAATCTTGGAGACAGAGTTTTGGGTGAAGTAGAAAAAAATAACTTTATTGCTTTCCAGACAGAGGGGGCCACAGTGAACTAAGACTGTGTCCCAATCTAGAGGGGATAGTGAGGAGTTTTAGAGTAATGGTTCAAAGAGGGTGTGATCAGCTTGTGGACATTCTTATGAATGGTTGGTGGTGAGGTGAGTGGGAGTCAGCATCATCAGCCTCTGGTTCCAACCCTTCTGGTGTCTCCATGCTTGTGGGCAGCCTACCATCATTAACATTTAACTTCTCCCTCCTGATGGGAGTTTCAGTATCTGCAAAACACCTCAAAAATACTGCTACGTATATCCCTTGAAGGGGAACCAGGCTTTGCCCCAAGGCCTAACTATTGTTTCTTGACTATTTCCCCCTGGTCTGCACATCCCCTCCCTTCCCTTATTAGCAGCTGATTGAACCTGATTCTTGCTGACAAAGGTCCATCTAGTCAAAGCTATGGTTTTTCCAAAGTCACATATGGATGTGAGAGTTGGACCATAAAGAAAGCTGAGCATCAAAGAACTGATGCTTTTGAACTGTGGTGTTGGAGAAGACTCTTGAGAGTCCCTGGGACAGCAAGGAGATCCAACCAGTCCATCCTAAAGGAAATCAGTCCCGAATATTCGTTGGAAGGACTGATGCTGAGGCTGAAGCTTCAATACTTTGACCACTTGATGCAAAAAACTGACTCATTAGAAAAGACCCTGATGCTGGGAAAGATCTCCTCCTGAAGGCAGGAGGAGAAGGGGATGAGATGTTTGGATGGCATCACAGACTCAATGGACATGAGTTTGAGCAAGCTCCAGAACTTGGTGATGGACAGGGAAGCCTGGCATGCTGCAGTCCATGGGGTCGCAAAGAGTTGGACATGATTGGGTGACTGAACTGAACTGAACTGAACCTGCTTATTGGAACTCATGGAAGGTTATGGAGGCTGAATGAAGCCTATTTCCTGTAATCAAGAAATGAGGGACACAGAAGGGTTTTGGGCCTATGAGACTCAAGGGTCCTGCTTGGTTTCGATGGGAACATGTTTTGAAAAGTTGACCATTTACAAATGAGAGAGTTAAAATCCAGTAAAAGCAGTAATTCACAGATCTGACCATAGTATTTGTAAAGTCATGATCCTCTCTTGCCTGGACACATCTTTCATTATAAAACATGGGGAAGAATAGAACTTGCTTGTTGCCTTCTGTAATAACATAATGTTTGTCTAACTTGCTCTAGTCCCTCTAACTGGCCTAACCCGCCCACATACCACAGACCTGGTCACTCACAGAGCAGAAGCACAACCACCCAACCCTTGCCTACCCATTCAGCCCAACTCTAAACTCTTGGCTTTGTTCTGTCCATCTCAAGCCCTGCCCTTGGCCCCTGCAGACCTGATACCTACACGAGCTTGCCAGTATTTGAGCCTCAATGTATCACTGGGACATTGGACTTCATGCTTTTGTTTGACCCAGCACTCTGAGTCAAGCCCAGGCAAGACCTCTCCACCCAACAGTCCTGCTTCCCTGACCCTCACCCACCCTGCATACATCAGATCAGATCAGATCAGATCAGTCGCTCAGTCGTGTCCGACTCTTTGCGACCCCATGAACCGCAGCACGCCAGGCCTCCCTGTCCATCACCAGCTCCCGGAGGTCACTCAGACTCGCATCCATCGAGTCAGTGATGCCATCCAGCCATCTCATCCTCTGTCGTCCCCTTCTCCTCCTGCCCTCAATCCCTCCCAGCATCAGAGTCTTCTCCAATGAGTCAACTCTTTGCATGAGGTGGCCAAAATACTGGAGTTTCAGCTTTAGCATCATTCCTTCCAAAGAAATTCCAGGATTGATCTCCTTCAGAATGGACTGGTTGGATCTTCTTGCAGTCCAAGGGACTCTCAAGAGTCTTCTCCAACACCACAGTTCAAAAGCATCAATTCTTCGGCGCTCAGCCTTCTTCACAGTCCAGCTCTCACATCCATACATGACCACAGGAAAGACCATAGCCTTGACTAGGCGAACCTTTGTTGGTAAAGTAATGTCTCTGCTTTTGAATATGCTATCTAGGTTGGTCATAACTTTCCTTCCAAGGAGCAAGCGTCTTTTAATTTCATGGCTGCAGTCACCATCTGCAGTGATTTTGGAGCCCAGAAAAACAAAGTCTGACACTGTTTCCACTGTTTCCCCATCTATTTCCCATGCAGTGATGGGACCAGATGTCATGATCTTCGTTTTCTGAATGTTGAGCTTTAAGCCAACCTTTTCACTCTCCACTTTCACTTTCATCAAGAGGCTTTTTAGCCCCTCTTCACTTTCTGCCATAAGAGTCGTGTCATCTGCATATCTGAGGTTATTTATATTTCTCCCAGCAATCTTGATTCCAACTTGTGTTTCTTCCAGTCCAGCATTTCTCATGATGTACTCTGCATATAAGTTAAATAAACATGGTGACAATATGCAGCCTTGACGTACTCCTTTTCCTATTTGGAACCAGTCTGTTGTTCCATGACCAGTTCTAACTGTTGCTTCCTGACCTGCATACAGATTTCTTAAGAGGCAGATCAGGTGGTCTGGTATTCCCATCTCTTTCAGAATTTTCCATAGTTTATTGTGATCTACACAGTCAAAGGCTTTGGCATACATACATATTCTATTAATCCTTTCCTAACACTGTTTTCTTGCCTTTTCCTACTGTTCTTGGGTTCTCAAGGCAAAAATACTGGGGTGGTTTGCCATTCCCATTTCCAGTGGACCCTGTTTTGTTAGACTAAAGGTCTGTATAGTCAAAGCTATAGTTTTTCCAGTAGTCATGTTCCGATGTGAGAGTTGGACCATAAAGAAGACTGAGCACTGAAGAATTGATGCTTTCAAGCTGTGGTGTTAGAGAAGACTCTTGAGAGTCCCATGGACAGCAAAGAGATGAAACCAGTCAATCCTAAAGGAAATCAACCCTGAATATTCATTGGAAGAACTGATGCTGAAGCTAGGCTCCAATACTTTGGCCATGTGATGCAAAGAGCCGACTCATTTGGAAAAGACCCTGATGCTGGAAAAGACTGAAGGCAAAAAGGAGAAGAGTGTGGCAGAGGTTAGATGGCATCAGTGACTCAGTGGACATGAATTTGAGCATACTCTGGGAGTTAGTGAAGGACAAGGAAGCCTGGCATGCTGCAGTCCATGGGGTTGCAGAGAGTCAAACATGACTTAGCAAATGAACAGCAATATTCAGACCAGGCAAATCTATAGAGATAGAAAGCTTTCAAAGTTTAGTTCCCAAGCACTAAATTTTCAAAGAACTAGTTTTAGCTGTTTAGGGCTAGAGGGCATGGGCAGGTGGGAGGGAAATTGCTAAACACATCATGGTTAGTGTGTGTGTGTGTGTGTGTGTGTGTGTGTGGAGGAGATGAAATATTCTATAATCTAAAATTGATTGTGGTCATGGTTACAAAAACTGTGAATTTACTAAAATACACTGGATTGCATGCTTTAAACTGATGAATTCCATGGTATGCATATTGTATCTCAATAAGCTATTTTAGGGCTTCCCAGGTGGCTCAGTGGTAAAGATCCCACTTGCCAATGCAGGAGACATGGGTTTGATCCCTGAGTCAGGAAGATCCCCTGGAGAAGGAAATGGCAGCCCATGCCAGTATTCTTGTCTGGAGAACCCCATGTACAGAGGAGCCTGGCAGGCTGTAGTCCATAGGGTCACAAAGAATTGGACATGACTAAGCCACTTAGCATACATGCAAAGCTATAAATGTAATATAAAACCTCCTTACCTGCCTCCTGAGAAATCTGTATGCACGTCAAGAAGCAACAGGTAGAACTAGACATGGAACAACAGACTGGTTCCAAATCAGGGAAGGAGTGCGTCAAGGCTGTATAATGTCACCCTCCTTATTTAACTTATATGCAGAGTACATCATAAGAAATGCCAGGCTGGATGAAGCACAAGCTGGAATCAAGATTTCTGGGAGAAATATCATAACCTCAGATATGCAGATGACACCACCCTTATGGCAGAAAGCGAAGAGGAACTAAAGAGCCTCTTGATGAAAGTGAGAGAGAGTGAAAAAGCTGGCTTAAAACTCAGCATTCAAAAAACAAAGA
Organism: Tragelaphus eurycerus; assembly: GCA_935064755.1. Classification (NCBI taxonomy): domain Eukaryota; kingdom Metazoa; phylum Chordata; class Mammalia; order Artiodactyla; family Bovidae; genus Tragelaphus; species Tragelaphus eurycerus. Next base: position 13,270,250 of record CAKXYN010000070.1, on the reverse strand, counting down.
TCATGGCATCCAGCCCCATTCAGTTCAGTTGCTCAGTCATGTCCAACTCTGCAACACCATTAACCATAGCATGCCAGGCCTCCCTGTCCATCACCAATTCCCGAGTTTACCCAAACTCATGTCCATTGAGTTGGTGATGCCATCCAACTATCTCATCCTCTACCAACCCCTTCTTCTCCTGCCCTCAATCTTTCCCAGCATCAGGGTCTTTTCAAATGAGTCAGCTCTTTGCATCAGTTGGCCAAAGTACTGGAGTTTCAGCCTCAACATCAGTCCTTCCAATGAACACCCAGGACTCATCTCCTTTAGGATGGATTTGTTGGATTTCCTTGCAGTCCAAGAGATTCTCAAGAGTCTTCTCCAACATCACAGTTCAAAAGCATCAATTCTTTAGCATTCAGCTTTCTTTACAGTCCAACTCTCACATCTATACATGACCACAGGAAAAACCATAGCCTTAACTAAATGGACCTTTGTTGACAAAGTGATGTCTCTGCTTTTTAATATGCTGTCTAGGTTGGTCATAACTTTCCTTCCAAGGAGTAAGTGTGGTTTAATTTCATGGCTGCAGTCACCATCTGCAGTGATTTTGGAGCCCAAAAAAATAGTCAGCCACTGTTTCCCCATTTGCTGCTGCTGCTAAGTCACTTCAGTCGTGTTCGACTCTGTGCGACCCCATAGACGGCAGCCCACCAGGCTCCCCCGTCCCTGGGATTCTCCAGGCAAGAACACTGGAGTGGGTTGCCATTTTCTCCTCCAATGCATGAAAGTGAAAAGTGAAAGGAAAGTCACTCAGTTGTGTCCGACTCTTAGCGACCCCATAGACTGCAGCCTATCAGGCTCCTCCATCCATGGGATTTTCCAGGCAAGAGTACTGGAGTGGGGTGCCATGAAATGATGGGACCAGATGCCATGATCATAGTTTTCTGAATGTTGAGCTGTAAGCCAACTTTTTCACTCACCTCTTTCACCTTCATCAAGAGGCTCTTTAGTTCTTTGCTTTCTGCCATTAAGGGTGGTTTCATCTGCATATCTGATGTTTTTGATATTTCCTCTGGCAGTCTTGATTCCAGTTTGTGCTTCTTCCAACCCAGAGTTTCTCATGATGTACTCTACATAGAAGTTAAATAAGCAGGGTGACAATATACAGCCTTGATGTACTCCTTTTCCTATTTGGAACCAGTCTGTTGTTCCATGTCCAGTTCTAACTGTTGCTTCCTGACCTGCATACAGGTTTCTCAAGAGGCAGGTCAGCTGGTCTGGTATTCCCATCTCTTTCAGAATTTTCCACAGTTTATTGTGATCCACACAGTTTAAAGGCTTTAGCATAGTCAATAAAGCAGAAATAGATGTTTTTCTGGAACTCTCTTGCTTTTTTGATGATCCAGAGGATGTTGGCAATTTAATCTCTGGTTCCTCTGCCTTTTCTGAATCCAGCTTGAACATCTGGAAGTTCACAGTTCATGTATGCTGAAGCCTGGCTTGGAGAATTTAGAGCATTACTTTACTAGCATGTGAGATGAGTGCAATTGTGCGGTAGTTTGAGCATTCTTTGGCATTGCCTTTCTTTGGGATTGGAATGAAAACTGACCTTTTGCAGTCCTGTGGCCACTGCTGAGTTTTCCTAATTTGCTGACATATTGAGAGCAGCACTTTCACAGCACCATCTTTTAGGATTTGAAATAGCTCAACTGGAATTCTGTCACCTCCACTCGCTTTGTTCGTAGTGATGCTTCCTAAGGCCCACTTGACTTCACATTCCAGGATGTCTGGCTCTAGGTCAGTGATCACACCATCGTGATTATCTGGGTCATGAAGCTCTTTTTTGTACAGTTCTTCTGTGTATTCTTGCCACCTCTTCTTAATATCTTCTGCTTCTGTTAGGTCCATACCATTTCTGTCCTTTATTGAGCCCATCTTTGCATGAAATGTTCCCTTGGTATCTCCAATTTTCTTGAAGAGATCTCTAGTCTTTCCCATTCTGTTGTTTTCTTCTATTTCTTTGCATTGATCACTGAGGAAGGCTTTCTTATCTCTTCTTGCTATTCTTTGGAACTCTGCATTCAGATGTTTATATCTTTCCTTTTCTCCTTTGCTTTTCTCTTCTCTTCTTTTCACAGGTATTTGTCCCATTACTTCATGGCAAATAGGTGGGGAAACAATGGAAACAGTGACAGACTTTATTTTCTTGGGCTCCAAAATCACTGCAGATGGTGACTTCAGCCATGAAATTAAAAAACACTTGCTTCTTGGAAGAAAAGCTATGACCAACCTAGACAGCATATTAAAAAGCAGAGACATCACTTTACCAGCAAAGATCCATCTAGTTAAAGCTATGGTTTTTCCAGTAGTCATGTATGGATGTGAGAGTTAGACCATAAAGAAACTGAGTGCTGAAGAATTGATGCTTTTGAACTGTGTTGGAGAAGACTCTTGAGAGTTCCTTGGACTGCAAGGAAATCAAATCAGTCAATTGTAAAAGAAATCAGTCCTGAATATTCATTGAAAGGACTGATGCTGAAGCTGAAGCTCCAGTACTTTGGGCACTTGATGGGAAGAACTGACTCATTAGAAAAGACCCTGATGCTGGAAAAGATTGAAGGCAGGAGGAAAAGGGATCAAGAAAGGATGAGATGATTGGATGGTGTGATGGGCATGAGTTTGAGCAAGCTCTGGGAGTTGGTGATGGACAGGGAAGCTTGATGTGCTGCGGTCCATGGGGTGGCAAAGAATTGGACATGACTGAATGACTGAAATGAACTGAACTGAACAGAACTGATAAAAGCCTCAGGCAAATATTCATTAAATTTTCAAAGAGCTAGTTTCAGTCTACAATTACAGCTGTTTCTCTGTCTCTTTTAAAACTGTTTACCCACAAGTAAGAGCTTCATGGAATATTGCCAGATGGCATAATATTGATACTTTTCCCTGAAATTTCTGGGAATATGTGAAATTGTTAGACATATACACACTTATCCCAGCTGGAAGGAGAGTACTACTTGTGTTGCTACTTATTTTGCTCTACTACTCACATTTTCCTGTCTCCTAGAAGTGAGAACATCTAGGAACTGGATTTGGAAACTAGTTCTCTAGGAAAAAAATCATCAATATAAGAATATTTGAGGGGTGGGGAGAGACCGGTGTGGCATGTTGGAGAACAGGCTACAAGTAGACTTTACAGATTTATTGTTAACCCTTCACAAGATCAATGACTTTCAGCACATGTCAACATGAAAAGCTTTCATTAGCTGCACTTAATTTCAAACACCAACAGGTAGAATTGATTCAACAGCATATCTATTTCACTATATCTTATATCTGTCCTGGGCAACTGGTTATTTTTAATATGCTATTACAGCTTGATTTTTCACTTAGACAAGGTGAGAGCATATTCTGTGGTTGTCTTTGTGAATTACTATTCACTTTTTTTCTGTCTTCTAACAGGAACGCCCACCTAAGCCCGAATTTCCCTGGCTGGTTACTGCCACGTGGTTCGCCTGCTGTGACTTAGAAGAATTATTTCCAGTTTTTAAAGGACTTACACAATATATAGTATTATATCCTATTTCTGTACGAATAGGTAATACATCAAAAACGATCTGCTGTAGGAGGTTGTAAACAAATTCATGAACCCTAACTTTAAAAGTCTCCTTTAACCTCTTCTGCAGAATCAGTATTTTTCACTAGGAAAGTCTTCATTTTTAAGAAATTTTGAATTGTTTTCCCAGTTTCTTTAAAATTATACCCATTTTGCTACTGCTAAGTCGCTTCAGTCGTGTCCGACTCTGTGCGACCCCACAGACGGAAGCTCACCAGGCTCCCCTGTCCCTGGGATTCTCCAGGCAAGAACACTGGAGTGGGTTGCCATTTCCTTCTCCAATGCATGAAAGTGAAAAGTCAAAGTGAAGTCGCTCAGTCGTGTCCGACTCTTAGCGACCCCACGGACTGGAGCCTACCAGGCTCCTCCGTCCATGGGATTTTCCAGGCAAAAGTACTGGGGTGGGGTGCCATTGCCTTCCCCGATACCCATTTTAAGGAGATGCATTTACCTCCAAGTATTGTTTTAGCTTCATCTCATACTGGTTTTAGCTTCCCTGGTGGCTCAGTGGTAAAAAATCTTCTTGCAATGCAGGAGACACAAGTTCAATCCCTGAGTCAGGAAGATTGCCCTAGAGAAGGGAATGGTATCCCACTCCAGTATTCTTGCCTGGAGAATCCCAAGGACAGAGGAGCCTAGGGGACTCCAGTCCACAGGGTGGCAAAGAGTCAGACACAACTGAGCATGGCAGCTTGTACTCTTTTTTAACTTCTTACTGAGGGATAGCATACATATGGAAAAGTACACAGATCAAAATCAACAGCTTGTTATAAAACACTAATTCTGAGCTACCACCCAAGTCAAGAACTAGACCAGCACTAGTATCGCAGAATTCCCATGTACTCCTTCATAGAACCCTTTCCCTCTTTCCCAGGGGTTATGCCTGCTCTGAATTATAACAGTCTATGTTACTTTCCCCATGTTTTACTATGTGTCTGTAATCTTTGCTGTTGTTGTTTAGTCACTAAGTCATGTCTGACTCTTTTGCCACCCCATAAAATGTAGTCTGCCAAGTTCCTCTGTCCATGGGATTTCCCAGGCAAGAATACTGGAGTAGATTGCCATTTCCTCCTCCTGGGGATCTTCCTGACCCAGGGCTTGAACCCACATATTCTGCATTGACAGGCAGATTCTTTGCCACTGAGCCACCAGGGAAGCCCCATGTAAACTTTAATTCAAACCTAATTTATTTGACTGTTTTTTACACCTAACCAGTCATTTTCTAAGAGATATATTAAGGTACACCACTATAACAATTTCTCTGTAATTCTAGAATTTCTCCCATTATATCTTGTGGAACTCATGTTAATTAAGCATAAATAAGTTTAGGGTAATTATCTTCCTAACAAGTAAAATACCTGAATAGTGCTTTTTGCCTTAAAATATATTTTCTAATATTAGTATTATTAAATATTATTACAGCAGAATTGTCTTCATTAGTATTCCCTCTGTATATTTCTTCATTCTTTATTTTTATCTCTTCTGAGTCATCATCATGTTTCAGTGTATCTTTAGTAAGATTTTGTTGTTTTGAGCAACATGGCAGTCTCTTTTTAAACAAGCAACTTTTAATCCAACTACTATAAAGTTGGTTATACCTCTATTTCAGTGGTTCTCAACTGGGGAGGATTTTGTTCCCCAGGGGACATTCTGAAGATATTATTGGATCCCACAACTGGGGTTGTGCTATAGGCATCCAGTAGGTAGAAACCATAGTTGTAACTAAACATCCAACAATGCTAAAAACAACCAGAACAACCCTCCACAACAAATGACCACTTGCAAATGACCACTTGGACCAAAGGGCAGTAGTGGCAGGGTTGAGAAAATCCTCATTTATTTGGACTGAATTCTGTCACCTTGTTTATAGGGATTTTTTCCTTGGCATGCTTTTCTTTATTTTTTACTTCTTATTTTTTGCCTTCAGGTCAGTTGTCCACATTCTTTTTTTATTTTCCTTGTACTAATTTGAAGTTGTGTGTTCTGTTGTTATTTTTAGTAATTATTCTTCTACTTCTTATATGAATGGGTTTTTTTTCCTGAGTGCACCCAGTAACTGTGGTGGTTTAAAGGCTATGTGGACCAGAAATTCTGGGATCCTTATATGCTCATTTGATTTCTAAATAAAGACTAGGAAAAATAATACTCTTCAGTAAATAAACCAAATGAAAATTGTGTTTCTATATTGTGGACCATTTAAACAAGATGGCTAGAGGAAGAGGTAGAACACAGAAGAAAAATACTCATAGGAGAAGTCTAGTTATGGACAGTTGGGGAAAGACCCAAAGCAGAAGGGGCTAGATGGAGCTTCATAAACATAGAGGCAAAGAAAGAGGTGAAGGCTGAAAGACAAAGTAATTCTGAAAACAACTCATCATGTTTGGACAAAAGGCACCGTTTATTATTGTCATCTGAGACTAAAATTTTAGCAATTTAAAACAACTTTCTTGCTTTCATTTGTTAAATTTCAAGGTTGATTCTGGAAATCCTGCAGAATTACGAAGGTTTGTGTGTGGTAGGATGGCTTGTGTTCTAAAAGTGAGCTTTAGATCTTTGTAAGTGAAGTTTAATAATTAATTTCAAAGCCATTCACCTTCAAAGGCTTCCTAACTGCCTTAATCTTGTGCCTATGTGTTGCATGTTCTACTAGTTGGGAGTTAGAATTTTAAATTATCCTGTCTTATTAGCCAAAGCCCTAGTGACCATTACATTACAATAATGAGAACCCGAGGAGAAAAGAAGTCCTTTTGGAATAAATGTTTCCACTACCCGGTTCTCAGAATAATGCATCCACTAAAAAGTGCTGTGGTGGGGAGGAGCTAAGATGGCGGACGAGTAAGACGGGGAGAATACTTTCTCCTCCACAAATCCATTAAAAGAACATTTGAATGCTGAATAAACTCGATAAAACAACTTCTGAATGCCGGCAGAGGTCATCAGGCACTTAGAAAGACAGCTCATTGTCTTCAAAACGAGAAAAAGAGCCCTGCGGTAACTCCTTTTGCGGAGAACTGGCGCGGACACCAGCATTTGCTGTCGGCAAGTGGGGGCTGGGCTAGGAGGAGCGGCGAGGCCTGCATTGCTTTGAGAAAGGATTTGGCCTGGCTATCTCGGGCGCTATCTGAGCGAAATAACCAGACTGTCGGTTATCTACTACATCAAAAGCCAGCCCTAACTTAGGACACCACCAGGACTACCTACGGAACAAAGGGCTGCACAGAGTTGGCCGGCTGCAGGCCGTCCCACTCCGGTGACAGGCAGCCAGGGCCGGAGGCGGGCAATTATAGCCCTAGAGAGACACTGTCTAAGGGAACTGTGAGTAGGTTTCTGTGCTGACTCACGCTTCTTGGGGCTCTGGATGGTCAACATCTGCCTGAGAAAGTGCGCTGTTTGTATACCCAGAAAACTGAGCAGCGGAGAGGCGATAAGTCGCAGCACCTGCGCTCGCTGAACATTTCATCACCTGTGCTACTCGGATCTGGGAAGGGCATAAAACGCAGACTCAACCAAGTCTGTGCTTCTGAGGATTATCTGAGTGCCTGAACCTGGCCGGTTTAGATTTGGGTGTTCATCTCCGTCCCCTCTGTAACAAGGCAGAGATCAGATATTGAAAAGACCTGTAAACCGCCTCAATAAAGAGAATTCAACAAACTACCAGAATATAGTAAGGACACTCTAAATTTGGCAATTTTAACAAAATGAAGAGACAAAAGAATACCCAGCAGCTAAAGGAACAGGAGAGATGCCCACCAAACCAAACCAAAGAGGAAGAGATAGGGAATCTACCTGATAAAGAATTCCGAATAATGATAGCGAAATTAATTCAAAATCTCGAAATCAAAATAGAATCACAGTTAAAGAGTCTGGAGACAAGGATTGAGAAGATGCAAGAAAGGTTTAACAAGGACCTAGAAGAAATAAAAAAGAGTCAACACATAATGAATAATGCAATAAATGAGATCCAAAACACCCTGGAGGCAACAAATAGTAGAATAACAGAGGCAGAAGATAGGATTAGTGAACTAGAAGATAGAATCCTAGAAATAAATGAATCAGATGAGAAAAAAGAAAAACGTATCAAAAGAAATGAGGACAATTTCAGAAACCTCCAGGATAACATCAAACGCTACAACATTCGAATCATAGGAGTTCCAGAAGAAGAAGATAAAAAGAAAGATCATGAGGAAATACTTGAGGAGATAATAGTTGAAAACTTCCCTAAAATGGAGAAGGAAATTACCACTCAAGTTCAAGAAATCCAGAGAGTCCCTAACAGGATAAACCCAAGGCGAAACACCCCAAGACACATATTAATCAAATTAACAAAGATTAAATATAAAGAACAAATATTAAAAGCAGCAAGGGAAAAACATCAAATAACTCACAAGGGAATTCCCATAAGGCTAACAGCTGATCTTTCAATAGAAACTCTCCAAGCCAGGAGGGAATGGCAAGACGTAATTAAAGTGATGAAGGAAAATAACTTACAGCCTAGATTATTGTATCCAGCAAGGATCTCATTCAAATATGAAGGAGAAATCAAAGCTTCACAGATAAGCAAAAGTTGAGAGAATTTTGCACTAAACCATTTCTCCAACAAAAACTAAAGGACATTCTCTAGAGCAATACAATAATAGTGGGAGACTTTAACACCCCACTCATATAATCTGGGTGTAATAGACAAAGTAAAGAGGAAAACATATTTACTTATGAGCCTCAAAAAATTCAGTTCACTCAGGAGAGTTTAAAAAAAAAAAAAAAGACTTATTTGCTCACTCTGTGGAGGTTTATTGACTATTTTGTGGGTTTGGTACCACTTTGGGTAGTAGGGAGGAAGAGGTGACAAATGTGATCCTGTCCTAAATAATATATTGTGGTAAAGATAGACTTACCAATACAAAATACCAAGATGTGCCTAAAGATGAGGACACCCAAACTGGACTTTTTGTTTCCTGAACTTTTCATTTCGAGAACAAACCTCCTAATATAAGATTAACTTACCATGATTTTTTTTAAGTGTTCTTTGTGATTAAAAACAGAAAGCCATTGGTTGAGAAATTACATATACTCCTCCCCACCATCACTCCCCTTCTTTCTTCCCATTTCCCTCCCACCCTCATTGATCCTTTCCTTTGTCCATTTTCCCCTGCAAAAATAAAAAAAAAAAATAAAAAGTGCTGTGGTGTGCTCTACCCCGTGGTCTCAGGCCATGTAACTGTCTATATTTCACACAGAAGTTAGAAGTCTTACAGAATTACCTACTGCCCCAGGCTCATGGGCTTAAGTGGCACTAAATTTCTGTCACCAGCTCTGTAGCTGCTATTGTTAGGCCCTCAGAGGAGAGCCCCGCAGACTAGCTGGAGAAAGTCATTTTCCAGCCTGCCGTGGAAGCCAACCATTTTGTGTAATATTCAACCCCAGCAGCCCACTTCATCACTAGATGGCCATATTGGTCTGCTGAGCAGCTTACAGCAGCACACTGTGCGCCCTGTAGGAACTTCAGTGCTAATCCTTGTTCAGTCGCTCAGTCATGTCCAACTCTTTGCACCTTGTGAACTGCAGCATGCCAGGCCTCCCTGTCCTTCACTATATCCCTGAGTTTGCACAGATTCATGTCCCTTGAGTCTATGATGCCATCCAACCATCTCATCCTCTGTCGCCCTCTTCTCCTCATGCCCTGACTTTCTCAGCATCAGGTCTTTTCCAGTGAGTCGGTTCTTCATATCAGGGTGGCCAAAGTAGTGGAGCTTCAGCTTCGGCATCAGCCCTTTCAGTGAATGACTGTCAGAGTTGATTTCCTTTATGGTTGACTGGTTTGATCTCCTTGCAGTCCAAGGGACTCTCAAGAGTCTTCTCCAGCACCACAATTCAAAAGCATTGATTCTTCAGGACTCATGTATAATACACAATTTATTCATATGTTATTTGTATGGTAAAAAAAAAAAAGTATATATGCCTGAATATTTTATTTGCTTCATCTGTCTCACACATTTTATTTGCTTCATCTGTCTCACACATATTTTATTTGCTTCATCTGTCTCACACTAATAATTGTGTTATTTTCTATCACTGCTATGTTTTCTTCTGCTTTTTCTTCTTCCTCCAACAGTGATGGGGGTTCTGGGGGCATTTCTGGGGGATGGGGCTGCACTGGGTCTTTGTTGTGGCACTCGGGCTTTCTCCAGTTGCAGCACTCAGGCTTAGTTGCCCTTTGGCATGTGGGGTTTTAGTTCTCCAACCAGGGATTAAACCCACATCCCCTGCATAGGAAGGCAGATTCTTAACACTGGACCACCAAGGAAGTCCCAGCAGTGATAGTTTGATGTATTTTTATGCTATTGTCTGACACATATTGATTTATTTTATTGTATTTTTATTATTGGGTTCATATTGTAATTAATATAACTTGACCTATTTTGTCCCATTTAATTATGTTTGCCTTGAATTCTAATATAGCTAATGTTACTCATCACTTCTTATCACTTAGGGTTGGTGTTTTTTTTCTTTGCTCACATCTGATTGATAAATCTCTATGCATCCTTTAACTGGTAACTTCTCTGTCATTTGTTTCAACTTCATGTTTTGTAAGTGGTTTGAATTCATTTTCTGATCCAATTTTGAATTCAGTATTTCCTAATTAGGTTGGGTAGAGGGAGGTTAATATATTTACACTTGCAGTAATATAAAAAACTGATAGTAAATGTAGAAATTTTTTCCTTACCAAATATACTTATTTAATGGGTTTTCCCAATGGCTCAGTGGGTAAAGAATCCACCTGCAACACAGAAGACACAGGAGATGTGGGTTCAATTCCTGGGTCAGCAAGATCCTCTGGGGGAGAAATGGCAATCCACTCCAGTATTCTTGCCTGGAGAATTTCATGGACAGAGGAATCTGGCAGGCTATAGTCCTAAGGGTCGCAAAGAGTCAGACACAACTGAGCAACGAAACACACACATTTATTTAATATCACAGTCATAGCAACTGTAATTAAAGCATGTTTTAAAATTGTGTTTCCAGGGTCTTTTGAGACTTATATTAACCCACCTGATCAGGACGCCTATTCTATAATGAAGGAGAGTGATCAACTCATAACAACGGAAAAGGTGCCCACAAGCCATAATTTTTGGCATCCAGAACTAAGTTCTTTCCATAAGTTAATCCTTATTAAATGCTGTAAAGAAGAAAAGGTAATATATTTTTCATTAAAAACTGTGTTATAATTATTTCTGCTAAAGCTCACCAGCCAGTTATGACTCATGGACTGATTAGATTTATTTAGAAAGTAACAATGGCCAAATTTGGGAAGTGGTTTGTGACTTTGTGTTGTTAGTAAGAAATGGAGACTTTGTGTTATCAATAGAACACAGTATTTTATACAGGAAATGAGAGAAAAGGCTGGAGAGTCATCCAGGGACCTAGAGGAACTTCCTTAATGTTGCCATGGGGAACTTGTGCTTCCTGCCAGGGAGGTCAGGGCTCTGCTGGATGGTGTTAGCAGGGGACTGGTGAGCCTTTCAGAACTTGGCAGCAATAGGAGGGAGGCATTTGAACAGAAAACAAACATAGTTACCAAGACCAGTGTGAAGATGGGTGACATAATTATGTAAGAAATTATGGCAGCTTGCATAAAATAGAATGAAATAGCACCATTTGCAGCAACGTGGATAGACCTAGGGATTATCATATTAAGTGAAGTTAAGTCAGACAGAGAAAGAGAAATATCCTATGATATCACTTATATGTGAAATCTAATTAAACAAATGATACAAATGAACTTATTTACAAACCAGAAACAGACTCATATATCTTGAAATCAGACATATGATTACCAAAAGAGAAACATGGAGGGAAATAATAAATTAGGAGGTTGGGTTAATATATACCCACTACCATATATAAACTGGATAACAAGGACCTACTGTACAGCACAGGGAACTCTACTCAATATCCTGTAATAACCTATATGAGAAAAGAATCTGAAAAAGAATGGCGATATATACATATATACGTATATATATAATTCACTTTGCTGTACACAGGAAGCTAATAAAGCATTGTAAATCAACTGTACTTCAATAAAAATTGTTTTAAAATTATGGCAACCTGCATTAAGATAGAGGTAGTAGATTAAAGAGATGGAAGGGGATGAGGAGATGGGGCAACTAGTATGGCTCCTGGTTTTTGCGTGGGGGCCAAAGGGGAGAGTTGTATCAACAACTAAGCAAATGTGAAAGGAGAAACATGTCAGATAAAGATGTCACTGAGTCTGTAGTATCTACCAATATCAAATATCTACCTGTATAGTAGGCTGGAGACCAATTAATATCTGGGTAGAAAACTTTAGAGAGAAATATAGTTTAAAAAATAGAGATTGGGGAATCATTAACATTGAGTTGGAAAGTAAAACCACAGGAGTTGTTAAAAAATTGTAGAGGAATAATAGGTTAAGAGGACAGATGGGCAAAGGATGAAACCCTGAGGAGCACCAACTTTGAAAAGACAAAGAGAAAGGATGCAGAGCCCTTAAGAAGGAAGAGGCAGAGGGGCAAGAAGAACATCAGGAGAAAGAAATGATGTGGAAACCAAGTAGGCATAGTGTTTCAATACAGCAAGAATTATCAACAGATTGTAATGAATGGAGGGTGCTCTATGAGAAATGGGAGAAAGAAAATGCACTGGAGAAAGTCAAACCATAGTTTGGAGATATTGAGGCTATTCTGTAGGATTTTCTACCATCTTTTTAGGAAAACAGAAAGGCTGTGGGGTTAGCCTGGGCTACTGATAATTGCAATAGATGAATGGAAGATAGAAGGTCATTGAGACTGTTGGTAAAAGTAGTTCTATAAAGGGGAAGAGCTCTAAGAAAAAGCTTATAGACTGGGAGAAGAGGAGAACCTTGAAAGTTTCTTTGGAAGCAAATGCAGTTGGACTAGGAATGTAGCACAGTTAGAAGGACAGGAGAGGTTGTGATCAAAGTTGAGCTTAAAACTTCTAAAGAGAAGTTCCAAGTGGTGACCATGTCCTGAGGGTGGCCATAGGTATGGGTGACTGAGAAAGTGATGAGATGACGTGCACTAGAGTTTGAGGTCAAGGCACTGTGCAGTTAGGATGTGGGAGGTCCTTCTGACCCTGAACCTGGGTTGTGTCACCCCAGATGATGACAAAACAATGCCTGAGACACAGTTGATTAATCACTGGAACAGACATAAATGCAGAGGAAGCTATAAGCTAGGTGGCAAGTCTTCAGTGGATATGGGACAGTGGCTACCATGTCGGATACTGACAAAGATGAAAGGATGATTAAACAGCAGTAGTCCCAAAGGAGTTTTAAAGACTGAGACATAGGCTAGAAAATTCTAGACTATGGGAAATTATTTTTGTTTTTGTTTCAGATTCTGTGTCTCTGTGTATGAGCTAAAGTTCTTAAGGTTGCAACCATATAGGACAAATTTAATAAGTTCAAGACTAAAAAGATATATTAAAATAAAAGGATACTGGGGTAGCTCATTAAATTTGAGGAAAAGCCAGTTAATCACATTTCAGGAGGAGCAGCTCACTGGGCAACTCACTGAACATAACTCTTTAGTGTTGCCATTGATAGCACTCAACTCTCAATAAAATTGTTCCTCTAGTTTCAAATTCTCAAGAAAGAGATTCTGATTGGTCCAGCTCAACTTAAGTTTTGTTCCTTGTCCAATCAGCTACAGATAGGAAAATTGCATCATGCAGTAGAAATATGACTACACAAGAGTTCTAGGGAGGAGAACAGATGCTGGTGGGCTACATCCATGCAAGATTCCACCTGCTATGGGGCCTTGTCTCACAGCCAATATTCCCATTTCTCTGGTCCAGAGAAGATCAGACTCAGGAAAAGACCTAAGACTCACTTTCTATCATTTGAAGACCAGTACCTGTCCCTCAGCTTCTGTCCATAAAACATTTAACAAATACCTTGGTGAGTAATTGCTATATTCCAGGCACTGAGGATACAATTGTGAAAAAGAAAAATTCTTTTTTCTTATGAAAAAGAAAAATTACTCCCAAAGGCTTGTATTCTAGTGGGAGAGAGAAGGAACAGAAGGAATAAAATACTTTCTGCTTGCAAAAAGTTTTAAGAAGGACATGAAAGGGAAGTTTCAATAAAAGTAGTATGGTGGAAACTAGAGTAGGAAGCCAAGGAGGACCTCTTTGAAGAGGTGATAGTCTCAACTTCTTATATAAATCATTTCCTGTGTCATACCAACAACCTGTGGGGGCAGACTGGAGGGTGTCAGGCAGCCGCAGGGAAACCTGGAACAGTGCCCCTGGGTGGGAAGCCTAGCAGAGACTCAAGGGCACACTGGTTGGGAGAAGGAAGAGGGTTCCAGAGGAGAAGGACCAGGAATAACTGAGAGCCAAGACTTCAAGCTGTGGTTAGAGTGATTGCTCATGGGAACAAAAAAAGAAATAAATAGAATGAGAAATGGAGTTGAGCTCTGCACCAGAAGTGGGTGGAGTCACTCCCCCTCAGCACCACCTAGGCTTGGAGAGGGGAGGAGCAAAGGGGCTTGGGTAGAAAATTATTTCCGACCCCTCCCAGTCATGAAATCAGATCAGCCTGAGGACAAGGATTTTTTGTTTGTTTTTAATTAATTTTTTATTGAAGTATGGTTGATTCACAGTGTTGAGAGGTGTTTTTTTTCCTCTCTCTCTTGGACCCTTTGGAGACTATGATGAAAGTTGTAAGCCTTCTTAGAAAATACACAAATGCTCTTCCACTTATGATTATGTAATTCTAGTTAAGAATCTCAATCTTGGGAAATAAAGTGTGTTCTCTCTCACACACACACATTTATTTTTTACATTTAATTTTTATTTTTACCTTTTCAACCCTCTGCATCCATTTTCTGCTCCCTGGCAAACAACGGTGTGTGCTTTGTATCCAGAAGGTTACTGTTGTTGTTGCTATTTTTTAAATTTATTTTTAATTGGAGGGTAATTGTTTTACAGTGTTGTATTGGCTTCTGCCACACAGCAACACAACTCAGGCATAAGTATACATATATCTCCCCTGCAGAAGTTCCCTCCTACCCCTTACCCCATCCCACTCCTCTAGGTTGTCACAGAACACAGTGTTGAGCTCTCTGTGATATATAGCAATCTCCCATTAGCTATTCATTTTACACATGGCAATGTATATGATTCAATGCTACTTTCTCAATTCATCCAGCCCTCTCCTTCCCCCTCATTGTCCACAAGTCTGTTTTCTATGTCTGCATCTCTATTCCTGCCCTGCAAATAGCTTCATCAGTACCATCTTTCTAGATTCTATGCTATGCTATGCTAAGTCACTTCAGTCGTGTCCGACTCTGTGTGACCCCATAGACGGCAGCCCACCAGGCTCCCCCGTCCCTGGGATTCTCCAGGCAAGAACACTGGAGTGGGTTGCCATTTCCTTCTCCAACGCATGAAAGTGAAAAGAGAAAGTGAAGTCGCTCAGTCATGTCCGACTCTTCACGACCCCATGGACTGCAGCCTACCAGGCTCCTCTGTCCGTGGGATTTTCCAGGCAGGAATACTGGAGTGGGCTGCCATTGCCTTCTCCATCTAGATTCCATATATATGTGTTAATGTACGATATTCATTTTTCTGACTTATTTCATGCTGTGTAATAGACTCTAGGTTCATCCACTAGAACTAACTCAAATGCATTCGTTTTTATGGCTGAGTAATATTCTGTGTATATATGTACCACTACTTCTTTATCCATTTATCTGTTGATAGATATCTAGGTTGCTTCCATGTCCTGGCTATTGTAAATAGTGCTACAGTGAATACTTTGGTGCATGTATCTTTTTGAATGATGGTTTTCTCAGAGTGTATGCCCAGTGCTGGGATTCCTAGGTCACGTGGTAGTTCTAGTCCTAGTTTTTTAAAGGATCTCCATACTGTTCTTAGTGGCTGTATCAATTTATAGTCCCACCAGTGTGACAGGGTTCACTTTTCTCCACATCTTCTCCAGCATTTATTTTTTTGTAGACTTTTTGTTGGTGGCCATTCTGACCCATGTAAGGTGATACCTCATTGTGGTTTTGATTTGCATTTCTCTAATAATGAGTGATATTGAGCATCTTGTCATATGTTTGTTGACCATTTGTATGTCTTCTTTGGAGAAATGCCTGTTCAGGTCTTTCAACCACTTTTTGATTGGTTTGTTTGTTTTTCTGATATTGAGCTGCTTGTATATTTTGGAAATTAGTCTTTTGTCAATTGTTTCACTTGCAATTATTTTCTCCCATTCTGAGGATTGTATTTTCATTTTGTTTATAGTTTCCTTTGCTGTGCAAAAGCTTTTAAGTTTAATTAGGTCCCAATTGTTTATTTTTGTTTTTATTTCCATTATTTCAGGAGTTGGGTCAAAAAAGATATTGCTGTGATTTATGTCAAAGAGTATTTTGCCTTGTTGTTGCTATTTTTAAGATTCCACATATGAAAGATAATATATTTGTTTTTTTCTGTCTGACTTATCCCACTTAGTATAATGCCCTCAAGGTCCATTCATGTTGTTGCAAATGGCAAGAGTTCATTCTTTTTTATGACTGAGTAATATTCCTATATCTGTATGTATCACATTTTCTTTATTTATTTATCCATTGATAGACACAGGTTGTTTTCATGTCCTGGCTATTGCAGCAGTGAACACAGGGGTGCATGTATTTTTTTCAAGTTATTGCTTTCATTTTCTTAAGATAAATACCCAGAATTGTGAGTGCTGGATCATATGGTATTTCTGGTTTTAATTTTTTGCAAAATATAAATACTGTTTTTCATAGTGGAAACATCAATTTACATTCCTAGAAATGATGCCTAAGGGCTCCCTTTCCTCCAGATCCTCACCAACATTTATTCCTTGTCTCTTTGATAATTGTCATTTTAACAGGTATCTCATTGTGATTTTGATTTACATTTCCCTGATGATTAATGATGCTAAGCAGACAGATATATGTCTTTTCTGGAAAAGTGCTTATTTAGATATTCTGCCTGTTTTTTAATTGGACTGTTTGGGATTTTTTTTTTTTGCTATTGAGTTGCATGAATTTCTTATATATTTTTGGATTTTAACACCTTATTAGATGTATGGCTAGAAGATACGTTCTCCCATTCCATAGGTTGTCTTATTTTGTTGGTTGGTTCTTTTGCTGCACAGGAGCTTCTTCATTTTGTATAGTCCCACTTGCTTATTTTTGCTTTTGTTATTTGTGCTTTTGGTGTCATATCCAAAATCTCATTGCCAAAAGCTACATCAAGAAGCCTTTCCCCTTTGTGTTCTTCTAGGAGTTTTATGGTTTGGGGTCTTATATTTAAATTTTAAATTCATTTTGAGTTGATTTTTATGAGTGGTATAAGCAGGAATGTAAAATGGTATAGCCACTACAGGAAACAGAATGGGAAAGCATAGTGTCTTCAATAAATTGTGTTGGGCAAATTTGATATTCAGATGCAGAAAAATGAAAATGAACCCATATCTTGGGTCAAATTCATGTTGTTCAAGGGTTGACTCTATAAGATCATATCATCGGCAAATAAGGACTTTTTTAATTCTTCCTTTCTGCTTTGGATGCCTTACTTCTTTGTCTTGCCTAATGGCTCTGGTTAGAGCTTCTGATACTATGTTGAAATGGATCCTCATCCAGTAGCCTTTTAATTTTTTTCTTTCAACTTTCAGGTGGTTTTTGCTCTTACAGACTTTGTCATAGAAAATCTTGGGAAAGCCTTTATAGAGACACCACCTGTGGACCTGCCCACTCTGTATCAAGACATGTCATACAACACTCCCCTGGTATTTATCTTAAGCACAGGCTCAGATCCCATGGGTGCATTTCAGAGGTTTGCCCGGGAGAGTGGATATTCAGAAAGGTAAGGTCACATTGTTCAGTTTTAATCATTCATATGAACATCGCCTAGTTAAAATTTGTCTTTTTTTCCCTTCCCTCTGTGGAATGTGAATTCCTAATTCAGGTATCCCTTATTAAATAAGTTAAAATACTTAATAGTTAGCTATGCATGTGATTAAAATGGTAGTAAATTCATAAAAGCAGATGTAAACTTCATTTGAGCAAAGGGGAGATTGTTTAAATATTGAAGCATAATTAATGAAATAATAATTAAAACATTGGCTATTTAAGACATGATTTTAACGTAACTATAAAAGGACTGTAGTTTACACCTTATGTGCAAATGTACAAAAAAATCCCATAGCTCTTTAGGTTGTATTATTAATCTCTTCTTTCTCCTGAGCCTCTATTCTGCTGAGTAAGAAAGGGAGGGGGAAGTTTAAACTTGTGAATTTACAATATTATATTTTCTTCAGACTTAAATCTCTCCAGAGTAAGCTGTTTTGACTCCTTTCTCATAAAAACTCAGTCTTCCTGACTCCTTTCCCAAGTCCTCCCCAAGATGGTGTTCTGATGGGTAGGAAAGTACCCAAGACCACGGGATAGCAGGGGAGAGTAGAGGTCTCATATCTAGGAGGTAATCTCCAGCTCCGACAGGCCCTTGCATGGAGATTACAAGACAACGAATTCTATCTGTTCTTTGAAGTTCAAAGAGCTGGACACAACTGAGTGACTAAACAGCAATGATCTTTATTAGTCAAGCTTCTCTAGAGAAACAGATATATATGGATATATATACACACACATATAATACAAATTATATATATTATGCAAATAACATATATATATTACCCTATTGTTGTTGTTGTTCAGTTGCCCCATCATATCCAACTCTTTGCGACCTCATGGACTGCAGCATGCCAGGCTTCTTTGTCTTTCATTGTCTCCTGGAGTTTGCTCAGACTCATATCTATTCAGTCAATGGTGTCATTCAATCATTTCATCCTCTGCTATCCCCTTCTCCTCCTGCCCTCAATCTTTCCCAGCATCAGGGTCTTTTCCAATGAGTCAGCTCTTCGCATAGGGTATCTAAATATTGGAGCTTCAGTATCAGTCCTTCCAATGAATATTCAGAGTTGATTTCCTTTAGGGTTGGCTGGTTTTCTCTCCTTGCAGTCCCAGGGACTCTCAAGAGTCTTCTCCAGCACCACAGTTCAAAAGCATCAATTCTTTGGCACTCAGCCTTCTTTATGGTCCAATTCTCACACCTGTACATGACTACTGGAAAAACCATGGCCTTGACTATATTATGCTATATATGTGTATATATATATTATACATAAAATGAGATATTTGCTTACATGATTATGGAGGCTAATCTCCAAAATCTGCAGTCAGCAAGAGAGAAACACAAGAAAGGCAAAGTGTAATTCTAGTCCAAGTCCCAAGGTCTGAAAACCAGAAGTAATAATGATACAAGTCCCAGTCTGAAAGCCAGCAGACTCAAGACCCAAGAAAAGTCAGTGTTTTCATTTGAATCCAAAAGCAAAGAAATACAATGACCCAGCTCAGTCAGGCTAAAGGAGTGCCCTCTTCCTCAACCTTTTCATTCTGTTCAAGTCTTCACTTGATTGGGTGGGCCCCATCTACATTAAGGAGGAAAATCTTCTTTACTCAGTCTGCTGATTCAAATATTAATCTCACCCAGAAACATCCCCACAGACTCATTCAGAATGATGTTTGACTTAATGTCTGAGCACCGTGTGACCCAGTCCAACCTCACTAGTAATTAGGAAACAATAAGTTAAAACCATTAAGAAGATATTTCATACTCATCAAATTAGAAAAATCGTGCCAAAGATAGGGAGCTATAGAAATATTCATATTGCAAGTGGGAGTGAAAAATTAGTTAAAATCATTTTGAAGAGAAATTAGCAGTATATCAGAGTTGCAGAGAGCATTCCCAATATCCCAACAACTTACTACTGAATTTGCATGTTCAAAGTCAGTCATGGACGGGCAAAGAGCCATATTCAGGAACATTCGTAGAAACATATTTATAATAGCAACAACAACAACAAAAAAAACTGGAAACAACCAAAATTTCCATCTTAAAAAACTATATAAATTGTGGCATATTCATATAATTGAATATAATACACTATAGCCATGAAAATAAATAAATTAGGACTATGTTTATTAATATGGATGGGTCACACAAACTAATATTGGGCAAAATAAATTAAGTTGCACAAAAATTATATAATATTGGATAAATTTGATCAGATCAGATCAGTCGCTCAGTCGTGTCCGACTCTTTGCAACCCCATGAACTGCAGCACGCCAGGCCTCCCTATCCATCACCAGCTCTCAGAGATCACTCAGACTCACATTCATCGAGTCAGTGATGCCATCCAGCCATCTCATCCTCTGTCGTCCCCTTCTCCTCCTGCCCTCAATCCCTCCCAGCATCAGAGTCTTCTCCAATGAGTCAACTCTTCGCATGAGGTGGCCAAAATACTGGAGTTTCAGCTTTAGCATCATTCCTTCCAAAGAAATCCCAGGGCTGATCTCCTTCAGAATGGACTGGTTGGATCTCCTTGCAGTCCAAGGGACTCTCAAGAGTCTTCTCCAACACCACAGTTCAAAAGCATCAATTCTTTGGCGCTCAGCCTTCTTCACAGTCCAGCTCTCACATCCATACATGACCACAGGAAAGACCATAGCCTTGACTAGGCGAACCTTTGTTGGCAAAGTGATGTCTCTGCTTTTGAATATGCTATCTAGGTTGGTCATAACTTTCCTTCCAAGGAGTAAGCGTCTTTTAATTTATCATATAAAATTATTAAACATATATATTATATACTGCTTATGAATTCACATTTTTGCAATAATAGTATAAAGAGAAGTACAAAAGTTATACCAAGTCCAGGAGAGCAGTGACCTTGTAGAAGGTGAAGCTTGGGTAATAAGAAAAGTGAACAGGGAGGGGCATAATGCAAGCTCAGATCATATGTTTTACTTCTGAAGCTGGGTATGGGTACATAGATACTTATATTAACTTTATAATTTTTGTTATAAAGGTTATAAAGGTAAAATACTTGGTTGATTAAATTAGTAGTGAAATGAAGAGCCTTAATCTTATACTCAACAAATAAAACAAATGCAAGATCTTCAAATACATATGCAGCATTTATAAAATTAATGATTTTCTAAGAGATAAGTATTTCAAAAAGAATAAAACTTATTCCCTGACCACAATAAGTCTTAGAAATCTTAAAAGTTAATTTTTTTTAATATTTGGAAAGCAAAAAAATATTCTTCTGAACAGCTTGTTTGTTAAAGGGAAATCATACTGGAAATTGTCCAATAAATGGACAATGACAAAAACAATATAATCTATCAAAAACCGGGGGGGGGGGTTAGTAATAAGACACTTAGTGTAAATTTACACATATGTAATGACTTCTGATTCTAGAAATGTCAGACTAAGAACTCAGGCTGATATTCCCACTAAAAAAAATTAGGCAATCTTAACTTAGTTGTTAAGCTCTAATAGAAGGAAAAAAATAATAAGCTAAGTGCAGAAACTAGTGACAGAAAACATTCATTCAATAGACAAGATCTAAAAGAACAGAAGTTGCTTTTTTGAAAAATTTAATAAAATATAAATCTCTGTTGAAACTGCTAATACAGAGAGAAAGAAACAGAGAAATTCAAAAAACCTATATCATGAATGAGTAAGAGAATATCACTATAGACCTACAGACATTAAAATAATCATAAAAGCATATTATTTAAAAACAAAACTTTGCCAATGAATTTGAAAATGTTGATAAACAGGAAAATTCCTCCAAAAGCACACCTTTAAAAAACTAATAAGAATAATTAGAATATCTAAATAGTTCAATAATTTTTCTTGAATTCATTATTAAAAACCTTCCCAGAATTCTGGGTTTATTTCAGTAATATAAGCATTAAAATACTGAAAATAAATTAATTTAATTCACCACATTGAAATAGTAATGTCAAAATATCCTTAAAGAAGAAAAACTATTAATTCAACATATGCAAAAAAAAGCATCTGTTAAAATTCGACATGAATTCATGGTGGGAAACGTCCTAATAAACCAAAAATCTGGAAAGCATGTCTTAAAAAAAGAAAAACAGAAATAGGACATTGTTCTACTATGATAAAATGTATCTTAATTTTTAGTGGATTTAGCAAGGTTACTGGACTTAAAATAGATTGCATTAATGCATACTAGCAACAGAAACTCTTGTTCATTGTTGGTGAGAATACAAAATGGTACAGTCACTTTGGAAGACAGTTTCGTGTTTCATGTGATCAGCCATCTGGCATTTACCCAAAGGAGTTAAGATCTTATGTTCACCCAAGAACCTACGTTATACTAGAGCTTACATTAAATGCATAGCAGCTTTATTAATAATTGCCAAAACTTGGAAGCAACCAAGATGTCCTTCAGTAGATGAATGAATGAATAAACTGTGGTATATCCATACAATGGATACTGTGCTGTGCTTTCTGTGCTTAGTCACTGAGTCAAGTCCAACTCTGCTACCTCATGGACTATAGCCTGCCAGGCTCCTGTGTCCATAGGGATTCTCCAAGCAAGAGTACTGGAGTGGGTTGCCATGCCCTCCTCCAGGGGCTCATCCCAACCCAGGGATTGAACCCAAGTCTCCTGCATTTCAGGTGGATTCTTTTACCATCTAAGCCACCAGGGAAGCCCAAGAATACAAGAGTGGGTAGCCTATCCCTTCTCCAGGTGAACTTTCTGAGCCAGGATTTGAACCAGGGTCTACTACGTTGCAGGTGTATTCTTTACCATCTGAGCTACCCGGGAAGCCCGCAATGGATACTGTTCAGTGCTAAAAAGAAATGAGCCTATCAAGCCATGAAAAGACATGCAAGAACTTTAAATGCATATTACTAAGTGAAAGAGGCCAATCTGAAAAGGCTATATATACTGGATGGTTCCAGTATATGACATTCTGAAAAAGGCAAAACTATGACGACAATAAAAAATAATAATAATAACAAAGAGTTTATATCCAATGTAAAGAACTCTTAGAAATCAATAAGAAAACAGACAGGTGAACCAGTAGGAAAAAGGGGGAGAGAAGAATATAAAAGCAAATATCCAAATGTCCAATAAATAAACCTATGAAAATGGGAAATAATTTAAAACCTCAATGAGATACCATTATATATCTATCAGGTATTAGCAAAGTTGTGGAAAAATAAGTACTCTTACCCATTGCTGGTACAAGTGTGGAATGATGGCATGATTCTGAAAAACAGTTTGATATTATAAAAAATTAGGCATACACATACTCTGTCAAACAGCAGTTCCATTCCTAAGAATATACACAACAAAATGAAGTACACATATATGCCAAGAGACACCTGTGAGCATGGCTGTTGCAGCATTATTTGTAATAGCCAAGAACCAGGTGTAACTCAAAAGTCCAGCAAGAGCAGAATGGATGAATAAACTGTGATATAAACATACAGTGGAATATTATACAGCAATGAAAATGAATGACACACAGTAATATGAATTAATCTGAAGAATTAATGTTGATTGAAATAGACCAAATATAAATATACACTTTATGATTCCACTTATATATATTCAAAAACAATCAAAATTAATCTATGGTGTTAGAATTCAAAATAATTGTTGCCTTTGAGACAAAGGGGGGATACTAATTGCCAGGTACTAGTAATGTTCTCTTATTTTTTTTCCCCTGGGTTCTTCTGTACATTCTCTTTGAGAGAATTCATCAAGCTAAACACTAATGATTTGTGTATTTTTGTATATATGTTGGGACCCCATGGACTGTAGCCTACCAGGCTCCTCTGTCAATGGGATTTTCCAAGCAATAGTCCTGGAGTGGATTGCCATTTCCTTCTCCAGGAGATCTTCCCAACCCAGGGATCGAACACAGGTCTCCCACATTGTAGACAGACACTTTACCATCTGAGCCACCAGGGAAGTCCTGTATATATGTTAGACTTTGGGTTTTCAAAAGCTTTTTAAAAACTGACGTATAGCATTAGAAGTCAGGACAAAGGGTACCTTTGGGATGGAGGAATGGAAGATGATTGGAATAGAAAGGAGATAATGTCTCTGGGGTGTTAGAAAAGTTCTCTTCTCAAGCACAGATGTTTATTTCCTCTATGCACTTTTATTTGTATAAATGAATACACAGAACTATATTTGTCTTATGCACTTCTGTGTGTTATAGCAAAAAAACAAGAAAATAAGAAAAATATTTTTACATCTATCAGAATGAGAATTTGAAATGTATGCATATTCTAGAAGCCTACCATATTTACATTTCTTAATAGCTGCATTACTTTAAAGTGATATGAAACAGCATTTCATTGTTGTTTTTGAATTCAGGGTGCAGTCAATTTCACTGGGACAAGGACAAGGACCTATTGCTGAAAGAATGATCAAAGACGCAATGAAATCAGGAAACTGGGTGTTTCTGCAAAACTGCCACCTTGCCGTTTCTTGGATGTTGGCAATGGAGGAGCTAATTAAAACCTTCACAGATTCAAGTATGTTGAGCATATAATATTTATATAATAATACCATTTTTATATGGCCTTTCTTGTTGAATCCAATCCTTATAACAATTATTATTGGCATTGTTTATCTTATATTAAACGGAAAAATTTGAGATCTAGAGGGGTTTAGTTAGATTACACAACCCAGATTCAAATAAAAATGTTCAGACTACAAATTGAGGGTACAATGAACTGGATCATTTTTGTTTCATGTTACTATCTATGGAAGACCATTTGAACTCAAAATAAATAACATCTAGGCATGATATTAATTAAAAAAGAAATAGAAAATGGACTTGGGACAAAAGAAGAAAATTATATTTTTCACTACAGAATGAGAGAAGTTCAGGAACAGAGTTCAAGTTAACACCAATTCTCATGGTGGTGTTTTAGCACTTTTTATCCTCTATAACCCACATGACAATTAACTTTCACATGTGTCTTATAGACACACACACCCCCACGG
The DNA here is from genome assembly GCA_935064755.1 of Tragelaphus eurycerus. Taxonomy (NCBI): domain Eukaryota; kingdom Metazoa; phylum Chordata; class Mammalia; order Artiodactyla; family Bovidae; genus Tragelaphus; species Tragelaphus eurycerus. The sequence goes on along the minus strand of CAKXYN010000070.1, from coordinate 13,245,705 downwards.
CTGTGCCCAACATAAGTCATACTTGCCACCACTAACTGTACTATCCCTGACTTCTTTCCCACTTGAGTAAGTATAATGGACTGCAAAGAGAGAAGATGTGGAGTTGGAATTGACTCATTTTTATTCAGTAGTATAAAAATAATTGAAACCCTAGGAACTGTATGATAGGTAATAAGCTGTGTGGGGGAAACTTCCTCACTGTCCCAGGAGGTCATGGAAGAGAACTGCCCACCTGGGATATCCAGGGCCTTTTCTCTGGTGTCCTCCTTTGTGCCCTGACAGAGGGCTTTCTAGAAAGGTGAGAACTATGCAGATGACTTTCCTTATCATTGCCTGTTAAGATGAAGACCTTCTCCTTTACAGAGCAGCCAGCCTGCACTGGTCACCAAGCCACCAAGGGCTTGGGCTTAGCAGCCTTCCCCAAAGACCCCTCACTCCCTGATTGCCCTGTGCCCTGCCTTCTACAGACTGCTTCCATCAAGGACAGAGTCTGTAGCATCTCCACTCTTTCCACTCTTCACAATACGAACAAGAGATGGCTTACTTCCTGTGGGGTCTGTGACTTAATTCTATTTAAATAAGTAAAGAAAATGATATGGTATTTACTACTTGAATCATCAGATTCCTTATCCTGATGATTAGGATTATGATTAAGAAAAAATGCTAAAGAAGGCATCTAAAAAGCAGTTTGCTGCAGAGGTACTATGGGAGCCTTCTGAATAAGGACCAGTCATTCACCTTCACAATGACCTTGCCAGACCTACAAGGAGGCCGGATGGGCCATGGAAGCCAGAAAAGTTGTTGATGAAGTTTAAGTGCTTCAGTGGACAGAAAAATTCTCTTCTGGTCCTTGTTACAACTGTTTACTAACATAACCATTTGGGTTCTAACGTTTAACCTGAACGAGTATAAAATAAAATACATTCAGGGAGGGACTTCCCTGGTGGTCCAGTGGCTGAGACGCCATGCTCTCAATGCGGGGGGCTCAGGTTGGATCCCTGGACAGGGAACTAGATCCCACAACTAAGACCAGGAGCAGCCAAATAAATAAATAAATCTTTTTAAAGATTACATTCAGGTAAGAAGTTGAAAAGAGAAAGTGAATGAAAGAAAAAAAGAGAGAAAGAAAGGAGAAACAAGCCTCTGGACTTGAAATTCTAAGACCTGAGTAGAGTTTGGCCCCCACCACTGCCTGACTATATATATCACATCTCATCTCTGGGCCTCTGCTTCCTCAGAAATAAAGTGACTACACAGCCCCATTGCTACAAGTCCCATACTAAGATGATTTCTATTCTATTCCAGTTCTGAACTTCTATGATGTCTATAAATGTTAAGATCCTTGATGCTTTTGCAGTCATGAGAGAAAAAAATGATTTTTAAGATGCTTCTCTAAACTTTGCCTTTTTCACTCTTCAGTTTTTTTTTGGGGGGGGCGGGGCAGAGGGGTTAGTTAATGAAATCATTAGCCCTAAGATTTTATGATATCTGACTTCTATGCTAATCAATCAGTCAGTTCAGTCGCTCAGTAGTGTCCAACTCTTTGCGATCCCATGGACTGCAGCACGCCAGGCTTCCCTGTCCATCACCAACTCCTAGAGCTTGCTCAAATCATGTCTTTTAAGTTGGTGATGCCATCCAACCATCTCATCCTTGTCGTCCCCTTCTCCTCCTGCCTTCAATCTTTCCCAGTATCAGGGTCTTTTCTAATGAGTTAGTTCTTCACATCAGGTGGTCAAAGTATTGGAGCTTCAGCTTTAGCATCAGTCCTTCCAATGAATATTCAAGACTGATTTCCTTTATGATTGACTGGTTTGATGTCATTGCAGTCCAAGGGACTCTCAAGACTCTTCTCCAACACCACAGTTCAAAAGCATCAATTCTTTGGTGCTCAGCTTTCCTTATGGTCCAACTCTCATATCCATACATGATTACTGATAAATTTTTACCATAGAAACTCTAATGTTGCTCTGGAATTGCATTGAGTTGGTCAAAAAGTTTGTTTGGGTTCTTCCCTTGAACCAAAAAGTGGACTAACTTTACTAGAACAATATTGCTTCTGCTGCTGCTAAGTCGCTTCAGTCATGTCCGACTCTGTGCGACCCTATAGACGGCAGCCCACCAGGCTCCCCCATCCCTGGGATTCTCCAGGCAAGAACACTGGAGTGGGTTGCCATTTCCTTCTCCAATGCTTAATCTTGGCTATTTAATGTAGCTCATTAGTTTAGATTACTAAACCAAGAAGCATAAATGCAACTATAATCTGCAGCCATTCATTTAATAAATATTCGAGAACCTACTGTGTACCACACACTGTTCTAGCTACTTAGAGCATGTTGGTGAACAAAGCAACCACAGTCATCTGCCCTCCTCAAGCTTACATGCTAGCGAGTGGAGACAGACAAACCACATAAACAAACCACATAATAAATAAGTAATGTGTATGGTATGATAGAATGTGGTCGGTGCTTTGGGAAAAATTAAAAGTAAAGTAAGGAGGAACAGGAAGGTCGGGGTGGAATGGGAGTAAGGAGGAAAGGTGGAGAGCAGTTTTAAATGGGGTGGTCTGGGTAGACCTCTTTGAGAAGTTGGCATTTGACCAACACTTGAGAAAAGTCAGGGAGTCTAAAGGAAGAGCATTCCAGGTAAAAGGAACAGCTACTGCCTGGGGGCTCCCCTAAGGTGGTAGGGGGAGCATGCCAGAGGAACACCGTCACTTGTGCTTAGGGACCAATGCCGAGAAAGGCCTCCTTGGATGATGCTTGTGTCTTCCTGTGACAGGAACAGTGGCTTTCCCAGTTCTGCTCTGGCCTTTTGAAACTGGACTGCAGCTTGTTTTTTCTTAGGTTCTCTGTCCACAACTCAAAAAGGAAGCATATTGACTTCTTGATGCTACCTGTGAGGTCTCTCCATTTCCCTGCTCACTGAGTTCCCTTTGCTTCTTCTCTGAAGAAGGAACACATTCCTTTATTCTCCATAAGGCTTTGAGACCATTTTCATGGAATTTTCCCTAAGTTGAATGGCTAACAACAAACAAAAATTAAAACAACTTCACAAGCATAAAGATAGTAACTGTCCTTTTTTTCATTTGAAAAACTACCAATTTCAGAGGAATGATCCTTAACATTTCTATCAAGAATTGAAAATTAACATTCCTGGACTTCCCTGGTGGTCCAGTGGTTAAGAGTCTGCCTGCCAGTGCAGGGGATACAAGTTCGATCCCTGGTCTGGGAAGATTCCACATACCTCATGGCAACTGGACCTGTGCACCTCAATGACTGAAGCCCTTGAGCTTTAGAGCCTGAACACCACAACCAGAGAGTAGCCCCTACTTGCTGCAACTAGAGAAAGCCCGTGCACGGCAATGAAGACCCAGCACAGTCAAAATAATTAATAATTTTTTTTAAAAAATAGAACAACTTCTTAATTTCTTTACTCAACTGTGCCAATATCCAGACTGCCAGGATCACCTGGGTGAAGAGCTTCTAGAAGGAGTCCCCCTCACCTCCATTCTAGAACATTTTACAACATCAAATATTTTAAAAAGATAAACTAGTCCTTAAATAGAGTTTATCTTTTTCTATCCTATAATCATTATTTCTTATCGAAAAATATTACTGAGTTAAGCATTTTCCTTTTTGTCTTTGTTTTAAACAGATGTTGTTATCAAGGACACATTTCGACTTTTTTTAAGTTCCATGCCTAGTAATACATTTCCTGTGACAGTCCTTCAAAACTCGGTCAAGGTAACATATGTTCGTGGTTGAACTCTGTGACATGATTGGCCTCAGGGTGCTCCCCGAGTAAATCCATGGAGCCCACCGGGCCTGTGCAGGGTTGTGTCAGGGTTTGGTCAGCCAAGATGGGGAGGTGGGAGTCAATGTCCATTCACCGGAGAGTGAGTAGGGAAACCATTTTCCAGGCCACTGCCCTTCCTGTGTGCCCTTCTGCTAGTCATTCAACACCTCCCTGCTTCTCCTCTTCAAGAAAATGTCTGGGATGCAAAGAGATGAGAATAGAACCCTTCCCAGAGTTAAGAATATGTTTCAGCATGTGGGAGACAGGAAAGCCCAAAGGCAGTATGGCTGATGGATTGAAACCTCAATTATTTTTCACATAATTCAGAAAACTTGGACAGACAGACTTAATAAGTAAAATAGACCTTCAGGCTGAGGGCTGGAGACCCTATGGCAAGTCCTAGAAGGCTTTTTTTTTTTTTTTTGGCCTTGCTGCACAGCATTCAAGATCTTAGTTCCCCAACCAGGGATTGAAGTTTCCATATATGGGAAACCTCTGCATATGAACCTGGAGAAGGAAATGGCAAGCTCCTCCAGTATTCTTGCCTGGAGAATCCCATGGACAGAGGAGCCTAGTGGGCTACAGTCCATGTGGTTGCCAAGAATCAGACATGACTGAGCAATTAACACACACTTCTGCATATGAATGATCACTCAGGAACCAGAGTTGTCTCTTCCCTAGTGCCCAGTGCCATCAAGGCAAAGTGTACGGTGGACATTGAGAGGACCAGAAAATCCAGTGCACAAGGCCTGAGCATCCTTTCTGGCCTGTGGTTAGAAAAATGGACACCAAGTGGAAAGGTCTGAGATTCTTGTGGAGGTGGTTCCCCCACCAGCTGTAGGCCTGAGAACCCCCTATTCTCCAGAGGCCAAGGCTGAGAGAAATACAGAGCTGGCAGGAACAGGGCAGGAATGCCTTCCAGGCATCAGTTACTTGCATCCCCTCACTGGCTTCTATATGTGTTATTTGGAAAAAATGCAAATCTGTACAACCACACTCTCTGCCATGTGTCTCTAAATACAGGTAACCAATGAGCCTCCAAAAGGTTTACGTGCAAATATCAGACGAGCATTTACAGAAATGATGCCTTCATTTTTTGAAGAAAATATACTTGGAAGAAAATGGAGACAAATAATATTCGGCATTTGTTTCTTCCATGCAATTATTCAGGTACACTTAATTTGCTAATTTTTAAAATATAGACAAGGACAAGTGTATTAGGTTAAAAATCAATAAGGGGCTTCTATGGTGGCTCGGGTGGTAAAGGATCTGCCTGCAATGCAGGCGACCTAGGTTCAATCCCTGGGACAGGAAGATCCCCTGGAGAAGGGAATGGCTACCTGCTTCGGTATTCTTGCCTAGAGAATTCCATGGACAGAGGAGCTTGGCGGGCTACAGTCCATGGAGTTGTAAAGAGTTGGATATGGCCAAGTGACTAACACTTTAAATCAATAAAAAAGTAAAATTAAAAGCTTACAAATGACATTGTGAAATTCTGAGGTCTTTGTTCTATCTGAACCCAAGTTGTTTTAACTCAGTCCCTAGACTTCCCTGGTAGCTCAGATGATAAAGAATCTGTCTGCAGTGTAGGAGACCTGGGTTCAATCCTTTGGTCAGGAAGCTCACTTGGAGAAGGAAATGGCTACCCACTCCAGTATTCTTGCCTGGAGAATTCCGTGGACAGAGTAGCCTGGCAGACTACAGTCCGTGGGGTCGCAGAGTCAGACATGACTGAGCAACTAACATGCACACTCTCTGATTTCTGTATGACCCCTGCCTCTGTACCTCACAGCTTTGCCTCCCAGCTCTGCTCTGATCTAAGGAGCCACATCGCCTGGACAAATGCAGTAGGTCAAATTCAAAAGCATGAAGTTGTCTCCTCAGCTGTGCTTCACTCACAAAATCTGCTCCCCCTCCAGACTCTACTCCTGAAATTGATGGTCCCATTTTTGTAATCACCTACAGTCAGAATTTCAGGACTGTTTTTATCCTTCCTCCTTTGCACATATATATCATGTTGGTCAGCAAGTCTTCATTTTTTATTACAATAATTTCACTCTCACTTGTTTCTGTTTGAGTGGGCTTACCACCCTTAATGGCTTGCCTCCAGGACTTCCATGGTGACCTAGACGGTAAAGCATCTGTCTACAATGCAGGAGACCTGGGTTCGATCCCTGGGTTGGAAAGATCTCCTGGAGAAGGAAATGGCAATCCACTCCAGTACTGTTGCCTGGAAAATCCCATGGACAGAGGAGCCCGGTAGGCTACAGTCCATGGGGTTGCAAAGAGTTGGACATGACTGAGCGACTTCACTTTCACCACCCTTAATGGCTTTCTCCCTGGGCATAGGGAAAGCTTATAACATAGAAGTTGAAAGGTTCTATGAAGACCTACAAGACCTTTTAGAACTAACACCCAAAAAAGATGTCCTTTTCATTATAGGGGACTGGAATGCAAAAGTAGGAAGTCAAGAAACACCTGGAGTAACAGGCAAATTTGGCCTTGGAATACGGAATGAAGCAGGGCAAAGACTAATAGAGTTTTGCCAAGAAAATACACTGGTCATAGCAAATACCCTCTTCAAACAACACAAGAGAAGACTCTATACATGGACATCACCAGATGGTCAACACCGAAATCAGATCGATTATATTCTTTGCAGCCAAAGATGGAGAAGCTCTATACAATCAGCAAAAACAAGACCAGGAGCTGACTGTGGCTCGGACCATCAACTCCTTATTGCCAAATTCAGACTGAAATTGAAGAAAGTAGAGAAAACTACTAGACCATTCAGGTATGACCTAAATCAAATCCCTTATGATTATACAGTGGAAGTGAGAAATAGATTTAAGGGCCTAGATCTGATAGATAGAGTGCCTGATGAACTATGGAATGAGGTTCGTGACATTGTACAGGAGACAGGGATCAAGACCATCCCCATGGAAAAGAAATGCAAAAAAGCAAAATGGCTGTCTGGGGAGGCCTTACAAATAGCTGTGAAAAGAAGACAAGCGAAAAGCAAAGGAGAAAAGGAAAGATATAAACATCTAAATGCAGAGTTCCAAAGAATAGCAAGAAGAGATAAGAAAGCCTTCTTCAGTGATCAATGCAAAGAAATAGAGGAAAACAACAGAATGGGAAAGACTAGGGATCTCTTCAAGAAAATCAGAGATACCAAAGGAACATTTCATGCAAAGATGGGCACAATAAAGGACAGAGATGGTGTGGATCTAACAGAAGCAGAAGATATCAAGAAGAGGTGGCAAGAATACACAGAAGAACTGTACAAAAGAGCTTCAAGACCCAGATAATCATGATGATGTGATCACTGACCTAGAGCCAGACATCTTGGAATGTGAAGTCAAATGGGCCTTAGAAAGCATCACTACAAACAAAGCTAGTGGAGGTGATGGAATTCCAGTGGAGCTATTCCAAATCCTGAATGATGATGCTGTGAAAGTGCTACACTCAATATGCCAGCAAATTTGGAAAACTCAGCAGTGGCCACAAGATTGGAAAAGGTCAGTTTTCATCCCAATCCCAAAGAAAGGCAATGCCAAGGAGTGCTCAAACTACCGAACAATTGCACTCATCTCACACGCTAGTAAAGTAATGCTCAAAATTCTCCAAGCCAGGCTTCAGCAATATGTGAACCGTGAACTTCCTGACGTTCAAGCTGGTTTTAGAAAAGGCAGAGGAACCAGAGATCAAATTGCCAACATCCGCTGGATCATGGAAAAAGCAAGAGAGTTCCAGAAAAACATCTATTTCTGCTTTATTGACTATGCCAAAGCCTTTGACTGTGTGGATCACAATAAACTATGGAAAATTCTGAAAGAGATGGGAATACCAGACCACCTGATCTGCCTCTTAAGAAATCTGTATGCAGGTCAGGAAGCAACAGTTAGAACTGGTCATGGAACAACAGACTGGTTCCAAATAGGAAAAGGAGTACGTCAAGGCTGTATATTGTCACCATGTTTATTTAACTTATATGCAGAGTACATCATGAGAAATGCTGGACTGGAAGAAACACAAGTTGGAATCAAGATTGCCGGGAGAAATATCAATAACCTCAGATATGCAGATGACACCACCCTTATGGCAGAAAGTGAAGAGGGGCTAAAAAGCCTCTTGATGAAAGTGAAAGTGGAGAGTGAAAAGGTTGGCTTAAAGCTCAACATTCAGAAAACGAAGATCATGGCATCTGGTCCCATCACTGCATGGGAAATAGATGGGGAAACAGTGGAAACAGTGTCAGACTTTGTTTTTCTGGGCTCCAAGATCACTGCAGATGGTGACTGCAGCCATGAAATTAAAAGACGCTTACTCCTTGGAAGGAAAGTTATGACCAACCTAGATAGCATATTCAAAAGCAGAGACATTACTTTGCCAACAAAGGTTCGCCTAGTCAAGGCTATGGTCTTTCCTGTGGTCATGTATGGATGTGAGAGCTGGACTGTGAAGAAGGCTGAGCGCCGAAGAATTGATGCTTTTGAACTGTGGTGTTGGAGAAGACTCTTGAGAGTCCCTTGGACTGCAAGAAGATCCAACCAGTCCATTCTGAAGGAGATCAATCCTGGAATTTCTTTGGAAGGAATGATGCTAAAGCTGAAACTCCAGTATTTTGGCCACCTCATGCGAAGAGTTGACTCATTGGAGAAGACTCTGATGCTGGGAGGGATTGAGGGCAGGAGGAGAAGGGGACGACAGAGGATGAGATGGCTGGATGGCATCACTGACTCGATGGATGCGAGTCTGAGTGACCTCCGGAAGCTGGTGATGGACAGGGAGGCCTGGCGTGCTGCGGTTCATGGGGTCGCAAAGAGTCGGACACGACTGAGCGACTGATCTGATCTGATCTGATAACATAGATATCAGAAGTGGGTAGAGAGTGTCCCACTCAATAGTCTTATCAAGGCCTTATATACTTTTACAATTGGTCTCTACAATAGAAAGACCCACTCCCACAACATACATCTTAAGATAACAGGATTAGAACTAACAATAGAAAGGTCTTACCAGACCCACTCCCACATAAGATAACAGGATTAGACAGAAGGTTCTCCTTAAGAAGGAGAAACATGTCCTTGAGCAAGATACATTGTTGCTATATAATCATTAGTACAGAGCTTAAGGAAAAACATACCCTTGATCAAGATGAGTTGTCTTGTTGTGTAATAATTAGCTCTGGGCTGAAAAAAAATAATGTCTTATGTGACTAAGATAAAGGAATGTAGAAAAAAAAACTTTTGTCCTTTTCTCCTCCTTGAGAGCCAGGGACTCCTTATCAACCTATCTAAGAATTAACTCTCTCAAGAGGTACAAACTATTGACTATAAGATAAGCTCAACAATGTATTGAACAATATGGGGGCTATAGCCAATATTTTGTAATAACTGTAAATGGAGTGTAGCCTTTAAAAAATTGTATAAAAGATAAGTTTAAAGAAAAAAGAAGAGGGAACATGGCACCCATCCTCTGATATAATCAGTTTAGACTAAGAAATCAGGTGGAAGAGGGTGATAACAAAGAGCGGGAAAGATTTCCCTGTGGAGAGTCATGAAACAGGAATTGAGATTCTGGATACCAGTTTTTTAAAAAGGTCTCTGTGGAGAAGTCAGTGTATGATCAACCCATCAGGCATGACTGCAAAGCCTACATGATGGACAGACTTCTGAGAAGATTTAGGGGCAGCTTAATGGCACCCCACTCCAGTACTCTTGCCTGGAAAATCCCATGGACGGGGGAGCCTGGTAGGCTGCAGTCCATGGGGTCGCTAAGAGTTGGACATGACTGAGCGACTTCCCTTTCACTTTTCACTTTCATGCATTGGAGAAGGAAATGGCAACCCACTCCAGTGTTCTTGCCTGGAGAATCCCAGGGATGGGGGAGCCTGGTGGGCTGCCGTCTATGGGGTCGCAAAGAGTTGGCCACGACTGAAGTGACTTAGCAGCAGCAGCAGCAGCAGCTTTCCATCAGACAGGTGATTAGCATCAATATTTTTATACCAAGAAGATTCTAAGGTGGGATATTTTTTCCTATTATGATGGGGAAATATTTTATTTTACTATAAAGAACAAATGTTCTTTTGTCAGGTCTGTCAAGATTTCACATTTCCAGTAATATCTAATTATCTTTTGGAAAGTTGGGAAAAGACCAGAGTTGGATGAAGAGGTGCCTGCCCTATTTGATGAAAGTCAAACTGAAAGCCTCACTCAAGTTGAATGGCATTTTGCACAACGAGGATGCCAAACTTCAACAGAAACTCTGGTTTTCAGTACGACTCTTATGGCAGAAAGTGAAGAGGGGCTAAAAAGCCTCTTGATGAAAGTGAAAGTGGAGAGTGAAAAGGTTGGCTTAAAGCTCAACATTCAGAAAACGAAGATCATGGCATCTGGTCCCATCACTGCATGGGAAATAGATGGGGAAACAGTGTCAGACTTTGTTTTTCTGGGCTCCACAATCACTGCAGATGGTGACTGCAGCCATGAAATTAAAAGACGCTTGCTCCTTGGAAGGAAAGTTATGACCAACCTAGATAGCATATTCAAAAGCAGAGACATTACTTTACCAACAAAGGTTCGCCTAGTCAAGGTTATGGTCTTTCCTGTGGTCATGTATGGATGTGAGAGCTGGACTGTGAAGAAGGCTGAGCGCCGAAGAATTGATGCTTTTGAACTGTGGTGTTGGAGAAGACTCTTGAGAGTCCCTTGGACTGCAAGGAGATCCAACCAGTCCATTCTGAAGGAGATCAATCCTGGAATTTCTTTGGAAGGAATGATGCTAAAGCTGAAACTCCAGTATTTTGGCCACCTCATGCGAAGAGTTGACTCATTGGAGAAGACTCTGATGCTGGGAGGGATTGAGGGCAGGAGGAGAAGGGGACGACAGAGGATGAGATGGCTGGATGGCATCACTGACTCGATGGATGCGAGTCTGAGTGACCTCCGGGAGCTGGTGATGGACAGGGAGGCCTGGCGTGCTGCGGTTCATGGGGTCGCAAAGAGTCGGACACGACTGAGCGACTGATCTGATCTGATCTGATGCAGAATTAATTTTATCAAATTTTAAGACCATTTTAATTTTCTGTTCTAGGAGAGAAAAAAGTTTGGCCCTCTTGGTTGGAATATCTGCTATGAATTTAATGATAGCGACAGGGAATGCGCTCTACTGAACCTCAACCTTTACTGTCAAGAAGGAAAGATTCCCTGGGATGCACTGATTTACATCACTGGTCAGTATGCCCACATGGTCTGATGTCCAGCTCTCCACCACACGGTTGTTGGTTTATACCTACCTGGCTTATACCAAGATGGTGTCCTCCCAAGTGTACGGTGAGGGTGGTGATGACTTCTAATATTCCCTTTGAGAAGATAAGACCATGATAAGAATATCATAAGAATGTTTATACAGAGAAGACGAGACAAATATTTTCCCAGATAATAGTAGCGAACTCTTAGATAGTTCTTGCTACATGCCAAGCACATTTCAGGCACAGCCCATGAATTAGCAGATTTAATCCTCATAAGAACCCTATAAGGTAAAGACTGTTATATCCCTATTTTACAAATAAGAAAACTGAAGCACACAGTTTACAAATGTGAAGCCAAGATTTAAACAAGCAATCCAGCCTCCAGAGTTTGTGCTCTTAAATTCAAAAGAATCTGAACATGGTTGACCAGTAGAGACCTATTGAGTCAGGGGTACTTACAACAAAGGAAAAAATATTTTATGAAGTATGCTGCTGCTGCTAAGTCACTTCAGTCATGTCCGACTCTGTGTAACCCCATGGACGGCAGCCCACCAGGCTCCCCCGTCCCTGGGATTCTCCAGGCAAGAACACTGGAGTGGGTTGCCATTTCCTTCTCCAATGCGTGAAAGTGAAAAGTGAAAGTGAAGTCGCTCAGTCATGTCCGACTCTTAGCGACCCCATGGACTGCAGCCTACCAGGATCCTCCATCCATGGGATTTTCCAGGCAAAAGTACTGGGGTGGAGTGCCACTGCCTTCCCCTTATGAAGTATAATTTTTAGCAAATATTAATTGTGGCCCTGTGAGATCTTACTGGTAAAACTAGATCCAGTTTAGACCATGCAGGCCCAAATAATGAAGAAAAGATTTCTCATTTCTTCAGGAGGTGAGGGAGAAAGAGAGCCTGAAAAGGAGAAGAATGGGAATGGATGGTTTTCATTGGTGAGCAAAGGAAATGAGGAACAGCAGAGAAGGGTCAGCTGATATAGAGACTTGAACAGCATGTGACGCCTTGGAACATGCTTGAGTGAAGGGCAGTGAAACAATAGTGAAAATGGATGAAGACCTCTCTCCAGGCTGGACCAAGAAGGGTGGGCATGGAACCTGGGAAGCTCCTTTGTACTTCTGCCCCCAGCCACTCCTGTGGGGCTAAGGTTGCTTAACATAACAGTGAACTAGACAGTATTCTCCCTGCCACCCTGTACATACCCTGAAATTTCTGCTTCCCAGCTTTTCTCTGCTTTCTTTCTTTCCTAGAACCTTTGACCTTTCCATTAGCTCAGTTGTTTCTACTGCCGTGAAAGTAACTGGGTTTTGAAAAACATAGAAAGGAACAAGACAATGATATATCTTTTCTCACTACTATTCAATGTTGTGCTGAAGTTTCTATCCTGGGAAATTAGACAAGGAAATAAATAAAAAGCATCAGTTTAGAATGGAAGAAGTAAATTATTTGCAGATGACATCTTGAATGTAGAAAATCCTAAAGAATTCACACACACACACTGGAAGTAACAAATGAGTTCAGCAAGGTGGTGGGATACAAAGTCAATATACCAAAATCAACTCCTTTTCTGTACACTGGCAATGAACAGTGTACAATTGAAATATTTGAATTTCAGCAATTTGAAAATATTTGTAATTACGTTCATGATAACATCAAAAAGAATAAACAGCTTAAGAATAAATTTAATAAAAGAACTGCAGATTTGTACACTGAAACCTGCAAAGCATTGCCAAAGAAAATTAAAGATAATCTAAATTAAATGAAAAGACATGACATGCTTATGAATTGAGAGATACAATATCGTTAAAGTGATAACATTCCCCAGACCAATCTATAGATTTAACACAATCTATAGATTTAACACAATCTATAGATTTAACATAGGCTTCCCTGGTGGCTCAGATGGTAAAGAGTCTGCCTGAAATGCGGGAGACCTGGGTTCAATCCCTGAGTCGGGAAGATCCCCTGGAGGAGGACATGGCAACCCACTTCAGTATTCTTGCCTGGAGAATCCCCATGGACAGAGGAGCCTGGTGGGCTACAGTCCATGGGATTACAAACAGTCAGACATGACTGAGCAACTAAGCACAAGCACAACAGAGATTTAGCACAATCGCCAACAGATTTAACAGCTAAAGCTGATCATAAAATCTGCAAAAATGTGAAGGGCCCCAAAAAACAAAAACAATCTTGAGAAAAAAAAATGAATGAGTCAGAAGAGTTATAATTCCCAATTTCAAAAGTTATACAAAACCACAATAATCAAAACAGGACTTACTGTATAGCACAGGGAGCTATATTCAATATCTTGTAACAAACTATAACAGAAAAGAATTGGGAAAAAGATATATACACATTTATGTATAATTGAATCATTTTGCTGTACACCTTAAACACAATATTGTAAATCAATTAAATTCAATTTTTAAAAAAAGACTATATAGTACTGGCATAACGTTAGACATATAATCAATGGAACAGAATTGAGAATCCAGAAATAAACTCTTATATTTATCATCATTTTTAACAAAGGCATCAGAACAACTTAACAAATGATGCTGGGACAATTGGATACCCAGCTGCTAAAGAGAGAATTTGAATCCTTATCTCATAGCATACAAAAAAATTAATTCAAACTGAGTGGTATATCTAAATGTAAGATCTAAAACTATAAAACTCTTAAGAGAAAGCATATAAATAAATCCTCATGACTTTAGGTTAATTATGGCTTCTTAGATATGGTGCAAAAGGCACTAGTAATTAAAGAAAAATAATAAATTCAACTTTTTCAACATGTAAAGCTTTTATACCTCAGCAAACACTATCAAGAAAATGAAAAAACAAGACATATACTGAGATAAAATATTTGCAAGTCATGTATCTGTTAAGGCACCTGTCTATGAAGTGTGTAAAGAACTCCTACAACAGTAAGAAAAAAAATCCAATTTTAAAATGGGCAAAAGATTTGAATGTACATTTCACCAAAAAATACATACAGATGCCTAATAAGCACATGAAAAGATGCTCAATTAATCATTAGGAAAATGAAAACTGAAACCATATTGAGATACCACTTTATACCTATTAGGATGACTATAATAAAAAAAAAAAAAAAGACCATAACAAGTGTTATCAAGAAAGTGAAGAAACTGAAACTCTCATACATTGCTGGTGGCAATGCAATGAGGTGCCACTGCTTTGGAAAATATTTTAATAGTCTTACCATATGACCTATAAATTCCATTCCACTGCTGCATACATATCAGGGAAAAAGAAAACACATGTCCACACTAAAACTTGTACATAAATGTTCATAACAGCATTCATGTTCATAATAGCATTATTCATAATGCCAAAAAGTGGAAACAACCTGAATGTCTATCAACTGATGAATGGATGAATAAAACAAGGTATATTCCTTACAATGTAATATTGACAACGTGTATACTCAGTTGTGTCCAATTCTTTGTGACTCCATGGACTGTAACCCACAAGCTCCTCTGTCCATGGAATTTCCTGGGCAAGAATACTGGAGTGGGTTGTCATTTCCTTCTCCAGGGGATCTTCCCAGCCTAAGGATGGAACCCATGTCTCCTGCTTCTCCTGCGTTGAAAGTGAATACTTTATGGCTGAGCCAACGAGAAAACCCCACAATGTAGTATTGAAAAGTGAAAGTCTCTCAGCCGTGTCCAACTCTTTGCAACCCTATGGACTATATAGTCCATGGAATTCTCCAGGCCAGAATACTGGAATGGGTAGCCTTTTCCTTCTCCAGGGAATCTTCCCAACCCAGGGATCGAACCCAGGTCTTGCGAACTGCAGGCCAATTCTTTACCAGCTGATCCATAATTGCTCCATAAAAAGAAATAAAGTACTGATACATGCTCCAACATGGATAAACTTCAAAAACATGCTAAGTCAAAGAAGCCAGACACAAAATATCACATGCTATATATTCCATTTATGTGAAATTTCCAGAAAAATCAAATATACAGACAGAAAGTAGAATACAGACAGAAAGAATGATTGCATGGGGCAGAATAGAAAAGGACTGTGACTGCAAATGGGCACAAGATGTATTCTGTGGAAGATGATAGAAATGTTCTAAAATTAAATTATAATGATAGTTATATAATCTTGTAAACTTACTAAAAACTAGTTATACATGTGAAATTTAAGTGATTTTATGATCTTCAAGGTATAGCTCATTAAAAAGTTTTTTTTAAAGTAGGAGAAAAAAGGCAATGCTGGGGACTTCCCTGGTGGTCCAGAGTGGTTGAGAATATGCTGCCAATGCAAGGGACACGGGTTCAGTCCTTGGTCTGGGAAGATTCCACGTGCCTCACAACTACTGAAGCCCAGAGCCTGTACTCTACAATAAGAGAAGCCCCTGCAATTAGAAGCCCACACACCACAATGAAGAGTCACCCTCTCTCTAGCTGCAACTAGAGAAAGCCTGAGCATAGCAATGAAGTCCCAGTGCAGCCAAAAATAAAATAAATTTTAAAACTTTTTATTAAAAAAAGGCAGTGCTATATCCAGGCAATGATATTTGATCATGGTGAGATTTTAGACAGCCATCTATGGACTAATCCAGAAAATACAGCTTAGTAATACTATGTTAAGGTCTGGAAATACAAAGATGATGTAGCCCCCATCTACCAAAAACTCATGGATGTAGATAATAAATAAACTATAATATGGTATAGTTACCAAAATAGAAGTTGTAAGGACAATACTATGGGAATTCAAAAGGAGCAAATAACGCTACCTGGAGGAATCTAGGGAAGCTCCACCGAGATGTGATGGTTGAGCAGGATGCTGAAAAGTGGGTTGGGCTCAGCGGAAGAGAAGAGGCAGGAGAGCACTCTGGCAGAGAGAACACTGATGGGAAAGCCCAGCAAGCAGTGTCAGGATGAACTATGCCTGTAGACACTGTGAATAGTTCAGTAGTGCTGGAGCAGGCTATAAAGAGATGATGTTGTCTTCCCTGGTGGCTCAATGGTAAAGAATCCACCTGCCAGTGCAGGAGACGTGGGTTCAATCTCTGGTCTACAAAGATCCCACATGCCACAGAGCAACTAAGCCCATGCATCACAACTACTGAGCCTGTGCTCTAGAGCCTGGGGAATCACAACTATTGAAGCCCAAGCACTCTAGAAACCGTGCTCCAAAACAGGAGAAGCCACTGCAATTAGAAGCCTACACACCGCAACTAGAGAGTAGTCCCTGCTCTCCATGACTAGAGAAAAGCCTATGCAGCAACAAAGATCCAGTACAGCCAATACTAAAATGAATAAATCATTTTTTTTAAAGAGGTGATATATATGGAAGAAAGCTTTACCTTTAATAAAACTAAAAAAAAAAAAAAAAAAAAGTGATCTGCGGACACATCTTGAAAGCCTGTGTGTTTTCTTCATAAATTTGGACTCTACCTTCTAAGCAATGATTGGCAATTACAGTCTTTTAGGCTGGGAAGAGGTGCAATCATTTACAAAGCTATAGTAAAAGCAAGATGGAGAACTGAACAAGGGGATTATAGCAACACCAAGGGGGAGATTAGACAGGAGTGAATAACAGAGAAAGATTAAGGAGGCTTTGAATATGATAAGGTGTTTGGGGTTGGAGGAAGAGGGGGAGAGGTCGTTAAAACTTTATAGAGTAAGCTACAGCAATGCCTAAGTCCAGGAATCAGATATGAGCACAGAGTGGACAAGGACAAAGCCAAACGTCAGGCCTATCCAGTTGGTATCAGGCCATCCCTGAGACTACCCATGGGGATAAGAATAGAAGAGAAGGGGAAAACCATGACATCAGGATTTGCAGCAAGACCCTTAGGAACCATCATGCCAGGGCTAGAACACACAGTGGGTATGTGTGGTGGACACCCGCTCCCAAATGTTCTTATTCTAAATCCAGAAAACTGCTGCTTAAAAGTAAGCCTAAAATTGAGTCAGATACCTTGAGTCAAATTATTTGAGCTCCTGGTTTACTTATTTGATCAAAGAAAAAGATAACACTGAATCTGAACACAGAATCACAAAATCTGATTTTTAAGGCAAATAATTTCCGTGCTGCTTCTAAAAATGTAGATATTTTAGTTTGAAATATTTTGGTCCTGCTGCAAGGCATGTAGGATCTTAGTTCCCCAACCAAGTATCAACCCAACAGTGGAGGCATGGAATCTTAACCACTGAATCACCAGGTAAGTCCCTGAATTTTTTTTAGAATAATGCCTTTTAGGGCAACTCTTCCTCTCACTACTGACTAATTATTGGAACCTGACTTTTCCAAGCCACCCTCCTTTCCCAGACATCATCATACAACTGAAGAAACTTGACCTTTATATTTCAATCCAGCCCCCAGGATGCAAGAGGAGCTTAGAATTAGTCCAAAACTAGATAAACTGATCACAAAGATTTAACCCAACTTTGTGTTCCAAGACTTCCCAGAGGGTAACTGAAGAATATTCTCAGGAAAGTACAACAGCATCTCCGTCTTCCTTCTTAGAACTGTTGATACAGGGAGTCAGCTACACCCTCACTCTAAGTGGCTAAGCCAATAAGACTGACCAGAGGTCTAGGACAATGTCAAATGCCCCAACATTCAAATCATAGGAGTTCCAGAAGAAGACAAAAAGGAAGGCCATGAGAAAATACTTGAAGAGATAATAGTTGAAAACTTCCCTAAAATGGGAAAGGAAATAGTCACCGAAGTCCAAGAAACCCAGAGAGTCCCAAAAAGGATAAACCCAAGGCAAAACACCCCCCAAGACACATATTAATCAAATTAACAAAGATCAAACACAAAGAACAAATATTAAAAGCAGCAAGGGAAAAACAACAAATAACACAAGGGGATTCCCATAAGGATAACAGCTGATCTTTCAATAGAAACTCTTCAGGCCAGAAGGGAATGGCAGGACATACTTAAAGTGATGAAAGAGAAAAACCTACAACCCAGATTACTATACCCAGCAAGGATCAGATTACTATACCCAGCAAGGATCTCATTCAAATATGAAGGAGAAATCAAAAGCTTTACAGACAAGCAAAAGCTGAGAGAATTCAGCACCAGCTCTCCAACAAATGCTAAAGGATCTTCTCTAGACAGGAAACACAGAAAAGGTTTATAAACTCGAACCTAAAACAACAAAGTAAATGGCAACGAGATCATGTTTATCAACAATTACCTTAAATGTAAATGGGTTGAATGCCCCAACCAAAAGACAAAGACTGGCTGAATAAATACAAAAACAAGACCCTTATATATTTTGTCTACAAGAGACCCACCTCAAAACCAGGGACAGCTACAGACTGAAAGTGAAGGGCTGGAAAAAGATATCTCACTCAAATGGAGACCAAAAGAAAGGAGGAGTAGCAATATTCATATCAGATAAAATAGACTTTGAAATAAAGGCCGTGAAAAGAGACAAAGAAGGACACTACATAATGATCAAAGGATCAATCCAAGAAGAAGATATAACAATTATAAATATATATGTACCCAACATAAGAACACTGCAATATGTAAGGCGAATGCTAACACGTATGAAAGAGGAAATTAACAGTAACACAATAATAGTGGGAGACTTTAATACCCAACTCAAACCTATGGATAGATCAACTAAACAGAAAATTAACAAGGAAACACGAACTTTAAATGATACAATGGACCAGTTAGACCTAATTGATATCTACAGGACATTTCACCCCAAAACAATGAATTTCTCCTTTTTCTCAAGTGCACATGGAACATTCTCCAGAATAGAGCACATCCTGGGCCATAAATCTAGCCTTGGTAAATTCAAAAAAATTAAAGTCATTGCAAGCATCTTTTCTGATCACAATGTGGTAAGATAAGATGTCAACTACAGGGGAAAAATTATTAAAAATACAAACATATGGAGGCTAAACAACATACTTCTGAATAACCAACAAATCACAGAAGAAATCAAAATATGCATAGAAACAAATGAAAATGAAAACACAACAACCCTAAACCTATGGGATTCAGTAAAAGCAGTGCTAAGGGGAAGGTTCATAGCAATACAAGCTTACCTCAAGAAATAAGAGAAAAATTAAATAAATAACCTAACTCTACACCTAAAGCAACTAGAAAAAAGAAGAAATAAAGAACCCCAGGGTTAATAGAAAGAAAGAAATCATAAAAATTAGGGCAGAAATAAGTGAAAAAGAAACAAAGGAGACCATAACAAAAATCAACAAAGCTAAAAGCTGGTTCTTTGAGAAGATAAATAAAATAGACAAACCATTTGCCAGACTTATCAAGAAAAAAAAGGAGAAGAATCAAATCAACAAAATTAGAAATGAAAATGGAGAGATCACAGCAGACAACACAGAAATACAAAGGATCGTAAGAGACTACTATCAGCAACTATATGCCAATAAAATGCAAAACGTGGAAGAAATGGACAAGTTCTTAGAAAAGTACAACTTTCCAAAGCTGAACCAGGAAGAAATAGAAAATCTTAACAGACCCATCACAAGCATGGAAATCAAAACTGTAATCAGAAATCTTCCAGCAAACAAAAGCCCAGGACCAGACGGCTTCACAGCTGAATTATACCAAAAATTTAGAGAAAAGCTAACACCTATCCTACTCAAATGTTTCCAGAAAATTGCAGAGGAAGGTAAAACTTCCAAACTCATTGTATAAGGCCACCATCACCCTAATACCAAAACCAAAGATACCACAGAAAAGAAAACTACAGGCCAATATCACTGATGAACATAGATGCAAAAATCCTTAACAAAATTCTAGCAAACAGAATCCAACAATATATTAAAAAGATCATACATCATGACCAAGTGGGCTTTATCCCAGGGATGCAAGGATTCTTCAACATTTGTAAATCAATCAATGTGATACACCACATTAACAAATTGAAAGATAAAAATCATATGATTATCTCAATAGATACAGAGAAAGCCTTTGACAAAATTCAACATCCATTTATGATAAAAACCCTCCAGAAAGTAGGCATAGAAAGAACATATCTCAACATAATAAAAGCCATATATGATTCAGTTCAGTTCAGTTCAGTCGCTCAGTCATGTCATATATGATAAACCCACAGCAAACATTATCCTCAACAGTGAAAAAATTGAAATCATTTCCCCTAAAGTCAGGAACAAGACAAGGGTGCAACTCTCACCACTGCTACTCAACATAGTTTTGGAAGTTTTAGCCACAACAATCAGAGAAGAAAAAGAAATAAAAGGAATCCAGATTGGAAAAGAAGAAGTAAAACTCACACTGTTTGCAGATGACATGATCCTCTGTACAGAAAACCCTAAAGACTCCATCAGAAAATTAGTAGAGCTAATCAATGAATATAGTAAAGTTGCAGGATATAAAATTAACACACAGAAATCCCTTGCATTCCTATACACTAACAATAAGAGAACAGAAAGAGAAATTAAGGAAACAATTCCATTCACTATTGCAATAAAATGAAAAAAATACTTAGGAATAAATCTACCTAAAGAAACAAAAAGCCTATATATACAAAACTATAAAACACTGATGAAAGAAATCAAAGATGACACAACTAGATGGATAAATATACCATGTTTATGGATCAGAAGAATCAATATAGTGAAAATGAGTATACTACCCAAAGCAATCTATAGATTCGATGTAATCTCTATCAAGCGACCAATGGTATTTTTCAGATAACTAGAACAAATAATTTCACAATTTGTATGGAAATACAAAAAACCTTGAATAGCCAAAGCAGTCTGGAGAAAGAAGAATGGACCTGGAGAAATCAACCTGCCTGACTTCAGGCTCTACTACAGTCATCAAGACAGTATAGTACTGGCACAAAGACAGAAACATAGATCAATGGAACAAAATAGAAAGCCTAGAGATAAATCCATACACCTATGGACACCTTATCTTTGACAAAGGAGGCAAGAATATACAATGGAGAAAAGACAATCTCTTTAACAAGTGGTGCTGGGAAAACTGGTCAACCACTTGTAACAAAATGAAACTAGAACACTTTCTAACACCATACACAAAAATAAACTCAAAATGGATTAAAGATCTAAATGTAAGACCAGAAACTATAAACTCCTAGAGGAAAATATAGGCAAAACACTCTCCGACATAAATCACAGCAGGATCCTCTATGAACCACCTCCCAGAGTAATGGAAATAAAAGCAAAAATAAACAAATGGGACCTAATTAAATTTAAAAACTTTTGCACAACGAGGGAAACTATAAGCAAGGTGAAAAGACGGCCTTCAGAATGGGAGAAAATAATAGCAAATGAAGCAACTGACAAAGAATTAATCTCAAAAATATACAAGCAGCTCCTGCAGCTCAATTCCAGAAAAATAAATGACTCAGTCAAAAAATGGGCCAAATAACTAAACAGACATTTCTCCAAAGAAGACATACAGATGGCTAACAAACACATGAAAAGATGCTCAACATCACTCATTATCAGAGAAATGCAAATCAAAACCACGAGATACCATCTCACACTGGTCAGAATGGCTGCTATTAAAAAGTCTATAAACAATAAATGCTGGAGAGGGTGCAGAGAAAAGGGAACCCTCTTACACTGTTGGTGGGAATGCGAACTAGTACAGCCACTATGGAGAACAGTATGGAGATTCCTTAAAAAACTGGCAATAGAACTGACATACGACCCAGCAATCCCACTGCTGAGCATACACACCGAGGAAACCAGAATTGAAAGAGACACGTGTACCCCAGTGTTCACTGCAGCACTGTTTATAATAGCCAGGGCATGGAAGCAACCTAGATGTCCATCATCAGACAAATGGATAAGAAAGCTGTGGTATATATACACAATGCAATATTACTCAGCTATTAAAAAGAATATATTTGAATCAGTTCTAATGAGGTGGATCATACTGGAGCCTGTAATACAGAGTGAAGTAAGTCAGAAAGAAAGACACCAATATAGTATATTAATGCATATATATGGAATTTAGAAAGATGGTTACAATGACCCTAAATGCGAGATAGCAAAAGAGACACAGATGTAAAGAACAGACTTTTGGACTCTGGTAGAAGGTGAGAGTGGGATGATTTGAGAGAAAGGCATTGAAACATGTATATTATCATATGTGAAACAGATTGCCAGTCCAGGCTCGATGCATGAGACAGGGTGTTTAGGGCTGGTGCCCTGGGATGACCCTGAGGGATGGAATGGGGAGGGAAATGGGAGGAGGGTTCAGGATGGGGAACACATGTACACCCATGGCTGATTCATGTGAATGTATGACAGAAACCACTACAATACTGTAAAATAATTAGCCTCCAATTAAAATAAATAAATTTAAAAAAAAACTGACCAGACGTGCTTCAACAGGAGACAAAAGATAGATGCCAGTTAGCACATTGCTATCCTGGAAGAAATAAACTACAAAGATCCAAGCACAAATAACTTTCTCTCAACCAACCATGTCAGCTTGAAAGAGAATGAAAAAAATCTTGACATAATAAGAGATGGAGATGAGCAGATGAACTTTTAAAAGATTCGGAAGTTGAGAACATCAGTATCATAGGTAAAATTCTTCTTGGAGCACTACAGAAGTGAATAAGAAATTGTAGCAATGGGTCTGGAATTTTTCCAAAGAATTATATCAGCAGTGGGCTTCCCTGGTGTTTCAGGTGTAAAGAATCCACCCTCAGTGCAGAAGATGCAGGGTCAATCCCTGGTAGGGAAGATCCCCTGGAGAAGGAAATGGCAACTCACTCCAGTATTCTTGCCTGGGAAATTTCATGAATTTCCCAGAGGAGCCTGGCAGGCTACAGTTCACGGGGTCTCAAGAGTCAGACATGACTTAGCAACTAAACCACCACATCAGTAATACAATCATTACAGCATAGAATAACTATCTTTCCTATTGTAATGTGGGTGTGACAATGGAGCATAGCTTCTCTGTGGAAAGAGAGATGGGATACCAATAAATTTTAATACCCCATAATATAATTTCTGTGAGGTAAACTGTCTCTTTCATCTTGGATCTATCCTTTCCTCCTTGTACATCAATAATGTATAAGGTATGTATAGATTTTGAATGCCTTGTTGTAAATATTTTGGTTCCATTTAGCTTACTGGCCCCCAAAAAGCAGTCTTTGATGCAAAGTAGGTATGTTTTACAATACTACAGTCAATGATGGGATAAGGCCAAAAGTCAATATTTCAATTTTTTTTAGACAAAGAAAAAAAACAGGAAGAAAGAAGAAATATGTAAACAGAGCTCAGTAGCTTTAGTTTCAATTATTTGGGAAAGGCAAAATAATTGGGAGAAAATATGTATACCTCCTTGGGCTTCCCTGGTGACTCAATGGTAAAGAATCCACCTGCCAGTGCAGGAGACAAGGGTTCCATCCCCGGGTCAGGAAGATCCCTTGGAGGAGAAAATGGCAACCCACTATAGTGTTTTCTTGCCTGGGAAACCTCATGAACAGAGGAGCCTGGCAGGCTACAGTTCAGATGGGGGTCACAAAAGAGTTGGACACAACTTATCAACTAAACAACAACATATACTAGTCTTCTTTCTGCTTTTTAAAAATTGACTTTTATTATCTTTAGGGATAGGTTAGTGGAAAGACACTCAATGTGCCAAATGTGTAAATAAATAAACCTATTAGAATGTGGGTATGCATATCAGTTAAAAACAAACAACATTTTGAAATGCAAACTCCTTTTCAGGTGAAATTACCTATGGTGGAAGAGTTACAGATACCTGGGATCAAAGATGCCTTCGTACTGTCTTGAAAAGATTTTTTTCTCCTGAAACATTAAAAGACGGTTATAAATACTCTGAATCAGGTGAGTGACTTCTCAATACTATAGAAAAAGACCTTTGCCAAGAAGTCATTAACAGCATCCTCAGTTTTCCACCCAGGAGCTATCTGTGTCCAGTCCACACCACCCAGACCCCCATACTCACCATCCTCATGCTTTGTTCCTTTTTCAGTTGCTAAGTCGTGTCTAACTCTTTGTGACCCCAGGGACTGCAGCATGCCAGGCTTCCTTGTCCTTCACTATCTCAAACTCATGACCGTTGAGTCAGTGATGCCATCCAACCATCTCTTTCTCTGTTGCCCCCTTCTCCTCGTGCCCTCCATCTTTTCCAGCATTGGAGCCTTTTCCAATGAGTTGGCTCTTCCCATCAAGTGGCCAAAGTATTGTAGCTTCAGCATCAGTCCTTCCAATGAATATTCAGAGTTGATTTCCTTTAGGATTGACTGGTTTGATCTCATTGCTGTGCAAGGGACTCTCAAGAGTCTTCTCCAGCACCATCGTTCAAAAGCACCAATTCTTCGGTCCAATTCTCATGTCCACACGTGACTATTGGAAAAACCATATCCTTGACTATATGGACCTTTGTTGACAGAGTGATGTTTCTGCTTTTTAATATGCTGTCCAGGATTGTCATAGCTTCAGCTTTGGTTGTAAGAGTACAAAGATATCTATTCTGTGATAACCATTTTTAACTATTTCTGGTCTAAAGTAGATTGTATTCTGTCTAAATGTATTTTCAAAGTTTTATCACTTCAGAGCACACCTTTCAGCAGCACATCCCTGAATTCTTAGAATCTTGGAATGTTCTGCAGGTGACACCTTAAAAGGTTAGGACACTGATAGGTGCTAAGGGCCTCCAGAAAACGTGAAGGAATTTGACACAGCAATGAAAGCTAGGGGGCTTGTAAAAAAAACCATCCCTGTTTCTCCATGACACAGCTGATGACTGCCAGCATCTGAACAGACAGAGAAGCATCAAACTTGGCAGTACTCAAAAGTCATCTATTTAAGACATATTTGCCTTCTGTGTTTTCAATAACAGGTATCTATTTTGCGCCCTTGGCTGACAGCCTGCAAGAGTTTAAAGACTACATTGAAAACCTGCCTTTGATAGATGACCCAGAAATATTTGGAATGCATGAAAATGCCAACCTAGTTTACCAGGTATGTGGCCTTTCAACTTAAATGCATATTCATATTGTGTATGAACCTGAGACATCCATAATCATCTCACTGGTTGTATAAATTATAATCTTCTTAAATAAATAAAATAAATGTTTCACCTCAGCTTTAGCATTTGGTTCCAATTTAGCCACCTGTTGTCTCTGGATCTTTCATGGAATCCTAAGATAGTTAGGTATCTTCTTGTCACTGACCACCTCCTCACCTTCCAGCCTCTGCCTGGTCCATAATCTACCTGCTAATCTTCCATAATATGGTAATCCAGGCAGTCCTTTCTCTGCTCTTCTCTCTCCATTCTGGGGATATTTATATCATATTATACAAGGATTTATGGATCCACAGATGAATAGGTTATAAAAGTACAATAGCAAGTATCCAAGGCCGATAAATCAAACACTGCTCTTCAAAAGCACAGATCATTGATTTTGTATTTGCAACAGCAGGTTGGACTTGGAGGGCATTATGCTGAGTGAAATAAGTTAGAGAGAGAGAAATATTGTGTGATATCATTTATACGTGGAATCCAAAAATTATGACAAACTTGTGAGGATAACAAAAAAGAAGCACACTTACAGAGAACAGACTAGTGGTTACCAGTGAGGAAAGGAAAGAGTCGGGGGCAAAACAGGGGTAAGAGATTAAGAAGTATAAACTATCATGTATAAAATTAGAAAGCTATAAGGGCATATTGTACAACACAAGTAGGAAATATTTTATGATAACTATAAATGGTGTATAACCTTTAAAAATTGTGAATCACTCTGCTGTACACCTGTAGCATATAATATTGCACATCAACTATATCTCAATTTTTTTGACTCAACAATTTTAAAAAATTTATTGAAGTGTAGTTGATTTACAATGTTAATTTCTTCTGTATATCAGTGACTCAGTTATATATATATACTTTTTCATATTCTTTTCCATTATGGTTTGTCACAGGATATTGAATATAGTTCCCTGGCTATTATATATTAATTTTTAAAAAATAATTTAAAAATGAAAGCACTGTTCACCAAGGTCATCGGACCAGATCACTAAAGTCATGGCATCTGGTCCCATCACTTCATGGCAAATAGAAGACGAAAAAGTGGAAGCAGTGACAGATTTTATCTTCCTGGACTCCAAAATCACTGCAGACAGTGACTACAGCCATGAAATTAAAAGACACTTGCTCCTTGGAAGAAAAGCTATGACAAACCTAGACAGCATAGTAAAAAGTAGAGACATCGCTTTGCCAACAAAGATCCATATAGTCAAAGCTATGGTTTTCCAGTAATCAAGTATGGATGTGAGAGCTGGACCATAACAAAGGCTGAGAATTCATGCTTTTGAATGGTGGTGCTGGAGAAGACTCTTGAGAGTCCCTGGGACTGCAAGGAGATCAAGTAAAATCAATCTCACAGGAAATGAATCCCGGATATTCGCTGAAAGGACTAATTCTGAGGCTCCAATACTTTGGCCACCTGATGAGAAGAGCTGACTCACTGGAAAAGACCCTGATGCTGGGGAAGATTGAAGGGAAAAGGATAAGGGAGAGGCAGAGGATGAGATGGTTATATAGTGTCACCAATTCAATGGACATGAATTTGAGCACGATCTGGGAAATAGTGGAGGACAGAGGAGCCTGACATGCTACAGGCCATGGGGTTGCAGAATTGGACAGGACTTAGCAACAGAATAACAACAACCTGACCACAGCAGTAGGTCCAAAGAGCAAAATGGATAATTTTACTCCTCCAAGACCCTCTGATGCCATGCCATTACTTAAGGGTAGTCCAGGCTCCTCAGCATGGCACTTAAGACTCCCCCATGACCGGTCCCTTCCACATCCTTCCAGTTTTACTACCTATCATATTCTGGAATCTTTAGGTGAACCAAAGCCATGAAAAGAGGTATGTCCCTGGGGCCCTGGAATACTCTAAATGTTGAAGACCACGTTGGCCTCGTGAAGCTGAAGGGAATCACCTTTCTTTGCAATTTAAATTTTGTCTCTACAAATAAGAGACAAATTAGAGGGTAAAATCAGCCTAGATATCAAGGAACATATACAAAACAACTGTGGAACTTCTTAATGATCCAAAACCTATGTCATGCTCTCTGCCCTAAAAATTGGTTTGCTATTCAGTGAAGGGCTTCTCTGGTGGCTCAGATGGTAAAAGAATCTGCCTGCAATGCGAGAAACCTGGATTCGATTCCTGGGTTGGGACGATCACCTGGAGGAGAGCATGGCAACCCACTCCAATACTCTTGCCTGGAGAATCCTCATGGACAGAGGAGCCTGGGCTACAGTCCATGGGGTCGCAAAGAGTTGGGCACGACTGAGCAACTAAGCACAGCACATTCAGTGAAGAGTTGGAATATCTCATTTTTCCTGATTCTACTTTCAGGAGGAAAAAGAGGTGGCCAAACCTAGTGTTAATATTCAGTCATCTGACTGTTAGCTTTAGAGTGGGTGGATGTGGAGGTGAAAGAAGAGAGAGAAGAGTGTGGAAATGACAGACTTGCTGCATTCAATGAGAAGTCAGGACTTTGGGGAGGAGTAGCATTCTTGGCAATGTATACCTGTGAATGTAGTTTTTATGTTTTCCATCAGTTCTAAATGACTGAGAATAAGACAGTGGGCATGTGATGAGGCCCCAGGTATATTTTTCTGTCCAGCCTCCCTTCCTTCATTTTTCTGGCACAGTATGCATCCGACTCCTACTTCTTCCCTTTGGGACAACTTCCACTTCCTCAGTCTATTAGATTCTGGTAAAACTTCCAACCACTCTTTGCCTTCACAGAGGTGGGCATGTGACCCAGGCATCAGAGCATCACCCAGCTACTAGACCTGGTCCAAGGAGCAGGCCCACGGCCCATGCTAGGAGAATGAGAGTCCTTTCCTGAGACATGATATATAGATGCTGGACTGGGAGAGAGCTGTCTTTCCTCTGGAATGACTGACTAAGATGCTGCATATCTGCACCATTCTGTGCCCTTATCCCTGATACCCTGACCCCTTTTCCTTACCACATGAAGAAGGTCATCTGTCACAGGAAAGAATGAGAGAAACAACCAGACATGAACAAGAGAGAGAATGCTAGATCCATCCATGCCTGAAACCCACATGACTTGAGTTATCTTCTTCCCAGCTATATATGCCAACATATCCCTTTTTTTTGCTTTAGTTGATTTAGGTTAGATAATTCTGTCTCATCAATAGAGTATTAATGCACAAAATATGAATGATTCCTTCCTCAGCTCAGCAAACTACACTTACAAAGGTGCATACTAGAGACCGGTAAAGAAGGCTGGGCCTGGCTGTTCTAAATGTTTCAAGACTTTTGACTAACCAAGAAGTCAAGAACTAAAACAGTGTATGTGCTCAGTCATGTCTAATACTCTGTGGCCCCAAGGACTGTAACCCACCAGGCTTCTCTGTCCATGGAATTCTCCAGGCAAGAGTACTGGAATGGTTTGCTATTTCCTCCTCCAGGGGATCTTCCCAACCTAGGAATCAAACCTACATCTCTTGCATTTTCTGCACTGGCAGGTGGATTCTTGACCACTAGCAGCACCTGGGAAGCACAAACTAAAACGGAAAATCACTATTAAATGGTTGGCACTGAGCAAGGAAATCAAACTATTTAACTATGCTGCTATTGCTGCTAAGTCGCTTCAGTCGTGTCCGACTCTGTGCAACCCCATAGACGGAAGCCCACCAGGCTCCGCCATCCCTGGGATTCTCCAGGCAAGAATACTGGAGTGGGTTTCCATTTCCTTCTCCAGTGCATGAAAGACAGGGAAGACCAAATTAAAACTGAAAAATAACTTTGTACAAAAGGACATGAGCCACAGAATCCCAAACATTCAAGTTAAAACTAGGTCAAAGCTTTCCTAGAGAACAAAGGGGAGGCGA
This sequence comes from Tragelaphus eurycerus, assembly GCA_935064755.1. Taxonomy (NCBI): domain Eukaryota; kingdom Metazoa; phylum Chordata; class Mammalia; order Artiodactyla; family Bovidae; genus Tragelaphus; species Tragelaphus eurycerus. Next base: position 13,216,743 of record CAKXYN010000070.1, on the reverse strand, counting down.
GGCAGCAAAGGAGTCAGGATGGAGAAGGAAGCTAGTTTCAGAGAAACTCCCACCCTGGCGGTGGGAAGTTCAGTGCTTCTAAATAACATTACAGTTGTTTAGGACCTAATGAACATCTCAAAAGTAATGTTTGAAAGAAGATCTGTCATGTAAAATATAATTTTTACAATCAAGATCTGTAATTCTAGGTTCTGAATTCTTTTCTTCGGTAAATTAATGATGAGTGTTATGACCAGTATAAAGAAAACCTCTAAGAGATTCCAACAAATATACATGAGAAGATACCATGTTTCTGAATAAAGGAAAAATCTAGAAAAATTAACAATATTTAACTGATCTTGGAATAGGAATTTATAAGCATAAAATCAAAGGAAAAATAAATCACATTAGAAAGAGCCAGTGGGGACTTCCCTGGTAGCCAGATGGCTGATTCAGGGATGGGGCAGTTAAACCCAAGTTATAAATATTTCTTAAAAGCAAAATCATGAATAATTTTTCTTTTTACTTTTCTGTCTTTTCTAAATTTTTAATAATGTTCTTTAATATTTTTATAATTGAGGAAATGTTATTTAAATAAAAGTATGTTCTAAAACTGAATTCTCATTATTTCTTCCTCACTCTCATAACTGCCTTTTAAAGAATTAGCCAAAAATGGTTTAACCATTTTTATTGCGGTAAAACATATAACATAAACTTTATCATTTTAGCCATTTTAAAAAATATGATCAAATGACAGTTACATTAAAGTGTTGTTCAACCAGAAATGTTTAACTATAACAGTACGGATGAAATACTATGCATTTCCAATGAGCACATTTTACCAACTCTGTCTTCAACATAAAAAAATAAAATGTCCTTGGTTTTGGCAACAGCTATTATTTCTGTAATAAACTGTATGTGCTGCAAAATTATTTTTTTGAGAATCTGGGTCCTCACTGTTCTGTTTCTTCTCGCCATTATAGTACAAAGAGACCAACACTTTGATCAACACTATACTTGAGGTTCAACCAAGGTCCTCTTCTGGTGGAGAGGGAAAGAGCAATGATGAAATTGTCCAAGAACTTGTTGCTTCTGTCCGGACTAGAGTTCCAGGTAGTAAACAATTGTTGGCTTATGTGGGTAATGGAACTTTTAGGAATAAACTCAGAAAGCTGAGTGATAGGCAGGTGTCCAAATCTGCTTATTATGTAGAATTTTTTCTTTATGTAGAGAGGGATTTCTTTCAATGTAGAGGCCTCTATTTATAGATTAGAAGCCTGCATCCCCTTGACATCCCAACTGCCAGAAGCATGAAGAGAAAATTGGTTTCTAGCCCAAAATAACTTTAAACAGACTTTTTTCTGAGCTTCCTAATGTCTCTAGACCTGTACTGTCCAAGACAGTAGCCACTAGCCACATGTGGCTACTTAAACTTAAAATTCATTTCCTCAGTTGCACTAGTCACATTTTAAGTGCTGCCATATTGGGCAATGCAGATGGAGAACATTTCCATCATCATAAAATATTCTGTTGGAGAGCCCTGCTCTAGAATCCATTTCACTTTTTTTCCTCCAACAAGACAAGTGCATGCATATATGTCAAGTCATTTCAGTCATGTCTGACTCTTTGTGACCCCATGGACTGTAGCCCGCCAGGCTCCTCTGTCCATAGGATTCTCCAGGCAAGAACACTGGAGTGGGTTGCCATACCATCCTTCAGGGGATCTTCCTGACTCAGGGATCAAACCTGCATCCCTTATGTCTCCTGCATTGGCAGGCGGACCCTTTACCACTAATGCCACCTGGGAAGTGAGAAGTAGAGAAGAATAATTTATTATTTCACTTCATTTTCTGGTGAGTTAAGGAATCTTCCTGAATGATCACAGAGATACACTTTCATACTTTTCTTAGAGTGACTATACATTTAGATGTCTTAATGTATCTTAATGTGTCTTAATGTATCTTAATGTGTCTTAATGTATCTTAATGTGTCTTAAGTCTGTTTAAAGTTATTTTGGGCTAGAAACCAATTTTCTCTTCATGCTTCTGGCAGTTGGGATGTCAAGGGGATGCAGGCTTCTAATCTATAAATAGAGGCCTCTACATTGAAAGAAATCCCTTTCCAACCATTTCATGGTTGGAAATGTCATTATAGGAAAAAGAAAGATGAGACAGAAAAAAAAAATGAGGACTATAAAAGTAAACTGTGCTTCTGTCTCTATTCACAATACTCTGATACCAAGTGTATGGGTTACCCTCCTCCAACATTAAGCAATTCTCCAACTCTCTGAACACCAACTGGATGTCCTACAACTCAGTTATGACATTAACTATCCAGAGTTGGCACAAATCCCACAGGTTAAGGGCTCAGTCCCACAAGACTATCTGCACTTTAAATGTCAACTGCAAGTCCTCAGGTTGTAACCTTTATTTCTAATCAACCAGCCACAGATCAAGGATTCCCATAATTTTCTAGACTGGCTCACAGGACTCAGGAAAACAGTTAATTACATTTACTAGATTATTTTAAAGGATATTTTAAAGGATAAAGATAAGCAACAAGATAAAGAAATACATAAGACAAGGTCCAGAAGAGTCCCAAGGACAGGAGATTTTGTCCCTGTGGAGTCGGGGTGCACCACCCTCCTGGCACATGGATGTGTTCACCAACCCAGAAACTCTCCAACCCCTTCAATTAGGTTTTTATGGAAGCTTCCATACATAGGCATGATTGGTTAAATCATTGGCCTTTAATAAGTAACTCAACCTCCAGCCCCTGCCCTCTCCCAGGAGGTCACAGAGTAAAGCTAGAGTGTCCAAATCTCTAATCACATGGTTTGTTTGCCTGACAACCAGCCCCTCATCTCTAGGGTCAGTACTAGAGTCACCTCCTTAACATAAACTCAGGTGTGGTTGAAAGGGGCTTGTTATCAATAATAAAAGATGCCCCTTTCACCTTTATTGATTAAAAGCTATTTCAGGAGTTGGGGTCAAAAAACAATAATTAAATAAAAGATGCTCCTATCACTCTTATCAATGAGGAAATTATAAGGGTTTTAGGCACTCTGGCCAGAAGATGGAGACAAAGACCAAAATGCATATTTCTTATTACATCATAGTAGCGCACTCATGTGGTGCATCGGTCAAGAATCCACCTGCCAGTGCAGAAGACTCGGGTTCAATCCATGGGTCAGGATGATCCCCTGGAGTAAGAAATGGCAATCCACTCCAGTATTCTTGCATGAAAAACTCAATTTCAGAGGAGCCTGGTGGGCTACAGTCTGTGGGGTCACAAATAATTGGCCACAACTGAGCACGCACACACAGTCACACTAAGCTTTACCAATCCTCTTGAAGTGAAAGTCGCTCAGTTGTGTCCAACGTTTTGGGACCCCATGAACTGTAACCTCTGTCCATGGAATTCTCCAGGCAAGAATACTGGAGTGGGTAGCCATTCCCTTCTCCAGGACATCTTCCCGACCCAGGGATCAAAGCCAGGTCTCCCACATTGCAGGCAGATCCTTTACCATCCAAGCCACCAGCAAAGTCCCACCAATACTCTAAAGGCCCCCCAAAAAAGACCTGCTGCTGCTACTACTGCTAAGTCGCTTCAGTCGTGTCCGACTCTGTGCGACCCCATAGACGGAAGCTCACCAAGCTCCCCTGTCCCTGGGATTCTCCAGGCAAGAACACTGGAGTGGGTTGCCATTTCCTTCTCCAATGCATGAAAGCGAAAAGTGAAAGTGAAGCCGCTCAGTCGTGTCAGACTCTTAGCGACCCCATGGACTGGAGCCTACCAGGCTCCTCCGTCCATGGGATTTTCCAGGCAAAAGTACTGGGGTGGGGTGCCATTGCCTTCCCCGCAAAAAAGACCTATGTGACCTCAGATGCCAGTTATGTTCCTCCTAAAGCAGGCCCTCAAAAGAATCTCTTCTTGAGTAGAGAGTTCTATAAGTATCAAAGCAATTGAGTTATTTTAGAAAGCATTTTTTTAATAAACATGAGATGGAGAACTGGGTAGAAAAAGGGATGAAGATGGATGGATGGATGGGTAGATGGATGAATAGATGAATGGAGAGTAAAGGTTCTTGTTTCATAGAGTTCCATTGACACCTAGGAGGTGTTTCTCTCCATGCTTCATGAAGTTTGTACTTTTGCTGTGAAATGATAAGCAATGCCATCTGTTGAGACTGAAGGGGCAGGGGTACAGTTGGCTCAACAAGAGAACTGAGGTTTGGAATAGCCCAAGGGGACAGACAGAAGGAGAAGAGCAGGGGCCTGTAACCACAGCCCTATGGACCCAAGAGCTTGCACTGACCCACACTGCTGTGTGATTTTTCTACAGCAGCCAAAATGAGTGGTTAGAAGGAACTTAATGTCCATAGCTCAGAACCACTCATCTGCTCATGCTTTGCTCAGGTATGTCAGGAGAATGCAGGTCCTTCTTCGTTCAGAGCTTATATGAGTCCCCACTGGCTGGATTATAGGAAAAGAGAAGAGCACAATTTTTCATCCAGTTTGAACCATGGACTCATTTCAGAATCCAGTCAGTCCCTTTGAATAACAGTAAGATAAATGCCAAGTCTCTTCTCTCTCGGGGGGTGTCCTGCCCCCAGCCCTTCCGCTCCTAGATGCCTAGATAGAACGTGGAGGGCTTCCCCAGCAGCTCAGTGGTAAAGAATCTGCCTGCAAAGCAGGAGACACAGAGACATGGGTTCAATCCCTGGGTCAGGAAGATGCCCTGGAGAAGGAAATGGCACCCCACTCCAGTAATCTTGCCCAGAAAATCCCATGGACAGAGGAGCCAGGTGGGCTAAAGTTCATGGGGTCACAAAAAGAGTCAGATAAGACCAAGTGACTAGAGGCAACATGGGTGTGCAGGGAAGAGTGAGGCTTACACACCCTGTGTACACACCAGGCAGGGGACACAACTTGAGACCCCTGGCACCTCTGGTCTCAGGGATGTCCCTTGTCTACCATGTAGCACTTGCACCTGAAGTGTGCACAGCCTGACTCCTGTTCAACCTGGGCCCAGGGACAAGAGAAGTTGGCTTTAAGAAAGCTTAAGATAAGTGCTCAATGTTATAAGAGAAATCAATGATAATCCATCTGATGAATCTGCCATGTGTATTTCAGAAATTCTGGAGATGGAAAACGCTTCTGAGAGCCTTTTCATCAAGGATCCTCAAGGACGCCTTAACTCCTTGACCACTGTTCTTGGACAGGAAGTGGACCGATTTAACAATCTGCTGAGGCTAATACACGTATGAGTGCTCACTGCCATCCTTGCTCTTGGGGATCAAAGTGTTGTGGAGCATGTAGAACAATGTGACGTTTCCATTCCCATCACTTGAATATTTCCACATGGATGTGCTAACAACCCTTCAAGCCCAACTTGTCTAAACCTTAATTCACCCTCCTCTCACTAGTCTGTGTTCCCTTTCTCTAATGATGGCTTATAACTGCAGGGCATTACAAACCCTTCATTATCCTAACTTGCACCCTTAGAATTTGATCGACGCTTTAGGAATTTGAGTAGGGACCTAAGCACTCAATTGAGAGATTCAGATTCAGTGCTTGTTCCCAGTGTCCACTTGCATGCTAAGTTGCTTCAGTTCTGTCCTATTCTGTGGGACTCCATGGACTGTAACCTGCCAGACTCCTCTGTCCATGAGATTCTCCAGGCAAGAACACTGGAGTAGGTTGCTGTGCCCTCCTCCAGAAGATCTTCCTGATCCAGGGATAGAACCTACGTCTCTTATGTCTAACCTGCATTGAGAGGAGGATTCTTTACCCCTAGCACTACCTGTGAAGCCCAATGTCTAGTTAGCATTTAATACCATAGTCTTTGTGATGACTATGAAAACCAAGTTTCTCTAAGTATGGGCCATAAAACACCTGCATTAAGATCCACTATGCTGTGTGTTCCAAGTATAAATTCCCTGATTCCACTCCAGACCTACCGAGTGAGGATTCTTGAGTAATTTGTGCAAATGTGAATTTTAAATAAACACCCCGAGACCATGTCATTGCAACTAAAATTTGAGAATAACTATTTAAACTTTTGCCTTATGCTCAGGAATACTTTCCGAAGGCCCTTAACTTTGTAATGATGACTACAGGACTTCCTGGTTTCTCTATGCATGACTTTAATAAGGGAAACAGAGGCTGACTATTGAGCAGTAACAGGGGAAGTTTTACTGCCAAGCGGGGAACCAAACACCTGGCACAGGATTAAGGCTCAGTGATAAGACTGGAGGGGACAGCCACAGTGGATTTTTTTTTATGTGAATGAACTTTATTTTTATTTTTGGCTGTGTTGTGTCTTTGTTGCTTCTTGTGAGCTTTCTCTAGATGTAATGCATGGGCTTCTCATCACGACGGCTTCTCTTGTAGAGCATGGGCTCGACACATGGGCTTCAGTAGTTGTGGCACGTGGGCTCAGTAGTTTCAGTTCCTGGGCTCTAGAGCACAAGCTCAGTAGTTGTGGCTGACAGGTTTAGTTTCCCCATGGCATGTGGGATCTTCCCAGACCAGGGATTGAACCCATGTCCTCTGCATTGGCAGGTAGATTCTTAACCACTGGCCCACCAGGGAAGCACTAGGGTAGATCTTTTAAAGACTGACTATTCCCTATTATGGCAGAGAGTGAAGAAGGGCTAAAGAGCCTCTTGATGAAGGTGAAAGTGGAGAGTGAAAAGGTTGGCTTAAAGCTCAACATTCAGAAAACGAAGATCATGGCATCTGGTCCCATCACTGCATGGGAAATAGATGGGGAAACAGTGGAAACAGTGTCAGAATTTATTTTTCTGGGCTCCAAAATCACTGCGGATGGTGACTGTAGCCATGAAATTAAAAGACACTTACTCCTTGGAAGGAAAGTTATGACCAACCTAGATAGCATATTCAAAAGCAGAGACATTACTTTGCCAACAAAGGTTCGCCTAGTCAAGGCTATGGTCTTTCCTGTGGTCATGTATGGATGTGAGAGCTGGACTGTGAAGAAGGCTGAGTGCCGAAGAATTGATGCTTTTGAAGTGTGGTGTTGGAGAAGACTCTTAAGAGTCCCTTGGACTGCAAGAAGATCCAACCAGTCCATTCTGAAGGAGATCAATCCTGGAATTTCTTTGGAAGGAATGATGCTAAAGCTGAAACTCCAGTATTTTGGCCACCTCATGCGAAGAGTTGACTCATTGGAGAAGACTCTGATGCTGGGAGGGCTTGAGGGCAGGAGGAGAAAGGGACGACAGAGGATGAGATGGCTGGATGGCATCACTGACTTGATGGGTGTGAGTCTGAGTGACCTCCGGGAGCTGGTGATGGACAGGGAGGCCTGGCGTGCTGCGGTTCATGGGGTCGCAAGGAGTCGGACACGACTGAGCGACTGATCTGATCTGATCTGATCTGATTCCCTATTAGGAAATCAAGTCTCCAAATGTTTCTGGTTGTCTAACAATACCCAGGCTCGTGGGATGGGGGTGAGGGGAAACTAGGTCAGCTGAATACGTGACATCTTCACCTTGGGTCTACTAGGTAAACAGCAGCACCAGAAGGCCGGCTAGTCAGGTCAGAGCTTATCACCCTTTCAGTTCAGCCACTCAGTCGTGTCCAACTTTTTGTGACCCCATGGACTGCAACACACCAGGCTTCCCTGTCCATCACCAACTCCCAGAGCCCACTCAAAGTCATGTCCATCAAGTCAGTGATGTCATTCAACCATCTCATCCTCTGTCATCCCGTTCTCCTCCTGCCTTCAGTTTTGCCCAGTGTCAGGGTCTTTTCCAGTGAGTCAGTTCTTCACATCAGGTGGCCAAAGTATGGAAGCTTCAGCATCAGTCCTTCCAATGAATATTCAGGACTAATTTCCTTTACGACTGACTGGTTTGATCTCCTTTCTATCCAAGGGACTCTCAAGAGTCTTCTCCAACACCACACTTCAAAAGCATCAATTCTTTGACACTCAGATTTTGTTATGGTCCAACTCTCACACCCGTACATGACGACTGGAAAAACCATAGGTTTGACTAGACAGACTTTTGTCGGCAAAGTGATGTCTCTGCTTTTTAATGTGCTGTGTAGGTTTGTCATATCTTTTCTTTCAAGGAGCAAGCATTTTTTAATTTCATGGCTGAAGTCATCATCTGCAGTGATTTTGGAGCCCAAGAAAATAAAGTCTCTCACTGTTTCTATTGTGTCCCCATCTATTTGCCATGAAGTGATGTGACTGGATGCCATGATCTTAGTTTTTTTGAATATTGAGTTTTAAGCCAGTTTTTTCACTCTCCTCACCTTCATCAAGAGGCTCTTTAGTTCCTCTTCACTTTCTGCCATAAGGGTGGTGTCATCTGTGTATCTGAGGTTATTCATATTTCTCGCTGCAATCTTGATTCTAGCTTGTGCTTCATCGAGTCTGGCATTTCACATGATATACTACTCTTGCATATAAGTTAAGTAAGCAAGGGGGCATCACCTTCTACATTGAGTGAATCGGGGTATAGATTAAACTGCTGTGATAAAGATTCCCAAATACAGTGGCAAAAACAAGATTGGAATTCACTTCTCTCTCTGCGAAGAGCCCAGAGGAACCCCTGCCTAAGGCAGGTAGTTACTCTTGCTTTGTCAGTTTAATCAGGAATCCCACTGAAAGGCTGGCTCTTCCAGCCTCAACAGGCGACTTCCACCTTTGGTACTAAAGGAGCTGTTCCAAGTGTTCCCTTTTGCCAGCCACTGAAACAGGGGAAAGAGGGCCAAGGGACAGCAGCTTCCTCAAAAAAATGTCACACGGAAGTGGCATACACCATTTTTTCTTATATCCCTTTTGCCAAAACTTGATCACATGGCAGCACTCCAGCTGCAAGTGTTCCTGGGAAATGTAGTCTCTGTGTTGGATTGTTCTGTGCTCAGCTAAAACTAATGCAGTTGTTGTTATTGTTTAGTTGTTCAGTCATGTCCGACTTTTTTGCGACCCCGTAGACTATAGCCTGCCAGGCTCCTCTGTCCATAGGATTTCCCAGGCAAGAATACTGGAGTGGATTGCCATTTCCTTCTCCATGGGATCTTCCCAACCTAGGGACTGAACCCACATCTGCTTGGCAACCAGATTATTCAAAGGAAGAAGATATGGATTCCGCTCATCTCTGGCCTCTCGCACCTCATGCATGGTCACCCACTTAAGGATGGATGGGTCCAAATGTCACTTCCTCACAGTCTTCCTGGAATACCTGTCCTTCTCTCCACCACCAGATGACAGGGCCCCCTTCTCAGGGCTCCGTCACCTGAGATGTTTGTGTCCATCACTGTATTTGTGTACAACATACCACCTTGCTTTGTAATTACTCCTCCATGAGTATGGCTCCCCCAGCAGACAATGAACTTGAAGACAAAGGGACTGGTATTAATACATAACTCATATCTGTCTGGGGACTTCCCAGGTGGCTCAGATGGTAGATAATCTGCCTGCAATACAAGAGACCTGGGTTGATCCCTGGATTGGGATGATCCCCTGGAGAAGGAAATGGCTACCCACTCTAGTATTCTTGACTGGAGAATTCCAGGGACAGAAGAGCCTGACGAACTACAGTCCATGGGGTCACAAAGAGCCAGACACAACTGAGTGACTGACACTTCATCTCTGTCTCCCCAGTGCCTGACACATCCTAAATCTTCCATGAATATTTGAACATGCAAGTGAACTAATGTGGCTCTCAGGAACAAAGTGATCCCTTCTGGTCAAACAGTAGTGTCCGCCACTAATGGAAGAATTCGCCTAATAAAAGCAGAAGAAATAGGAGCCCAGGGAGAAGCTGCAAGGCAATCAGGAGTCAGAGCTGAGCACTCCCATTAGAGGGAGGGTAGTGGCCACCATGGGGCGCTGGGCCTGCACCAGAGAGCTCCCTCTTCCTGACCCCTGCCCACTCCTGCCTGGCCCTGGCTGTGTCACAGCCTCACCTTCACTTCACCCAGCGAACAGCAAGGTTGCACTGTGGCGGCAACAAGAAAGGCCAAGGGAGGGTGGGAGCATCCGGGGCTGTGGGCTGCCACCTTGGTGAGCTCACTGGCCTCCTGATGGTACGGGACCGTGAGAGCAGGCAGGTCCTGGGAGAGATGCGGTCCCTCAGGGATGTAGGCTTCTAGATGTAAGGGAGAAAAGTCTGAAGCGCATTCTTCTCACTGAACATTACTGCTTGTCAGCCACTGCCTCTGGGAGAACTCTTGGCAATGTGACCTCTGTCTGCTTTCCACTGATCTAGACAGCACTGGCGGCCTGGTCCCTGCAGAGATCTGACTCAAGTGTTCTCCATGCATCTTAGATACATCTGCTGCTACCTTTTTCCATTTTTGGTGTCTAAGGTCGAGTGGTGTTTTGGCCCTGGCTAAAGGCCCTTTTCCTCTGCTCTGCTGCATATGGTTCCTCAGATCCTAAGGGCGTATCTACTTAAAACTCCTCTTTTCTAGCACTGCCTTTTGTGAGAAGAGATGCAAAGAGGGGAAAAACACCATGAAGGAATAGAAGGATGACTATCCCTGTCTTATCCGCATGTCACCTTGTCTCTAGAACTATTTGCGTGTGGTCCTAGGACTTGGGCTTCCTAGGTGGCACTAGTGGTAAAGAACCCGCCTGCCAATACAGGAGATGTAAGAGGTGTGGTTTCGATCCCTAGATCAGGACAATCCCCTAGAGCGGGGCATGGCAACCTACTCCAGTATTCTAGCCTGGAGAATCCCACAGACAAGAGGAGCCTGGCGGGCTACAGTCCATGGGTTCTCAAAGAATCGGACACTTTCATCAACATAAATTTGCCCTCTAATATCTTCCTGTAATATTTCCCCTGTATATGGCAGCAGTTTTCACAAAACTGGAACCCACGAGAGCAATATACAAATCTATGTTGTTGTTTAGTCACTAAGTCATGTCTGACTCTTTTGAGACCCTATGGACTATAGCCTGCCAGGCTCCTCTGTCCATGGGACTTCCCAGGCAAGAATACTGGAGTGGGTTGCTATTTCCCTCTCCAGGAGATCTTGTAGACCAGAGATTGAACCCACATCTCCTGCACTGGCAGGCAGATTCTTTACTGCTGAGCCACTGGGAAACACCTATACAAATCTATACACCCTGCCTTTACCTTTAGCCTGGTAGCAGATAATGCTTTGTATTTCCCATGGCTGCTGCTGGCCCAGCGTCTCCCAGGACTGCTGCCAGCCTCTATCTTTTGTTGAGATGAGGGGAGGATAAGGAGTGTACCTTTAAAGAAGTATTTCCAGTATAAGGAAGCTCTCTGGTATCAACTGAAAGATTGGTCTCATCTAAGACTCTCCCCTTCCTGCTATAACTGCTGGGGCTGCAGGCACCCCCTGGATAGAGTTTGGAGGTACTTCCCATGACCCCAAACCCCTCCACGGTTCCCAGATCACTAACCGTAAGGCTCATTCTTCCTTCAGCCTGGAGGAGAGCTGGACAGTGGCATTTCTCAAAATGCTTGGGGGACATTTCTCCACCTTCCCTTCTCCATCCACTTCACTGTATCATGCTGCTAACTGCCTAAACCATGCCCACTCCGAGGTGTTACACCTCTATATCACAGGTTGTAAAAACTGCATGAAGATTGGAGGGTCTGACCCAGCAGAGGGTCTGCACAGAGGACGCAAGCCACCAAGCAGGCCCTTCAGCCCAAGGCAACACCTGCCACCATGAACAAGGGTCATCCCCACCTGATAAAAACATTTGTGAAAGGCACCAATTCTTTCTTGTTCTTTCAGACCTCCCTAGATACACTCAACAAAGCCATTGCTGGATTGGTGGTGATGTCCGAAGAAATGGAAAAGGTGTATAACAGTTTCCTCAACAACCAGGTTCCCTCTCTATGGTCCAATACCGCCTACCCATCCCTGAAGCCACTAGGATCTTGGGTCAAAGACCTTATTCTGAGGACTGCATTTGTGGACGTAAGAAAATTTACTTCTTTGGGGTCTGATCAATCTGACGATATGGTTGGTCCTGGGTTCCTTAGGAAGCCCTCACTAACTGAAATATTGACAACCATTGAGGGATCATCTGAATCCAAAGAAACAGAAACTTCTGGAATAGCATCACTTTGAAAATCATGCACTGATTATAGTGTAGTTTGCCCTGTGCCCTTATCCCCACTTTTCATTTTAATTCCAGGCCATCCTTGGGGTTCAGATCTCGTTCATGGGACCCCCATCATGAGGTACAGAACCAATCTGACATGGGTCCAAGTGACCAGACGTGACCTTGCTGTTATCTCCCTCTTCTAGAACCTCCATAATAACCAGGTTCTGGGTTTATGATCAGCCTGGTAGATGAGGAAGGGGGACAGGGCAGGCAGTAAGAATGGGGCTGGTGATAACTCAGGATCAGTTTAGATTCTGCCTCCTAAGAGACCCTCAGAAATATAACTCTGATTTAAATGACAGTTGCTATCTCAGAAGGAAAAAAAAAGTACATTATAGTATAATGTTTCTCCTTTAGCTGTGGCTCAAAAGAGGACAGCCCAAGTCCTTCTGGATCTCCGGTTTCTTCTTTCCTCAAGGATTTCTAACAGGTATCATTGCTTTCCCTAGAAAAATCCCCATAGGAAAAAAATCAATAAGTGTGTGATGAGTTGTTCTGGGTTTCTGGGAACTGGGAAAATGGCATGACTGCTGATGGCCTAAACCAAGGGGAACTGATTATACAGCAGCCCAACAAGGCCCTGTTCTTCCTCGCTTGCAGAGGAAAAGGATGGCAGAAATAGCAGGCATTCCCCTAAGGACTTAATCCCCACTGCTCTCAGTTTACAAGTGTAAACGCTGCTTCCCTGAGAATGCACACAGCTGCCCCCAGTCCCCATAGGACCCATGCTCAGGACACCACCTGCTCTCCAATTTCTTTGGCTCCAACTCTGAGCAGCTTCCTTCTCTCTAAAAAAATACTTTTGCTGTTCCTCCAGTGGTCCAGGGATTCTGGCCAGAGAGCCCCAGAGGGCAGTAACACCTCTGGGCTCCTAGATGCTAATTTTGTTGTTGTTTAGTCTCCAAGTCCTGTCCAAATCTTTGCAACCAATGGACTATAGCTCACCAGGCACCTCTGTTCATGGGATTTCCCAGGCAAGAAGTACTAGAGTGGATTGCCATTTCCTTCTCCAGGAAATCTTCATGACCCAGAGACTGAACTCACAGCTCTTGCATATCCTGCATTGGCAGGTGGATTCTTTACCGCTGAGCCACCAGGGAAGCCCTAGATGCTAATTAGCCCAGCTCTTAATCTGTCTCATCCTAAGTCCCTCATACACAGCCCAGAAACAGGCCATACAGGACAAACTAAGCAAGATGTTAAAAGTTGGGAAGATTGGGCTCTGAACCGCCCTTGCTGGCTTGTCTCCCCCATTGGCAGAGCAGTGTACTTTAGACTTGACCCTCTCTTTCCCACCAGGACCAAAATTGTGACTCCATCCCTCTCAGTAATTCAGAGTAAGATGTTAACAGTTGGGTCTTCTGGATGGAGAGGAAGCTCTTTAATGCTAGAGCATCCTGGTCCAGGCAAGTGGAAGCTATGTTTGGATAATAGCAACTCAGCTTTCTGGCTTTTGTATTTACAGGAACTCTTCAAAATCATGCTCGGAAATACAATTTGCCTATAGATGAGCTGAGTTTCAAGTACAACATGGTTCCTGTCTATCGGGATCAAGCCACAGTCATAGAAGCTGCTAAGACAGTGCAGTTTGGACAAGAACTGCCCATGGACACAGAGGTACTATCCCCCTGACTGTTGTTACAGCACAGCAGCTTCTATCTACTGTCATCAGGATCTCGAGCAATCTCCCCTCCCTCACCCCTTCCACTTTCCATTTGCAGGAGTGGGAGAGGGTAGGATGGGTCTACACCTCCAAGCATGCGTGCATACATGCATACTAAGTCACTTCAGTCATGTCAGACTCCCAAGACAAGCTCCCAATTACCAGTGACTGGATGGCAACCACCTAAATTAGTCTGATCTGTAGAAATATATTTTACATTAATACTGCTTATTTCTTCAGATACTTAGAGTAACTTCCTCATTCATGTGGAGGCAATATTTGTTGTCTAGTCACTAAGTCATGTCCAAATCTGTGCAACCCCATGGCTGCCAGGCTCCTCTGTCCATGGGATTCTCCAGGCAAGAATACTGGAATGGATTGCCATTCCCTCCTTCAGGGGATATTCCCAACCCAGGGACTGAGCCCACATCTACCCACATTGGCAGGCGAATTCATTACCACTGAGCCACCAGAGGAGGCAACGTAGCAAGAGGTTGAAAACCAGAGTTTCAGCATCAGGCAGGCCTGGGTAAATTCTGCCTTCCCCTGGGTGTGCTAAAGCAATGATTAACATGTCTGCACCTCAGTGTTCACATTTGCAAAATAGGGCTCGTGCCACCAACTTCAGAGTTGTGGTGCACTGTCAATGAAACCGCAGGTGTCACGTGACCACCATGTAGTGCACTCACAGTATATAACTATTATCAGAAGTTAAACCTTCCTGCCTCATTCACTCAGCTGTCTCCTAGCAGAACTGATATGCTAACTTCACACATCATGTAACTGTAACTACATCACATAACCAGTAGGAATGCACTAAGGAAGCAGTTCAGGCTCTTTGCGTACATGGTTTACTCCCTCCAGAACAGAGATTCTTGAAGTGTGATCCCCAGACCAGCAGCCTCAGCATCACCTGGGCACTTATTGGAAATGAACTTATTTGCAAAACAGACCCACAGATGTAGAAAGAAAAGTATGGTTACCAAAGTGGGGAGAGGGGAGGAAGGATAAATTAACAGGTTGGGATTAAGACATATACACTACTATATGTAAAACAGAGAAGCAACAAAGACCTACTGTGTGGTACAGGGAACTATACTCAATATTTTATAATGATCTGTAAGGGAAAAGAACCTGAAAAAGAATATATATATACAAGTATATAAGGCTTCCTCAATGGCTCAGTGGGTAAAAAATCCGCCTGCAATGTAGGAGATACAGGAGATGCAGGTTTGATCCCTGAGTCAGGAAGATCCCCTGGAGGAGGAAATGGCAACCCACTCCAGTATTCTTGTCTGGAAAATTCCATGGACAGAGGAGACTGGCAGGCTACTGTCCAAAGGGTCACAAAGAGTTGGACACAACTGAGCAAATAAACACATACACATATACAAGTAGATATACACATGTACATATATATATATACACACATATATATGTATAACTGAATTGCTGTGCCTGAAACTAACACAACATACTTAAATTTTTTTAAGTAAATCAGCATTTATTTATGGGTCCCAAGGACCCATTCCAGATAGAATCAGAAACTCTGGACTGGGATCCAGAAATCTATATTTTAATAAGTCCTCCACGGGGTTCTTCTCAAGTTTGAGAACCCCTACTCTAGAATATCTCAACCTGGATTGCAGGTTAAAATCATCTCTGGAGCTTTAAAAACATCCTGATGCCCAGACCACATCAAGTTGCATCAGAATCACCCCAGTGACATCAGTCATCTACTTGTTAAAGCTCCCTGGGTGCTTCCAGCATACAGCCAAGGCTGAGACTCACTGCTGCCCATCTGAGCTGGCTGCCTCCAATGTGCTGAGATATTAATGGAGCAGGGGAGCCTCCAGAGCACCTGTCCATCCCAGTGGGGCTTATAAATGTCATTTTCTATGCGTGCTAGGACATCAAAGATCTGTTCCAGATTGCTTTTGCTAAGAAGGTGTTCTCTAGCTGGTCAGTGTAGATGGGATAAGTGACTTTTAGTGACTTTCCTTAAAATATCATAGTATTAATAGGAATTTCTCCTGGGTAATTCAATCAGTATCCACCCCACTCAGATCTGCTTGATCCAGTCTTTGCTCTGAATAGCAAAGATGCACAAAGGTAAGATTGACCCCATATTCATGGATTACTCTACAAAATACTGTAATTCCCCATGCCTCTATGGTTTTTCCTGTGGTCATGTACGGATGTGAGAGCTGGACTCTGAAGAAGGCTGACCGCCGAAGAATTGATGCTTTTGAACTGTGGTGTTGGAGAAGACTCTTGAGAGTCCCTTGGACTGCAAGGACATCCAACCAGTCCATTCTGAAGGAGATCAGCCCTGGGATTTCTTTGGAAGGAATGATGCTGAAGCTGAAACTCCCGTACTTTGGCCACCTCATGCGAAAAGTTGACTCATTGGAGAAGACTCTGATGCTGGGAGGGATTGGGGGCAAGAGGAGAAGGGGACGACAGAGGATGAGATGGCTGGATGGCATCACTGACTCAATGGATGACCTTCGAGTGACCTCTGGGAGTTGGTGATGGACAGGGAGGCCTGGCGTGCTGTGATTCATGGAGTCGCAAAGAGTCAGACACGACTGAGCGACTGATCTGATCTGATCTGATCTAAAATGACAGTGAAAGAGTTTATGTCTTTAAGAACATTTGTTTTAGCATCAAAATTTTTTTTATCTTAAAGTATTAGCATGTAAAAGTAGGGAGGAAATCAATTCAGAAATGCACTCACTGTTATTTTGAGACCCTTCTCAGCCAGGACCGTGTCGCAGACCCAGGTTAGAAATAATGAGTCTACAGGAGGGCAGGACAATACCCGCATAAAAGCCTTCATCCAGGCCATCCTGGATGTTGGCCTTGCTCTGTGCCTGGCATGCTATATCTGCCACATAGGCAAACTGACAGACAGAAGTTCACAGTAACTACTGGTGTCTCTGCCCTCCAGCCACACCAGTACACACACATCTCCACATGGGTCATGTACAGTGAGCCATAGCGATGCCTGGGAATCTCTGCCTTCTGCGGAGACTGCAGATGATATAGTGAGCCCATCTCTTGGTCCTCCCAGAAAACACAGCAAGAGATTGTTACACAACTTGAGTTCTGTTAGCAACAACAGGGCCACTGTCAGCCCAGTGCCGCCTTCATGCCATTTAGGAAAAGGCACTCTTCTTGGAGGTTTGTGCAGATGACTCCTACACACAGCCTGACAAGCGCATGGCAGGATGGTTTCAGCCTCTACTCAGGCAAACCTGCACAAGTGTATATGGCAGCCCTGGTAACAGGAAGGCCCGCTGCACCACGCCGTACCTATGAGACAAACTACAAGATGCTAGAAAGTGAAGTCCAACCAAAAAGAGCTTATCATCCTTTGATTCACTGTAAAACATACCACTTAAAACCACACTGCTTAGTCCTCTGTCTGCAGGTGTGAAGCTCCAATTGTAAAAAGATCTAGGGCCCCAGGACTGGCCAGATTCACTCAGTGTTTGAGGAAGGATACACAAAGCTCACACCTGGCAGAAGCTAGACACTAGTGATGACATCTAATCACAGGACATTGAGGGATAGGGTCTCTGTCTCTGTCTCTTTCTCTCACAAAATTTCTTTTAAAAAATTGTCCATAAGCATTCTGCAAATATTGTCACAGATACATAATTGTATCTGGAAGAGCACTCAGATCTTTGAAAGGCCTTGCTAAAATAACAGATGATAATCACAGCCCTCATGGCCACTTCCCATGAGAAGGGGAAAATCCTAACATCATGGTATCAGAGACTGAAGCCCATCAGTGGGTTTCCCTGGGGTACCATGTACCAGACAGCCTCATGGAGTGTGAGCAGCATGAGATTTGGTGACAAACTGAAAAGCAAACTATTTCACCTTTTGGAGCCTTGGCATTTTCCTCTCTAAGATGTGCGGGATAAGAGAATCTCTAGAATAGCTCTTCAAACTGACTGAGGATGTGGGACCAGGAGGCGGCCCAAGAGGGCGACCCCTCCTGCTCTTCTCACCTCTGAATGTCTGCGTATCTTTCAGTTGCCCTCTCCTGAGGATGGCGTTCTTGTCCATGGGATGTTCATGGATGCTTCTCGATGGGATGATAAGGACATGGTGATAGAAGACGCACTGCCTGGACAGATGAATCCAATGTTGCCTGTGGTGCATTTTGAACCACGACAAAATTATGAGCCAAGCCCAACACTCTACCACTCCCCACTTTATAAGACAGGGGCTCGAGCAGGAACCCTCTCAACCACAGGTGAGGACATTCTTACATCAGCATATAAATAATGACAAAATGCAGACTACAACCAAAATCCAAATGCTTTGTTGTAATGTACAAATGGTGATCTTGGGTCAATTAGCCAGGCTTAAAATAAGGCCACTTATAACATACAAATTTATCAGTGCTGTAAATTCTATTCATTTTAATGCTGAGTATAGATTAATATTATAAAACCAATGCTTGCTTCTATTAGTCTGGTGGTGGTAATGAGTCAAAAATACTTTATTGAGCAATGTCTCCTAATTTCAAGATGATAGACTGAGTAGACACTAAAACACTGAGACTCAGTATAGAAAGAGATTTTAAAATAAATAAATGAATGCCATGGTACAAAAGGGGAAATCTTGGTAGTCCTGAAACTGAGATACAACCCTGAAAAAAAGGAACCAGATCAGATAAGCTGAAAGACTGAATGCAGATAGCTAAAGAGTGAGCCAAGGGAATGCACTTAGGAAATCCCTAAAATTACAGCTCAAAGCAATTTTTTTTTAAACGTAACACTGTGGAAAGAGTCAAAATTTCCAACATTTATCTAGTAGGTAATCTGTAAAGAGAAAAGAGAGAAAAATGGAAGAGCAATAATATTTGAAAAAGTGGCTGATAATTTCCCAGAACCGAAGAAACACTTGAGTCCTCAGGTTAAGAGAGCTCACAAAGTAGAAGAGGTAATTTTTTAAAATATACAACAAGCCAATAAAGAATCAAATTTTAAAATAAACCTAGATATATCAAAGTGATACTTAATGATTATCAGAAAGAAAATTCTCAAAGAGATAAAATTATTTATAGTCTGGAAATAAAATTTCAGAAAATGAGAATCAGATTGACTTCAGACAGGTCTCATTATCCACAGTGCATATAAAAAGAAAATAGAGACACCTCTTCAAAGTGTTGACAATAAACAACCTTAAACTAGAATGGCAAATGCAACCAGATTATCATCTGAAAGGAAAGCTGTAATAACAACTGTCTTGAACATACAAAGTCTCTATATTAATCACTACTGATCCTCTATTTAAAACTCACACAGAGAGTTAGATCTTTAATATTTGATGATAGAAATGAATTTATAATAACTTGGAACTAAATTTCCAAATAACAGAAATACGGGATGGGGGAGCAGGGCAAAAAGAACTAAAACAGCTATTCTCATTTCAATGGAGGATGTGTAGATACTGATGATATTTATTTTTCTCAGTTAAAGGATGTCCTCTCAGGGCAAGGTACAGAATAGAACTAAGGTGGCCACTCATGTCACATGATCTACCACTCCCATGACAAGTCTAAAACACACATTATTCAAAAGTATTTTTTAAATTAATATGGTATTTACAAGTTTTTGTGGGGATATATGCTCTATTTATCTTGGATAAGTATCTAGGAATGGAATGACGACTCATGAAGTAGGTATATGTTTAACATTTTAAGATACAGCCAAAATGTTTTCCAAAGCGACCACAGCACTTAACATCCCCACCAGCAGTATATGGGGGTTCTAGATCCTCCAGATCTTCACCACCACTTAGTATGATCAGTCCTTTTAATTTTAGATGATAGATGACAGACAGATAGCTTGATGGTAAATAGATAAGAGAATATAATGGTATCTAATTTTCATTTCCTTAATGACTAGTGACAGTAACCATCTTTTCTGGTGCTTATTTACATCTTCTCAGATGTGTCTGTTCCAATCTTTTGCCCATTTTTTAACCGAGTCATTTCTCCTCTTATTTATTACTGGCTAAAATTCCAAAAGGAACTCTCTGGTTTTCAGGAAGAGGATGACAATGCACTGGCACAAGACTCAGTGAACAGATCAAATTTTGTACTGGATAGACAGCGCAGAAACACACTGTGCATGTGGGAAACTTGACATGTAATAGCAGCATCATTTAAAATTGGTCAGGAAGAGGGAGATTATTCCATAAATGATCCTGGGACAACTGGTTCTGCCAAACTAAGATCTTTACCTCATATCCTTACAAAAATTAAATCACAGAGGGACTTAATCATCATTAAAATTTGAAATTATTAACCTAAATGAAATAATGGCTCTAAGTAGTAATTGAGCTTCCCTGGTGGCTCAGTGGTAAAAAATCCACATGCCAACGAAGGAGACAAGAAGATCCCCTGGAGAAGGGAATGGCAATCCACTCTAGTATTCTTGCCTAGAGAATTCCATAGACAGAGGAGCTCGATAGGTTACAGTCCATGGGGTCACAAAGGAGTCAGACATAACTTGGTGCCTAAACAACAAGTAATAATTAGCTTCTGTGGACATTCCTTTCAAAAAAAGACAGCCAGACACAAGGCGTTTCCTGACAGCAGTGTACACCACTTAGGAAGTATTGTGATCACACCTCTAGATCTAACCACTCTTACAGAGATAGGGGAACATGTGTAAAATCACCAAAGGGACACTGTGAGCAAAAGCCAGATTCCGGGAAACCTTATGGGACAAACAGCCTGGTTGTTCCAACAAATATATTACAAAGGAGTGGCAAAAGAAACACAGAGGGAGACTACCATGAAAGAGATCCAAGAGACACATCACTGCTGCAAGGTGTGGACCTGATTTGTATCTCAAACCAAACAAATGGTTACTATACATATATTTACTGTAATACTGCTATAAGATGTTACTCAGGCACTCGCCAAGGCACATGCAGGGAATGACATACAAAGATAAGGATAAGGGAGATGTAGGCATTCTCTGCTGGGGACATCCCCAGTCTCCCCAACTTCCAAGCAGATGAAGTTTGCTGTGAATGCCAGAAATAGCAGCACCCATCTTGAGGGCAAGGCTCTCTTCTTCTCATCCTGGTCTTGGTCCCCTCACACAGGCCTACAATGAAGAAACTGCAAAACTTATCTCTTACTTCAGATGTCTCAGAGCTGAGGACAAACTACCTGTGACTCAGGACCCCAGTGCCTACCTGCTGGGTGGAACAAAGGGTGGATGGATGGACGGATGGAGACAAGCCAGTGGACAAATGGATGGGTGAATAGAGAAATGGATGGATGACTGGAGGGAAAGAAGCATATGGACAAGTGGATGGATGGGCAGATGGATAGATGGATGGATGAATGGACAGACAAGCAGATGGATAGATGGGTGGATGGATGGACAGACAAGCAGATGGACAAATGGATGGATGAATGGATAGATGATGGGTGGATGGATGTATAGACGGATGGATGGATGGACAAGCAGATGGATAGATGGGTGGATGGATGGACAGACAAGCAGATGGACAAATGGGTGGATGGATATATAGATGGATGGATGGATGGACAAGCAGATGGATAGATGGGTGGATGGACGGACAGACAAGCAGATGGACAGATGGGTGGATGGATGGACAGACAAGCAGATGGACAAATGGGTGGATGGATATATAGATGGATGGATGGATGGATGGATGGACAAGCAGATGGATAGATGGGTGGATAAATGATGGATAGATGGATAGATGGATGGAAGGATGAATGGAAAAACAGATGGACAAATGGATGGATGGATGGATGGACGGACAAGCAGATGGACAAATGGAAGGATGCCTAACCTACCAACCACATCCCCTGAGTCTCACTAAAAGCTTAGGCCTCAATCCTAGTGCAATGCTCAGAGACAGATTGAAGGGAGATTGAAACATAATTTCTAAGGTTGTACAAGGTCTAAACTGGACAGGTCCTAAAGGATCATTTGTTCTAACATCTTCATTTTATGGAGCATAAAACTGAAATCCACAGAGGATTGTTGCCTCTTTAGAGGCACAGATAGGTCTGGAACCAAGATGTCTTGACTCCTGGTACCATGATTTTTATATTAAGGGGTTGGTCTTTAACACTTTTTTCCTTGTATCCTTAACTAGGTCATTCAACCAACTTTGTGGTGACCGTCCTCTTACCCTCCAAGCGGTCCAAAGATTACTGGATTGCCAAAGGATCGGCTTTGCTCTGCCAGCTAAATGAGTGAAAACATGCCACCTCTGTGCTGAAAAAGAACCAGACCAGAGATCTTTCCCTAATAGGGATAAAATTCTGTATAACTTACAAATAAGCAAAAGGGGCTTACTTGTGATCTGGCATAAATGCAGCAAGTGTGGCTTTTATTTCTTTTATAACCTAGAATAAAGTGTTTGAGTTCTTTCTTTCTGCTGGTATTTAAACTCTGATGTGAAAGCAGTGGGTTTAACCCTCACATCTTAAGCCTACTCCCCCTCCCCCAGGTGAGAGGCAGCTTCCCATTTGTAAGGAGTTGGGCCCAGCATGAAGGGTCAGAGAAGGGTTGGGCAGAGTCAGAGCCCAGGACTTCCTCATCTATCAGGGCTTCCTTCCTCTTTACATGAATATGAAAGACCCAGTGTACATGTTAGTCACATGACCCTAGGTCCTTCCATTTCTAGACCAGATTAAGAGCCCAATGCATGAGATCTGGGCCCACGGTGACATTCCTCCACCCTGTGGGGCTGGATTGCAATTCTTAGAAGAGCCTATGGTGCTCTCAGGAAAGAGCAGGTCGCTCCTGCCCAAGTACAGAGGAACTTTCCACTTTAGGATAAAACTACTGGGCTTCCCTGGTGGCTCAGATGGTGAAGATGGCTCAGATGCCTGCAAAGCAAGAGACCCAGGTTGATCCCTGGGTCAGGAAGATCCCCTAGAGAAGGAAGTGGCTCCCTACTCCAGTATGCTTGCCTGGAGAATCCCATGAACAGAGGAGCATGGCAGACTACAGTCCATAGGGTTGCAAAGAGTCAGACACAACTGAGCCACCAACATTTTCAAGTGAAAACTGGCCAAGTGCCCCCCAGGTGCACTGGCGCCTCTGCCACCTCAGAGGTTGCTGGGCCAGTGCTGACATGGAGCAGCCACTTTGGGGTGGTTTGTTCTTTAAATTTTTATTTATTTGCTGTGCTGGATCTTCATTGCTGTGCACAGGCTTTCTCTACTTGCGGCGAGTAGGGGCTAGTTTTGGTTGCTGTGTGTGGGCTTCTTGTGGTGGTTTCTCTTGTTGCAGAGCACAGACTCTAAGCATGTGGGCTTCAGAAGTTGCAGCACACAGGCTCAGTAGTTGTGGCATTCAGGCTTAGTTGCTCTCTGGCATGTGGAATTTTCCCAGACAGGGATCGAAGCCATGTCCCTGAACCCATGTCCCCTGCATTGGCAGGTGGATTCTTATCCACTGTACCACCAGAGAAGTCCAACCACTGTGTTTTGCAAACCATTTTGCCAATAGAATCTGTTGCTTCCTTGCCCTAATATGAGCCAAGAACTTGGGTACCACTCAGCTAGGATGTAGACCTCTGGAGAAAGCCATGACACCTGCTTAACAGGAATTTGAAAGAACAGGATAAGCCACAGTAATCCTCCCCTCCTGTTTACCTCACCTCTTCCACTTTCATATTAAAAAACAGAGACATCACTTTGCCGACAAAGGCCAGTCTAGTCAAAGCTATGGTTTTTGCAGTAGTCATGTACGGATGTGAGGGTTGGACCATAAAGAAGGCCTAGCACCAAAGAATTGATGCTTTCGAACTGTGGTGCTGGAGAAGACTCTTGGGAGTCCCTTGGAGAGCAAGGAGATCAAATCAGTCAATCCTAAAGGAAATCAACCCTGAATATTCATTGGAAGACTGATGCTGAAGCTCCAATACTTTGACCACCTGATGCAAAGAGCCGACTCTTTGAAAAAGACCCTGATGCTGGGAAAGAACTGAAGGCAGGAGAAGAAGGGGACAACAGAGGATGAGATGTTTGGATGGCATCACGGACTCAGTGGACATGAGTTTGAGCAAACTCCAGGAGATAGTGAAGGACAGGGAAACCTGGAGTGCTGCAGTCTATGGAGTAGCAAAGAATCAGACACAATGGAGCAACTGAACAGCACCAACAACCCCACCTTCATCCCCCTACCTACCAAAGCTAAGAACAGACTCAAGTCACTGAGAAGCAAAGAGCACCACTTATATCAGTGCAGAAATCAGCAACTCCTCTTGGTGCTTCAAGAAGGAAGAGGTACTTCCTAAGCTACGGGAGTGGCTGCAGCTGCAGAAGTCAGATGGTTGACATTAGGCACCTGAGCAGCTATAATCCGAGATCAGAAAGCTGCAGAGACTGTGCCAACCTCATGCAGAGCCTAGCCACTGCATAAACTTGTGTCTGCTGGAGCCGGCACATAACTGCCACCACTATTGAAGAAAATGGTCTTCTGCTCCTTTCCCCTTCTGAATCTCCCTCAGTGTATCTCATGAGAAGACTCTCGATCACAGCAGCAGGGGTATCTGTGAAAGTTCAGCCCTCTCACCCCAGCCCTCCCACAGGGGGATGGAGTGGAGCAAAGGTGGTGGACATAGGTCCTGAGTGCCATCACATTACTCTTTCTGTGGGACCCCAAAGACATTCCCGGCCCTGGAAACGACAAAGAATGAACCCACAGAAAGTCTCTGGGACTCACAGACTTAGAAAATAAACTTACAGTTGCCAGGGAGACAGGGATAGGGAGTTTCCAATGGACATGTACGCCCAACTATATTCAGAATGGGTAACCAACAAGGACATGTATAGCACATGCAACTCAATATTATGTGGCAGCCTGGATGGAAGTGGGGTTTAGGAGAGAATGGATACACATGCATATGGCTGAGTCTTTTCGCTGAACACCTGAAACTACCACAACATAAACTATACACCAATACAAAATTAGAAGTTTGAAAAAAAGATAGAGAAAGTCTCTAGAAAGGAAAGCAGAACTGCAAGCCCAGGCAATCAAGGTAACCAAAACAAGACTAGGAACAAATACATCTGCTGCTTATCGGCCCCGTCCAAGTCCTGGGTAGGCCCTCTTGGGTTTCTGTGAGCTGCTCAGAGGCCCAGGAGAACCATGAAGAAACTCAGCCACATGTAGGAGGTCCTGGTCAGTAACCAAGGTGGAACACAGGGAGGAGGATGGGAGGTGGGGTCGGGGGGAGTGCGTGGAGACTAGCTGAAAGTTTCCATTTCAGACTCAATCAGGGCAGTTTGGCTCTTACTCATTTTTTAGAGATATTCTCCATAACACTTTATTTGGAAAACACAAAGACATATAAGTAATAAATAACACACAGGACAAGGGTAGGAGGAGAGCTTGAAAACCAGTTTCTCGCACAGCACCTCTGACAAACCCTACCATCCACCAGTCTTCACATGTGGATGAAACATCCTCACACACTATACCTGGTGAAAGCATCTGTCAGAGCGTGGGAGGCACCCTAGTCACCAGACCTTGAACAGAGAGGAGCAGAACAGAAGTCCCAGGGCCTGCTGACTCCACTGCAGCCAGAACCAGGAGATGATGAGGAGAAGGGTGGCAGAAAGAAGGCGCAGGGTCCATGGCTGTAGGCAGGCCCAGGTGTGGGGCTAGGAGTGCAGCAGAGGTGGTATTCAGAGCATGTGAGAAAAAAGAGTTGCCTAATTGATATACACAATGTAGGGGGGAAAATCTACACAAAAAAATGATTTTCACACAATTCATTTACAATTAATTATTATCACACAGCTCATTATGTTACAAAACTATACACTTCCCCCAAGCACTGGTAGATAACCCAAAGTCATTCCTTGGCAAAAAGAATCAGTGCTGGCTTTTATTCTGAGTCTCTTTTGGGTTGTGCCTATCAGGGCCAGCCCAGAGTGTGGAGTACAGGAATGGCTATCCTTCAAGTCCAAGGGGTCAGGGTCTTGGTTTGACTCCTCTGGTCAGTATAGGAAGTATGTCTCTGTTTGGAAAGCCAGCACCAGCTCCCAGAATGCAGGAGTCCAGAGAGACAAGCAGGCACTGCTGGCCACCATCTAGCTGTGGGGTTATTGCCTGGGATGAGGAGAAACAGATCGGTGGAGATGTGCCTGTCCAGAACAGGGACCTTGAACTGTGGGACTGCAGCACTCGCTGACAAAGAAAAAGAGTCTTCGGGCACAACAGGAGCAACTAGACACTCCGAGGCCCCCAGAGGCCTGCACGGCTTTTTTTCACCTCTCTCCTCCAAAGACAGGACTGGATTTCAGTATGTTAATAGGTTTCCTACATCCCGGCCTTTTTACCCCAGCCACAAGAAAACCAAATGGTACAGGTGCTAGGACTAGCACGACTCTCCCTCAGCTCTGTGCTTCTTGGTTCAAGGATTATTAAAACTAGGTTACTCAAACTTGCTAGTCATCAGCATCTGCGCAATGTCAGGCAAGGACCCTGGCCACACACAGGCACCACCAAGCCAGTATGATTCTTCCCTGACTCTCTGGCTCTCTCCCCTATCCCAGCCTCGGTCTGGTGTGAATACCATGCAGCCATCTCAGATCAAGACAGTAGGAGCCAAGAGGCCCATGACCTCAGGCTCACCTGGTCCTTTCAGCTCAGCTCAGGTGTAATGTGCCCAACGCTTGCATGGCCACCTTGAAAGAAAAGACCCCAGACTGAGGAGGTAATAAACAGGTCAGTGTATACCTCCATCAGTGAAGGATGGTTAAATTTAATCTGGATTCCCCTCCATCAGAGTGGACAAAAGACCTCCGCACCCCTAGTCACTGCCCCAGGGCTGTGAGGAACAGGAAAGGCTGCTCCCTAACAGTGGGGACACTCACCCCAGTCACAGCCCTGAACCTCTGCCTAAGCAAATAAGACCCACATTCCTGGACTGCTGCTCACTCGCGCTTGCGGGATGAGGCCCCATCAGGGGATGGGCTTCTGGCCGGCCCAGTTGCCTCACTTCTCTTCTAGTCAGACCCACTGGTCGCTAAACTGCCCAAAGCCCTGTGTCTGCTGCGGCTGCCTCCACTTCTTCTGGAACTTTCCTGGTGCTTCCCCTGGCAGGTGGGCACTTCTGGGCAGAGACACATGTGGCAGCAACAGTGAGCGCCCCTTAGACCCAGTTTCTGGTACTAGCGCTTCAGGGGTGGGCACTTCCGTAGCCAAGATGGCAGAAGAGGCAATAGGTTTCTGGAGAGGAAGGGCAAGGGATTGAAGGACGGTCCCACAGCATGGTGCCCTCCCACACCTGTAAGGCTCAGGATCCCACGGCATGGTGCCCTCCCACACCTGTAAGGCTCAGGATCCCACGGCATGGTGCCCTCCCACACCTGTAAGGCTCAGGATCCCACGGCATGGTGCCCTCCCACACCTGTAAGGCTCAGGATCCCACGGCATGGTGCCCTCCCACACCTGTGAGGCTCAGGATCCCACGGCATGGTGCCCTCCCACACCTGTGAGGCTCAGGGTCCCACGGCATGGTGCCCTCCCACACCTGTGAGGCTCAGGATCCCACGGCATGGTGCCCTCCCACACCTGTAAGGCTCAGGATCCCACGGCAAGGTGCCCTCCCACACCTGTGAGGCTCAGGGTCCCACGGCACGGTGCCCTCCCACACCTGTAAGGCTCAGGATCCCACAGCATGGTGCCCTCCCACACCTGTGAGGCTCAGGGTCCCACGGCACGGTGCCCTCCCACACCTGTAAGGCTCAGGATCCCACAGCATGATGCCCTCCCACACCTGTGAGGCTCAGGGTCCCACGGCACGGTGCCCTCCCACACCTGTAAGGCTCAGGACCTCACAAAGGCAGATCATGTGAAAGTTTAAGAAGGCTGGGGAGGCAGGTGTCTGGAAGCCACCTGGACAAGAAGAGACCACTTTCAAAGCTTTGTTTTTCCTTCATATGCCATCATTGTATTCTCTCCAGATCCCCTAGCTCTGGGGAAGAAATGTAAGATTCCTTGTTAACTGCTTATAATTACTGCATTTGCCTAACAATGGATCACCATCTAGAAGGTCACTGAAGATTACAGCATTTAAAGAGGGATGAAAAATATTTACTCCTTGGAAGGAAAGTTATGACCAACCTAGATAGCATATTCAAAAGCAGAGACATTACTTTGCCAACAAAAGTTCGTCTAGTCAAGGCTATGGTTTTTCCTGTGGTCATGTATGGATGTGAGAGTTGGACTATGAAGAAGGCTGAGCGCTGAAGAATTGATGCTTTTGAACTGTGGTGCTGGAGAAGACTCTTGAGTGTCCCTTGGACTGCAAGGCAATCCAATCAGTCCATTCTGAAGGAGATCAGCCCTGGGATTTCTTTGAAAGGAATGATGCTGAAGCTGAAACTCCAGTACTTTGGCCACCTCGTGCAAAGAGTTGACTCATTGGAGAAGACTCTGATGCTGGGAGGGATTGGGGGCAAGAGGAGAAGGGGACGACAGAGGATGAGATGGCTGGATGGCATCACTGACTCAATGGACGTGAGTCTCAGTGAACTCCAGGAGTTGGTGATGGACAGGGAGGCCTGGCATGCTGCGATTCATGGGATTGCAAAGAGTCGGACACAACTGAGCCACTGATCTGATCTGATTTACTTAGAACAACTGAAGTGGTCCTTAACCCTGTTAATCCCTCCTGAATCCCTGTAAGGGCCGTGCTCTTAAAGAGGCTCTTTAACACCCACAGAGCCCTGCCCAGATTCAAGTGTCATATGCTCAGAATCATCCTTAAGGATTATCACATAGCTGCCAAGAAGGGGAAGAAGGAAGACAGTCTCTCCACAGCCACTGCCCTGGGCCCCCTCACCCACCCCTTCACTGTGGGTGTCTCCCTAGCTCTGGGTTGTTAGCCCCTCATCTCTTCTTCTCCCTGAAGAGGAGCATCTTTGGAGACCTCATGCTCCCTTGCGGCCTCACCTAAGAGAACTCGACAAGATCACCACTGAAAACTCTTTGATGCAACCCTCATAGAGCACAGTCAGGACAGCTGCTGCAGCCACATATACCAAACTCCCCAGGATCACATGAGAGGGGAACCCAGGTCTTTGCACTGGTTCTCACAGACTCTGATAGAATTAGGGGTGGGGGCACTGAATGGATCTGTTGAAGGAAGGGGGACCCCTTCTAGGGCCTGTAAGTGGTTGTCTGGTACCCAGAAATGAATTATCCTGAGGAGACACATGAGCTGACAAAGCAAGAGATATTACTGGAAAGGGTGCCCTGGTGGAGAGCAGTAGGGTAGGGGAATCCAGGAGAACTGCTCAGCTCCTCGCTCAAAGTCTTGGGTTTTATGGTGACAGGATTAACTTCCAGATAGTCTTTGGCCAATCATTCTGACTTAGAGTTCTTCTTGGTAGTACATGCATTGCACAGCTAAGGTGGCTGCCAGTGAGAGGGGTTCTGGGAGGTGGTAGGACGTGTGATGTCTCCCTTTGACCTTTCCTGAACTCTTCTGGTTAGTGGTGGTTTATTAGTTCCACGTTGCTTAACAGAACCTCCTATCATAAAATAACTCACGCAATGGTTACTATAGTGCCTGGCCAGGGCAGGCAGTTTCAGTCAGTGTGCTTCCCCTAACAGATCCCGCAGGGGAAACTGCACGAACAAAGAGGAAGGGGCTGGAAAGCTAAAAGAAGGAGAAGAAAAGGCAGAAAGAGAAGGGCGGTACGAGCAAAGGTTCTGAACTGTCTCCTGACTGATGAGCTGCGTCACCTTCAGTTTTTTCATCAGTAAAGGGGAAGAAACCACCACCTCAGAGGTTGGTTTTGTTACAGAGTCCAAGCCTGCTCTGGTCCCCACACGAAAGGCCAATAAATCTGAGACAAGGTGTTAAGACAAGGAAGGGACTTTAGTCCGGAGCCAGCTGACCAGGAAGATGGTAGGTCAGAACCTCAAAATAACCGTCTTGTTGGGGCCTGAATGCCAGGTTCTTTTATGGATCAGAGATGGGGGGAGGTGAGGAAACAAAGTTAAAATGCCATTTAATTCCTGCAAATATCTCCTAGAATGGCAAGCCTCAGATATAGGGATGTGTTAGTTTCAGTTCCTTACAGTCATTTCATGGGTGGTGTGAAATGGAACATCTCCTGTCATATCAACAAACAAAGATGTCATATCTATCTGTGATTCTGGCTTCCTGAAATGTGAATTTCTGGGCCACTAAGTGGGCAGACAGGGGCACCGGGTGCTGCACCATTTGCCACACAAAGAATTCAAGAATGTCACAGTCCTTCACAGGTGGATGGAGTAAAGTTATCTCCCTGAGGCAGGTTATTAGGTATGCCTATAATAACAAAAGCGGCAAGGTAAGGGTTAAAGCCACAGAAGCAGATCCGACGTAAATTCAAATTTTACCCTTCCTGGTTACAGTTTTAAGGACTGAAAGTCTGTGTGAACCAGTTAGCAACAAAGGATCCATAAATATTCCTTCCTTCCCTGGGAAGTGTGAGCAGCCAGTAAATGATAGGGCTGGTTCTTTGCCCTCACTGTGTGTCAGAATCTCATGGACAGATTTTTAAAATATTGATTCCTGAGCTCTCTTCCCTCAGGGGCAGGTGTCAGGGTTAGAGGCAGATTTAAGGAGTCTGGGAGCAAGCAGCAATGCACACACACACACACACACTCCCCACACTCTGACAACCCAAAGAGAGAGTGACAAATCCCAGCCTTGCCAGTCAGCCTGGGGTCAGAGGCTGAGAAATGATCAGAGGGTCCAAACCATTCTGCTTTGCCCAAGCACTCAGTCCAGGGAGTGAGGAAAGATCCATGGATTCTATTCAGCTCTGGCTCTCCCCACAGAGCTGAAGGAGAATAGGAGAGAAAGATGGCTAGAAACCTAGGGCCAGATTTTCTCAGTGCAGGAAGGAGAGGAGAAGGCACTGCAGACAATGGAAAGGAAGAGCATTAACAAAGGTGGAGAGGCAACAGCAGGGACATAAGGTTTCTGAGGCAGAATATCAGAGGCAGAACCTGGGAAAACATGGGGTCTGGGTGCCAAGGCGTCAGCACGAAGAGAGCAACAAGAAATCCTGAAGGCTTCTGGGTAAGAGACGCTTGCAAGATTAGTCCCACAGAAAGGTAGGAGGAGTGACCAGAGGGCGATGACCTTAGGAACAAAGGGGGCAAATCGAGAGAGGTGTTTCTAGAAGAAGCCAGAGGCCTGGTGAAGGTGGAAATTGAGAAGTCTTAGGTGAGGGCTTTTGTAAACTAGAAAGTACTCTGTGAGGAACTGTTGTTACTGATACACAGAATGCAGGATGGCAAGAGAGGTGGGGGTGAGACAAGCCCAGGATGTAGCCAAGTTTTCCCACTGAGGGAGACTCAGAGAATCCTGGCTCCTAAGATGGAAAGTGGATTCCCAAGGAGGAACTTCTAGACTGAGGGGATAGCGGAGGACCTGGTCTGAGACAACATGAGGTGAAGGTGGGTCTTCCGAAAGGAAAGAGGGCACCTGGAGAAGGGCAGGCATCAGGCAGACACCACAGCTGGATCCCGCCTCCACCCCCTCTGCCCAGCCAAGGGCTGGCATTTTCTTCCGGGAGTCCTCGCACCACAGCTGAAGGACTCTGCCAGGAGGGGGCGCTGGTGACCACGATCTGGAGGGAGTGCGCCAGGAACGGAAGGTGTGCTACCGGCTGAACTGCGTTCCCTCAAAGTTCACATGCTGAAACCCTAGCCCCTGAACCTCAAAATAGGACTGTGTTCGGAGACAAGGATTTTAAAGAGGAGATTAAGTTAAAATGAGACCTTTAGAGTGGGTCCTAGGCCAATCTGACTGGTGTCCTTAGAAGAGGAACTGTGGACACAGGGACACCAGGACTATATTGAGGAAAAGCCACATGGGGATAGTGAAAAGGTAGCCATCTGCAAGCCAAAGAGAGAGGCCTCAGGAGAAGCCAAAACTGCCGACACCTTGATTTTGGATTCTAACCTCCAGAACCATGATGAAATTAATTTCCACTGCTGAAGCCACCCAGTCTGTGGTGTTTTGTTATGGCAGCCCAATCAGACCTGCAGAGGTGGGTAGGAAGGGCCACCCGGTGCCCACAGGGACTGGACACGGGGCAGAGACTAGCAGGGTAGCCAGCATGGGGCAGCAGCATTGCTGAGAGTGGGGGATCCTGGCCTCCTAAATTCTTTACAGAAGGGTCCACAGGGCAGGAGGCTGACTCTGCATAAAAAAATGAGAAACAAACAGACCTGGAGGGAGGAAACAGCTCAGAGAAAGAGAACGGGCTTTGCTGCTGTCTCAGAGATGGGTCTGCAGGCATCCTGCATCTCTGCCCCACCACCCCACCACCCACCACCCCACTCCACCTTACTTTATGACTGACCCCACCACATGCCTCCCTAAAACTTCACAAATGTCCAGGTCAAAGAGCACTGAGCTGAATCACCCCACCTGGGACCCAGGACCACAGAGCAGAATCACCTTCACCTTCGTGTCTGACACGAAGCTCTGCTGACAAAGGCCACTGGAGACTCTGCTGCCCCAAGTGCTCCACCGGCCAGCTTGTCTGACACAGTCCCAGCCACATGGGGGCCCCAGCTGGCCCGGGGGCCAAAAGGTTGCTTAATGGCTGTTGCTGGGGCCCTTGGAACCCCTTGGACACCTCTCACTCTGGTTCCTAGGCAGCCCCATGGGACACTTGGCTCCCCTAACTGCTCCCCAACGGGGACTGAAGCACAGGAAGGTGATTTGTTGGTGGGTTGTCCAACGGGGTAATGCTCTACTTCCCAGCCTTCCCACCACAGAACATGGAAAACTGCGCTGTTGCCCATGAAATGCCCTGTGGTGAGAAAAACGATTAGAAATGTGGCAGCTCTTGTGGCCCCCAAACACATGCCCAAGGACCAACCCCCTGCCTCTGTCCAACTCAGAAGTTCGGAAAGCTTCTGCAATGGGGCCACAGCATGCAATAAGCAGTGTCTCAGAGATGAGGCTGCCATCTATGGAGTCACGCAGAGTCGGACACGACTGAAGCGACTCAGCAGCAGCAGCAGCAGAGATGAGGACTCTAAGGAGCAGAGCCGGGCAGTGCGCTGCCCTGAGCCAAACAGGTAAGGAGACATTGAGTCCCAACCTTCCACCTCCAAGTCCAGTGTTGCAAGTCCTGACTATTCTGTGTAAACTGAGCATCTCAAAGACCCCAGCCCCTTTCTGCCCTAGGTATACTTATAAGTGCACAATGAAATCCTCCATTTAGCAGAAGCCACCATAGCTGGAAACCTCAACCTGAATTTCATATTGCTTTTTTTCTTTTTCAATAAAAAGCCTCAAAGATTAACCAGACAAGCTTACAGTGGCATCTTAAAATAAGTATTTTCAAGGGGTAGATCTTGGGATTCATATTCTTCCATTTCATTCTTTGATGCTCAGAACTGACATGATCTTCCCAGGTCACGATGTCCCCTTCTGTGACAGTTGGCACATTAATGTCCTAAATAGCTAATTAAATTCCAGCATACCATCCTCTGATCCAGGAAAAAAACTTAGATGGATTGTTATTATCTCCACTTGAAAATGGAAAACCAGGTTCAGGACTTCACACACAAAGCAGCAGCAACACAGAATCTAAATCCAGGCAGCTTGGCCCCAGGGTCTATGCCATTTTGACAACAGAATTCTTAAGAGCCAGAGACCAGGAAGACAAATGAAGGTCCATCCGTACTCTCCCTTGTCCTGACTCCACTGTGAGAAGAAGCAGAGGAACTTAGAACCTGGGGAGCCTGAGGGTGGTATTTAGAGGAGAAGGTACTGGTCTCTACTGCATTCTTGGGTCCAACTATAGTCTAGGAACCCAAGATTGAAGAGGGGCAACTGACTCAGAGCTTCCCAGGTGGCTCAGTGGCAAAGAATCCGCCTGCCAATGCTGGAGACACAGATTCAGTTCCTAGATTGGGAAGATCCCCTGGAGGAGGAAATGGCAACCCACTCCAGTATTCTTGCCTGGGAAACCCCATGGACAGACGAGCCTGGATGGCTACAGCCCATGGGGTCACAAAGAGTCGGACATGACTGAGTGACTGAGCATGCATACATGCAATGGACTCAGAAGAAAAGAACATTGGCAAGGCCCAGTGTAGAAGTGAGCAAGCTCATGTACAGAGTATGCCCAGACTTGGGGAGGAGGACTGAGCTTTCAGAGTGCTGCAAAGATGGCTCTCACCCTCTGCCCTCCTAGCCATTACCCAGTCCATGTTAACAAGGAGAAACCACAACAATAAAAACAACTAACATTTCCTGAGCGTTACAAGGTGTGCGGCACTGTTCTTGGTGCTTTGCACAACATTCTGCCTCCCCTCAACCATCCTATAAGGCAGGTGTATTATTAACCCCATTATCCAGATGAGGAAGAGGCACAGACAGATTAAGCAAATTGCAGCTCAGACCCAGGTGGTCTGGCTCCAGCATCCACACTCTCAACCAAATAGGAATGAAAACAGTAATTGTCCAGTGAATGAACAGTCCCTATCAGCAATTGTTATCATTATGGAACATACTATACTGCATGACTTCAATTTCCTCCTACTCTAAAGAGAAGTGCCACATCTCATCTTTCACCTGCCGGTCCACATGACAAAAGCTGCTGCTTCCTCTTAAACCTCTGGAGCTTTCAGTTTGGACTTATCCTCACTTTACAATTAAAAGTGTGCTAACCACACAGGTTTTTAAATCTCACACTGGCAAGGCGAAGAGTTGGGGAGCAATTTCTGAATTTCTGTGGTTCCCTCTGATCAACTCAGCCTTCAGAAAGGCACCAGGAGAAATGGACACATGCGAGGGAGGAAGCTGCCCCATGAAGACAGCTCAGCCCTGGTGGCTTTCCAGGACACTCCCGACACCCAGAGGGCCCAGGGACTGTGAGGTCTCTGCCCAGAGCTGCAGCTGTATGAAGTACCACGCCTGAGAGTCAGGCGAGCCCAGGTGTCCCAGTGTCGCCTGTGCCATCCGTCCAGCACAGTCTCCATCTGGAGGGCCGGCCCTCCTCACATCGGCAGGCCAATGTCATCTCAAAGCCTCTCCTGGTCCCTCTCCTGGTCCCTGCCCCCAGCACCCCATTGTCCCAGCATTGGACATCTGGGAAGCTCTTAAAACATCAGCCAAGTCAGCAGGAGTGGGAGGCAGAAACCCACATTAAGGAGGCGGGCAACCTTGAGCACCCAGCTCTCTCTTGTTTCATCTCTCAGACCTAGCAAGGCTACTGAAACAAAGTCACCAGCTCCGAATCCTAACAGAGAGCCTCCACCACCCAACTAGGGGACAAGCCACAGACACCTTTGAGACCTGAGCCTTGTCAGAGTGCCTGCAGAGCAATGGTTGACAGCTCATTGAGACCAGCTTGACGAGGGCAGTACAGCACAGTCTGCCATCCAACTACAGCATACAGGACTCAGGAGAAGGAAACTCGCTCCCAGACCCACCCAGGGCTACCAAGCCATTCGTTTCAAGTAGAACTTTTCAACAAACAAGATGAAGTCTGACTCTTTATTTTTTCTAAAACAGTTTTATTTGAACATTATATTCATAACATAAAATTGATTGATTTGGGGATTTGGAGAACATTCATAATGTGTGTGCAACCCTTATCACTAATTTTAAAACATTTTCATCAGCTGAGATTGTGATAGGGCTTGCACTGAATGAGTAGCTCAATTTGCGGAATATTGCATCTTAACACTATTTATTATGTCTTCTAATCCACAAACATGAGATGTCTTTCTATTTATTTAGATCTTCTTTAATTCCTCCCAATGATGTTTTTAGTTTTTATTGTACATCTTGCTCATTACTAAATTGAGTCCTAAAGATTTTTTGTGCTGTTGCATCTGGAACTGGTTTCTTTTATTTTTAACCTTTTTTTTAAATTGAAGTATAGTTAATTTAGAATATTAATTCCAAGTATACAGCAAAGTGATTCAGTTGTACATATATGGGTTCTTTTTCTGATTCTTTACCACTATAGTTATAAGATATCAAATCTAGTGGAACTGGTTTCTTTATTTCCCTATTATTCATTGCTAGGGTATAGAAATACAAATAATTTTTGTATTGATCTTATATCCTGAACTCAGTTAATAGTTTTAATAGGTTTCTGTGTGTGTGTGTGTGTGTGTGTATTACTTAGGATTTTATATACCTAAGATGATGTCTTCTGAAAACAAAAACTTCACTTCCTCATTTCCAGTGTGAATAGCTTTTTATTTCTTGTCCTTGTCTAATTTCCCTGAAGGCTACAACCTTCAGCACAAGGTCAAAGAGAAGTGGTGAGAGCGGACATCTGTGTCTTGTTCCTAATCTTAGAGGGATTCAGTCTTCTTCCTTAAATATGATATTAACTGTGAGTTTTCATAGCAATTTTTTTAATAGGTTGATAAAGTCCCCTTCCATTCCTAGTCTGATGAGTGATTTTATCTGAAAGATTCCATTTTGTCAAAAGCATTTTCTGCACCTATTGAAATGATCTTGTCATTCTTGTCCTTTATTCCATCCATATGAGATACTACATTAATTGAGTTTCAGATGTTGTGGTAAACTGATTATATAACCCCTAGAACCTGTGAATATCTTATTGTTGGTTTAATCACTAGGTCATGTCCGATTCTGCAACCCCA
Source organism: Tragelaphus eurycerus (assembly GCA_935064755.1). Classification (NCBI taxonomy): domain Eukaryota; kingdom Metazoa; phylum Chordata; class Mammalia; order Artiodactyla; family Bovidae; genus Tragelaphus; species Tragelaphus eurycerus. The sequence goes on along the minus strand of CAKXYN010000070.1, from coordinate 13,180,272 downwards.
CAGACTGTAGCCCCCCAGGCCCCTCTGTCCATGGGATTCTCCAGGCAAGAATACTGAAGTGGATAGCCATTCACATCTCCAGGGGATCTTCCCAACCCAGGGAGAAATCTTACATGGCAAAAAAAAAAAAAAAAAAAAAAAGGCAGGTAGGTAGTTTGCAGGTATAATTAAGCTAAGGATCATGAGACCAGGAGATGACACTCGATCACTCACTCTGCCGCTCCAGAAGTGCTTCTCTCCAGTCACTGCATCTGGTAAGAAAAAAGACTGAGCAGGGTGACTGGTCCAATTTCAAGAAGCAAGTGGAAGAACTGAAAGAAGAAAGCAAATATTCCTTCTTCATATTACCCAGCCTCCGGCATTTCCATCCTTACTTCTGGAAGCTGCCAAGGTATGTTAGAATGGCTCAAGAAATACAGGAATATATTTCAATATTCCCACAAAAGGAAATAATTTTTCCAGTCTATCCCCATGTACACTACTAATAGCTAATAATAGCTGATGTACCTTAGGCTTGGGAGGCTCACAGGTAGCACAGAGAAGAAAAATTTTAGGGGAAGTTAAAACACAGAAAAGTGCCAGGAAAAAGTTGGGATTAAGTGCCAGGTAAATGCCTTTCCAGCCAGGGAGTGTATCAGGAAAGCCTCGTGGAAAGAGAGCTAATGTAACAGGCACCAGCTCATCCAGCAGAGTTTCACACCATCAAAGGGACAGTTGGGGGGTTTGGGAGGACAAGTACACACTGCTATATTTAAAATATATAATCAGCCAGGACATACTGTATGGCAAATGAAACTCTGCTTACTTAATGCTATGTGGCAGCCTGGATGGGAGGGGAGTTTGGAGAACAGATACATGTAAACGTATGGTTGGTGCTCCCCAGGTGGCGCTAGTGGTAAAGAATCTGCCTGCTAATGCAGGAGACACAAGAGACGAGGGTTCAGTCCGTGTGTTGGGAAGATCCCCTGGAGTAGAAATTGGCAATTCACTCTAGAACTCTTGCCTGGAAAATCCCATGGGCAGAGGAGCCTGGCAGGCTACAGTCCACGGAGCTGCAAAGAGTTGGACATGATTGAGAACACAATACACATATGTATGGCTGAGTTCCTTTGCCGTCCACCTGAAGCTATCACATTGTTAATCAGCTATACTCCAATAGAAAATAAAAAGTTTAATTTTAAAAAAGTCAAACAAGGCGTCACTCCTCTCACACATACCAGGGCCCTCCTCAACATCCCCTCCTTGGCCGAAGCAGCAGAGTCCTGAGTCTTATTAGAGATAACCTGCAACTCACCAGCTCCAAAGGCAAAGAAAAAGCCTTTGTCAAGGGAACTCCTCCAAATGGGCCTTCACGCACTTCCTCATCCTCTACTTTCTCTTGTAGATAAGCTTCCCCAGAGGAAGTAGCTGTCAATCTCCTGAGCAGTGAAGCAAGCCTACAGTGGTAGTGTGGCGTTAATAAAATTGAAAACTTCCGTCAATATAAAGAGAAATAAGGACAACAGAGTTATGAACGAAGTTGCTTAATTTTGAGCATCATATCACCCAGCCCAAAGAGTCAAGACATTGTTAAGAAAAAGAAAAATATTGACACACCATTCTGGGAGTCCCCTTCCTGCTGTTTTTCCAGACTGTGGTATCATTCCCTGTAACCCAAGTGAAAAATATTGCATAAAGTGCCCTGAAAGAACTCTTAGGCTATTTCAGACAGTATTTGTTTTTCCACTTAAATGATTCTATTTGATCATGTTTCTGTATGGAAACAATTTTTCTTTTTTTTAACTTTAAACTTTTTATTTTGTACTGGGGTATAGTTGATTAACAATATTGTGATAGTTTCAGGTGAAAAGCTGAAGGGACTATACTTAAAATGGATAGCTAACGAAGACCTATTGTATAGCACATGGAACTCTGCTCAATGTTAAGTGCCAGCCTGGATGGGAGTTGGGGGTTGGGAAAGAAAGGAAACAATTTCTGTGCACAGCACATCCACAGTTGTTTGGTTTTTTGGTTTTTTAATTGAAGTATGTCAGTTTTCATTCCAATCCCAAAGAAAGGCAATGCCAAAGAATGCTCAAACTACCGCACAATTGCACTCATCTCACACGCTAGTAAAGTAATGCTCAAAATTCTCCAAGCCAGGCTTCAGCAATATGTGAACCGTGAACTTCCAGATGCTCAAGCTGGTTTTAGAAAAGGAAGAGGAACCAGAGATCAAATTGCCAACACCCACTGGATCATGGAAAAAGCAAGGTAGTTCCAGAAAAACATCTATCTCTGCTTTATTGACTATGCCAAAGCCTTTGACTGTGGGGATCACAATAAACTGTGGAAAATTCTGAAAGAGATGGGAATACCAGACCACCTGATCTGCCTCTTGAGAAATTTGTATGCAGGTCAGGAAGTAACAGAACGGAACATGGAACAACAGACTGGTTCCAAATAGGAAACAGGAGTACATCAAGGCTGTATATTGTCACCCTGTTTATTTAACTTATATGCAGAGTACATCATGAGAAATGCTGGACTGGAAGAAACACAAGTTGGAATCAAGATTGCTGGGAGAAATATCAATAACCTCAGATATGCAGATGATACCACCCTTATGGCAGAAAGTGAAGAGGAACTCAAAAGCCTCTTGATGAAAGTGAAAGTGGAGAGTGAAATAGTTGGCTTAAAGCTCAACATTCAGAAAACGAAGATCATGGCATCCAGTCCCATCACTGCATGGGAAATAGATGGGGAAACAGTGGAAACAGTGTCAGACTTTATTCTTCTGGGCTCCAAAATCACTGCAGATGATGACTGCAGCCATGAAACTAAAAGACGCTTACTCCTTGGAAGGAAAGTTATGACCAACCTAGATAGCATATTCAAAAGCAGAGACATTACTTTGCCAACAAAGGTTCGTCTAGTCAAGGCTATGGTCTTTCCTGTGGTCATGTATGGATGTGAGAGCTGGACTGTGTAGAAGGCTGAGTGCTGAAGAATTGATGCTTTTGAACTGTGGTGTTGGAGAAGACTCTTGAGAGTCCCTTGGACTGCAAGGAGATCCAACCAGTCCATTCTGAAGGAGGTCAGCCCTGGGATTTCTTTGGAAGGAATGATGCCAAAGCTGAAACTCCAATACTTTGGCCACCTCATGCGAAGAGTTGACTCATTGGAGAAGACTCTGATGCTGGGAGGGATTGGGGGCAAGAGGAGAATGAGACGACAGAGGATGAGATGGCTGGATGGCATCACTGACTCAGTGGATGTGAGTCTGAGTGACCTCTGGGAGTTGATGATGGACAGGGAGGCCTGGCGTGCTGCGATTCATGGGGTCGCAAAGAGTCGGACACGACTGAGCGACTGATCTGATCTGATCTGATAGCTGATTTACAACACTGTGTTAAAGTATGTAGCAAAATGATTGTTAAACATATATTTTTTCAGTTCTTTTCCATTATAGGTTATTAGAAGACATTAATATAGTTTCTTGTGCTTTATAGTGAATCCTTGTTTTTTCTCTATTTTATGTATAGTAGTTTGTTAATCCCATACTCCTAATTTATGCCTCTATTCCTTCTTTCCCTTTTGGTAACCATAAGTTTCTTTTCTATGTCTGTGAATCTGTTTTGTAAATAAGTTCTTCTGTATTATTTTTTAGATTCCACATGTAAGTGATATATAATATTTGTTCTCTGGCTTACTTCATTCAGTGTGATCATCTCTAGGTCCATCCATGTTGCTGCAGATGGCATTACTTCATCCTTTTTAGGAGAGCATAGTATTCCATGGTAGTTATGTACCACCTCTTCTTTATTCATTTATCAATGAGCACTTGGGTTGCTTCCAAGCACATAGATGGTTTTAACTTGTTTTATTCACACACAATTTTTTTCATAAAAATAACTACATATTTACATACTTTAGAATCAACCATTATGATTCAATTACCAAATACATGAAAATTCTATAGACATTCAGCTGATTTATAAATTCCATTTATAAATCATGTATTTATAATACATGATTAATAATAATAATTCCATGTATTTTATACATGTATAATAATTCCATGTATTTTCCTTATTTCTTTAATTCCTGTTTCTCCCTCATGCTTTCTCCAGTGTTCTCTACCCTACTCGTAAAATATTTCACCTGATTCTGCTGCACATGTTAACCAGTTTCAGTATTTTGGCTAACAACAGGGTGCTGTTACACCAAAACTGTGCCAACCAGGGGTGGTTTTGGCAACACAGTGTCTGTGGGTGAGGCTGACACACCACTTTCTCTCTCCAGACCCAAACCTCGGCCTCCCCGGCCCGCCCCTCCTCTCCTCCTCTTAACCTTTGCCCTAGCCCAATATAGAAAAAGACATCCACCTTCCTCCTTCTCCAACTTCCAGCAACCTCCAAAAGACCTTTTGAAAATCCTCACTCTCTGCAAGTGGGTGTGCGTGCTCAGTCATTTCAGTTGTGTCTCACTCTTCGTGCCCCTAGGGACTGTAACCCACCAGGCTCCTCTGTCCATGGGATTCTCCTAGCAAGAATGCTGGAGTAGGCGCCATTTCCTAGCCCAGGGCATCTTCCCGACCTGTGGATCAAACCTGTGTCTCTTGCATTGGCAGGAGGGTTCTTTAGCACTAGTGCCACCTAGGAAGTCCTCACTCTCTGTAATGTAGCCATCAGCTTCCACTTTATGGATAACAGCTGTCCTGCTATTGCCTTGCAATGATGTTCTTTCACTTTCAAGTCGAATACCTTCATCTTCCCCTTTGTCATATTTTTTTTTAAGTCATGTCATTTGTATAAGATCCTCTTGTCCGTTTCCCAAAAATCTCTTCTCTTCTGCACAGCACTCCCTTTGCCCCAGTATCCTCTCCACAGAAACAGCCCCGAATGTGCAAGGTGGTTGCCTCCTGCCATCCTGCCCCACCTTCTAAACGCCAGACATGACCTAGGACCTACACCACTCAGACACCTGCCTGGCCCTCATTCCACAAGGGCAGGCACCTTCTACACCCCACATCACCCACAGGGGCCTGGGAGCAGGACAGGCATTGAAGAGCCACCGGAGAGGAACACATGAGACTTCTACCCACTAACGGCTGTCAGCCTTGCCATCTGCCCATTGTAACTTGCGAGCCCCACCCCCGCCCATGTTAACTTCTATCTACAGCTTCAAATTTTAATTTCCCAGTTGATCTTGACCCTTTGCCCCACCTCTCCCACCCCAACTCAGAGTGCACCATAAACTCTGCTGTGCTTTCTGGAGTGTTCTTATTTTCCCCTTCCTCTTGTTTGCTTTGCCTTGGTTCTACTTCCTCCCACTCTAGACTCCCTGGAAAGTTCAATTTCTCTTTTGACATTTGCAGGGCAAGTCCCTCTCTGTGGGACATTCCTTTTTTGCCTCTTACACTCACTCACATTGGCTATGACAGGATTCCCAGATCTAACAGACCCAGAGAGCATCACTCACACCCACCAGCCCCCACCCCTTCTCTTCCTCCTACAAGTGGGGGAGACAATACACTCCCCCAAATCAGAAGCTCGGCTGGACTCACCACTTGCATTTGATCTTAGTAGAGGAGGGAAGGAAGCCAGGGTCTGTCTCAAGGGACGCTTGTTGATCAAAGCATAACAAATATCCATCCATCTCCCTCCTGTAGTGAGGCCTCCTCTGAGGCCTGGCCAACCGCTTTCTTCCCTAGATGGTCCCCAGGTAAGGCCTGTCCTGTGTCTACACTCATGGCACTGGCTCCACCACATTCACTGTAGCACTGCAGGATGCAATCCATGTCTGGAAATGCTAGCAGCCTCCCCAGCTTCTTCTGTGTGCCCCTCCCCCCAACCCCATTGTAAGAATACCATGAACACTTCCTGTTGTATTGTGCTCACATGTTTCTGAAAGCCACCAAAAGCCACAACCAACACTCTGCTCCATCATTTCTCAAACATTACCTAAGTCGGCCAGAAAGCTGTCAGACTCAGACCCCTTCCCCTCTCTGCAGGCTGGTTCATGATGCCTGCTGCCCAGTCCCATGAAGCTTTATCCTTTGACTTCATCTGGAATGAATTCTCCCACTGTTCCTCAGTCTCCTACAGAATATCTTTGTTGACTGCAGCATCTCACTCAACACATACATCGGCACGGTTATTTTTAGAGCCCTTCGTGACCTCAATCTTTTGTACACAGGATGTCCCGGTGTCAGCAGGTAATGTCTTTATTCTTGCACTTAAATGTGTGCTGAGCTGGGCAGGGGTCAAGGGCTCTCATCTGGGAGCTGTCATCTATGGCTGAAGATGATGGAACCGAGGTCCTCACAGTTACAGTGTTTGAGGAGGTCCTCTGTGTGTAGGGGACCTGAAAGCTGCCTGCTCGCAGGCTATCTTGCTGCAGGCGGGTCTGGTTCAAAGCAAAGATGATCTGAGGGGAGAAAACACAGGTCTCTTTTAAGTCCACTGACGCAGCAAAAATAAGCTGCCATCTTAATTCTTCTGTCTGTGGTTGGCAAATAGCCTCACCTGTGTTGGTTATGTAAGGACATGGACCCTGCTGCTGAAAAAAGGAACTCAAATCCCTGGATGGTGTCCAAAGAAAAAAAAGAGGACAGTTCTGCCCACATCAACCCATCAGATGACACCTGGGAGACTGACAACCTGGAACTCTCTCATGAGAGTGACCAAGAGGGAAGGGACCCAAAGACCTGGCTTGTGAGGACCGGCTGAAGATGGGGAAGTGAGGCAGGGAGGGACACAAAGACACACATACCAACAGATTCTAATTATATGAACAACCAGACAGGATTATGCACAATACACACAGGTCTTTCCCAACTATCAGGGCAGCATTTGCGGGCTAATGAGTTCAGTTGGTCCACGGGATGTTAATGAAAGTTATTACGGCAGTTTGTGTGTGTGTGTGTGTGTGTGTGTATGTGTCCACACTGTCGTGTCTGACTCTTTGTGACCCCATGGACTATAGCCCACCAGGTTCCTCTGTCCATGGAATTCTCCAGGCTAGAATACTGGAGTCGGTTGCTATTTTCTACTCTAGGGGATCTTCCTGACCCAGGGATCAAACCCACATCTCTTGCAGCTCCTTACCACTAGCGCCACCTAGGATGCCTCTATTATGGCACAAGAAAGGAGAAATGAGGGCTACACAAAATCAAACTGGTTTTTATCTTTTAAAATTTTTTTTTACTTGATATATAGTTTGGTTTTTTTTTTTTTTGGAGAAGGCAATGGCAACCCACTCCAGTACTCTTGCCTGGCAAATCCCATGGATGGAGGGGCCTGGTGGGCTGCAGTCCATGGGGTCGCTAGGAGTCAGATACGATTAAGTGACTTCACTTTCACTTTTCACTTTCATGCATTGGAGAAGGAAATGGCAACCCACTCCAGTGTTCTTGCCTTGAGAATCCCAGGGACGGAGGAGCCTGGTGGGCTGCAGTCCATGGGGTCGCTAGGAGTCGGACATGACTGAGCGACTTCACTTTCACTTTTCACTTTCATGCATTGGAGAAGGAAATGGCAACCCACTCCAGTGTTCTTGCCTGGAGAATCCCAGGGACGGGGAGCCTGGTGGGCTGCCGTCTCTGGGGTCGCACAGAGTCGGATACGACTGAAGTGACATAGCAGCATAGTTTGTTTACAATGCTGCTGCAAGCAAAGTGATTTGGTTATACATATATAGAGAGATTTTTTTAATATTCTTTTCTATTATGGTTTATCACAAGATACTGAATATAGTTCCCTATACTATATAGTAGGACTTTGTTTATCCATTCTATATATAATAGCTAACATCGGCTAACCCCAACCTCCCACATGCTCCCGCCCCCTTGGAGTCCACAAGTTGGTCTCTACATTCATGAGTCTGTTTCTGTTTCAAGGACAAGTGCACTTGTGTCATATTTTAGATCCTACATATAAATGATATGGTATTTGTCTTTCTCTTTCTGATTTATTTCACTTAGTATGATAATCTCTAGTTGCATCCATGTTGCTGCAAATGGGATTATTTGGTTATTTTTCGTGGCTGAGTAACATTCCATTGTAGATATGTACCACGTCTTCCTTATCCATTCATTGGTCAATGGACATTTAGGTTGCTTCCATGTCTTGGCTATTGTGAATAGTGCTGCTATGAACATAAGGGTACATGTATCTTTTCAACTGTGGTTTTGTCTGGATATATGCCCAGGAGTGCGATTGCTGTATCATATGATAATTCTATTTCCAGTTTTCTGAGGAACCTGCATGCTGTTTTCCATATTGGCTGTACCAACTTACATTCCCACCAACAGTGTAGGAGACAAACAGGTTTTTATCCTTACAAAACTCCCCAGAGTCTTGACACACTAAAGTGCACTGTGCTTCTCCCTGAGGAGGGGGAGGGTGTGCTGGGTTTCCCAGGCTGATTTTGGGTACACATCACAAGAGAAGGGATGCCCAGAACATCTTTGGGGACAATCCAGACTCAAGGAGTTTTACAAAGCTGTGAACTCTCTGTGGCACTGGAGAGCTAGGTCAGAGAGGGGAAGACAGAGAATATGACACCAGGTGGGAACTGGGTCAGACACCCACCACAGGGCTTCCCTGGTGGCTCAGCAGTGAAGAATCTGCCTGCCAATGCTGGAGACAGGGGTTCAATCCCTGGATCGGTAAGATCCCCTGGAGGAGGGCATGGCAACCCACTCCAATATTCTTGCCTGGGAAGTCCCATGGACAGAGGAGTCTGACGTGCTACTCTTTGCAACCCCATGGCTATTTTGCATCCATGGGTCACAAAGAGTCAGACGTGACTTAGCAACTAATACCACCACCACCCTCCACAAGACTTCTGACAGCACCAGAGATTTTGTGGCTTTTTCTTTCTCATTCGCCCAAGTATGGATGCAGATATAGGACCTTTGACAGATACCCCAGTAGGCACTATAGGATACTGCCTTTGTTGGAATGCCTGCCCCACCCCCTTGGCTCAAATGCAGGCAGGGCCTGTCTGACCCTGAGATCTTCAGCAGCAAGTTTTCAATTCTCTGGAGATGACACATTGCAAGTCTCAAGCCATCCAATGACACTGTGCAGCCCCCATCCCCTTCTTTCTCCTTCCATGCTTTCTCCTCTTCATTCTGAGTGTCCAAGAGGCCAGGAGTCTTGTCAGCTTGCTCCTCACAGGCCACTGTGCACGGGCCTGCCTACCACACACTCTCCTTCATCATCCTTTCCACCCTCAGTTACTCTGTCCCCATTGGGGCCTTAACCAAAGAGGGAGGGGGCAGGTCCTTCTTTATAAAATCCCCTCCTCTTCTCTCTTCTTTCCACATGCTCCCTCCATCAAAGACATCTCCTCCACCCTCTCCCATAGGTCAGCTCCCCAAGGATCTATAGACCAGCCTCTTCTGTCTTGGGACAGGACCCTCTATGGGCCCTGGGGGTTCTCACCTGTTCACGAGAAACTAACAAAGCCATACTAGGATATCTGTCTTTGCTATAATTAAACTTTGAACAAGCTTGCATACCAAAACTATGCTCTGTTCCCACCCTTCCTATCCCTCTGCTGGTGACATGAGTTGACAGAGGCAGATACATCCATTCATGGACAGGTCTGCAAATTCTGGTCTAAGTGAGGAAACTCAAGATGAGCGTCTGGGTTCTAAAACCATAAAATGAGGACCTATCCACACCACCAGGGATTGCTAAATGACTTATGATCAACTGGAGGAAGGAATCTTCAGAGGGGAGTGCCAGGGGGCATTATGAAATACCTCTCAGGTATGCCACACCCCAGGCTAAGGTCTCACATGTTCCATCTCAGTCTAACTCCTCTAGATCCCCAGGCTCAGCTCAAAAACACTAGCTGATGGCTTTGGATGTTCTAAAGACATTAAGGACAAGCTCAGGTTAATGGCACCCCACCCCAGTACTTTTGCCTGGAGAATCCCATGGACGGAGGAGCCTGGTAGGCTCCAGTCCATGGGGTTGCTAAGAGTCGGACACGACTGAGCGACTTCCCTTTCACTTTTCACTTTCATGCATTGGAGAATGCAATGGCAACCCACTCCAGTGTTCTTGCCTGGAGAATCCCAGGGACAGGGAAGCCTGGTGGGCTTCCGTCTATGGGGTCGCACAGAGTCGGACACGACTGAAGCGACTTAGCAGCAGGTTACTTGTGGCTAAGAGACCTTCCTGCAAGAGTTGCCACTGATTCTGAAATGCTTGGTATTTAAAGAAGACTGAGCCACTCATTCTAATGGACACAGCTGTCTGCAAATTGGGGAATGCTGTATGGACAGGCATGAGTGTGTGTGTGCTAAGTCTCAGGGACATTATACATTAAATAAGAAGTTTGTTTATTCAGGCCCTTCTCAACATATTTATGTGTCCACCTGTTCATGAGACGTCTATAAAGACTTGCTGGGACGTTGCTGCTACTGCTGCTAAGTCGCTTCAGTCCCACTCTGTGCGACCCCACAGATGGCAACCCACCAGGCTCCCCCGTCCCTGGGATTCTCCAGGCAAGAACACTGGAGCAGGTTGCCATTTCCTTCTCCAATGCATGAAAGTGAAGTCACTCAGTCGTGTCCGACTCTTAGCGACCCCACGGACTATAGCCCACCAGGCTCCTCCATCCATGGAACTCTCCAGGCAAGAGTACTGGAGTGGGGTGCCATTGCTGGGACGTTAGTCTTTGTTTTTGATGATTGAGCTTTAAAGAAGTTTACATACCAAAACTAAGCCAATAACATTAATGATTTTCCTCTAAAAATTTTTTTTATTTTTTATTTTGCATTGGACTATAGCCAATTAACAATGTTGTGATAGTTTCAGGCAGAGAGCAAAGGGACTCAGCCATACATATACATTATCCATTCTCCCCCAAACTCCCCTCCCATCCAGGCTGCCACATAACATTGAGCAGTTTCATGTGCTACAGAGTAGCCCCTTGTTGATTATCCATTTTGAATATAGCAGTGTGTACATGTCCATCCCAAACTCCCTAACTATATTTTCTCCCTATCCTTCCCCTCCGCAACCATAAGTTCCATAATATAAGTGATTTTCTGAGTGCTAACTGTAGACCCTGATAAACAGTTCACTTATGTGCTCATTTAATCCTCTCAACATCCGGAAGTAGTAACTATTTTTAAATCTATTTTTAAAAAGAAGAAAATGAGGGGAAAGGAAGTTAAATAACTTGCTTACGATCACAAAGCTTAGTAAACCAAAGTGTGCCCACAAAGTGTGTGAACGGAAACAGTTCAACACCAGGACTTGAGATCTTCACGACCATGCTGTACACGAGGTATGCTGCATAACTGACTTTTGTCACATGGTCTAATTTAAATTATTAGGATAGTAAAGACCTCAGAATCTGAAACTGGAAAGAAGAGAGGGAGGGAGGGAGAGAGAAAGAGGGAGAAAAGAGGGAAATAGGAAGGCAGAAAAGGAGACAGAAGGAAGGGCACACAAAAGCTTTTTTCATCCAGGTAAGTGCAGCAAGCACACTATATCTAGAAAACAGAAGATGTTACACAGAAGAAATTTTGAACTGGCGATAATTTCAACACTCGGGTTATAATTGGTTTTAAAACCTGTGAGTATATTTTGAGTTTATTTCCTTTCAGTTTATTTTATGCAATCAATTGTATTATATATAAAATTATTGCATGCTCAGTCGCTCATGCCTGATTTTGCTACTCCATGGACTATAGTCGGCCAGGCTCCTCTGTCCAAGGAATTTTCCAGGCAAGAATACTGGAGTGGTTTCCCATTCCCTTCTCCAGGGGATCTTCCCAACCCAGCCATCAAACCAACCTCTTCTGTCTTTCCTGCATTGGCAGGTAGATTCTTTAACACTGCGTCACCTGGGGATCCCTATATTCAACATTACTATATGTGTATGTGTATATATATATATATGTATGTATGTATGTATTATATATAAAATTTATATAAAATTTTTGTGTGACACTGTAAGCATTTCGCCAGAGTATGGAGTCCTTAGCATCACACTACACGTCATCATGTTGGGAGCCACCGCTTAGAGGCACTCTACTCGTGACAAAGGTCATGAGGAAGGAGGCTTGGCAAACGCAATGGTGGGATCAAGCCTTCAGGAGTGCCCCCAGATATTCTCGAGCATCTACCCCAAAAAAACCAGAGTCTGCCTGCTTTACTGCTTTGTGCTCTCACCTCTGACTTTACTGGGGGCTGTCCCACCACCATCTTGCTCTCTCTAATAAAGAATTAACTTACAGCTCCAATTAATAAAGTTCCTGGGCATTAGGAGTGTTCAAATCCAAACCCTCAGATAGCTCTCTAACTGGCCTGACAAGTTTACCCGGACACCTATAGCTATGCATATGATTGTTTACAGTCTCTTACCCGTGAGAGGCATGGGAAGCTTAAGATATTCAAATAGCTTAGAGCCTCTCAAAGAGTTAAAAACTGTTAGAATAAAAACTAGTTCATTAATGAGCCAATGCTTTTTGCCAAGTTTTCACATCCCCCGTTTTGTATCCTTGAATGTGTATAGTTGGTTTGTAGAAAAAAATAACTAGTGGCCTTGATGCTAGTAACTTTAGACCCTTTGGTACTAAATTCTTTCTTTGTTGTAAACCCACTGCGCCTCCCCCCTATAGGAATGCAAGTTTATCTAACACCTGCAGATAGAGATGGCGCCAAACCTTAAAATAATTACTCTTAGAGAAAATAAGTCTTGCAGTTGACAAACCTTTGTCAAGAGTCATAAAATGTTAATAGACCTTCTGGCCAGAAGATGATGTAAATCACCTGAACCATTTGTACGTGATAAATTTGCAGGAAAGAAACCCTGGTTTTTGATAAGGATCAAAGACTGCTGACTTTGCATCCCCTATTATCCTCTATGTGTAACTTAGGGTATAAAAGCCCCTGTTGAAAATAAAGCTACGGGCCTTGCTCACCAGAGCTTGGTCTCCCCGTGTCATTCTTTCCTTTACATTCCGGCTGAAACTCTCATCTGTCATTTTCTCTCTCAATTTCCATTTCCGGCTGAAGTCTCCATCTGGAGCGTGGATATCCTCTGCGACCACTTATTTGCCTGGGCTTCTAAGACCCACTGGAGAAAGTGCCTAAGGTGGGGCACTTTCCACTATTCGAGCGGGCGTCTGCAGCCTCCGTGGTCAGAGCTAACCTGGTGTCACAGGTTATATTAATTTTCCGCGTAAACCAAGCTACTCAGCCTCTTTCCTCCTCTAAATATTCTGAGCTATACTGAGCTATCCTTTAATTACTCTTAATGTCTCTAATTAATATGTAAATGAACCGCTGACGCCGTTCCCCCTCCGAAGACCCTGGATCGCTGGACCCCGGTACCACCATTTAACTAAACTATCATGAATAACACCATCAAGAGTATCCATGAGCAGAAAGTTCTTTCTATTTTCTAATTATTTCCTTAGTATAGATTCCTAAGACCAGGCCTACTGAGTCAATAGTCATGAACCAGTCAAAAAATTGTTACTTCTCTTTTTTCTAAAAATTTTTTATCTTGTGCTTTTTTTAGTAAAAATTTAATTCTCCATTAAAACAAATTCAATAAACATTGAGTGGTAACACAATCTCCCAAAGCCAGTTTTACACAGAAGCTCCATCTTTAATGCAATCTGTGCCTCCGTACTGATACCCTCGGTGGTGCACCAGTGCAGACTCGCTGCTGTGGCCGCGCACGCATTGCTCCCTCCGCCGGGGAGGCTGCTCCCATCCTCGTCCCTGTGACAGATAACACTCTTGTCCTTTAGAAATGGAGACAGGCGAGCCTCCTCCTCAGGAAGTCACAGTCCTGAGGGCACTCCTGGGCACGGTGAGACCATCTCCTCTTTGCCCGGAGCATCCTGAGACTATTCTATCACACCACTAATGGCATCGCCCTGTTTTGTCACCCCATGTGCAGCAATCACGCCCTGCTCACCTCTCTATTCTTCCCATCTGGCACACAGGACCTGACATACTGTAAACATTCAATAAATTTTGACTGAATGAATAAAATCTAGAAAATGACTCTGCCAAACTGAAGTCTGAGGCGGGCTGGAGACTCATAAAGGAAGCTCAGCAAAATTTCACCAGCCAAGACAAACAGGAAGCATCTCCGGGAAATCCAGACCCATCAAATTTCTCAGAAAAGTAAATGGGGGTGAGGGCAGGGGAGGGATGCCAGGCCTAATAGGGGAGGGAGTGAGTCTTACCCTCTAGAGACTCACATTTTATTTGAGCTTATCTCTCAGCCAGCTTTGGGACATCTCCATTAGGGCTTATTCCTTAAATGCTTGTCCTGACCAAGCCTGAATGTTCTTAAACTCCCATATTCTCCCCTGGTATACGTCAGGATAGGGGCCTCCCAGGTGGCACAGTGGTAAAGAATCCACTTGCCAATGCAAGAGACACAAGGGATGCAGGTTTGATTCCTGGGTCAGGAAGATCCCCTGGAGTAGGAAATGGCAACCTGCTCCAGTATTCTTACCCGGAAAATTGGGTAAGCTATGTCTCAATAACAAATTAAACCTGAAATCTCAGTGGCTTAGCAGATATATTTAGCTTGCTCACACAATCTGAGTGAGTTAGTGGCTCTTTCATCCATCTAGTCCCTTGGGAATCCAGTTCTGTTTATCTTGTGACACTGCCCTCCCAATATATGGTTTCCATGGGGTGCCATGGAGTGGATATGGCAGGCAATCTACAATTTGCCTGGAATTCCCACAATTCATTGGCTAGAAGCAGTCATATGATCTTGCCTAATCCTTAAGGGTGCTGGGAAATGTATTCTTTCCATTTGCCAAGGAGAGAGAATGTCCTTGAGACATTAAAACAGTTAATGGGGAGTTTAGTGCATTACAGAGATTCATGATATCGGATGCATTCCTATTCAGAATTACACAGTCCCTGGTGGAAGGACATCCAGACAGTAACTCGGCTAGTGATGCTCATCATGAAAGTGCCCTGTCAGCCTGTGGTCCTCAAGTCACAAAAAGACTGGGGACAGCAGAGGCTGAGAATAGGGGTGGGGGAGCACAGGCTAGGGAGCAAAATGCCAATCATAATCGCTGGGTTAGTGCAGAATTCTGGAAATTAAGTGGATGGTCAGCAAAGCATCATCAAGAACAAGAGAGTGTAATGGATCATGAAAGGTGTCATGAGAAATGTCAATGACATTCTTGTTTCAACTAATGACGAACAGAATCACAGCAGCAAGTATAGTACTAAAAGTTCCTGAAGCTCATTCATTCCTCTTCCATTCATTAATTCAGCCAATAAATTGTTACTGATGCCTACTTGATCCAAGCACTGAAGATACAGTAACGAACAAGAAAGACAATATCCTTACCCTCCTGGGGTTTCATTTTACCTGGAAGTGGGGAAGGTGATGTCAAGAAGAAGACAGGGAGGGGAGAGGGACCTGGGATTATCACAGAAGGACATCTGCCTCCCAGAGGTAGAGACCCAAAATAAACTTTCACTCAATAATGCCAGGCTCGCTGAGACAGTCCATTCACAGCAAGTCAAAACTCTTCCCAAGTTAGCCCTTTGCTGCTTTTCCTTGGCAGGAAGGAGATCATCTTGTGTCACCCAGCAGCTCTGAGAAGGCCACCCTACAAATCAGTGTACTATAAGTGCGAACAATGTGGAAAATTCTGAAAGAGATGGGAGTACCAGACCACCTGATCTGCCTCTTGAGAAATTTGTATGCAGGTCAGGAAGCAACAGTTAGAACTGGGAATGGAACAGACTGGTTCCAAATAGGAAAAGGAGTACATCAAGGCTGTATATTGTCACCCTGTTTATTTAACTTATATGCAGAGTACATCATGAGAAATGCTGGACTGGAAGAAACACAAGTTGGAATCAAGATTGCTGGGAGAAATATCAATAACCTCAGATATGCAGATGACACCATCCTTATGGCAGAAAGTGAAGAGGAACTCAAAAGCCTCTTAATGAAAGTGAAAGTGGAGAGTGAAATAGTTGGCTTAAAGCTCAACATTCAGAAAACGAAGATCATGGCATCTGGTCCCATCACTTCATGGGAAATAGATGGAGAAACAGTGGAAACAGTGTCAGACTTTATTTTTCTGGTCTCCAAAATCACTGCAGATGGTGACTGCAGCCATGAAATTAAAAGACGCTTGCTCCTTGGAAGGAAAGTTATGACCAACCTAGATAGCATATTCAAAAGCAGAGACATTACTTTGCCAACAAGGGTCCTTCTAGTCAAGGCTATGGTTTTTCCTGTGGTCATGTATGGATGTGAGAGCTGGACTGTGAAGAAGGCTGAGTGCCGAAGAATTGATGCTTTTGAACTGTGGTGCTGGAGAACACTCTTCAGAGTCCCCTGGACTGCAAGGAGATCCAACCAGTCCATTCTGAAGGAGGTCAGCCCTGGGATTTCTTTGGAAGGAATGATGCTAAAGCTGAAACTCCAGGACTTTGGCCACCTCATGCAAAGAGTTGACTCATTGGAGAAGACTCCGATGCTGGGAGGGATTGGGGGCAAGAGGAAAAGGGGACGACAGAGGATGAGATGGCTGGATGGCATCACTGACTCGTTGGACGTGAGTCTGGGTGAACTCTGGGAGTTGGTGATGGACAGGGAGGCCTGGCGTGCTGCAGTTCATGGGGTCGCAAAGAGTCGGACACGACTGAGCAACTGATCTGATCTAATCTGAATGAACTGGACGTGTGTCTGAGTTGGTGCTAAGTCCTTCTCTTGTTCCTAAAAAAATACACAAATGCCCTTTTTGAATCTCTAATACAATTTTCTATAGTCACCAAGTCTTTCCTTTTAGAGCTGCTACAATGGTTCACTTAACCTTTGAGGCTTTTATATTGTGCTTATTTGTAGCCTAACAACTTCTGAGAGGCCTTAAGCATCTTACAGATTAAAAGTCAGCATAGGAAAGCTACTGACTACTGTGTCTCAAGCCCCCACCTAGATTTGGTGGAAGGGGCTGGGTTTTCTTGGCTGGGAAAAGGAAGGAGCCTGGCCCACAGTTCTCCCGGGCAGATCCCAAGTGCTTGTTTTCTGTTTCATGAAACACATTGTAAGAAACCCAGAGGAAGACTTTCCTAGTGGTTCAGACAATAAAGAACCAGCCTGCCAATGCAGGAGATGCAGGTTCGATCTCTACATAGGAAGATCCCCTGGAGAAGAAAATGGCAACTCATTCCAGTATTCTTGCCTGGGAAATCATCTGGACAGAGGAGCCTGGTGGGCTATAGTTCATGGCGTCACAGAGAGTCAGACAAGACTTACCAACTAAACAACAACAAAACTCGTCCCAGCTAAAGCCACTGAGAGCCAGACCTAGCCTCCTCAGAAACCTGCAGTGGCATCTCCAAAAGGTTATCAACTGTCAATCATTCTCATGTAATTTTCTCTCCTTGCTGTGCTTGCCATAGGCTGAGGCAATCTCACAAATGTGGGGTCTCAGGATGTGACTCACAGAGAAGCAGATTCCTCAGAAGCAACTATGTTTGACTGAGTTGACCGCAGAGGCCGAGTCCAGGAAGTTCCTCCTGACAGGTAGTGTCAGTGACCTGTTGTTGCTGTTCAATTGCTAAGTTCAATTGTGTCCCACTCTTTGTGACCCCATGGACTACAGCATGCCAGGGTTCCCTGTCCCTCACTATGTCCCAGAGTTTGTCCAAGATAATGTCCATTGAATCAGTGATCCCATTCAGCCATCTCATCCAGATGAGATCATTCAGAAGGAACCTGGAATATTAGGTCAGAGCTCTATATTCCTACAGTGTGGGATCAGTAACAGGTGATCACAAATGGGGCACAATGACCGTTAACTGGACAACCAGAAGGCCCAGGAGCAGTGGGAAGCATGTCCAGGTGGGACGGGAGGCAGGACAGGGTGGGAGGAGGCAACCAGGAAGAGGAATGAGGCAAAGGGCCAGGCAAGGGGTCTGAGCGAGTGTCAATGGCCATGCACACTGCCCCCCACCTCCTCCCCAAGCAACCCCTCCCTGCCCACTACCCCTTGTCTCCATTCAGTTCCTTTCTTTGCAGTTCTGCTAACATTTTCTCACATGTTGCACTTACTTTCTAGAACTGTCTTAACAAACTGAGGAACTGAAACAACAGAAATGCATTGTCTCACAGGAACTAGATGCTGGCAGTGACATGTGCCCTCTGAAGCCACTAGAGTTCTAGGCCTCTCTCCTAGCTTCTGAGAGTTTCTTGGGTTGTAAAAACACAGCTCCAGTATTTACGTGGCTTTTTTTTTTCTTGTGGGTTGCTCTGTGTCTTAATTTATTCTTTGTATAAGGACATACTCATACTGGATTAGTGCTCACTCTGATGACCTCATCTGCAAAAACTCAGTTTCAAATTAGGTCTCATTCACAGGTCCTGGGGGTTAGTACTTCAACGTAAGATCTGGCAACACAAGTCAATTCATAAAACATATCAATCTCAGCTCTACTCTTTTTTTCAGTTTGTTATTCAGAGTTTATTAAATAGATTCAGTCTTATATATGCTACACAGATTCAAAAGCAGGAGGATTCCACAAGCTTATGAAATCAGTGCATTTAGCAAAGTAATACCATGGAGATAACAGCTTGATTAACAGCTCATTGGTCTTTTGTTAAGTGAGGGAAGAGGAGGTTGGTCTGTACGAGTCATTTCACAAAAAAAAAAAAAAAACAGAATTGAATTGCAACTCATAGAGAAGATACATTCTAAAAATTAAAATATTAAGCCACACTTATTGGAAAAACTCACTATATAAAACACAAATAATTTTTATAGAGCATTGAGGAACTCCTCACCAGCTTAGAAGAGCCACGAGAAGCTGCACAGACAGCTCTACTCTTTTTTTTAATAGCTAACATGCATACAGTGGGCTTCCCAGTTGGCACTAGTGGTAAAGAACTCTACTTGCCAGTGCAGGAGATGCTGGTTCAATCCCTGGGTCAGGAAGATCCCCTGGAAGAGGGCAACCCACTCCAGTATTCTTGCCTGGAGAATTCCATGGACAAAGGAGCCTGGTGGACTACAGTCCACAGAGTTGCAAAGAGTCGAACATGACTAAAGTGACTTAGCACACACGCACACATGCATATGGTAAAAATTTCAAAGAGTAAAAGGAAATTAATCTCCCTCCCATTCCTGTTCCCCAATCACCCTCCTCAAAAGTAATCACTGCTGCTTGTGTCTTATATCTCTTTCCAAGAGTAGTCTCTGTATGTAAAGCAGCCAGATACATACGTGGACAGATGGTTGAGAGAGAGAAACGGAGATATCTCCTCCACCTTTTTGTTTTTATTTTTGTTCCTTTGGTTTTTAAGCAGTCAAATAAAAACCTTTCCATAAATAAATACTGAAGCTGTATCTTACAATGTAAGGGAAAACAATCAAGGAATAAAATGCCAAATCTCGGCAAACAGCGATACTCTCCACTCTTCTTAAAGTAAATGGAGTCTGAGACTTTCTATCCACAAGATAATATCAATGACTAAGCTAAATCATAGAAAAGGAAAAGGGAAATTTCTGAGAGCAAGAAGAGACAAAATTAAGGTTGTCTTTCCAGTGAGAAAGCAGATTGGATGCACAAGCCCCTTGGAGACACCCAGGAGGTAACCTCATGGCCCTTAATCCAAAGCTGTCATTGGACCTCTGCTCTGGGCTCAGGCTAACTCAGGCAGACCCCAAGAGAAATCCAAGCAGAAGTCAACAGTTGAAGATTTCATACAATCCTACAAAGATTCAAACTCATTCCTTCAAGATATCAAATAAGCCTTCCCTTTCAGACATCCAGATGGTTTGTTTTTTTCCCAGAAACCTCCTAAGCCAATTTTTTTTTTTTCCCAACCATGGTTTACAACTCATTATCCATCATGTCATGGTGGACAAAAAACTTGGCAGGCCCCACCCACCGCTCTGTAGCTTGTTCATCTCCTTTCATCCAGATACCAGTCCACACAGTGCACTTCATGGATTGCTTCATGCTTCCTAAGGGCTGCCTGTAAACCAGGATAAGCACTTGCATCAGCGCCCTAGGATGGGCCACTTTGTCCTGACAGCTCCGGTAGTGTCAATCACCGCCTACAAACACCCCCAGATGACTCCAACACGCAGGCAGGGCTGAGAGCGGTTGACTGAATTCAGCCAGGGTCAGAGCTCTAAGAACCTCCAGAGATGCTTACAGATCAGACTCGACTCGTTCAGATGTGAACTGTCTCCCGAGAGCTGCAGTCAGTTCCCGGCTCAGTCCTCTGGCCCTTACTGACAGTTCTCTGCACCAGAGTTTTCAAGGTCTGACTCATGTCCTCACAAGGAAGGATGTGGGCTGTCAGGGTGCTGGTGGGGCCAGCATGCTTCTGAAACAGTACTGCTTCTATGGTTTTTCCACACAAACGTAAGCCTTTCAGTGGACTCAACTTACTAATACATTATTTCTGGGAGGCGGAATGAATTGGGAGATTGAGATTAACATATATACACTACTATGTATGCAATAGGTAACTAATGAGAACCTACTGTATTGCACAGGGAACTTTACCCAGTGCTCTGTGGTTTTTACAGGAGAGAACTGACTCCATGTTAGACCTGTTTCTTTTACTTTAACATTTGTTTCCTGTTGCTTCTGTCACAAGGGCCTGCCCCAGGGAACCCTGTCCTCCTGCCTGAATGTTAAATCAAAATGGCTTTGTTCAAAATGCTGTCCACCTGTGGATGGCTAAGGAAGGAAGAAATGGACTCATCCCCTTCCAGAGGCCATTCCAGAAGGTATTAGCAAAATTAACAGCTTTTTCACTTTACTTTCTCATCTCCCCACACTCTGTTCTATAAAAGAAACTGGCATTTGAACCCTGATAAGATAGTTATTAGTTTGCCATTAGTCTGCCATCTTTTCGGTCTGCTAGCTTTCCAAATAAAGTAGTATTGCTTACCTCAACACCTCGTCTCTCAGAATTATTGGCCTGTCACAAGATGAGCAGCAAGAACTCAGACTTGTAACATGGCGATAAAGAGGGAATATATGTATACGTACAGCTGATTCACTTTGTTGCACAGTAGAAACTAACACAACTAAAGCAACTAAACTCCAATAAATACTAAAGAAGTAAAACATTATTTAAAAAAAAAAAAAAAAAAACCCACATTCTACCTTCTCCAGCCCAGCTCTGGGAATATACCAGGAAGCGCCAAGAATTCCTCCCTAATATTTCCCATATGGTTGCTCTCTTGCCAAGCTACCGTGCTGACACAGCGTCAACAGATTCTCTTAAAGGAAAACTGCCGGGCAGCTGACGTTACAGAAGCCCTTGTCACTCACTGTCGATCTCTTAAGAGCACCTGAAAGCAAAGCAAGAGAGGATGAGGTGGAGGGGATGGAATCTTAGGACTCTGAGCAACATGGAGGGGACAGCCAGGGATCAGCATGATGCATTTACAATAATAATATGAGTAGGGGCTTCCCAGGTGGTCCAGTGGCTAAGACTCTGCACTCTCAATGCAGGAGGCCCAGGTTGGATCTCTAGTCAGGGAACTAGATCCCACATGCCACAACTAAGACCCAGTGCAATCCCAAATACATTAATTAATTAATAATGATAATAATAATAGCAGCAGCAAGCCCTCTCCCACTCTGCAGAGTCAGCCTGTCCCCTGGGAGGTGGAGCTGCTTTGGGGAGAAAGATGACTCATAGGAAGACTTCTGACCTTTTGGGGAAAACTCATTTCTCTTGAGGCCATCAGTGGAGAGTCCCAGGAGAGCCCAGGACATCCCAGCTGGGGATAGAGTGGACAGGCCTATGTCTACATCAGAGGACAAGCAGAGCTCAGGAAAAGCCTCTACAAAGAGAAGGGCTCAGAGAGCTTCAGGATGGGTCCTGCAGAACCTCTGCTGTTCTCCAAGCCTCACCTGGAAAATGCATTGCATTTGGAAGGATTCCAGGCCACTGAAGCTACCACTGGGGCACTTGCCTCCTTGGAGAGGTTCCCAGGGCTTCTCCGAAAGTATGCCAAGCTTTACCTTTTGAACACCTACCCCAAATCAGGTGCTCTGCTCTACTGGGAGACATTTTTAACTACTAGGAAGTCCCTCCTACTTTTTGAGCTCCGTATCTCATCATGATTACCCTGTACTTGTTTTCTGTGTATGTCAATAGTATGTGTTTCCACACATGTAATTTGTTAACCATCAAATGGAAAACGTGCATGTTCCACTTCTAGGAATCTCTCCCATGGAAACACGAGCACAGGGACTTCCTTGGTGGTCCAGTGGCTAAGATTCTGTGCTCTCAATCCAGGCAGCCTGGGTTCTATCCCTGGTCAGGGAACTAGATCCCACATGCTGCAATGCAACTAAGACTTCCTATGTTGCAACTAAAGATCCCATGTGCCACAAGTAAGACCCAGTGCAGCCAAATAAATGAAAGGAAGGGAGGGAGGAAGAAAGAAAGAAAGATGAGCACAAGTACGTAAGAAATATGTGAGTGCATGAGGATGGTCCCTGAGGAACTATATCAGAGCACTCCCTGGCACTGGGACTGTTCAATCGAAATTGGAATGACCACACAGAGGGGATTCCTGCATCAAACAGGACAGGAGAGTGAAGGTGATGGCTTCAGATGATCTTCCACTTATAAGCCCTTGAGTTGCTCCGTCTCAGGAAGTGCATCTCAGGAAGAGCAGATGCTCTGGCCTCACTTTCTGTCGTCTCTGCCTCCCTTGTGTCTCCTCCCCTCGGCACTGGCCATGAGGCTCCATGGAAAAGGGGATCAGGACCAGGTGCCCATCAGGAACCTCCAAGTGGTCTCTGACGTGTCTGGGCCACCTCTTCTGGTTATGCTGGGAGGAGGGAATCCAACACAACAAGAAAAAAAACACAGGGCCAGTGTACCCATCCCAAGCACACACATTTCTATAGCCATGAAACCTATAGGGCTTCAAATGGGGCAACAACACGCGTAGCCACAGGGAATGCAGCAGCTGCTCTGAGCATGGCATCAACCATGTCTGCAGGCCGAGAGAGACAAACACAGCAACACCAGGAGTCTAGGAGGAGTGCAACCAGCATGATCATGGGGCGGGGCCTGTGAGGGTAAGTGCTGCAAGCTTGACCTGGGGGTTGCTTCCAGCATGTCACCAGGAGTCAGTCCTTCCCTAGGGGGCAGCAGGAGTGTGGCAACTGCAAAGACAACTATTAGATCAGATCAGATCAGTCGCTCAGATCAGATCAGATCAGATCAGTCGCTCAGTCGTAACCGACTCTGCGACACCATGAACTGCAGCACGCCAGGCCTCCCTGTCCATCACCAGCTCCCGGAGGTCACCCAGACTCACACCCATCAAGTCAGTGATGCCATCCAGCCATCTCATCCTCTGTCGTCCCCTTCTCCTCCTGCCCCCAATCCCTCCCAGCATCAGAGTCTTCTCCAATGAGTCAACTCTTCGCATGAGGTGGCCAAAATACTGGAGTTTCAGCTTTAACATCATTCCTTCCAAGGAAATCCCAGGGCTGATCTCCAGAATGGACTGGTTGGATCTCCTTGCAGTCCAACGGACTCTCAAGAGTCTTCTCCAACACCACACTTCAAAAGCGTCAATTCTTTGGCACTCAGCCTTCTTCACAGTCCAGCTCTCACATCCATACATGACCACAGGAAAAACCATAGCCTTGACTAGACGGACCTTTGTTGGCAAAGTAATGTCTCTGCTTTTGAATATGCTATCTAGGTTGGTCATAACTTTCCTTCCAAGGAGCAAGCGTCTTTTAATTTCATGGCTGCAGTCACCATCTGCAGTGATTTTGGAGCCCAGAAAAATAAAGTCTGACACTGTTTCCACTGTTTCCCCATCTATTTCCCATGCAGTGATGGGACCAGATGCCATGATCTTCGTTTTCTGAATGTTGAGCTTGAAGCCAACCTTTTCACTCCCCACTTTCACTTTCATCAAGAGGCTTTTTAGTTCCTCTTCACTTTCTGCCATAAGAGTCGTGTCATCTGCATATCTGAGGTTATTGATATTTCTCCCGGCAATCTTGATTCCAGCTTGTGTTTCTTCCAGTCCAGCATTTCTCATGATGTACTCTGCATATAAGTTAAATAGACACGGTGACAATATACAGCCTTGACGTACTCCTTTTCCTATTTGGAACCAGTCTGTTGTTCCATGACCAGTTCTAACTGTTGCTTCCTGACTGTTTCCCCATCTATTTCCCATGCAGTGATGGGACCAGATGCCATGATCTTCGTTTTCTGAATGTTGAGCTTGAAGCCAACCTTTTCACTCCCCACTTTCACTTTCATCAAGAGGCTTTTTAGTTCCTCTTCACTTTCTGCCATAAGAGTCGTGTCATCTGCATATCTGAGGTTATTGATATTTCTCCCGGCAATCTTGATTCCAGCTTGTGTTTCTTCCAGTCCAGCATTTCTCATGATGTACTCTGCATATAAGTTAAATAGACACGGTGACAATATACAGCCTTGACGTACTCCTTTTCCTATTTGGAACCAGTCTGTTGTTCCATGACCAGTTCTAACTGTTGCTTCCTGACCTGCATACAGATTTCTCAAGAGGCAGATCAGGTGGTCTGGTATTCCCATCTCTCTCAGAATTTTCCACAGTTGATTGTGATCTACACAGTCAAAGGCTTTGGCATAGTCAATAAAGCAGAAATAGATGTTTTTCTGGAACTCTCTTGCTTTTTCCATGATCCAGTGGATGTTGGCAATTTGATCTCTGGTTCCTCTGCCTTTTCTAAATCCAGCTTGAACATCAGGAAGTTCACGGTTCACATATTGCTGAAGCCTGGCTTGGAGAATTTTGAGCATCACTTTACTAGCGTGTGAGATGAGTGCAATTGTGCGGTAGTTTGAGCACTCTTTGGCATTGCCTTTCTTTGGGATTGGGATGAAAACTGACCTTTTTCAATCTTGTGGCCACTGCTGAGTTTTCCAGATTTGCTGGCATATTGAGTGCAGCACTTTCACAGCATCATCTTTCAGGATTTGGAATAGCTCCACTGGAATTCCATCACCTCCACTAGCTTTGTTCCTAGTGATGCTTTCTAAGGCCCACTTGACTTCACATTCCAGGATGTCTGGCTCTAGGTCAGTGATCACACCATCATGATTATCTGGGATGTGAAGCTCTTTTTTGTACAGTTCTTCTGTGTATTCTTGCCACCTCTTCTTAATATCTTCTGCTTCTGTTAGGTCCATACTATTTCTGTCCTTTATCGAGCCCATCTTTGCATGAAATATTCCTTTGGTATCTCTGATTTTCTTGAAGAGATCCCTAGTCTTCCCCATTCTGTTGTTTTCCTCTATTTCTTTGCATTGATCGCTGAAGAGGCTTTCTTATCTCTTCTTGCTATTCTTTGGAACTCTGCATTCAGATGTTTATATCTTTCCTTTTCTCCTTTGCTTTTCACTTCTCTTCTTTTCACAGCTATTTGTAAGGCCTCCCCAGACAGCCATTTTGCTTTTTTGCATTTCTTTTCCATGGGGATGGTCTTGATCCCTGTCTCCTGTACAATGTCACGAACCTCATTCCATAGTCCATCAGGCACTCTATCTATCAGATCTAGGCCCTTAAATCTATTTCTCACTTCCACTGTATAATCATAAGGGATTTGATTTAGGTCGTACCTGAATGGTCTAGTGGTTTTCCCTACTTTCTTCAATTTCAGTCTGAATTTGGCAATAAGGAGTTCATGGTCTGAGTCACAGTCAGCTCCTGGTCTTGTTTTTGCTGACTGTATAGAGCTTCTCCATCTTTGGCTGCAAAGAATATAATCGATCTGATTTCGGTGTTGACCATCTGGTGATGTCCATGTATAGAGTCTTCTCTTGTGTTGTTGGAAGAGGGTATTTGCTATGACCAGTGCATTTTCTTGGCAAAACTCTATTAGTCTTTGCCCTGCTTCATTCCATATTCCAAGGCCAAATTTGCCTGTTACTCCAGGTGTTTCTTGACTTCCTACTTTTGCATTCCAGTCCCCTATAATGAAAAGGACATCTTTTTTGGGTGTTAGTTCTAAAAGGTCTTGTAGGTCTTCATAGAACCATTCAACTTCAGCTTCTTCAGCGTTACTGGTTGGGGCATAGACTTGGATTACTGTGACATTGAATGGTTTGCCTTGTAAATGAACAGAGATCATTCTGTCGTTTTTGAGATTGCATCCAAGTACTGCATTTCGGACTCTTTTGTTGACCATGATGGCCACTCCATTTCTTCTGAGGGATTCCTGCCCGCAATAGTAGATACAATGGTCCTCTGAGTTAAATTCACCCATTCCAGTCCATTTTAGTTCACTAATTCCTAGAATGTCGACATTCACTCTTGCCATCTCTTGTTTGACCACTTCCAATTTGCCTTGATTCATGGACCTGACATTCCAGGTTCCTATGCAATATTGCTCTTTACAGCATCGGACTTTGCTTCTATCACCAGACACATCCTCAGCTGGGTATTCTTTTTGCTTTGGCTCCATCCCTTCATTCTTTCTGGAGTTATTTCTCCACTGATCTCCAGTAGCATATTGGGCCCCTACTGACCTGGAGAGTTTCTCTTTCAGTATCCTATCATTTTGTCTTTTCATACTGTTCATGGGGTTCTCAAGGCAAGAATACTGAAGTGGTTTGCCATTCCCTTCTCCAGTGGACCACACCCTGTCAGATATATCCACCATGACCCGCCTATCCTGGGTTGCCCCACAGGCATGGCTTAATTTCATTGAGTTAGACAAGGGTGTGGTCCTGGTGTGATTAGATTGACTAGTTTTCTGTGAGTATGTTTTCAGTGTATTTGCCCTCTGATGCCCTCTTCCGAAGAATTGATGCTTTTGAACTGTGGTGTTGGAGAAGACTCTTGAGAGTCCCTTGGACTGCAAGGAGATCCAACCAGTCCATTCTGAAGGAGATCAGCCCTGGGATTTCTTTGGAAGGAATGATGCTCAAGCTGAAACTCCAGTATTTTGGCCACCTCATGCGAAGAGTTGACTCATTGGAGAAGACTCTGATGCTGGGAGGGATTGGGGGCAGGAGGAGAAGGGGACGACAGAGGATGAGATGGCTGGATGGCATCACTGACTCGATGGATGTGAGTCTGGGTGACCTCCGAGAGCTGGTGATGGATAGGGAGGCCTGGCGTGCTGCAGTTCATGGGGTCGTAAAGAGTCGGACATGACTGAGCGACTGATCTGATCTGATCTGATCTGATGCCCTCTTGCAAGACCTACCGTCTTACTTGGGTTTCTCTTACCTTGGGCGTGGGATATCTCTTCCAGGCTGCTCCAGCAAAGCACACCCATGGCACCTTACCTTGGACGAGGGGTCTCTCCCTTCCTGACCTTGGAGGAGGGTTATCTCTTCACCGCCACCCTTCCTGACCTCGGTCGTGGTGTAGCTCCTCTCGGCGGCGCTCCTAGTGCGCCGCGCAGCCGGCGGGGCGCTCCGAGTGCTCCGTGCAGCCGGATCAGTCGCTCAGTTGTGTCCAACTCTCTGCGACCCCATGAATCACAGCACGCCAGGCCTCCCTGTCCATCACCAACTCCCGGAGGTCACTCAGACTCACATCCATCGAGTCAGTGATGCCATCCAGCCATCTCATCCTCTGTCGTCCCCTTCTCCTCCTGCCCCCAATCCCTCCCAGCATCAGAGTCTTCTCCAATGAGTAAACTCTTCGCATGAGGTGGCCAAAGTACTGGAGTTTCAGCTTTAGCATCATTCCTTCCAAGGAAATCCCAGAGCTGATCTCCTTCAGAATGGACTGGTTGGATCTCCTTGCAGTCCAAGGGACTCTCAAGAGTCTTCTCCAACACCACAGTTCAAAAGCATCAATTCTTCGGCGCTCAGCCTTCTTCACAGTCCAGCTCTCACATCCATACATGACCACAGGACAACTATTAGGTAGCCACAAAAGTGATTGCAGTTTTGCGCTGTTGAAATTTGCCATTTGATATTGAAGTACATTCTTAAATAAATGTGGTCATGTTATACATCATTTTAATCTGCATTACTCACTTTATGTTTTTTGCTAATGACCTGTTACTTGCTGTTTCAGTTCAGTTCAGTTCAGTCACTCAGTCGTGTCTAACTCTTTGTGACCCCATGGACTGCAGCACACCAGGCTTCCCTCCATCACCAACTCCTGAAGCTTACTCAAACTCGTGGCCATTGAGTCAGTGATGCCATACAACCATCTCATCCTCTGTCGGCCCTTTCTCCTCACACCTTCAATCTTTCCCAGCACCAGGGTCTTTTCAAATGAGTCAGTTCTTCTCATCAGGTAGCCAAACTATAGGAGTTTCAGCTTCAGCATCAGTCCTTCCAAAGAATATTCAGGACTGATTTCCTTTAGGATGAACTGACTTGATCTCCTTGCAGCCCAGGGGACTCTCAACAGTCTTATCCAGCACCACAGTTCAAAAGCATCAATTCTTCAGTGTTCAGCTTTCTTTATAGTCCAACTTTCACATCAATACATGACTACTGGAAAAACCATAGCTTTGACTAGATAGACCTTTGTTGGCAAAGTAGCATCTCTGCTTTTTAAAATTCTGTCTAGGTTTGTCATAGCTCTTCTTCCAAGGAGTAAGTGTCTTTTAATTTCATGGCTGCAGTCACCATCTGCAGTGATTTTTGGGCCCCAAAAAATAAACTCTCTTGCTGTTTCCATTGTTTCCCCATCTATTTGCCATGAAGTGATGGGACTGGATCTTTGTTTTCTGAATGTTGAGTTTTAAGCCAACTTTTTTAACTCTCTTCTTTCACTTTCATCAAGAGGCTCTTTAGTTCTTTACTTTCTGCCATAAGGGTGGTGTCATCTGCATATCTGAGGTTATTGATATTTCTTCTGGCAATCTTGATTTCAGCTTGTGTTTCATCCGGCCCAGGATTTCTCATGATGTACTCTGTATATACTTGCTGTTTATTTGATATTTATTTTAGATTATAGAAATGATGTTAGACAAAAAGCAAATTCGAGCGATTTGAGTTCTAAATGGGTCATAAAGTAGAGGAGACAATCAGCAACATCAACAATAAATCTGGCCCAGAAACTCCTAATGACTGTACAGTGCAATGGTGGTTCAAGAAGTTTTGCAAAGGAGACAAGAGCCCTGAAGATGAGGAGTTCAGTGGCCTGCCGTCAGAA
The DNA here is from genome assembly GCA_935064755.1 of Tragelaphus eurycerus. NCBI lineage: Eukaryota > Metazoa > Chordata > Mammalia > Artiodactyla > Bovidae > Tragelaphus > Tragelaphus eurycerus. The sequence continues at coordinate 13,151,123 of CAKXYN010000070.1, read as the reverse complement.
GTTGACAACAACCAATAGAGAGCAATCATCGAAGCTGATCCTCTTACAACTACACCAGAAGTTGCCCAAGAACTCAATGTCAACCATTCTACAGTCGTCAGGCATTTGAAGCAAATTGGAAAGGCGAAAACTCAATAAGTGGGTGCCTCATGAGCTGATGAAAAATTTTAAAGCCATCATTTTGAAGTCATCTTGTCTTATTCTACACAACAAACCATTTCTCAATTGGATTGGATTTTATGCAACAACCAGCTTAGTGGTTGAACCCAGAAGAAGCTCCAAAGCATTTCCCAAAGCCAAACTTGCACCAAAAAAAAGTTATGGTCACTATTTGGAGATCTGCTGCCTATCTGATCCACCACAGCTTTCTGAGTTCTGGCAAAACCATTACATCTGAGAAGTATGCCCAGCAAATCCATGAGATGCACCAAAAATTGCAATGCTTACAGCCAGCATTGGTCAACAGAAAGGGCCCAATTCTTCTCCACAATAATGCCTGACTGCACCTTGCACAACCAACACTTCAAAAGTTGAACAAACTGGGCTACAAAATTCTGCCCTACCCCCACACGTTCACCTGCCCTCTCACCAACCGACTACCACTTCTTCAAGCATCTGGACAACTTTTTGCAGAGAAAAAGTTTCCACAACAAGCAAGAGGTAGAAAATGCTTTCCAAGAGTTTGTTGAATTCTAAACCAAGAATTTTTATGCTACAAGAATATACTAATTTATTTGTCATTGGCAAAAATGTGTTGATTGTAGAGGTTCCTATTTTGATTAATAAAGATGTGTTTGAGCCTAGTTATGACAAAATTCATGGGGCAAAACTGCAATTACCTTTTCATCAACCTAATAGTAAGTTCATGGTGAAAGTGAAAGTGTTAGCTGCCCAGTCATGTCCGACTCTTCACAACTGCATGGACTGCCGCCCACCAGGCTCCTCTCTCCATGGAATTCTCCAGGCAAGAATACCAGAGTGAGTTGCCATGCCTTCCTCCAGGGGATCTTCCCAACCCCGGGATCAAACCCAGATCTCCTGCTTTGCAGGCAGATGCTTTACCACCTGAACCACCAGGGAAGCAGCTAATGTTCAGGTGATGGGATTTATCTTCTCAACCACGCAGAGTGAACACTCCATAAGTGAGTAAAATGGAAGCCAGAGCCTGCTGGGCCAAAGCTGAAGCCCAGAAGGAAAAAGAAATATAGAGCTCCTCAATGTTATGAGACAGCTTGGATAGGAGAGGAGGTTGAGGGAGAATGGATATATGTATATGTGTGACTGAGTTGCTCTGCTGTGCACCCGAAGCTATCACACCTGAAACTATCACAATTAAACATTGCTAATTGGCTACACTCCAATATAAAATAAAAAGTAAAAAGAAAAAAAAAAGATTTAATGATAGGAAGTCACCATCACCACGGGACAGGGGAAAGTCACCAAAGGACAAGGAAAGCTGGTCAACCCAAAATCCATCTCCTTAACCAGGTGTAGAGCTACTAGACTGAGCAAAAAGAGAGTCTATGGATTGAATTTTATCTCCCCAAAAGGCAAGGTCATCCTAACCCTCAGGACATACAAATGTGACCTTATTTGGAAATAGGGTCTTTGCAGATGTAATCAATTTAAAATGAGGTCACCGAAGTGGGCCCTACTCCATTATGGTGTCCTTAAAAGAAGGGGACACTTGGACATAGACAGATACACACACACACACACACACACACACAGAGGGAACACAGTGTAAAGACAGCCATGTGTTGACAGAAGTGAAGATTGGAGTGTACATCTACAAGCCAAGGATTACTGACAACTACCAGAAACTAGAAGAAGGAAGGGATGATTTTTCTCCAGATCTCTCAGGGAATATGGCCCTGCCAACAGCTTGATTTCAGATTTCCAGGCCCTAAAACTGTGAGAGAATAAGCTTGGATCATTTTAAGCCATCCTAGTTTGTGGCATCACTAGGAAACTAATACTTGGGGAATAGATCTGCTCCTGCTCTCCCCACAGTCCCACCGGGAAGGATCTAGGACACCACAAATGAGATGAGCTGATCTACAGCTACTTCCGGTTCTATAGGTTAAAAACCCAGCTGGGCTGGCTCTCTCTTGAAGAATTTGAAAGAGCTAGTCCTACTCCAAAATTGGTGGGCCCTCAATGCAATCCTGATCAAAATACCAACAGCATTTTTCACAGAACTACAACAAATAATTCTAAAAAATGTATGTAAATACAGAAGACCACAACTAGCCAAAGCAATCTTAAGAAAGAAGAAAAGGGCTTGAGGTATCACACTCTCTGACTTCTGATTACTATACTATCAGATCAGATCAGTCGCTCAGTCGTGTCCGACTCTTTGCGACCCCATGAACCGCAGCACGCCAGGCCTCCCTGTCCATCACCAACTCCCGGAGGTCACTCAGACTCACATCCATCGAGTCAGTGATGCCATCCAGCCATCTCATCCTCTGTCGTCCCCTTCTCCTCCTGCCCCCAATCCCTCCCAGCATCAGAGTCTTCTCCAGTGAGTCAACTCTTCATATGAGGTGGCCAAAATACTGGAGTTTCAGCTTTAGCATCATTCCTTCCAAAGAAATCCCAGGGCTGATCTCCTTCAGAATGGACTGGTTGGATTGCCTTGCAGTCCAAGGGACCCTCAAGAGTCTTCTCCAACACCACAGTTCAAAAGCATCAATTCTTCGGCGCTCAGCCTTCTTCACAGTCCAGCTCTCACATCCATACATGACCACAGGAAAGACCATAGCCTTGACTAGGCGAACCTTTGTTGGCAAAGTAATGTCTCTGCTTTTGACTATGCTATCTAGGTTAGTATAGTAATCAAAAAAAAAGAAAGCTACAGTAATCAAAACAGCATGGTACTGGCACAAAAACAGATACATAGATCAATGAAATAGAATCAAAAGCCCAGAAATAAACCCCCGTACATATGGTCAATTAATCTATGACAAAGGAGGCAAGGATATACAATGGAAAAATGAGTCTCTGCAATAAGTGGTGTTGGGGGACAGCTACATGTAAAAGAATGAAATCAGAACATTTTCTCACTCTACATAAAAAGATAAATAAACTCAATATGGATTAAACATCTAAATATAAGACCAGAAACCATGAAACTCCTGTAAGAAAACATAGGCAGAATACTCTCTGACATAAATCGCAGCAATATTTTTTTTTTGATCTATCTCCCAAGGCAAAAGAAACAAAAGCAAAAACAAACAAATGGGGTCTAATTAAACTCAAAATCTTTTGCTCAGCAAAAGAAACCATCAACAAAATGAAAAGACAAGATATTAAATGGAAGAAAGTATTTGCAAATGATGTGACCAATAAGGGGTTAATATCAAAATACTTAAACAGCACACAGGATTGAACATCAAAAAAAAACCCAGTTAAAAAATGACAGAAGATATGAATAGATATTTTTCCAAAGAAGATATACAGACGGCCAACAGGCACATGGAAAGATGTTCAACATCAGTAATCATGAAAGAAATGTAAGTCAAAACCACAATGAAAGATTACCTCACACCTGTCAGAATGGTTATCATAAAAAATACCACAAAAAGCAAATGTTGGCAAGGATGTGGAGAAAAAAGAACCCTTGTACACTGTCAGTGAAAATGTAAATTCATTTACTGGAAACAGTACGGAGGTTCCCCTAAAAATTAAAAATAGAGTTACCACATGATCCAGCAATTCCACTCCTGAGTTTGTATCTGAATAAAAGAAAAACATTAATTCAAAAGCATACATGCATCCCAATGTTCATAGCAGTTCTGTTTACAATAGCAAAGACATTAAATCAATCTAAGTATCCATCAACAGATGAATGGATAAAGAAGATGAGGTTTATACATACAATGGAATACAACTCAGCCATTAAAAAAGAATGAAAATTTGTCATTTGCTACAACATGGATGGACCTGGAGAGTATTATACTGAGTGAAATAAGTCAGATAGAGACAAATGCTGTTATGTTATCCGTTAGATGTGGAATCTGGAAAAAAAATGAATGAATATAACAAAATTGAAATTGACTCACAAATATAGAGAACAAACTAGTGGTTATCGATGGGAAGAGGGAAGGAGGGAGGGGCAAGACAGGGGCAGAGATACAAACTACTCTGTATAAAATAATAAGCTGCCAGGATATACTGTACAGCACAGAGTAAGCCAATTTTCATAAAACCTTTATATAGAGTATAATCCATAAAAATATTGAATCACTATGTTATATACCTGAAACTAATATTGTATATAAGAACATTGTAAATCAATTATACTTTAATTTTAAAAAAAAAAAGTGCCCCAACTTTTGGTGAAAGGAACAGTGTGTCTAAGACTGTGATGAAGAGCAGAGGAACATCAGAGGGTGGTGAGAGGCTAAAGATCACAGGTACCTAAATCCTGTGACCAAGAAGGCGGTAATCTCTGAAGCAGATTAAAGAAAAAGGAAAGCAGGAAGACCAGACTCAGAGAAGTATCCCTACAGAGTTATTCCAGCTTTCCTTACTTCAATTCAATTAAATAAAAGGAAATCCATAGAATCTGAGCATGAAACTCTCACGTGTTTTAGGACACAATACCACAATATTTACAGCAAAATAATTAGAAACAGCAGAAACTTGAAACAGCTCAAATGTCCACTAAAAAGGGTCAGGATAGATGGTGGTATATGTATCAGTGAGATGCCATGCAACAAAGAAAACAAATCATGGCCACATTTATTAGCATTAATGAATGTTGCAAAATGTTGAGTAAACCAGCAAGGCATAGAAGAATGTATATCATGTAATTGCATGTATAGAACAATTGAAAAGCCAACACCAATAACACACTGTTTAGGATACATATGTGGTGACTTCAGGTAATGCATAGGGAGTTTATATGGGACCATTACAGAGGCAGCAGGAACCAGCTGGAATCAGGGCTTCCCTGGAGGCTCAATGGGTAAAGAGTCTGCCCACAGTGCAGGAGACCCGAGTTCGATCCCTGGGTCAGGAAGATCCCATGCAGAAGGAAATGGCAACCCACTCCAGTATTCTTGCCTGGAAAATGCCATGGACAGAGGAGCCTGGAGGGCTGCAGTTCACAGGGGTCCCAAAGACTTGGACACAACTGAGTGATTAACACAAACATCCCAGCATTAAACTGGCTTAAACAATAACGGAACAGACTGTCACACAGCAGAAAGTCAAAAGCAGAGGAGCATTGTAAGATCAGGACTCCCCTGGTCTATCTAACTGCCCTTATAACAAGAAAATCCAACACCAGTCTCAGAAAAAAAAAAAAAAAATCAAAAACTCCCTTCCAACCTCTCCTTGACCAGATGAACCCAACGTAGGACACATGCTCACACCCACATCCATAAAAGTAGACAGAGGAATATTATGTGCTGACTGGCTTAAACCCAGATTGTTGAACCAACCACTAAGAAGATTGAGTCCCAGACCAATCACTCCAAGAGGGTCACTTGGAGTAAAAACAAGAAAGATGGCGAACTGTTGGGTTCAAAAACAGAATTCAGTCCCAACCCTGTCCCAGTTTCTCTTGATAGTTTGAAAATAATGCCTAGGAATAAAAAAATGGAATGTGGAAAGGGGAACCAAGGTTTAAAATGTGTCAGTGAGCCCCAGTTGGATCTCTGGTCAAGGAACTAAGATTCTGCATGCCACATGCCTCAGCTGGGGGAAAAAAATTTTATTCAGTAAAATGTGTCAGCAAAGATGAGGTATAAGAGTAAACCCACTAGTTACAGGTAAACCCAATCACTTTACAGTAGAAGCAAACCAAGACAAACTTTTACCAAAAGTCTTTGATGCACTTTATAAGGGTCCTCTTGTTTATTCCTCATTACAATCCTATGAGGTTTGTTTCATCACACCCATTTTACAGATGAGGAATCAGGCACAGAAAGGACTATCTTTCATGGACTATATGGCTCAAGGTCACAATGCTAAGAGACAGGGAAGCCAGGACTCAAATCCAGATCTGTGGTCCCCAAATTTCATATTCTTTCCACTGAGAAGCTGAGTAGCTGCTGGTGAGGCTAGTGCCAGGACTGACCCTGACCTCTTCAAGGTGTCCAAAGACGACTTGGCCTAAGGCAAGGTCTGACTCCTCAGAGCACATGTATCCCTGAGGCAGGGAGAGGCATTATGCCTGTTCTTGCTGTTGAGTTGCTAAGTCGTGTCTGACCCTTTGTGACCCCGTGGACTGGCAGCACATCAGGCCTCCCTGTCCCCTCACCATCTCCCAGAGTTTGTCCAAGTTCATGTCCATTGAGCAGGTGATACCATCCAACTATCTCATCCTCTGTTGCCCCGTTCTCCTCCTGCCATCAATCTTTCCCAGCATCAGAGTCTTCTTCAACGAGTCAGCTATTCTCATCAGGTAGCCAAAGTGTTGGAGCTTCAGCTTCAGCAAAAGTCCTTCCAGTGAATATTCAGAGTTTCCTTCAGCATTGACTGATTTGATCTTCTTACTGTCCAAGGGACTCTCAAGAGTCTTCTCCAGCACCACTTCAAAAGCAGTATGCCTACTTCTCCTGAATGTTCCATCCTGGTTATAACAGTGCCACTCAGGTGTAATGATTTAGAAACAGCCCCAAATCCAACTTCCGGATCTGTTAATTAACAGCCCTCACTTAGATCACTGTGTCAGGTCAATTTCCACCTATAGGAGGGAAAAAAAAAAAAAAAAATCCACAAAACCATTCTCTTATTTCAGACCTTTTTCTTGTGCTAGATGTTCAAGAAGTGCCAAATCACCATGCTCCCTGCTCTCCCAAACTGCTACCCAAACCAGAGCCCCTAAAGAGACAATCCAATATAGGACCCAATTCTGCCTCTCCCCTCCCCACCCCAGGCCATGCCAACTGTCAGCCATGCCAACTATCAGCCATGCCATGCCAAATGCCCATGTCTGGGCAGACATCTGACTTAAAGATATAGTATGAGTGGACAGGCTCATACAAATAGTGTGTGAGATGTACACCCAAAGATTACATCTGCCCCATAGGATGTACTCGAAAATCTCCACAAGCAGAAAATACTCATCTTCAGGCCAAAAAGACATTGCTTTGTTTCAGGTCTCTTAATCTGTATCGGTTGAGACTGTAAGAAGGGTAAGAAACAGCAAGAAAGAAAGAACTATTGTAAATTATTGTGACTGTGATAAAATTCCAATTAGCATGAAGTTTCTAACAGTGCAAAGACTTACAGGGACTTTCTTTCACCCTGCAAAAAGCACAGCTAGATAAACAGCTTTCTGCTTTCACTTCCAGTGTTTGCCTTGTATTATACCGTCTTTTAGCCAGCTTCCCTGGTGACTCAGTGGTAAAGAATCCGCCTGCCAATGCAAGAGATGCAGGTTTGATCCCTGGGTGGGGAAGATCCCCTGGAGGAGGAAATGACAACCCACTCCAGTATTGTTGCCTGGGAAATCCCATGGATAGAGGAGCCTGGTGGGCTACAGTCCACGGGGTCAGACACGACTGAGTGACTAACTCGACTTAGTGACTAACAACAACAATACTGCCTTTTAGGGGAAAAAAGAATTATCAGTCCATCAAAAACCATGTCCTGTCAGCTGAGTACTCTTCTCCCTCACTCCAGTGACACATATTCATCCCACATGCACTTTTTTCTGAAGAGTCGTGTTCACTGGGAAAGCAAGCTTATTACCCAAACGTCTATTTCAGTGTTCAAATGCCACTCTTCCTCCCCTGCTCCCTGTCATGTCTCCCTTTCCACTCTCCACTTGCCTCTGCACTTCCTCTCTTCTCTCGCTTTCTGGGCTGTGGAAAGAAGTGATTAAGCTCCTTGTCCAACACTTGCAGCAAGCAGTCTTCTTTCTCTTTCCTGAGACTTCTTCAGCTGTAGGGAGACCCAGGTTCCCATTGAGACATGTTGTGGGAGCCCACGGGCTGAAGGGGCCGGCAAGGGAGCTGGAGTCAGGCAGATGCTTTTTCTTTCAAAGACAAAGGCCCCCTCCACCCGAGCCTCTGCAGTTTCCAGCACTTGCATACCCCTCAGATCAAAGGCCCGCTCTGCATATGAAAAACACCACCCATAAAGTGGCTCCCATCAGCCCCACCCCACCCCGTCAGCTGCTGCTATCAACAAAGACCCTGACATCTGTTTAGGCACAGCCCTCACCTTCTGGGGCACTGGCTTGTTGCATCTTCTTCATTTTTCTCAGTTCACTTTTGTGGGCCATTCAGTCCCTTGAACTAGAGTAGGGGAGCAGAGGGGAGGCTCTCTCTCACCCTCAGATCATTCCACTCACATCATTTTTCAAGACACCTTGAGGATTCTGGTCCTCACCTCTCCCACCTCACCTGTGGTCCTCACCTCTCCCACCTCAAGCTCATTTACTTCACCCTCTCTCAGCCATTCTTTTATCTTATTAATATTTTATTTATTTATTCACTTGTTTATTGGCTGCACTGGGTGTTCGTTGCTGTGCGGGCGAGGAGGGGCTACTCTCTCGTTGCAGTGTGCGCACTTCTAATTGCAATAGCTTCTCTTGTTGCTGAGTGTGGGCTCTAGGGCACACAGGCCTCAGTAGTTGCAACTCAGTAGTTGCAAAACAATTGTGGCACAAGGGCTTATTTGTCCCCTGGCATGTGGGATCCTCCCGGACCAGGGATCAAACCTGAGGCTCCTGCATTGGCAGGTGGATCCTTTGCCACTGAGCCCCCAGGGAAGCCCCTCGGCCACTCTTAAAAATCTCTTCTCTTCTTTGCCTAAAAAGGGACCATGCCCTTCGAACAGTCTAAACTGACCCCTCGTAGCAAACTGATGGGGGAATTTGACTCCTTTTCCTGTCATGTTAACAGATGCTGCCAGACTTGGGAACTAGAGCTTCCAGGCGCATCACTGGACGTGAGGTCTGCCTTTCAGAAGGAAAAGATGCTTCTCAAAACTTGAACCTGAGAGCACCTCAGCCAAAGGATTCAGGTGAGGACCAGAGAGACTGATCTTCAGTGATGTTCTGACCTGAAAAAGTGTCATTTTGTTAATGATGACGATTCCTGAATTCCAGGAGAGCTCAGGGAGACAAGCTAGAAGAGAACACTGGGCCTTTCCTCTTCCAACTCCTGCCACCTCCTGCACATCCTCCAAGCCCTCTTCTCCCTTTGTTCAGGTCCCCCAACCACCTCTGCTTCCATCCAGCCTACACGTGCCCTGACTTTGTGGGTGACTGAGCACATTGTCTTCTGTTATGGATGTGGACTCAACTATTTCCCTCATTCCTTGCCCCCTCCCCCCACCATCCCTAGTTCATAGGTTAAAGTTCTCTTGTGAACTTCAACCTCTTGTGACTGTATTTGGAGATGGGACTTTAAGAAGGTCATTAAGATTATGGGAGCACCCATGAGTGCTCAGTCGTATCCAACTCTTTGCAACACTATGGACTGTAGCACAACAAGCTCCTCTGTCCATGGAATTTTCCAGGCAAGAATATAGACATAGGTTACCATTTCCTATTCCAGAAGGATCTTCCCAATCCCAGGATTAAATGCTTGTCTCTCTCATCTCCTGCATTGGAGAGCGGATTCTTTACCTCTGCACCACCTGGGAAGTCCTAAATGAGGTCATATGGGTGGGGCTTCGATCCAATAAGATTGGTGTCCTTGGAAGAAAACCAGAGCTTTCTCTTGCTTCCTCTAGGGGCAATGAGGACACAACAAGAAGCAGCCATCTGCAAACAAAAGAGAGGCCTCATCAGAAACCAACCAGACAGCACTCTGATTTGGAACTTGGAGCTTCCAAATCTATGAGGAAATCAATTTCTGTTGTTTAAGTCATACAGTCTGTGGTATCCTATGATGGCAGTCCAAGCAGACAAGCATACTTCCTCCCCCAGATCCCACAGGATGCTGGAGTAACAATAAGAACTGACATGAATCTCTCCACCTCCGAGCCCCAGTAAAAGTGACAACCTCTGCTAAGCCCTTCAGGACTGTCTCAGTCCCTTCCTAGAAATTTCCATTCTTGTTATTTCTACATTGCCCTGAAAGGTGGCTGCTGGTGCTAAGTCGCTTCAGTCATGTCCAACTCGGCAACTCCATGGACTATAGCCTGCCAGACTCCTCTGTCCAAGGGATTCTCCAGGCACGAATACTGGAGTGGATTGCCATGCCCTTCTCCAGGCGATCTTCCCAACCCAGGGATTGAACTCAGGTCTCCTGCATTGCACACAGATTCTTTACCACTGAGCCAGGAAAGCCCTGACAGGTAATTTCCCTTTGAATTGTTTAAAGTTCTGACAAGACAGACAAGACTTGGGAGCAATAAACTACAAAGAATCATATGAAGAACAAAAAGCTGGCTTTACACACTTAACCACGTCTGGACTTGTGACTGGGGTAAGTGAACAGCAGCTCACTGAACAGCTACACACTGTATTTGCTTCTGCCAAAGAATGTTGCCCGCCATCTGGCTCGGGGGCGGGGAGTGGGGGTGGTTGAGTCACTCACCGCCGGGGTCACTGACCTTTAACCTACACTGAGAGGCGTTCAGGGTGGAGATCAGAAACGAGGCATTCCGTGCTCTGGGAAAAACTGGCCTTCAGAAGAGGCCTTCAGACAGATATTTTTAGGAGAAATATTTAATGAACCTGGATTCCAACATCTTCCCATACTTAGAAAAAGCAGTAAAATCATTAACAGAGACATCTGTTCCTTGTGACTAGCAGCTACTTTCTTAACAAGATGTGTGCCTGGTTACACATCCCCCCTTCATCAAAATCACGTATATACTGACTGCCCCCTGCACCCCCATTCCTCTTGGGAGCAGTTCTTCAGAGCTGTCTGAGAGGCTGCCCACCAGGCTATAGTCCTCAGTGAAACGTGGAAGAGTTAGTCACTCAGTCACATCCAACTCTTTGCAACCCCACGGACTGTAGCCCACCAGGCTCTTCTGCCCATGGAATTCTCTAGGCAAGACTACTGGAGTGAGTAGCATGCTCTCCTCCAGGGGATCTTCCCGACCCAAGGATCAAACCCAGGTTTCCTGCATTACAGACAGATTCTTTACTGCCTGAGATACCAGCTTCACTAAGGCCCCCAAATAAAACCCAAACTCACAGCTCTCACCTTGTGTGTTTTTACTTTAGTCAACACTCCTGGAGTCCAGGCTGCTTCTGGCCTTTCTCTTATTTTGCATTTTCTCCAATATCAGCAATTGTGGTAGGTTTTCCTTTATACAACAGCCTATATGATGCTCATGATCGAGTCCACACAGAGAACAACACTAAATGACAGACATCCATCCCCCTCTCCTATTTCTCTCCCCTAGACCCCTGGCATCTCCCTTCTGATGGCCCAAGGTCCTGGGCTAACACAACTGAAGCACTCAGCCAAGAGGCTAACTAATGCCAACAGCCCTGCAGAAGTGACCAGCGTCTTGGCCCCATCTGGCCCACGCTCAGCTGCCAGGTGCATGTCCTACAATCCTGCTTCCTGTGCTCTCATTGTCCCTGGAAAGTAGCCATGTCATCCCCATCCCTTGGTTGAACAAGGGGGCACTGCCCTCAGGGCACATGGTGGGTTCCCCACCTCACACTCATTCTCAAGCTTCATCGCCCACCTCACCCCTACAAGCCCGGCCCACTACCATTCAGCCAGCGCATCAGGCTTTAGGCCATGTTTGCCAGGACTGCTGGCTCATCTGAACTATCTCCCCATTTCTTCCACCTGGGCAAATCCTAGCCTTTCCTTGGAAAGCAGCTCAAATTCTAGTATGCTTATTAAAGTAAGCGGATAACAATTAGAAAAGAGTTCTATGACAGTAGGAGGAGCTTCCCAGGTGGCGCAGTGGTAAAGAATCCATCCACCAGCCAGTGCAGGAGATGCAAGAGATTCAGGTTCGATCCCTGGATTGGGAAGATCCCATGGAGTAAGAAATGGAAACCCACTCCAGTATTCTGGTCTGGGAAATTCCAGACTTCCAGAGTCTCTAATTCAGGAAGTCTGGAGCTGGGCCCAACATTTTGCATTACCTGTATTGGCAGGTGGATTATTTACCACTGAGCCACCAGGGAAGCATTTTACCAACATTAAAAAATCAGAACATGTTCCAGAAAATTCCAGACTTCTGACTTCTTTTTTAAAAAAACAGAAAATCTGGGAATTGGATGGAAGGTGGACAAAAAGTACAAACTTCCAGTTGTAAGATAAATATATGTTCTAAGGGTATAACCAGCAGCATGATGATTTCAATGAACATTGCTGTGTGGTGTAGATGAAAGCTGTTAAGAGAGTCAAGGACTTCACTGGTGGTCCAGTGGTTAAGAATACACCTCCCAATGTAGAGGATGTGGCTTTGATTCCTGGTCAGCGAACTAAGATCCCACATGCTGTGGGGCAACTAAGTCTGTGCACCATAAATAGAGAAGCCCAAGTGCCACAAAAAAAGACTTCGTGCCACCAAATTTTAATTTAAAAAAAAAAAAGAACGTTTCTGAGAGAGTCAAGCCTAAGAATTCTCATCACAAAGAAAAAGTACATTTTCTTCTTTTTTGTACCAATAGGAGATGATGAATGTTAGCTAAACTTAACATCCAATACTTTGGCCACCTGATGTGAAGAGCCGACTCGTTGGAAAAGACTCTGATGCTGGGAAAGATAGAAAGCAAAAGGGAAAGGGAGCAGCAGAGGATGAGATGGTTAGATAGCATCACCGACTCAGTGGACATGAGTTTGAGCGAACTCTGGGAGATGGTAAAGAACAGGGAAGCCTGATATGCTATAGTCCATGGGGTCACAAAGAATCAGACATGACTGAGCAACAACAGACTAAACTTACTGTGGTAATCATTTCACAATCTATGTGCATCAAATTATTATCATTTTGTAAACCTTAATGGAGAAGGGAATAGCAACTCACTCCAGTATTCTTGCCTAGAGAACCCCATGGACAGAGGAGCTTGGTGGGCTACAGTCCACGGGTTGCAAAGAGTCAGACATGTCTAAGCGATTTAGCACACCTTAAACTTCCATAATGCTATATGGCAATTGTTGTCATTGCTGTTGTTTAGTCATTCGGTTATGTCCCACTCTTTTGTGACCCTATGGACTGTAGCCCACCAGGCTCCTCTGCTCATAGCATTTCCCAGGTAAGAATACTGAAAGTGGGTTGTCATGCCCTCCTCCAGGGGATCTTCCCAACCCAGGAATCCAACCTGCGTCTTCTGCACTGCAGGTGGATTCTTTACCACTGAGCCACCTAGGACGCCATCTGACTAAAACGGAAAAAAAAATAAAATAAATTAATTTTATAATTTTCTTCCAAATTACAATTTTTAAGTGGGAAAGTCTGACCACACTGGGTGCACATTTCCACATGGCCAGGAAACAACTAGAACCAAGTAGCCACTGTCATCTTCACTCCGCACTTTCACCCCGCCAAATGCCATAGTTCCTATCACTCCCCACTCCCGACACAGGCCGGGTGCATGCATGCCTTTGCTTACCCAGTCCCTATGATCCATGATCCACATGCTGCTGCTGCTGCTGCTAAGTCGCTTCAGTCATGTCCGACTCTGTGCAACCCCGTAGACCGCAGCCCACCAGGCTCCCCCATCCCTGGGATTCTCCAGGCAAGAACACTGGAGTGGGTTGCCATTTCCTTCTCCAGTGCATGAAAGTGAAAAGTGAAAGTGAAGTCGCTCAGTCGTGTCCGACTCTCAGTGACCCCATGGACTGCAGCCTACCAGGCTCCTCTGCCCATGGGATTTTCCATCCAAGAGTACTGGAGTGGGTTGCCATTGCCTTCTCCAGTAATCTACATAAGCACCTTTAATAACCATATGGGATTCAACAGCCTGGACAGACCATAATTTAACCAGTTCTCAGTGGCTGGGCCCATAGTTTGCATCAATCACACTGCAGTTAATCACAATCAACATACATCTTTGTCACTTGCTCCATCATTTCATGGGATAAATTCATAGAGGTTGGATTACTGGGTCAATTTGATACAGTACACCCACAAAAAGCTTAAAGATACCATTTTAAATCAGTTATAACACAAAATGAGAAAAATCAACTAGCTAGACAACACCTTTTCTACTTGGACATTTTAAATTAACCAATGGCAGTTCTCACATCTCCTTCCATTTGGGCTCCACCCTGAGCCCTCTAATGTTGTAAATATTAACATCTCGTGAAACTTGCTATTTTATTCCACTATTTCTACCACCTGACAACATCCTTTAGTGACATCCTCAAAAATCATGTTGCTACAAGAGATTCAGCCACACCGAAAGTGCCTACAAGGTACTCAGTGCTGCTAGACACCCCCTCTCCCAACCATGCACATATAGGGTTTTTTTAATTAATATATTTTTTAATTGGAGGCTAATCACTTTACAATATTGTAGTGGTTTTTGCCATACATTCACATGAATCAGCCATGAGTGTACATGTGTCCCTCATCCTGAATCCCCCTCTCACCTCCCTCCCCATCCCATCCCTCAGGGTCATCCCAGTGCACCAGCCCTGAGCACCCTGTCTCATGCATTGAACCTGGACTGGCAATCTATTTCACATATGACAATATACATGTTTCAGGGCCATTCTGTCAAATCATCCCACCCTTGCCTTCTCCTGGAGACCAAAAGTCTGTTCTCTACATCTGTGTCTCTTTTGCTATCTCACATTTAGGGTCATTGTTACCATCTTTCTAAATTCCGTATATATGCATTAATATACTATATTGGTGTTTTTCATTCTAGCTTACTTCACTCTGTATAATAGGCTCCAGTTTCATCCACCTCATTAGAACTCATTCAAATGCATTCTTTTTAATGGCTGAGTAAATACTCCATTGTGTATATGTACCACAGCTTTCTTATCCATTCATCTGATGATGGACATCTAGGTTGCTTCCATGTCCTGGCTATTATAAATAGTGCTGCAATGAACACTGGGGTACACGTGTCTCTTTCAATTCTGGTTTCCTCCGTGTGTATGCCCAGCAGTGGGATTGCTGGGTTGTGTGGGAGTTCTATTTCCAGTTTTTTAAGGAATCTCCACTCTCTTCTCCATAGTGGCTGTACTAGTTTGCATTCCCACCAACAGTGTAAGAGGGTTCCCTTTTCTCCACACCCTCTCCAGAATTTATTGTTTGTAGACTTTTTAATAGCAGCCATTCTGACTGGCATGAGATGGTACCTCACTGTGGTTTTGATTTGCATTTATCTGGTAATGAGTGATGTTGAGCATCTTTTCATGTGTTTGTTAGCCATCTGTATGTCTTCTTTGGAGAAATGTCTGTTTAGTTCTTTGGCCCAATTTTTGATTGAGTCGTTTATTTTTTAGAATTGAGCTGCAGGAGCTGCTTGTATAATTCGAGATTAATTCTTTGTCAGTTGCTTCATTTGCTATTATTTTCTCCCATTCTGAAGGCTGTCTTTTCACTTTGCTTATAGTTTCCTTCATTGTGCAAAAGCTTTTAAGTTTAATTAGATCTCATTTGTTTATTTTTGCTTTTATTTCCATTACTCTGGGAAGTGGGTCATAGAGGATCCTGCTGTGATTTATGTCAGAGAGTGTTTTGCCTATGTTTTCCTCTAAGAGTTTTATAGTTTCTGGTCTTACATTTAGATCTTTAATCCATTTTGAGTTTATTTTTGTGTATGGTGTTAGAAAGTGTTCTAGTTTCGTTCTTCTACAAGTGGTTGACCAGTTTTTCCAACACCACTTGTTAAAGAGATTGTCTTTTCTCCATTGTATATTCTTGCCTCTTTTGTCAAAGATAAGGTGTCCATAGGTGCATGGATTTATCTCTGGGCTTTCTATTTTGCATATAAGTTTTTACCTTGAGTTGGTTCCTGTAACAAGACACCTTTGAAATGATGCCAAAATCTATCCCCTCTGCCCAAACTATGCAACTTTATCCTGGATCCTATAGCAGGCTGAATCATGTTCCCCCAAATTTATGTTGAATCCCTAACACCCTAACTACTTTAGAATGTGACTCTGGTTTATTGTTCAGTCGCTAAGTTGTGTCTGAGTCTTTGCGACCCCATGGACTGCAGCACTCCAGGCTTACCTGTCCTGCACCATCTCCCAGAGTTTGCTCAAACTCATGTCCACTGAGATGGTGATGCCATCCAACCATCTCATCCTCTATCGCCCGCATCTCCTCCTGCCCTCAGTCTTTCCCAGCATCAAGGTCTTTTCCAATGAGTAGCTTCTTCTCATCAGGTGGCCAAAGTATTGGAGTTTCAGCTTCAGCAACAGTCCTTCCAATGAATATTCAGCGTTGATTTCCTTTAGATTGACAGGTTTGATCTTGCTGTCCAAAGGACTCTCAAGAGTCTTCTCCAGCACCACAGGTCAAAAGTATCAGTTCTTTGGTGCTCAGCCTTCTTTATGGTCCAACTCTCAATTCTGGAGAAGGATCTTTAAAGAGGTAATTAAAATGAGCCAAAATGAGACTGCAGCCTCCCTTCAAGTGTTTCTCTTGTGACCCCAAAGGCAACCAAGCAGAGTCAGATCCAGCAGAGGTCAGAACCCCAGCAGCACATGTGGGATCCAGGTACCTGTACCAAAAGACTTTTTTTTTTAGTTCACTTTATACTTTAGAAGGGCCACCGAGATCCAGGGGAAGGCGAGATCAACACCTGCTTTGTCTTTGAATCCTAAAAGTGAGAAACAGAGAGTACAGTCCATGCTGAGTGCTTCAGAAGATGTGTCCCAAATAAAGACTCACAAACGAAAGAAACGATGACTCAGGTTCCAAGTAGGCCTGCACCCAGGTGGAAACACAGCTGAACTCTGCAGCATCTGAACATCACAGCCAGCCATAGGGACACCGTTGTTCAATTTTCCATTACAGGTCAAAAAATAAGGGATTAAAGGGATGGCCAGGGTGAAGAAATGCTGTGGAAAACCTCTTCTCTAATGGACCAGTCCAGACTTCCAATTTCTGAAGACTGTGCCCACCTGCAATACCAGTGTGGATGCTATATGTGAAAGCCGGGACAGGTTAAATCAAGGAAGAGATGTTACCACTCCTGGTGCATTTACAGTAACTTTAGCACTTAACCCAGCTCTGCATAAGAACACAAAAATAAGGACTTCCCTGGTGGTCCAGTGGTTAAGAATCCGCATCTCCACTGCAAGGGGCACGGGTTTGATTCCTGATCAGGGAACCAAGATCCTGCATGCCACGTGGTGTGGCCAAAAAAAAAAATGTTTTTAACTTTAAAAAAAAAACATGAAAATATTATGCGGGAGAAAGAATCTTTAAAAAGCAAAAGAATTTGATACAAGCAAGAAAGACTGGGCTTAATGTGAATTTTAAGGTGCCAGTCTATATGTATTATAAACAGCTGTCAGAAAGACTATATTCAACTTCTGTAAATCATCAGCACACACTCAAGTTGTATCCCAGTTTAGCAAGGTATCCACAAGTTCACAGGTTTCCCCTTGCTCTTTGCAAGCTGTGCCCACTGAGATCGGACTTTCACACATCCTACATGGCTGACACATTCAGCAGTAGCTCACTCTTTAGCCAACAGCCACTGATGAGCCCCTCTAAGGCACCAGATGCCCTTTCAGAAGCTGGGGTACAAGGACCAAGAGACCGTAGCCCAGCTTTGGAGGAGCCTGCACCTTGGGGGGAGGCAGTCATCAGGGGCAGAGGCTGCCATGGGGACACTGAGAGGACAGCAGAGGGTTCTTTAGGCTTGGGAGGCCTTCACAGGGGACATAGTATGTTAGCTGAATCAGCTGTCGGCCAGAGGTGCAGCATGGCAAGTGTTCCCAGCAGAGGAAACAGTGTGTACCTACACTGAGCTCACCTGAGTCCTTCACTAGGCTAGGAAGTGTGTTCTTTTGTTTTTTATTTTTCCTTTTCTTTTTTTTTTTAATATTTTAAACCTTTTATTATGGAAATGTTCAAACATACATAAAAGTAAAGATAAGTTCATGCATCCTCCACGTGACTATCACCCTGCTTCAATATCAGCCACTCTTGATCAATCTTGTTTCATGAAAATCACATCTACCTTACATCCTCCACATTATACAAATATTTGGGGATGAATAATTGGTTTACAAGCCAATTAATTGCTATCACCTATAATCTAGCATAGTCAATAAAGCAGAAATAGATGTTTTTCTGGAACTCTCTTGCTTTTTCCATGATCCAGCGGATGTTGGCAATTTGATCTCTGGTTCCTCTGCCTTTTCTAAAACCAGCTTGAACATCAGGAAGTTCACGGTTCACATATTGCTGAAGCCTGGCTTGGAGAATTTTGAGCATTACTTTACTAGCGTGTGAGATGAGTGCAATTGTTCGGTAGTTTGAGCACTCCTTGGCATTGCCTTTCTTTGGGATTGGGATGAAAACTGACCTTTTCCAATCTTGCGGCCACTGCTGAGTCTTCCAAATTTGCTGGCATATTGAGTGTAGCACTTTCACAGCATCATCATTCAGGATTTGGAATAGCTCCACTGGAATTCCATCACCTCCACTAGCTTTGTTCGTAGTGATGCTTTCTAAGGCCCATTTGACTTCACATTCCAAGATGTCTGGCTCTAGGTCAGTGATCACACCATCATGATTATCTGGGTCTTGAAGCTCTTTTTTGTACAGTTCTTCTGTGTATTCTTGCCACCTCTTCTTAATATCTTCTGCTTCTGTTAGATCCACACCATCTCTGTCCTTTATTGTGCCCATCTTTGCATGAAATGTTCCTTTGGTATCTCTGATTTTCTTGAAGAGATCCTTAGTCTTTCCCATTCTGTTGATCTGCCTCTTAAGAAATCTGTATGCAGGTCAGGAAGCAACAGTTAGAACTGGTCATGGAACAACAGACTGGTTCCAAATAGGAAAAGGAGTACGTCAAGGCTGCATATTGTCACCATGTTTATTTAACTTATATGCAGAGTACATCATGAGAAATGCTGGACTGGAAGAAACAGAAGTTGGAATCAAGATTGCTGGGAGAAATATCAATAACCTCAGATATGCAGATGACACCACCCTTATGGCAGAAAGTGAAGAGGGGCTAAAAAGCCTCTTGATGAAAGTGAAAGTGGAGAGTGAAAAGGTTGGCTTAAAGCTCAACATTCAAAAAACGAAGATCATGGCATCTGGTCCCATCACTGCATGGGAAATAGATGGGGAAGCAGTGGAAACAGTGTCAGACTTTGTTTTTCTGGGCTCCAAAATCACTGCAGATGGTGACTGCAGCCATGAAATTAAAAGACGCTTGCTCCTTGGAAGGAAAGTTATGACCAACCTAGATAGCATATTCAAAAGCAGAGACATTACTTTACCAACAAAAGTTCGCCTAGTCAAGGCTATGGTCTTTCCTGTGGTCATGTATGGATGTGAGAGCTGGACTGTGAAGAAGGCTGAGCGCCGAAGAATTGATGCTTTTGAACTGTGGTGTTGGAGAAGACTCTTGAGAGTCCCTTGGACTGCAAGAAGATCCAACCAGTCCATTCTGAAGGAGATCAATCCTGGAATTTCTTTAGAAGGAATGATGCTAAAGCTGAAACTCCAGTATTTTGGCCACCTCATGCGAAGAGTTGACTCATTGGAGAAGACTCTGATGCTGGGAGGGATTGAGGGCAGGAGGAGAAGGGGACGACAGAGGATGAGATGGCTGGATGGCATCACTGACTCGATGGATGCGAGTCTGAGTGACCTCCGGGAGCTGGTGATGGACAGGGAGGCCTGGCGTGCTGCGGTTCATGGGGTCGCAAAGAGTCAGACACGACTGAGCGACTGATCTGATCTGATCTGATCTGATAATCTAGCAGGTGAAATTTCCAGATGTATGTATGGCAAAAGCAATACAATATTGTAAAGTTAAGCAAAATAAAATTTAATTAAAAAATAAATAAATAATAAATAAATAAATATTTTTCCTTTTCTTTTTGTCTTTCCTGACAATGGATCAAACACAGGCCCTATATAGTGAAAGCACAGATTCCTTACAACTGGCCCACCAGGGAATTCCTGGAAGGAAGTTCTTATTCAAAAGCAAATCTGCCCATATTTTAGGAACCAGTTCCCTTTCAGAGAGTGCTTTCCAGGTGGCTCAGTGATAAATAATTCGCCTGTAATGCGGGAGATGCAGGTTGGATCCCTGGGTCAGGAAGATCCCCTGGAAGAGGGCATGGCAACCCACTCCAGTATTCTTGCCTGGGAAATCCCATGGACAGAGGACCCAGGCAAGCTATGGTTAATGGGGTCCCAAAGAGTCTGACATGACTTAGCGACTGAGTACACACTTCCCTTTCAGAGACTTCACATACTTTTTTATTTCTTGTAAATAAAACCTACCAAGGAAAGATACAATATCAAGATCTCCACCTTTTTTAAAATTATAGTTGATTTACAAGCCTATCTTCATTTTAGGTGTACAGCAAAGTGATTCAGTTATACATATATATCTATATATTCTTCTTTAAATGCTATTCCATTATATATTATTACAAGACTTTGGATATAGTTCCCTGTGCTTTACAGTAGCCTCTTGTTGTTTATCTGTTTTATATATAGTAGTCTGTATCTGCTAAGCCCAAGATCCGAATTTATCCTTCTCCCTTACCCCTTTGGGAACCATAAGTCTGACTTCTATGTCTGTGAGTCTGTTTCTGTCTTGTAAATAATTTTATTCGTATCAAGATTTCCATCTTCAAGCACATTCCATCTCAGTGATGGAAAACCTGGTCAGTCTGAAAGATAAGATTACTTGCTTTTATTGGAATTTATGACTTGGGAGCAGCAGGAACTCCCTCAACAAATCAGACTGTAAATCTAGGAGAGTGGCAGTGCTCAGAGGCAGAACTAGATTGGAAAACTGGAGACCAAGAGGGCAGGCCAGCCCTGCACAGTCTCGCTGAGACTCCAGGCTGAACACCAGGGTCATTCCAACAGGAAACTGTGCCCAGCGGCTTCTGCTCGCTGACCCACCCTCACACTTTCCATGGCCTCTGAGGACAGAGAATTGCCAGCCCCACAGGGTTGTTCTTAAGATCCAACACACTGATGGGAGAAGATGCAGAGAGAACCACAAAGTATGAAACAAGGCACCATGCAGTATTCCTGCCTTCAGCCTCCCCTTGGCCTGCCAGGTCTGCCTTCAAAGAATCTGACCCTCTCTCCTCAGGAAGCTTTCTCAAGGGAGGGAGCACCAACTCAACTTCGCCAGCACCTCCCAACTTCCCTCTTCTCCAACCTCCACCAACAAAAACCAAGGACGGAGACATGGGGCATCTTTTGAGGATCTTGTCCAGCCTCACCAGCCAGACCATGATCTCCTGAGGGCAGGGGCTGCCTCCCCAACTCCACCCTGCCCTGGACATTTCCAGTTCTCCAACCTAGAACCAGCCGTTTCTTCAGTGAAGTGGCTGACCTGCCTAAAGAGAGCTTTCTCCAAAGAAGAAAGATCTACATCTTCTCCAAAACCGTGATTCAAGAAACGCACCTCCAAGTATGTCCACCAGATGAAACCATCATTTAAGGCTTCATTCTGTGGGACTTCCCTGGCGGTCCAGTCATTAAGACTCCACCCTTCCAATGCAGGGGGAACAAGTTAGATTCCTTACTGGGGAACTAAGATCTCGCATGCCATGTGGTACAGCCAAAAGTTGTGTTATTTTTAATTAAGATTTCATTTTGTAAAAAAGCAAAGGACTTCTCAGCTGAAAGAGTGATGGAGTTATTAGGTCCTGGGATAAAGAGGGCAGGAACTGGTAGTAACACAGCTACTGCTGGACCATACTGTAGAAACAGTGGCTGCTGACATGGCAAATACGTCAGTGCCATGTATTGGCAAGAATGAAAAAGTGAAGTGACAGTCGCTCAGTAGTGTCTGACTCTTTGAGACCCATGGACTGTAGCCCTCCAGACTCCTCTGTCCATAGAATTATCCAGGCAAGAAGACTGGAGTGGGTAGCCATTCCCTTCTCCAGGGGGATCTTCCCAACCCAGGGATGGAAACTGGGTCTCCTGCAGCACAAGAAGATTCTTTACCATCTGAGACACTAAGGAAGCCCACTGGCAAGAATAAACAATATACAAAGGAACCATTCTTTGCCAACAGCAATTCAGAGAATAAGAACACAAACACATCATCTAAAGAGCACTGTGAGGTTTTCAAGGGACTCATATCCAACTAACTGCCTCTTAGGCTACTGGAAGCCCAGAAACAAGGCCTTGCACGTGGAACATAGGGCAGCACCAGACCTGTTGGCTGCATTCATATCAGCTCTCAGATCCCATGACTCAGACCACAAACCCAAGTGTGACTGGGTCCCCAGTGCCCAGGGGACTGGGGCTGTCTCAAATTCCTACCACACTACACCCTGACAGCCAGTCCCTCACTGGGGAAGCAGGCAGGAGAATCTTGTGATTGGACAGTCATTCTGGTTAGTTCCTCAGAGGAAGTACATAATGTACCATGTCTGGAGCTTGAGCATAGATGCTTGGTGGTACGTGACTGTGGAAATGGAATTTAGAAAGATCACTTCTCTGAGAAACTTTAAATCTTGAATGGGAACCAATCTATGCAGAAGGAGAGGGAAGTGAAGTGACACCCATGGCTGAGCTATGTTAAGAGAGTTAACTTAGGCAGGTTGATAAGGAGTCCAAGCCTAAGCCCCTTCTAAGGAAGAGGTGAACATTCTTTCTTTTTCACATTCTTTTGCCTTAGACATGTAGGCCCCATAGGCAGCAGTATTTCTTGCTCAAGGACAAGCTTTTTGAGCTCAGAACTTATGTTGTGGGAGAAGGTCTGGGTAAGACTTCCACAGCCTTGAGCTCTGGGTTAACCCATTCCTTCTGGCTAATCTCATGCCGATGTCATCCCAGGATGTATGTTATGGGAAAGGGTCTGGGCAAAATTTTTACAACCTTGAGGTATTTTTTTCTATTCTCAGCAGCTAGCAGAAAAGTATATAAAGACCTGCTTAAACTAACAGGTGGGTAATCTTTCTACCCTCTTCTGATGTCTATGTCAGAAGCTTTTTCTGTCACTATCACTTTAATAAAACTTCTACTACACAAAGCTCTGAGTGAGTGAGACTGTCTTTGGTCCCTGAGTTAAATCTTCTCCTTCAGAGACCACAAATCCCGTGGAACACCATAAGCTTTCATCTATCATCTCAGCAACTCGCTGGGATCCCAAGACAAGGTATAGCTATCATCTTGGGGGCTAAGCTAAAGCTATCAATGTGCTTTCTTCACACAGGGAATGGCCATGCTGCCAGGAGTATCAAGTAGGCATGAACTTCAGATGAAAAAAAAAATCAGCCCATGATTACAGAGCAAACACACGGAGGAATTTGCGTTCAATTCTAGCTGTGTTAAAAGTCTTGGGGACCTTGAGTGTCCAATAGGATATGGTGGTCAATGTGAGACCCTGGAGATCTGAGTTGTAGCAGAGGATTTTGGACTAAGTTGTACCATGCATCAGTGACTGGCCATGTAAGGGTGGCTGTTGAGTAGTTGAATTGTGGCTACTATGACAAAGGAAGTAAACTTTTGATTTTACTTAATTTGAATTAAAGTTTAAAAGCTGATACTTGATGCATCAATTGGAAAACTTTTATTTATGTTTGGAACAACTTGAGCACCTGAATGTCCTTTTTCAACCCTAAATTTTATGGAACTGAAGGGCAAATCAAGCATGCCTTTTTGTCAAAAAATTAATTATGTATTTTTGGCTGTGCCAAGTCTTATTACTGCATGGGCTTTTCTTTAGCTGTGGCAAGCTGGGGCTACTCTTCAGTGCTCTGAAGCTCACTGTCCCTTAGTTTCCTCACTTATAAAATAGGGATGATACTGCCCATGTTGTAAAATCCTGAGGATTCAAAGTAAAATTACCAACAAGGCCTGGCTCATAGTGAGCGCTCTACGTTAGTTCTCTTCCCCTTACATCTGCATAGTAATATCCCACATGCCACGGGGTGACCAAGGCCACGTGCCGCAATAAAGACCCAGCACAGCCATAAATAAAGAAGGAATGTTGAGAGAAGTTAAGTGAACCCCCTCAAAGTCACACCCTGGTAAGTGACAGTGTGGGAATTCTAAGCCCCGCTCTTCTGGCTCTGGATCCAGGGCTTCCTCCACTAGCAGTGTGCCAGCCTCAGTCTCGAGCTCCCTATATCCCACAATCAAAGAGGCAGGTGAGGAGCCATGAAGCATAGGCCTCAGGGCTCCTCCCAGTCCTCAAAGGCAAGACTCTGACTCTCCTTACTGCTCTGCTGTTTGCTTCCTTCTGCTTCTCTGGCCTCTTCCTAGTTTGGGAAATGGGCTCAGGAACCTACAGGGTTAGCCATCTCCCTCTCTCAGTGTGTAGTCAGCACCCAATGATGTCCTTCTTCATAATGACAGGCAACTGCTACAGATTGAGGAGAAAAGAACCAGCCACCCCTCAAATGAGCAAGAGAAGACAGGAGTCCTAGAGAATGAGTTAGGGTTTGTCTTCTACCAAAAAAAGGACAAATGATCTCGCCTACTGAAAAGGGAGCCTCCATCAACCATCACCCTGAAAGTCAGATGGAATTCTACAATGTGTCGCAGCAATGAGGACAGTCCATGGACAACAACACACAGCAACATGGGTGAGTCACAAAGGTAAAGCTGAGTGAAAGAAGACAAGCACCAAAGGGCATACTGGGTGCCTGCATTGATGTGACATTGTAGGACAGTCTAACTTATGCTCAAAAATTTTCAGGACAAGGGTTATCCCTGGGGTGGGGACAAGGGCAGGACCACAGGGCTTATGGAGAGCTGGAGCTGTTCTGTTTCCTGCCCTGGACAGCCTGCACATGGCTTGTGTTTGTGAAAATTCATCAAGTGCAACTTTCTGTAGAGTTATGCTACAGTGAAAACTTTATACAACTTTCTGGGCTGATGGAAATCTTCTTGATCTGGTGGTGAGTATATGCATGTGTCAAAACGCATTGAGCTGGACACTTAGGTTGTGAGTATTTTATTGTTTATCTCTAAAAATGAAACATGAGGGAGGTATAGTAAAAGAAAAAAAAAGTCTCAGAAACAAGTAATATAATGTTTTTCTCCTAAATTTAAATAACTCTAACCTCACTAGCTTAACCTCAAGATCTTGTAAGAGGAGGGGACTCAGGCAGGGAGGGACTGGGAAATTGGGGCTGGTATATGCAAACTACTACATACAGAATGGATGAACAACAAGGGTAAACCATAATGGACAAGAATATATTGGATTGGCCAAAAAGTTCATTCCATAACATCTCACAGAAAAACCTAAAGGAACTTTTCGGCCAACCCAATAAAAAAGAATGTGTGTACATATGCGTAATTGAGTCACTTTGCTGTACAGCAGAAATTAACATTCTAAGTCAATTATTCTTCAATTTTAAAAAGGTTTTATAAGAAATTTAGTTTATGAATGTACATGAACCTCAAGAAGATGTCACGAAATCAATATGACATCTTAGTGTATAATTATAGGGCTTAAAATTGGACCTATCACCAAGAAAATGATGCTACACATCTGACTGCAAAGATATCTTGCTCAAGCTAATATGTTACTTCCAAGCCTTTTCCCCTGCAATTGGAAGTAGGAAAGGCTTTGGCTCAGGTGAAAATGCTCAGAAATTTCAAACTGGTAAGGTCAAAATCAATGAACCGTTAAATCAAAGCACCTGTCTTTTCAAAACATTTGTATTAAATGCAGACAATGAAAAAATTATGATATTGGCTTTGGGGCTTTCCAAAACAATGCAAGAAAACACCTCCAGGTCACTGATACAATCAGTGGTCCCCATCTTGTATATAGATTTTAACATGCCAAACAAACACTATATTTTAGCATCTGAGTACTTATTAATACCATAAAATTTTAGCAAGGTAGTCTCTAAAAGTTTCATTATCAGGACTTCCCTGGTGGTCCAGTGGTTCAGAATCTGCCTTGCAATGCAGGGAACTCAGGTTTGACCCCTACTCAGGGAACTAAGACTCCACATACAGAGGAGCAACTAAGCCTGTACCCTGTAACTACTGAGCCCACACAAGACAAAGAGAGTCCCTACACCACAGCGATCTCCAGTGCCACAGCTAAGACCCGACACAGTCAAATCAGATCAGATCAGTCGCTCAGTCGTGTCCGACTCTTTGCGACCCCATGAACCGCAGCACGCCAGGCCTCCCTATCCATCACCAGCTCTCGGAGGTCACCCAGACTCACATTCATCGAGTCAGTGATGCCATCCAGCCATCTCATCCTCTGTCGTCCCCTTCTCCTCCTGCCCTCAATCCCTCCCAGCATCAGAGTCTTCTCCAATGAGTCAACTCTTCGCATGAGGTGGCCAAAATACTGGAGTTTCAGCTTGAGCATCATTCCCTCCAAAGAAATCCCAGGTCTGATCTCCTTCAGAATGGACCGGTTGGATCTCCTTGCAGTCCAAGGGACTCTCAAGAGTCTTCTCCAACACCACAGTTCAAAAGCATCAATTCTTCGGCGCTCAGCTTTCTTCACAGTCCAGCTCTCACATCCATACATGACCACAGGAAAGACCATACCCTTGACTAGGCGAACCTTTGTTGGCAGAGTGATGTCTCTGCTTTTGAATATGCTATCTAGGTTGGTCATAACCTTCCTTCCAAGGAGTAAGCATCTTTTAATTTCATGGCTGCAGTCACCATCTGCAGTGATTTTGGAGCCCAGAAAAATAAAGTCTGACACTGTTTCCACTGTTTCTCCATCTATTTCCCATGTAGTGATGGGACCAGATGCCATGATCTTCGTTTTCTGAATGTTGAGCTTTAAGCCAACCTTTTCACTCTCCACTTTCACTTTCATCAAGAGGCTTTTTAGCCCCTCTTCACTTTCTGCCATAAGGGTGGTGTCATCTGCATATCTGAGGTTATTGATATTTCTCCCAGCAATCTTGATTCCAGCTTGTGTTTCCTCCAGTCCAGCATTTCTCATGATGTACTCTGCATATAAGTTAAATAAACATGGTGACAATATACAGCCTTGACGTACTCCTTTTCCTATTTGGAACCAGTCTGTTGTTCCATGACCAGTTCTAACTGTTGCTTCCTGACCTGCATACAGATTTCTCAAGAGGCAGATCAGGTGGTCTGGTATTCCCATCTCCTTCAGAATTTTCCATAGTTTATTGTGATCTACACAGTCAAAGGCTTTGGCATAGTCAATAAAGCAGAAATAGATGTTTTTCTGGAACTCTCTTGCTTTTTCGATAATCCAGCGGATGTTGGCAATTTGATCTCTGGTTCCTCTGCCTTTTCTAAATCCAGCTTGAACATCAGGAAATTCACGGTTCACATATTGCTGAAGCCTGGCTTGGAGAATTTTGAGCATTACTTTACTAGCGTGTGAGATGAGTGCAATTGTGCGGTAGTTTGAGCACTCTTTGGCATTGCCTTTCTTTGGGATTGGGATGAAAACTGACCTTTTCCAATCTTGTGGCCACTGCTGAGTTTTCCAAATTTGTTGGCATATTGAGTGCAGCACTTTCACAGCATCATCTTTCAGGATTTGGAATAGCTCCACTGGAATTCCATCACCTCCACTAGCTTTGTTCATAGTGATGCTTTCTAAGGCCCACTTGACTTCACATTCCAGGATGTCTGGCTCTAGGTCAGTGATCACACCATCATGATTATCTGGGACGTGAAGCTCTTTTTTGTACAGTTCTTCTGTGTATTCTTGCCACCTCTTCTTAATATCTTCTGCTTTCGTTAGGTCCACACCATTTCTATCCTTTATCGAGCCCATCTTTGCATGAAATGTTCCTTTGGTATCTCTGATTTTCTTGAATAGATCCTTAGTCTTTCCCATTCTGTTGTTTTCCTCTATTTCTTTGCATTGATCGCTGAA
Organism: Tragelaphus eurycerus; assembly: GCA_935064755.1. Taxonomy (NCBI): domain Eukaryota; kingdom Metazoa; phylum Chordata; class Mammalia; order Artiodactyla; family Bovidae; genus Tragelaphus; species Tragelaphus eurycerus. The sequence goes on along the minus strand of CAKXYN010000070.1, from coordinate 13,123,228 downwards.
GAAGGCTTTCTTATCTCTTCTTGCTATTCTTTGGAACTCTGCATTTAGATGTTTATATCTTTCCTTTTCTCCTTTGCTTTTCACTTCTCTTCTTTTTGCAGCTATTTGCAAGGCCTCCCCAGACAGCCATTTTGCTTTTTTACATTTCTTTTTCTTGGGGATGGTCTTGATCCCTGTCTCCTGTACAATGTCACGAACCTCATTCCATAGTTCATCAGGCACTCTATCTATCAGATCTAGGCCCTTAAATCTATTTCTCACTTCCACTGTATAATCATAAGGGATTTGATTTAGGTCATACCTGAATGGTCTAGTGGTTTTCCCTACTTTCTTCAATTTCAGTCTGAATTTGGCAATAAGGAGTTCATGGTCTGAGCCACAGTCAGCTCCTGGTCTTGTTTTTGCTGATTGGATAGAGCTTCTCCATCTTTGGCTGCAAAGAATATAATCGATCTGATTTCGGTGTTGACCATCTGGTGATGTCCATGTATAAAGTCTTCTCTTGTGTTGTTGGAAGAGGGTATTTGCTATGACCAGTGCATTTTCTTGGCAAAACTCTGTTAGTCTTTGCCCTGCTTCATTCCGTATTCCAAGGCCAAATTTGCCTGTTACTCCAGGTGTTTCTTGACTTCCTACTTTTGCATTCCAGTCCCCTATAATGAAAAGGACATCTTTTTTGGGTGTTAGTTCTAAAAGATCTTGTAGGTCTTCATAGAACCGTTCAACTTCAGCTTCTTCAGCATTACTGGTTGGGGCATAGACTTGGATTACTGTGACATTGAATGGTTTGCCTTGGAAACGAACAGAGATCATTCTGTCATTTTTGAGATTATATCCAAGTACTGCATTTAGGATTCTTTTGTTGACATTGACTCTTTTGTTACTGTATTTCTTCTAATGGATTCCTGCCTGCAGTAGTAGATATAATGGTCATCTGAGTTAAATTCACCCATTCCAGTCCATTTTAGTTCACTGATTCCTAGAATGTCGACATTCACTCTTGCCATCTTCTGTTTGACCACTTCCAATTTGCCTTGATTCATGGACCTGACATTCCAGGTTCCTATGCAATATTGCTCTTTACTGCATCAGACCTTGCTTCTATCACCAGTCACAACCACAACTGGGTATCGTTTTTGCTTTGGTTACATCCCTTCATTCTTTCTGGAGTTATTTCTTCACTGATCTCCAGTAGCATATTGTGCACCTACTGACCTGGGGAGTTCCTCTTTCAGTATCCTATTATTTTGCCTTTTCATACTGTTCATGGGGTTCTCAAGGCAAGAATACTGAAGTGATTTGCCATTCCCTTCTCCAGTGGACCACATTCTATCAGAACTCTCCACCATGACCCGTTCGTCTTGGGTTGCCCCACACGGCATGGCTTAGTTTTATTGAGTTAGACAAGGCTGTGGTCCATGTGATCAGATTGGCTAGTTTTGCAGTCCAAGGCACTCTTGGACAGTCAAATAAATGAATAAATACCTTTTAAAATTTTCATTTTCAGTTCCAGAACACCATTTTTAGGCTGTTTAGAGAGTCAGAGAATGTGTACTCAGTCATGTCCGACTCTTTGGGACCCTGTGGACTGTAGCCCACCAGGCTCCTCTGTCCATGCGATTATTTCCCAGGCAAGAATACTACAGTGCATTGCCACTTCCTTCTCCAGAGGATCTCACCGACCCAGGGATCAAACTCACGTCTCCTGCCTTGCAGGCGGATTCTTTACCACTGCACCACCTGGGAAGCCCCTTTTAGGCTGTTGAATGTCCTTAAACCTTTAAATAACAATTCAGTTTCAGCACTTCAGAATTTGCAGGCTGGGATGAATGGGTTTTATTCTGAGAACCAATATACCAAGCTAACCACTGAGACTGTCTGCAAAACAAGAACACCTATTTCATGTTGCTAAATTTCCACTGGCCCCTAGAGATATCTAATGCACTTTAATTAACAGGGACTTCCCTGGTGGTCCAGTGGCTAAGATCCCCTGCTCCCAATGCAGGGAGCCCAGGTTCAATCCCTGGTCAGGACACTAAGATCCCACATGCTTTGGGACATAGCTAAAAAGTTTAAAAGCAAAGAGTTCAAGTGTAAATGTCAGATATATACATAGAATGAGTCAGACATTCAGCAACGCAGAAATGCAAAAATACAGGTTTTATAGGAAAGAAAAATTAGAATGCATTCTCTTTACAAAGGCTTCATTTCAGAAGGCTTTTATGCAACATGCTTTCCTGGGTTTGGGGGTTTCAATTTATGATCAGTCTCATCATTTATCATAGTTATGTTCTATAAAGTCAGTGTGAAAACTAAATTACCAAATACTCCTAGGGAAAATACAGGGTTAAGTTCTCATGTGCCTCCTGACATGTCATTTTGGGGTGGGGGTAGGCCTCGCTGTGTGGCATGTAGGATCTTAGTTCCACAACCAGGTATCAAACCTGTGCCCCCTGCACTGGGAGCTCGGAATCTTAACTGCTGGATCGCTAGGGAAGTCACTATGGTCATATTTTCATCAACAAATCAATACATAAACCTTGCCAAGTGTGTTTCTGTTGAAAAGCACCTTATTTAATATATTTTGTTGATTCACGAACACCGAACTCATAGCCAACAACACTGTAACTCATGCTTGATTGAAGCTCATCTAACTCATGTATTTTCTCCCTAAGACACATCACTGCCTTCTTGTGTTTAAAAACACTAGACAGCACTTCAGCGCTAAGCCTGAATTTATTTTAAACAGTTAAATCACTTCTAAAAAGCATAAAAATGAAAAAAAAAAAAAAAATGTGGCACTCAGTAGACCAGAGTAAGTCCACTTGTTTCTAGTTTGAAATGACAAGACACAGCTTTGACTTACTGGACTTCAGCTGGGAGCATGTGCATCAGACCACTCAAACTTTTCACAGTTCTGGGCAGGTCTCCACGTGATTTTACATGCATGGAGAGTATACTATACTATAGTATACTGTAATATTGTATATAGTATACTCTATACTATAATATTGGAGAAGGCAATGGCACCCCACTCCAGTACTCTTGCCTGGAAAATCTCATGGACAGAGGAGCCTGGTAGGCTGCAGTCCATAGGGTCGCTAAAGAGTTGGACACGACTGAGCGACTTCACTTTCACTTTTCATTTTCATGTATTGGAGAAGGAAATGGCAACCCACTCCAGTGTTCTTGCCTGAAGAATCCCAGGGACAGTGGAGCCTGGTGGGCTGCATAGTCCAGTCTATGGGGTTGCATAGAGTCGGACACGACTGAAGGGACTTAGCAGCAGCAGCAGCATACTATAATATATATATATATTATATATTATATATATATAATATACCTCATGGACTGTAGCCCGCCAGGCTCCTTTGTCCATGGGATTCCCCAGGCAAGAATACTGGAGGATCTCCCTGACCCAGGGATCAAATCCAGGTCTCCCTCATGGCAGATTTTTTACCATCTGAGCCACCAGGGAAGCCCACAAATGATGAGGATTGACTATATTTGCATTTCTGTGTGGCTGTTTGAGCAGCAGCAGTCTAGTCTCAAGTAAAAAACTTACACAGAACTTCAAAATGTAAGAGTGATGAGGGTGGAGCTGTCTGGGGCAGGGGCCCTACTCCCACAGCTTGCAGCCTGCTCTTTACCCCTGTCCCTCTGCCATCTTCACAAAAACACCACCTGACCACTCAGAGGAGGGCAGAGGCAGACAGGAAAACATATGGGCTGGGGATCACATAACAAGGGGGGCCAGTCAGTGGCCCACAACTCTCCACAAAGGACATTGTCTAAGCAGCCCAAGCAGGGCTGGCCACAGGGGAACAGGCCTGGTGCCCCAGAAGGGACTTCTCCATGGAGACTAGAAATCCTGATGTTAAATAAAATCTTCCAGTTGGAAAACAAGGTCTCAATTTTCTCAGCCTCTAAGCACACCTGACAGAACTCATCTCACAGGCCTCCAGGCTATAAACTTTTTTTTTTTTTTTTTTTATTTGGCTGCACCAGGTCTTAGTTGCAGCATGCAGGGTCTTCATTGCAAGTGTGGGATCTTTAGTTGCAGAATATGAGATCTCGTTCCCTGACCAGGGATCAAACCCATGTCCCCTGCATCAGAAGGTGAATTCTTAACCCCTGGACCACGAAGGAAGTCCCGTTCAACTTTATTTTCTCATCTTTTCCAATGGTGATAATAATAATTGCCCTATCATTCTTTTGTCAGAAGCGAATAGAACAGCAACGTGGAAAACACTTCATAAATACTATGCAGATGTAAGGGGAAGACAACTAGTATGCAGTGCCCACTATGAGCCAGCCCTACTGGTAATCTTACACTGAATCCTCAGGACTTTACAACATGGGCAGTACCATCCCTATTTTATAGGTGAGGAAACTGAGCATCCTAGCTCAGTTGGGAGCACAGAGTCTTAGCTACTAGACCACCAGGGAAGTCCCAACCTTGTTTTTTAAAGTATTCAAATTATAGTTCTGCTCACACACCTATTTTTTTCAAAAATGCACTAACTGAACAAAAGAAGTCTAAATTCTACTTCTGACTCAGCCACCCCATTGAGCTGTTTTGGTTTTTTTTTTTATTTGGCCAAGCTGTGTGGCTTGTAGGATCTTAGTTCCCTGACTAGGGATCGAACCGGAGATTTCACTTCTGTGAAATCTCAGAATCCTAACACTGGACCCCCAAGAAATTCCCCTCACTGAAATTTTTTAAAGCTACTTCATTTCTCTATAACTTAGTTTCCTCATCAGTGAATGTCAGTTAGTAACCTTTATCAGCTGTGCTGTCCTTAGTTGCTCAGTCGTGTCTGACTCTTTGTGACCCCATGGACTATAGCCCTCAGGCTCTTCTGTCCATGGGATTCTCCAGGCAGGAACACTGGAGTGGGTTGCCATGCCTTCCTCCAGAACCTTTATCATAGGTAATAGTAATAAACAAGTAAAACAATTAACAGTTAAATGATTGAACAAATGAGAGACAGACTACATTTTTCAAATAGTTTTTAAAACCTGTTAATGGTCATGTACAGGGTCTCCAGTCAGTACTCAAGAATCCTCTTAGGGAGTAATGAGAGCCCCCAGGGTTTAAATGCTACTTCAGAAAGCCAAATGGAAACTCTAAGTCTATCAGAAAATGGTTGCCAAGGCTAATTAAGCAGTGAAATATCTTGCTGTTGCTTAGAATTAGATCAAGCTGGTAGAAAAACATTGCTTAGATGGTAATCAAAAGCTGAGATTGACAGTTATGGCTCTGGTTAATCTTAAATGGGTAACAAAGGGACTTCCCTTGCGGTCCAGTGGTTAAGAATCTGCCCTCAAATGCAGGGGATGAGAATTCGATCCATGGTCAGGGAACTAAGATCCCACATGCCTCAGGGCAACTAAGCCCCTGTGCCCAATGACAGAGTCCACAGGCCACAAGGGAAGATCCTGCATGATGCAACAAAGATCCAAAAACTGCAACTGATTTGCTAGACATGGCCTTCCAAGCATAGATTTAGTTTGGTTTATCTGTTCATTTTGGTTTATCTGATCATCTGTAGGTGATCAGAGAAGTCTTGGATAATGATATGATTGGAGACCACTGCATCTGGTCACATAGTTCCACATGACCTACCAAAGGACTTCTACACAGGAAGACATGGTAAAAAGCTGAAATACTAAATCCATGCCCACCTGATTCATTGTCCTCCATCCAGGTATCATGATAATAAACCAATGTATTTCCAGAAGAAACAAACCTCTACTGCAGCATCATAGTGTGGGAGTGAGGTGGGGGAGTGAGGGGGTGTTTCATTTTGATTTGGTTTTGGTCTGTTTTCACCCAACACACTTAAGCTTCCCAAAATCCCATCCTACTCATAACGCTTGCACTTCTCTTCAGAAACAAATTCTGTTCAATTATATGTGTTCATTTTTAGTTTATTCTTTATTTAATTGTTGCCTTTTCAACTAATATTACTCTAGAAATAGGGCCCCTGTATGATATTTTCATGGAATACTGCTCAGAATTTTTTTTCGGTTTTTTTTTTTTTTTTTTTGGTGGTGGGGCAGTCCTTAGCAGGTAGGATCCTAGTTCCCCAACCAGAGATTGAACCACATCCCCTGCACTGGAAGTGCAGAGCCCTAACCACTGGACTGCCAGGAAGGCTCCAGAACTGCTCAGATTTTTTTAAAGAAGATATTCATCTTCTGGCATCTAGCCACGCACTGATAGTAATGATACTGAAAGCAGCTGGCTGATATTGACTGTGTGCCAGAAAACATCCAGGCATGGCACATGGATGGTTCCCTGCATTTGTTCAAAGCTCCTTTGCTTCCCAACTATTGACGCTGTGCCCACCAAGCACCAGGCACAGCTCTAGGCATGTGGCACCAGGAATATAGCAGTAAATGGAGCACAGGTCCCTACCTCCAGTATTTTAGTGGTAACTGATGAGGAGAACACAGAAGCAGAAAGTGAACAGGAAGTACTGGGGGAGGGGGAAGGGGATATTGTCTTAAATAAGGTGAGCAGCAAAATCCCTAAATGTCCAGTAGAACGCTTAAGCCTTGCCAACAAGGAGATAAGAGGTCAAAGCACTGGGCTATCTCAGAGAAGAGTGTTCCCTCCAGGAAGAGGCAATAGCCGTGCAAAGACTCTGGGGCAGAAAGGCCCTCAATTTTCTGCAGGAACAAAGAGACCAGCATGACTACAGCTGTGCATTTCAAGAGGCAGGCAGGAGGCAAAGGTCAGAGAGGTCAACAAGGCCTGACCGCACAAGGCCCCTGAACTCCTGGAACAGTGGGGGCTTTTATGCTAACAACATGGAAGCTCGTGCAGGTTTTTATGAGAAAAGTGAAATGAGCTAACATGTTGATAGGACCATGCTGGTGGCTGTGATGAATAGATTACAGAAGACAGACAAAAGAAGGTAGTTAGGAAGTTGCCAAAATGATCCAAGAGAGAGGACAGAGTGGGAGTGACAGAATTGATGGGAAGTGATCAGAGTGAGATGCTAGCTGTACTCTGGAAGCAAGAGCCAATAGGATTTGATGATGAATCAGTTAATTAACAACTTACTCATCAGAGACGTATTAATACATCTAGTATTACTCAAACATTATTGACTGGAATCTTTCAATATTCACTTACCTAACAAATCTCTGGCCACAGGCATTAGTTTTTGCATAAATCCCCCGGTCAATAATGTGTTAAAAGGATGAAGTTATCATCAACCCAGATGGAGAATATGGGGTAGAACAAGACTCAGAGGGAAGGTTAAAAGTTTGGTTTTGGCCCTGTGAGAGGAAGTGTCAAGCAGACCATCCATTCAAATGGGGAAGCCGAGCAGGTAAGCAGAAGCAAGTGTCTGGAGTCCAGGAGAGGTCTGAGCTACAGATAAGAATGAGGATTTTGTCACCATCTTGATGTTATTTAAATGGCTTTCCCAATAGCTCAGCTGGTAAAGAATCTGCCTGCAATGCTGGAGACCCCAGTTTGAAATCCCTGGGATGGGAAGATCCCCTGGAGAAAGGAAAGGCTACCCACGCCAGTATTCTGGCCTAGAGAATTCCATGAACTAGTTCATGGGGTCGCAAAGAGTCGGACACGACTCAGCGACTTTCACTTTCACTTTGATGTTATTTAAAGCACAGGTTGGAAAAGGCAATGGCACCCCACTCCAGTACTCTTGCCTGGAAAATCCCATGAATGCAGGAGCCTGGTGGACTGCAGTCCATGGGGTCCCTAAGAGTCGGACACGACTGAGCGACTTCACTTTCACTTTTCACTTTCATGCATTGGAGAAGGAAATGGCAACCCACTCCAGTGTTCTTGCCTGGAGAATCCCAGGGACGGGGGAGCCTGGTGGGCTGCCATCTATGGGGTTGCACAGAATCGGACACGACTGAAGCGACTTAGCAGCAGCAACAGCAAAGCACAGGTTGGGAGGAGATCTCCAAGGGACTCATTGCAAACAGGACAGAATGGGTCTAGAAATGGTTTAACCTTGTGAAGTCCAGGGAAAGAAGAACAGCCAGAAAAAGAGAAGCAGCCTGCCAGATGATTGGCAGGGAAATCAGAACAGGAAGCCCACAGAATAAAGTTTTGGAGAGGAGAAAGTATGCCAGTGGGTTGGGTATAGCTGGGGAACCAAGCAAGTTGAGGATTTTGACAACTGACCTCTGGCTGCAGCAACACTGAGGTCAGTGGGGGCCCAGATAAGAATGGTTTGGGGGGCATGATGGGGGTGAACACCTGCCTGGTGTCCATGCAGGAGAGATGGGGAAGAGAGGAGGAAGGAGGATACACACCTAAGTAAGACACTGGCCATTTTCAGATGGAGAAATTGAGGCTTTAGGAGCTTTATTATGTTACCCCAGGTCTTATCTCTGCTGAGTAATGGATCCAGGATTTGAAGCCAGGCAGGCTTGTTCCTGAGTCCCAGGTATTAAACACCACATTATTCTGCCTTAACATGCAACAGACATGCCTTGACAATCAGACTTACATCTTTTTCAATTAGTACTCTGCCATCACTCGGGAAGACCACCTGACTCTGCATCTACCCTTTTTTGTCTGTGCCATATGGCATAAATGAATCCACATTGACATCTTTAAATCCTCAGGGGGTCAAGTCTTCCTATCTCTCTCTTCAGGATAACACAACTTGGGGGGAATTCACTTTTTTTTAAGCCAGGATTTTTAAGTGTTTTTAAAGAAATGACCCTTATCTTGTTCTGTTCTGACCCAGAAGGACACCTGTCTCTCCCGCTGGCCACAGACTCCTCCCTACTAGCCCATCAAGAGACAAGTAGTCAGGGCATCTGATCAAAAAGTCCTTACCTCACCTTTGTGAACAGGTGATCCCCTAGGCTGCTGCAGTAACCTTACAGCTGCAGCTGTCCCTGCCTCCCTCACACGGACACCCTCAGGGGAAGGGCTATTTGTCTTCAAAAAAGCTAAAAACCAAAATCGCTCTTCCACCCTACTTGCAATGTAATTGTGGCCCCCAGATACTACTAGACAGAGCCATGTATCTTAAGGTTTTGATGATTTCAAAGAAAAAACAAAACATATACCATGAACAGGTTTCTTTTAAAAGAAAAAAACATATCCATGGATGATAGAGACACAAGAAGTTCTGTTAACTGAATCACCAAAGATTTTAAACACACACATGTGTAATCCATGCACTGAAACAAAGGCGCACAATGACAGCTTGTGTATTATGAGCTAAGACCCTAAGCCACAGCCCGCCTCAGGTCCTCCCATCCCAGCTCCTGGACCTGCGATATCTCGTCTTCTCCAAGAGGACCCTTCAGGAGACCAGTTGCAATTATACTGAAGTAAATCGGCTTTGTGTTGTTGTCATTTAGTCATGAAGTTGTGTCTGATTCTTTGTGACCCCATGGGCCACAGCATGCCAGGCTTCCCTGTCCTTCACTGTCTTCCAGAGTTTGCTCAAATTCATGTCCATTGAATCAGTGATGCTATCTACCATCTCATCCTCTGTCATCCCCTTCTCCTCCTGCCTTCATTCTTTCCCAGCATCAGGGTCTTTTCTAATGAGTTGGCTGTTAGCACTAGGAGACCAAAGTATTAGAGCTTCAGTTTCAGCATCAGTCTTTGCAATGAATATTCAAGGATGTTTTCCTTTAGGATTGACTGGTTTGATCTCCTTGCTGTCCAAGAGATTCCCAAGGGTCTTCTCCATCACCAGAATTCAAAAGAATCAATTCTTTGGTGCTCAGCCTTCTTTATGGTCCAACTCTCACATCCTTACATGACTACTGAAAAAACCATGGCTCTGGCTATACAGACCTTTGTCTGCAAAGTGATGCCTCTTCTTTTTAATATGCTGTCTGGGCTTGTCATAGCTTTCCTTCCAAGGAGCAAGCGTCTTTTAATTTCATGGCTGCAATCACCATCCAAAGTGATTTTGGAGCCCAAGAAAATAAAATCTGACACTGCTTCCATATTTTCCCATTCTATTTACCATAAAGTGTTGGGATCAGATGCCATAATCTTAGTTTTTTTAATGTTGCAGTACAAGCCATGTTTTTCACTCTCTTCTTTCACCCTCAAGAGGCTGTTTAGTTCCTCTTCACTTTCTGCCATTAGAGTGGTATCATCTGCATATCTGAGGCTGATATGCAGATGATATGAAAAGATCCCTCATGATCATGACACAACTATGACCAGAGGAAGACAAATTAATTAATTAATTTTAAAATTAAATTAAAAAAATAAGTTGGCTTTAGTTTGCCCTTTTCACTCAACAAATAGTTATTGAACATGCATCCACATGGCCAAGTATTCTTGCATGCACTGGGGATGCAATAGCAAAACAATGGACAAAAATTCCTATCCTGGTGAAGATTGGGGGTGGTAGGGTGGGTACAAGAAGCAAAATTTTTCATCAGATGGTGGTTACAGAGAAAAATTAAGTTGGAAAAGATAACATAAACAGATGAAGGGATATTCCATGCTCCTGGGTTGGAAGAATCAATATTGTGAAAATGACTATACTACCAAACGCAATATACAGATTCAATGCAATCCCTACCCAATTACCAATGGCATTTTTCACAGAACTAGAACAAAAAATTTCACAATTCATTGGAAATACAAAAGGCCTTGAATAGCCAAAGCAGTCTTGAGAAAGAAGAACAGAGCTGGAGGAATCAACTTACTTGGTTTCAGACTATATTACAAAGCTACAATCATCAAGACAGTATGGAACTGGCAAAAAACAGAAATAAAGACCAATGGAACAAAATAGAAAGCCCAGAAATAAACCCATGCATATAAGGTCACCTTATCTTTGACAAAGGAGACAAGAATATACAATGGGGAAAAGACAGTCTCTTCAATAAGTGGTGCTAGAAGAACTGGACAACTGCATGTAAAAGAATGAAATTAGAACACTTCCTAACTCCATGCTGCTGCTGCTGCTGCTAAGTCGCTTCAGTCGTGTCCGACTCTGTGCAACCCCTGAGACAGCAGCCCACCAGGCTCCCCATCCCTGGGATTCTCCAAGCAAGAACACTGGAGTGGGTTGCCATTTCCTTCTCCAATGCATGAAAGTGGAAAGTGAAAAGTGAAAGTGAAGTCGCTCAGTCGTGTCCAACTCTTAGCGACCCCATGGACTGCACCCTACCAGGCTCCTCTGTCTATGGGATTTTCCAGGCAAGAGTACTGGAGTGGGGTGCCATTGCCTTCTAACACCATACACAAAGATAAACTCGAAAAAGATTAAAGACCTAAATATAAGACCAGAAACTATAAAACTCTTAGATGAAAACATAGGCAAAGCACTATATGACATAAATCATAGCCAGATCTTTTATGACCCACCTCCTAGAACAATGGAAATAAAAACAAAAATAAATAAATAGGACCTAATTAAATTTAAAAGCTTCTACACAGCAAAGAAAACTATAAACAAGATGAAAAGACAACCCTCAGAATGGGAGAAAATAATAAAGCAAATGAAACAACTGACAATTAACAACCAAAATATACAAGCAGCTCATACAACTCAATATTAGGAAAACAAACAATTCAGTCAAAATGTGGGCAAAAAACCTAAACAGATATTTCTCCAAAGAAGACATACAGATGGCTAACAAACATACGAAGAGATGCTCAACATCACTCATTATTAAAGAAATGCAAATCAAAACTACAATGAAATATCACTTCACCTCAGACAGAATCAGTTGAGTTCAGTTCAGTTGCACAGTCATGTCCAACTCTTTGAGACCCCATGGACTGCAGCATGCCAGGCTTCACCAGCTCCCAGAGCTTGCTCAAACTCATGTCCATATTCAGTGATGACATCCAATCATCTCACCCTCTGTTGTTCCCTTCTCCTTCTGCCTTCAGTATTTCCCAGCATCACGGTCTTTTCCAATGAGTCAGTTCTTCCCATCAGGTGGCCAAAGTATTGGAGCTTCAGCTTCAGCAACAATCCTTCCAATGAATGTTCAAGACTGATTTCCTGTACAATTGACTGGTTGGGTCTCCTTCCAGTCCAAGGAAGTCTCAAAAATCTTCTCTAACACCACAGTTCAAAAGCATCAATTCTTTGGCATGGTCCAACTCTCACATCCATACAAGACTACTGGAAAAACCATAGCTTTGACTATACAGATGTTTGTTGGCAAAGTAATGTCTCTGCTTTTTAATATGCTGTGTAGGTTTGTCATAGCTTTTCTTCCAAGAAGCAAGCATCTTTCAATTTGATGGCTGTAATCACCATCTGCAGTGATTCTGGATCCCAAGAATGGCCATAATCAAAAAAATCCAAAAACAAGTGCTGAAGAGGGTGTGGAGAAAAGGGAACCCTCCTACACTGCTGGTGGGAATGTAAATTGATATAGCCATATGGAGTACAGTAAGGAGATTCCTTTAAACTAGAAATAAAGCCACCATATGACCCAGCAATATCACTTCCAGGCATATACCCTGAAGAAACCAAAACTGAAAAAGACACATGTACCCCAATGTTCATTGCAGCACTATTCACAATAGCCGAGACATGGAAATAACCTAGATGTCCATCAATAGATGAATGGATAAAGAAGCTGTGGTACATATATACAATGGAACACTACTAAGCTATAAAAAGGAGCCCATCTGAGTCAGTTTTAATGAGGTGGATGAACCTAGAGCCTATTATACAGAGTGAAGTAAGTCAGAAAGAGAAAAGCAAATGTCATATATTAACACATATATGGAATCTAGAAGGATGGTAAAGACAAATCTGTGTGCAGAGCAACAGTGGAGACAGAGACATAGAGAACAGATTTATAGGCAAGGCTGGTGGAGAAGAGGGAGAGGGTGAGATAAATGGAGAGAATAGCATGAATGCATATACACTAACATATGTAAGTTGATACCAATGGGAATTTGCTGTATGACTCAGGGAACTCAAACGGGGGCTCTGTAATAACTTAGAGAGGTGGGAATGCGTGGGAGGTGGGAGGGAGATTCAAGAGGGAGGGGACAAATGTACACCTATGGTTAATTCATGTTGATGTATGACAAATCAAACCAATATTGTAAACCAATCATCAATCAATTAAAAATAAGTAATTTTTTAAGTAAAAAAAAATTAGTTGGAAAAGCAGATAAGAGGGCATGTGGGTGGAGGGATGGAGATGACATAATTTTTAATAAGTAATCCTGAAGGATCTTCTTAAGAGAATTTGAGCAAAGTCCAGCCAGAAGTATGGGAACATGTGGATATCTGTGGGGAGAAACAGTAAGTGGCACAGACTCCAGCAGGGGTAGTAAAGAACTCCAGAGTTGTGTTTGAGTGTTGATAAGGAAAGAAGAAAGCTCATAAAGATGGCTGAGTGCCAAAGCATTGATGTTTCGAACTGTGATGCTGGAGACTCTTAAGAGTCTGCAAGGAGATCCAACCAGTCCATCCTAGAGGAAATCAATCCTGAATATTCATTGGAAGGACTGATGCTAAAGCTGAAGCTCTAATACTTTGCCACACGATGAGAAGAACCAACTCATTGGAAAAAACGCTGATGCTGGGCAAGACTGAAGGCAGGAGGAGAAGGGGACAACAGAGGGTGAGATGGTTGGATGGCTTCACTGACTCAATGGACATGAGTTTTAGAGAACTCTGGGAGACAGTTAAGGACAGGGAAGCCTGGTGTGCTGCGGTCCATGGAGTCACAAAGAGTCACGACTGAGCAACTGAATAATAACAACAACCTGTGCCGTGCTCTGGGTCAAGCCTGCCTTGTTTGTGGCTGATGTTGGCTCAGAAGATTTGCCTAATGATTAAGGAAAGTTGAAAACCAAGCCAGCTCTCAAGCCACAGTCCTTCCAGAATGTACCAGGAAGCAGCCACACGGGATGGGAGGCTAGATTCCAGAGCTTGACTACAATCTCAGCATCCCCTGAGGACCCAACCCGTCCACAGCGCTCTCTACAGCCTGCAGGTGATCAGCCTTGCCACTGACTGTCTGATCTCCACTAGATGGACAGCCTGCCCACGTCCCTAGCCCAGGGAGTTATAAGGAACACAGTGTGGCTTCCTGGGCAACCCGTTTGCCAGGAATGGCTCAGTGAGGTCACCCCCTCCCTCGCTGTGGTTAGGACAATGAATGAAATCACGCGACCTCTGATGCTGCGCAGGAATCACAGAAGGAGGGCTTCCGAGGTTGCAAGGTCTACGACCATCCACCACATCAGGGCTCCACAGAGACTGAAACCACTTATGCAAACTCGCAAAATTCAACTTCCACACCGCTCATGAGAGAGGGACTTTAGAAAGGCAGAAAATTTCGAGAGTAAGAAAATTGATCATGAAAAGGGAACGCTCTCCTCGAAAGAGGTCCAGCGCCGGAGACGCCAGACCTACGTACGGGGTTTCCATGAGCAGGTGACTGGGCCTCTCTCACCTAGGTTCCCCTCACCGCAAAACGCTGATGTCAAGTTCTAACGAGGCGCACAGTGCGTGTCAGACTCGATCTCTCCAGGAAAGCGCTCCCTCTGTGAGCCTCACTTTCCCATATCAGTAAATCAGGGGGATGACTCCAGTTCTCCCAAATCCCTCCTAAGTTAAATAAAAGTCCCTCAGTCGTGTTTTACTCTTATGCAACCCCATTGGGTGTCCTTGGAATTCTCCAAGCCAGAATACCCTTTTTCTTCTCCAGGGGATCTTCCTGAACCAGGAATCGAACTGAAGTCTCCAGCATTGCTGGCGAATTCTTTACCAACTGAGCTATCAGGGAAGCCTCCAAACTCCTAACTCAGGCACTGAATAGACAAAGGTTCAATCAAGCAATTGCTGCGGGCGGGCAGATCAAACTTCAAAGTAAATGAGCCCAAGTTCCGGGCCCATCGGGTCTTCGAGGGTTCGAGCCCCAGTCTCCAGCGAAGCAGGCTGGCGAGACTCAGGAGTTCTGGCCCGACACTCCCTTCGGTTGACAAACGGCGGGGCTGGGGGACAGAGTCTCATGTGGCCGGAGGGCTGCACCCCGCCGGAAAGGGGAACCGGGGGTCGCGGCGAGAAGTGCGAGCTAGGAGGCACCGCCAAGGCAGGTGGGAGCCTGGCCTGCCGAATCGGATCGGGGTCCGAGAGCGCGGAGTTTGGCGAGGATGGGAGGTAACCACTCCATCCCCCGGGAGGTGCCAGGAGGCTGCAGCGTCCGCGCCTACTGCGCGCCTTGTTTGGGGGTTGGAGCTCCGAGTTGGCAGAGGCGGGCGCGCCGCGCGGAAGGATTGAGCTCACACCCGCAGGAGGCAGAGGGTCCGCAGCAGGAACCAGCTCCAAGGATTCATCCTCCTCTCGGCAACTCCGAGGTCCGGAAAGCAGAGGCAAGGAAGGACTCAGCAGTGGTCGCCCAGCCCAACTAGTCGGCGACCTAGAGGCTGCGGACTTGCCGATGGCCGGCCATGGCGCACTAGGGATCCGGGGAGCCTCTCGCCGGCTCCCTTCACGGTTGGCGCGGCCGGCTCCGAGCGGGGCTGGGGCTAGCCGGGTGGCTGCCACGAGGGGCTAAATCCCGACCCCACTCAACCGCTCTGCCGCCCACCAGTCCCGCGCGGAGTCGGTCTTGGGAACTGTGGCCCGGCTTCTCCCGCCCAAACCCAGCCCTGGCCGCCAGACACCTTGTGAGCCAGACAGAAGGGAAAAGTGAGATTCCAGGACTGTCTTCTAAATTCAAACGAAAATCGTACTGCCTCTTATCCTGTCTACGTTCCTGCTGCCAATCCTGAGGGTGACTCTTATTGGAAAGAAATAGACCAAAGAAATAAATGAAAGGCTGTTTTTAAAGGCAAGTTCATTTAAACGAAGGGAATCGCGCGGAAGTCTTGTGTGTGTGTAAAGAGGGGAATAATCAGTGTGTGCATTCACTTAAAACCCGGAACCACGAAAGCCAGCAAGCACACCATTAAGTGCCTTCTTAAGGGATTTGGAGTGGTAATAAAAAGGATTACTGCAAAGATTAAATGAGGACATTTAGGAAAAGCACCTCCGTAGAGCTTCCCAGGTGACGTTAATGGTAAAGGAGGAGACGCCAGAGACACAGGTTCAATTCCTGGTTTGGAAAGAACCCCGGGAGGAGGGCATAGCAACCCACTACTGGAGAATCCTATGGACAGAGGAGCCTTTCAGGCCACAGTCCATGAGGTCACAAAGAGTCGGACGCGACTAAGCACTTAGCAAGAACGCAGATGCACACAGTAGGTCTGCAAATTTTCCACTCCAAACTCCCCAAGGGGCTTTTCACAGCAAGGGCCCTGGAGGAAAAAAAAAAAAAAATTATAAAAGCAACTGGCCTTTCCCACCTCCCACCCAAGGCCTGAGGGTACTCCACCTCTCTTGACAGCCCAGACTCCTGCTTAATTAACTTCTTGTGAAAGTCAAAGTGAAGTCACTCAGTCGTGTCCGACTCTTTGCGACCCCATGAACTGTAGCCTACCAGGCTCCGCGGTCCATGGGATTTTCCAGGCAAGAATACTGGAGTGGGCTACCATTTCCTTCTCCAGGGGATCTTCCCAACTCAGGGATCGAACCCAGGTCTCCTGCATTGCAGACAGACGCTTTACCGTCTGAGCCACTATCTTCTTAGTGGTGTTTAATGGGGCATTCATAGGCAGGGGAATCTTAATTGTTTTAAGTCCCGGTCTGGTACCTGCGTTTGGAAAATCTGATGGAAATTTAGAATGGAGAGGGTGGCCCTGATTTGAACACAATGGGAGGAGTTTTCTTAGCCTCAGGTTCCCACCTACAGTACTTCCAATTAAGCGGGGAGGGGGGGGGTGTTGTTTTGGAGTTCTTTGTTTTGTTTTGTTTTGTTTTGGGGGTAGCCTCACCCTTGTGGCAAGCGTTGTCTTAGTTCCTCAGCCAGGAATGTAACCCGAACACCCTGCATTAGAAGCCTGGAGTCCTAACTACTGGACCACCAGGGGAGTCCCCCAGAAACCCAACTTTTAATGGACAAATGTTTCAAACTTTGATTCCACGGTGATTTCGGCTTAGGAATTGTTTCATGTGTGTGTGTGTGCGTGTATAATCTCTAACTTCCCTGTTCTAAAAGTAATGATTTACTTTCTAAAATTGACTTCTCCTGTGGCTCAGAGTAGGACACGACTGAGCGACTGAAGTGAATGACTGAACTGAACTGATGGCTCAGACAGCAAAGCGTCTGTCTACAATGCGGGAGACCTGGGTTCGATCCCTGGGGTGGGAAGATTCCCCTGGAGAAGGAAATGGCAATCCACTCCAGTACTATTGCCTAGAAAATCCCATGGACAGAGGAGCCTAGTAGGCTACATACAGTCCATGGGGTCGCAAAGAGTCGGACACGACTGAGTGACTTCACTTCATCTTGAAATGATGCCTTCCTTTCAGCCCCAGGCTATTTTTGGTCTCCAAGCCGACCCAGAAGGCAACCTGTCCCGATTTTCGAGGTGACAGCGTCGCCACCTACTGGCAAAAAAAGTTCTCTCTGGTTGTGAGGTACAAGCATCAAGAACTCCAAAGGAAGGAATTAACTATTATTTCATACTCTTTCCCCCACTCCAAATGAATTCTCATCCAATGTGCTGTGACTAGAAGGAAGAGGGAGGAGAATAATGTGTCAGAAAACATGATTGAGCTTGTTAATTTTCTCCTGTCTCTTTTCTGAGTGAAAGTGAAAGTGTTAGTCATTCTGTCCAGAGACTCTTTGTGACCCCATGGACTGTAGCCAGCCAGGCTTCTCTGTTCTTGGGATTTCCCAAGCAAACATACAGGAGTAGGTAGCCATTCCCTGCTCCAGAATATCTTCCCTACCCAGGGATGGAGCCTGGGTCTCCTGCATTGCAGGCAGATTCTTTACATCTGAGCCACCAGGGAAGCCCAGTCTCTTTGGGAAAGAAAAGTCTCTTTTCTATTCCTTTGATTTCTACTCTTACCTTTATTATGTCCTTCCTTCTACTTACTTTGGATTTACTTTTACTTCTTTTTTTGTTAATAACTTCTTAAGGTGGAACCTTAGATCATTGACTTCTTAAAAAATATTTATTTGGATGCTCAGGGTCTTAGTTGCAACATGTGAGATCTAGCTGCCTGACTAGGAATGGAACCTGGGTCCCCTGCACTGGGAGTATGGAGAGTCCTGGCCACTGGACCACCAGGAAGTCCAGATCATTGACTTTTAAACTTTCTCCTTTTCTAATATAATTATTTTACAGCTATCAGTTTTCCTTGAAGCACTACTTTAGCTGCATCACACAGATTCTGAAAAGCTTTATTTTCATTACCATGCTGTTGGGAATACTTCCTAATTTCCTCGTTGATTTTTTTTTTTATCATGGATAGTTTAGCAGAATGTTATTTAATTTCCAAGTTATGAGTTTCTCCTAGGTATTTTGTTGTTGTTGATTTCCAATCTAACTCCATTATAATCAGAGAACAAACTAAGTATAATTTAAAATATTTTAAATTTATTGGGATTTGTTTCATGGCCCAGGATATGGTCAGACACTGAATTTGAAACATCTGGTATATAGATAAATTTGTTTGGTCCCAACACTTTTTTAGTGGGGCTTCCTGCCTTTGTTAGACTCATCGTTGAATGCATGCTAAGTTGTTTCAGTCATGTCTGACTCTATGGACTATAGGCCACCAGGCTCTTCTGTCTGTGGGATTCTCCAGGCAAGAGTATTAGAGTGGGTTGCCATGCCCTCCTCCAGGGATCTTCCTAACCCAGGGATCGAACCCACATCTTTTTTTTTTTCATGTCTCCTCCATTGTCAGGTGGGTTCCTTACCACTAGTGCCACCTGGGAAGCCCAAGACCCATTATTACAGAGGATTTCCACAAGTCATTCTGTGTTCAAAAGTTCAGTAGAATCACATCTACCCTACATACATTGTCCCCCATCACTCTAGGGTACTACCTTTGACCTGGTGACCAGCAGGTGGGGATGGCCTGGTCCTCACTTACCTTCTAAAGGCATCTGGGCTGAAGGTCTTCCTTGCTTCCCTTTCATGGTCAGGAAGGAGATGCTAAAGATCCCTGTAGCCTGCTCTCTGCCTCTCCAGAAAGTTTTTGTATCTGGTTCAACTCCCTCACTTGAACATTTTTCTTGATCCATACCACTTACATCCCACTGTCAGAGACTCGATATTAAGTCTTTCCCTGCTCCTTTCTGTTTCTCCTTCAAGTACAGCCTCCCTCCTTCTCCCCAGCCACCCTCCTTCTGTCCACCTACTCTTAAATTCTTCTTTTGGGCTCCTACCAATGGTTTCCTGAATTTACACCAACCTGTGAGTCTTGGTCCCTTCATAGATGTTACCTGAGGAAATAATGCCCTGGATATCTTTTTGTTTTTTCCCCCAAATCAGATCTTTCCTCAAAAGCAAAGCTTTCAGGATACACAGAAGATTTGCCATGACTTCCACTGCACCTCTGTGCCTTTGCCCAGCCTGGCTATACCAACCTGCAACCATCTAAGTCCTGAGTCACTTACTACATGACAGGTTTCCAAAAATGGTCCAAACAGCTGCCTCCTGGTATTCATACTTTTGTTTAATCCCCTGTCCTAACTTGTTTCTAACCTGTGACTTGTTGTCTAACGGTGGAATGTGGCATGAGAGATGTGATATCCATGGAGTAACAATCTTGCTCGAGTCTCTCTCCCTTGGTGTCTTTGAAAAACAAGTTGCCATGCATGCTACAGCCATGGGGGAATGATTTCTGCCAACAATCTGCAAGAGCTCAGAAACAGAGCCTCTGTTGAGAAGCCAGTCCTGGGTAAACCTTGACTGTTGCCTTGTGAGAGGATCCAGTTAAGCTATGCTTGAACTCCTGACCCAGAGAAACTGCAAGATAAGTGTGTGCTGTGTTAAGCCACTGAGTTAGAGATGCTTTGTTACACAGTAACAGAAAACAAATATACCAGGTGAAGTGGAGTTCCAAGGAATTCCCAGAAGTTCCAGCATGGCACTCCATCATCAGGGTGTGTTTTAGAAGTGGGCAGCTGAAGACTAATTCCCTACACTTCTCGGTCTTCAGGATCCATGCATTCCTGGAAGGGGGCTAGAGTCTTGCCATACTCTTGGTCACCCAAGTTTGGCACCAGAATTTCTAAATCGGAAAGGGTGGCAATCATCCCAAAGCTGCATTGGCTTAGTAACTACACAAATCTCAAGAAGGAAGAAACATCTCCTGACAGCCAGGAGCTGACCTGGTCCTATCAACAAGGACTTGGTGTTGCTATACAATATCCACAGCCAGATTGTGGTGCTCCCCTGCTGAGCATAAATCACAGAATATCAACATCTGCCAAGGCCGCACTATGACTATGATGGATAAAGGCAAAAACAAGACCACTCCACAATCACTGTACAACACGGACAAAATGTGAGTATTATCCAAAAGAACTAAACATCACCTATCCTGATGAATGAGTGACTAATGCTTCTTTACCAATCCCAGCTCTGGTCTCCATCATTTTCCCCACCTTATAAACAAAATGTATTAAGATGCTATTATAGGGTGAACTTTGGTCCCCCTAAAATTCATATGCTGAAGTACATACCTCAGTACCTCGGGAGGTGACTGTATTTGAAGATGGGGTCTTTAGGAGGTGATTGTGTTAAAGGAGGTTGGTATGGTATGTCCTGGGCTTCCCAGGTGGCACTAGTGGTAAACATCCACCTGCCAATGCAAGGAGATGCAAGAGACACAGATTCGATCCCTGAATTGGGAAGATCCTCTGGAGTATGGAATGGCAACTCAGTCCAGCGTTCTTACCTGTAAATTTCCATGGACAGAGGAGCCTAGTGGGCTATAGTCCATGGAGTTGCAAAGAGTCAGACACTGCTGAGCACAGACACACACAGTGTGTCCAAATCTAATCTGACTGCTGTCCTTATAAGAAAAGGAAATTTGGACACATGATAGATTTGGACACCCAGGGGCACTTGGGTTTGGACGGACAACCATGTGAGTCCATAGTAGGAAGGTAACCATCGCTGAGCCAAGGAAAGAGGCCTCAGGAGGAACTAAATCCACCAACGTCTTGATTTTGAACTTCCGGCCTTCAAAACATGAGAAATGTTTAACTTCTGATGTTCAAGCCACCCAGTCTATGGGGCCCTAGCAAACTGTTATAGAATTTCAGAATTACACTGACTTCCTAAAAACACTCAACCCAGGGCAAAGCCTTGCTTCCTTAAACCTCTCCCAA
Organism: Tragelaphus eurycerus; assembly: GCA_935064755.1. NCBI lineage: Eukaryota > Metazoa > Chordata > Mammalia > Artiodactyla > Bovidae > Tragelaphus > Tragelaphus eurycerus. Next base: position 13,102,018 of record CAKXYN010000070.1, on the reverse strand, counting down.
GATCACCTAACAACAAAGTCAAATCCTTTAATAAGCCCTCCCAACACCCTCTTTCTGAGATGGCACACACATTCCTCAAAGTATGCATTCTTCCTAGTTGCAAAGAGCAAGAAATCCAACTAACTCAACTTCAGCTGTGTCTCTGGTGGTCTTTGCCTGAAGGGTGTTGATAACGACAGTTCTGCTTAAAGCCACTTTGGCCAGCACCGAAAGCCATCCCTTGTGTTTTCACTGGACTTATGTCAGACCTGGTGTGGAGAGAAGCTCTCCCAATGTTGGCATATTTCCATTCTCTGCCCCTCTTCCTCTTCTCCAACTCCTTCCCTCCCTACGTCCACATGGGTGACTCAGTGATGAGATGAATGGTTCCTTGTCTCCAGAAACCTGGCACAGCCATGCTGCCTGTGTGACTGATTTTTGACAGAAGGGGCTTAATGATATATCTGGATGAACTGAGGCCTCCTGGGAGAGTGCTGGAGAAACTGAGTGGTCACCACTCAGCCAACTTCTGACTCTGGTTTTCTCAGTGGAATATGTAGACAGAGGCAAAATGCTGGATTACTGGACATTGGAGAGAAATTTTTTTTTCAGAGATGGTAGGAAAGACAAAGAGACTAGAGACAAGGAAACCACAGAAGGCTATTGGGGAAGAAAGAAAGTCAGGGTGTTGGTCAGGGAGTTTTTTTTATCATGTTTTATTGTCCATGAGTAATGAAAAATTCAGGACATTTTCAGTAAAATTTAAATTACATACCAGTTTCTGGGAGGTGAACTTTGGAGTCTCTTGACAGTGCAGCATTTGACTTCAAGGAGGCCTGGGAAAGAGAGAAGGCTTCCAAAGAAGGATGAGTCACACACAAGTGACAACAGTCTAAATGTCATTTTTATTATGAATCTAAATAAAACTACAATTTTTTAAGTGACCTGAATAATTGGTGCATTTTTACATGACAGGTGAGTGATTGTTCTCTTGTTGTTGTTGTTGTTCAGTCACTAAGTTCATGTCTGATTCTTTGCAACCCCATGGACTGTAGCCCACCAGACTCCTCTTTCCATGCGATTTCCCAGGCAAGAATACTGAAGTGAGTTGTCATTTCCTTCTCCAGGAGATCTTCTTGACTCAGGGATTGCACCTGAGCCTCCTGCATTGGCACATGGATTCTTTATTGTTGAACCACCAGGGAAGCCCCAATTGTTCTCTAAAACCTCTCAAAAACCTTTAACTTGCTACCCAGCGTATGTATGGTGTGCACTGTATTTTATCTCCAGTGGTTCTTGCTTCCCTTCTAGAAACCACTGCATTCATTTCTTCAACACACTTACTAAATATTAATACATGAGCATTTCAATGCCGAGTAAAGAGTTTAGAATGATGACTCTAACAAGACTCTTGGCCCTATGATGGAACAATGTTCTCATCCACAGATGCACATCAGACTCACTTGGGGGACTTCCAAATCTACTGAAGCCCAGGCCCCACCACTGGTTAGTTAGCTCAGAACCTTCTGGGGCCCCAGCATCAGTATTTTTTTCTTTTTTTTTTTTTTTTTGGCCATGCCATGTAGCTTACACGGTCTTAGTTTCCTGACCGGGGATTGAACCCACACCGTCAACAGTGAAAGTGCAGAGTCTTAATCACCAGATCACCAGGGAATTCCCCAAGCACCAGTATTTTAAAAGCAGCCTTGGCGATGCTATGTGCAGCCAGGATCAAGAGACAGACTGACAAAAAGAAAATTACAAGGTGGTGGAGTGTATGTGACAAAGATCTAAGGCAGCCCATAAGCAGGCCTTCCCTCCAGGGAGGGCCTCCTAGCTGAATGTTATCGCAACAGAGCCCTATGTTTTGAGTAGGAGTTAGTAGGATAACAGAATTCCAGGGAGAGGCCTTGAGGCACGAGTGAGAGTTACCTAGTCCATGGAATTCGCCTGGTGGACCCACCAATGGAAGCAAGTGATAGGGAGGCAGAGAGATAAGAATCACCAGTAGGTGAAGGGCCTGTGCGCTGGGCAGAGTTGGCCCCCATCCACAAGGCACTGCTGAGCACCCACAGGTCCTAAGCAAAGAGTTGCGCAATCAAATGTGCGCTTTAGCACCAAAAACATTTTGTATTGGGGTATAGCCAATGAACAATGTTGATAGGTTCAGGTGATCAGCAAAGGGACTCAGCCATGCATACACATGTATCCATTCTCTCCCAAAGCCCTCTCCCATCCAGGCTGATAAATGTGAGCTTTAGAAGGATCCCTCAGGCCACGGCGGGAGGGGAGATTGGAGGGACCCAGAATGGAAGTGTTAAGACCAGTTAGGAGAGACGATAGGGGCCCCTGGCCGGGCCCTGGCAGAGGATGAAGAAAAGTGAAGTGATAACAAGGAAGTGAAACCCCACCGCACTAGATGGTGAGTTGAATAGGGGAGAGGGACAACAAGAGACTTCCTGGAATTAGCACCAGAAAGGCCTCCTGACCACACCCTCTGGCTTCTACTCAGCAGCCACAAGACTCTCAATTCTAAGGCCCTGCAGTGACCCTTGATGCTGTAAGAGCAGTAGAGGAACAGAGGAGCCTGTCTCTTTATTTCCTCCATGCTTAGAAACACCCACTTCTAGATCCTCCCAACTCCTTCACCACAGCCTCCCCTTGAAGTCTTTTGAACTCCCCCTGCTGCCCCACCCTTAGCAGAGTCTTACTGCCTCAAGCAGCTTCCCTTTGGCCCCAAACTAAAAAGGTCAGAGACCTAGAGTTCCATCTCATTTCTGCTACCTGTTACCCTTATGGACTTTTGCAAGTCATCTCACGGAAATTCAGTAAACTCTAGCTGCTTCATCTGCAAAATGGGAATAATAACACTTGTAAAGATGTGAAGCTTAAGAACTAATGTAACATAGAAGGAACCAAGCAAATTGTAGAAAACTAAAAATAGATGATACTGGTAATATAGAAATCTCATCTCTTTTAAGGACTTCCCTAGTGGCTCTGTAATAAAGAATCTGCCTACCAATGCAGGAGACTCGGATTTTATTCCTTGATCAGAAGATCCCCTGGAGAAGGAAATGGCAACCCACTCCGGTATTCTTGCCTTGGAAATCCCATGGGCAGAGGAGCCTGGTGGGCTACAGTCCATGGGGTTAAAAAGAGTCAGACACAACTTGGTCACTGAGCAAGTCCAAGAACACATCTCTTTTAAAAAGAGAAGAAAGAAAAAAGGACAAGCCAGGTTAGAAAATCTTCAAAGATCATAAAGAGGCTGAAGAAAGAAACCGAAGGAGAAAGGAAGAGATGGAGGGAGGAAAGAGAGAAAAAGAAAAATACAATAGGCAGTGGATAAATGAGAAGCCCCTCGTTAACTAATCAAATAAAAGTAAATTACTTCTGCTGAAGGATGGTGGTGATGGTCACACAACAATAAACATAAACTTAATTTCACAGAAATGTACACTCAAAAATGATTAATATGGTAAATTCTGTGAAGTGTATTTTACCACAATTTAAAAGATAAAATATAATATTTCTTTAATCAAGCAAAATAAAACAGCTAAGGATTACATTTTTTCACTGCTTAAATTGGCAGAAGTAAAAGCATGGCAGCATTCAGTTAAAATGTACAGGTTTTGTGTAATGCTGTCCAGCACCATTTAAAATGTGGATGTCCCTTGACCTAGAAATTCCAGTGCAGGAATCTGTCCAAGGGAAATATTGACACATATGTGCAAACACACATGCACAATCACACACTCACACACACACTCTGAAGCATTAGAAGTGAAGCTGGGCTCACTGGAGCATTAGAACGATAAAAAACAATCTCACACAGTCCTTAAAATGAAAAGTTACATGGCTGTTTGAACAAATGAGGAAGATCTTTATGTTCACACCAAACTCGTGACTTCTGCGGAGGGACTTCCGTTTTGATTCTCTGTGCTTCTATATTACTTCCCTGGCAGTCCAGTGGTTAAGACTCTGAGCTTCCACTGCAGGGAGCTTCTATATTGCTGATTCTTTTATACCAAGCACAACTTTTATAATTCATTTAGTTTTAATAATTTTTTTTAAATTATTATAATTTTTCTTTTTTGCTGTGCTGGGTCATTTTTGCTCCGTGAGCTTTCTTTAATTGCATCAGGCTAGAGCTACTCTGCATTGCAACGTACAGTCTTCTTGTCTCAGTGGCTTCTCTTGCTGTAGAGTCTAGGCTCTAGGGTGCTTGGGCTTCAGTAGTTGTAGCTTCCCGGCTCTAGAGCACAAGGTCAGTAACAGCAGCGCACGGGCTTAGTTATTCCATGGCATGTGGGATCTTCCTGGACCAGGGACCGAACCCACATCTTTTGCATTGGCAGGTGGATTCTTCACCACTGAGCCACCAGGGAAGCCCTTAATGATTTTTTTTTTTTTTTTTTTTTTACTGAATGCTTCTTGAGCACTCACTCTATGGCTTGTCCAGTTGGGAACATTCCTCCACTTCAAAATCTAATAGCCTTGTTCTTCCCAGCAGCTACAGTGCTCTCCACAACAGGGCCTCCCTGTCGTTTCTCATGACCATAAATAATTCTGCAGGGAAGAGTGCTGGGGAGAGAAGCAGGCCAGAGGAAACCATGGGTATTCTTGTGACTCTGATTCAAGAGATGCATTGCGCTACCAGCATTCTCAGCCACCTTCTCTCTGCTGGCCTCTGTCATGACCCCAAGCCGGCCCCTGAGACCCCACCAGCCTTTGAATGCCACTGCCCTGGCATCTGATATTTTCATGATGGAGAGTGGAAGCTTCTCGTTTTTGCTTCTTCATTCCTTGCCAGAGTTTGGCTGACCCCAGCATCCTGAGGTCTTTTAACATGCAGCCTGGCTTCACAGACTGTTGGTAGCCTTAGTGAGGAAGCGTCTCTGCTCACATCCCCTCTCATCTGTAGGCCATAAGTCATCCTTCCCAGGGGCTCAGAGATTTATTTTCCTTATTCCTAAGAAGGAAATTCACTTCTTTGTGAGTTTGAATCTAACAAAGATTAGATTCTAATCTAATCCCCCTTGTGGCTCAGAATTCCAGTCCAAGGGTCAGCTTCTCTCCATGTGTGTATGAACACACTTAGTCAAAACCAGTGGTACATCTACAGAGAGAAATATGTTTTACAGTCTCCCAGAAATGAGGCATCCATAAAATTATTTCCTTCAGTTGGCCTTTATATACACACATGTACAACTTTGAAAAAAAATACATCCTGGGCTTCATATTTGATATTTTTTCCACAAAACAACCACGCGATATGGACAGTGTCCCCATCTGTCAAAACCCACACTCCTTGTACTGGGAAGCAGAGTAGAGCATATGGAGGTTAAGTCACTTGTCCAAGTCGAGGCTTCTGGAAGGTGCTGGAGTCAAACTCACATACTCTGACTTCAGAATCCAGACTTTCACCTGCTTCACCATACCTCCTCCTCTCATTACCAGCTCATATTTTCTTTAAGGAGCTGTATTTGTTTATATCTTCCATTATGAAGAATTTTTTTCAGGAATAAAAATAATTTGGGCAATTACATTAGATCATTATTTTTCTTACTAGATTTTCTTTTCTTTAAAATACAAGGAACACAGAAGCATGTTAAACAACACCACTGGGGATGCAAATAGCAAAATTCAGTTAGTGTGGTCACTAACTCTACAGGACAAATGATCAGTTTTCTTCAACAAATAAATTACAAGGAAAAAAATAAAAGAGGAAGCGGAAACTAGAGATTTAAAGCGACTTAAGAGACTGGTCAGGCTTTCCCAATGTCTCAGCAGTAAGGAATCTGCCTGCAGTGCAGAAGACACGAGTTCCTGTTGGGTTGGGAAGATCCCCTGGAGGAGAGCACAGGCAACCCACTCCAGTATTTTTGCCTAGAGAATCCCACGGACGGAGGAGCCTGGCAGGCTACAGCCATAGCATCGCAAATAGTCTGACAGGGCTGAAGCGACTGAGCACGGAGGTACGCGAGAGCTTGTCAACCCATTAGAGTAACTGGGCATTATTTGATTCCCGATCCAAACAAATGAATTATAATGACAACATTTAAGAGACTCTGGGGAAATTTGAACTCTTGGGTTTTGTTCATCATAAGGAATCATTGTTTATGCTATTAAAGATGATAATGGTATTGTGGATAATTTTTTTCATTTTTTTTGGTACTGGAGTATAGCCGATTAACAATGCTGTGACAGATTCAGGTGGACAGTAAAGGGACTCAGCCATACACATGCAAGTATCTATTCTCCCCCAAACTCCCCTCCCATTCAGGCTATCACATAACATTGAGCAGAGTCCCCAGTACTATAAAACAGGATCTAGTTGGTTATCCATTTTAAATACCCACTGTGTACTTGTCAATCCCAAATTCCCTTCTCTTCCCCTCACCCCGTTCTTCCCCCATGGCAACCATAAGTTCATTCTCCAAGTCTGTGAGTCTATTTCTGTTTTGCAAATAAGTTCACTTGCATCATTTCTTTTTAGATTCCGCATATAAGAGCTGTCATACAATATTTCTCCTTCTCTACCTGACTTATTTCATTCAGCATGACAATCTCTAGGTTCGTTCACATTGCTGCAAAGGGCATTACTTCATTCTTTTTAATGGCTGAGTAATATTCCATTGAATGTATGTACTATATCTTGTTTATTCATTTCTGTCGATGGACATCTAGGTTGCTTCTATGTCTTAGCTATTGTAAAGAGTGCTGCAATGAACATTGGGGTGCATATATCCTTTCAGACCATGTTTTCCTCTGGGTATATGCCCAGGAGTGGGATTGGAAACACACACAAAGGAAGGGGGAAGACTATGAACCTGTGTGTATATATCACCCAGCTTGTGAAGATCATGCTAGCATCTCTAGTATCAGTATCCCACAGAAGGGTTTGGGAATCCCAGACCTAGGTCCTTGTGAGTAGCTCCTCCAGGACTTGGTCAGAAGAACAAAGTGAGGATGATCCAGGTAGTGCCCAGGAAAGAGCAGGCCAGACCCACAGAGGAGGCCCAAGGATCATGAAAGCTGTGGGGTGTAGTATCAGTGGGTGCTCAAAATTCCCAGGGGGCTGCTGGCAGCAGTCAGGTTCCAGCCCGAAGCCATTCTTACCCTAAATCTCCTGGGATGGACACTTTGAAACACAGCCGAGATCCCAATTCAAGGGAGGGTTATCTGCCCTAACTGGCTGGGGGCATTGTCTGCAGATTTGGGTCAGACCCTTCAGTATTGCCTGAGCAGCAGAGGGTGCCTGCTCAGCCCCTTTTGGGACAACTCTAGTTCCAGAGCCCCGAAGGGGGACTGAAGCCATCTTAGCTCTCCTCCCTTTGCCCAGTCTCACTTCCTCCCTCCCCTTCCACAGGAGGTAATCCTAGGGCACTCCTTGACAAACATCCTGCGCCTTAAACCATCTCAGAGTCTGCTTGCCCGGAAACCCGATGTGCAATACTACTTGTCTCTAAAAAGCATTACAGCCCTGAGCCCTAGTGGCTCAGTGGTAAAGAATCCACCTGCCAAAGCAGGAGACACATCACAGGTTTGATCCCTGATCTGGGAAGATCCCATATGCCTCAGAACGCTAAGCCCAGGCACCACATAACTATTGAGCCCAGGAGCCGCAACTACTGAAGCTCACCTGCTATAGAGACCGTGCTCCACAACAAGAGAAGCCACTGCAATGAGAATCCCACACAAAACCACTAGAGAATAGCCTCTTCTCACTGCAACTAGAGAAAAGCCTTCACAGCAATGAAGACCCATTACAGTGAAAAATAAAGAAATAAATTTTTAAATAAAACAAATAAAAAGCATTATTAATACAGTCACCCAGAGAGTCATCCTATTGGGACAGTAAGGACTGCTATACCTTATTCACAGAAAACACAGATATCGGGACAGGAGAGTGAAAGTGAAAGTCATTCAGTCCTGTCCAACTCTTTGCGACCCCATGGACTATACAGTCCATGAAATTCTCCAGGCCAGGATACTGGAGTGGGTAGCCACTCCCTTCTCCAGGGGATCTTCCCAACCCACGAGTCGAAACTAGGTCCCCTGCATTGCAGGCAGATTCTTACCAGCTGAGCAACAAGAAAGACAAAGCAAACTGGAGAGATGTTTACACATTATGTGTCTGAGGAAGATGCAAAGCACATTTGAGGGGAGGGGGATGCAGCTTGCTTTATTTCTCTGGGAAGGCTGAGGAGCTGAGCCAGTTAAAGGTAATTCAGTCTCCTCCTGATCCAAGCAGTCTTTTAGGACTTCATTCAACCCCCCGCACCCCCACCTGTCAGGGAGAAATCCTCAACGTTGGGTCATTCTTTCTTTTTCCCTCCTCCCCAAGCAGGTCCAAGAGCCAGAGGTCCACCTGAAGCGTCTGCCGCTGGTGCAGCCCAGAGACTTTTTCCCTGGCTGATCTCCTGACTTGCACATTACCTGAAATCTGAAGGCCACTTTACTTTCATCTCTGGCTTGGGCAACCTTCCCTGGGGCCCTCTTTGTGGGGTTAGTTCACCCCTGCCGTAGTGATACCCTCATCTCTTCAAACGTATCAGTCAATCCCTCAGGGAACTTCTACATTTCTTCCTGAGGCCCTGGGGCATTCTTGGACCTCTACACTCGCTGAGCTCATCATGCAGGTAAAGGGAACTGCTGCTGCCAAGAACGCTGGAGTGGGTTGCCATTTCCTTCTCCAATGCGTGAAAGTGAAAAGGGAAAGTGAAGTCGCTTAGTCGTGTCCGACTCTTAGCCACCCCAAGGACTAGGTGCTCTCTAAGGCCAGATTGCCTGATTTCCATGATGTCTTTTTTTTTTTTTTTTTTTGGAAACTGCTGCATGATTTATGAGATCTCAGTTCCCCTACCATAGACTGAACCTAGGCCACAGCTGTGAAAGCACCAAGTTCTAACTACTGGACCATCAGGGTCCCTGTGATGGGTTTTTTGAATGTGTCACCTTGATTCTTGATTAGGCTATAGTCTTGGCTATTTATTAACTATGTATCTACACACACGCCCATTCGTAATTCACATGGTATGATAAATTTTATGAAAAAATAATCAAGATGGGTGAGGCTTGGACACACAGGGAGGGACATTTAGCACAGAGCCTAATACACAGTTTTAGTTGTTTCTGTTACCGTTGCTACATCACCTGAACCGGCTAGAAACCTCTCTTTGCCTGGAGAATTCCATGGACAGAGGAGCCTGGTGGGCAGTCCATGGGGTCTGCAAAGAGTCGGACACAACTGAAGCGACCAACACTAACATACCACACCCACCACCGTTTATTTTCTGTGATCAACTCTCAGATTCTTCCATTTTTTTATCCCCATCCCCACTCTGTGAGTCAGCGCCTCTTGATCTCTTACCTGGACAGCCTCTCCCATCCCTCACTGCCTCTTTCCTTGTTCCCCTCTGCCTAAATTCTGTTGAGATTTATATCAACATAGATTGAGATCGCTGCTCTATCACTTAGGACCGAGAAAGCCTGGGCTTGTTCCTTTGGTTCTATCTTAGCTCAGGCTGTCATAACAAAACACGGTAGACTGGGTGGCTTAAGAAAAGTCATTTATCTCTCACAGCTCTGGAGGCTGAGAAGTTTAGAATCAAGGGACCAGCCATTTCAGCTCTTGGTGAGAGCCCCTTCCTGGCTTACAGACAGCCACGTTCTTACTGGTGCCCACATGGCCTTTCCTCCCTGCACATGCAGAGAGAGGGGGGACGTTTTCATGTTTCCTTCTTTTCTTAGATGGGGACTTTCCAGGTGTCTCAGTGGTTAAAAAAAAAAAAAAAAAAAAAAATCCACCTGCCAATGCAGGAGACGCAGGAGAAACAGGTTCAATCCCTGGGTCAGGAAGATCCCCTGGAGGAGGGTATGGCAACCTTCTCCAGTATTCTTGCCTGGAGAATTCCATAGACAGAGGAGCCAGGAGGGCTACAGTCTATGGGGTCTCCAATCCAGGAGACAACACAATTGAGCACACACTCGCCCTTTTCTTAGATTAGAGCACTAATTCCATCATGAGGTCTCTACCCTCATGGCCTCATCTAAACCTAATTTCCTCCCAACAGCCCCACTTCCTAATATCAGTGCTCTAGGCTATAGGCTTCAACATATGTATTCTGGAGGGGCATAAACATTCAGTCCCTAAGAAACTCCCTAGATCTTTGTTTCCTCATTAGTAAAATGAAGGTAATAATACTTCCCCCAGGGTAGTCATAAGGACTCAACAACCCAGTAGTGACTGTGGTTGAGATGATTATTATTGAGACAATATAATTAAAACTTAAAGCACAAAGTTGGCCACATAGAAAAGATTGCATAAATATCAGTTATTATTGGTGGCATTACACACTCCTTAAGACTCAGCTCAAATGTCCACAGGCATGTGGATCAGCCCATGTCACCACTGAATCTTGTAGAGTTGTTCTGTTATTTCCATCACATGTCATCACATCCATTTATTTATGTGTCTATTTCCCATTATAGACCATGAACAAATCAAGGTTAGAGGTCAAGATGCCTGCATCCCGTCTGTTGCCCAGCACCTGATGGGCACTAAGGAAATGCTTGTTGAATAAATACACGAGCAAATGAAAGCATGAGCCAGGGCAAGTGACATTCAGATTCTCAGATGAGGGCTCCCTGGTTTCCTCAACCACTTACAGCATGTATTAGCCTATGCTTCGCCAACAAAAATTGGTATGTTTGCTTCAGTTGACAGAGAGCTAGGAGTCAGAGTTCCTGTCCTGGACCAAACCTGGCACCTTTAAATGCTGATGGGCATTATGGACTGAATGTTTCTCCTCCCCAAATTCATTATGCTGGAAGCCCTAACCCCCAGCACCTCAGAATATAACCCTGCTTGAATATAAGGCCTTAAAAGAGATGATTAAATTAAAATGAGGTTATTAGGGTAGGGCTCAAATCTAGTCTGACTGGTGCCCTTATAAGGAGGAATATGGATACCCAGAGAGACATCAGGGATGGACATGCTCAGAGGATGACCATTGTTAGGGTACAGTGAGAAGGCAGCCATCTACAAGCCAGGAAAGAGGCCTTGGAGGAAGCCAAACCTAGTCACATCCTGACTTTGGACTTCCAGCATGCACACTGCGAGAAAATGGATTTTTGTTGTTTAAGACACAGCCTTGGGTGTTCTGTTACAGCAGCCCTAGCAAACTAATACAATGGGTGAGTTCCCGTTCCTGTTTCCCCTACCACTTCTATATTGGAACTCTCCCATAACTTCCTTAAACATTTTCCCATCAATTCCAGATATCATCTGATCTTAATTTCAGGACTCTGACAGTTTATTTCACCCATCATCACTATGCCCCAAAAGACTCTGTCCCTTTAATATGTCCAGAAACCTCTTGTGAAGAATTCATATTCAGCTTGGGAGTATTTATTGGGCCACATGGAACGATGCAAATAGAACAATACTGAAAGTAGCTCAGAAAATGCTGCAGAGAAATAATTAGCCTAGTGTAGGGAAAATGATAAAAATGAACTAAAGTAGTTGAACCACTCCCTTTCATATAGTACATCTCACCTACAATATTCTTTCACGTACTTGATCTCCCTGATCCTCATGACAGCTCAATTACTATCTTCATTTCTTAGATGAGAAAACTGAAGCTCAGAGAATGAAGTGACTGGCCCAGAGCCCAGGGTTAGTAGGTAATGGTACCACCACTGGGACCCAGGTCTTCTGACCTCACGTGCTATCTGAGGTGCTTTATTAGAAAAGAGGAGTTTTACCTGAAATTCATGTACAGATGTAAGAGCTCAACCCTAAAGAAGGCCGAGTGCATAAGAACTGATGCTTTTGAATCATGCTGCTGGTGAAGACTCTCGATAGTCCCCTGGAGTTCAAGGAGATCAAACCAGCCAATCCTAAAGGAAATCAGTCCTGAATATTCGTTGGAAGGACTGATGCTGAAGCTGAAGTTCCAATACTTTGGTCACCTGATGCAAAGAGCCAACTCATTGGAAAATACCTTGATGGAAAGATTGAGGGCAGGAGGAGAAGGGAGCGTCAGAGGGTGAGATGGTTGGATGACAACACTCAATGGACATGAGTTTGAGCCAACTCCTGGAGATACTGAAGGACAGGGAAGCCGGGTGTGCTGTAGTTCATGGGGTCACAAAGAGTCGAACACAGCTTGGCAATTGAACACCAACAACCTGAAAGCACACATTTGCCACATTCCTTTCTGGAGGTACAAAGATAGTAAATAAAACCTTTTTCTCTACTTGCTTGTTATAAATTGTTACTCCCTTCCCAGTAAGCTTGTAATTGGCTTTTGGTAAGGCTTCACTGGGAGGAAGCTGTTAAATTTGGCTCTAAGCCAAAGAGGAACACACTGCATAAAAGAGACAGAAAAAGAATATGAATTTTCAAATGAGCAAATCAGCTAAAAAGAAAATAGAAATTTTGCATGTTCCGTAAGTAGGAGGGTAAAAAAAAAAAAAAAAAAAAAGAGTATGCAGAAGGGGCCAGTTTTCTAGTAATTATGCAAATTAAAAAGAAATTAGAAATGAATGAAAATCGGTGACAACTACAACAATGATTCAAAAAAGCCGAGAGAATTTATCCTTCACAGAAGCTTGGGAGGGTTTTGTTTGCTTTAAATCATTCGCAGCATCCTTTCTGGTGGTCCTTTCCATAGACCCAGGCAAGGGGCGCTGGCACTTAACAGACGTCCCTCCACACACAGGGCTTCCCTGGTGGCTCAGAAGGTAAAGAATTTCGCCTGCAATGTAAGAGACCCAGGTTCAATCCCTGGGTGGGGAAGATCCCCTGGGGGAGGGCATGGGAACCCACTCCAGTATTCTTGCCTGGAGAATCCCATGGATAGAGGAGCCTTGTGGGCTACCGTCCGTGACATCTCAAAGAGTCGGACACGACTGAAGCCACTTAGCACACACGCACACTCCACACACAAGCACCAACAGACAGCACAGGCTTCCGCGGCTCCAAGTCCCGGAAGCAAAGGGTGACCGCATCTCAGTGCCAGGGACCTCTGTGGGCTGTGCCGCTGACAGCACGGAAGATGATGTGCTGTTGTGTTTAGGGATGACTGGAATGATAGAGGCACTCACCCGAGCACTTCTGTCACTCAAACTTTTTCTCTCATAGATTCTTGCTTAACGATGATTCCCAGGAGTATCCCACGCCCATTATCTTGCTTCTTTTCCTGTTCCAGTCAGCGCCTCCAAAAATTAGCACAGGAATTCCTGCAGCTGCAGGCATTGCTCACAGATTAGCACAGTATTCCCAACAGTTGCATGTGACAGCTAAGGAATATTTTGCAGTAATGAACAGCTCATATGATTCTTTAATTTGTGCACGTGTAGGTCCGGACATAATACATATGAAGCAAAATACAGATTCTTTCTAATGGCCGTGAGATTCACTTTGAATGCCATAAATGCAAATAGCTTCATTTTTATGAAATTCTTTATTGAATTCAATTACGCCTATAAAAATATTATTTTTTAAAATGCTAATGTGACTTTAAAATTTGTTAATAATTATTTGTATTTTGCTTTAGAATACTAATGTTAATATTCTAAAAGAAAATATTTAAAACATTAATGAATTTTTTGTTGTTGTTTACCTATTGAATTCACATTTTTTTATGAAAATAAAGTTGGTCCTTATTATTCATGGACACGTACTTGCTAAAGTTCATTTTTAACCCCCAAATCAAGCTCACAGTGATTTTGTAGTCACTTGAAGACACACACAGAATGCTGGAATATTTGAGCTCCCAAGGTGACATGTTCCCCAGAGGAGGCCACACAAGGCAACACTCTGCCTTTTTATTTCAGCTCTTAAACTATAAATAAGTATTCTTTTTGCAGTCTATTTAGTACCTCATTTTTCTCATGTTTGTTGGTGATTTCACTGTTTAAAATGGCCCAACCAGAGTCCTGAAGTGCTGTCTAGTGTTCTTGAGAATAAGATTGTGACATGCTTTACGGAGAAAAATGTACTTGTTATGTAAGTTTTGTACAGGCATTTTATGCTGTTGGCTGTGTGCATTCAATGTTAATGAATCAACAATATATCCTAAATAAGGTGTCTTTCAACAGAAACACACATAAAACAAGCTTAAATATGGATCAGCTGATGAAAATGTTCTGACCAGATGTTTACAGGAAACTGACTATCTCTTGGATATTTGATATTCACCAATTCAGAGAAGGCAGTGGCACCCGACTCCAGTACTCTTGCTTGAAAAATCCCATGGATGGAGGACCTGTTAGGCTGCAATCCATGGGGTCGCTAAGAGACACGACTGAGCGACTTCACTTTCACTTTTCACTTTCATGCATTGGAGAAGGAAATGGCAACCCACTCCAGTGTTCTTGCCTGGAGAATCCCAGGGACGGGGGAGCCTGGTGGGCTGCTGTCTATGGGGTCACACAGAGTCAGACACAACTGAAGTGACTTAGCATAGCATAGCATTCACCAATTCAGCATTGGCAGCGACTTTATGGTACAAAACGTCCCTGAATAAGGAAAATCACCTGTATGCTTAAACTTTGTATACTTTGAATATAAATATATTACTTATAATACATTATATTATTATATTATGTATATATTTGTATACATATGTGTATAATATAATTATATTACTTATATATTTATAATATATAAATATATTAATTACTATCTTTGGAACACAAGTTATGTAAAACTCTTGATACCAACACAATTACTAATTATGCTTAAGTGAGAACAGAAGAAAAATTTGTGGAATAAATTTCCAGTAATTTATTAGAAATGTTTTTATTAGTATATCTTAATTGTGGTCTTCTTTTAAATGTCCCCAGTTTATGAATAGAATGCCCAAATCTACATAATATTTTTCAAATTCAATTATCTGTGATAGTTTGCCCACTTTCACTCACAAAAACTATCACTTATCACATTTTCTAAATTATATTATGAAATGAATTTCTTATGCAGGAGGATAAAATATATTTTCTTTATCAATATGCTAGTTTGCTTTATAAATTAAATATTTAAACACATGGCATGTGAGTCTCCATTTATACTCTGGCCTGGGATCTGCAAACATTGGGGGTAGTAGTTTGTAGTAGCAAACTACTGAAAACAATGTAAATGTAAATCAATGTGTATTAATTAAATACACACAATTATATGATTCACCCATATAATACTGTAGAATCTTCAGTTCATTTCAGTTCAGTCACTCATTCGTGTCTGACTCTTTGTGACACCATGGACCGCAGCACGCCAGGCCTCCCTGTCCATCACCAACTCCCGGAGGTCACTCAAACTCATGTCCATCAAGTCGATGATGCCATCCAGCCATCTCATCCTCTGTTGTCCCCTTCTCCTCCTATCCTCATTTTTCCCAGCATCAGGGTCTTTTCAAATGAGTCAGCTCTTCGCATCAGGTGTCCAAAGTACTGGAGTTTCAGCTTCAACATCAGTACTCCCAATGAACACTTAGGACTGATCTCCTTTAGGAGAGACTGGTTGGATCTCCTTGCAGTCCAAGGGACTCTCAAGAGTCTTCTCCAACATCACAGTTCAAAAGCATCAATTCTTTGGCACTCAGCTTTCTTTATAGCCCAACTCTCACATCCATACATGACCACTGGAAAAATCATAGCCTTGACTAGCTGGACCTTTGTTGGCAGAGTAATGTCTCTGCTTTTTAATATGCTGTCTAGGTTGGTCATAACTTTCCTTCCAAGGAGTAAGCGTCTTTTAATTTCATGACTGCAGTCACCATCTGCAGTGATTTTGGAGCCAAAAAAAATAAAGTCAGTCACTGTTTCCACTGTTTCCCCATCTATTTCCCATGAACTGATGGGACCAGATGCCATGATCTTTGTTTTCTGAATGTTGAGCTTTAAAGCCAACTTTTTCACTCTCCTCTTTCACTTTCATCAAGAGGCTCTTCAGTTCTTCTTTACTTTCTGCCATAAGGGTGGTGTCATCTGCATATCTGAGTTTATTGATATTTCTTCTGGCAATCTTGATTCCAGCTTGTGCTTCCTCCAGTCCAGCATTTCTCATGATGTACTCTGCATACAAGTTAAGTAAGCAGGGTGACAATATTATACAGTGTTTAATTAGAGAAATTTAAAATAGTGGACTTGGAACCAAATGACTAGGATTCAGATCCTGACTCTAGCACTCAGTAGTTGTGTGACCTTGATTTATTTAACCTGCCTGTGCCTCAGTTTCTTCTTCTGTAATAAGGAAGTACTAGTACTTTGCTTAGAGGACTCAGAGTCAATATGTGTAAAGTGCTTAGAACAGTGATGTGTGCATGCTAAGTTACTTCAGTTGTGTCCAACTATTTGCCACCCTATGGACTGTAGCCCCCAAGCTTCTCTGTCCAAGGATTTCTCCAGGCAAGAACACTGGAGTGTGTTACCATGCCCTCCTCCAGGGAATCTTCCTGACTCAGGGACTGAAACCATGTCTCTTATGTCTCCTGCATTGGCAGGCAGGTTCTTTACCACTACTGCCAACTGGGCATTCCTAGAACAGTGCTGCTGCTGCTGCTGCTGCTGCTGCTGAGTCGCTTCAGTCGGGTCTGACTCTGTGCAACCCCATAGACAGCAGCCCACCAGGCTCCCCCATCCCTGGGATTCTCCAGGCAAGAACACTGGAGTGAGTTGTCATTTCCTTCTCCAATGCATGAAAGTGAAAAGTGAAAGTGAAAAATGAAAGTGAAGTCACTCAGTCGTGTCTGACTCTTAGTGACCCCATGGACTGCAGCCTACCAGGCTCCTCCATCCATGGGATTTTCCAGGCAAGAGTACTGGAGTGGCTTGCCATTGCCTTCTCCAAGAACAGTGCTAGATGCATAGAAATGGTATGTAAATTTTTCCTCTAAGTATTATTATATTCATTATTTGCACTAATGTGCTACAATCTCTAAGATATAGTAAGAATAGGACTTCCCGAGTGGTCCAGTGGCTACGACTCTGCACTACCAATGCAAAGGGCCTGAGTTTGATCCCTAATCAGGGAACTAGATCCTGCATGCTGCGACAAAGAAGGAATATCCCACATGCCACAATTAAGACCTGACATAGCTAAATAAATAAGTAAGTATTTTTGAAAGATATGGTAAAGGAATAAAGTAAAACACAGAGAGTATAATAATATACTATCATTTATTAAAAATAAATAAAAGAATCTGTGTGTGTACATACAGGCTTGTATTTGTACAGGAAACTAACATAGGGTTGCTTCCAGGGAAAGAAATGAAAGAGTTGGGGCTTGGAGGTGGAAGAGAGATTTTTCACCGTGTGTCTGGTAACAAAAGCTTAGTGGCTTAAAACAGCAGTGATCTATTTTTCATGGTTTCTCTAGGCTGAGAAATCTGGCAGAATCCAACTGGGAGACTCATTCCTATTCCATGATGTCAGTGGTCTTCCCTCTCTTGTTGCCCTTATTTCATTTAGCTGATATTTTAGGTTGATGTTCCAGATCTGTGTCCTTCATCAGATTGTATGATCCTCGAGGACAGGAATCACAACTTATTCATCTCTGTGTCACTCACAGGATGTAGCATGGGTACTCAGAAAAATCTTGGGTGGAGTGAATGAAGAAACAAAAATCCATGCCCCAGTGAACACAGCATTGTAAATCAACTATACTTTAATTAAAAAAAAAAAAAGAATCCATGTTCTTATGTGTTCTATAGTTCTTTTATTTTTCATTTCCTAATACCAGGTATGCCCCCTACCCCTTCATTGTCTTATACCATGCCACAGAGATTGAAATTCACAACCTTAGAAACAAAACCTCATTTGTTTTCAGGTAGATGCATCTTGTATCAGAGTGACTTTTCAAAGAATTTTATCAACTAAGAGCACTGGTGCTACAGACTGAATGTTTGTGTCCCCAAGACTCATATGCTGAAATTCTAACCCCCAAGATGATGGTATTAGGAGGTGAGGCCTTTCGGAGGTGAGGCCTTTCGGAGGTGATGAGGTCATGAGGGTGGAACCCTCATGAATGTGATTAGTGCCGTTATAAAGAGACCCCCAGAGAGTTCCCTTGCCCCTTCTGCTACATGAGGACAGTGAGATGATTGCTCTCAGTGAACCAGGAAGCACATCCTGACCAGACATTGAACATGCCAGCACCTTGACCTTGGACTTCCCAGCCTCCAGAACAATGAGAGAGAAATTTATGTTGTTTATAAGTCACTCGGTCTATAATATATGCTGTTACAGCAGCCCCATCAGACTAAGTCAACTGAAATAGAAAATAAAGGACAGAAGCAAACTGGCAAGTACTGGTGCCGAGAGCAGATTTCACATACAGATCAAGGGCAGGCAAAATCCAGGACCTTAGGGATCCTACCGAGATACACACAAGCAGAGAAGGGGGATGATATTCATTCAGTGGAGTGGGGGAGGACTACTTCTTTAACATTTAAATGAAAGAAAAACACAGAAAACAGACTATCCTGTCAAAAGACACAAGTAATATCTTTTTTTTTCCTATTTTTTTTTTTTTTGGCCATACCACACGGCATGGGGGATCTTAGGTCCCTGACTAGGGACTGAACCTGTGCCCTCTGCAGTAGAAGCACAGTGTCTTAACCACTGGCCCAGAGAAGTCCCACAAGTAGTATTATCTTAACAGCTAACATCACAAGTTCACTGGGGAAAGGAGTCAGTTTCAGAGGGATATCTCCATCAGTTACTCATAGCACAAAGGGATGCCCAGAAATCTCCTTCTAACAAAAAACAAAACAGCAGAGAATAAGTACACTGTTCTGCTGGAGAGAAAGAGGGGAGTTGTTATATATCAAAGGGAAGAGTGGAAAGAAGGAAGTAATCAGAGAATGGAAAAGAGGAGATGGTAAGAAAGTGGAAATTTGGAGCTACCTAGGAAATGCACAGTGGAGAGGGAGGGATCTCCCACAGCACCCAGAGGGCTGTGTCACAAAAAATATAGATCTTCCCCCCTCCCCTTAAGCCACAAAACCAGTCTTCTAATTTCTTCAAAGAAGGAAATCAAGGACTATCAATATTTGGATATGCATCCATATGGACACAAAAATTTAGAGAGACATAAAAGCAGAGTATTCCTGAAAAATTTGGGGAAACCATCCAATAGGATGTCTTCATCAGGCCCCAGAGGGTATCTGGGTTACACACCGAATTCCAAAAACATCTGTCTTTGGACGTGAATAGAGAATTTAGAAGTTAAAGGGACAATTTCTGAATCACAGATGCTAAGTCACTGATGAATGATCTCGCTTCAGCAGTGTTTGAACTGCTGGCCACAGTGAATCATAATATAATTCAGGTGATATAATCAAATTGGCAGGTCATAACTAGTAGTTTTATTGAAATGATAGACTGGAAAGGAATAGTTAAACTCCACCAGCCAGTAGAGAAATGCAAAGTGTAACCTTGATGAAATCTAACTCCATGTCTATTAAAATAGGTGGCTCAAACAGTAAAGAATCGGCCTGCAGGGCAGAAAGGCCCCAAGTTTAATCCCTGGTTCGAGAAAATCCCCTGGAGGAGGGCATGGCAACCCACTCCAGTGTGCTTGTTTGGGAAATCCCATGGACAGAGGAGCCTAGAGGGTTACAATCCATGACCTCACAAAAAGTTGGACACAACTAAGCAACTAAGCATAAAATTAAAATTAGTGACAACACCAAATATGGTGAGAATGCTAAGAAACTGGATCCCTTACACAGTGGTAGTAGAAATGGATAATAGTACAGCCAGCACTCCAAGAAAATTATTTGGAAGTTTCCTGCAAAACTAAACATACACTTACCAGCAATCACTCCCCTGGACATTTGTCTTAGAGAAATGAAAATTTATGTCCACACAAATCAAAAAATCTACACAAATGTTCACATCATCATTATTTTTAACAGGAAAAAAGTCAAAATGACCTTCTTTTTTTTTTTTTTTTAATCAAGAATCTCTTTTATTGATTATCAGAAACATTACAAACATCTAGTATGAACAAATTGTAACATGATAGTGTTTAGTTTGAACAATTAATACATTTCAGATATAATATTATATATATTTCAATGCTATTCTCCCCAATTATCTCACCCTCTCCTGGTCCCAGAGTCCAAAAGTCTGGTCTATACATCAGTGTCTCTTTTGTTGTCTCGTAAATAGGGTGATTTTTTACCATCTTTCTAAATTCCATATATATGCGTTAGTATACTGTATTTGTGTTTTTGTTTCTGGCTTACTTCACTCTGTATAATAGGCTGCAGTTCCATCCACCTCCTTAGAACTGATTCAAATGTATTCTTTTTAATGGCTGAGTAATATTCCATTGTGTATATGTACCACAGCTTGCTTATCCATTCATCTGTGGATGGACATCTAGGTTGCTTCCACGTTCTGGCTATTGCAAACAGTGCTGCTATGAACATTGGGGTACAGGTGTCTCTTTCAATTCTGGTTTTCTCATTGTATATGCCCAGCAGTGGGATTGCTGGATCATAAGGCAGTTCTATTCGCAGTTTTTTGAGGAATCTCCATACTGTTCTCCAAAGTGGCTGTACTAGTTTGCATTCCCACCAACAGTGCAAGAGGGTTCCCTTCTCTCCGCACCCTCTCCAGCATTTATTGCTTGTGGACTTTTGGATAGCAGCCATACTGATTGGCGTGAAATGGTATCTCATAGTGGTTTTGATTTGCATTTCTCTGATAATGAGTGATATTGAGCATCTTTTCATGTGTTTGTTAGCCATCTGTATGTCTTCTTTGGAGAAATGTCTATTGAGTTCTTTGGCCCATTTTTTGATTGGGTCATTTATTTTTCTGGAATTGAGCTGTAGAAGTTGCTTGTATATTTTTGAGATTAGTTGTTTGTCAGTTGCTTCATTTGCTATTATTTTCTCCCATTCTGAAGGCTGTCTTTTCACCTTGCTTATAGTTTCCTTTGTTGTGCAAAAGCTTTTTAAGTTTGATTAGGTCCCATTTGTTCATTTTTGATTTTATTTCCAATATTCTGGGAGGTGGGTCATAGAGGATCCTGCTGTGATGTAAGTCAGAGAGTGTTTTGCCTATGTTTTCCTCTAGGAGTTTTATGGTTTCTGGTCTTACATTTAGCTCTTTAATCCATTTTGAGTTTATTTTTGTGTATGGTGTTAGAAAGTGTTCTAGTTTCATTCATATGGAGGGGTCTTGTTTTTGTATCCATTCAGCCAGTCTCTGTCTTTTGGTTGGGGCATTCAACCCATTTACATTTAAGGTAATTAATGATAAATATGATCCCGTTGCCATTTACTTTGTTGTTTTGGGTTTGAATTTATATATCCTTTTTGTGTTTCCTGTCTAGAGAATGTCCTTTAGTATTTGTTGGAGAGCTGGTTTGGTGGTGCTGAATTCTCTCAGCTTTTGCTTGTCTGTAAAGGTTTTGATTTCTCCTTCATATTTGAATGAGATCCTTGCTGGGTACAATAATCTGGGCTGTGGGTTCTTTTCTTTCATCACTTTAAGTATGTCTTGCCATTCCCTCCTGGCTTGGAGAGTTTCTATTGAAAGATCAGCTGTTATCCTTATGGGAATTCCCTTGTGTGTTATTTGTTGTTTTTCCCTTGCTGCTTTTAATATTTGTTCTTTGTGTTTGATCTTTGTTAATTTGATTAATATGTGTCTTGGGGTGTTTCGTCTTGGGTTTATCCTATTTGGGACTCTCTGGGTTTCTTGGACTTGAGTGATTATTTCCTTCCCCATTTTAGGGAAGTTTTCAACTATTATCTCCTCTAGTATCTTCTCATGGTCTTTCTTTTTGTCTTCTTCTTCTGGGACTCCTATGATTCGAATATTGTAACGTTTAATATTGTCCTGGAGGTCTCTGAGATTGTCCTCATTTCTTTTAATTCGTTTTTCTTTTTTCTCCTCTGATTCCTTTAATTCTGCCATTCTATCTTCTAATTCGCTAATTCTATCTTCTGCCTCTGTTATTCTACTATTTGTTGCCTCCAGAGTGTTTTGGATCTCATTTATTGCATTATTCATTATATGTTGATTCTTTTTTATTTCTTCTAGGTCCTTGTTAAATCTTTCTTGCATCTTCTCAATGCTTTTTTCCAGACTATTTATCCATGATTCCATTTTGCTTTCCAGATTTTGGATTAATTTCACGATCATTATTTGGAATTCTTTATCAGGTAGGTTCGCTATTTCTTCCTCTTTTGTTTGGTTTGGTGGGCTTTTATCCTGTTCCTTTACCTGCTGGAAATTCTTCTGTCTTTTCATCTTGTTTAAATTGCTAAGTTTGGGGCGTCTTTACTGTATTCTGGTAGTCTGTGGAGTTCTCTTTATTGTGGCGTTTCTGCACTATATGTGGGTTTGTACCGGTGGCTTGTCGAGGTTTCTTGTTTATGGAAGCTTGTATCGGTGTTCTGGTGGGTGGAGCTGGATTTCTTTTCTCTGGGGTGCAGTGGAGTGTCTAGTAGTGAGTTATGAGATGTCTATGCTTTTGGGGTCGCTTTGTGTAGCCTGTGTAATGGAGCTCAGGCTGTGTTCTTGTTTTTCTGGAGAATTTGCTTGGTATGTCTTGTTGTGGAACTTGCTGGTCTTTGTGTGATGCTTGGTTTCAGAGTAGGTATGGAGGCTTTTAATGAGCTCCTGTCAATTAGTGTTTCGTGGGATCAGGGTATGGACTTAAGCCTCCTGGTTCCAGTTATTGGTCTTATTTTTACAGTAGTCTCAAAAACTTCTTCTTCTATAATGCATTCCACAACTGGACTGCTCAGAGATGTTCACGGAATTATACATAGAAGGAAAAAGGGAGGAAGGAGACAGAGGTGGTCAGGAGGATAAAAGGAGGGAGTGTGAAGGAGAGAGACAGATCTAGTCAGTAATCATTAAAGAAAAGAAAAAAGGAAAAGAAAAAAGCAAAGGACAAAAAGGAAAAAGGAAAAAAAAAAAAAAAAAAACAGGGTCGCAAAAGTTATATCTAAACGTGGAGATTAAAGAAGTACTAGAGGATAAAAAAAATAATAATAATAAAAAAATAAAAGAAACAAAACAAACAACAACAAAAAAAATTAAAAGGGAAAAAAATTTTTGTTTTCCTTTTTCCAATTAAAAAATAATAAAAATTTAAAAAATATATATATATTAAAAAAAGAAAAGAAAAAAAAAAAGGAAATAATGATGGAAAAAATAGTAACAATATATATAAGAGTTTCTCTATTATTGTTGTGGGTTCAGTTCATTTTCAGCTAGTTCCTTGTTCCGGCTTAAATTTCTCAAGATCTATAGGCCCCTTTCTCTGTGGTTGTTCTGTATAGTTCTTTGTTCTGTGCACGGTTCGGCGGTGTTCTGGGCCAAGGCCCGCCACTCGTGCGGTCGGCGCTGCACAATCTGGATTGCCGGCCCAAACTACTCCAGTTAGGCAGCACTCCAGACAATCAGGCAAACGAAGTCTGCGCTGAGGCCCGCAGAGGGGGAGGGGTCGGCGACGGGAATGGCGGGCGGGCGGGTGGGGGAGGGGATGGGGTGGCCCTCGTGGGAGCCGCCGGCACAGCGGGCGGGGGCACGCCTGCGCGGGAGTGGCCGGCGGGGGAGCGTCCAGTGGGGGAGAGTCCCGCGGGGGAGCGTCCCTCTGGGGAGCGCCGGCAGCGGAGCGTCCCGCGTGGGAACGGCCAAGGCGTCTCCCTGCCCAGCCCCGGCTCCCCAATGGCAGATGCGGGCGTTTGCAGCGGTGCTTTTCCGCTGCGGAAGTTACCGCAGGGCCCGCAGTCTGTGGGTTCTAATTGCTCAACTGTTCTCCTCCCTGTTATGATAGTCTCCGTGTTTCCCAGGTTCGGCGCAGATTCCGCAGGGAGAGTGTTTCCTGGTGTTTGGAAACTTCTCTTTTTGAGACTCCCTTCCCCGGACAGAGGTCCGCCCCTCCCTCTTTGTCTCTCTCTGGCTTCTATATTCTTTCCTACCTCCTTTAGAAGGCAGTGAGTTGCTTTTCTGGGTGTCCGACGTCCTCCGCCAGCACTCCGAAGCTGTTTGTGGTATTTACTCGGCGCCCAGATGTCCCATTGATGAATTTGTGGAGGAGAAAGCGTATTCCCCGTCCTAATCCTTCGCCATCTTAACCGGAAGTGCAAAATGACCTTCAATAGGTGGTACATTCATACCACAGAATATCACTCAGAAACAAAAATGAATGAACCGCTGGTACGATCAACAACTTTAATGAATTTCAGGGCATCACAATCAGTGGAAAAAGTCAATCTCAAAAAACAAAATTTTGCAGGTGGAGAGCAGATAAGTGATTGCCAGGAGTTATGGGTGGAGGTGAGGTGCTGGTACATGAGACCAGAAGAGTAAGTTGTTGTTGTTCAGCCACTACCTCATGTCCGACTGACTCCTTGTGACCCCATGGACTGCAGCACTCCAGGCTTCCCTGTCCTTCACTGTCTCCCGGACATGCTCAAGTTCATGTCCATTGAGTCAGTGATGCTATCTAACCATTTTGTCTTCTACCACCTTCTTCTTTTGCCTTCAATTTTTCTCATCATCAGGGTCTTTATCAAAGAGTCAGCTCTTCGCTTTAGGTGGCCAATGTATTGGAACTTTGGCTGCAGCATCAGTTCAGTTCAACTCAGTAGCTCAGGCGTGTCCAACTCTGTGTGAGCCCATGAACCGCAGCATGCCAGGCCTCCCTGTCCATCACCAACTGCCAGAGTCTACCCAAAACCATGTCCACTGAGTTGGTGATGCCATCCAACCACCTCACCGTCTGTTGTACCCTTCTCCTGCCCTCAATCTTTCCCAGCATCAGGGTCTTTTCAAATGAGTTAGCTCTTCACATCAGGTGGCCAAAGTATTGGAGTTTCAGCTTCAACATCAGCCCTTCCAATGAACACCCAGGACTGATCTCCTTTAGGAGAGACTGGTTGGATCTCCTTGCAGTCCAAGGGACTCTCAAGAGTCTTCTCCAACACCACAGTTCAAAAGCATCAGTTCTTTGGTGCTCAGCTTTCTTTATAGCCCAACTCTCACATCCATACATGACCACTGGAAAAACCATAGCCTTGACTAGATGGACCTGTTGGCAGAGTAATGTCTCTGCTTTTTAATACGCTTTCTAGGTTGGTCATACCTTTCCTTCCAGGGAGTAAGTGCCTTTTAATTTATGGCTGCAATCACCATCTGCAGTGATTCTGGAACCCCAAAAAATTAAATCAGTCACTGTTTCCACTGTTTTCCCATCTATTTGCCATGAAGTGATGGGACCAGATGCCATGATGTTCGTTTTCTGAATGTTGAGCTTTAAGCCAACTTTTTTACTCTCCTCTTTCACCTTCATTGAGAGGCTCTTCAGTTCTTCACTTTCTGCCATAAGGGTAATGTCATCTGCATATCTGAGGTTATTGATATTTCTCCTGGCAATCTTGATTCCAGCTTGTGCTTCATCCAGTCCAGCATGTCTCATGATGTACTCTGCATATAAGTTAAATAAGCAGGGTGATAATATACAGTCTTTCTAATTAATATTCAGGTTGATTTCCTTTAGGATTGACCAATTTGATCTCCTTGCAATCCAAGGGACTCTCAAGAGTTTTCTCTAGTAGGACAATTCAAAAGCATCAATTCTTTGGTGTTCAGCCTGTTTTACCGTCCAGCTCTCACGTCGGCACATGACTATCAGAAAAGCCATAGACTTGATTACATAGACCTTTGTCGGCAAAGTAACGTCTGCTTTTTAACTGCTGTCTCAGTTTGTCATAACTTTCCTTCCAAGGAGCAAGTAAAAGTAGCACCAGAAATTCCCTTTGTGGTGATGGAATATGTCTGTATCTGGATTGGGGTGGTTGTACAAATCTATGCATGTAACAAAACTGCATAGAACTACACACAGCAGAGTGCATATAATTATTGGTAAAATCTTGAAAGTGAAAGTGAAGTTCATTTCCAACTCTTTGTGATCCCATGGAATGTAGCCTATCAGGCTCCTCTGTGCATGGGATTTACCAGGCAAGAGTACTAGAGTGGGCTGCCATTTCCTTCTCCAGGGGATCTTCCCAACCCAGGGATAGAACTCTGGTCTCCCTTATTGCAAGCAGATGCTTTACCATCTGAGCCACCAGGGTAAAGTCTGGAAAAGATCTGTAAATCACAAGCATGTCAGTGTCCTGGGTTTGAAACAGCATTGCAGTTGTATAAGATGTTACCATCAAGTACACAGAGGACTTCAGTGTACTGTTTTTGCAACTTTCTATGAGTCTATAATTATTCCAAAGTAAAAGTTTTTTAAAAAGAAAAAGAGTCAGAGAAAGAGGGCACTCATAGTAAAAGTGAGTATTGTTCTGGTGAAACTTTTATTTCATCTGTGTGCTCTTGTGAGTCCTGGGTCACCATGTGAAATGTACTTAATGTACTTCTTGGGAGATGGGAAGGTGATCATCAAGGTCAAAACCAGTTTGAAACAACTGCTCTACAGCAAGCTTGGAGACTCAAAGATCTAGAAGGAACCAGGCAGCCAGTATGAAGAAGTAAGACAGGCCTGGTTAAGATTGTCATCACTCCTCTTCCCCATATATCAGTCATAGTTCTTACTATAGTAGATTTCATAACAATATAAATATCCTTTACTTCTACAGATACATTAGCTCTTTCTTAATTTTAATTTTTTTAACCACATGACACTCTTGATTTATGTGCTCTCACCACTTTTGAGAGTGAATTAGTTTTTCTGTTGCCCAGTAACAAATTACTCCAAATCATAGCAACATACAACAACATTTATCATCTAATGGTTTCTAGGAATGGTTTAGTTGGGTGGATCTCACTCAGGATCTCCCAGGACGTTGAAGTTGGATTATCAGTCAAAGCTGCAGCCTTCTGAAGGCTCAAAAGCTGCCAGGGAATCGACTCCCAAGCTCACTAGTTGACAAGCCTCAGCAAATCACTGACTGTTGATGAGACTTGAGCTCCTCACCACGTTGTCATCTCCATAGGACTGTTCCCAACATGGCAGCTGGCTTTCCCAAGAAGGAGAGATAGAAAAGAAAGAGCAAGAAAGCCAGGCATCAAATTAGAAGCTCATCTTTTATAACATAATCTCAGAAATGGCATACTGGGACTTTCCTGGAAGTTCAGTGGTTAAGACTCTGTGCTACCACTGCAGGAGGTAGATTCAATCCCTGGTCAGGGAACTAAGGTCTGGCACGCTAGGAGGCACAGCCAAAAAATAACAATTTTTTAAAAAGAGAAAGAAGTGACATATTATCTTCTCTACCATATGTCATTGGTCACACAGACAAATCCTGGTACAATAGAAGAGGGGATGACACAAGAGTGGGAACAAGAGGTAGGACCATTAGGGGCTATCTTGAAGGCAAATGTCCACAAATAGAGATCTGGGGACACGAAATATTTATCTACTATAAGTAAAACACCCATACATATATAATAAATGGCAACTAACACTGGTCATGCTGCAAAGACGTTAGGGTGTGGTGGAGAAACCAGTAAAGGGAAGCAGACATACCCCATTTCAAGGCGCAGCTGCTAATCATGGTGCTACATGAGAAAAAATATAGATCCAGAGTTGCTGGATCTTCAACTTGGAAATCTTCCAATATTTGAGTACTGGCTGAAGTTTTCTGTTAACTTTAATGTGACCAAATAAAATATATAATCCATATGGATGCAGTTTGCAAACCCTGCTGCCAAATCCAGGCAAGGGTGATGTCATGGTTAAAAGCTCAGGGTTTACAATCAGGGAGAACTGGATTCCGGAGAAGGCAATGGCACCCCACTCCAGTACTCTTGCCTGGAAAATCCCATGGACAGAGGAGCCTTGTAGGCTGCAGTCCATGCTAAGGGTCGGACATGACTGAGCGACTTCACTTTCACTTTTCACTTTCATGCACTGGAGCAGGAAATGGCAACCCACTCCAGTGTTCTTGCCTGGAGAATCCCAGGGATCGGGGAGTCTGGTGGGCTGCCGTCTATGGGGTCGCACAGAGTCAGACATGACGGAAGTGACTTATTAGTAGCAGAACTGGATTCAAGCTCTAGCCATGCTATTTATGACCTTGACCAAGCCTCAGAGCCTACCCTGTAAAGCAGAGTGGATCAAAATAATGCCATTTCACACTGCTTTGCTTAGGTTTTAGTGACACAATACATGAAATCCTTTTCGCGGGGCCTGGAATATGACAACAGCTCAAAAAGATGGGTTTTATTATTGCTGTTCTAACAGCCGAGGTGAAAGCTGAAACAATAACATCTTCACCCACACTGTGACTGTTAGCCAAGTGGGTGATCTCAGCAACTGCCAGGCTTGATTTAGGGGTTCATTCACACATCTCCAGATCAGGACAATCATTACTGAGGCTGAACCTCAAAGGCCCACTTTGCTTTCTTCACAGTTTTGTCTTGGGGAGTCCTTAAACTCCATGAGCCACAAAGATAAACAGTGTTTTGATGGTATGGAAAACACAAACACAACTTGTTGATTTCTTCGCTTCCTCAACCTCCATGGTGTGAGAGTCACACGGCTATTTTCAGGCTGCCAGAACTGACAGCCAAAAGGAAGTTTGTTTCACAACTGGAACAACAGCTTGAAAAGGACCAGGGAGATCACCTAGAGAGAAGCAGTTGTACTCATTGTACTCAAGTGAACCTACTCGAGCCCAGAGTCTGAATCGTCCCTATCACAGTTCACACCCCTGGCTATCCACTTCTAACTGAATGCCTCCAGTGACAGAGAATTCATCACTAGCCCCAGAGTAGCTTATTCCATTTTGGTTAGGAGTTTTATGCATGTATTCCAGGAATATTGATTGAGCACTTACTATATATCAGGCATTGCATTTGGTGCTGGTGGTAAATGAGACACATGAAGTCTCCCATTTCCTAGTGTGGGAGACAGACAAAAACAAAGAGATGAATATGTGTTTGGTAGAGATAGATTAGGTGACAAAATAATCAATAAAAACCTGTAATAGGAATAGAAGAGTTTTATTGAGCCAAACTGTGGACTATAACCCAGAAGACAGCCTCTCAGATAACTCCAAGGAACTACTCCAGGGAAGCATGGTTTTCAGCACAGTTTTATTTCTTGTCACAACAAAGACCACCTCACAAGTCAGGTATACATTCCTTCAAGATTTAAACAAACAAAAAATCAGCACATGCACAGTAAGTCAGTATGGCCTTGACACCTGGGAAGGGAATCTTTTCATTGAAGATGTACCAACACTGGTGTCCCGGGAAGGGAAATATTTCATCTGTATTTTTAATATGGGCATTCTTTATTTCCCAGCAATGCACCCTTTTCTTCAGTAATTAAAACAGATGTAGGGACTTCGCTGGTGGTCCAATAGCTAAGACTCCGCACTCCCAACGCAGGGGGCCTGGGTTTGATCCCTGGTCAGGGCACCAGATCCCAAAGGTGGCAACCAAAGATCCTGTGTGCAGCAACTAAGACCCAGTGCAGTCAAATGAATAAATAAATTAAAATATTTTTTAAAAAGATGTAGAATGTATGTTTGAGGGAGAAGGGAGTGACAACCCACTCCAGTATTATTGCCTGGAGAATTTCCAGGGGCAGAGGAGCCTGGTGGAATATAGTCCCTGGGGTCACATAGACTCAGACATGACTGAGCAACTAACACACACACGATGTACATTTGATAGGCCACAAATAGGCTACTGGAATTAGCATAAAATTCAACTTAATGCATGTGTAAGCCAGAATGACTTCCCCATACCTGAATATAAATTTTTATCAGATTTTAAGAAGAAAAATGAAACAAGGTTAAATTTAGGGAATGATAGGAAAGGTCAAGGAGAATTCTCTTAGGCAAGGACACTCAAGCAGCTTTCTTCATGAAAAAAAAAAAGAGGGGGAAATGTGAACACCTAGACTAAGAGGAACATCTCACGTGAACATTTCAGCCAGGTGTGAACAAAGGAGAAGTAGATGTCTTCGTTATACTCAAGGAAATCTGGACTGAATTCTTTCTTCCTGTTCACACTGCCACAAATCTCCTTGCCCCTTTGAGAGTTAATCCTGTTACTCATGTCTCCCTGTACTTGTAGGCTTAATGGTCAGGCTGAGAAGGCTCTGTGTCTGTCCTGTTGGGCCAATGTCATCATATTTTGTCCATTTCTCCTGCTTGCTTTGGTGTTTACAGTGTTTCATCCTCCCTGTCAATAATATAGTCAGCATTCTATCTACATTTCAAGTCCCTAAAAATGAAGTCACAATGGCCAGGTCTGAGGGCTGGAGTCCCCCGATAAATTTCCAAAGGCTTCTCCCAGCCTCCCAACAAATTGACAGTCATCAAGAATCCCTTTGGGGGACTTCCCTGGTGGTCCAGTGTTAAGTCTCTGCACATCCTTTGCAGCAGGGCCTGAGTTCGATCCCTGGTCAGGGGACTAAGATCTCACATAAAGAAGAAAAGACTCCCTTCTGTCCTTCTTATCAGTGCTTCAATTTCCAGCACTTCCTTCTCAATGGAAATACAATTGGAGCTGAGTGGTTCTGCTTTCTCTATACCATCTGTGAACAGAATAAAATCTGCTCCAAGCAGCAGGCTGATATGTTGTCAGACAAATGAAGCCCCAAGACATAAGGAAACGCAGGGTACGTGCAACAGCTTGTTGACTGATTCAGAGTTATTCAGTTTCTACACTAAACATTAGTAAGAATCTCGTCATATTTCTATCTTCCACACCCAGAACATTGCCAGAACCCCAGGGACATTGATAAACCCTTGTCGAAAAGTATGTGTATAAGTATTATGGAAGATATTTAGGGGAAAATCCCTCAATAAGACCAAAGACCCTGGCATCCTTAAGTTATGATTTTTCTGTTGCTGTTATTGTTCAGTCACTCAGTTGTGACACTCTTTGCAACCCTATGGACTGTAGCACCCCAGGCTTCTCTGTTCTTCACCATCTCCTGGAGCTTGCTCAAACTCATGTCCATCAAATTGGTGATGACATCCAACCATCTCATCCTCTGTCGTCCCCTTCTCCTCCTGCCTTCAATCTTTCCCAGCATCAGGGTCTTTTCTAATGAGTCAGCTCTTTGCCTCAGGTGGCCAAAGTATTGGAGCTTCAGCTTCAGCATTAGTCCTTCCAATAAATATTCATGATTGATTTCCTTTAGGATTAACTGGTTTGATCTCCTTGCAGTCCAAGGAACTCTTTTTTCTATCTCATGGGGAAATGAATTGTGTTGCCACAGAACAAAAATTCCCAAGATTTAGTGACTCATAAAAACTGTAACATGTATTTTACTCATGAACCTGCAATGGGACCTGAGACAGCTTGTGTGCTCCTCTCTGCTTTACTTCTTGGACTTGTGTGCTTGGTGGTGGATGCTGGCTCAGACCTCATCTGTGGCTTGTGGCTAGAATGCCTGCAAGTGACCTACCCTTATAGGTGCTTAGTTTTCTCAGAGTGTGGAGGCACCCTGAGCGTCAGGCAGAGCTGTGTGGCTCCTAAGTGGAAACGCATAATTTCTGCAATTTTATTCTCTAGAATAAAGTCACCAAAGATAATCTACACTCAGGAATTGGAGGAACAAGCGTCAAAAAAATATGCAGATGTTTTAAAACCACCACCAATAGGACTGAATTAGACAAAGGTTTGACCTTTATTCTTAAGAAACAAATGCCTAAGAGGCTCACTGCTTTCTTAGAGATGAGCCACAGAACTGAATAGGTGAAAATAAAGAATGTGGGGCCTTCCCTGGAGGTCCAGTGGTTAAGATTCTGTGCTTCTGCTGCAGGGGGTGCAGGTTCAACCCCTGGTCAAGGAACTAAGATCCCACATGCTACCCAGCACGGCCAAAATAACAAAACAAAACAAAAAAGAATGTCTGCAAGTTTATTCAGAGCTCCTTAGTTTGGAAATCCTGCAAGCTCGACATGTTTGAAACATGCATCTCCACAACTGTATCTAGAAGAGATTCGTTTCCCAAATAAAAGGAAGTTGGAATTGTACTTCGGAGAAGGCAATGGCACCCCACTCCAGTACTCTTGCCTGGAAAATCCCATGGACGGAGGAGCCTGGAAGGCTGTGTAGTCCATGGGGTCTCGAAGAGTCAGACATGACTGAGCGACTTCACGTTCACTTTTCACTTTCATGCATTGGAGAAGGAAATGGCAACCCACTCCAGTGTTCTTGCCTGGAGAATCCCAGGGACGGGGGAGCCTGGTGGGCTGCCGCCTATGGGGTCGCACAGAGTCGGACACGACTGAAGTGACTTACCTTACCTTATGGAACCAAATTAGGACTTCACAGGCCAAAGGTGGGGCCCAGGAAGGTAATACCTAAATAACACTTGGTATTGCATCTGAAAAGGAATCCAGTGCCACCAAGACCCTCCGCAGAGTGGACATCTCTGGATGTCTGGATATTTTCATGCTGAAGTTTGGCAAATCCTTCCATCATATATGGCAGAGTCTGCTCCCAAGTCTTTTACTCCTGGGCACATAGCTTGACTACATTTCCCAGCCTCCCTTGCATTTAGGTGACATCATGTGACTGAGTCTTGGCCAAAGAGATGAGGGCAGAACTGATGGAGACTATTTCCAAGCCTGGAATACGCTTCACTGGTGGCTCAGTGGTAAAGAAACCATCTGCTAATGCAGGAATCATAGGAGGTGTGGGTTTGATCCCTGGGTTGGGAAGATCCCCTGGAGAAGGAAATGGCAACCCATCTCAGTAATCTTGCCTGGAAAATCCCGTGGTCAGAGGAGCCTGGAGTGCTACAGTCCACAATGGTCGCAAAGAGTTGGACATGACTGAGCAGCACATCCAAGCCTGATCCCTAAAAACTCTAGTGCAGTCCTTTCTTTTCCCATCCACTGCCTGGATTGAATAAACATCCAGGACCTAGGGGAGGAGCCTGGGATGAGAGAGAAGCCTGAGTACATGAGTCACTACAAGGACGAACATGATCTGAACAGAAAGAGCATAAAAATGTTGCTGCGTAAATGGGGAATAAACTTTTACTGCATTAAGGCCCTTTGGGAATTGTTTGTTATGGTTGTTTGCCTACCCTGTGAAGTTGGATGTTTATTTAAGAAATGTTCATTCCCCTCCCTCTCCCACCATGAGTGAACTACACATCTCCATTCCACTGATGGTTGGTTTGGCCTACGGGATGTTAACAGACATGAGGTGACATGGTATGCTTTAACACACACTTCAACAATTCTGCACTCTCTTACGCAACAGCCCTCTTGCTGTTTTCTCATCACCTTGGGAACAAGCTCCAGCTAGATCCTGGGCCAGAGCACGAGACACCTGAGAAGCAGACCTAGGTCCCGCAAACAGGGTGAAATCAGGCCCAGTTGAGCCCAACACAGCAGCTCCTACCTCCAGAGGAGTGAGCAAGAACAAGTGATTATTGTTTTAGCCACTGACTTTTGTGATAATCTGTTACATGGCATACTGTGGCAACAGTTGACTGATACACAAATGAAGTGTGTGTGCACTCTCATGGGGCTGCCATGTTAAGCTTCCACTTGATGCCTGTTCTTTATCTCACTTAAGTTTTATGCCAAAACTCTTATAAATGACGAGGTATAAGAAAACACTTGCCCAAAGGCACACAGTAAGTTTGGTATATCAAATTCATAAGCCCAAATTTATTTCCTTCTGTGCCAAATGTACTGAGGGAATGTGGGGGCGGGGGGAAAGCAGGCCAAATCAGGAAGGGCTGGGACAGAGCTTAGGATGTTTCCATATAATGCCAGTTTAAAAGTGCTTGGCTGGTCTTCCCTCGTGGCACAGTGGATAAGAATGTGCCTGCCGCTGCAGGGGACACAGGTTCGATCCCTGGTCCAGGAAGATTCCACGTGCCACAGAGCAACTAAGCCCATGTACCACAACTACTGAAGCCCGTGTGCCCTAAAGATTGGGCTGCACAACAAGAGAAGCCACCACAATGAGAAGCGCTCGCACCTCAAGAGAAGCCCCTGCTCGCTGCCACGACAGAAAGACCTGGCAGCAACAAAGACCCTTTGCAACCCCCTCAAAAAAGAAAATAAAAATAAAAGGGCTTAGTAATGCTCCTGGACATTTGGAAAGGTCAGAGCGAATAAAATGACCAGCTTCACCCCCTGGGTTGTTCATTTATGGAACTAAAGATGTTGAACGGAATGAAGATACAACTTTTCTAAGAAAGACTTGAATAGTTGCAGTATACTCCTATAATGGATTGAAAAGGAAAGCAAGAACCTTTGTAGGGGCATATTCAAGGTTAACTCAAGGAGAAAAACCGAACCTTGGGGCACTACGTCCCTAGGAGCCCTGTGACAAAAAAAACATAGCAAGCCCCTGGGGGCTGCCAGACAAGGCCTGTAACAAGCGTCCTAAGGAAGCACCAGCGATGGGTCCTGCAGGAACTCCCCAGCTCGAAAACGGAAACAACGGGCCCCCAATAGTAGCAAAGAGCAGTGGAAATCTATCTGTACTTCCCTGTCGTTCATCTCTAGGACCCCTGGCTCGGATTCTTTAAGTGTGAGCCCCGCAGGCGTTCACCTCCAGGAGGAGAGGGAAAGGAGGTGGAGGATTTCCGGGAAGCTAAAGGCAAAACACGTGGGGACTGCACAGGGGTGGGTGCCTCCGGCAAGCTGGGACTGCTGTAAAGCGCGCGAGCACGTCTGCACATCCATACTCAACAATGATCCACTGCACACTTAGTACACCCACACCCATACCCAACCGTACACCCTTCCCCCCGCCGACCTCCCACGTCCCTGCTGTGGGTGAGCAGCGGATTTCCGAAGAGGGGGAGTGCAGCCCCCTGGAAAACTGAGGGCGTGGCACCCACCCTGGCGGCGCCTGCTGCCTCCACTCTGGAGTCCAGGGAGCTGGGGGAACTGGATGAAGGGACCGCGCGCGGGCGAAGAGCCGGGTCCAGCCCAGCGGGCAGCCGAGCTGAAGGCGCGGTGAGGAAGTGAGCGCCCCGCGCTGGCCCCGCCCTCCGGCCGCCGGCCCCGCCCCCGCTGCGGCGGGCGAGAGGAGGGGCGTGGCGGGCGCGGCCTATATAAGGCGAGGGGCGGGCGCCGCTCTTTTGTCTTTTGCTGCAGCAACGCGAGTGGGAGCCCCAGGGCCGCGGTCTGGAAGCGGAACTTCTCGGTGAGCGGCTCCCTGGGGTGGAGGCCCAGTCCGGGTGGGGTCAGAGCGGGTTTTCCTGGCGGGTGCGCGGCGGCCTCGTCTGGCGCCTTTCCCCGGCGGGACGCCGAAGCGGGCGGGCCACACCCTGGGGCTGCGGAGCCGGGTGCGGGACGCGCCCAGATCCTCGGCCTCCGGACTGTCGGGAACGCCCCAGCCCGAGTGCCACGTCGTGAAGCGGAGGCGGGGAGGGCAGAGGGGGCCGCTGGCTTCCGGCCAACCGCCTTGATTTGCCCGCTAGGATTGTTTTAAGAAAATGGCAGACAAGCCCGATTTGGGGGAAATCAACAGCTTCGATAAGGCCAAGCTGAAGAAGACTGAGACGCAGGAGAAGAAC
This sequence comes from Tragelaphus eurycerus, assembly GCA_935064755.1. NCBI lineage: Eukaryota > Metazoa > Chordata > Mammalia > Artiodactyla > Bovidae > Tragelaphus > Tragelaphus eurycerus. Next base: position 13,066,521 of record CAKXYN010000070.1, on the reverse strand, counting down.
ACCCTGCCGACCAAAGAGAGTGAGTCTGCCCCGCCTCCGGGTTCGCGGGCTCCCAGCCCAGTCCCCACCCCGCCCTTCCCGTTAACCCAGCCCCACACCCCATCCGGCAGTTGCTTCCCATCGGGCGGCCCCAGCCCCTGTTTCTGTTGCACAAAGCGCCTCTCTCTTCCCAGCCCCACGCCTCTTTCTTAATCCCTAGCCTCGTGGGTGCCTTTCCCAAACCAGGTTTGCAAGCGCCCCGTTTGGGGGGGTTGCCAGGGGTCCCCATCGCCCAGTGTCCATTTCCTGCTCTCCACAGCCATTGAGCAAGAGAAGCAAGCAAAGTGAGATTTCCCGCGAACCTGGAGGATTCTCCACCGCGTCATCTTGGAGACCCTAGCCGTGATGTGGAGAAAGAGCCACCTGCAAGATGTACACGAGCGACAAGCTGCACTGTGAACCCGGGCACTCCGTGCCGTCGCCACCGGCCCGCGGGTCTCTGAAGGGGACCTTCCAATCGGACTGCCAAATTTCTCCGGTTTGCCCTGGAATATTATAGAAAATTATTTGTATGATTAATGAAAATAAAACACACCTCGTGGCATGGCTGGCGTCCTCTTGTCTCTTAGTTGAGTATGCGTGGGTAGTGCCGCTGCAGCGAAACCCGGCGGCGCGCAGGAGTCGGGAGTTCCTGCGGCAGAGCGGGGGAGGGGGTCGCAGAATGGGCTGGCTTCGAGCGGCCCATCTTTCAGTTTTGGATTTGCCTGTTCCTCGGTAAGATTTCATAGGTTATTAGCCACTTATTCTTGCTTATAATGCAATTGATGCAAAATTTAACCCTACTTTTCAGTTCCTGGAAGCTGTCTTGGAAAATGCTTTGGCAAAAGGGCATAATTGTTTTTGATAAGCTTTTCCAGTCCCACTCCTTTTTTTTTTTTTTTTCCTGGACACCTCATAATTCTGATGAACACCAGGAGAGAACAGAGAGTTCACGTCAGAGAAGAAAGGGTGGGGGGAAAGACCGAATCCAGAATGTTGGAAATTGGGCGAGGTCACAAAAGTCCCCGATTAGCTTTCTCTTGGGGCCTGAAAGAAGGGGCCTGGGAACAGAAACAAAGGCGGGACCCAGGGAAAATGCCAGAATATCAGAACTGGAGGAACCAGCACCAGAACTAGAGGAGCTGTGGGGGACATCCTCGCTTTTTGTTTCAACCCGAGCTCAAAAGCGTTAGCCGTTAGAGGGAGTGCTGGGCTGAGCAGCCTCTGGTACTGTGATCAGCAGGAAGGGCGGGGATGTGGAGGGAGGGCTGGGGCTGGCAGGGGCAGCAGAACCCTGATGGGTCACACCCCAGGTCCCATTGGGAAGAGCCGGGCCAGCCCGCAGGCCTCCACGAAGGAGGAAAGCCTGATATGGTGGGGCTTTCTGAAGCTTAAGGAACAGGCTTGTGATTCTGGGTGGGGGGAGGAGGTTGGGGGGTGGAGTTCTTCAAAGGAGGATGGTGATAACACATTGTGTAAGGATTTGTCCCCTATCTGCCCGACCATCAGGCTTTCCTAGTAGCTCAGTTGTAAAGAATTCACCTGTTTATGCAGGAGATGCAGGTTCAATCCCTGAGTTGGAAAGATCCCCTGGAGGAGTGACAGCAACCCACCCCAGTATTCTTGCTTGGAAAATACCCTGGACAGAGGAGCCTGGCGGCCTATATAGTCCATAGGGGTCCCAAAGAGTCAGAAACGGCTGAGCGTACAGTGCACTGCCTGACCATCAGTGGGTCAGGGCAGGTATTTGAAGTGTGACCCCTGTCCAAAGGGACCTTAAAATCCAGTGGGTAAGACCTCTGGGACCACAATCAGGGACACCTAGGCTGAGGGAGTCATGGCTCCTTTGACATGGAGGGGCTTGACAGTGAGACCTGCGCTATGGAGGCTAAGTGGGCCTGGGGAAGAGAAATAAGGAACACACAGAGGCCATCAGGCCAAGGGACACTAATCTTGGCTGAATGTGTGCTATGGGCCACGCACTGTGCTCAGAGCCTTAATTCTCAAAAACTATTAAGGCAGGATCACTGCCTTAATGCATACGATCCCTGGGTTGAGAAGATGACCTGAAGGAGGAAATGGCAAGCCACTCCAGTTTTCTAGGCTGGGAAATCCCATGAACAGAGGAGACTACAGACAGGCTACAGTCCATGGGGTCACAAAGAGTTGGACACTACTGAGCATACACATGCACGTATGCATGCATTAAGGCAGAATGATTATCATCCCATGTTACTGATGGGGAAACAGATTCAGAGAGACAAGGAATTTGCTAAAGACACACAGCCAGTGGGTAGTGGAGCCAGAATCTGGGGCCAACGGCCTTAACCTGACGTTCAGTATAGCTCTTGTGTCCATTTTGTGAGCATCCACTCCTTGAAACATTAATAATTGCACCAGTTGGGGTCTATTGTTGGTAGACTGAGGAAAAAGGAAATAAGAAATCACTACCACCTTCAAAAACAGCAGTTGTCTGCGGGGCAAGAGGGATTTGGAGGAAGATAAAGCTGGATGGGGGATCAGTGGGCTGGAGTGAGAGAGATTGGGAGTGCTTCTGCTGCTTTCCGTGGGATGGTCAAGGGGGGTGTATCTCAGAGAAGGGGGCCTGCAACAAAGATCTAGGGATTTGAGGAGGAGAAAAGTAAACACCTGGAGGGATAAGATAAGCATGTTCCCTAGGGAGGAACAGCAAGTGCATGCTCACCTAGTGGCGGCTGAGGAAAAACAAAAAGCTGGGCTGGAATGGGCATGGCCGAAGGAGCTCAGGTGTGAGAGGCCAAGAGATGGGGAGGCAGGTCTTGACATCCTTGGGCTGTTGGAAGGTTGACTGCTGAGGGGTTCCCTCCCCCTTCCAAGGTGCTGCATAGGCACCCCTCATGGGGATGAAGCATCCTGTCTGGCCACACCCCACTAAGGCCCCTTCTGGAGCAGCCCACTCTCCGGGGGCTCCATCTGGGACACAGGTCGCAGGCCCTCTACTCCCCAGATCCCACTGACTCCTCGTCCCCAGTGGGGCCACTCAGGAGAACACAGATCTCCATTCCTGTGACCCTCTTCTTCTCCGAAGATTCCCATGACTTTCTCACCTCCTTTCCAGGAAATCCCTTCTTTTCTGAGGTGGTGGGGAGCCCACAAGAGCCTTGCTCTTCCTAAGAATTTAAGAAGACAAAAATAAGGAGGAGATTTAAGACACTTTTGCTTTTCCACTCAGAGACAATGAGTTGATTGAATGGGGCCTGGTCCTGGTGGGGAAAGGAGATGCGGATGGGCAAGGCAGGTGTGAGTTATCATTTCAGAAAGCTGATCACACTGCACTGGTTTACGAGGTAAGGCTGCCCTTCCTCAACCCATCCAGGCTCCTGAGCTGTTTCAATGGGTGCACATCTAGGTACCTCTCAGCCTGAATGGTAGAACCCCCAGAAGACAGACTCAGAAGGCCAAGTACTGGCCAAGAGGCCCACCTTCCTAGGCCCCATCTCTTTCCCCCTGGTTGAGCCCAGGAAATCCTATGGGTGTCAGAACAAAGAACCGGGGTGTCAGAGAATGCTGAAGCAGCTCAGGCCGACCCTCACGCCCCCTCCTCCCTCCCTCACCCCACCATTTTTATTCCTCCCCCCTGGGAATAGTGACACCCTTGGGAAAGTTATACTGAATTACTGGTTTCTGCCCTTTTCCTCCTATCTACAATAAACTGTGGAAAATTCTGAAAGAGATGGGAATACCAGACCACCTGACCTGCCTCTTGAGAAACCTATATGCAGCTCAGCAAGCAACAGTTAGAACTGGACATGGAACAACAGATTGGTTCCAAATAGGAAAAGGAGTACGTCAAGGCTGTATATTGTCACCCTGCTTATTTACATACATCATGAGAAACGCTGGGCTGGAAGAAGCACAAGCTGGAATCAAGATTGCCAGGAGAAATATCAATCACCTCAGATATGCAGATGGCACTACGTTTATGGCAGAAAGTGAAGAGGAACTCAAAAGCCTCTTGATGAAAGTGAAAGTGGAGAGTGAAAAAGTTGGCTTAAAGCTCAACATTCAGAAAACAAAGATCATGGCATCAGGTCCCATCACTTCATGGCAAATAAATGTGGAAACAGTGTCAGACTTTATTTTTGGGGGCTCCAAAATGACTGCAGATGGTGATTGCAGCCGTGAAATTAAAAGACACTTACTCCAACCTAGATAGCATATTCAAAAGCAGAGACATTACTTTGCCAACAAAGGTCTGTCTAGTCAAGGCTATGGTTTTTGCAGTGGTCATGTATGGATGTGAGTTGGACTGTGAAGAAAGCTGAGCACCGAAGAATTGAGGCTTTTGAAGTGTGGTGTTGGAAAAGACTCTTGAGAGTCCCTTGGACTGCAAGGAGATCCAACCAGTCCATTCTGAAGGAGATCAGTCCTGGGTGTTCTTTGGATGGAATGATGCTAAAGCTGAAACTCCAATACTTTGGCCACCTCATGTGAAGAGTTGACTCATTGAAAAAGACTCTGATGCTGGGAGGGATTGGGGGCAGGAGGAGAAGGGGTCGACAGAGGATGAGATGGCTGGATGGCATCACCGACTCGATGGATGTGAGTTTGAGTGAACTCCGGGAGTTGGTGATGGACAGGGAGGCCTGGCGTGCTGCAATTCATGGGGTCACAAAGAGTCGGACACGACTGAGCGACTGAACTGAACTGAAGCATTCAGAAACCAGTTGTTGGTCCAATAACAAAATGAAGCTTGCTTTTAAACTAGAATACACTTGTAATGTTCCTTTTTAAACACACCTGAATTGAATTTCTGGTTTCATTTCCTTTAAAAAAAAAATTATTTTTGGTTGCACTGGGTCTTCATTGCTGCACACGGGCTTTCTCTCTAGTTGTGGTGCACAGGCTTCTCGCTGTGGTGGCTTCTCTCGATGCAAAGCACGGGCTCTAGGGCACACAGGCTTCAGTAGTTGCGACTCGTGGGCTTTAGCTGCTCCCCAGCATGTGGAATAATTCTGGACCAGAGATCAAACCCGTGTCCCCTGCATTGGCAAGCAGATTTTGAGCCACTGTACCACCAGGGAAGTCCTGGTTTCATTTTCTTTTTATTTATTTATTTACTTTTCTATTTGACTGTGCTGGGTCTTAGTTGAGGCATGTGAGATCTAGTTCCCTGACCAGGGATCAAACTTGGGCCCCCTGCATTGGGAACACAGAGTCTTAACCACTGGACCACCAGAGAAATCTCTCATTTTCTTATTTCGTTTCTAAGATGAGCTTTGATAATTAGGCTTCCGTGTTGTGAATAGAGCTCAGGGCTTGGGACTTTCCACTGTCGTAGGTTGCACCAGAGTGCTCGGAAGGCAGAAGGTCCCCACACGCACATTCCACCTCCTATTCAGCATGCGCTCAGTGCCTTGTATGTACCCCAGGCTGCTGGAGCTGGGAAACCAGATGGAGGCCGCCTCAGGGAGCATCTAGGCTAGATCAGAAGGAAGTCCCAACACTTCCCAATCCCCCAGATTGCTCTCCCACCCTCTTCTCTTACCCTCAGACAAACACTTTCTTTTCTCAGGCAATATTAGATGCCTTAAAATAATAATCTCTCTAGATCCCTCACTCAGCTTCCCCTAATGTTAACATCTTACTTCATCATAGTCCAGTTATCACAATCAAGAAATTAATGTTACACTATTATTAATCCCACTCCTGGGCATATACTCAGACAAAACTACAATTTGAAAAGATACATGCACCCCTATGTTCACAGCAGCACTATTTACAGTAGTGAAGACATGGAAGCAACCTGAATGTCCATTGACAGATGAATGGATAAAGAAGACGTGGTACATATACACAGTGAAATAGTCCTCAGCCATTAAAAGAAATGAAATAATGTCATGTGCAGCAACATAAATGGACCTTAAGATTATCGTACTAAGTGAAGTAGGTCAGAAAAAGACAAATCCCATACAATATCACTTATATGTGGATTCTAAAATACAACACAAATGAACTTACCTATGAAGCAGAAACAGACTCACAGATATAGAGAATAGACTGTGGTCGCCAAGGGGGAGGTGGGGGCAGGGGAGGGAAGGACTGGGAGTTTGGGATTAGCAGATGCAAACTATTAAATGTAGGATGGATAAACAAGTGCCTACTGTATGGCACAAGGAACTGTATTCACTATTCTGTGATAAACTGTAATGGAAAAGAAGGAAACGGCAACCCACTCCCGTGTTCTTACCTGGAGAACCCCATGGACAGAGGAGCCTGGTGGGCTACAGTCCATGGGGTCGCTAAGAGTCAGACACAACTGAGCAACTAAACATATACGGCATATGTGTGTGTATGTGTGTGTGCGCGAGCTAGGTTGCTTCCGTTGTGTCCCACTCTTTGCCACTATATATATATATATATATATTTAGTAATTCAGTAATTATATATATATAATTACTATATATATTTAGTAATTCAGTTATATATATATATAACTGAATTACTTTGCAGAACACCAGAAACTGACACAGCATCATAAATCAACTATACTTCATACTCCAACTATACTATATTTTCTTAAAAATAAAAATTGTAATTATCCTACTATTAACTAAATAAAGATCTTATTCAAATTTCACCAGTTTTTCCATGAATGTCCTTCCTCTGTTCCAGGATCTTATCCAGGGTCCCACGTAACATTCAGTTATTTCTCTTTAGTGTCCTGCAATCTGTGATCAGTCCTCAGTCACTTCCGTTTTTTTAATGACCTTGACACTTCTTATAAGTGTACCGTCAAGTCTCTGCTGAATGTATCTCAATTCAGGTTTGTCTTGTTTTCTTGTTTTCCCATGATTCGACTTATGTCCTAGATGTGTTTTTGTAAGCTGCTCCACATTCTTTTTGGAGTGGAAAGAAAATGCTACGTGCCTTTGTTCCCATGCTTTTCCCCACCTTCTGTCATTTCCCTTGAATGGGAAAAACCCTCCTGTGTTTCTCCTCTCTACTCTTCCTGCACTGCTCAACCAGATGTGCAGGAAAAACTCCGCTGTTTCTCCTTTACTGCAACACTCTACTCAAAGAATACCCTACCTCAGGTCACCAAATGGCTGGGTTTTCCACACCAGGCAATTCTCTGATTTTCCGGACACCAGTTGGGTGTCCCACAGTTCAGTTCAGTTCTGACATTGCCTACCCAGAGTTAGCAGCAGAGCACACAGGTTAAGGGCTCAGTGCCACAAAACTGCCCTCTCCCCCAACTTCAGACACCAACTGCAAGTCTGGCTTGACAGTAGGCATTTAATAGACTGAGGATGAGCAGAGCATGCCATGACCCAGTGACCCCAGGCCTAGTGATGCATTCCAGAGAAATGTGTTCACCAAAGGACATGTCCAAGAATGTTCCACTCATATTAGTAAGAGCAAAAACAACCCAAACATCCATCAACAGAATGAATAGACAGATCTGTGTATTAACACAGTCAGTCATTGAGTTACTCATCAATGAAAAGGAGCCAAGTGCTGATACCTAATATTGTGTGATTAAATTTGGATGACATTCTAGAAAAGGCAAGAATACCTTTTGATAATACAAGTAACAATATCTTCTGGGGTGATGAAAACACTGTATTCCTTGACCAAAGTGGTCACTATGTGAGTGCGTATGTATGTAAAAAAAAGTTATCAAGATGGACACTTACCATTCATGCTCGTATGTACTTCTCCCTATGTATGTTTTACTTCAGTAAAAAGATTTTATAATCCTATGAAGAGCTAAGGATTCCCAGCTTGTAATACTGCATACTGTTAGCTCAGAGGAAAAAGCAGAAAATTATATAAACAGAGCCCATAGCTGGTTCCAAGGGGCAAAAGGAAACCATGTTCCTCTGGCCCTTTCCTTCCTTCTTCCCTGCCTTTGAGTGTTTCCCCATTTTGAATGACTCTCCATCTCTTTTCAAATTTGTCAAATATTAGCCATCCTACAAAACCTTACAAATCACCACCTTCTCCAGTTAACCCACCTGGATTTCCCAACCAATGGCATTTCTCTCTGTCCTACCTGCCTCTCTCTATTGGTTCCTGCACACATCTACCACCGTATTCCTTAGACTGAATAGAAGATATGTATTCATTGATACTGGTGACTCCTTCAGTAGTATATAGCTGACACTCAATAAACACTTATTGAACTGTCACTGAAATACCCCATTCCGGCCACCTCACCTTCTCCATCTCGGCCACACTCAAGTCAGGCTGCTACCAGGCCCCCCACTCTCTTACTGTGGATTCTCTTGTGCATTGATAGGGCCTAAGCATGATAGGTGTGTGGTTCAGGGAAGCCAAACAGCTTCATTTCCCTCCCAGAACCAGAACAGGATGCAGTCCTATGACAATGAGGGGAAGTACAGTGAATTCACAATGGAGGTTGTTGATAGAAAGCTATTTATTAATTACCCAGATGGTAACTGAGTCTCAACCAGTTCAAAGATTTTACATATTGGGTTGCTGATTTCTGTGAAATGCAGAGGCTGTGTTCTTGTTCAGTTCAATTCAGCAGGCATTTTTTTGAGCACCCAGTGAGTGCTTACCACTGTACTAAGCCTGTGGAAGCTGAAAAAGACAAAAGCCAACAAACTATGAAAGATATAATAAAGTAAATGGTAAAGAGAGAGAAATAAGCCCAGCACCATGGGAAGTTATGTGAAGTAGTTGTTAACTCTGGACAGGAGGCTGCTTCATGGGGAAGAAGCATTTGAATGAAGACCCAGAGGGGCAAGAATAAGAGCAGGGCTTTCTTAACAGAAGGAATAATGCACAACGATATCATAGCACTTCCATGGCGGGAAAGAGCAATGGTTCAGGGAAAACAGAAGAAGTTTCAAAATTACCCTAGAAAGGTAAGTTCAGCTCTTTATCCTGTAGACAGTTGAAAGCCACTGCAGGTTTCAGGTTGGGACAAAGTGATCTGGAATGTATTTGATAGAATGTAAAGGATGTTGCGGCATACACAGAGGGTTATCTACCTGACCACTATCACCACCCCCACCATCATCACCACCACCACCACCACCACCGTCACCCCCACCACCATCACCCCCACGTCTAACGTCACCACACACTTCTCATTCTTTCCCATCCTGCCTTCTTAATGGTCAACGGAAGCTCAGTTGTATTTAGATATGAAGCAGCTGATGAGCTTCAAGGGACACAGCCCCAGGAGTGAGTCTTGCTTATGTAAACCTAGGGATCCAGGGGTTCAGCATCATAGAAATTTGTGAGGTTGTTTTGTTTCTGTGTGATTGTCACAATGATTAGGGGACATTGTTGTCAGTTCATGGACAAGGATCAGGAATGCTTGAAATCCTGCAATGCACAGGACAATCCCACACACCAAAGATTTGTCCTGTGCCCTGCATGACTTTTTAAAAGACTCTTCATTATAGTATAATTATGCATAGAAAAAAAATACATAGGTCATAAGTGTACAGCCTGATGAATCTTCACAAACTGAATATATCCCAGTGCCTACTTCCAGTCATACATCGACCGTAACTTCTGATAGAATGTACACCAGTATGGTCACTTTTGAACTTTACATAAATGAACCCATGACTTGTGAATAAACCACTAGTCATTTCTGTAGATGTATATCTCTTTATAATCACTAACTCTAACAACAACAAATTTTGCACAATTTTATTCTACACTGCATTTTCTGAGAATGCAACCATTATGTAAATGTAAATTAAGGGCTGCCTTTTTTTAAAGCTCAGAGTTTTACAAAGAGTTGATCACTACTGCAGAAAATCACCGCACTGAGAGCAATCTCTCTCTTGGTTTTTAATTGTTGATACAGCACAGTTGTATCAGTTTTCATCTGAAGCTGCTGAGTTCACGGTAATGCTACATACAGGTCAAACATACATAAAGTGCAGATTGCTTTTTTATGTGCAGAATATTTTTGTGCTATATTTTTTCATTTTTTTAAATTGGAGAATAATTATTTACCATGTTGTGTTAATTTCTGCCATACAGCCTGTGAATCAGCCATAAGTATACATATGTTCCCTCCCTCTTGAGCCTCCCTCCTCTCTCCCACACCATTCCACCCCTCTGGGTTGCCACTGAGTCCTGGGTTGAGCTCCCTGTCTTACATAGCAACTTCCCACTAGCTATCTATTTTGCATATGGTAATGTGTATTTTTTAATTCTACTCTCTCAGTTCATCCCACTCTCTCCTTCCTGCACTGTGTCTGCAAGCCTGTTCTCTATGTTCCTGCCCTGCAAATAGGCTCAACAGTACCACTTTTCTAGATCCCATATGTACGCATTAATATATGATATTTGTTTTTCACTTTCTGACTTACTTCACTTTGTATAACAAGTTCTAGGTTCATCCACCTCACTAGCACTGACTCAGATTCATTCCTTTTTATGTGTGCTGTATTAGTCCGCTTTTGACAGCTTGTGCTCCTGCAACAAACATCTCCAAAAATGTCAATGGCTTACAATGACAAAAATTTACCTTTTTTGTTCATATATACACCAGCGGAAGCTCTGCTCCTGTTCCATATGTCTCTTTCACTACGAAAGCCAGGCCAAAGGAGCAAGCTTATCTAAGACATACTGCTGGCATGGCAGAAGGAAAGAGGAGTGGCAGAACCACACAATGGCTTTTCAAGCTCTTCTCAGAAGTGACACTTCCATTCACATTACATTGACCAAAGCAAATCATAAAGCAAGCCTGACATCAATTGAGCGAGGCAATATAAGTCCCATGCCATCAGTTTGGGATATATAATTCTGATATAGCGAAGGCAGGGAATAATTTGGAATCTAATATAATTTACCATATATACTGAAATGTATATCCATATGCTGCTGCTGCTGCTAAGTCACTTTAGTCGTGTCCGACTCTGTGTGACCTCATAGACGGCAGCCCACCAGGCTCACCTGTCCCTGGGATTCTCCAGGCAAGAACACTGGAGTGGGTTGCCATTTCCTTCTCCAATGCATAAAAGTGAAAAGTGAAAGTGAAGTCACTCAGTCGTGTCCGACCCTCAGCGACCCCGTGGACTGCAGCCTTCCAGGCTCCTCCACCCATGGGATTTTCCAGGCAGAAGTACTGGAGTGGGGTGCCATTGCCTTCTCCAGTATATCCATATACTTTTTGTAAATTATCTTTATTTCACTTTTATATTTCCAATGAGGACTTGTAAGGATTTGTTTTTTGAGTATGGTTGTGAATAGATTATATTATCTTCAATTTTCATTTCAGGAAAGAGGAGTGCTATAAAATATTTACACAAAAGGAGATGTTCTAAGAGGTTCTAAGAGGCTGAGAACCAGTGGTCTGAATCACTCATGGTCATTCCATTCCCTTGCAGAAGTTGACTAAAGAATATGTACGGGTTGCAATTCTGGCCAGGGAGACTCAAGAGGAAACTCTCAGGAGGACTTCTGAGATTATGGTAATTGTGCTTTGAGGAAATAAGGGAAAATTGCACATGTCACTGTGTAAGCGTGTTAACCTTGAACTACAACTGTCGTCTTAAAGCCACAAAAGGCCATGCCAAAATGCTGAGTGTGGAAAAATGAAAGGAATCTGGGTAACTGAGGAGCTGCTAAGTTTTCCTGAAAATGCCTCATCTTTGAACTTTTTGTTATACGAAACAATACATTTTTCTGATATTCAAGGAAATCTGTAGTTGAGTTTTCTGTTCCTGGTAGTCAAAAGTATGCTACAATCACCTGGAATGGGAAGACTCTGAGGGCAGAGATGTTAGTATGTAGAATATTGTAATAGTCCAGGCAAGAGTTAATGAGGGCACTTCTCCAGTGGTCCAATGGTTAAGAATCCATTTTCCAACGCAGGGAACACAGGTTCAATCCCTGGTCTGGGAGCTAAGATCCCACCTGCCACGAGGCAACTAAGCCCCAGTGCAGCCAAAACAAAAACCAAACAGAAACAAAACAAGCAAAAAGAGGTAATGAGGACTTGAATGGGAGGAAGACCTGCACGCAGTGGTGTGTTGGTAAGTGCTTCACAACCAGTTCTCAGCTCAGGGTGGAGGTGGATAGGAGCCAGGCTTGTAGCATTTGCCAACATCTATTAGCTTCCATGGCGGCTCAAACGGTAAAGAAGCTGCTGCAATGCAGGAGACCTTGGTTTGATCCCTGGGTTGGGAAGATCCCTTGGAGGAGGAAATGGCAACCCACTCAAGTATTCTTGCCTGGAGAATCCCCATGGACAGAGGAGCCTGGCAGGTTACAGTTCATGGGGTCGCAAAGAGTCGGTCACAACTGAGAGACTAAGCACAGCACAGCAATTATTGCCAATACCAAGCTACCAAGAGTTTAACCACCAGCTTGTCTGCTTTCTGAAAATTCAACAATTGGTTGCAAGATGGCACCAGCTGGCTTCAGCACACCCCTGGCTGTGTGGATAGGAAACCCAGACAGATAGGCAGGACTAGTAAGACTCAGATTATGTGGGCAGTTACAGAAGCTGTAATCTGACAAACAGGCAAACAGAAACAAACTTTTGCTCATCTCTGTGACTTCATTTCTGTGCTTCAAGAGTGGAAGATCAAAGCATCCAATAACTGGGGCATTTCCCAGGAAGTACACTGGGAGACACAGTATCACTTTAGAGGGTAATTTTACAGTCAACAAATAAGTGAAAGTTGCCCAGTCACGTGTGACTCTTTGTGACCCCATGGACTGTATCCTGCCAGGTTCTTCTGTCCATGGAATTCTCCAGGGGATCTTTCCAACCCAGGGATGGAACCCCTGTCACCCGCATTGCAGGTGCATGCTTTACCATCTGTGCCACTAGGGAAGCCCCAAATAAGGATCATAAACTAATTTTATGACCAGCACATTGTACAGAGATACAATAAAAAGGGGCCATGATAAAGTGGGTGTCTCTGGCACTGAGCCCTGGGATGGGCAAGGTGAACTTGTAAGACATCACAGTGTCCTAAAACCTGCATTAGGCAAAACACCAATGGGAGTCTGGGTGGAAGCACATGGTGGGAGGAGAGCAGGCTAGGTTGGCCAGAATCAGCAAGTTATTAGGGCCAGTCAGAGTGGAGATGTTACAGTTCAATCCATGGATGCTACTATCAATCCATGGTGCCTGGGCATGCTCAGTCACTGAGTCATGTCCCACTCTTTGCAACACCATGGACTTTAAACTGCCAGGCTCCTCTGTCCATGGGATTTTCCAAGCAAGAATACTAGAGTGGGTTGCCATGCCCTCCTCCAAGGGATCTTCCCCACCCAAGGATCGAACCTATGTCTACTGTGTCTTCTGCATTGGTAGGCGGATTCTTTACCACCAAGCCACCTGGCAGGCCCAACTGATCCATTACTTTCTCCATTTATTCAACCACAATTTATTTAGCATCTGTTAAGTACTGGGTCCTAAGTAGGCTTGGGATAAACAAAAGGGATTTCTTGGACCTCATACTCTCAAAGGTAAGATGAACAGGTAAGCTAGATTAATGACAAAATACAGGAACTCTACATTCCAATTTAAAACTAAAAGGGCACTGTTGCTGCTGCTAAGTCACACTAGTCTCATTTTATTTAACTTCACAGTGAAATTCAAAAGACTGAACACTTAACACTGAGAGATGGCCCTGCTGGCTCTTCCCTGAGGTTTCTCAGCATTTACTCTGAATTTCTGTAGCATTTTTTCTTTCTGTATTGTTCAATTGATGCAGTTCGTACAAATCAAAAAGATCAGAAGGACTTTGTTATGGGTGAGAAGACCACTGGCCCCATGGATGTTATGCAAGATTACGGAGCACCTAAACCACAGTTGAGAAAACTTCCTACATTATGGAGAAATCCTCTTCTCTAGGAAACAAAAAAATTCTCACTCTCATATCAGTATAGCCCCAAAACCTTCATCTGAAGCATCTATGGCTAAAAATAACCTATTCTTTGAGTTACTTTTTTCATCCAAATGTTATCTCCTGCCAGGCTGTCTCTTACTTTGTTTCCTGATGCCAGGTTATTTGATATGGCTTCTTCTTAGGAAAAAACCAGTGGCATGCATGGTCGTATCATGAGGATTCTTTGGTTTTTTATTTGTAAAAATCTTATCCAATCTTGGCTTAAGCAAAGAGTCATATCAGTGAAAAATCCAGGGAGTAGATTTAGGTTCTGGATAGGGAGGCCTGGCATGCTGCAGTTCATGGGGTTGCAAAGAGTCGGACACGACTGAGTGACTGATCTGATCTGATCTGATCAAGTGTGCTGACGTGACAATAGTCAAGTGATGTCACAGGGACCTGGTTCCTCTCTCTGTGTCACTTCAAACTCCTTTTCAGACTGACCCTTGCCCTCATGATGATAATACAGCTGCTGGAGCCCAGCAACTACATCCTCTCAGGGGTAAGAACATCAGAGAAGAGAAAGCTTCAACGAGTTCAAACAAAAACCCTGGACCTAATCTTCAATTACCCAAGTTAGGTCAAGTGGCCATCCCTGACACAATTACATGGGCCAGGAGAAGGCAAGACAGGGCCTGGTTTAAAACTAGGTCCCATAATGACCTCTGTGGGAGAAGAATCTAAAAACAGTGGGTATATGTATAACTGAGTGGCATTGCTATACAGCAGAAACTAACACAACATTGTAAATCAGCAATGCTCTAATAAAAATTAATTTTAAAAAAGTAAAATAAGGTTAAAAAGCTAGATCTCATGCTAGCCCTGGAGAGAAAGTTTTTAAGGAATTGGCTCACAGGATTACGGAGACTGGCAAATGCAATCTCTATATCACAGGTTGGAAACTTGGACAGTTCTTCTACGTTACAGTCTTATAGCAGAATTCCTTCTTCTCCAGAAAATCTCAACATTTGCTCTTCATACCTTCAACTGATTGAATGAGGCCCCCCCATGTTATAGCCATAATCTTTTTTACTTTAAGTTTGTTGTTGTTCAGTCATTAAGTCATGTCTGACTCTTTGCAACCCCATGGACTGCAGCATGCCAGGCTTCCCTGTCCTTCACTATCTCCCAGAGTTTGCTTAAATTAATTCAGTTCAGTCAGTTCAGTTCAGTCACTCAGTCATGTCTGACTCTTTGAGACCCCATGAATTGCAGCACACCAGGCCTTCCTGTCCATCACCAACTCCCAGAGTTCACTCAGACTCACGTCCATTGAGTCAGTGATGCCATCCAGCCATCTCATCCTCTGTCGACCCCTTCTCCTCCTGCCCCCAATTCCTCCCAGCATCAGAGTCTTTTCCAGTGAGTCACCTCTTTGCATGAAGTGGCCAAAGTATTGGAGTTTCAGCTTTAGCATCATTCCTTCCAAAGAACACCCAGGACTGATCTCCTTTAGAATGGACTGGTTGGATCTCCTTGCAGTCCAAAGGACTCTCAAGAGTCTTCTCCAACACCACACTTCAAAAGCATCAATTCTTCAGCACTCAGCTTTCTTCACAGTCCAACTCTCACATGACCACTGGAAAAACCATAGCCTTGACTAGACGAAACTTTGTTGGCAAAGTAATGCCTCTGCTTTTGAATATGTCATCTAGGTTGGTCATAACTTTCCTTCCAAAGAGTAAGTGTCTTTTAATTTCATGGCTGCAGTCACCATCTACAATGATTTTTGAGCCCAAAAAAACAAAGTCTGACACTGTTTCCACTGTTTCCCCATCCACTTCCCATGAAGTGATGGGACCAGATGCCATGATCTTCGTTTTCTGAATGTTGAGCTTTAAGCCAACTTTTTCACTCTCCTCTTTGACTTTCATCAAGAGGCTTTTTAGTTCCTCTTCACTTTCTGCCATAAGGGTGGTGTCATCTGCATATCTGAGGTGATTGATATTTCTCCCAGCAATCTTGATTCCAGCTTGTGTTTCTTCCAGTCCAGTGTTTCTCATGATGTACTCTGCATATAAGTTAAATAAGCAGGGTGACAACATACAGCCTTGACGTACTCCTTTTCCTATTTGGAACTAGTCTGTTGTTCCATGTCCAGTTTTAACCGTTGCTTCCTGACCTGCATACAGGTTTCTCAAGAGGCAGATCAGGTGGTCTGGTATTCCATCTCTTTCAGAATTTTCCAGTTTATTGTAATCCACACAGTCAAAGGCTTTGGCATAGTCAATAAAGCAGAAATAGATGTTTTTCTGGAACTCTCTTGCTTTTTCTATGATCCAGCAGATGTTGGCAATTTGATCTCTGGTTCCTCTGCCTTTTCTAAAACCAACTTGAACATCTGGAAGTTCACAGTTCACATATTGCTGAAGCCTGGCTTGGAGAATTTTGAGCATTACTTTACTAGCGTGTGAGATGAGTGCAATTGTGCGGTAGTTTGAGCATTCTTTGGCATTGTCTTTCTTTGGGATTGGAATGAAACCTGACCTGTTCCAGTCCTGTGGCCACTGCTGAGTTTTCCAAATTTGCTGGCATATTGAGTGCAGCACTTTCACAGCATCATCTTTCAGGATTTGAAAAGTAGGAAATCAAGAAACACCTGGGGTAACAGGCAAATTTGGCCTTGGAATACAGAATGAAGCAGGGCAGAGGCTAATAAAGTTTTGCCAAGAGTACACACTGCTCATAGCAAACACCCTCTTCCAACAACACAAGAGAAGACTCTACACATGGACATCACCAGATGGTCAACACCAAAATCAGATTGATTATATTCTTTGCAGCCAAAGATGGAGAAGCTCTATATAGTCAGCAAAAATAAGACTGGGAGCTGACTGTGACTCTTATCATGAACTGCTTATTGCCAAATTCAGACTTAAATGTAAGAAAGTAGGAAAACCACTAGACCATTCATTAAATTAATTAATGAAGCAAAAAGCTGGGAAGAGCCTCTATTCTGAGCCTGGGATCTCCTAGCCTCCAGGCCTGAGTTGCCTACTTACAGGCTCCTTTTGAGGGAGAGGAAAAATCTTCTGTGATTTCTAAGTCACTGGGTTTGGGGGATTTTCTGTTATATGAGCCTAATTCTACACAATACAAAAACCAAAGAACATGCAAGTCACTTAAGATGATAAACAAAGTACTCAACAAGGAACCATCTTTTTAAAAATAAAGCATAACTCAAGATGACAGAAAGAAGGGAGTATCTTGGTGGCCAAGTGGTTAGGATTCTGGGCTTTCACTGCCATGGTCCAGGTTCAATCCCTGGCTGGGGAACTGAGATCTTACAAGCTGTGCAGCACTCTATCCCTCCACCAAAAAAAGATGGAAATAAGACTAGAGAATTTTTTTAACCATAAATATAAATTCATTTCTTAAATCCTTCTAACTTAGATTGGGTCAAAACCAATTTTGGTCTTTTTTTCTTTTTTCAGGAAAAGCACATCAGCAACAGTTTTCAAAACAGTTAGGGTGTTAATAAACAAAGTAAAATTCAAGCCAGAAGATAGTAAACATTTAAAGAGTGTTGTCTAATATTGCCACTATCTTAAAAACCTTCGCAAACTTTTATGCTCTGAATAACATCACACACACATACACACACACACACATACATACACTGTTACCACTTAGAAGAGTGCCAGGTCCAGATGGTTTCACAGATGACTTCTTTCAAAGCTGCAAGAAAGCAGTAACTTCAATACCTCAAAATGTGTGTCAGTAGCTAGAAAAAAAACATATGTCTACCCAAACATTTTACACAGCCAAAATGATCCTATAAACAAAAGCTACTATGGATATCACTGAAAAATTCTAAGTAAAAATACTAGCAAAATTAATTAGTAAATACATCAAATTAATACTACAACAATGCTGCTAATTAAAGTTTACTACAAGAATGCAAGGATATTTCGATATCAGGAAGTCTATTGTCATCATTCAGCACATTCATTGGTAAAGGAAAAAATATGTTTACCTTGATATGAGCCTCAAAGTTTGTTGTTTTTAATTTCAAGAGCTATATCTGATCTTTTTTTTAAGTTATTGGTAAACTATTAATTGATGAGTTCTTTCTTAAAAGGACCAAAAATATCTGGCTCACATTAACAGCCAACATCTTATCTAATGGTGAAACATCAGAATGGTTCCCTTTAAAATCAGGAAAGAGATAAGGTTGTAAATTAGCCCCACTGTGTTTCAACATCATTCTGGAGGTCTTAACTATCACCTTAAGCTAATAAAAAGAAATAGGAGGAATTTATTATGAAAAATAAAAAAGAGAAATGTCATAATTGCAAATAATATATTTATCCAAAGTAAGATTTGGTAAATAAATGTTTGAATTATTCAGAGAATCTGGTGAGGTTATTTAGATCACAAAGTGAACATAAATCAATTGCAGCAATAATTAGTTAGAATATATACAGACAAATGCCATTCATAAAGTAAAAAGAAAACCTAGCAGACTATATTTTCAATAAACTCTGGTAGACTGTATTTTTTAAATTCTCAGCAACAGTAAATCCCATTCCACATGCTCTTCTTCAGTGTGTCCCGGCCACTGCCCCATAAGGGACAGAGTTCAAGGCCCTAGCCCTTAAACCCAGTCTGGCCTTGTGACTTCCTGGGAATCAATAGAATTCAGCTGACTTCTAAGGCTAAGCCAGAAAAGGGCACGGCTCATTCCCCTGGGAGGCCTGCTCCCATCCATATGCCAGGTAAGAAGTCTTACTCTCTGTGGCCACTAGGTTGGAGGGGCCACTCTCAGCACTCCAGTTCACAGCCCCCCACAGTCCCAGTTGAGCCCAGCCTTCCCACAATACCATCAAGGGAACAGATGTGTGATGATACCACCTTGGAACTTCTAGACCACCCCATTTGCTACCTGAGTACCAAGAAGTGACCTCAACTGATGTGACAAAGAGCAGCATTGCCCAGTTGAAGTGGCTCAAACTCTTGGCCCTCAGAATGCAAAATGGTGCAGCCACCAAGGAAAACAGCTTGGGGATTTCTCCAAGTTAAACATAGAACAGTCATAACACCCAGCAATTCCACTCTTCTCCTGGAGAAGGAATGGCAACCCACTCCAGGAGGTGGAAATGGCAACCCACTCCAGTATTTTTTCCTGGAGAATTCCATGGACAGAGGAGCCTGGTGGGCTGCAGTCCATGGGGTCACAAAAGAGTCAGACACAACTGAGTGAATAAACAACAACAATTCCATTCTTACATACATATCCCAAAGAATTGAAGGCAGAACTTGATGTTTGCACACTCATGATCATGGGAACATTGATCACAATGACCAAAAGGGAGAAACAACCCTAAACTCCAACAACAGATGAATGGATAAATAAAATATTATATATACGAATATTAGAATATTTATTCAGCCATGAAAGGGAATGAAATTTTGATACCTACCTCAACATGGATGAATCTTGAAACCATTATGCTTAGTGAAATAAGCCAGACACAGAAGGACAAATATTGTATGGTTCCACTTGTATGAGGGACCTAGAATAGGCAAATTCATAGAGAAAACAGGAAATAGAACAGCGGTTACCAGGGGCTGGGGGAAGTGAGGTAACTAATAGTGTGTGCTTAGTCACTCAGATGTGTCTGACTCTTTTGCAACCCCGTGGACTATAGCCCTCAGGCTCCTCTGTCCATGGGATTTTTCAGGCAAGAATACTGGAGTGGGTCACCATTTCCTACTCCAGGGGATCTTCCGGACCCAAGGATCGAAACTATGTCTGTGTCTCCTACATGGCAGGTGGATTTTTTACCTGCTGAACCATCAAGGGACCGGAGGGGTGTGGAGTTATTGTTGATGGGTACAGAGTCTTTGTTGGGGATGATGAAAGAGTTTTGGGAAATCCCATGGATGGAGGAGCCTGGTAGGCTGCAGTCCATGGGGTCGCTACGAGTCGGACGTGACTGAGCGACTTCACTTTCACTTTTCACTTTCACACAATGGAGAAGGCAATGGCAACCCACTCCAGTGTTCTTGCCTGGAGAATCCCAGGGACGGCAGAGCCTGGTGGGCTGCTGTCTATGGGGTCGAACAGAGTCGGACACGACTGAAGCGACTTAGCAGCAGCAGCAGCAGTGGTGATTTTTACAAAATACTTTGAACGCAGTTAATACCACTCAATTTTACACTTGAAAACGGTTAAAATGGGAAATTTTACATCATATACACTTTACCACAATAAAAAAATTTCCCTGATCCACAGAATACATCAGATAGCAAAATAGGCAGAGCCACTAATATGAGGTTTTTGTTCAGCAGCAAAGCAGAACAAAACACACTTAGAAAAAAAATTAAGCAAGAAATGTACAGAACACGCCAAAACTCTACTGGTGGAAACTGAGTAAGATTTGAATATGATGGGAGAGAAATTAGTCAGAGTTCTCTAGTCAGGTTTTTTAGAGAAACGGAAGGTCCTGCCACTTCCTCCCTGTGTGTGCATGCATGCTCAGTCATGTCCGACTCTTTGCAACTCCATGGACTGTAGCTCACCAAACTCCTCTGTCCATGGGATTCCCAGGCAAGAATACTCGAGTGGGTTGCCATTTCCTTCTCCAATGCATGCAAATGAAAAAGTGAAAGTGAAGTCACTCAGTCGTGTCCGACTCTTAGTGACCCCATGGACTGCAGCTTACCAGGCTTCTCCATCCATGGGGTTTTCCAGGCAAGAGTATTAGAGTGGGTTGCCATTGATGTATGCTAAATCCATCACAGTTTGCTTCCCATCAGTGTTGCTTACCAATACATCTGTCACCCAGAACATGACTGGCACCAAGGGATGTTTGTCCCACTGTAATCTTTATGTGTGTGTGTGTTAGTCACTGGCTGCACTGGGTCTCTTTGTTGCAGCACATGGGATCTTCAGTTGTGGCGTGTGGGATCTAGTCCCCTGATCAGGGATCCATCCCTGGCCCTCTGCATTGGAAGCACAGAGTCTTAGCCACTAGACCACTAGGGAAGTCCCAACCCCATTATAATCTTGAACAAAGAAAGTGAAAGAAAGTGAAGTTGCTCAGTTGTATCCGACTCTTTGCAACCCCATGGACTGTAGCCCACCAGGCTCCTCCATCCATGGAATTTTCCAGGCAAGAGTACTGGAATGGGTTGCCATTTCCTTTTCCAAGGAATCTTCCCAACCCAGGGATTGAACCCAGGTCTCCTGGATTGCAGGCAGACACTTTACCACTTGAGTCACCAGGGAAGACCAATCTTTATCAAACTAGTATACAAACACATGTAAGAATACCCTTGGGGCTTCCCAGGTGGCATTGGTGGTAAGGAATCTGTCTGCCATTGCAGGAGACATGAGTTCCATCCCTGGATCAGGAAGATCCCTTGGAGAAGGAAGTGGCAACCCACTCCAGTATTCTTGCCTGGTGATTCCTATGGACAGAGGAGCTTGGTGGGCCATAGTCCATGAGGTCGCAAAGAGTTGGACACGACTGAGCATCTGAACAAGAATACCCATATGTACATGTAATAAAAACAATGCTAGAAAATCTTATTCTTTTTATTAAGCTGCAAAAGGGGATCCTTGCAAAGCAAGTCTGTAGGCACCGCCCTCATTCCCATGCCATAGGCCACCCTCTTCCAAACAGATTGCTGCCTAGCCCCTTCTTTTTAGAAATTCTAGAGATCTTAAAAGCCATAGAAAGGCTTCCCTGGTGACTCAGATGGTAAAGAATCCTCCTGCAGGACGAGAAGGGTTTGATCCCTGGGTGGAGAAGATCCCCTGGAGAAGGTAATGGCTACCCACTCCAGTTTTCTTACCTGGAGAATTCCGTGGACAGAGATGCCTGGCAGGCTACAGTCCATGGGGTCCCAAAGAGTCAGAGAGACTGAGCAACTAACACTTTCACTTCACAGAACATAGACACAAGGCAGATGAATGGCCCTTTAGACAAGGCTGTCCCGTTGCTTATGCTCAGCTCGCCTGGAGGTTCCTGGCTGTTGGAAACCCTCCCATGACTGTGTCTCCCCCTTCTGCCGGCAGGCTCAGAGTGTTAAGATGGTCTTTTCAGAACCCCTCGGTCACACTCTGGGGGTTGGGGGTTGGGGATTGGGGTGTCTGCCTGGCCTATCTAGATGCCAGTCCACTTAGTCCACTTCCTCAAGCCTGGCCACCCCCAGGGGGATACAGGGCTGGTCTAGGCAGGTGGAACACGCAGGGCTGGTACTGTCAATTCGAGCCTCATGAGAGGGTCTGATGACTCCAATAACAAGTTCTTGAGTCAGCACCACCGTCCACGTGGAAACGAATTGAGCCTGGGGGTGTTTAGAACCAACCACGGGACAGAGAGGAGGGGAATGTACCCTAAATCCGGTCTCTAGTGGGCTCAGGGCTCCAGGGCCATGACCGGCAAAGGGCGGCTTGAGATTCAAAAGCGCCACAGCCCCGCCTCCCTGGTCTTCGGTCGCCTGGGAGCCCCCGAGGGGAGGATAAGCGCCAACTGGCGGCCGGCCGTGGAGGCGGCCACAGACTGAGTGAGCCCGGTAACTTGTCACAGGGAGAACCGGCTCGGTGCCCGGCGGCGACGTTGCACAACTTGCCCCAGGGGACACCGTTCTGACAGAGTCCAGTGGCAAGTTGCCCCTTGGAGTGAAGCTATGCAGCGGTCCTGTCTCAGCCTGTGAGGACCCCACAAGCCGGCGGGGGAGCGGGAACGCTTGAGCAGGCGCTTTCAGGACAACGGATTTGCACCCAAGGCGAAGGCTGTGGAGGGCATGTTGGGTCTGCCTAGAGCCTAAGTGCTTGAGATGGGGATGGAAAAGGAGGGCGGGGATAGCTGTGAAGGGTCCCCAGGGTCACACTGGGGAATTCAGGTTTTATCCTGGGCCAGACATTTTAAATATAAGTGGCTTGGAGATATGCAGTGTTAGGCCACCACAATGTTTTAAAAATTTCTGAAGGACTTCCCTGGCGGTCCAGTGGTTAGGACTCCGGGCTCCCAGTGCAGGAGAGCAGACTTCTTTCATGCAAGATTGGAGGGACACGAAAGAACTCAAACCACCAGCCTGCAGGCAGCCACAAGCAGGTTCCGGGTACAAGAGGGCGCAAGTGGTGGCTACTGGGCGGAACACTGAAGACCTTAAAGAGGGAACAAGCGCCATCTTGTGGCCATTTCTGGAGTAGCAGTAGAGAACTGGGACACGTTTCTGTATTTTGCTCCAAGTCTGTTTCAGGTCTTCAGATCAGGTCAGTCGCTCAGTCGTGTCCGACTCTTTGCGACCCCACGAATCGCAGCACCCCAGGCCTTCTTGTCCATCACCAACTCCCAGAGTTCACTGCGACTCACATCCATCGAGTCGGTGATGCCATCCAGCCATCTCATCCTCTGTCGTCCCCTTCTCCTCTTGCCCCCAATCCCTCTCAGCATCAGAGTCTTCTCCAATGAGTCAACTCTTCGCATGAGGTGGCCAAAGTACTGGAGTTTCAGCTTTAGCATCATTCCTTCCAAAGAAATCCCAGGACTGATCTCCTTCAGAATGCACTGGTTAGATCTCCTTGCAGTCCAAGGGACTCTCAAGAGTCTTCTCCAACACCACACTTCAAAAGCATCAATTCTTTGGCACTCAGCCTTCTTCACAGTCCAACTCTCACATCCATACATGACCACAGGAAAAACCATAGCCTTGATTAGACGGACCTTTGTTGGCAAAGTAATTCTGCTTTTGAATATGCTATCTAGGTTGGTCATAACTTTCCTTCCAAGGAGTAAGCATCTTTTAATTTCATGGCTGCAGTCACCATCTGCAGTGATTTTGGAGCCCAGAAAAATAAAGTCTGACACTGTCCACTGTTTCCCCATCTATTTCCCATGAAGTGATGGGACCAGATGCCATGATCTTAGTTTTCTGAATGTTGAGCTTTAAGCCAACTATTTCACTCTCCTCTTTCACTTTCATCAAGAGGCTTTTTAGTTCCTCTTCACTTTCTGCCATAAGGGTGGTATCATCTGCATATCTGAGGTTATTGATATTTCTCCCAGCAATCTTGATTCCAACTTGTGTTTCTTCCAGTCCAGCATTTCTCATGATGTACTCTGCATATAAGTTAAATAAACAGGGTGACAATATACAGCCTTGACGAACTCCTTTTCCTATTTGGAACCAGTCTGTTGTTCCATGTCCAGTTCTAACTGTTGCTTCCTGACCTGCATACAAATTTCTCAAGAGGCAGATCAGGTGGTCTGGTATTCCCATCTCTTTCAGAATTTTCCACAGTTTATTGTGATCTACACAGTCAAAGGCTTTGGCATAGTCAATAAAGCAGAAATAGATGTTTTTCTGGAACTCTCTTGCTTTTTCCATGATCCAGCGGATGTTGGCAGTTTGATATCTGGTTCCTCTGCCTTTTCTAAAACCAGCTTGAACATCAGGAAGTTCATGGTTCACATATTGCTGAAGCCTGGCTTGGAGAATTTTGAGCATTACTTTAC
Organism: Tragelaphus eurycerus; assembly: GCA_935064755.1. Lineage (NCBI taxonomy): Eukaryota > Metazoa > Chordata > Mammalia > Artiodactyla > Bovidae > Tragelaphus > Tragelaphus eurycerus. Next base: position 13,042,148 of record CAKXYN010000070.1, on the reverse strand, counting down.
TAGCGTGTGAGATGAGTGCAATTGTGCAGTAGTTTGAGCATTCTTTGGCATTGCCTTTCTTTGGGATTGGAATGAAAACTGACCTGTTCCAGTCCTGTGGCCACTGCTGAGTTTTCCAAATTTGCTGGCATATTGAGTGCAGCACTTTCACAGCATCATCTTTTAGGATTTGGAATAGCTCAACTGGAATTTCATCACTTCCACTAGCTTTGTTTGTAGTGATGCTTTCTAAGGCCCACTTGATTTCACATTCCAGGATGTCTGGCTCTAGGTCAGTGATCACACCATCATGATTATCTTGGTCGTGAAGATCTTTTTTGTACAGTTCTTCTGTGTATTCTTGCCACCTCTTCTTAATATCTTATGCTTCTGTTAGGTCCATACCATATCTGTCCTTTATCGAGCCCATCTTTGCATTAAATGTTCCTTTGGTATCTCTGATTTTCTTGGAGAGATCCCTAGTCTTTCCCATTCTGTTGCTTTCCTCTACTTCTTCGCATTGATCACTGAAGAAGGCTTTCTTATCTCTTCTTGCTATTCTTTGGAACTCTGCATTCAGATGCTTATATCTTTCCTTTTCTCCTTTGCTTTTCGCTTCTCTTCTTTTCACAGCTATTTGTAAGGCCTCCCCAGACAGCCATTTTGCTTTTTTGCATTTCTTTTCCATGGGGATGATCTTAGTCCCTGTCTCCTGTACAATGTCACGAACCTCATTCCATAGTTCATCAGGCACTCTATCTATCAGATCTAGGCCCTTAAATCTATTTCTCACTTCCACTGTATAATCATAAGGTCCATTAGGTCCTACCTGAATGGTCTAGTGGTTTTCCCGACTTTCTTCAATTTAAGTCTGAATTTGGCAATAAGGAGTTCATGGTCTGAGCCACAGTCAGCTCCTGGTCTTATTTTTGCTGACTGTACAGAGCTTCTCCATCTTTGGCTGCAAAGATTGCAATCAATCTGATTTTGGTGTTGACCATCTGGTGATGTCCATGTATAGAGTCTTCTCTTGTGTTGTTGGAAGAGGGTGTTTGTTATGACTAGTGCATTTTCTTGGCAAAACTCTATTAGTCTTTGCCCTGCTTCATTCCGTATTCCAAGGCCAAATTTGCCTGTTACTCCAGGTGCTTCTTGACTTCCTACTTTTGCATTCCAGTCCCCTATAATGAAAAGGACATCTTTTTTGGGGTGTTAGTTCTAAAAGGTCTTGTAGGTCTTCATAGAACTGTTCAGCTTCAGCTTCTTCAGCAGTTACTGGTTGGGGCATAGACTTGGATTACTGTGACATTGAATGGTTTGCCTTGGAAATGAACAGAGAGAGATCATTCTGTTGTTTTTGAGATTGCATCCAAGTACTACATTTCGGACCCTTTGGTTGACCATGATGGCTACTCCATTTCTTCTGAGGGATTCCTGCCCACAGTAGTAGATATAATGGTCATCTGAGTTAAATTCACCCATTCCAATCCATTTGAGTTTGCTGATTCCAAGAATGTCGACATTCACTCTGGCCATCTCTTGTTTGACCACTTCCAAATTGCCTTGATTCATGGACCTGACATTCCAGGTTCCTATGCAATATTGCTCTTTACAGCATCAGATCTTGCTTCTATCACTCATCACATCCACAGCTGGGTATTCTTTTTGCTTTGGCTCCATCCCTTCATTCTTTCTTGAGTTATTTCTCCACAGCAGAAAAAAAAAAAATCCAGAGCGTGGTGTAGTATCTAGGGGTTTCCTCAGGTGGCTCAGTGGTAAAGAATCGGCCTATAATACAGGAGATGTGGATTCGATCCCTGGGTCAGGAACCCTGGAGAAGGAAATGGCAACACGCTCCAGTATCCTTGCCTGGGAAATCCTGTGGACAGAGGAGCCTGGCAGGCTACAGTCCCCAGTCACAAAGAGTTGGACACAACTAAGCACCTAAACAGCCTAAAGGCCAGAAACAACAAATTTAACACATTCCCTCTTCTCTGATCACAACTGACCTCTTCCATATTCCCCAAACAGTTCACACTGGTGGGAGGGTTGAGGGTGGAGGATCCTTTATGAGTGCTTGACCTCCTGCTTTGACTCAACTTTGGAGTTAAGTTTGGGTTCTCAGGAGGTCTCCTATTTTCCAGGGAGCTTCCCTATCAGATCCCTGTTCTCAACGCATTCTTATTCAACACTGCATAGCTTGTTTACCTTTAAGCTTGAGAGGTATTTAGAAGTAAATGGAGATGCAACTTCCCTAAAGGTGGTTTTCAAAGGACTCTAACAAGAGAGTGTTAGTACAGTCACCGGGGGCCTTGGCAGGGTCTACTGTGGGGCTTCTCCTTTCCAAAGCTGCTTTTCCACCCACATTCACACACGTGAATTGGGCATCTCTCAACACAAGCCTGATCTAAGTGGATAGAGTCCCAAACCCAGACACATGGGTCCTTTTTATCACCCTTACTGCTGACCACCTCTAGGAGACAGATGGGAAGGCAGGTCTGAAGACATTTTAAGAAAAGCAGATCTAGAGTCAATGACCACTCCCCAAGCTCTTTGTAAGACGTGAAGATGCCACAGAGCTTCAATATTTTTTTTAAATTAAGGATTATAAGTTTGCATGGAATATTTGTGTTTATGATCCTTGCAATTGTCTCCTTGGCCAATGTTTTGTCTTCTTATTTTTTATTTTGTTTCATTGTAAATATCTTTTTTAATCACCTTAAATCTATGGTGGGATAAGTTGTGGTGTACCTCTTTATGAATTTGTCCTAAGTCACTTCAGTCATGTCCTACTCTGTGTGACTCTATGGACTGTAGCCCGCCAGGCTCCTCTGTCCGTGGGAATCTCCAGGCAAAATACTGGAGTGGCTTGCCATTCCCTCCTCCAGGGGATTTTCTCCACGCAGGGATCAAACCTGTGTCTCATGTCTATCTGCATTGGCGGGAGGGTTCTCTATCACAAGCGCCACCTGGGAAGTCCATAAATATGTATACTGGCAAATAAGTCTTGAATCCATGAATGAGTGATTAGTGAGGGAAGGAAATACCCAGGTTGGAACAGGAGGGGGTGGAAGTGAGTAATAGTGTTGTGTTCAGGTCATGTGTGTGTGTGCTAAGTCACTTCAGTCATGTCTGACTCTGTGCAACCCTATGGACTGTAGTCTGACAAGCTCCTCTGTCCATGGGATTCTCCAGGCAAGAATGCTGGGTGGCCATGCCCTCCTCCAGGGGATCTTCCCAACCCAGGGATCAAACTGGCATGTCTTATGTCTCCTGCATTGGCAGGTGGGTTCTTTACTACTAGCTCCACCTGGGAAGTCCCTCAGATCATAGAAGGGGACAAGCAGAAGCAGCAGACAGAAAACAAGGCAGGTGTTGGTATCCAAAGGTTGCTTCAGCCAGGAGCTAGCGGCAACACGGACCTAAACTCACAAGCAGTTGCCAGGTACAGAAAGAGTGTTTTCTGAGTAAACATTTTCAGAAATATTGTTTTGTGTAGAAATATTGTTTTGTGTGTTTAGGAATATTTCAATATTTAATATTAAAAATCACATCTTAATTTTTGAAAGAAAATGCTTCAGCCATCAAATTTGTCAGCAAAATGAAACAAGAAAACTACATGCTAAAATATCAAAGTTACGTGAGCAAAATCACCAACAACCCGAAAAACCTGTTTTGTTTTGTTTTTTTTTCAGAGCTTCAAACTGATTGCATACTGATTGATGTCTGAGATTTGCTGTAAACTATTTCCATAGAGACTAAAAGAAGAAAAATGCAAAGGAATAGATGGAGAGACAAAATAAATGTGAGGAAATGTTCATATGTTTTGAATCTGAGCAATGGGTTTATCGGGATTCCTTTTCTATTCTCTGTACTTTTGAATATGTTTGTTTTCATTTAAAAAAAAATATGAAGACTTTCAGCTAGAACACAAACATCTGGGAAATTGTCACCCTATCCTCAAAACAAGAAAAAAATAAACTGAAAATTAGCAACTTTTCTTAGATACATCAAAATACTGAGGTGGTAGGGCAAATCTGCCTGGTGAAAAATGAAGAGAGGGACTTCCCTAGTGGTCCAGAGGTTAAGAACTCAGCTTGCCATTCAGGGGACATGGATTCAATCTCTGGCCCATCAGCAGATGAATGGATAAAGAAAATGTGGTGTATACATACAGTGGAACATAACTATCCATTCTTTAAAAAGAAAGAATTCCTGTCATATGCTATTAATACAATATGGATAAACCTTGATGGCATTATGCTAAGTGAAATAAGCTCATGGCGGAAAGACAAGTACTGTGTGATTGAACTTATACACGAGGTCTCTAAAATAGTTAGACTTACAGAAAGAGAAGGAAAATGGTGGTTGCCAGTGGCTGAGGGGAATAGGAGGTAGGGAGTTGGTGTTTATTGATGTGGCCACAGGACTGGAAAAGGTCAGTTTTCATCCCAATCCCAAAGAAAGGCAATGCCAAGGAGTGCTCAAACTACCGAACAATTGCACTCATCTCACACGCTAGTAAAGTAATGCTCAAAATTCTCCAAGCCAGGCTTCAGCAATATGTGAACCGTGAACTTCCTGATGTTCAAGCTGGCTTTAGAAAAGGCAGAGGAACCAGAGATCAAATTGCCAACATCCGCTGGATCATGGAAAAAGCAAGAGAGTTCCAGAAAAACATCTATTTCTGCTTTATTGACTATGCCAAAGCCTTTGACTGTGTGGATCACAATAAACTATGGAAAATTCTGAAAGAGATGGGAATACCAGACCACCTGATCTGCCTCTTGAGAAATCTGTATGCAGGTCAGGAAGCAACAGTTAGAACTGGTCATGGAACAACAGACTGGTTCCAAATAGGAAAAGGAGTACGTCAAGGCTGCATATTATCACCATGTTTATTTAACTTATATGCAGAGTACATCATGAGAAATGCTGGACTGGAAGAAACACAAGTTGGAATCAAGATTGCCGGGAGAAATATCAATAACCTCAGATATGCAGATGACACCACCCTTATGGCAGAAAGTGAAGAGGGGCTAAAAAGCCTCTTGATGAAAGTGAAAGTGGAGAGTGAAAGGGTTGGCTTAAAGCTCAACATTCAGAAAATGAAGATCATGGCATCTGGTCCCATCACTGCATGGGAAATAGATGGGGAAACAGTGGAAACAGTGTCAGACTTTGTTTTTCTGGGCTCCAAAATCACTGCAGATGGTGACTGCAGCCATGAAATTAAAAGACGCTTACTCCTTGGAAGGAAAGCTATAACCAACCTAGATAGCATATTCAAAAGCAGAGACATTACTTTACCAACAAAGGTTCGCCTAGTCAAGGCTATGGTCTTTCCTGTGGTCATGTATGGATGTGAGAGCTGGACTGTGAGGAAGGCTGAACGCCGAAGAATTGATGCTTTTGAACTGTGGTATTGGAGAAGACTCTTGAGAGTCCCTTGGACTGCAAGAAGATCCAACCAGTCCATTCTGAAGGAGATCAATCCTGGAATTTCTTTAGAAGGAATGATGCTAAAGCTGAAACTCCAGTATTTTGGCCACCTCATGCGAAGAGTTGACTCATTGGAGAAGACTCTGATGCTGGGAGGGATTGAGGGCAGGAGGAGAAGGGGACGACAGAGGATGAGATGGCTGGATGGCATCACTGACTCGATGGATGCGAGTCTGAGTGACCTCCGGGAGCTGGTGATGGACAGGGAGGCCTGGCGTGCTGCGGTTCATGGGGTCGCAAAGAGTCGGACACGACTGAGCGACTGATCTGATCTGATCTGATCTGATGTAGACTTTTTTTTAGAATAGAGAAGTTCTAGGAATCAGTTGCATGGCAATCTGCATGGGGTTGACAGTATTGTAATATACGCTTGAAAATTGTTGAGGGGGTGAATTTTACTTTTTGTGGGGCGGGGGGCAGTTGCCACAGTTTTTTACATGGAATTCTCAGATGAGACTTTCTTGATGGTCCAGCGGTTAAGACCCTGCCCTTCCAATGCAGGGGGCACAGATTCAATCCTTGGTCAGGGAACTAAGATCCCACATGCTGCACAGCAGGGCCAAAAAAAATAAATAACCATCTCAAGAAAAAGGAGTTATCAGAGAAGATGAAAGACAACAATGAAAGGGGAAAAATTAAGGATATTAGAGTAAACTGTAGCCTCTGGCACCTACAGCTTTAGTATACATTAAACAAAGCCCAGCTTCACCTAGCCAGATTAATATAAACATTTCACATAAAAGCTTCTTTGTTTCTATCACCTCACCGATACATCATGCCTAGCTTTCAACGAAAACTGTAAGTCATCCTAAAAAAAAAAATTTAATACAGTTAAAGAAACAAAGAAAAGAGATTTAGATACGACACAGATCTTGAAATTAACAGGGAATTTTAAATAGCTATGAATAATATGTTAAGGGTTCTGATGGAAAAGGTAGACAACAGGCAAGAACAGGTGGATAATGAAGCAGAGAACTAGAAACTCTAAGAAAGAATCTAAAGGAAGTGCTAGAAATAAAAATAACAGAAATAAAGACTGCCTTTGATAGCCACATGAATAGAAGTGTGTGTGCTCAGCCGTGTCTGACTCTTTGCAACCCTTTGGACCGTAGCCCACCAGGCTCCTCTGTCCATAGGATTTTTCAGACAAGAATACTGGAGTAGGTTGCCATTTCCGACCTTTCTGACCCAGAAGTGGTAGTCACACAGTCGTGTCCGACTCTTTGCGACCCCATGGAGTGAAGCCTGCTAGGCTCCTCTGTCCATGGGATTCTCCAGGCAAGAATACTGGAGTGGGTTGCCCTTTCCTTCTCCAGAACCATTTCTGGTTCTTCTGACCCAGAAATCAAACCCATGTCCCGTGCATCTCCTGCGTGGTAGGTGGATGCTTTACCGCTGAGCCATCAGGGAAGCCAAATCAATGGGCTTAAAGATATGTCAATAGATACTTCATAATGTAAAACAAAGAAAGAAAGAAAACCCAAAACAGAAGACCCAAGTACTGTAGGGCAATTTCAAAAGATGTAACATACTGGTAATGGGAACAAGAAGAAGAGAAAGCAGAAGAGAGCAATAGCTTAAGTAGTAATAGTTGAGAATTTTTCAAAATTGATCCAAGAAGCTTAGCAAATATCAGTCATAATTAATAGCAAAATGTCTAACCTAGTCATATATTTCGGGGAAGGCAATGGCACCCCACCCCAGTACTTTTGCCTGGAAAATCCCATGGACAGAGAAGCCTGGTAGGCTCCAGTCCATGGGGTCACTAAGAGTCGGACACGACTGAGCGACTTCACTTTCATTTTTCACTTTCATGCATTGGAGAAGGAAATGGCAACCCACTCCAGTGTTCTTGCCTGGAGAATCCCAGGGACGGGGGAGCCTGGTGACCTTCCGTCTATGGGGTCGCACAGAGTCGGACACGACTGAAGCGACTTAGCAGCAGCAGCAGCAGTTATATATTCAAGTTGAGGAAAATCAAATATAGATCTAATTGATAACTGTTCAAGGATATAATAGCAACAATGTATTTGGTAATTATAACATCTGGGTAAATAAAATGAATGACAGCAAATTTATAAGGGACAAGTGGGAGGAATTGAGAGTACTCTGTTTTAAGGTACCTGCACTATTCGTGATACTCATGAAGCAGTATAATCTCATTTTAAAATAGACTTAGATTAATTGTAAATGCATAGAGTTTAATAAACTCTAGAGTAATCAGTTAAAAAAATTTAAAGAAATATACTTGATAACCTGTGAAAAATAAAACTTGGCAAATACTCATCTGAAAGTAGTTGCAGTGTTCAGGCTTCTCTAGTTGAAGTGCTTGAGCTTAGTTGCCCCAAGGCATGTGGGCTGTTAGTCCCCGATCAGAAATCAGACCAGCATCTCCTGCATTGGAAGGCAGATTCTTAACCACTGCACCACCAGGGAAGTCCCAGAGTGGATTTTAAAAGAGACCCAAATATATGTTGTATAGAAGAAATCCATTTTAAACATGACGATACAGACAGATTAAAAGGATAGAGAAAAACACACCATGCGAAGACTAATCAAAAGAAAGCTAGAATAATTATGTTAATTTTAGACCAAGTAGACTTCAGAACAAGGAAAATTATCAGAGATAAAGAAGGTACTATGAATGATAAAGAGGTCAATTTTCCAAGAGGATGTAACAATTCTGATCTGTACACATTTTTAACAGCGGAGTGTTAAAATTCATGAGACAAAAACTGATGGAAATGCAATGAGAAAAAGACAAAATCACTCTTTTAATTAGAGACTTCAGCATCTGTCAGGAGTTGACAGATCTATCAGGCAGAAAATTATAAGGATATATCTGACCTGAACAGCACCATCAATCAACTGGGTCTAATTGACATTTGTAGAATAGTTCATCCAACAGCAGAATACACATTCTTTTCAAACTCACGTGTAACACTCACCAAGACAGACCACACTGGGGCCATAAAACACTCCTCAGTGGGTTCAAAAGAATACAAATTGTACAAAGTATGCTTTCAAATCCCAGTGGAATCAAACTGGATTTCAGTAAGAGTAAAAATAGCTGGAAAATCCCCAAATATTTGGCATTTAAATAGCACATTTCTAAATAATGAGCCAAAGAAGAAGTCACAAGAGAAATTTCTAAATATTTTAAACAAAAGTGAAAATATAACTTATCAAAATTTGTGGTATGCAAAAAGTGGTGCTTAAAGGGAAATTTATAGCAGTGAATGCATATAAAAGAAGAAATATGTAAAAATTAAAAAATCAAAGGTTCATATTTTAAGTTTAGAGAAAGAACAACAATATAAGCCTAAAGGAAAGAGAAGAAAAGAAATAATAAAAACTAGAGCAAAAATCAATGAAATTGAAAACAGGAAATCAATAAAGAAAACCAATGAAGCCAAAAGCTGGTTCTTTGAAAACACCCAATAAACAGATAAACCTCTGGCCAGGCTAAGCAAGAAAAAAAAAAAAAAAAGAGAAAAGAAGAAAAGACACAAACCACTAATAATAGAAATGAACGAGGGGTCATCACTATCGATCCCGTCACTACTGATTATTGTAAGGATAATAAAGGAATTTAATGAACAACTTCACCCACAAGTTTAGTAACTTAGATGAAAATAGACCAGTTCCTTGAAAGACAAAAGCCCCACAAGGAGAAACAGATAATCCTAATAGGTTTGTAGCTATTAAAGAAATTGAATCAATAATTAATGACTTCCCAAAAAAGAAAGTATCAAATTGAGATAGTTTCACTGGTGAAGTCTACCCCAATATTTTTTTAAATAACATCAATTCTCGACAATCTCTTCCGGAAAATGGAAGCAGAGAGGACACTTCTGATCTATGTTTTCTTGGATTTTGCATTTATCTATACGTCATCCATTAGTCATAAGGACAAACTAATGACCAGGGTTACTTACATCTCCCTTCAATCCAGAGCCTCTACCCTTTACCTAGTTCTCACAAATTAAGACAATATTTCTCCTTCCCTAAGTCAATCCAGGGCCAAAAACTGGACAACTAGAAACAGCCCTGACGTCCAAAGCCCACCAGAATTATTCAAACTGGCCAATCCTAAACTGTTTCCGTTACTGGGCCTTGCTCTTTCCATGGAAAACATAATAAAAGCTCTGCCCCAGGCTTTCTCCCTCTGCCTTCTGACCAACCTTGGTACTTCCTCACATGGCCCTGCCTGAGGCCACTTCAACAACCATTCATAATAAATGAACACCAATCAGCAAACTAGAAGCACAAGAGAACTTCCTCAAGTTGATAAAGAATATCTACAAAAAAACCTACAGCTAACATTTTGGCCACCTCATGCGAAGAGTTGACTCATTGGAGAAGACTCTGATGCTGGGAGGGATTGGGGGCAGGAGGAGAAGGGGACAACAGAGGATGAGATGGCTGGATGGCATCACTGACTCAATGGATGTGAGTCTGAGTGACCTCCGGGAGTTGGTGATGGACAGGGAGGCCTGGCGTGCTGCAATTCATGGGGTTGCAAAGAGTTGGACACGACTGAGCGACTGATCTGATCTGATCTGATCTGAACATCATACATAACGGTGAAAGATTAGATGCTTTCACTCTAAAATCAAACACAAGGAAAAGATAATCCGTTCTCATCACTCTTATTGAGCATTATACTGGAAGTCCTAGTTTGTGCAATAAAATAAAGAAAAGAGGGAGAAGGGTATATGAATTGCTAAGGAAAAATAAAACTATCTTTGCTTACAGATGACATGAGGGTCTATGTGCCCAAAGAATCAACAACAACAAGAAGTTCCTGAAACTAATAAGCATTATAGTAACATTGAAAGACAGAAGGTTAATATACAAGTTGATTACTTTCCTATATGGTATCATGAAACCATTCAAATTTAAAATTAAAAATGCGATACCATTTACATTAGCATCTCCAAAAGATAAATACTTGGAAATAAATGTAACAGAATATGTACAGGATCTATTTGAGGAAAACTGCAAAACTTTAGGACTTCCCAGGTGGTGCTAGTGGTAAAGAACCCTCTTGACAATGCAGGTTAGATGTAAGAGACACAGGTTCAATCCCTGGGTCACAGGTTTGATTCCTGGGTTGGGAAGATCCCCTGGAGGAGGGCATGGCAACCCACTCTAGTATTTTTGCCTGGAGAATCCCATGAACAGAAGAGGCTGGCAGACAGCTATCCGTAGGGTCGCACAGAGTCAGACATGACTAAAGCACCTTAGTACACATGCACAAAACTCTAATGAAAGAAATCAAAGAAGATTTTAATACATGGAGAGATATGTCCGTGGATAACATTTAATAGTGTTAAGATGTCAGTTTTTCTCAACTTATCTGTAGATTCAAGGCAATCCCAGTCAAAATCCTAGCGAGTTATTTTGTGGATATCTTCAAACTGATTCAAAAGTTTATATGGGAAGGCAAAAGACCCAGAACAGTCAACACAATACTAAGGAGGAAGAACAAAATCAGAGGACTGACACTTCTCAGCTTCACAGCTTACTTTAAAGCTTCAATCATCAAGGCAACGTGTGGTATTGGCAAAAGAATAGACAAATAGATCAATGGAACAGACTTGAGAACCCAGAATAAACCCTCACAAATGTAGTCATCTGACAAAGGAACAAAGCAATTCAGTGGAGAAAAGACAGTCTTTTCAACAAATGGAACTAAAATGAATGGACATGGGGGGGAAGGATCTAGGCACAGACCTTACATAGTTTACAAAAATTAACTCCAAATGTATAATATATTTAAATGCAAAATTATAAATCTTCCAAAAGATAACATAGGAGAAAATCTAGATGATCTTGAAAATGGTGGTGACTTTTCAGATGCAATGTCAAAAGCACAATCCATGAAAGAAATAAAACGATAAATTGGGCTTCGTTAATGCTAGAAACTTCTGCCCTGTGAAAAGCACTAAGAGAATGAAAGACAAGTCACAGATTAGAAGAATATATTTGTAAAGCGCATATCTGATAAAGGATTTGTATTCAAATATACCAAAAATCCTTAAAAGTCAACAATAAGAAAACAAACAACCTATTAGAAATTGGACAAAAGATCTAAACATACCACATCAAAGAAGGTATACAGATGGCAAATAAACATAAAAAGATGTTCAACATTATATATCATTGCCGCTGCTGCTGCTAAGTCACTTTAGTAGTGTCCTACTCTGTGAGACCCCATAGACGGCAGCCCGCAAGGCTCCGCCATCCCTGAGATTCTCCAGGCAAGAACACTGGAGTGGCTTGCCATTTCCTTCCCCAAGCCATGCAAGTGAAGTCGCTCAGTCGTGTCCGACTCTTCAGGATGCCATGGAATGCAGCCTACCAGGTTCCTCTGTCCATGGGATTTTCCAGGCAAGAGTACTGGAGTGGATTGTCATATATCATTCAGTTCAGTTCAGTTGCTCAGTCGTGTCTGACTCTGCGACCCCATGAATCACAGCATGCCAGGCCTCTCTGTCCATCACCAACTCCCAGAGTTCACCCAAACTCATGTGCATCGAGTCGGTGATGCCATCCAGCCATCTCATCCTCTGTCGTCCCCTTCTCTTCCTGGTCCCAATCCCTCCCAGCATCAGGATCTTTTCCAATGAGTCAACTCTTCCTATGAGGTGGACAAAGTATTGGAGTTTCAGTTTCAGCATCAGTCCTTCCAATGAACACCCAGAACTGATCTCCTTTAGGATGGACTGGTTGGATCTCCTTGCAGTCCAAGGGACTCTCAAGAGTCTTCTCCAACACCACAGTTCAAAAGCATCAATTCTTTGGTGCTCAGCTTTCTTTATAGTCCAACCCTCACATCCATACATGACTACTGAAAAACCATAGCTTTGACTAGATGGATCTTTGTTGGCAAAGTAATATCTCTGCTTTTGAATATGCTATCTAGGTTGGTCATAACTTTCCTTCCAAAGAGAAAGCATCTTTTAATTTCATGGCTGCAATCACCATCTGCAGTGATTTTGGAGCCCAAAAAAACAAAGTCTGACACTGTTTCCACTGTTTCCCCATCTATTTCCCATGAAATGATGGGACCACATGCCATGATCTTCATTTTCTGAATGTTGAGCTTTCAGCCAACTTTTTCACTCTCCACTTTCACTTTCATCAAGAGGCTTTTTAGTTCCTCTTCACTTTCTGCCATAAGGGTGGTGTCATGTACATACCCGAGGTTATTGATATTTCTCCCGGCAATCTTGATTCCAGCTTGTCCTTCTTCCAGTCCAGCTTTCTCATGATGTACTCTGCATATAAGTTAAATAAGCAGGGTGACAACATACAGCCTTGTTGCTGCTACTGCTGCTAAGTCACTTCAGTCATATCCAACTCTGTGTGACCCCATAGACGGCAGCCCACCAGGCTCCCCTGTCCCCGGGATTCTCCAGGCAAGAACACTGGAGTGGGTTGCCATTTCCTTCTCCAATGCATGAAAGTGAAAAGTGAAAGTGAAGTCGCTCAGTCGTGTCCGACCCTCAGCGACCCCATGGACTGCAGCCTACCAGGCTCCTTCATTCATGGGATTTTCCAGGCAGGAGTACTGGAGTCGGGTGCCATTGCCTTCTCCATATAGCCTTGACGTACTCCTTTTCCTATTTGGAACTAGTCTGTTGTTCCATGTCCAGCTCTAACTGTTGCTTCCTGACCTGCATACAAATTTCTCAAGAGGCAGATCAGGTGGTCTGGTATTCCATCTCTTTCAGAATTTTCCACAGTTTATTGTGATCCACACAGTCAAAGGCTTTGGCATAGTCAATAAAGCAGAAATAGATGTTTTTCTGGAACTCTCTTGCTTTTTCCACGATCCAGCTGATGTTGGCAATTTGATCTCTGGTTCCTCTGCCTTTTCTAAAACAAGCTTGAACATCAGGAAGTTCACGGTTCACATATTGCTGAAGCCTGGCTTGGAGAATTTTGAGCATTACTTTACTCGCATGTGAGATGAGTGCAATTGTGCAGTAGTTTGAGCGTTCTTTGGCATTGCCTTTCTTTGGGATTGGAATGAAAACTGACCTGTTCCAGTCCTGTGGCCACTGCTGAGTTTTCCAAATTTGCTGGCATATTGAGTGCAGCACTTTCACAGCATCATCTTTCAGGATTTGAAAGAGCTCAGCTGGAATTCCATCACCTCCACTAGCTTTGTTTGTAGTGATGCTTTCTAAGGCCCACTTGACTTCACATTCCAGGATGTCTGGCTCTAGGTCAGTGACCACACCATCGTGATTATCTTGGTCGTAAAGATCTTTTTTGTATAGTTCTTCTGTGTATTCTTGCCACCTCTTCTTTATATCTTCTGCTTCTGTTAGGTCCATATCATTTCTGTCCTTTATCGAGCCCATCTTTGCATGAAATGTTCCCTTGGTATCTCTAATTTTCTTGAAGAGATCTCTAGTCTTTCCCATTCTGTTGTTTTCCTCTATTTCTTTGCATTGATCACTAAGGAAGGCTTTCTTATCTCTCCTTGCTATTCTTTGGAACTCTGCATTCAAATGGGAATATCTTTCCTTTTCTCCTTTGCTTTTTGCTTCTCTTCTTTTCACAACTATTTGTAAGGCCTCCTCAGATAGCCATTTTGCTTTTTTGCATTTCTTTTCCATGAGGATGGTCTTGATCCCTGTCTCCTGTATAATGTCACGAACCTCCGTCCATAGTTCATCAGGTACTCTGTCTATCAGATCTAGTCCCTTAAATCTATTTCTCACTTCCACTGTATAATCATAAGGGATTTGAATTAGGTCATACCTGAATGATCTAGTGGTTTTCCCTACTTTCTTCAATTTAAGTCTGAATTTGGCAATATGGAGTTCATGATCTGAGCCATAGTCAGCTCCTGGTCTTGTTTTTGCTGACTATATAGAGCTTCTCCATCTTTGGCTGCAAAGAATATAATCAATCTGATTTTGGCGTTGACCATCTGGTGATGTCCATGTGTAGAGTCTTCTCTTGTGTTGTTGGAAGAGGGTGTTTGCTATGACCAGTGTGTTCTCCTGGCAAAACTCTATTAGCCTTTGCCCTGCTTTATTCTGTATTCCAAGGCCAAATTTGCCTGTTACTCGAGGTGTTTCTTGACTTCCTACTATATATTCCTACATATATCATTAGGGAACTTCAAATTAAAACAACAGAGAGAGCACCACACATACATCAAGAGAATGGCTAAAAAATGTTTTCAATAATAAATAAACCTGACAATATCAAATGCCTGTGAGAATGTGGAGCAACAGGAATGATTATTGATTGCTGGTAGGAATCCAAAATGATACAGTCACTTTGGAAGACAGTTTAGCCGCTTCTTATAAAACTAAACACAGCCTTACTGGGCAGTCCAGCAGTCACAGTCCTATGTATTTACTTGGTTGAGTTGAAAATTCTGAACCCAACAGGCTACACATAAATGTTTATGGCATTTTTATTTATAGTTTGTTTAGAATTGCCAAAGACTTGGAAGCAAGGAATATAATATTTATTGAAGTACAGTTGATACACAATGTTGTGTTGATTTCTGCTATACAGCAAAGTCATTCAGTTACACATATATATATATATATATATTATACATGCACATTCTTATATTCTCTTCCATTATTGTTTATTCCAGGACATTGAATATAGTTCCCTGTGCTATAAGGTAGGACCATCCAATCTGTATATGACAGTTTCATCTACTAACCCCAACCTTCCAGTGTACCCCTCCCCACCCCAGCCCCCTTGGCAACCACAAATCTGGTTTCTATGTCTGTGAGTCTGTTTCTGTCTCACAGGTAGGTTCATTTGTCTTGTATATTAGATTCCACATATCAGATCAGATCAGATCAGTCGCTCAGTCGTGTCCGACTCTTTGCGACCCCATGAACCGCAGCACGCCAGGCCTCCCTGTCCACATATAAGTGACATCATATGGCATTCCTCTTTCAGACTTACTTCATTTAGTATGATAATCTCTAGATCCATCCACATTGCTGCAAATGGCATTATTTCATTCTTTTGCATGGCTGAGTAGTATTGCATTGCTTATGTGAACCAAATTTTCCTTATCCATTCTTCTGTCAATGGACATTTAGACTATTTCCATGTCTTGGTTATTGTGAATAGTGCTGCTCTGAACATAGGGGCACAAGCATATTTTTTAATTATAGTTTTGTTTGGATATATCCCCAGAAATGGAATTGTTGCATCATATGGTGGCTCTTTATAGTTTTCTAAAGAGCTGCCATATTGTCTTCCATAGTGGCTACACCAACTTACATTTCCACCAACTGTGGAAAAGGGTTCTATTTTCTCCACACTCCAGCATTTGTTATTTGTATACATTTTAATAATCACCATGCTGACTGGTATAGGGCAGCACCTAACTGTAGTTTTGATTTGCATTTCTTTAATAACTAGCAACATTGAGCCTCTCTTTGTGTGCCCGGTAGCCATCTGTATGTCTTCTTTGGAGAAATGTCTATTCAGGTCTTCCGTCCATTTATCAATTGGGTCACTTGCTTTTGTTTGCTTGTTTTTGAGTTGTATGAACTGTTTGTTTATTTTGGAGATTAAGCCCTTGTCGGTCACATCATTTACAAGTATTTTCTCCCATTCCATAGATTGTCTTTTCATTTTGTTTATGGTTTCCTGTGCCATGAAAAAGCTTGTAAGTTTGATTAGGTCCCATTTGTTTGTTTTTGGTTTTTTTTCTTCTATTGCCTTGGGAAACTGACCAAAGAAAACATTGCTATGATTATGTCAGAGAATGTTTTGCCTGTGTTCTCTTCTAGGAGTTTTATGGTTCTTTCTAGGAGCCTTGTAAGTCCTTAAGCTAGTTTGAGTTTATTTTCATGCATGGCGTAAGGGTGTGTTCTATCTTCATTGATTTACATGCAGCTTCCCAACTTTCCCATACTACTTTGCTGAGGAGACTGGTTTTTTCCCCCATTTTATATTTTTGCTTCAATGGAATATTATTAATGGATAAAAAGAATTGAGCTATCAAGTCAAGGAAGAATCTGAAATGCATATTACCAAATCAAAGAAGCCAATCTGAAAAGGCTGTATGATTCCAACTATCTGACATTCTGGAAAAGGCAAAACTATTAGAGATGGTAAAAAAAAATCAGTGGTTGCTGGGGCCTCAGGGGTAGAGGATGAAAAGATTAATTAAGCACAGGAGATTTTAGAATGGCAAAGCTATCCTAAATGATGCTTTAAGGGTAGATACAAGACATTATATCCTTAGCAAAACCCATAGAACTGTAGACACAAAGAGTGAACCTTAATATAAACTAGATACTTTGGCTACTGATAATGTATTGAAAATACTGGCTTTTGGTTGTAGCAAATGTACCACATTAACGCAAGATGTTAGTTATAGGAGAAACTATGTGGGAGGTTGGTATTGTGGAATACCCTTTACTATCTGTTCATTTTTCTATAAATCTCAAACTGTTCTAAAAGTGATCTGTTAATTTTTTAAAATATGAATATTTAATTGATGGATAGCATTGTGATATGTGTGGTCAGTTGCTTCAGTCATGTCTGACTCTTTGTGACCCTATGCACTCTTGCCCACCAGGCTTCTCAGTCCCTGGGACTCTCCAGGCAAAAGTACTGGAGTGGGATGCCATGCACTTCTCCAGAGGATCTTCCCAATGCAGGGACTGAACCCACGTCTCTTGCATTACAGGCAGATTCTTTACCTCTGAGCCACCAGGGTAGTCCCAGCATTGCGATATAAGTAACCATAAATATTTTCCCCCGTGATTTCCTGATACCTGATGAACCTCTCTATCCGGCAGCTAAACCAAGAGTATTCCCCCTCCTTTGGTTAATGTCTGTGCTGTGCTTAGTCACTCAGTCGTTTCTGACTCTTTGGGACCCCATGGTCTGCAGCTCACCAGGCTCCTCTGTTCATGGGGATTCTTCAGGCAAGAATGCTGGAGTAGGTTGCCATGCCCTCCTCCAGGGGATCTTCCCAACCCAGGGATCAAACCCAGATCTCCCACTTTGCAGGTGGTTTCCTCACCAACTGAACTACCAGGGAAGCCCAGCGTAAGGAGCGTCAAGGAAGCTGCAAGCCTATCAGAATGGGATTCGAACCCATGGGTGCAGATCACAATGGATTAGCAGTCCCTCACTTTAACCACTTGGCCCTTTGGTTAATGGCAGAGCAATTATAGAGAAATGAAGAAAAGAGACTGAGTTTTGGCTTTGGGGTTTCAAAAATCCAAAGATGATTTAGAAGACTATTCAGTCCATTTGGTAAGGTTTTTCTATGGAGGAATAAGGGGGAAAATGTCTTGGAGAGAGAGAAAACTGAAGGGGAAGCAGGAGAGTTAAAAAAAACCTGAGAGTCTGGACATCTCAGTTTGTCCAGGTAGCCTTAATAGAATACCATGGACTGGGTGGCTTAGATGACAAATACTGATTTCTCACAGTTCTAGAAAGTCCAGCATCAAACTGCTGGCAGGGCTTCCCTGATGGCTCAATGGTAAAGAATCCACCTGCCAATGCAGGGGACATGGGTTTAACCTTTGATCTGGGGAGATTCTTCATCTCATGGGGCAACTAAGCCTGTGTGCTGTAACTACTGAACCTGTGCTCTAGAGCTCAGGAGCCCAACTACTGAAGCCCCTGCACCCTAAAGCCCATGCTTTGCAAAAAGTGAAGCCACCACAATTAGAAGCTCGAGCGCTGCAACTAGAGAAAAGCCCGCTCAGCAATGAAGACTCGGCACAGTCAAAAATTAATTAATTAATTAAATTACTTTTTTTTAAAAAGGTGCTGATAGATTCTGTGTCTGGTAAGGGCCCTCTTCCTGGATTACAGATAGTGGCCTTCTCCTTACATCCTCACGGCCTTTTCTTGGTGTGTGCACAAGGAGAGGGAAAGATCTCATGTCTTTTTCTCTTTTTATAAGCACACTAATCTCATCATGAAGACTCCACCCTCATGACCTCATCCAACCATAAAGCACCTCCCAAAGACCCATCTCCAAATACCATAACATCAGGCATTAGGTCTTCAACATATAAATTTGGGAGGGACACAGCTTTCAGTCTGCAGCAGCCCCCAAGCTTCAAGAGAGGTCAAGGAAAGGGGGTAATGCAGAGAGGTGTGTGATGGTCCAAGGGCAAAGTGGCCTACCTTTCCCTTCTTGGGGAAGGAGGGCCTCTGCAGTTCCCCAGTGCCCAGCATGACAGGAACACGGAGTGGGAAGAGGCCCAAGAGGACTCTGATCTTCCAGGCAAGTGCTGAGGAAGCATGGCCAAATTTCTCCTCTGCAGGAACTGTGATAGAACCAGACCTGTGAGGACCCTCAGACAGAAGAAGCAACGACACAGCAGTGACCTTGACCAGAAGGACAATGTCCACCACACTGGACACCAGCCTGACAGACAACAGCAAGGATGGACTCCTTATCCAAATCCTCACCTGATGCCATGATCCCCTCCATGCTCCTCAAAAATCAGACTAACTCTAAAAATTAATCAAGGAAACCCTAACTGAAAAATAGAAGTTGGTTGAATTCTTTAAGTACAGATAATTACATTTCAGGACTTCCCCAGCACTCCAATGGTCCAGTGGTTAAGACTCTGCACTTCCACTGCAGGGGACATGGGTTCAGTCCCTGGTTGGGGAACTTGGATCCCCACATGCCACATGGCAAGAGATAAAAAGAAAATGTACCTGCCTGAGTTTCTCGGTTAGGATTCACTCACACAAAGACTAGACAAACCTTCTTTGTTTCAGTCTCCAGGTTAAGGATGGTCTCTCATTTCATTCTTTTCTCATCAAAAACATTCACCATAGCTTTCATTAAATGCCTTAAAGAAAAAAAGTGTTTTTTCAAATATAGCATGTTAATGTTTTCTCTTTTAAAACAGGATCTGTACACATCTATATATACACTTCTTAGTGAGCTAGCGTATCATTTATCTCCTTTATACCACCATCTACAAAGACTATTTCCCCAAACCCTCAGTATAGTTATTTGATAATTGAGTACTAAATATTTATTTTGAAAATCTTATTCAGTTCAGTTCAGATGCTCAGTCGTGTCCAACTCTGCAACCTCATGAATTGAGAGTTGAAGAAAGCTGTGAAGAAAGCTGAGCACCAAAGACTTGATGCTTTTGAAGTGTAGTGTTGGAGAGGACTACATGAATCGCAGCACACCGGGCCTCCCTGTCCATCACCAACTCCCAGAGTTCACTCAAACTCATGTCCATCGAGTCAGTGATGCCATCCAGCCATCTCATCCTCTGTTGTCCCCTTCTCCTCCTGCCCCCAATCCCTCCCAGCATCAGAGTCTTTTCGAATGAGTCAACTCTTCACATGAGGTGGCCAAAGTATTGGAGTTTCAGTTTTAGCATCAGTCCTTCCAATGAACACCCAGGACTGATTTCCTTTAGAATGGTCTGGTTGGATCTCCTTGCAGTCCAAAGGACTCTCAAGAGTCTTCTCCAACACTACACTTAAAAAGCATCAAGTCTTTGGTGCTCAGCTTTCTTCACAGCTTTCTTCAACTCTCACATCCATACATGACCACTGGAAAAACCATAGCCCTGACTGCTGCTGCTGCTAAGTCACTTCAGTCGTGTCCAACTCTGTGCAACCCCATAGACGGCAGCCCACCAGACTTCCCCATCCCTGGGATTCTCTAGGCAAGAACACTGGAGTGGGTTGCCATTTCCTTCTCCAATAGCCCTGACTAGACAGACCTTTGTTGGCAAAATAATATCTCTGCTTTTGCATATGCTATCTAGGTTGGTTATAACTTTCCTTCCAAGGAGTAAGCATCTTTTAATTTCATGGCTGCAGTCACCATCTGCAGTGATTTTGGAGCCCAGAAAAATAAAGTCTGACACTGTTTCCACTGTTTTCCCATCTATTTCCCATGAAGTGATGGGACCAGATGCCATGATCTTAGTTTTCTGAATGTTGAGTTTTAAGCCAACTTTTTCACTGTCCTCTTTCACTTTCATCAAGAGGCTCTTTAGTTTCTCTTCACTTTCTTCCATTAGGGTGGTGTCATCTGCATATCTGAGGTTATTGATATTTCTCCCAGCAATCTTGATTCCAGCTTGTGCTTCTTCCAGCCCCACGCTTCTCATGATGTACTCTGCATATAAATTAAATAAACAGGATGACAATATACAGCCTTGACATACTCTTTTCCTATTTGGAAGCAGTCTGTTGTTCCATGTCCAGTTCTAACTGTTCCTTCCTCACCTGCATATGGGTTTCTCAAGAAGTAGGTCAGGTGGTCTGGTATTCCCATCTCTTTCAGAATTTTCCACAGTTTATTGTGATCCGCACAGTCAAAGGCTTTGGCATAGTCAATAAAGCAGATGTTTTTCTGGAACTCTCTTGCTTTTTCCATGATCCAGTGGATGTTGGCAATTTAATATCTGATTCCTCTGCCTTTTCTAAAACCAGCTTGAACATCAGGAAGTTCACGGTTCAAGTATTCCTGAAACCTGGCTTGGAGAATTTTGAGCATTACTTTACTCGCGTGTGAGATGAGTGCAATTGTGCAGTAGTTTGAGCATTCTTTGGCATTGCCTTTCTTTGGGATTGGAATGAAAACAGACCTTTTCCAGTCCTGTGGCCACTGCTGAGTTTTCCAAATTTGCTGGCATATTGAGTGCAGCACTTTCACAGCATCATCTTTCAGGATTTGAAAGAGCTCAGCTGGAATTCCATCACCTCCACTAGCTTTGTTTGTAGTGATGCTTTCTAAGGTCCACTTGACTTCACATTCCAGGATGTCTGTCTCTAGGTCAGTGATCACACCATCATAATTATCTGGGTCGTGAAGATCTTTTTTGTACAGTTCTTCTGTGTATTCTTGCCACCTCTTCTTAATATCTTATGCTTCTGTTAGGTCTGTACCATTTCTGTCCTTTATTGAGCCCATCTTTGCATGAAATGTTCCCTTGGTATCTCTAATTTTCTTGAAGAGATCTCTAGTCTTCCCCATTCTGTTGTTTTCCTCTATTTCTTTGCATTGATCACTGAGGAAGGCTTTCTTATCTCTCCTTGCTATTCTTTGGAACTCTGCATTCAGATGTTTATATCTTTCCTTTTCTCCTTTGCTTTTCGATTATTACTACATATGTGAACCGTGAACTTCCTGATGTTCGAGCTGGTTTTAGAAAAGGCAGAGGAACCAGAGATCAAATTGCCAACATCCTCTGGATCATGGAAAAAGCAAGAGAGTTCCAGAAAAACATCAGCTTTATTGACTATGTCAAAGCCTTTGACTGTGCGGATCACAATAAACTGTGGAAAATTCTGAAAGAGATGGAAATACCAGACCACCTGATCTGCCTCTTGAGAAATTTGTATGCAGGTCAAGAAGCAACAGTTAGAACTGGACATGGAACAACAGACTGCTTCCAAATAGGAAAAAGAGTATGTCAAGGCTGTATATTGTCACCCTGTTTATTTAACTTATATGCAGAGTACATCATGAGAAACGCTGGGCTGGAAGAAACACAAGCTGGAATCAAGATTGCCAGGAGAAATATCAATAACCTCAGATATGCACATGACATCACCCTTATAGCAGAAAGTGAAGAGGAACTAAAAAGCTTCTTGATGAAAGTGAAAGTGGAGAGTGAAAAAGTTGGCTCAAAGCTCAACATTCAGAAAACGAAGATCATGGCATGTGGTCCCATCACTTCATGGGAAATAGATGGGAAAACAGTGGAAACAGTGTCAGACTTTATTTTTCTGGGCTCCAAAATCACTGTAGATGGTGACTGCAGCCATGAAATTAAAAGATGCTTACTCCTTGGAAGGAAAGTTATGACCAACCTAGAGAGCATATTCAAAAGCAGAGATATTACTTTGCCAACAAAGGTTTGTCTAGTCAAGGCTATGGTTTTTCCAGAAAACTGGGGTGAAAAATCTAGGAAAACAAAATTTCTAACAGATTAGATGTTTGCTGCTACTGCTGCTAAGTCGCTTCAGTCGTGTCCGACTCTCTGCGACCCCATAGACAGAAGCTCACCAGGCTCCCCCGTCCCTGGGATTCTCCAGGCAAGAACACTGGAGTGGGTTGCCATTTCCTTCTCCAATGCATGAAAGTGAAAAGTGAAAGTGAAGTCGCTCAGTCTTGTCCGACTCTTAGCGACCCCATGGACTGCAGCCTACCAGGCTCCTCCGTCCATGGGATTTT
The DNA here is from genome assembly GCA_935064755.1 of Tragelaphus eurycerus. Taxonomy (NCBI): domain Eukaryota; kingdom Metazoa; phylum Chordata; class Mammalia; order Artiodactyla; family Bovidae; genus Tragelaphus; species Tragelaphus eurycerus. Next base: position 13,019,461 of record CAKXYN010000070.1, on the reverse strand, counting down.
CCAGGCAAAAGTACTGGGGTGGGGTGCCATTGCCTTCCCCGCAAATGACATTTCTGATACACAAATAGAGTGGAGAAGAAACCTCAGTTAAATCGATTTGCTCTCTTTGGTAACGAGAATGATCTGAACAGATTGCTACCATACACAGAAACTTCTCAGTGTGGACTGCTCTACACACCCAAGAGTATTTTCTCTTGCATGCATGCGTATTAAGTCACTTCAGTCACGTCCTACTCTTTGTGACCCTATGTACTGTAGCCTTTCAGGCTCCCCTGATTCTTTAGGTAAGAATACTGGAGTGGGTTGCCATACCCTCCTCCAGAGAATCTTCCCGACCTGGATTGAACCTGCATCTCTTATGTCTCCTGCATTGGCAGGCTGGTTCTTTACCACTAGCACCACCGACCCTTCATCTCACCCCATCTCACACCCACTCCAAATTTCCCTTGTGCACCTGGTGCTTGAAACTTCATTATCTTTATACAGCCCTGACTGGGCGATTATATAATGACTGTATATACTTATATATATAACTAGATATGATTACATATTATCTATATATAATTATTATTTTATTTTATTTTTAGAGGATAGAAAAAAATATGAGATACAGGGCTAACCACTTGAATGTAATGAAAAATAGTTAACTTTTATTGGGTGATTACTATGTGCTAGTTTCCATTTATTAATCCTTTTAATCCTCACAGTCCTATGAAAGAGGTGCCATTATGATTCCAATTGTTTAAAATAAGGACAATGAGGCACAGAGAGGTTAAGCAATTTGTGAAGCAAGGCCACACACACAGGAATCCAACTCCAGAGGCCATTCCAATAGTAAAGACTGTGGTTTACTGCCTCCCATCATGTGGGTCTCATTTACTGATATTTATATATGTTTTTTACTCTTATTATAATACTGCAAGTTAGACATCATCCTCATGAGAAATTTGTGGCCACCTATTAAATGGTAGCGGTGGAATTTCACTCTCAGAAAAATTTCCATCACACTGCTAGAATGCAAGGTCAATGAAAGCAGATACATTTTTTACTTTTGCTCATGGCTGTTTCCCCAGCACTGAGAACATTGACTAGCACATAGCAGGTACTGAATATACATGTGTCGAATAAATGAAGGCTTCCACTGCTATTAGGGCCAAGACAAGCAACAGTTACTGTCAGGAGATTATAATCCTTTACCCATGCAAACAGTCTTGGTTTCATTGCGCAAGATCCAGAGGTCTCTCACACCATTTGTAGCTCAGGCACTTCAACTTACATATGAGGGGGAGTTACACTGCAAGGAGATCAAACCAGTCAATCCTAAGGGAAATCAACCCTGAACATTCATTGGAAGGACTGATGCCGAAGCTCCAATCCTTTGGCCACCTGATGTGAAGAACTGACTCATTGGAAAAGACCCTGATGCTGGGAAAGATTGAAGGTAGAAGGACAAGGGGATGAAAGAGGACGAGATGGTTGGATGGCATCACCAACTCGATGGACATGAGTTTGAGCAAGCTCTGGGAGTTGGTGATGGACAGGGAAGCCTGGTGTGCTGCAGTCCATGGGGTCAAAAAGAGTCGGACACAACTGAGCGACTGAACTGAATTATATGATATACATCTACTCATCTAACTGCCATCTTCTTCCAGAAAGGGTTTGAGGCAGTTTTCAGTCTTATAACCAAAGAGAAATTAAAAACTGTGGCAAAAAAAAAAAAATGAAAATGAAGACAAAGTAAAGCCAAGAATGCTGCTACTGCTACTGCTAAGTCGCTTCAGTCGTGTCTGACTTTGTGCGACCCCATAGACGGCAGCCCACCAGGCTCCCTAGTCCCTGGGATTCTCCAGGTAAGAACACTGGAGTGGGTTGCCATTTCCTTATCCAATGCATGAAAGTGAAAAGTGAAAGTGAAGTCGCTCAGTCGTGTCTGATTCTTAGCTACCCCATGGACTGCAGCCTGCCAGGCTCCTCCATCCATGGGATTTTCCAGGCAAGAGTACTGGAGTGGGGAGTGGGGCTCAATAATTCAGGGCCTAAGAAATTCAGTGCTTGCTTTGTTGTTCAGTCTCTAAGTCATGTCTGACTCTTTGCAACTCCAAGGATTGCAGCAGGCAAGTCTTCCCTGTTCTTCACTATCTCCCAGAGTTTGCTCAAATTCGTGTCCTTGAGTCAGTGATGCTATCTAACCATCTCATCCTCTGCCACCCTCTTCTCCTTTTACCTTCAGTATTCCCCAGCATCAGGGTCTTTTCCAGTGCGTCAGCTCTTCACATCAGGTGGCCAAAATATAGGAGCTTCAGCTTCAGAATCAGTCCTTCCAATGAATATTCAGGGTTTATTTCCCTTAGGATTGACTGGTTTGATCTCCTTGCAGCTCAAAGGATTCTCAAGATTCTTCTCCAGCATCAAAATTAGAAAGCGCCAATTCTTCAGCACTCAGCCTTCTTTATGGTCCAACTCTCACATCCGGAAATGACTACTGGGGAAACCATAGCTTTGGCCGTATGGACTTTCATCTGCAAAGTGATGTGTCTGCCTTTTAATATGCTGTCTAGGGTTGTCACAGCTTTTCTTCCAAGGAGCAAGTGTCTTTTAATTTCATGGCTGCAGTCACTTGCTGCAGTGATTTTTGGAGCCCAAGAAAAGAAAATCTGTTATTGCTTTCACTTTTTCCCTTCTTTTTGCTATGAAGTGTTGGGACCAGATGCCATGATATTAGTTTTTTGAATGTTGACTTTTAAGCCAGCTTTTTCACTCTCCTTTTCACCCTCACCAAGAGGCTCTTTATTTCCTCCAAATTGAAAAAACAAAAAAGAGGCTTTTTAATTCCTCTTCACTTTCTGCTTTCAGAGTGGTATCATCTGCATATCTGAGGTTGTTGATATTTCTCCTGGCAATCTTGATTCCAGCTTGGTATTCATCTAGCTCAGCATTTAGCACGATGTACTCTGCATAGAGATTAAATAAGCAGAGTGACAATATACAGCCTTGATATACTTCTTTTCCAATTTTGAACCAGTCAGTTGTTCCATGTAAGGTTCTAACTGTTGCTTCTTGACCCACATACAGGTTTCTCTGGAGACAGGTTAGGTGGTCTGGTATTCTGTCTCTTAAAGAATTTTCCACAGTTTGCTGTGATCCACATAGTCAAAGGTTTTAGTGTAATCAATGAAGCAGATGTAGATGTTTTTCTGGAATCACCTTATTTTCTGAAGCTCCTATATTTTGGCCACCTGATGTGAAGATGTTGGCAATTTGATCTCTGGTTCCTCTGCCTTTTCTAAATCCAGCTTGTACATCTCAAAGTTCTCAATTCATGTACTGTTGGCTTTAAAGACTTTGAGCAAAACCTTACTAGCATGTGAAGTGAGTGCAGTTGTACAGAGTTTGAATATTCTTTGGCATTGCCTTTCTTTGAAATTGGAGTGAAAATTGACCTTTTACAGTCCTATGGCCACTGCTGTTTTCCAAATATATCAGCAAATTTGGAAAACTCAGAAATCTCAATAAAAGCTTTAAATTGGGTGGTGGTTACAAGTTCAAGGTCTAGAGTCAGACAGACCTGCTAGTTACTAGGTCTGAGATCTGGGTCAACTTACTTGAAACTGCAGTTTGTACTCATTGTTATGGCCGCTGAGAAAGTCTCTATTTGTCAGCCATCTTTGAGTCAGTCTTTTTATTTTTCTACCTGAGGGGAGCTCTGGAGTGGCTGAGCCTGTCACATGGCAGCAACCTGGCTGCCAGGGGCAAAGCATCTGGCCACCTTTCAGGTTCTACTTTGCTCCCTATTAAAGTGCATACATTGGGAGATGCTCCAAAAATAGGAAGGGATACAACTAAAATGACACTTAGTATATATTATACATGGTGGTGGTGGTGGTTTAGTCGCTAAGTCGTGTCTGACTCTTTGTGACCCCGTGAACTGTAGCCCTCCATCCAAACTCCTGTCCAAGGAATTCTCCAGGCAAGAATACTGGACAATACTAGAGTGGACAGTCATTTCCTTCTCCAGGGGACCTTCCCAACCCAAGGATCGAACCTGGGACTCCTGCATTGCAGGTGGATTCTTCACCAATTGAGGCCCCAGGAAGCCCTCCATATATTTTACACACACACACACACACATACATACAAATGAAAAAATTAAGATGAAAAAGCTAAAAGTGGGTACCTCCGGTAGGATGGTAGAATTATGGGTAGTTTTTTTTTTTCCCCATTTGTGCCTTTCTGTCTATCCTTAATGTTTACAGAAGTCCATAGAACAGCCACTGGGCTGGCTATACTCAAAAAACCGGTAATAACAAGTGTTGACAAGGATGTGGAGAAATTGGAACCCTTATACACCACTAAAGAGAATGCAAAATGTGCAGTCACTTTAGAAAACAGTCTAGCAGTTCCTCAGATGATTATAGAATGACCACAATACCCAGCAATTCCACCCCCAGGTATATTCCCTATAGAAATAGAAATATGTGTCCACATACACACTTGCACATGGATAAGCAAAATGAGGCATACATCTATGGTGCACTATTATTCAACCTTAAAAAAGAAAGAAATTTTGATACATGCTACATGAGTGAAATTTGATGACATGATAAATAAAACATCAGTCATAAAAGGATAAGTGTTGTATGATGCTGCTTAAATGAGATACTAAAAACAGGCAGAGTCACTGAGACAGAAAGTAGAATGGTGATTGTCAAGGGCTGGCAGGAGGGTAGAATGGGGCATTACTGTTTAATGGATACAGTTTCAACTGGGGAAGATAAAGAAGAGTCTGGACATAGGTAGTGGTAGTGTTTGTACAACAATGTGAAAGTACTTCAGACTTCATGCTTCTGAACTGTATATTTAGAAATGACTGAAATGGCAGATTTTATGTTTATGTCTATTTTATCATAATTTTAAAAATAATTACCAAAGGCTTTTAAAAGAAGTGGATATAAAAAAAATACAATTCTATAAATGCAAGCAAATTATTTTATACACTCAAAATTCTACAATAATTTAAAAACGGTTAAAATGGTAAATATTCATTATGTATACTTTACCACAATGAAGAAAAAACCAGACACGAATGTTCACAGCAGCACTATTCACAATAGTCAAAAGGTAGGAACAATTCAAATGTCCATCAACTGATAAAGAGATAAACAAAACATAGTCTATCCAGGGAGCTTCCATAACTGCCGAGTGGTTAAGACTCCATCCTTCCAATGCAGGGGCATTGGTTCGATCCCTGGTCAAGGAACTAAGACTCCACATGCCACTGCTGCTGCTGCTAAGTCGCTTCAGTCGTGTCCGACTCTGTGCGACCCCATAGACGGCAGCCCACCAGGCTCCCCCATCCCTGGGATTCTCCAGGCAAGAACACTGGAGTGGGTTGCCATTTCCTTCTCCAATGCATGAAAGTGAAAAGTGAAAGGGAAGTCGCTCAGTCATATCTGACTCTTAGCAACCCCATGGAATGCAGCCTACCAGGCTCCTCTGCCCATGGGATTTTCCAGGCAAGGGTACTGGAGTGGGTTGCCATTGCCTTCTCTGCCACATGCCACTAGGTGCAGCCAAATATATATATATATTATGTCCATACAACAAACTGTTATTCAGCAATAAAAAGGAACAGTGTACGGATGCATGTCACAACACTGATGAAACTTGAAGACATTATGCTTAAGACAAAAGCCATGTATGGCATAATTCCATTTACATGCAACGACAGAATACACAAATCTATCTATAGGAAATGAAAGCAGTGCCTGGGGCTGGGGAACCTTTCTCCTGGAGAGTAAATCTAAGTGACTACCTACTCCAGTATTCTCCAGTGGAGTTCTGCTGGCTATGTTTCTTTTGGAAATGATGAAAACTTTCTGATTGTGGTGGTTGCCCAACTCTGTGAATCTGTTAAAAGCCATGAGTTGTACGATCTAAACAGGCAGATTTGGAGAGTATGTGAATTTTGTCTCAATACAAGTGTTACTAAAAACAGTAAATGGGGTGGGGGCAGGAGAAGCAGTCTTAAAAGGCATAAGCAATTTTAAATAACTTTGAATTGCTGAAAGGTAGAGACACAGATTAAATAATAAAATCAACCAAAACAAAAATTAAAACATTCAAATCTAGGGCTGATCTCTGTTTGAAACGCCATATTCATAAAATAGCTTTTGGTTTCATAGGGCACTGGGAACTTGCCTGGTATAAGGTTTCTGTGATCTAAATGTTTGTGTCCCTCCCAATTCAACCCCAAGGTAATGATATTAGCAGGTAGGGGCCTTTGGGAGGTGATTGGATCGTGAGGCTGGAGTCCTCATGAATCGGATTTAGTGCCATGTAAAAGACACCCCACAGAGCTCCCCAGCCATATAAGTACACAGCAAGAAGACAGGTATCTATGAATCAGGAAGTAAGCCCTCAATAAACCCTGAATCTGCCAGCTCAATGAACTTGTACTTTCCAGCCTCCCAGAATGCCGGGGTCTAGCCCCAGCTGATCCAAGGATCTCGAAGCAAGGATGGCATCAGCGGGGGTCAGGACACAATTGCTTAAAAAAATATTAATTAAAGATATAAAGAATAATAGAATGAGGATAGCTCAGTAGAAAAATTCAGTGGAGAAAAGAGGCTGACTAGCTTGGTTTACGCGGGAGACCAATAAAACTTCAAGACAAGAAATTTGCATCACTTACCTAGGCCACAGGCGTCCTTCCATTCTCCCAAAGGAGAGGAGACACTGAGGCCTCCCCAGTCGGATCTTAGAAGCCCAGGCATAATTAGTAAGCATGGTGGGTTCCACGATCCAGATGGAGACTCAACCAGAATTTGAGAGAGAGAGCGACATGGGGAGACCAGTCTTTCGAGGAACTGATCCCAATTCTTTATTTTCCATGGTCTACTTTTATACACTGAGATGGTATACAAAAGTCACATGGGGTCAGCAGTCCTGACTTTTATCAAAGTCAGGTGCTTCATACAAATGTATACAGAGGTCTTAGGGGTGTTACATCATCTTCTGGCCAGGGGGTCTGCTGACAATTTATGACCCTCTCCTTGTGACAGTGGTCAATCCAGGACATTTATTTCTCCAGGGGTGATTATTCTTAAAACAGACTCCACCAGATAAATTTACATTCCTATAGGGTGAGGGTGTAGTGGGTTTTAATTAAAGAAAGAACTTACTTAGCCTAAGGTCTAACGTGATTAATATCAAAGGTTAATACCTATTTCTTCTATATATTCATTAATGTGTGTAAGGGTAGGCGATGTGGAGACTTAGCAGCAAACATTGGCTCAACAAATGAAAAAACCTTCATCAATACAATTTCTAATCAGCCCACTATTAGTTTTCTAACTTTTCTAAAGAACCTGTTTTTAGAAGCCCATGTGGCCGGACAAGCCTGTCAGGTGGGCTAGAGAACCTTCAGAGGAGTTTGTAAGTTAAAACACTCCTGTCACGCCCAGGAATTTTTATTAACTGGAGCTCTAAGTTAACTCTTTTTTCAGAGAGAGGTAGTGGGGGACAGCCCTCCGTAAAGTCAGAGGTGTGGGTGAGAGCACAAAGTAGTAAAGTAGGCAGGCTCTGGTTATGGGGGTAGATGCTCGAGGATATCCAGGGGGACTCCTGAGGCTCAACGTCGCCTTTGTGTATGCCTAGCCTCCTTCCTCATGACCTTTGCCATGGGCGGAGGTCCTCTCGCAGGCTCCCGGCATAGAGACATAAATTTCCATTGTTGGGGCTTCCCTGGTGGTCCAATGGTTAAGAATCCATCTGCTAATGCAGGGGATATGGGTTTGATCCCTGGTCCATGAGGATCCCACGAGCTGTGAGGCAATTAAGCCCATGTGCCACAACTTCTGAACCCTTAACTATCTGGGGCCCATGCTCAACAACAAGAGAGGCCACCACAATGAGAAATCCCTGCTTTCAGAAACTAGAGAAAGCCCACTGCAGCACCTAAGACCCAGCAACGCCAAAAATAAATAAACATATAAATAAATACATTTTTAAAATTTCCATTGTTTATAAGCTACCCAGTCCACGGTATTTTGTTCTAGCAGCCTGTATGGACCAAGACAAAGGTCAAGTATCATGCAACCATCCTAAGACTAGTCCCAGACTAAAGGCTTCCTGCTTAGGGACTTCCAAGAAAGCTGGCAGAAATAGCAGCTTTCCTAGGGAAGAGCATGCGCTCAGGAGGCCTACGCTGGATCGGGACACTCATAATGTTTTAAAGATGCATGAAGTTTCATATCAAAATCCCATGTGCCTCCACCTTTCAAAAAAAAAAAAAAAATCCATATACCCAGATGGGATGAACAGGGTAGCAACCGCCTCCTGAGTAAGGCATGGCTCTCACATCTTCCAAAGCGACCCACTGCCACTCTTACCTGACTCCTGGTGGCTACTTTCTCTTGCTTTACCTGCCTGGCCCCGAAGGTACATCCCAACCTCTCGGTTAAGGTTTCTGATGGCAATGAGGAGTCAGCTCATCAACTCATCTCTTTGGCTTGAGAGAGAAAGAAAGAGGGGATAAATCTTCCTGTGGCTTCTTTTCTCCTTTAAAAACTGTTCAGCCAGAGCTCTAATACAGAATTGTTGCATTTGCATTCTAGTCATCTTTATGAGCCATCTTCTCATTTAGACCATGAAACCTTGAAATATCCTTAATATTCATATTTAAAACTCTACATATTTTCTAGGCAAATACCTGCCACACAGTGTTAATCACTCAGTCATGTCTGACTCTTTGCGACCCCACAGATTGTAGCCACCAGATTCCATGGGATTCCCCAGGCCAGAATACTGAACTGGGTTGCCATTCCCTTCTCCAGAGGATCTTCCTGATCCAGGGATCAAACCCAGGTCTCCCGCACTTCAGGCAGATTCTTTACCATCTGATATTTTTAAAGTCAAATTTAAAAGATGCTCTCCAATCATTGGCTAAATTTAAAATGTGAATCAGTAAAGAAAAGGCTTAGTGGGGAGAGAGGCAAGGGACAAAATTCCTCCCTGGAGGGAAAACAAGTCTAGATTTCAAAACTACTGGGAACAGGGTTCCTCAAGCCACCTCGGGCTTGAGTGTGCTACCACAGCAGGACATCAATGAGGTTTAGAGGGAATTTGAGACTTCCACCCAGGGCTTCCCTGGTGGTTCAGCTGGTAAAGAAACTTCCTGCAATGCAGGAGACCTGGGTTCAATCCCTGGGTCAGGAAGATCCCCTGGAAAAGGGAATGGCAACCCATTCCAGTATTCTTGCCTGGAGAATTCCATGGACAGAGGAGCCTGGTGGGCTATATAGTCTGTGGGATCGATGGCAAACAGTCCAGACTCCACGAAGTGACTGACACACTGAGACCCCGCCCTGCTGGTGACCTGTAGCCGTTACACTTTGGTTTCAGTTTTAAGGACGTGGCTTAAAAGGGGACTTTCCTCATCCGAGCGGGAAGATTTGACAGCGGGAACAGCCCCACAGCAAGGACATGGGGAGCTGAGTTCAAACAGCTGGGGAGCAATAAGCCTAAGATGCTCCATTGTCCACACAGCTGCCAGCAGCTGGAACCAGCCAGGGGCCCCTGAGATTGGAGACTCAGGACGTGATGCAGACCAAACCCTGAGGCTTGTGAAAGCACAGAGCCTTTTATAGGGGGTGGAACAGGAAATGAAAGCTGACATTAGACTGAGCAGCTACGGGTAACACTGAAAGTTCAGGCCAAGTCCGCATGAAGAAAGATGCCCCAGGTGGCCTTTCTGCTGCAGGATAAAGGGATCGTTGCAACAGACTCACCCAGAGCAATAGCTCACCCTCCCAGAGACACAAATTGCCATCCCCCTCCCTGTCCTCACCTTAGGAAAAGGAGGGGTGTCTTTAAAAAATAAAAAAAAAAAAACGGAAAATAGATAGTATATTGAAACTTTAAGTGATAAAAGTACACACTGCAGGCTTCCTCGGTGGTCCAGTGGTTAAGAATCCGCCTTGTAATGCAAGGGACACTGGTTTGATTCCCCTGTCGGTCCTGGAAGATCCCACATGCTCCGGAGCAACCAAGCCCGTGAGCCACAACTACTAAGCCTGTGCTCTAGAGCCTGTGCCTTGCAACAAGAGAAGCACCTCAGTGAGAAGCCAGCGCACTGCAACAAAGCGCAGCCCCCACTTGCTGCAACTATGGAAAGCCGACATGCAGCAACGAAGACCCAGCACAGCCAAAAACTCATAAATAAATCTAAAAAAAAAAGTACACACTGAAACTTCCCTCTCACTGTCCCAGTTTCTCTTCCCAAAAGAACTGTTTCTTTTGCTTCCTCCCAGAACTAGTTTATACATATATAAGACACACACACACACACACACACACATATATATATGATTTATCTTAATATACTTAAATATATTTTTTTTCTTAAAGGGTAGCTTATTATAACACAGTTCAGACACTTGCTTTTTCACTTCTCAGTGTGACATGAAGAATGTTCCCAATCAGCACAAATACAGTTCCTCTTCGATTTTATGGTTACACAGGATTTCTTTGTGTGGTTGCATCATCTCTTTTATTCATGTTGAACATTAAGATTATTTTCAGTCTTTATTATTACTGACAGTGTTACAGTGAAAAAAACCCATGCATAGGTAACTTTTTACACATACAAAGAAAGGTACATTCCCGGAAGGGAAAATTTTGGGAAAATTTTTGCTCCTCACTGTCAAATTTACCTACACAAAATCCATGCCAACTTTAACCCCCACTTGCAATTTAGAGCACATGTTCCAGGCAGGAATTGAGATGATTTCAACCTCACTGTGCTGAGAACCTGCCCAGGCAGCTCAGCCCCAGGGGAACAGGGATTCCTTCCTTCCTGAACTCTTCCTTTATGCCTGGAAATTCACAGACATCAAATGCCGGATTGGGTCAATCTCCCCAACTCTGGCCTGTGAACCCCACAAGAGCTAAAATTGGGCCTTATCCACCTTTGTGGCTCCAGGGTTTGGTCCTGAGCAGGTGATCAATAAATGTTTATTAGATGAGTAAAGAAATAAATTGGGCTCCTAGCTTCCATCTAGGAAGAAGAATTGGAAGCTGTAGAATAAGGACTAAAGCTGTATTAACCTTAAGAGATTTCTCGACTCTACAACTTCCCCTTGTTTAAGAGTTTTGTCTTCGCATCTGTATTTCCCTAGAGAGATTAATATTTAAATATCAAAACCCCTCTATTTGGCTGTTGCTGAGTCACATCCTTTATAATAAACCGGTGAAGACAAGTAGAGTGTTTCTCTGAGTTTTATGAGCCACTCTAACAAATTACTGAACCTGAAGGGGAGAGGTGGCGGGGGAGGTGCTGGTGTAAAAAGCCCTGATGTACAGCTGGTTGATCAGGTGTACACTTGGGAACTTGGGCCTTGCTACTGGCATCTGAAGTAGAGGCATGCTTGCAGGACTGAAGCCTTAACTTGTGGGATCTGACACTAAATCCAGGTAAGTAGTATCAGAATTGAATTGAATCGTTGGATACCCAGCTGGTTGGTATCTGGAAAGCTGGAGAATTGGCTATTGTGAGGAAAACACCCACACACTGATGTCAGAGAATCCTAAGGAAAAACAGCTCAGGCCTCCCCAACTTCCAAACCAGAAAACCTGGCATGATGCCACACCACACTGCCCACCCTTATCGCAAACTCTGCACAAGATCTTGTCAAGTTATCCTGATTCAACCTCCCAAATAGCTCTCATCTCCTGTCTTTACCTTTTATTCATCAATTTACTTATCCAGTTCAATATTTACTAATTACCTTTTCTGTGCCAGGTTTTATGCCAGGGATTGGAAACCAAAGACTAATGAGACCTGGCCTTAGGAAGATTTAGGAACAAAAATACAACCATAAAGCAATGAGTTTCATGCAGAAACAAAGAAATGCTTAAGGCCTCATGTAGCCCAAAGCAGGAGGCCAGCTGGGAGTGATGGGAATGTCAGTGAACATTTCTTTTAAAATTATTTATTTATTTGTTTTTGGCTGTGCTGGGTCCTAGTTGTGGTATGCAGGATCTTTGTGGTTGCAGAATGAGGGATCTAGTTCCCTGACCAGGGATCAAACCCAGGCCCCCTCCATTGGGAGTGCAGAGTCTTAGCCACTAGACCACCAGGGAAGTCCCTCAGTGAACTTTTCTTAGTAGGATGATGCCTGCATTTTAAAATGTTAAAGGAGAATTGGCTATGCCAAGAGAAGGAAAGGGGACATAGTGAGTAGAGTAGGCAGCTTTGAGAATGAACCAGAGGTAAAGGCAGCATGGACAAGAGATCATTAATGGATCTCCCCACCCATTCTCTTCCACCAGAAAATCTCTCTAAAGCTCAATTTGACTTCCTGTCTCCTCTGCTCGCAACACTCTGCTAGTTCCCCTTCCTGATCTATGGCCTCCTCTCAGCCTCACCTCTGTTCATAAAGTTCTCAGGGTGCCCTTGACAGTATTTCCTGTCTCTGGACCTTCACCTCTGCTCTTCTGTCTGCCTGGAATTTCCTGCCCTGCCTAGGTTGATGTGATGAACCCCTATCCACACATCAGAGTGACTCAGCTGTGACTCAAATGTGACGTCTTACACACAGATCCCCTCCCACTCGAGCTCACCTCTAGGGTGCATGTATTCCAGGACTGCGAACCTCACTCATTCACGAGTTCTCCTTCCTGCTCCAACCGCGGGGGTATAAGACCTTCTGCACCCACTGGCTGGCCCACAGCAGTTCTTCAGCAAATGAGGAAACAAACAAGGGCTTCTGACCAGTGAATGTGCAGCTGATGACCCAGAAAGCAGAAGCTGCTGGAACATCCCTGAGACTATTTAGACCTAGAAGAAGTTCTATGTCAGGGGGAGGCGGGGGGTGTCGTGCTGACTAAAGGAGGCCTGAGCTAAGGCTGACACCTCGCGGTCTTCAGCCCTGCCTCACCACCTGGCTCCAGACACAGACTGGTGCCTTCCTACAAAGGTTCTGATCTGTCTTCTCAACCAGCCTTCCTTCTCTTTCTCCATGGATCCCAGTAGACTCTCATGTATAACCATGAGATGCCATGCCTTAGACATACTGCATAATGGAGATTGTGTAGTTAATACAGTTATGAAACTTGTTCTATTTTATGTAGCATACAAATGTATTTGCATTATGACTAAGACTAGTAAAATTATTTTGTTTTAAAAAAAAATCCCCATTGAATTTTACTTAATTACAAAAGCAAAGCTCTCTCAGTCCACAAGTTTCAACAAAGTCACAAGGGCCTTTCCTGGCAGTCCAGGGGTTAAGAGCTGAGCTTCCACTGCAGGGGGCATGGGTTCGACCCCTGGTCAGGGAACTAAGATCCTGCATGTCAGGAGGTGCAGCCAAAAATAAATAAATAAATACATAAAGTCAGGAAAAGAGCTCGTCTGTTTTAACCTCCCACTTCCCCAGTCCTAATCACCAGGTGTGACAAATTTTAACAGTTGAGTGTGTATCTTGGAGATTTTCTGACCCACACAAAGGTGTGTGCAATTTCATCCCTTCTCCCCACAAAAATATACATGTATATATTTAAATAACTTGATGGAAATCTTTGGCAAAACACCTAATTCTATCTGGTTTTTTTTAATAGCACATAGCCACATATCATATCAGACTGTCAGCAAACCATGGACTCCAGGCAAAGACAGCCCAGCACCTAAATAAAGCTTTACTGGCATACAGGCAAGCCCATTCATTTACATATTGTTTGTGGCGGGCTTTGCACTACAGTTGCTGAGATGAATGGTTGCATCAGAGACTCTGTGGCCCACAAAGCCTAAAACATTGCTGTCTGGTCCTTTGCAGAAAAAGTGTGCCAAGGAATTCCTTGGTGGTCCAAGGGTTAGGGCTCTATGCCACTGCAGAGAGCACTGGTTCTATTCCTGGTCAGGGAACTAAGATCCTGCAAGCCATGCAGCATAGCTAATAATAATAATGATGCTGCTGCTGCTGCTGCTGCTAAGTCGCTTCAGTCGTGTCCGACTCTGTGCGACCCCATAGACGGAAGCTCACCAGGCTCCCCTGTCCCTGGGATTCTCCAGGCAAGAACACTGGAGTGGGTTGCCATTTCCTTCTCCAAGGCATGAAAGTGAAAAGTCAAAGTGAAGTCGCTCAGTCGTGTCCGACTCTTAGCGACCCCACGGACTGGAGCCTACCAGGCTCCTCCGTCCATGGGATTTTCCAGGCAAAAGTACTGGGGTGGGGTGCCATTGCTTCCCCGAATAATAATGATAAATGATAATAATAAAGGGTCTCTGAGTTGACAGACAGAAATAATTGCCAAAGTCCTTGAGATCTTGTTTTCATGAAAAAGAACCAGAACACTCACCAAAAAGCATCAAAGCACCCTCCAGGGGCCAGGATTAGGTGAAAACTCAGGGATATAAGACAATGAAGAAGAGATACTAGCAACTCTTGGAGATGATGGAACGCTGGCCTACTCTTAGAGATGATGGAACATAATAGAGCCCAAAAAAAGAAGGAAAGAAAAAGAAAGTTAACAATTACCAACCTTACACTAGACATGCAAGCTGAATACTCTATATACAGGCATGGTGTTCCAAATATTAAATAACCATTATGGCATGGACATCAACCAACCAGAACAGACACAGACCCTGCTGTTGTTAGTTGTCTAGTCACTAAGTTGTGTCCAGCTCTTTGTGACCCCATGGACTGCAGCAAGCCAGGCTTCCCTGTGCTTCACTATCTCAAGGAGTTTGCTCAAACTCATGTCCATTGAGTCAGTGATGCTATCCAACCATTTCATCCCCTGTCACCTCCTTCTCCTCCTGCCCTCAATCTTTCCCAGCATCAGGGTCTTTTCCAATTAGTTGGCTTTTCACATCAAGTGGCCAAAGTATTGGAGTTTCAGCTTCAGGAAAATTCCTTCTAATGAATATTTGGAATTGATTGCCTTTAGGATTGTTGGTTTGACCTTGCAGTCCAAGAGACTCTTGAGAGTCTTCTCCAGCACCACAGTTGAAAAGCATCAGTCCTTCGGCACTCAGTCTTCTTTATGATCCAGCTCTCACATCTGCACATGACTACTGGAAAAATCATAGCTTTGACTATACATAACTTTGTCAGGAAAGTGACGTCTCTGCTTTTTAATATGCTGTCTAGGTTTGTCATGGCTTTTCTTCCAAGGAGCAAGCATCTTTTAATTTTGTGGCAGGCCTTATTCATCACTGAATAAGTGATGAATATCACTTATTCATGTATCTGGTATCACTGATCAGTGTGAGCTGCTGAATATCACACTATCTGTATTAACTCCAAATTTGATCCCCCCAGTAATATGCCACATGACAGCCAAGAAAAGCAACCTTGAGGAAAAATATCGACCCACACAAAACTCCTCTTCCTTCCAAGAAGCCTCAGGGATAATCCCTTCCCCTTGGACTGCCAATGAGGCAATTATTAGAAGTTGTGCACAGTTTCAGATTGTACTGGGGAATATAAATATATGTGTATTTATTAAAGTTATATTATCTATTTAGTAGAGTTAAAGCTATACATTGTTATAGGTATTTCCCCACAGATGATATACTAACAGCCAATAAATGTATGAAAAGATGCCCAAATCACTGGCAATTAAAGAAGTACAAATCAAAGACACAGTGAGGTATAGCTTTATACTCACTAGGATAGCTCTAGTAAAAGGATGCACAATGACAAGTGTTGGTAAGAATGTGTGGACCCTGGAACCCTCATATACTGATGACAGGAACATTAAATTGTGCAGACACTCTGGAAAACAGTTTGGTAGTTCCCCAAAAAGATAAACCTAGAACTACCTACCATAAATGACCTAGAAAGTCTACACCTGGGTATATACTCGAGACACATAAAAATGTGTCCACACAACAACTTATACACAAAAGTTCATAGTAGCATTATTCAAGTAGCCAAAAAGTGGAAGCAACACAAACATCTAACAACGTATAAATGGGTAAACAAAATGTGATACATCCACATGCTGCTAAGTCACTTCAGTCGTGTCTGACTCTGTGCGACCCCATAGACGGCAGCCCACCAGGCTTCCCCGTCCCTGGGATTCTCCAGGCAAGAACATGGGAGTGGGTTGCCATTTCCTTCTCCAACGCATGAAAGTGAAAAGTGAAACTGAAGTCGCTCAGTCGTGTCTGACCCTCAGTGACCCCATGGACTGCAGCCTTCCGTCCATGGGATTTTCTAGGCAAGAGTACTGGAGTGGGGGTGCCATTGCCTTCTCCAATACATCCACATGCTGCTGCTGCTGCTGCTGCTGCTGCTGCTGCTGCTGCTAAGTTGCTTCAGTCGTGTCCGACTCTGTGCGACCCCATAGACGGCAGCCCACCAGGCTCCCCTGTCCCTGGGATTCTCCAGGCAAGAACACCGGAGTGGTTGCCATTTCCTTCTCCAATGCATGAAAGTGAAAAGTGAAATTGAAGTCGCTCAGTCGGGTCCGACTTTTAGCGACCCCATGGACAGCAGCCCACCAGGGACCTCTGTCCATGGGATTTTCCAGGCAAGAACACTGGGGTGGGGTGCCATTGCCTTCTCCAATGCATGAAAGTGAAAAGTGAAATTGAAGTCGCTCAGTTGTGTCCCCCTCAGTGACCCCATGGACTGCAGCCTTCCGTCCATGGGATTTTCTAGGCAAGAGTACTGGAGTGGGGTGCCATTGCCTTCTCCAATACATCCACATAACAGAATATTATTCAGCCATAAAGAGAAACAAAGTCTTGATAAATGCTACAACATGGATAAGACATGAAAACACTGTGCTAAGTGAAAGAACAGACACAAAAGGCCCCACACATATTGTATGATTCAATTTCTACGAAATATCTAGAATAGGCAAATCCAGGGACTGGAACTAAATTACCCATAGCCAGGGGCTGAGGGGAGGGGGAACTTAGAGTGACTGCTAATAGACTCAGGGTGATGAACTATTCTAGAATTGGGTAGTGGAGATGGTTGCACAATTCTGTGAATAAGTAAAAACTATTAGGTTCACCCTTTAAAATGGTAAACTTCTTGGTATGTGAAGGAAATATTTTAACAGCTACACATTGTTATATCAATAGACTTCACTGTGGATTTGCCATAACTGTTCATGCCAAAGATTTCCCTGTGCAAGAGAGAATTTTGGTTCATTCCACCTGAACCTTCAGTCCAGCTAATCCTGCTAGTTCCTTTATGAAACCAAGCTCTGTGCTCAGCCCTGCTACCAAAGGGGCCTGATTCAGCCTCTGGTTCTCCCTCCTGTGGGCCCCACGTCACACACATCAGACCCAACCCTCTGGCTTTCTTCCTGTACACAGCGCCCTACTCAGCCAGGCTGCCACTCTGGTGGGGACAAAGTTAGAGCCACTCCAGGATGGGAAATAATCTCATTAAAGAAAGAGACAGAGGGACTTCCCTGGCAGCCCAGTGGACAAGACTCTGTGCTTCCAAACCAGGAGGCCTGGGTCTGTTCCTTGATCAAGGAACTAAGACCCCACATGCCATGTGGCATAGCCAAAATAAATTTAAAAAAATAAATAAATAAACATGATTCTAACATATGAACAAGGTCAATTTTAAAAAAAAGAAAGAGAGAGATTGAGGGGGGAGAGGGAGATGGAGAGGTGGAGGGAGGCAGGGAAGGAAGGTCCCAGGTTACTGGAAGCCAGATCTTGCTGTGACTTATTTACTTATTTGATTTGTTGGATATGTTCTTTTGTATTTTATCTTTCCTTCTCTCCCTTGAGCCCATTCATCCATCCATTCTGCATCGTACTTGTGGTCCAGGCACAGAACCAGGTCCTGAGGACGCTGCATGTGTTCTCTTTCCGGTTTGCTCTTCCCTTTGGTGAAGCTTCTCCTCCTTCTCTCTCCCTCTTTTTGAACCTGCACCCCTGCATTAGAAGCACTGAGTCTTAACCACTGGACCACAGGGGAAGTTCCTCCCTCCTTCTCAATTATTCCCAGCTCACATCCAGGCTGACTTTCCCCAGTGGCCATGTGGCCTCAATAGTGGTCTTTCTCCATTCCTGGAATCTGTCAGCAATGCCTCAGCAACTCCTGACAAACCGAAACCCATTCCTCCTGTCTTCCTATTTCAAGGCCTGTGTTCACTGGAGTCCAGATTCCTGCCTAAGAGACACCTCTTGCCCACAGTCTATTTACAGTGAAAGAAGCCAGGGGATGTTAGGTGCTCTCCAAGTCACCAGCTCCTCATGCTGTCCAAGGTCATTAGGGGAAGGACAATTAAGAACCTTCAGTCTTTGTCCAGATGGAGGATCGTCTATAGTGAGGAAGAGGAGAGATGACTTCATAAGGGTACAGGATTGGATAAAAGGGTCGTTCATTACAAGCTGAGAGCAAAGTGGAAGAAACAGGCCAAGAGAGAGCACTTGGTTTGTGAAAGGTCAAGGTGAGTCTACAATCCAAATGCATGAAACAGAGTTTGAGGCAACATGACAGGGGTAAGGGGATGTCCAACTACCTGGACAGTAGGCTCTTTTGGCTGAGATGCAAGGCTTGAAGATCTTATTTCCCTGACCAGGGACTGAACCTTGGGCCCCAACAATGAAAACTCTGAGTCCTAACCACTGGACTGCCAGGGAGTTCCCACAATAAGACTATTATTATTTTTTAAATTTTATTTATGTATTTATTTTTGGCTGTGCTGGGTCATCGTTGCTGCATTGGATTTTTCTCTAGTTTCTGTAAGCTGGGGCTACTCTCCAGTTGCAGTGCACAGGCATCTCATTGCAGTGGCTTCTCTTGTTGCAGAACATGGGCTACATGGCACGTGGGCTTCAGGAGTTGCAGCTCCTGGGCGCTAGAGCACGGGTTTGATAGTTGTGGCGCATGGACTTAGTTGCTCCAAGGCATGTTGGATCTTCCCAGATCAGGGATCAAACCCGTGTCTCCTGCATTGGCAGGCAGATTCTTTACCATTGAGCCAGCAGGGAAGCCCAGATTATTATTTTTTAATTAATTTATTTATTTTGGGGGGCACTTGGGATCTTTGTTGCACTGGGCAGGCTTCTCTCCAGTTATGGCATGTAGGATCTTAACTCCCTAACCAGAAATTGAATCCGTGTCCCCTGTATTGGAAGGTGGATTCTTAACCACTGGACTACCAAGGAAGTTCCAGGATTATTAACTGCCATGTAGGTCTTCCTCTTCTGGGGCCAAGCCATGCCTAGTTTAATTATATGATGATAATAACAACAACCTGGATAGACGGTTAGGTAACATCACTGTTAATCATAATTAACAGCAGTCTGAGCAAACTCCAGGAAATAGCAAAGCACAGAGAAAGACAGAGAAGCCTGGAGTGCTGCAGGCTGGCATTCATACTTAGGATTTGAAATAGCTCAGCTGGAATTTCATCACCTCCACTAGTTTTGTTCATAGTGATGTTTGCTAAGGCCCACTTGACTTCACACTCCAAGATACCCAGCTCTAGGTGAGTGATCATACCATCGTGGTTTTCTGAGTCATTAAGATCCTTTTTGTGTAGTTCTGTGTATTCTTGCTACCTCTTCTTAATATCTTCTGCTTCTGTTAGGTCCATACCATTTCTGTCCTTTACTGTGCCCATTTTTGCATGAAATGTTCCCTTGGTAGCTCTAATTTTCTTGAAGAGAGCTCTAGTCTTTCCCATTCTATTGCTTTCCTCTATTTCTTTGCATTGTTCACTCAGGAAGGCTTTCTTATTTCTCCTTGCTACTCTTTGGAACTCTGCATTCAGATAGGTAAATCTTTCCTTTTCTCCTTTGCCTTTTCGTCTCTTGTTTTCTCAGCTATTTGTAAGGCCTCCTCAGACCGCCATTTTGCCTTGAGGAACCAGAGATCAAATTGCCAACATCCGCTGGATCATGGAAAAAGCAAGAGAGTTCCAGAAAAACATCTATTTCTGCTTTATTGACTATGCCAAAGCCTTTGACTGTGTAGATCACAATAAACTGTGGAAAATTCTGAAAGAGATGGGAATACCAGACCACCTGACCTGCCTCTTGAGAAATCTGTATGCAGGTCAGGAAGCAACAGTTAGAGCTGGACATGGAATAACAGACTGGTTCCAAATAGGAAAAGAAGTAGGTCAAGGCTGTATAATGTCACCCTGCTTATTTAACTTATATGCAGAGTACATCATGAGAAATGCTGGACTGGAAGAAAAACAAGCTGGCATCAAGATTGCTGGGAGAAATATCAATAACCTCAGATATGCAGATGACACCACCCTTATGGCAGAAAGCGAAGAGGAACTAAAAAGCCTCTTGATGAAATTGAAAGTGGAGAGTGAAAAGGTTGGCTTAAAGCTCAACATTCAGAAAACGAAGATCATGGCATCCGGTCCCATCACTTCATGGGAAATAGATGGGGAAACAGTGTCAGACTTTATTTTTAGGGGCTCCAAAATCACTGCAAATGGTGACTGCAGCCATGAAATTAAAAGATGCTTTCTCCTTGGAAGGAAAGTTATGACCAACCTAGATAGCATATTCAAAAGCAGAGACATTACTTTGCCAACAAAGGTCCATCTAGTCAAGGCTATGGTTTTTCCAGTGGTCATGTATGGATGTGAGAGTTGGACTGTGAAGAAGGCTGAGTGCCGAAGAATTGATGCTTTTGAACTGTGGTGTTGGAGAAGACTCTTGAGAGTCCCTTGGACTGCAAGGAGATCCAACCAGTCCATTCTGAAGATCAGCCCTGGGATTTCTTTGAAAGGAATGATTCTGAAGCTGAAACTCCAGTACTTTGGCCACCTCATGTGAAGAGTTGACTCATTGGAAAAGACTCTGATGCTGGGAGAGATTGGGGGCAGGAGGAGAAGGGGAAGACGGAGGATGAGATGGCTGGATGGCATCACTGACTCGATGGGCATGAGTCTGGGTGAACTCCGGGAGTTGGTGATGGACAGGGAGGCCTGGTGTGCTGAGATTCATGGGGTCACAAAGAGTCGGACACAACTGAGCGACTGAACTGACTGATGTTTTAAAATAAATGTTCATATTTATTTATTTGACTATACTGGATCTTGGGGCTTCCCAGGTGGTGCTAGTAGTAAAGGACCGGCCTGCAAATGCAGGAGACATAAGAGATATGGGTTCAATCTCTGGGGTCAGGAAGATCCCCTGGAAGAGGGTATGGTAACCCACTTGAGTAGTCTTGCCTGGGAAATCCCATGGACATAGGACACCGCTGAGCTACAGTCCATAGGGTCTCAAAGAGTCGGACACAGCTGAGGTAACTTACCATGCACACGTGTACTGGGTCTTAGTTGTGGCATGTGAGACCTAATTCCCTGAGCAGAAATTGAAGCTGGGCCCTCTGTATTGGGAGCACTGCGTCTTAGCTACTTGACCACCAGGCAAGTCCCCCAGCATGGTAAATTTAATCCAGTTCTACATGAAGAGTTCTTAGGGCTGCATACGGAGTAAGACTGGGGTCTAGAGGTATTGGGGGAGGGGCGGGATGAGGCACAGATCTGGATGTAGATCAGAGATGAGGCCAGTATGGATTTCCAAGTCTGGCTTTCTCAGGAGTTCTGACGTGGCGCTGCCTGGAAGAACAAGGGCAGGAGCCAATGGTGGTGTTCAGAGTCCAAAGGGAAAACACAGGAGAGAGCAAGACGGAACAGTAACACCTTAAAAAAGGCCAAGCCCAAGGATGGGGGATCGTGGACAGGGCAAGAAGTGATTTCAGAAACACATAGGCACAGTGGGTGGCCCTGAGCCAGAGACTCCTGGGGCCAGATTATTAAACAAAGACATGGCGAACAGCAACAAGAGAGCTCAGGGACAGCCCAGGGCTCACAGAGCTGTATCTGCTCCTAATGTGCTCCCCAGATGAAGGTGTGCCCTGTGGGCTGCATAACAGGAAGGGCCGAGGCAGAAACCAAGTATCAGAGAGCAAGACAAGGACAAGGACATTCTGAATGGAGAGAGGAGAGAGTCCTGGAGAAATTCTCCCATGACCCTTGGAGCAGCTCAGATTTGGTTTTCTGCCCCCTGGGAAGCAGCTCAGATTTGGGTTTCTGCCCCCTGGGAAGAGGATCCTGATGGCAGTACAACCACACGCTGGTTCAGACATAGACTGGATCCTCCCTCCCTCCTCTTTCAACCCCATGACCTGGCCTTGGGAAGGACTGGCTCAAGAACTGGATGCGAGGAACTTGCCTGGCAGTCTGGTGGTTAAGACTCTGCACTGCCAAGGTTCAATGCCTGGGTGGGGAACTATGATCCCACATGCTGTGCTTATTGAGCTTTTACTGAAGCTGAAAGTGGTACTAATCATGACTCTTTAGTTTGTTGTTGCTCTTTAGTCACTAAGTCATAGCTGACTCTTTGTGATCCCATAGACTGTAGCCCCTCAGGCTCCTCTGTGCATGGGATTTATCAGGCAAGGCCATTTTCTTCTCCAGAGTGAAAGTGAAAGTGAAATCGCTCAGTCGTGTCCAACTCTTAGCGACCCCATGGACTGCAGCCCACCAGTCTCCTCCATCCATGGGATTTTCCAGGCAAGAGTACTGGAGTAGGGTGCCATTGCCTTCTCCATCTTCTCCAAAAGATCTTCCCAAACCCAGAATCAAACCTTCAAACCTGTGTCTCCTGCATTAGCAGGTGCATTCTTACCACCTGCAGGAAGCCCAATTCTTTAGTTACAGTTCTTCTATCCAGACTTCCATTCTTTCTTCCTTTTACAATTTTTATCAACTACAACCTCTACAAGAGCCTTTGTTTTAGGCAAAATGACAAGCATCTGTTAATAGGATCATTATACGGGGGATAAAAAAAGGTTAGGTTGTTTTTTTTTCTAGGGAGGAAAAAAAAAATCATAGATATTTGTCAAGCACTTCAGGAGTCGGACCTTTGTATACTTGTTATTCTTTGTTCAATTTGGTTTTTGTAGGTTTCAGTCACTGAGATTTGGGGGTTTGTTACTGCAGTGTAACTGACCTTCTCCTGATTGATCTAAGAGTACAGAGAAAGGACATCAGGACAGGTTTCACAGAGATGCTTGGTAAGATGAAGCCAAGGAGCAGCAGAAAACAGAGAAAGAGACATTTTGGAGGCGGGTGGGGTGTGGAATCACAGGGCCACACCAGCCACTGAGGTGTGATGTGGCTGTTGTACAGGACACAGAAAGGGAGCAGGGGGAGAGAGGCTGCAGGGAAACATAGCGGCCAGATGGCAACAAACTTTAAAAATACACTCAGAAGTTGCAGAAAATGAGGCTCCAACAGAGGTTTCAATGAGTAAAACCTTAGTAGGATTATATATATTAGGAAAACAACCAGCTGCAGAATAGAAAGAGAATAGAGTGGGAGGAAGAGCAAAGACCAGTTAGGAGGTAACTGCCAGTTGAAAGTAAAGAATCCACCTGCAACGCAGGAGACACGGGTTTGATCTGTGGGTCTGGAAGATCCCCTGGAGCAGGAAAGGGCTACCCACTCCAGTATTCTTGCCTGAGAAATCCCATGGACAGAAGAGACTGGAGGGCTGTACTCCATAGGATCGCAGAGTCAGACACGACTGAAGTGATTTAGTACAGCACAAGGTGAGAATAAAGTGATGAAGGCCTAGATTAGAGGTTGACAACATTTTAAGCTTTGTTTACCATGCAGTCTCTGTCAGCACTACTCAGCTCTTCCGTGGTGGCACAAAAACCATCAGAGACAGTATGTAATAAATACACATGGCCACGGGTTCTTTCGCTTTTCACTTTCATGCATTGGAGAAGGCAATGGCAGCCCACTCCAGTGTTCTTGCCTGCAGAGTCCCAGGGATGGCAGAGCCTGGTGGGCTGCCGTCTATGGGGTCACACAGAGTTGGAAACGACTGAAGTGACTTAGCAGCAGGCCATGGGTTTCCTAGGTGGCACTAGTCGTAAAGGATCCAGCTGCCAATGCTGGAAACAGAAGAGAGGCATATTTGATCCCCGGGCTGGAAAGGTCCCCTGGAGGAGGAAATGGCAACCCACTCCAGTATTCTTGCCTGGAAAGTCCCACGGACAGAGGAGCTGGTGGGCTACATTCCAGCAGGGCCTCAGAGCATTGGACACGACTAAGCGTGCGCACACACACACACACACACACACACACACACACACATGACCATGTTTCAATAAATCTTTATTTACAAAAAAGAAAGTGAAGTGAAAGTCACTCAGTCCTGTCCAACTCTTTGTGACCCTGTGGACTATACAGTCCATGGAATTCTCCAGGCCAGATTACTGGAGTGGGTAGCCTTTCCCTTCTCCAGGGGATCCTCCCAATCCAGGGACTGAACCCAGGTTTCCCACGTTGCATGCAGATTCTTTACCAGCTGAGCCACCACGGAAGCCAAAAAAAAAAAAAAAAAAAAGTTGGGGACATATTTGGCCCATGGGCCACTGTTTGCCTAGACTTGACCTAAAGTAATAAAAGGACAGCTAGCATTGAAACCCACCATGTAGCAAGCAGTTTTCAAACATTATTGCTGATTCTACCAACCTTGCAGAGAGGGATTATTGGCTCCATTATAAAATGGAGAAGGAAACTGAGGCTGAGAGATGCCCAAGGCTGGTATATGGCAAAATCAGGATTCAAGGTCAGGTTCAACTCTAGAGCCCAGGTTCTCATCCCATGCCACCTAGAGGCAGACAAGAAAGAAAGGGTAGGGGATAAACAGGACTTGTCATTTCTTTGTGCCTGAGAGACTTCATTCACTCAGTCATTCATTCATCCATTCATCCCTTCAATAGGTATTTTGCTTTATGCTGTTTGTGAGAGTTCCCTGGACTGCAAGGAGATCAAACCAGTCAATCCTAAAGGAAATCAGTCCTGAATATTCACTGGAAGGACTGATGCTGAAGCTGAAACTCCAATACTTTGGCCACCAGATGCCAAGAGTCAACTCATTGGGAAAGATACTGATGCTGGGAAAGATTGAGGGCAGGAGGAGAAGGGGACAACATAGGATGAGATGGTTGGATAGCATCACCAATTTAATGGACATGAATTTGAGCAAACTCTGGGAGATAGTGGAGGACAGAGAAGCCTGGTGGGCTGCAGTCCACGGGGTGGCAAAGAGTTGGACACGGCTTAGTGACGGAAAAACAAACAAACAAAAAATTTGTGAAGTACTAGGGATTCAATGACGAACGGGAGGTGATTTCTGTCCTTGAGTATCAAAGAGCCTAGCATTTGAATCTATAACTAGATGTGGGTATGAAGAAAGGGAAGTGTGATTTATCAATAAGATCAAGGAGGTAAAATATTTAAGACACTTTCATCCCGGGCTTCTTCTTTCCTCTAAGCATCCCAAGAGTCCTCCACTGAGCAACTTCACTTTAACTTTTCACTTTCATGCATTGGAGAAGGAAATGGCAAACCACTCCAGTGTTCTTGCCTGGAGAATCCCAGGGACCGGGGAGCCTGGTGGGCTGCCGTCTTTGGAGTCGCACAGAGTCGGACACGACTGAAGTGACTTAGCAGCAGCAGCAGCAGCAGCATGAACGTATAGGTGGTTTACCATGAAACTATTGAACCTTATGCTTCAGAGTCCCTGGCCCCCTAAGACCCTGTGTCTAATTTTGTTTTTCTTTCTTAAGAGTCACCCCTCAGACACAGGTAGGCCTCAGGCCCCAAAATCTGGATCTGCCTTTGAATGAATGTTTCTCAGAGCCAGGTCTATGAAACGCTGTTTTTAGGAATTACCAGCAGCTAAGGATCCTGGTTTGGACTCTCAAGTTTTCTCTCAAGGCAACTAAGAACCCGGGGGCTGCCCTCAATGTCACAGGTGTGGCCAGTTCAAAGTCATTCCTATTACATTCATTCTTCACTTAATATCAGCTGGTTGGAGGCTTCCCTAGTGACTCAGTGGTAAAGAATCTGCCTGCCAGTGCAGGAGACACAGGTTCAGTCCCTGATCCACGAAGATCCCCCTGGAGGAGGACATGGCAGCCCATTCCAGTATTCTTGCCTGGAGAACCCCATGGACAGAGGAGCCTGGTGGGGTACAGACCATGCGGTCACAAAGAATCAGACATGATTTAGCAACTGAACAACAACAGATAGCTGTTCCTGCTCCCTTTGCCTTTTAAATCAACCCGGGGGCGCTGGGGGGTGGGGTGGGCAGCAAGCAGTGGCTTCTGCTGGCTCATCGTTTTAGAATTCAAGACACCCAGGAATTCAAAAATCCTCCCAACCACCTCTCAGTGGGCCACTGGGACAGGAAAGTACACAGGCAATCCTAGCGGTGCTGGGGGTGGGGCTGAGGGTGTGCGGAAACTGAGAGCCACTAAAGCCGGGCTGCTGGCCATCACAGGGCTTACCAGGCCAGGGATATTTGTCCAGCATATCCACAGGTCCAGAGGAAATCAAACTCTGAAGAATTGGCTCTTTTACACTCGTCTGAGTCATTATTGTTGTTGTTCAGTCGCCCAGTTGTGTCCGACTCTTTGTGACCCCATGGGCTTGAGCATGCCAGGCCTCCCTGTCCCTCATCTGAGTCATAAGTGACTCAAAACTAGAATGTTATTAATGTGAGAACAGGAGGCCTAATTGCAAAATAATTGGCTCTGATCATTTGCTCAGAGTCCTCTCCCCTTACCAGGCCAGTCCACAAATCGTTCCTAATTACAGGCTGGGAACTGAGTGAGTGAAAATGATGCTGAGACTCTTCAAGGGCAGGTACTATGCTTGTGTTGCCCACTGTTACCTCTCGAGCAGCTGGTATAGCCCCTGACCCATGGGAAGTGCTCCATAAAGACTTGTATAAAAGAAAGTGGATGAGCTGTTATCAGGATATACACCCATTTCTCCTAAGATGAATTGGCTGTCCTTTGAACAATTCTCTCTAAATGAACAGCTCTGACCAATCAGAGCATCTTTGTCCTTGGACAGTGTGGGAGACACACTATAATTTCTATCCTTGTGGTCACCCCTCTTCTGGATTCCGTGCAAGCCTTTTGTTATGACTCATTGCCTGCTGAGCATTCACCTTATTAACTGTTAAATTCCAGCGCTCTTTTCCAGAGCTTGTTTTAACTCCTTGATGGGTGTAGGGGGAGACAGGTGACACTCTTGAGAGGCCCCGCTGCCGGCGGCAGGGGCTGACTCATCCATTTGGTGTGGATTGCACTCACTTCGCTTTCAAAGGGTCACATTTTCTGACTTTCCTTACAGCTACTCATTCTCTTTAAGTCCCATTCTTCCCTAGATCTTCCTAGGTGAGTTTGTTAGGTTTTTAGTTAGCATATGATTTTTTGGCAAAGTTGAAGCAGGAAAGGTTCTCATGAAGAATTCAGTGGTCTGTGGGAATAAACCATGATGTGAGAGGAGCAAGTGTGGACTTGGGGATCAGGACACCTGGGCTTGTTTTGGACATATCAGTCATTTCACGAATTAGCACCCAAAACTCTCCGTGGTGGCCAAGTGCAGGGCTGTGCTCACTCCCTCCCAAGGGTGGCAAGCTGGTAAAAGGGAATAGTTTCATTGTAAATCATGGAGAATTACAAAATGAACTGGGAGGACTTTGTGGGGCTAGTCTCCAACTGTGCATGATGGCCAGGATCCTCGTGGGTGTTCTTTCAAATATAGAACTTTGGTCCCTACCACTCAGAAATTCTGATCCAGTAGGTCTCAACAAGTGTTCACCACCCGCCCCACCCCCTCCCCCACACACATGAAGGTGATTTTACTGAAAGTGGCCCTAGCATGCCTGAAGGAAGGGGACAGGAAATGCTTCCCAAGGGCAGGGGTCTACTGTTGTTTTTACTCGGTTCCTTCACCAGGAATTGAACTGGGGGCAGTGAAATTGCCAAATCCTAAAGAGTAGCCCATCAGGGAACCTCCTCTTAGGCTGATTTTTAAAGGAGGAAGAAGTAGAAACTTACTCGGCACAGAGGCACAAAATGGTGTGATGTTACCTTTACCTTTGATTTTCAGAAAATGAAGGCCAAGAGACACAGCTCTACCTAAACTGATTTTAGTTCTTCACCGGGGCTCCTCCTCCCTCCCACTTAGGCACAGACAGGAACACACACTCACACACATCTTATCCCCTAAGCCTCTAAACACACTGGGGTCTCCCCCATTCCCCAAACCGTAAGAACTGCCCCTTTCACTCCGGACCCCTCCACTTACAACCTTCTAGTTCCCATTTCTTTCTTTTTAAAATATTTTATTTGACTGTGTCAGGTCTTAGTTGCAGCATGTAAATTCTTAGCTGTGGCTTGTGGGATCTAGTTCCCTGATCAGGGATCAAACCAAGGCTCCCTGCATTGGGAGTACAGAGTCTTAGCCACTGGACCATCAGGCAAGTCCCTCCCATTTATTTCAGTGAGAAGCTTCCTTAAACATAAAAGAAAAAAAAAAGAAAGAAACAAAAGGGCAGGAAGCAAAAGGGCCCTTCTGATTCCAAAACCAGTACATATTCACTTTAGAAAATTTCAAAACTCAGTGGAAAAGGCCTTCTTAACCACATTATAAACTCTCAAGACACTCTGAACACTTACCACATGGCAATTCAATTTTTTCACTAGAATGTAAAGGCCTTGAGAATAAGGACATGATTTTCTTTTTCATCCTTGTATCTTCAGTAGACACAGAAGAATCCCAATAAAGATGTATAAATTGAACAAATAACATAAATCATTTATATTATCTATCCAGTCTTTATGTATTTGCTTTACTGGAAAACAAAAATGACATCGCGCTATATATACATCATTTAGAAGAGGATCAGTGTATATATGAAGTCTGATTTTCATTCTTCTTTCTTTTTAAATATGGAACGCTTCACAAATTTGCGTGTCATCCTTGCGCAGGGGCCATGCTAATCTTCTCTGTATCGTTCCAATTTTAGTATATGTGCTGCCGAAGCGAGCACTGAAGTCTGATTTTCTTATTGAAAACATACCACAAATATATTTCTAGCTGCTTTGAGTTTGGATAAACCATAATTTATTTTGGTTGTCTTCAATCTGAAATATTAAAACGAACATTGTGATAAATGTCCTTGTATCTAACATCTTTGCATGTATCAATCATGATTTAAAGAGACCAAGTGGGTTCAGGTCAGTTCCGTTCAGTGGGTTCAATTGGGAGTGCTGTACCAAAGATTGGGCAAAACTCTACAGCTCTTTGAAATCCTGTTTTGGAATGGTTGTAATAATTTATGTGAATTTCTATTAATAAAATAAACAAGACTTAAAAAAAAAAAAAACCTGTGGTGGGGGGAGGACCTTATATCAGATAAAGTGGTCAGGAAAGGATTCCCTAAGGAGATGACTTTAGGTTAATGCTGTTCTGAGAAGAATGAGGTACAGACATTCCAGGGACAGGAAAGAAAGGAAACTTATCTGCAGACAGATTGAGGACAACCTAAATAAATTATGGTTTATCTAAACTCAAAGCAGCTAGAAATATACTTGTGGTATGCTTTCAATCTAACACAAATTATATAGTGGAGGCAGACTCTGTCAGGACTTATACCTTGGTAGGAATTTGAGTGATTTTAAGAGATGAGAGCATGGAAGGTAAACCATTTGAAGGGCTCTAAGCTGTGTAATGAAATTAAAAGATGCTTGCTCCTTGGAAGATAAGTTATGACCAACTTAGGTAGCATATTAAAAAGCAGAGACATTACTTTGTCAAAAAAGGTCCATCTAGTCAAAGTTATGGTTTTTCCAATAGCCATGTATGGATGTGAGAGTTGGACTATAAAGAAAGCTGAGCACAGAAGAACTGATGCTTTTGAACTGTGGTATTAGAGAAGACTCTTGAGAGTCCCTTGGACTCCAAGGAGACACAATCATTCAATCCTATAGGAAATCAGTCCTGAATATTCATTGGAAGGACTGATGCTGAAGCTGAAACTCCAATACTTTGGCCACCTGATGTGAAGAACTGACTCAATGGAAAAGACCCTGATGCTGGGAAAGATTGAAGGCAGGAGGAGAAGGGCACGACAGAGGATGAGATGGCTGGATGGTATCACCGACTCAACGGACATGAGTTTGAGTAAACTCCACGAGCTGGCAATGGACAGGGAAGTCTGGCATGCTGCAGTCCATGAGGTCGCAAAGAGTCGGACACGGCTGAAAGACTGAACTGAACTAAAGCTGTGGAATGACTTCCCTAGTAGCTCAGCAGTAAAGAATCCGCCTGCCAATGCAGGAGACACGGGTTCAATCCCTGGGTTGGGAGGATTCCCTGGAGGAGGAAATGGCAACCTACTCCAATATTTTTGTCTGGGAAATCCCATGGACAGAGGAACCTGGTGGGCTACAGTCCATGGGGGTCTCAAAGAGTCAGACCCATGACTTAGTGACCACAGCAACAATAAGCAGTAATATATGATCCATCTGTGACTCTAAATATAGCTCTAGTAAGAAAATATATCATAATATAACAAAATTGGGACTTCCCTGGTGGTCCAAGGTTAAGACTCCACGTTTCCAATGAGGGGGTGTGGACTCTATCCCTGGTCGGAGAACCAAGATTCTCATATGACGTGTGGCCAAAAATATATATATGTATCAATGGCAACCCACTCCAGTATTCTTGCCTGGCAAATCCCATGGATGGAGGAGCCTGGTAGGCTGCAGTCCATGGGGTCGCTAGGAGTCGGACACGACTGAACGACTTCACTTTCATGCATTGGAGAAGGAAATGGCAACCCACTCCAATGTTCTTGCCTGGGGAACCCCAGGGACAGGAGAGCCTGGTGGGCTTCGGTCTGTGGGGTTGCACAGAGTTGGACACGACTGAAGTGACTTAGCAGTAGCAGGCTTCCCTAGTGACTCAGTGTTAAAGAATCTGCTAATGCAGACCAGGGTTCGATCCCTGGGTGGGAAAGTGCCCCTGGAGG
This sequence comes from Tragelaphus eurycerus, assembly GCA_935064755.1. Classification (NCBI taxonomy): domain Eukaryota; kingdom Metazoa; phylum Chordata; class Mammalia; order Artiodactyla; family Bovidae; genus Tragelaphus; species Tragelaphus eurycerus. The sequence goes on along the minus strand of CAKXYN010000070.1, from coordinate 12,988,590 downwards.
AAGAAATGCAACCCACTCCATTATTCTTGCCTGGGAAATCCCATGTACAGAGAAGCCCAGTCCTTGGGGTTGCAAAAGAGTCGGATGTGACTTAGCATCTAAACAATATAACGGTGTTTACCTCTGGCTGGTAAATTTCTAAGTGATCCTTATTTTTTTCTCTTTACACTTTTCTGTATTGGCCAAAACTTCTCCAATGTGTATGTATTACTTTTATAGTTTTAGAAATTTAGTCAAGAAAGGAAAAAAATACAAACTAGAAGTGCAGATGGTAAAGAATCTACTTACAGTGTTCGATACCCAGGTTGGATCCCTGGGTTGGGAAGATCCTCTTGGAGAAGGAAATGGCAACCCACTTCAGTATTCTTGCCAGAAGAATTCCATGGACAGAGGAGCCCCTGGGCTACAGTCCATGGGGTCACAAAGAGTTGGATTGAGCGACTAACACACACACACACACACACACAAAGTGGCACAAAGGAGAGAAAGAGGTATGAATTTGTGATCAGAAGACAAGATTCACTCTGAGGCTCAAGGAGGGAGGGTAGTAGCCTGGAACGGTTTGGTTGCCATGGGAATGAAAAGGGATGAATATGACCAATGTTTAATGTGTAGAATCCACTGGTGACTGATTGGCCATGGGAGATAATGGAAAGTCTAGATGATGGCTGGATTTCATCTTGGGTGACTGACTAGGTTGATGGTGACTCTTAATCCAACAAGGGATCCAGGAAGAGCAGAGACATGGGAGGGAAGATGAGAATAGTGTCACAGGCAATGAGACTAGCCTGCAGCATCAAAAGGCAAGCAATCAGATGAATCAGGTTATAAAGCTGAGGAAGAGGAGCTACAATTATTTTTAGAAGCTTAACTATGAAGCAAAAGAAACAATTGGGTGGTAACAAGAGAGAGTGCTGAGTTGGGGTGTTTCTCAGCAAAGGGAAGCAGACTAACCAAGGCTGAGTACTTGAAAGTATAAATGTCAAGGAAGTGGCTGAAGGAGTCTGATCTGAGATGGGGTGACGTGGGATCCTAAGCAGAGGTGGAATTGAAATGGAAAAAGGACCTCTAAGCTCTTTTGGGATGGGAGTGAGAGCATGGGGCAATAGGATATATATGTACAGATTCCTTTGGGGGTTCACAATGGGAAGGGGAAGAAGTTCTTATTTTGTGAACTGCACTCCCCCTGTGAATTGGGTGAGGTTATCTACTGGGGTTATGGATAGGTAAGTAGTTGCCACCAGCTGGTGAAGGTCTAAAGAAATCTGAGAATGACAGAGGGTGCTGATCAGATAAGAAGTGCTCAATGGTACTGAGGTCAAACTGTAGCTGAATCCACTAGATTTTTCTAACAGATCTCCCCTCCATTGCACAACCCCCAGCTCCAACTCTGTATCTTCCCAGCATATTTTACATTGTGTTCTGCATGCCAGTCAAACATAGGTGGTGATAGTGTGCGAAATCATTGTGCAATTGATTCAGGATTGGGAGTTTACCATCTAAAGAGCTGAAGGTCATGAATGAGAGGAGTTTTAGTTGACAACAGGGAACTCACTGGTCAAGAAAAGAATGGAGAGTTTCCCTGGTGTTCCAGTGGTTAAGAATCTGCCTTGCGATGCAAGGGACGGGTTTGATCCCTGGTCCAGGAAAATTCCACATGCCGTGGCTCAACTAAGCCTGTGCAACACAACTATTGAGCCAGCACTTCTAGTGCCTGTGCTCCACAACAAGAGAAGCCACCACAATAAACCCAGGGCCACAACTAGAGTAGCTCCGCTTACCTCAACCAGAGAAAGCATATGCACAGCAACAAAGACTTACTACAGCCAAAAAATAAACAAATCTTTTGGAAAAAAAAGAGAAGAGAGAAGAGAATGGGGTTAAAGGGGAAAAAAAAGTCAAGTGGAAATATCAAAAGATTGAGAGCCTGAAGCAGTAAAAAAAATAGCTTTAATTCCAGGATAAGAAAACCAGGTGAGAAGGAAATGGCAACCCACTCCAGTACACTTGCCTGGAAAATTCCATGGACGGAGCAGCCTGGTGGACTACGGTCCATGGGGTCACAGAGAGTCGGACACAACTGAGCGACTTCACTTTCACACTTAAGAAAACCAGAAAAGTAGGCAGTCACAATAAAACAGGAAGTTGTATACTAGAGTCTGGGTGTGGTCCAGAGAGAGGAATGGGTGGCTGAAGCGCAGGTGCACGAGGTTAGATTATTAGAAACCAAGGCATTGCAAGGCTGAGCTTGAAAATACTAGGGTGGCAGAGTCTGAAATGAAAACTGGAAAGCTGGAGGCCTCTATGACTCTTGCCTAGTGATTGTGAGGTCAGTGGAGAGCACAGAGCAGGGACGCACCAGATAGCACCAGCCTTTCCACTCCTTTCCAGGCCTCTGGGAAGGCGGCAGAAAACTGTGGGCAGCAGGACCTCTGAAACACATGGGGTTCAAATCCTGACTAGGTATGTGGCCAAGTCAATTCACTTCTCTGTGCCTCACTGGTCTTAGGAGTAAAATGGAGATATAATAGCACTGACAAGTAAAGTGCTTATCACAAGGCCTGCCACATGTACCAGAGCACTACTTTGAATGTCAACATCATTTCCTACTTGAACAACGAAGGGGTTGTAACAGTCTCTAAGGCACAGACTCTCAAACTTTTTGGTCTCAGAATCCCTTTATGCTCTGAAAAATTATTGAAGACTCCAAATAACTGAAAAAAAAAAAAACCAAACACGTATCTACTGCGTATCTACTGCATTTTAATGAAAATTAAAACTGAGTAAAAATTTGATCATAACCCATTTCCTAGTATTTTTAAGAAAAAAAAATTTTCAAAGCAAAAAGTATTTTACATCTTTGCAAGCAATATCTTTAATGGTTGGCTTAATTGAAGACAGCTGGATTCTCTTAGCTGCTTCTGCCTTCTATTGAGCTGTGCTGTTTCAAGTATTAATATACAAGAAAACCCAAGCAACTCACGGACCCTTTGAAAGGGTCTTGAAGACCCCAGACCGGATAAAAGCTTAAAGTAACCATTCTCAGGAGAAGGCAATGGCACCCCACTCCAGTACTCTTGCCTGGAAAATCCTACGGACGGAGGAACCTGGTAGGCTGCAGTCCATGGGGTTGCTAAGAGTCAGACATGACTGAGCGACTTCACTTTCTCTTTTCACGTTCATGCATTGGAGAAGGAAATGGCAACCCACTCCAGTGTTCTTGCCTGGAGAATCCCAGGGACGGGGAAGCCTGGTGGGCTGCCGTCTATGGGATCACACAGAGTCGGACACAACTGAAGTGACTTAGCATAGCATAGCATAGAATGCAATAATTTTTTGTGTTTATAGACCTGTAAATTGTGACAAAGGTATACAGAAAACACTAATAAAACTAAGACAATATACCCATCACCTCAGTAAAGTCTATGTAGCCAGTGCCCAACCCTCACTTTCTCAGCTGCAGGTAACTATTAATCTGATTTCTGTTTTTAGTTTGTTTTTATTTGATTTTTGGCTGTATCACACAGCTTGTAGGATCTCAGTCCTCTGACCAGGGACTGTACCTGGGACACGGCAGTGAAAGTCTGGAATCCTAACCACTAGGCCACCAGGATATTCCCTAAGTTTTTACTCTATAAAATTAATTATACACTCACAAGAAGTTGCACAGAGAGCCCATTCACCCTTACCCCAGCTCCATCCAATGGTAACATCTTACAAAACTACAGAACATATCAAACCAGGAAACTTGACATTAGTGTAATTAACTACAGATCTTATTCTGATTTCACCAAAGTTTACGTGCATTAGCTTGCTTTAAGGAACATAATTGGGCTTACCTGGTGGCTCAGACGGTTAAGAATCTACCTGCACTGCAGAAGACCTAGGTTCATTCCCTGGGTCAGGAAGATCCCCTGGAGAAGGGAATGGCTACTCACTCCAGTATTCTTCCCGGTGAAATCCCATGGAGAAAGGAACCTGGAGGGCTTCAGCCCACAGGGTTGCAGAGTCAGACATGACCGACTAAACACCAGGAGGTGATACAGGTGTGCTTATTTGGCACAATGCCTGTAACTTAAATTCAAGAAATAATTTCACTGTTTTTCTTATTATAAAGGGAAATTTGGCTGACCACCCCAACTTGTAAGGTTACTATAATTTTTGAACATGCCTGTCATGAAAGTTTTGATGTATGCACATTGCTTCCCTGGTGGCTCAGATGGTAAAGAATCTACCTGCAATGCAAGAGACCCAGGTTTGATTGCTGGATCAGGAAGATCCCCTCGAGAAGTGAATGGTTACTCACTCCAGTATTCTTGTCTGGAGAATTCTATGGACAGAGGAGCCTGGTGGGCTAGTACATGGGGTCGCAAAGAGTCGGACACAACTGAGTGAGTAACACTTACACTTTCAAGGAACATGCGAGGATGTGCTAAGTCACTTCAGTCTCGTCTGACTCTGCAAGAGGTGAGAGGTGGGTTCTTTACCACTAGTGCCTCCTGGGAAGCCCCTAATACGGAGTTAGACATGGAAGGAGAACTCAAGAAGTGCAGGGAAAGGACTGGAGGAGACATTTCTGAAGAACAAACATCATTTGATGAACAGCTTGGTATGAATGTTTACATTAATCCTTTGGCAAATGGAGTCTCCTATATGGCAGGAGAGCAAGCAGGTTGTTTTAATTGAAGGGCTGACTCTAGTTGAACTGAGGAAATGTTTCGTCCAGTCATAAAAACCCTGAATAATCGTAATATTCAGGAATATTACGATTCCTGCTTACTCTTAACAAAGAGAAAAAAATACTTTAATTAGATTCATTTTCTTACTCTTGCCTGATTGAAAACAATAACTATCAAACATCTGATATCCCTTTCAGGTTTAGACAGTCATCTGTATGCACTCCTTAATAGGATTAGCTAACAATTTCCCAAACCGAAACAAACTCTTACTCCTTCCTGGAGTTTAGTTGTGTTTCTGTCAGCTCTCCTACCTGCTCCAGCGTTTTGTCTGACTATATTATTGATACTGCCTTAATCACTGTCACAATATATTTAGACATCGTTTACTTATCCGAGGACTATGGGGTGTTGCTGTCTTTTATTGCCCAAGGGTACTAAGAGTTTGGTACCTTAGATCACACACACAATACTCTAAAATGTGTAGAAAGTCACTGGCACAAGACAATCATCAGTTGATCTTAGCTATCCTTGATGGAAGCCCTATTTTTTTTTTCTTTTCCATGCCACAGGGCATGTGGGAAATTAGTTCCCCAACCAGGGATCAAACCATAGCCCCCTGGCTTGGAAACATGGAGTCTTAACCACTGGACCACCAGGGAAGTCCCTAGAAGCCCTACTCTTTCTATCCCACCAAATCTCGTTAAGGCCTTGATGAAACTTTCCAAGCTGTGTGTGACTGGACTTAGGCAAAAGCTCCATACATGCGTTGGAAATATTTCTGGTGACAAAGTCCTCATTTAAAGCCGTGTTTGTTTAAACCTTAGTTTGCTGCTGCTGCTAAGTCACTTCAGTTGTGTCCGACTCTGTGTGACCCCATGGACAGCAGCCTACCAGGCTCCCCTGTCCCTGGGATTCTCCAGGCAAAACACTGGAGAGGGCTGCCATTTCCTTCTCCAATGCATGAAAGTGAAAAGTGAAAGTGAAGTCGCTCAGTCATGTCTGACTCTTCTCGACCCCATGGACTGCAGCCTACCAGGCTCCTCCGTCCATGGGATTTTCCAGGCAAGAGTACTGGAGTGGGGTGCCATTGCCTTCTTGGCCGATCTTTAATTACCACCAAACACACACAAGCCCTTGGGTAGAGCTGAGTGACCGAATATTTATTTCCTTGACTTTAAGACGTGCTTTTTATATCTTTGAAATCAAGATGCCTCTTAAATTAGATTTAAGAAATACTGTAACAAACTGCTTTTATTGTGTCCCCTGCTAGTTTATATACACTTTAGCTCTTAATTCACCAAATACTTGCTGTTGTTATTATCATTTGTAATCACGCCCCCCCCCTTTTTTAAACGCCCATTTTAAAGATGGGAAAGGCACAAGAAGGCTCTCGTTTTCTCCAGGTAACACAGCTAGTAATGGTGGAAAGGAATAAGAATAATCCCAAAGCAAGAAGTACTTTAGAATCTAATTTAGGTAGACTTAGCTAAAGGACACAGTTCTGGTTTTTACACACACACACACACACACACACACACGAAGAAATTTCAAATATAAAAGGGTAAATTAAAATAAGAGTCAAAAACCAAACAAAAGACAAGGAAACGGGGACTCAGCAAGGTCAATGAGATTGTCCAAGGTTATACAGAGGATATTAGATCCAGAATCCACGGCAGATCTGTCTTGATTCCAAAGTGCGGCTTCTTTCCACCAAACCACGCTGCCAACAGACACGTGGTAAGGGGATGCATAAATATTTGATGAATAATGCCTGAAAACAAAGTTGACAAGGATGATGGTAAAAATATAAAAGATTAAAAACGGAAAAGTAGTTCAGGAACTGGAAAAGGAAAAAAAAAAAATCACACACACAGACACACACACCCCAATAGTTTTCAGAGCGGAGCACTCAGGCTGAGCCAAGATGCTGGAACAAACTTTGCGCGGGGGCCGCCGGACACCTGGGCAGGCGGTAGCGGAGTCTTCCACCGGGATGGTTCCCAAGGAGCCAGCCGGCCGTGGGGCACAGCAGCCAAGCCCAGCCGCCTCCCGCGCCCACGCCCTCCCGACCGCGAGTCACCGGGCCGGGCAACGCGGGACAACGCCCGGAGGTCAGCCGCCTTTCCTGCCGGGCCGCTGGCTTAAAAAGAAACAAACACGTGTCCCCGGCCGGTGCGCAGCCTCCCGTCGGGGTTGAGCGCAGCAGGGCGCTTCTCGCGGTCGGCCCGGCGACCAAGCTCCCGAAGGCGGGAGCCTGCCGCGATCTCAGCTCGCTGTCGGGAAGCACCTGCCGTCGCGGTCGGCCCGGCCCAACGGCGAAGCGCCTAGGGCCGGGTTCCACGTAGGCCCCAGGCGGGGCTGGGGGCCGCGCGGGCCGGCCGTACCGGCGAGCGCCGGCGCCGGGGCGTTTCCTCTTCCTCCCTACGCGAGGCGCGGCGGCGCGGCGGTGGCCAGGCCGAGGCCGGGCTCGGGCGCCCGACCGAGGCCTGCCGGCGAGCGCGGCCAAACGCCGCCGCCCGAGTCGCCGCCGCCGCCACCGCCGCGGCGCCCCCGCCGCGCCCTCCGGCCGCGGGGCTCCGGGCAACTGGGCCCGGCGCGGGCAGCGAGAGGCGGGGCCGGCGTGCGGGCGGCGGAAGGAGGCGGAGGAGGAGGAAGAGGAGGAGGAGGAGGCGGCGGCCGGGAGCCGGGGAAGAGGGGCGGGGGGTGGGCCGGGGGAGGGGAGGAGCGGGGTTTGCGGAGCGCGGCGCCGCAGCCGGGAGCCGGCGGGCCCGAGAGTGACCGAGTCACGGCGGGCGCCGGCGGAGCCGCGGCGTCGGACCCGCCTCCTGGAGGAGCTCAGCCCCGGCCAGGCCCGGCCCCATTCCCGCCCCGCGCCGCCTCCCCGCCGCCGCCGCCGCCGCGGGAGCGCTCCCCTGCCCACCCCGCCCCCGCGGCCGAGCCCGGGAGTCGAGTGGGAGTCGGCCGGCCGGCGCGGGCAGCGCCGGGACCCCACAGGGGACACTGCAGCCGGAGCCCGGGAGGGGCCGCGCCGCCACCGTCTGAACTAGGATGTCCCGACATGAAGGTGAGAGGAGCCCCCGCCCCCACCCCCACCGCCCGGGCCTCGGCCTACCCCGCCCGGGCCGGGCGCCGGGGAGGGCGGCCGGGAAGCGGCGGAGACTTCGGCTGGGCCCGAGCCGGGCCCGAGAGCGAGCGAGCGAGGGCGTAGAGCCGCGGCGCCGCCGCCGCCACGGCCGCGGCCCTGAGCTGGGCCTGGTGCCGGAGGCGGGGCGGCCGGGCCGGCCGGAGGGTTTGCACTGTCATGGGGCGGGGGAGGGGGAGGGGGAGGCGGCGGGGCCCGTTACCGGCGGGAGCCGGGTCCTCGGAACTGATACCGGACGGGGCGGCCCGGCCGGCCGGCCCCGGAACCGCGGGGCCCCGGCGCGGCCTAGAGCTCCCGCCGTCCCGGAAGGGCCCGGCGCGGCCGCCGAGCGGGGCCGCGGACGGCGGCAGGAGACCAAGGAGCCGACCCGGGACTCGGCGGGTGAGTCCGGTCGCCGGGAGACGACGGGGAGTGCCCCTGCCTGCGGGCGACCGCGGGGCGGGCGGGAAGGCTCTGCGATCGGGGAACGGGAAGCCCCCGTCGCCGGGAGCCCGCCCCGGCCTCGCGGCTAGGCCTCGGCGCGTCCCTGGGCTCGGGTAACCCAAGTTCCCGGGGCGGATCCGGCCCGGCCGGGCGAGCAAACTCACTGCTCGGTCACTGGGTCGGAAGGGGACTCGCTCCCGGCGGGCGGCGGGCCCCTTGCCCGGCATGCATGGTCTCCTGAACCAGGTTTTAGTAAATGACCGTGGTTGAGGTCTGGTAGTGGTTAGGGGGCGTTTGGGACTTTGTTTTGTGATTTTAAAACATGGGGGTACAGTTGCAAATCAGACTGTTCTAGTCCGATCCCAGGGCACAAAGAGAAAAATATTTAGGGCCGAGGTCTAGGCGTTGAGCTGATAAAAAAATAAGTTAACTTTAATTTGCTGCCATATGGTTTAGAAAAGGGGGAGGGGGTTGTGTTTTCTTTGTTTCACTACCACACGTCTTTAAATAAAAAGTCTTAACGAAACTTGGCGGAAAAGTTTATCCTGGTAAGGTTAATGCAAGATTGTAGAAGTGGCTTGAAGATATTTTGTACTCTTGATGTTAAAATCCTATGTAGATGATGTAGGAGTGGAGAAACTTCAGTGAGTCAGATTCTTGCGTGTGCACCACAACGTTGCAAAGGTATTCTTAGGAAAATACAGGCCTTAGAATTTCAAGATTGAAAAACTCAGATTGATCAAAATTATATTTAGAGCAAGTTGCAGGATTTGCATTACTAATTATAATTAATTTGAGATTGACTCCAAGAATATATTGTGTCCAAGGATTCTGTATTCTAAAATCACAAAACCAATAAGAAATATACTGTATTTTCTTCACTTACTGTGTTAGTTTTGGACAGTTTGAAATAATAAGGTACATAGGCTCATAGAAATATTTAGAAGGTATGCCTATTCCCCCCCCCCCCCCCTTTTTTTTTACTTAATGGAAACATTCCTCTCTTGTAATTTAAAATAAATTGTAATTAAAGTGATAATCAAATTTTAATTTGGGATGTAAAGTTTATGTTTGAAGTCGTGTGTATATTGACCACCTTCAGGACAAAATGAAAGTGAGCAATGGCTGTAGGCTCTCTTACTCATAAGAACTGGGAGAGTTAGAGTTACAGAATCATAGCAATGGAAGAAGGGTGTTTGAGACCCATTCTCCTTGCTTCAAGAAAATATCTGGATAGTTGCAGACTAAGTTTTGTAATTGAATGGTATCCTGGGAACATTCCTTTACCCTCAGGAATCCTTTGGAGAAAATAAAACCCCACAGTGTGAACGTTCTTAAATGTAACACAAATTCTGTACCTTAAGACTGTTTTCCCCTGTGGAAAGACACATTGTCATGAAACTTATATTTACCTTTTAGTTACTTAAATATTACTGAGCCCCTCAGCACAGGAATAGCACACCTTTTCTGTAGCTTGAAAAAAGGAACATTCTTACCATACATCAGTTGAAGATTTACAGTGCAGTATTTGTCAAACGATTACTTTTTAAGGGTCTAGCTAATGGCCTAAGGCAGGAATGACAATCTCCTTAAGAATCACATTTAGTTTATTAGATGTGTGGTGTGTGGAATTTTAGTTGGGCCTGCCAGTTATTTTCATTGGTTAGAATTTAATGTATCAACAAATGTAGAGATTGACACCCTCGGTAGTGTAGTTCTTTTCTCATGCTTTCTTCTTTGGGCCAACTAATCCCATTTCTTTAGTGGTAGGATTTTTGAGCTCTTTCAATCATCTGTCCACCTCCAAATTCTCTGTAGTTCCCTTTTCCTTTCAGCAGTATGACCTAGAACTGGCTGTAGTAGTCTGGGAAGAAATCTGAACGGTGCTGCCCGCCTGTAGTGTGCTTGCCCTGTGCTTCTGTTTCAGTGCGTTCTGTATGCCCGCGCTTTGTGTCTTTGGGCCCACCCTAATGAGTTGCACTATATTGTATGTAAGGATGTAACTTTGGACAACAGAACTCCAAGGTGGACATCTGCCAAGCTTTAGTCTATACTTTGCAAAGCAGTGGACTACCTCAGAGAAATGAGGTGCAACTGGGAGCACAGAGAAATGTTCTAGGCATGTTCTAGGAGTCAGCATGCTTTTTTTCTGTGAAGGGCTAGGGAGTAAATATCATAGGCTTGGTAAGCCTATGCCCCCTCTGCCGTTGTAGTGTAAAAGCAGACAACATGTAATGAATGAGCACGGCCGTGTTCCAGTGAAAACTTTCTTTATGGGACTGACATTGAATTTCATATAATTTTTATGATTCTTCGTTTTTACCATTTAAAAGTGTAAAAACCACTCTTAGCTTGAGGGCTGCACAAACACTGGAGGTGGCCACATTTGGCCCATTTTGGCCTGCAGGCTATCATTTGCCTGCTTTAGCTCTGGACTTTAGTTTTAGAGTTGATTGAACTGGAATTGTGGAGAGTCCAGAAAGGGCCCACTCGGCTTGGTATTCCATCATTTCCTCTGGGGCATGGGGAGTGAGTCCATGGTCTGAGATGGTTCTGTACCTGTTTCCAGCAGCACTATATAGATTGTGATCAGAGTTATTGTTCCTGCTGGAGAAAGACTCCCCACCCGCCTTTCCAGACACTGGAGTTTTGGTACTCTACGTTGTCTCCTGCTTGCCAGTCTTGACTTTCACAACCAGAATTGTAGGGTCTGTAAACATTTTACAGTGTCAGTTCTTAGTCATTTTATGTTCAAACTACCAGCACCATCTAGTTCCATGTTCTACACAGTGAAACCCATCGTTTTCTATTTCATTGGTGGAAGTTTTTTTTTTTCCTAATGTTTCACTGCATGCTTTCTTCTTAAATACATTTAGAGTATAAATATGTTATTCAGAGCTTAAAATCCATTTAATAGCTTTGTAAATGTTGTTAAAAACATATCAAATTACTCAGTGTTTATTAGCTAAAATGAAATTATAAATGTTCTTGCATGAGTTGGAGCCTAATTGATTACCTAGTTAGGAATATGTTTTATTACCTTAAATCATTCACCCTTTTTTTCATTTGCTACTATGTTTAAAGCTCTGGGCTAGGTACCAAGGATGAATGAAGCAGCGACAGCTCCTCAACTTAAGTCTGGTGGGGAAGACGAAGATGCATGTGCACAGCTTCTGCAGCACAGTGTGAGACATGCCATAAGGAAGGGATAAACAAATTGATGACAATATAATTACCAACTTTTTTCTTATTTGCCCAGTTTCAGAGAGGGAATCTATTGTGATTTCTAACTCCTTTTTCTTGAGTGCCTCCTAGCTTTTTTGTGGGCTGCTCTTCATTTTGGATAAAATCATTTGAGCTTTCAAATAGAGTTCCTATTTGAACTAATTTCTACTTGATTTATATATTTCCCCTAAGTTTTTGAAGATTTTCATATGTAAGCAATGATAGTGAATAAATGGACCAGTGGTCCTAACATGTTATTCTCAAAAGCATCTGAGACTGTTTATTTTCAAAATGTTAAGTACAACAGTAGGTAGGTCATTACTCTGGTTTTTGAAAGGTGTAGCATTTTTTGAAGTTGTATCACTTTTCTGTTAGATTTCTGTTCTCTGCGAGTGCTGTCTAGTACTATAAATGAGCATGTAGACCGTCCCAGTGGGAATTGCAATAGTTTTGTTTGCAGAATTTGGGGACTGGAAAGCCAGCATTGGCAGTTAGCATGGGATTTTTACCGTGGTGACTTTTGCGTTCCTGTGACAAAGTAAATTCACTCCCATTGAAAAGTTCTTTGCTATCATGTCGGACAATTTACTTCACTAAGTGATCTATTAAAAAGATTATGACATTCTTACTTGACTTTAAATTTCAGTGAATCATTTATTATATTTACTTTGACTTTCAATAAAGGATAGAACATAAATATTTTAATTTCTGGAGTCTTTGATTCCATGATTTTGTATAAAGTTGATTTTGAAGTCCATTCTCATCTGTTGACATCCATGTGATGTTAAAATATAGCAAAATAAACTTTCTTGTTTTATATTAGAAATTTAGTTTGAAAGGAATTTCTGTTAGTCTTAGAATTTTAAGAGTTTATTAACAGCAGTCTTGTTTAAAGGTTGAAAACTTTTTCACAGTGAAAATCAGGAAGCTTCTGATGTGAATTGAGCAAGTTCCTTCACATTAGGTTTGCAACATTTCAAAAAAGAAATCCATGTCCTTATGAGTCTTAATTTTCAAAACATCAGCTTTATAACATCTAACACATATATTACAGAGGTATGGATTTTTTTAGAGTGCAGGTTCCAAAAATTGTTTTTAGTGAAGATTAAGGTATCATTTAGGATATGCTATGCTGTGCTAAGTCACTTCAGTCGTGTCCAATTCTGTGTGACCCCATAGACGGTAGCCCACCAGGCTCCCCTGTCCTATATTATCCTAAAAAGAGTATGTTTTAAATGTCGTCATAAGTACTGCCATGGGGCTTCTTTCATGAATATGGAAGCATTTCTTACCCTTCATATTCATAAAATTTTAAAGTAGTGCCATTCGTAATTAAAATCTTTGTTGATGAAAGTTTAATTTCACATTAATCTTAGCATTGTGCTAGGAGCCATGATGTTTTTCATTTCCTTAAAATGGTTGGGTATACTTTTTAGCCACTGACAGACAGTCTGTGGGGTTGCAAAGAGTCGGACATGACTGAGCAACTAACACACACACACATACTTTTTAGCCACTAAAGTTATACATTAAAATTAAGGAAAGAACCTGTAAGAGGTCTATAGATCAGAGCATTTTTTTAAATGTGATTTTTATATATTGTCTGTGTCCTGATTGATGATGGAGATGTTGGATAAGGCACACGGTTTCCAGAGGTACACATTACCTATGTTCCATGGGAAGGAAGTGAGTGTTTTGTGTGAAAAGAGGGTTCGGGCAAGGGTGAGGACAAGAGACGAGGAGGGTGATGGCAGAAGAAAGTTAGGCAGGGTAGTCATGAATCTTCGGAATGATCTGTAGCCACAGGAAGTCAGAAACTAAAAACTCTCATGCTTGATGAAATGTCTAAAGAACTGGGTACCAGGAGGTAAAAACAGGGTCCTGCGAAACTAGCAAGAGATGAATTGCTTGTTAGGCACCTTCCCGGGTGCCATCCTTGCTGCTTTTCTAACTGCCCTCCCACATGTTTGTGAATCCATGTTTTAACTGTCTTTCTGAATAGTACCAAAGCAGAGTGTGGGTCTGTCTTGTTCACGTACATGGTCTGTTTATCTCTTCAGGGCCGTGATACCAACCAGCAGTCCCGCAGACTTGGCCAGTAGCCACAAGAGGTATCAGGGAGAAAGTATGGATGGATTCTTGCAAATCCATCACTACTGTGCGAAAAATCCAACTGAAGTCAATCACAGGAGTGGGTCAGTCAAGTCACCTTCAGCTTGGAGGGACAGACATTAAGTGGGTGAAGCCACTTGACATCATGACTAATTAGGTTTGCACATTTTCTTCTGCTGGAATGTGTGTGTGTGTGTGTGTTTTCCGTCTCTTGCCGTAGTCAGTGCAACTGTCATGAACTTCAGATTTCTCTGTAGTCAGAGGATCTTCATTCAGAGAGCCACTTTAGAGTGCTAACTTGATGAGTTGACCATTAGAACAGTTGCAGGTATATTAGACTGTAATTTTTGGTTTTGACTTCTTTTACCTTTGTTCCATAAGACTGTCACCCTCCCCGCCCACCCAGCAAAGTTAAGTCCTTCCAATAGCACTCATGCATCATTCTCCAGGCATTTTTTTTATGCTGTAATTGTTCACTTGTCTGGCTGCTCCACATAGGTATAGTGTTATACTTACACCTTTGTATGCTACCACCTAGCATAGTGTCTGGCCTTTGGGAGTCCCAGTGAACATTTGGAAGTGACCGTTAGAGATATTTAATAATTGTCTTAAAAAATGATAAGACTCGAAAGTGCATCCTTGCTTTTATATGTGGGAACTGGTTAGGAGGAAAAGAGTTTGTAGGAAAGAGAACTTGGAACTTTCATAAAAGTAAGAGGGGATGAGTAAACTATGTGTACATAGAATGAAAATAACTTAGGGTAGCTGACTCCCTGCGGAATGGCCTGGGACTGGACACCAAGGTGCTGTTTTGTTCTCCCTCTGGCTCTGGTTTCAGATTAACTGGCTGTGAAGATCTGCATGTTAATTGCACTGTGTGTGAGTTTCCTGCTTCATTCAGTCTTTCAGAGAAAATTTATGGCTACCTACTCAAGTACCACTCCAAGTCATCTCCAGAGCTGGCCACAAGTTGTTGACCCTTGTTGCAGGATGATAATATTCAGTGGGTTAGAAACACATGTTAGGGAATTAAATTCTTTCCTGTTGCATAGGTTGTGGCTCTTTTCCAGTGTGCTCGAATTAGTCCTTGAAGTTTATATTTTATGACAGGGTAATTAAATCATGTAAGTGTTTTAATGTTTTGGCAATATTTGCACCGCCCCCCTCCTTTTTTTTTTTTAAACATTATTTTCATTCAAGCTTCACAATCACTTCTAATTCTGCCCAGCAGTACATTTCATTTCGTTCTCTAACAATATTATCCTTAAACTTAAGGTCTCAACACACATCTGCACACATAAGTATCTTTTTGATACTTAGCAAAGAGAGCTCAAGGTATTAAACTTTTTATATTCCATATAGTGTTTTTGTGTGTGTGTGTGGCATCCTTATGGTTATATAGCAACTGTTGGGGTGAGTAACTGGACCCTACTTCCTTCTGGTATTCTTCCTTAACCAGCATTCTCCTTTGGTGTCCTCTGTGATTGTAGAGTTGTGACAGTGAGTGCAACGAAATGAGAAGCTTTCTAAATCAGGAGTTAAAGACACTGAAGTGAAATGGGCAGGGATTATATAAAGGAGTTGTTAGAAATGTGTCCTTTCTCTGTAAGAATGAAATACATGCTGGGAGGTGGGGGGTGGTGGGAACCAGGTAGTTTTCATAGTCAGAGATCATGTTCATTCTTAGTAATGCTGCTAACAGTTCTGATACAGTTAATTGCAATTTGAAATGAATTTCATGTGTTTGTATAGCTGCAGATAAGAGTATACATAGTAGTCACTGAGGGCTTCCCTGGTGGCCCAATGGTAAAGAATCCACCTGCCAAAAGAAGAGACACAGGTTCGATCCCTGGGTGGGGAAGATCCTCTGGACAAGGAAATGGCAACCTCCTCCAGTATTCTTGCTGGGAAATCCCACAGACAGAGGAACCTGGTGGGCTACAGTCCTTGGGGAATCGCAAAAGAGTCAGAGACAACTTAGCGACTAAACACACATGGACAGTAGTCGCTGAGGTGGAACTGATCGTCCTTCCCCTGGGAAAAATGGTGATTAGAACCTCGGGTTACAGTGGATGAGCACCTGGCCTGAGGTGATCCTGTATTAGGCCAGGATCAAAGAGCTTCACTCCATGTCAGACATACTGCATATCTGTATGCTTATTCATTGCTCCCTATCATTTTCTGCAAACTTTTTAGAAACCACCCAAAGGGAAAAAGAGATAGCAAATCTTCTTGCAGAATTGGGCTGCATGATCACACTGTCTAATAGAAATCTAGTTTCAAGTCACATGTAATTTGAAATACTCTGGGAGCTACAGTAACAAAACTGAGAAGGTGAAATCAATTTTAATAATTTAATGCTTTAACTCAGTATATACAAAATAACAGTTCAGCATGTAACCAATATACAAATTGTTTATGTGATATTTTTATGTTCTTTTTTCTTTACAACACTGTAAAAATCTAGGATATATTCCACACTGAAACTTTTTAATTCAGATGCTAGATTTTCATTAAAAAATTAACTTGGTCTTAGCCGAGAAACACTTTAGACTTCCAGACACATTGGAAGTCTGCTAATTCATATTTTGATCATAATACTGTCTGTCTTTGTAAGTACATGTTGATGTAGTATTGCTGTCTACTTAATTGTCTATTCATGAACATTCTTGATTTCTTTCCTGAATTTCTCTCCTAAGAAGTTAGATTTTACCCTATTTTTTGACCTTAAAATTATTCTTAACCTAAACTTTAGCTACATAAAACCATCACAGTAGAAATCCACTTTATAAACAGCTACAAATGTATATAAATTCTAATTCCTTTGAGGGCTATTCAGATTGATAAAGTGTAAGTAATGGCTTTGGGGTGGTTTTAATGTGAGTTTGAGGGGTTATTTTGAAGTCCCTGGAGTTGACAGATACAGAATTTGCAAAAACTGTTGCTAGTCCATTTCAAGTTTTATTATGGTGAATTCATCATTTGAAAAAAGTAACACCTAGGCTTGGTCATTTATTGTACATGTATTTTGTTGGGCTTCCTGGTGGTTTAGATGGTAAAGAATCCACCTGCAATGCAGGAGATGCAGGTTCAATTCCTGGTTCAGGAAGATCTCCTGGAGAAGGGAATGGTTACCCACTTTGGTATTCTTGCCTGGGAAATCCCATGGACAGAGGAGTCTAATGGGCTATAGTCCATGGGGTAGCAAAAGAGTCAAACACAACTGAGTGACTAACACTTTCACTATATAGATTATATACCCAGTATCCATCTCCAAAAGGCTCCTTGCATCTAGCAGTAGAAAGACAGGTGGCTATGATTCTTCTTTAATTTTAAGGATATTGATTATGGAGCCAATGGAGAAGATAATCCTTAGTCCACTATCAAGGTTAGCCACCCACTGGTGGTGTCTCTCTTTTACCTTTTTGGCTTATTGTTTTAGCCAGTTACAGCTAGATTTGCAAGTGAAAATAAGAGTGTTTGGAAGACAGTCTGTTAAAAATTAAAGACCTAGTGTTTTTCTGTCTTGATTTTACTGGAGCAGCAGTTCCACTGAGCTGTCAGGATTATGTTTTTGTTTTTCCTTCAGCTCCCCTCCAGCCAGATCACTGAGACATCAGGAATCTGTGGCTCTCCCCTCCTCCCCACCCCCACCCCATAGTGTAAAAATGCTAGTACTGTTGTTTTAGGGTCTTCCCTAATGGCTCAGAGTAAAGAATCTGCCTGCATTATAGGAGACGCAGGAGACACAGGTTCCGTTCCTGGGTCAGGAAGATCCCCTGGAGGAGGAAATGACAACCCATTCCAGTATTCTTGCCTGGAGAATTCCATGGACAGAGGAGCCTGGTGGGCTACAGTCCTTAGGGTCGCAGAGTCGGACAGGACTGAGTAGCTGAGCACTCACAACCTATTGTTTTGGGGCACTGTCATCCAATGCTTCTCAACGTGTGGTTCAGGACCAGCCTATCAGCATCACCTGGGAACTTGCTCGTAATGCAGATTCTTAGACTCTACCCTAGACCTACCGATCACAACTTCTGGGGGTGGGGTTCCCCGGCCTGTGTTTTAACAGACTCCTACCTGGACCTGGTTATGTAATAAAAGACGTTGCTTGCATGAGGTGATTATTGCTGGTGACAGGCACACAATGGCTGTGAGACCACTTTTCATGGTATGATACTAACCAAACAGAAGTGGAGCTGATGACCTTGGCCTCGTTCTCCTTGAGTGTCATGCTGTTGTCACCTGAGAAGGTAGAAGAGGAGCATAACTCCCCACTCCAGACTAGTTCTTTTTATTTACTCAACACATATTTATATATTGAATGTGTACTCAGGGCCAGGAATTATTCTGGCTACAAGGAAATCTTAGTGAACAAGATAGAGAAGCTTCCTGTTCCTCTGACACTCACACTCCGTTAGAAGGAATATGCCAAGGGTGTATGGCCTGTGACTCGGCCCACTGCCTGTCTTGGTAAATAAAGTTTTATTGGAGCACAGCCACATCTCCTCATTTCCATATTCTCAAAGTTGCTTTGTGCTACAATGCACAGTTGAGTTACGACAGAGAAAGTTGAACATATTTACTCTCTGGCTCTTGACAGAAAAAAATTGTGAATCCCTGAAAAAGACCATGAAAGAATAAATAGGTAATAGAGTGTTAGAAAGTGACAACTGTTACAAGAACCCAGACTGGGACTAGAGAATGGGGGCCTGCTTTAGATAATGATGGTCAGGGAGAGCTTTTCTGAAGATGGAACTTTGAAAGAAAGAACTTGAGTTAAGTGAAGGATGTGAAAAGGAGGATACAGCAAGTCCAGAGGCCCTGAGATTTGGAATGTTCTGGGAACAGCAGTGAACCCCCTGTGGATGGAGGACTGTGGTTGAGGGGGAAGAGGTAGGAAATGAAGTCGGCGTAACTAGTCCAGACACAGCATACTCTGTATTGTGGCCTGCAGTGAGGATGGTTGATTGTGTGTGCTTGGAGAAATATGCTATAGAAGCCCTTCTTTAGAGGGATCTTTTTGGCTATACATGACAGAGACTGGAAGCTAAACACCTGATGTAGCACATTCCAGCATCTCTAAGAAACTCTGCTTTATGAACTTTCCCCAACACTGTTCACTTCAGGGATGGCCACCAAGTAGGAGAATGGCAGAGGGTAGACTGCAGAGCTGAGAAAACAAGAGCGTGTTAGAGAGAAGTCTATCAGACAGTACTGAGAAGACCAGGGTTTCTAGAACAGATGCCCATATGTAAGTCCTGACTTCTGAGTCAGTGCGAGAGATCTGTTTTCTGTAAAAGAAGGATGCAACTGCTGCTTTGGCCTCTTTCCAAGGGTCTCTGTGAAGATGAAATACCAGGGCATGTAGGGATGTTTTTTAAGTTGGATGAAGCACTGCATTAATATAAGATGATGGTATTTTTTTTATTATGGGAGATAAGATTAGAAATGAAAACTGGAGCAAGGTAGATAGGGAAGGATTTGATTGCAACACTAAGGTCAGTCTTTTCCTTTTTCCATAGAGATTATGGGATGGAAAAGGGGTCAAAGTTTGAAGCAAAGAAAGAACGTGATGAGTAAGTTTCAGGAAGATTAGTGTGGTGCTGTTATGTATGGAGTAGGTTGGTGCTTGTGGCAGGAACCATTCAGATACTGTTTGGTGGCATGAGCTTAAAGTTGAAAGGACCTGAATTAGTCAGTGATGGTAGGAACAAAAAGAAAAGAAAAAGCAACACGATTTGAGATAAAGTCTCATTGCAAGAAAACAAGGACTAAAGTATAATTTCAAGATGACCAGTCAACATGCTGGAAGAATAGCAGTTTCTTAATATTAGGGAAGACAGGAAGGGAGAGGTGGGGAAAAGAGTAATTTTTAGCTTTTGACATTTTGGATTTAAGGTGATGGTAGGCCATTAGGTAGGCTGGTGGCTCAGATGGTAAAGAATCTGCCTGCAATGCAGGAGACCCGGGTTCAATCCCTGGGTCAGGAAGTTGCCCCGAGAAGGTAAGGCCATTGGGGAGAAATCAGGAGTTGAGAAACACTGCACTGGGGCTCAGAAGAGAGAAGTCTTGGTTAGAAAAAAGAATCTTATAGCCCCCTACGTTGAAGTCTGGGGATAGGCTAGATTTCTGAGGAAGAAAGTATCTTGAGAAGAGAGGCTCAGAGAGTGAGCACAAGGTTGTTATGACCCCCTCAAGCTCCCCTTAGGGTATAATTGCACTTGTCATGCAAGTATTGACTTACTCCTTTAAATAAAGGCTTTTTTGAATAGGGATGAGAGGTAGAGTAGAAGAGGAGGCTGGAAGGGGAGAAACCACTACTAAGCAAACATCTGCTGTAGTAATAGTAATATTTATGGAGTGCTTACCATCTGCAAGGCCCTGTGCTCAGCATTTCACAGGTACCAACTCATTTAATTCTCATAACAGTTCTAGAAGGTGTATATTATTATTATCCCAGTGTAACGAATGAGGAAATTGAAGCACTGAGAAGTTCTTCATCACACAATCTGTAATGGAGCTGGAATTCAAATCCAGGCCTGGTTTCTCAACATTGTTGTTGTTCAGTCACTAAGTCATGTCTGACTCTTTGCAACCCCATGGACTGCAGCATGCCAGGTTTCCCTGCCCTTCACCATCCCCCAGAGTTCACTCAAACTCATGTCCGTTGAGTCAGAAATACCATCTAACCATCTCATCCTCTGTCATCGCCGCCTTCTCCTGCTCTCAGTCGTTCCCATCATCAAGGTCTTTTAAGCTGTACTCTGTACCAGGCATTTTATAGACTGGTTCCTACAGCAGCGATCTCAGTTATGAGGCTTAGTAAAATTTCAAAACAATCCAGCAAAATATGTTACCATATTCTGCAGATTTAGAATTTGAGTCTGCAGATGGTGACTGCAGCCATGAAATTAAAAGACGCTTGCTCCTTGGAAGGAAAGTTATGACCAACCTAGATAGCATATTCAAAAGCAGAGACATTACTTTACCAACAAAGGTTCGCCTAGTCAAGGCTATGGTCTTTCCTGTGGTCATGTATGGATGTGAGAGCTGGACTGTGAGGAAGGCTGAACGCTGAAGAATTGATGCTTTTGAACTGTGGTGTTGGAGAAGACTCTTGAGAGTCCCTTGGACTGCAAGAAGATCCAACCAGTCCATTCTGAAGGAGATCAATCCTGGAATTTCTTTGGAAGGAATGATGCTAAAGCTGAAACTCCAGTATTTTGGCCACCTCATGCGAAGAGTTGACTCATTGGAGAAGACTCTGATGCTGGGAGGGATTGAGGGCAGGAGGAGAAGGGGACGACAGAGGATGAGATGGCTGGATGGCATCACTGACTCGATGGATGCGAGTCTGAGTGACCTCCGGGAGCTGGTGATGGACAGGGAGGCCTGGCGTGCTGCGGTTCATGGGGTCGCAAAGAGTCGGACACGACTGAGCGACTGATCTCTGATCTGAAGAGAGGCTGACACAACTGAAGCAACTTAGCATGCACATGTGCAAGAAAGGTTAGGTTATTTGTCGTAGGTCATGCAGGGCTCAGTGGTACAGAATCTGCCAGTGCAGGAGATGCAGGTTCGAACCCTTGAGTCGGGAGGTTCCCGTGGCGGAGGAAATGGCAACTTACTCCAGTATTCTTGCCTGGGAAATCCCATGGACAGAGGAGCCTGGCAGGCTACAGTCCATGGGGCTACAAAGAGTCAGACACATCTGAGCAACTGAGGGCACACACATGCCAGGCAGTAAGTGGTAAAGCCAAGACTTGAACTGAATTCTGTCACATCCAAACATCTGTGATCATTTTATTTCATTCAAGTCAGTACACTTTCTAAACAGGACTGGATAACAAGTATGACTTTGCAGGCCACATGCTCTCGACTGCAACTACTCTACTCTGCTCTCCTGATTTGAAAGCAGCCTTAAGACTAAACGTAAACAGATAAACTTGGCTATGATCCAATAAGTCTTTATTTGTGGATATTGAGATTTGAATTTCATGTATTTTTCAGGTATCACTGAATAGTCCTTTTAAAATTTTCTTCTCTAAACATTTTTAAATGCAAAAACTGTTCTTAGCTCACAGATTAGACAAAAACAGGTGGTAAGCCAGGTTTAGCCCATGGGCCATGGTTTTCTGACTTCTGCTTTCATCCATTCATTTAATAAATATGCACTGAATACCTTCTCTATGTGTAGATATTGTGTTGGGACTCGGGACAAAACACAAAGGGAATTCCAGTTCCAGCCTTCTAAGATGAGACGTGTAATTTGAAAACAAAGTGTGAACTATAATCGTATAGTTCATCATAGTATGAACTATAATAAATTTATACTTGCAAGGTACAGTGAAAGAATCGATATGGGAGGCTGCTCAGTTTCATGGACGAATTCATGAACACATCCCAAAGGGAGTTATGTGTTTGAGTTGTCTCTGATGTTGGGGAGAGTATCCCATGGACAGAGAGATGAGCAGAAAGGATTTTCCTTTGAGGGGAAACCATAAGAAATTTAACATTATTGGACCAAAAATGAAGGGGCTGATGCCAGGAAATGAACCTTGTCAATAGGGTAGATAAATGGGAGTGAGTTTTTAAGAAATTTCAAACCAGTATGATTTTTGTGTTCTAGAAAGAGATGCTCTGAAGGATGGATTTGCAGAGGGCAGGGTGGGGAGATGAACAGGTAAGTTACCCCAGGATAATTGCTGTAGTGAGTGCAAATTGGGTCACAAAGAGTTAGACACAACTGAGCACGCACATACACACGTGCAAGTGGGAGACCTATTTGGTGAACAGTGAGGCACGGGGATTTTGTAATAGTGAAATGTCTAGGAAAACTCAGGGTTTGGGCTTGATTAGTTGGGCAGTGCTATTTATCAGAATGCATATCTAGGACAAAGAAGCATGCTTTAAGGGTCAAGGTTGGGGGCAGGGGAAAGTGAAGTGACTTCCATTTTTAGCATGTTTTATTTGTGGTACCTATGGGACATCCGAGTAGAGATATCCAAGGACAGTTGAGCATGTGGATCTGGAATTCAGGTGGAATAAATCTGGGCTAAGATAAATCCATAGTAGTAGAGTTGATAGTTCCTTCTCTGACAGCATCTGAGAGCCTATGGGGAAACGCTGGGGAACGTGCCTGCAGCCTGTCGTCACCTAGTTTTGTGTTGGCACGTTTCACGTGGTCCAGAAACTAGACGGCAGGTCCTGAAACCAGCCCTTCTTGGTCCCTGCAAGTAGGGCCTCTTTCTGCATGTGAGCCAGCCCCTCTCTGTTAGAGAGCTCCGCTGGGGGCTGGGGTTTGTCTCAGACACATTTAGAAAACTTAGAACCTATAGACTACAATGGGGAGACTGATCATTAAATTTAAGGAGCAGGAGAGACTGGCTGAAGGGAGTACCTGGAGAGTAGAAGGAGAATCAGGAGAGAGTATTGTCATTGAAACTTAGAAAGGTGATTTTTCTGGAAGGAGGATGTGGTCAGTATTGCTGCAGAAAGGTCAAGAAGATAAGGAGTGAGTGTTCTTGCTGCTAAGTTGCTTCAGTTGTGTCCGACTCTGTGCGATCCCATAGATGGCAGCCCACCAGGCTCCCCCGTCTGTGGAATTCTCCAGGCAAGAATACTGGAGTGGGTTGCCATCTTGGAGTGAGGAGGGTTGTAGAACTTAATGAGCATAGGCTAGAACCCAGATTGCAGTGTATTCAATTCCAAATAAACATGAGAAACAGGGAACACTGTTACAGATTTAGCTGTGAGGGAAAGGAGAGATGTGTGCCGCTCAAGGGTAGATACTACAGACTGATACTGAAGACTGGGAAAAGTCTTTCCCTCAATAAATAATGTGCCAGGTACTGGTGTTGAAACTGGAGATAGAGTAAGGAAAGGTAAGAGGAAGTTCTTATTGTAGAGCTTACATTTTAAAGGGGAGGGGATAGAGAAAAGAAGCATATAATTTAATTTTGGTTAGTGATAAATATTCTGAAGAAAATAAAGCTGACTGGAGGATTAAGGATTGACTATGATGGAAGGTGAATGGATGATCTGGTGTTTATTTTTAAGAGTGGTCAAGAAAGCCTTCCACAAGAGGTAATACCTCTCACGCAGAGACTTCAGGTATAAAAGCTTTGGGGTCAGAATAAAGCAGGTTATGTGAGGAACAGGGTGGCTGGAGCTGACTCAGCGAGGAGGAGGAGGGCAAATGAGGTACAGGTGGAGCTTTGTAGGAGATGGTGAGGCACTGGGGTTTAGTCCTCTGAACTTAGAGCTTACAAGATACATGTCAGCCCATGTGAGAGGAGGGCCATTTACTGAGATGCAGAGGGGAGGTGCATTTTTGGAGGCAGAAGTTAAGAGTTCTTTTTCAGACATATTAGGTAAGAGATGTCTGTTAGATGTTCAAGTGGAGATGTGTGATGAATAAACTGGAGCTGGTTGAGTGAGTGTGAACAGACACACACTCAGCAATATCATTAGGGACCTTAAATCAAGACTTGATGCCATTCTGCTGCCCTTTTCAGTTTACTGCGGCTTGAGTCCGCAAACCTTTTATTATTTAAATGTCTGTGTGGGGGCCTGTGAACCTTGTTTTCCTCCCCAAAGTGCCATGAGAGAGGGAGCACAGAGGTGGCAAGCCCAGCGAGTCTCCTGCGCCAGTGTTGCAGTGGTACTGGTCCAGGCCAAGAGAGCTCTGTGTGGGAATTAGGCCAGTTTGGCAGCTGGATAATGAATTAATTTTTTTTAGTCTTTTTCTCTCCAATAAAATCAAGAGAAGATAGAATAATAGACCTTTTGGTCCAGAAGGAAATCAACCTCCTTTTTTTGTCTTTTCTAAATAAAATTGCAGTCTAGAAAGGCTGAGTCATACTACTTGAGATCACAGGGCTAAAATTCAGATCTCGTGACTCTTACTCCAGACTCCTTTTGTACTGTCTATACTACTGAAATGAAATTACCACAAACTGTAGGATCAGAGGGTTTATTAGTTTATAGATAACTGTGAGGCTAGATTTCTTCAGTGGATAAAATTTTCTGTTTACTCAAGTTTTTTCTAAGATGCTGAAAAGTAAGTTTATCAATGGGACTTTAGAACCAGACTGCCGGTGTTCAAACCCCAGCCTGGTCACTTACTTTACAAACTGTGACAATGGGTAAGTTGTTTCCCTCTCTGTGTATTGTTTTATAACAAAGGCATAATACTAAGGTGGTTGTATTTGATGGTTATGATATATAAGATGTTTACAATAGTGCCAGGCATATGGAAAGCAGTCATTGAGCCATCATGATCATTTTCATCTTGGACTTACAGAACAGTTGTCTACCACACTTGTAAGTTCTGTGCATGTAATTTGAGTGTTAATATTATACAGAATATATAAGAAGATACAGGAAGTAAGGTAAGATAAAATATATAAGGTAAAACAATGTCCCTGCCCTCAAGGAATTTGCATTATAATGGAGGAAGAAGTCTTACAATCCAGGAGGCATTATCTATTTAAAATGATTGGACAGTGAAAGCTATGAATGGTCTCTTATCTTCTAACATTCTATGAATCTGAGTATTCAGAGGAAGACAGAGGGACTAAGGAGAAGAGGTTTGAACAGGTTTTGTGGGTAAGGGATTTGTCTGGTTAGAGTAGAAGCAGACATTCTAGACCAATGGGATGGGCAGAAATCAGCATTTAATAAGGCCAAGGTAGGTAAACACAGGAGACTTTTTCAACAGTAACCAGTTCTGCTAGAGAAAAGGCCGGTGAGAGATAATGGTGATTTGGATACATTTGAGGATATACACCAAAACCAAGCATACCAAACTTAGCTCTTTGTTGCATGGGCTTCTACATTGGTATATCAGCCTGTCAGGCACTGTCTTTCACTCAAGTGTGTAAAGACTGTCATTGTCAGTGTGGACAGGATATTTGATAGATGATGATGTCAGAAGAGCACATCTCTGATGGAGTAGCTCACAGAGTGTTGATCCATAAAGGTTAGTGGCAACCTAGACTAAAGAGGGGCTTCCCTGGTGGCTCAGATGGTTAAGAATCTGCCTGCAAGAGACCCAGGTTCTATCCCTGGGTTGGAAGATCTCTTGGAAAAGGAAATAGCTACCCACTCGAGTATCCTTGCCTGGAGAATTCCATAAACAGAGGATCCTGGTGGGCTACCATCCATGGGGTCATAAAGAGTCGGACACGACTGAGCGACTGGCACTTTGAATTTTTCAGAGTAAAGAGAGGACTAGGAGGTGACTTCTGTATCTCTTTTCTGTTTTGAGTTTTTTTTTTTTTTAATTGACTGAGGTTTAACTCATTGTTAATGTTATTCCCCTGTTCTATTTCCCAGTTTCAGCACATCAGCATTTTGCCATTTTTATATCAGTTTCCTACTTACTTCCTTTGGAAGGGTTTGAACATTTTTAAAGCAAATCTGAGACCTGTGTTTTATTTTACCCCCAGATATTTCAGTATTTATCCCTAGTTACCAGGGACGCACTACACAGGCACATAGGTGCCACCACATCATTGTCCCTCCTCAAAGAGTTAGTAATTCTTTTATATTATATAATACCCAATCCTTCAGTTTTCCAAGTTGACTCAGAAATGAGTTAGTTTGTTAAAATCAGTATCCAAAAAAGGTCTACATAGTTACATTTGGTTGTTATGTCCTTCAGAATCTCTTTATAACAGTCTTTCCCACCTTTAAAAAGGCTGTTTATTTGTTGAAGAAACTAGACCATTTCTTTATGGTATTTCCTACATTCTGGTTTGTGTTTTTATGATGTCATGTTAGCATATTTTTTCATTCCCCATATTTCTTTTAAGTGATAATCAGTTCTAGAGGGTTGATTCAGATGTTTGCTTCATAGAATACTTTATAGGTGCTGATTATTTTAAAATACTTATCACTATATCCTATTAAGAAGACCGTAATGACTGGTTGTCTCGGTGGGTTCAAATGTCACATGTCCCTCCATTCACAGTTACTAATGTCAGCTGGTGTACATAGTGATTGCAGGGTGTCAATTTTTTCAATTTTATATTTCCTATGTTTATTCATTGTAATCTATAAAGAACTCTGATTCACATACTTTCAAGAAATCATTATAGGAAACCTGCATGTCACAACTAAGACCTGGTCCAGCCAAATAAATTAAAATAAACATTTTTTAAAAAGTAAAAGTTGTTTAAAAATCACTGTAATGCCTAAAAAGAAGAAATAAAATGAAGTAATTTATAATGTTTTTCAAGATGTAAATTCTCAGACATAATTGAATTACAGGAGATAAAGAAGAGGTCAGATACTTATACCTACATATGAGTCACTGAAATGTGCATGTGTGTGTCTTAGTCGCTCAGTTACGCCAACTCTTGGCCATCCCATGGACTTGTAGCCCGCAGCCAGGCTCCTCTGTCCATGGAATTCTCCAGGCAGGAATACTGGAGTAGATTGCCATTCCCTTCTCCAGCGAACTCACTGAATACCTAGCTTCAAACGCTGATCCATAGTAGACGTGTTGTGTTAGAGATTCACATTCAACAGTGTTGCCATCGGTGTTTCTGTTGAACAACTCTTGGTGTCAAGTTTTAAACAGTTTACCGGAACAGTTGTATTACTGGTGATTTCAGTGTGTGTATTAAACATCTTACAAAAGATACTTGGTAAAGTTCAGTTAGCTTCTGAGCTTGGTCACTACACTGAGTGTCATTGGTTGGACCATCCACCTCCTTGTCTCTGTTTATCAGTAAACTTTTAATTTTGTACTTATTTTAGGTTTATAGAAAAATTGCAAAGATAAACTGCCCATGTATGCTTCACACAGTTTCCCCAAGTGTTGGCGCGTCACCCTGACACATTTTTGTCCTAAGAAAACCAACATTGGTATACTGTTACTCTGGAAACCATAGACTTAGTCAAATTTTACCAGTTTTTCCACTTAATGTCTCTTTGGTATTGTGGATCCAGTCCAGAATGCAATGTTTCTCTTTGTGCCTCTTGGTTTGGACTTGAGTCTCTGTGTGGAAAGCAAGTGGGCTCCTTCTCTGCACTGGATCTGCGCAGAGCCAGCATATCCTCTCCACACTGCCTACCCTCTGCTCTTCTGCCCACTAGTTTCTAGATCTTTCATCGTTCTGTCAATATACTGTATTTGCTTCTCCTTTTATTTTTAACATATTGGGCTGCATCGGGTCTTCCTTGAAGCATGTGGAATCTTCTGTTGTGTGTGGACTCCGTAGTTGCCCCAGGACATGTGCAATCTTAGTTCCCTGACCACAGGTTGAACCCTTGTCCCCTGCATAGGAAGGCGGATTCTTAACCCTGGGGGACACCAGGGAAGTCCTCTCATTTTAAAACTGGGCACCAAGAACTGAATGCAGTTCTTCACATGTGGTCTTACAGGAGCAAAATGTGGAAATGCTGCAGTTGTGTATCTCGCATGACTGTTAGTGTAGCCTAAGCCTGTTTATTTATTTCCTGCCTGTTCTGTGTTTTGTTTTTTTTAATCAACTGCATCCCATATTGATCTAACACTGAAGTCTAAGTTTTGATTAGTTAATTCACCCAGAGTTTGTTTTTATGTCTTATGAATTGCTCTTTAATCCAACAGCAAGACTTTATGTGAATCCCTTTAAAAATTCATCTCATTTGTTTTGGCACACCCATTCACCTCTTTGCATTTCTATTCTGTCCGCCAATGTTTTAACAGTTTCTTTTATGCAAAGCTTGTCAGTATGCTTTCTGTCATTTTCTAAAATGCTAATAAAAATATTGCATAGAACAGGGTCAAGTCCAGGACCTTACCATGGCACAAGATGGCAAGTGAAAAGAAGTTATAGCAAGCATTTGACTGTATGAGGAAGTTATTATCATAGTGCTGTTATCATAGAGTGAAGGCCTTGATTCAGTCTTCCATGTCAACTGGGGTGGTGTCTAAGCTGAAGAACTCCTGCAGAATGAGAACAAATGAATTTTTGGAGGGTCAGTTTTACCTTTGGAGAAGCCAGCTGTGATTCATAAGATTGTTGGCTTGGCTTTCATCTAACTGGACATGCCTGCTACTTCTACTTTAAGATTGCATGAGCCTTTCTTGAGTTAGGCCTTTTTATGAATGGAATTTAAAATTTTGGAGGGCTTTAGAAGCACTTTTTTTAAATTACCAAGGATGTATTTAAATGATACTTCCTTTTCAGTAGAGCCCAAGTCATATATCATTTCCCATTTTTCTTTTTCATGTTGGTCTTTTTCGTAATCTTTAAGAGCCCATTGTGTGTTGTATCTGTTGCAGATTATCTTGCTCCATCTGTTGTAATTGACTTTTTTCTGGCTCTTTTTCATTATTGAAGTTTTGTACTTACTTACTTATCAAATTTACATTGTGCTTCCTTGCCCTGTTTATGGTTTCAAGTGTTTTCCTGTATTGCTTAGAAAGTTCTCACGCACCAAGAGGTAAAATAAAAAGATCCTCTTACAGTTTCTTTTAAGAAGTTTATAGTTTTTTCAAAAAATTGAAACATTTGCCATATTTAAGATATATGCCAACCAGTCAGATCTTTTCTTTGAGAAAGTTATTTTTATGCATGTGTGAGAAATGTGTCATGCATTCAGAAGTATGCAGTATGTCTGTATTCACTAAAAAGACAATAGATAATACCCATCTATATTAAAACATAGACCGTCTCACGGAAATATCCATAACCATTTATCTGTACCTTCATCTTGATCACCGTCTTGCCTTCCTCTTTGGTTTTACCCCCAGTAAATCTCTTCCTGTCTGAGCAGTGTAGTCTTTAGTTATGAAGCACAGAGTGACAGATTCAGAGTGCACTATGTGAGGAAAGGGCACTTTGCACCATTGGACGCAAGCTCGTAGGAGAACAGAAGCTGAGCTCCGTCTGCCTTCCACCTCCCTGGGAGCTTCCCAGAGACCCTTTGCAGAAGTCAACTGGGCGAGATCATGAGTGAGCCTTGAAAGCTCAGGACCACCACACAGGGAATTTGGCTGGGCCTTCATGTGGACCAGGATGGCTCTCCAACAGATATGTGGCCAGAGGACAGCTGCTCCCCTTGGTCAACTCCCAGCTTTCAGGAGCAGGTCAGAGCAGAAGTGTGGGGGTGAAGTGAGGGTCCTCAGCTGACCCTCCCTCCTGAAGGGGAGAGCAGGAACTTCATCAGCCAACTCCAGGGGAGCAGCAGAGCCTGGACCAGACTCCCCAGGCATCTTCTGTCCTCATGTCAAAAGCAAAAATATATGATTGTCTTTCTCTCTCTCTGTGTAGTTGATTCTTGATATTCTTGATAGTTGTGTTCTCTAAAGTTGCCATGAACACTGAATTAGCAAATACTGAACCAGAGCTCCTAATGGCAACATAGGCCTGGGTTCCTGTGAGCCTTTGGTCACACTTGCATCAACAGATCAATACAAAACCTTGTTTTCTGTCTGTTTCTGTTGAAAGACACCGTATTTAATATTCATTTGATTCTTAAACATAGAAGTCATAGCTAACAGCACTGTACCTCATGGCTCAACAGTTTATCTAACACGTGTTGTCAATTTTGTGGCGCTTAGAAACACTAGACAGCACTTCAGTGCTTCATCTGGGGCCATTTTAAACAGTGCAGTCACCTATAAACAGTACAAAAAGTTGAAATGCATGACAGTACATAGACCATGAAAAGGATGTTTGTTTACAGGATGAATTGAAACAGGAAGGCAGAGCAGCCACTTGTCTGAGCTCAGCTAGTGCCGTTGGTAACTCAGATGTGCACGTGACTGTGAAAGCACTGCAAGTATTGCTGTGTACATGTGCATGTTTATATATATACACACAAAGCAGGGGAAATTATTCCAGGGTGTTAAATGTCAGGATAGTAAGTTGGGGTGGTTACTAGAGGGAGCATGAGGGAGACTTGTTGTGTTTCTTGATCTGGGTGTTGGTTATGCAGGTTATGTTCACTCTGTGAAAACCAAGCTGTGTGTTTATGATTTGTGTACTTTTCTAAATGGTGTTTCACTTGAGTAAACAGCGTAAAACAAACAATACTCTGGCCCCAGGATCTGGGTGATGACCACTCAGTGTGCATGGCTCTCGAGTGTTAGCACTCCGGTGTGGACAAGTTGTCCTCAGCTACAGCATGGCTGTCATTCTGGGGTTCCCACTTTACCATCTTCCTGGTGATTTTAGTTGCTTCTCTCTTATTTTGGATCTCCTGTTTTCCTAGATTCGATCTCCCCCATTATTTCCTCCTCTTACTCTTCATTGTTTCTGAAGAAGGGTTCACTGGGAATAATTTTTTTTTTAATTTAGCAGATCTGAAGATACTGTTAACATTCTTGTTAACACCTCATACTTGGAAAATGACAACTTTCCAAAGTATATAATTTTAATGTGGAAGTTGTTTGCTGTAGAAGTTTGATGCCATTAGTGCATTACCTTTTACAGTCCAGTGTTCCTGTTGCACGTATCTTATTCTTGATCGTGTGTGACCTCTAGTCCCTCCTTCCTCATTAGCGTTCTTGTTTTGTTCAGCTAAATACTCAGGAGTGGAATTGCTGACTTGTGTGATGGTTCTACTTTTAATTTTTTGAAGAATTTTCGTACTGTTTTCCATAAGTGTCTGCACTGATTTACATTCTTAGCAACAGTCCCATCCTCACCAGCACTTATTATTTGCTGTGTTATTTTGTCTTTTGTAATAATAGCCATAGTGACAGGTTTGAGGTGATCTCATTATGGTTTCGGAGAAGGCAATGGCACCCCATCCCAGTACTCTTGCCTGGAAAATCCCATGAACGGAGGAGCCTGGTAGGCTGCAGTCCATGAGGTCTCGAAGAGTCGGACACAACTAAGCAACTTCACTTTCACTTTTCCCTTTCATGCATTGGAGAAGGAAATGGCAACCCACTCCAGTGTTGTTGCCTGGAGAATCCCAGGGACAGGGGAGCCTGGTGGGCTGCTGTCTGTAGGGTAGCACAGAGTCGGACACGACTGAAGTGACTTAGCAGCAGCAGCATTATGGTTTTGATTTCCATCTCTCTGATGATTAGTGATTTGAGTGTTTTTCTTCATGTCCCTGTTGGCCATCAGTATATCTTCTTTGCAAAAACATCTATTCAGGTTTCAATAAGGCTTTTTTAAAAAAAATAATGTTTTGATGTTGAGCTGTATGAGTTTTTGGTATATTTTGCATATTAACCCTTATTGGATATGTCATTTGCAAATATCTTCTCCCATCCCTAGGTGGCTTTTTTGTTTTAGTGATATTGAAAGAAAGTGAAGTTGCTCAGTCATGTCCGACTCTTTGTGACCTCATGGGCTGTAGCCTACCAGTCTTTTCCGTCCATGGGATTTTCCAGACAAGAATACTGGAGTGGGTTGCCATTTCCTTCTCTAGGAGATCTTCCTAACCCAGGGATTGAACTCGGGTCTCCTGTATTGTAGGCAGACACTTTACCGTCTGAGCCACCAGGGAAGTCCAGTGATATTGATACTTTTCTTTGTTGTGCCAAAAAGCTTTTTAATTTAGTATAGGCCCATTTGTTTACTTTCGCATTTGTTTCTCCTGCTTGTTGAGACATATCCAAAGAAATAAGATTAAGACCAATGTCAAAGAGCTTACTGCCTGTGTTTTCTTGTAGAAGTTTTATGGCTTCAGGTCTTATATTTAAGTCTTTAATCCATTTTGAATTTATTTCTGTGTATAGTGTGAGAAAGTAATTTAATTCTTTTGCATGTAAGTGTCCAGTTTCCCAACACCATTTATTGAAGAAGCTGTCTTTTCTCCATTGTGTATCTTTGCCTGCTTTGTCATAGATTAATTTCCTGTATTTGTGTGGGCTCATTTCTGAGCTCTCTATTCTGTTGCATTGATCTTTGTGTCTGTTTTTTGTCCTAGTACTGTACTGTTTTTATTACTGTGGCTTTGTAGTACAGTCTGAAGTCAGGGAGCATGATTCATCCAGTTCTTTTCTTTCTCAAATTGTTTTGGTTATTCAGGGTAGTTTGTGTTTACATATCAATTTTAGAATTGTTTTCTCTGGGTCTATAGAAAATGTCCATGGTATTTTGATAGAGAATGCATTGAATCTGTAGATTGCCTTAGGTAATGTGGTCATTTTAGCAATATTAACTTGTCCAGTCTATAAACACAGTATATCTTTCCATCTGTTTTGATGTCTTGAGTTTATTCCATCAGCATGTAACAGTTTTCTGAGTAAATGTCTTTTACCTCCTCAGTTAGAGTGATTCCTCGGTATTCTTTTAGATGTGATTTTAAGTAGCACTGTATTCTTAATTTCTCTTTCTGTTCATTGTTAGTATATAGAAATGCCACAGGTTTTTTTTGTATCCTGCAACTTTACAGATTTGTTGATGAGTTGTAGTAGTTTTTCAGTGGTGTCTTTAGGATCTTTTGTGTATAGTATCATGTCATCTGCAAGGAGTGACAGTTTTGCTTCTTCCTTTCCAATTTGTAATGCTATTTTAAAATTTATTTATTTATTTATGGCTGTGCTGGGTCTTTGTTGCTGTGTGTGGACTTTTCTCCAGTTGCAGTGCACAGGTTTCTCATTGTGGTGGCTTCTTGTGTTATGGAGCACAGGCTCTAGGCCTGGGGCTTTCAGTGATTGCAGCATGCACACTCAGTAGTTGCAGCTCCCAAGCTCTAGAGCACAGGTTCAGTAGTTGTGGTGCATGGGCTTCGTTGCTTCTCAACATGTGGAATCTTCTCAGACTAGGGATCAAACCCATGTCCCCTGCATTGGTTCAGTTCACTCGCTCAGTCATGTCTGACTCTTTGTGACCCCATGGACTGCATGCAGCATGCCAGACTTCGCTGTCCATCACCAACTCCCAGGGCTTACTCAAACTCATGTCCATCGAGTTGGTGATGCCATCCAACCATCTCATCCTCTGTCGTCCCCTTCTCCTCCTGCCTTCAATCTTTCCCAGCATCAGGGTCTTTTCCAATGAGTCAGTTCCAATACAGGTGGCCAAAGTATTGGAGTTTCAGCATCAGTCCTTCCAATGAATATTCGGGATTGATTTCCTTTAGGATTGACTGGTTGGATCTCCTTGCAGTCCAAGAGACTCTCAAGAGTCTTCTCCAACACCACAGTTCAAAAGCATCAATTCTTCTGTGCTCAGCTTTCTTTATAGTCCAGCTCTCACATCCATACGTGATTACTGGAAAAACCATAGCTTTGACTAGACTGACCTTTGTCAGCAAAGTAATGTCTCTGCTTTTCTTCCAAGGAGAAGTGTCTTTTAATTTCAGGGCCACAGTCAGCATCTGCAGTGATTTGGGAGCACCCCAAAGTAAAGTCTCTCATTGTTTCCCCATCTATTTGCCATGAAGTGATGGGACCAGATGCCATGATCCTAGTTTCTGAACGTTGAGTTTTAAGCCAACTTTTTCACTCTCTTCTTGTCACTTTCATCAAGAAGCTCTTTAGTTCTTCACTTTCTCCCATAAGGGTGGTGTCATCTGCATATCTGAGGTTATTAATATTTCTCCCAGCAATCTTGATTCCAGCTTGTGCTTCATCCAGCCCAGCATTTCTCATGATCTACTCTGCATATAAGTTTAATAACCAGGGTGACAGTATACAGCCTTGACGTACTCCTTTTCTGATTTGGAATCAGTCTGTTTTCCATGTCCAGTTCTAACTTCATTGGAGGTGGATTCTTATCCACTGTACCACCAGAGAAGTCCTGGAATCCTTAGACTTCCAATGCTATACTGAATAAAATGATGAGAGTGGGTGAGAGTGGACATCCTTGTCTTGTTCCTAATTTTAGAGGAAATGCTTTCCACTTTTCACCATTGAGTATGATGCTTATGTGGCCTTTATTATATTGATGTTTGTTCCCTATATACCCACTTCGTTGATTTTTTTTAAAAAATTATAAATGGATGTTGAGTTTTGTCAAAAGCTTTTTCAGTATCTATTGAGATGGTCATGCCATTTTTTTTTTCCCAATTGATTTTTTCCACATTGATTAATTTGTGGATATTGAACCATCCTTGCACCACTGGGATAAATCCTGTTTGATCATGATGTATAATCCTTTTAATGCAGGAGTCCCCAGACCCTGGGCTGCACACCAGTGGCCCACAGCCTAATAGGAACTGGGCCACACAGCAGGAGGTGAATGGCAGGTGAGCCAAGCACAGCTTCATCTGCCACTCCCCTTCACTCGCATTACCACCTGCACCATCCCACTTTCCCTTCCCCCAATCCATGGAAAAATTGTATTACATGGAACCAGTCCCTGGTGCCAAAAAAGATTATAGACTGCTTTTTTAATGTATTTTTGGATTAGATTGCTAATGTTTTGGAAGGGTTTTTGTTCATCAATAATACTGGTCTGTAATTTCCTTTTTTGGCGTGATATCTTTGTAGGGTTTTGGTGTCAGGGTGATGCTAAGCTTGTAGAATGAATTCAAAAGTGTTTCTTCCAATGATTTTTTTTTTTTTTTTTTTTTGAGTTGGTTGAGAAAGATAGTTGTTAATGTTTGGTAGAAATCACCTGTGAAGCTCTCTGGTCCTGGACTTTTGTTTGTTGAGAATTCTTTGATTACTGAATCAATTTCTTTACTGATGATTTGTCTATTCATATTTTCTACTTCTTCCTGATTCAGTCTTTGCAGACTATACATTTCTAGGAATTGGTCCATTTATTCTAAGTTGTCTATTTTATTGGTGTACAATTGTAATAATCTCTTTACGATCCTTTGTATTTCTGTGGTGTTAGTTGTACCTTCTTTTTCATTTGTGATTTTATTGATTTAGGCTTTTATTTTCCTTGATGAGTCTGGCTAAAATTTTAACAATTTTGTTTATCTTTTCAAAAAAGTAGCTCTTAGTTTCACTGATCTTTTTTCTGTTTGTTTGTTTGTTTGTTTTTTCAGTCTCTTTTATTTAGTTCTGCTTCCATCTTTATGATACCGTTTCTTCTACTAACTTGTCTTTTGTTCGTTCTTTTTCTGCTTCCTTTAAGTGTAAAGTTGCTTTCAGGCTATTGACACTTGAGTTCTAGTTTTCTTCTCTTTAATGTTCTATTCTCTTTTCCCTTCACCTTCTCCTTCTGAGAATAATTTAGTTATGATTTAACACAAACTCTTCTCTTTTCAGTAAACTGTGCATATTTCTGTCTTGTCAACAGTGCCTTGAGTTCCCTAGGTCAGCGCCCTCTGTTTTACCCTTTAATGAGTAAACTTCTTGTTTCCACTTGAAGTAGAGGATGTCTGAAAGGCACGTACAAATTTAACTGCTTCTGGAAGAGCTTTTTACATCTTTCATCTTTAGACAGTTCTCTTCTCTAACCTAAGTTCCAGCAATACCTGATACTGCCAGTCCTGGACACTTTGTTGAATTTGTATTGAATATTGGGTGGTTTCTTTGCTTTCTCCTTTTTACCCTTTGCTTTTACCTTTTTATGAGGATTCATCTTTTTCCAGCCTCCTAACTCAGTTACCACTCATCCATCTGCTTTCCAGCTTCCAAATTTTTGTTGCTATTATTTACTTTTACTCTCTTTATCCTTATGAAATTGTCTTTATAAGGTGAAAAGACAGACTTCAGAATTGGAGGAAATAATAGCAAATGAAACAACTGACAAAGAATTAATCTCCAAAATATACAAGCAGTGCATGCAGCTCAGTACCAGAAAAATAAGCGACCCAGTCAGAAAGTGGCCAAAGAACCAAGCAGACACTTCTCCCGAGAAGACATACAGACGGCTAACAAACAGATGGAAAGATGCTCAGCATCTCTCGTTATCAGAGAAATGCAAATCAAAACCACAGTGAGGTACCGTCTCACACCGGTCAGAATGGCTGCCATCAAAAAGTCTACAATGAATGCTGGAGAGGGTGTGGAGAAAAGGGAACCCTCTTACACTGTTGGTGGGAATGCAGACTAGTGCAGCCACTATGGAGAACAGTGTGGAGATTCCTCAAAAAACTGGAAATAGAACTGCCATATGACCCACCAATCCCACTACTGGGCATACACACCCAGGAAACCAGAATTGAAAGAGACACGTGTACTACAATGTTCATCGCAGCACTGTTTACAATAGCCAGGTCATGGAAGCAACCTAGGTGTCCATCAGCAGACGAATGGATAAGAAAGCTGTAGTACATATACACAATGGAGTATTACTCAGCTATTGAAAAAGAACACATTTGAGTCAGTTCTAATGAGGTGGATGAAACTGGAGCGTGTTATACAGAGCTAAGTAAGTCAGAAAGTAAAACACCAATACAGTGTATTAACACATATATATGGAATTTAGAAAGATTGTAACGATGACACGATGTGCAGGTAGCAAAAGAGACACAGATATAAAGAACAGACTTTTGGACTCTGTGGGAGAAGGCAAGGATGGGATGATTTGAGAGAATAGCGTTGAAACATGTATATTACCATATGTGAAATAGTTCAGTGCATGAGACAGGGTACTCAGGGCCAGTACACTAGGATGACCCAGAGGGATGGGATGGGGAGGGAGGTGCGGGCGGGGAGGTTTGGGACAGAGGGAGAGGGGGACACATGTACACCTGTGGCTGATTCAATGTGTGGCAAAACCCACCATAATATTGTAATTAGCCTCCAATTAAATTAATTAAAAATTCCAATACTAAATTTGATTTGCAGAAATGAACAAAATTAGGTCTTACCTTATCTGTTCTAGACCTTATTGTCACAAAATTATGGCTCAGTCTCAAATACATTGTCCAGTGC
Source organism: Tragelaphus eurycerus (assembly GCA_935064755.1). NCBI lineage: Eukaryota > Metazoa > Chordata > Mammalia > Artiodactyla > Bovidae > Tragelaphus > Tragelaphus eurycerus. Next base: position 12,951,263 of record CAKXYN010000070.1, on the reverse strand, counting down.
ACTGTGTGAGACTTTGAAATAAGGCTGTGGAATTCAGTGTGGAACTGAATTTTTTTTATTATTATTATTTGTTTTGGCCATGCTGCGCAGCTTGCAAGATCTTTGTTCCCCAGCAAGGGATCAAGCCTGCACCCCCTGCAGTGGAAGTGTGGATCCCTAAGCACTGGACCACCAGGGAATTGTCTTTATTTGATTTTAACAAATCACATGTAAATGATCACATGCGGCTAGTGGCTAGCATATACTGGATGGTTCAGGTCCAGAGCTGATGATCTTGGAGTTGGAATGTAAGTTCTAGTAGATGTATCTACTACATGGAAATTTTTTTCCTTCTCCTTGACTTATTTACTTATTCATTTATATCATCAGCATGGACACATGGATTTCTGTACTTTATTTGATTTTGATGCTCAAATTGTCCCAGATTTGAACCATGGAAACCTCATTCAGGTTTCTTCTGTGTCTTTTGGCATGTCTCCATCATTCTTTCTGGATCGTTCATTGTAGAACTAGACATTATAGCCTCCTTATGAGCTTGCCCCAATTCCTCTGGAGTCATCCATTTCTCCAAGGAGCTCTAGTTCCTCCATCCATCCAGTGGAGAATGCTGTTTGGAAATCAGATCTGGTTGCATTGTAGGCTTGTAGCTGCTGGACCAGCACTGCTTCTATGCTCTGTAAGCTGACAAGGGGTTTTTTTACAGATTTTACAGAGCCTGGTGACTGTTACATTGGACAGTACACATAAACAGATATTTCAGTCATTGCAAAAAAGAAAAAGATGGGGGTACTAGAATTTTAGGAGTTCAGAGACTCCTACTTCTCCTACTTCTCTGGGCCTACCTCAGCACAGTTGGTACTTGGCATCTGGGGATATAGCTGGTTGGTGATGAGAATGCCAGAGTGATTGATGCTAGAACCCCTCTGCTGGTGGAGGCATACTCTGTCTCCCTCTCTAACCTCCCATTGGCAGATGTAAACCAGGAGCCAGCTGCCAAGGGGATGTGAATAATTGACATTGCAGACCCTAGACCATTGTTCCTCAGCCTCAGCACCATTACATCTTGGGCCAGGTGGCTGTCTCGTGCTTCATAGGAAGCTTAGTAACATCCCTGGCCTTTACCCACTTGATTCCAGTACCCACCCCACGCCCAGATGTTTCCATACGTGGCCAGATATCCCCTGGGGGAGCAAAATGACCCCATCAAGGACAACCTCCTGGGCCAGCATTGTAGGAAACAATATAGAAGGGGAAGCTTGGAGCTGAGAAACAGTAGTGCTGACCAGCAGCCTATTTTACTTCGCACAACTCTGGAATGTGAAGGAGGGAAAGAGAAGTTAACACTCATGTGCTTGTTACAATCCTGCAATACAGAGATTGGTATGTGCTTTTTTTCTCTGGTTGATGAGGAAAGCAAAGACCAGTTAAGCAGTTTCAGGCAGGATTCACATCCTTGCTGATAAAGTTATTTATTTACATCCTCTTGAAGTTTGTACTTGAGTTTTTAGCTTGTAAGGCTATGCCTTATTGCCATCCTTACTGCCTCATGCCTTATTGCCATCCGTTTTAAGTGAAGGAACTGTTCTTTTGAGTGTTGTATTTTCAAGTCAGTATGGGTATATTGTCAGCCTGGGTACATCTTCTGAATGTTGCCCTACGAGAGTCATGCTCAGAACCATGGCTAAAAATGTTCACAAGTGGAGGGAAGAAGAAACATGAATATTTGTGAGGGAATTTTCTAGCAGTCCAGTGATAATGCCCTCTCACTGCCGAGGGCCTGGGTTCTATCCCTGGTCAGGGAACTAAAATGCCCTGAGCAGCACAGCGTGGCCAAAAAAATTTTGTGTTAAAGCCAGTGTTTGGTTTTGTAGTTTTGGATACTTTGAGTACTATTTAACTTGGTTTCCTAGAGATTAGCTTCAAACTATACATGCACTGCTTATTTTTCTCATTTGCTTTTATGCTTAGTCCTTTACTGTCTTCTGTTCCATACGGTTGTGTATCACTCTCAATAACAGAAAGACATGTCCTCTCTCAAAGGAAATCTCCCAAAGATCAGCCTAACAGTTTATAGTATCTCTCCTGTCTCATCATCGCCTCAGATCCAAAGTTAGGCTAGTGTGTGTTCTAAGCCAGGCATAAACTGCTTCTCTTCCATTGCCGAAGCAGTCTCTGTACTATGTATTATTCCTAGTCCTCTCCAGAGTTTCATATCTGTTATAGGTCCCTTGGGTTCAAAATCAGTGAAGGAACTAGAGCAGACATAAACATAACCTAACTGTTGAAGGCAGGATTTTTGAAGACCTACTAGGTTTGAAATTGGTCCACCAAGAAAAGAAGAGGCAGTGACTTGATTCTTGTCTTAAGCTATGCATGGGTTTCTGAGAGTGGATTTAGAGTAACTGCTCTGTGTGGAAGAAACGTGGAACAAAGGGACCTGAAGTTGTTTCTCAGTGTTTTGAGGAAAAGGTGCTCAGGGCCTGCTTGGTATGAGCATTGTGTCAGGGTGGTGCTAACTGTGGGGCTCTGTTGTACCCTCTCACCAGAACAGGTTATCTTGTGTTGCTCTTATCTGTTGATGTGTTCCCATAGTTCTCTGCCACTCACTCTTCATACTGTATTTTAATTGCCTGTTTACTTGTCTTCCCTTTTAAACCTCAGGCACTGAATGGGTACTGTAGGTGCTCAGAAACTTGTGTTCATTGAGATAATGTTGTTATGGTAATTTAATATGAAATTATCTCCTAATATCCATGCAGGACAAATCCTTTACACTCTAGTAGAGCTGACACATACAGACTGGGAATTTATCACAAATAAGTGTGCAGACATTTCTAGCTCAAATAACCATTAAGCAGTATGTTTCCTGCTCTGTCCCTATTCATCTAGTGGTTTTCTTCTGCTTACCCTAAAACAGTTGCAGAAAATCAGATTTAAAGGGTTTAAACTGTTTTACCCAAGGTGGGGGCACAAATCCCATTAAGCATGTTTCACCCTTTACTTGTGACATTCTTCTCTCTAACAAATATGTGTAGTCTCTTTCCAGGAAAGGCAGAAAGTCCCCTACTGCTCCTTGTTCTGTGTTGGCCCTGTGTGTGACAGGAAGGCTTTCTGAACGGCAGCTTGGCCTCGTTGTCACTGCCCTCTGGTAGGCTTTCCGTGTTGTCTGTGTGGGGTCCAGCACACCCAGATGATGCACTGTGCTTGGAAAAGTCATTCTGTGAACGCTTAGCTTGAAACTCAGTGATGAGTTTATACTTCAGCAAAAATTAACATGGATGGGATACAGAATCCATCTCTAGGGCCAAAAAGACACTAGTTGTATTCTGTAATTGCACTGGGTCGATTGTTTTACCCATTTATACCTCAGTGTAAAACCAGCCATCCTGACACCTTCCATGCGCCTGTGCAAGTTGAGATGGGATGGCAGAGTTTTGTCTGTATTAGGTTTTGGTGGTTTTTTTCTTAATGAAACTGAAAACATATAGAAAGTGCTGATGTGGACAGCTTCCACTTTGTACCCTTTCTTGATTCCACTCTGTTTCTTTCCTTTTTCTCCCCACCTCCCAGAAAGAGAGGTCATTGTTTCTTGGGAGTTGGTGTGTATCCTTTCCATCCACATTTCAGCATGCTTTCTACGTTAAGTATGTGTAC